>OY978526.1:88753845-90133939 GCA_963854835.1 Megamerina dolium
AATTTTAGAATCAAAACTCAATATACAAATATTAAGATGCTCGTTACAAGAAAAAAAATTTGAAAATACTATTACCAAGTAGATGTAGTAAATAAATAAAAAATATAAATAATTATATCAATTAAGTATACATTTTTAATATCTCAAATGTACACACTCAAAATAGATATGATAGAACAAAGGAAAAAAAAAACAGACATTTCAAATATATTATTTCATTTAAATAATTACATTATATTAAGGTTTTGGGCGAACAAATTTTTATTTTTGTTGATTTGTCTCTTACTGCTTTAAGAATTGATATTAAAAAATTTTGCCTCTAGTTAGGCCATAAAAATGATCAAGCAAAGAAAATACTAATTTTATACATATTTTATTATATTTATATTTAGCATAATCCCCATCAAGCTCAATACATTTTGTCCAATAATTTTCAAGCCAATAGTGCAAAATATGATTTTGGAAAGTCCTCAAAATATGCTCGAACCTTCCATATTTTCTAGTTTGAAGTCAAATTAAAATTTAAGGGTGTCTTCGCGTGCTCGGAACAGCTGAGCTGTTACTGGTCGGTCACCGGTTCGCACCGGTTATACGGACGTGCCCCTCGGTCGGTTGGGTGGGTAAGTGGGGCCGTGAGATTTCGAACGAAAAAAAAAATAACATATATGATAAGTAAGGCGATTGGCGAAACAATTCGTATAGAAGTTGGTGTATTCATTACTATTTTGTATTGGACAGGAAAATAAGCGGCCCCACTTCGCAAAAAACGTAATTTTGTTCAAAAAAAAAAAAAAAAAAACAGGGGGGATATTATATAATTTTATTAAGAAATTTTAATTAGATCCATTAAAAAATTCAAAGCATATTAATTTACATTATTTATTTACAATTCGCCTAAGGCCTTAATATAAGCGTAGAATAATTTGAAATCAGTTCTATTTCAATTCAATTGACCCATTGAGCATTGGTAATTTATGGCATGCATTCGAAGTGAAATGATACATTTTTTGTTTAGTCTAAAATTAAAAAAAAAAAAATGTAATTCATTTATAACGGCTCTTCTGAACGTCTGAAACAAAATAGTTATAAATTTTTCAGTTCTTAGTTCCAACTCCAATATCAATAATTTTATATTAAATGCATTTTGGAAAATTGTTCAAAATATAATTTTTACAATATTTAAATACTAAATTAAATTTTGATTATTTGATTCTCACTAGAAACTCAAAATAACTCTTGAATATTTGTTTTCATATAAATTAAAAATATTTCGATTTTCAGGGTTGCATTTTAACAAAGAATAGCCTAAATGCCAATGTTTTATGAAATAAAACTGATTTCATATATACAAAAAAAAAAAAAAAATTCACAATTTATTACAGAAAAGAACATATTTATATTTATATAAAAAAAATAATTTTTTGAGATATCTTAGTTCTTTTTACAACTTTATTGAATGTTGTGATAAATTATTGATATTTCTTACGTAGCACCATTTACACCGAAATTATTATAAAACTTGTACGTTTGTGCGTTATTGTGCATCATTTGTTGTTTAGTATTTCCAAAAATATATTTTCTGGAAATATTATTCACAATACGCATGGCGTTTTCGTTTTTAAAAATCACAAATTTGACTATTAATTTCGAAACATATCAAATACCAAAAACTTTTATGAAATTATTAGTGTTAGATATTAATTAGAGCATAAACTAAAACAAAAAAAAAAAAATAAATAAAAATAAAAAAACACATAAAACAGACGGAACAGAAGGAATTGTTACAACAAAAAAGCTTAGAAACGTTTTAGACGTACACTATACAAAAGTAGAAGCAGCGAAAACCGAATGTAGAATGACGAAGAATACATATATTTTTGTAAAATTACAAAAATAAAAAATAGAAATTGTTAAAATACAAATAGATATGAATGGGTACTCCAATACTACTTCAATTGTAGATAATGTGAACTTGAAACCAACGTGTTAGTATTAAAATAATTACAGTTTGCACAAAATTTGCACACACTCCACAATTAAATAAATAGCGCTGAAAGAGCAAAAGAATATGTTCCATACTACTTATCGCAAATACATTCAACTCACTACATAGCCGGACGATTGAAAAAAAAAAATCAAACAAGTGAAAAGTAACTTTAAAAAAGAGCAACAAAGAAGAGGAGAAGAGAACTCAAAAAGAACAACTTTAAATAATGGAGTTATAAGTACCTTATATTAGTATGTAGTAGAGCAAAAAAAAAAAAAAAAAATTGAACATAAAAAAAAAAAATAAGAACAACCCACGAGAGATTAAATACTTTATTACTACTAAAAAATTTACTACTACTATGATGTACTACTTAACTACTACTACTACTACTACTACTATTTACAAAACTCTAATCAGCAATATATTAAATGTTGCAAGCAAAAAAAAAAAAAAAAAAATTATCTCCGACACATTTAACTATATTCTGAATGTTGAAGGGTGGAAAGTGGTGGATGAAATGTTGAAATATTTTAAATATTTATATAGTACATATCGTACAAGTGTAAATAAAAAAAAAATATTAAAAAATTGCAAAATAATGAGACAAACTACTTATTAAAATTACTTACGTTCTATGTATATTTTTTAAAACTAAATACTTAATTCTATGTGTTATGTGTGAAAGTAAATTTGTTTGATTTAATTATTTTTTTTTTTTATTTTCTTCATTCTCATCACAAAAATTTAATTATATAATTCAATTTTAATATTATTACAAAAAAAAAAAAAAAGAAGAAGAATAAATCTACTATATATTTAATATTTTTCTTAGTGTATAACTTCTCTATATCAATATACATATCAATTGCATGAAATGGAATGGACTATTTGGTACATACACGTACACACACACACATCAACATTTCATAGGCATAATGTTAGGTTATCTTCAAAAAAAAAAAAAAAAAAAAAAAAAAAACACAAAATTCAAGTGAAATATTTATGAATATAAGAGAACTAAAATACCTAAATCTTTCAAAATACATATCAAATAAGACATATCACAGACATATTTATGCGAAATATATATTATACATATATACATAATGTTTAAAAACTAAGTAATAGATGTATTGAATGTTGAAATCAAGTTATTTAAATGTGACATTTAAAGTATCACAAAAAAAATTTCTTACAGTGTACTACAGTGTTTTTTTTTTGTATTTGCTTAATAATACAATATATGTATTTAATATATTGTGTATAGTATTTTCTTCAGTCTACTTAATTAATCTATCACATCTAAATTATTTACAAATCGATATTTTATTCATACAATTAAATTCACATTAAAAAAAAAAATAAAATATATTTTGGTACCCGATAACTGGTACTAAACACTCGTTACTTTTTGCATCAATTCTTCAATATATCATACAATATTCTATTCTAATTTTGATTTTTTATTTGTTTGCAATTTAATTTGTGACTTGTTTAATATTTGCGAAATACAATACAAAATATAATGATCTGACCCATTAGTGTTGTTCGAAAAATTTTGCAAATATCAATTATTTGCAAATTTTTCCAATTTCAATAATATTTAAATGATTACACAAATATTGTTTTTCTAATGCAATAAAAATCACCAAAAAAAAAAAAATTAAATAAATAAAAACAATAAAATCCAAAATTATACATAAATATTATCTTTTAAGCTTTAACTATCATAATGTACACATGTTTTTTGTAACGTAAAAATTCTTATGTCATTTTTCAATTAATATTTTTCTAATATTAAATTTAATTACAAAAAAAAAAAAAAACAAAACAAAAAACTACAAAATGCTAAAGTTGTTCTTTAATATAAACAAAAAAAAAAAAAATACAAAAGTTTAAATTTCAGTTTTTAATCATATGTGTTTTCAGTGTTTTCAATTAATTGCATATTTTGTTCAATTTTTCTAAATAATTTTTTTTAGTTATATAGTTTTCATTAAATTTATATTATTAAATACATATAAGAAATTAGATGGATAAGTGGAAAAAAGTCAATCTTCGTTAAATATAGTACACTGTATCACAGAAACAACATATAACCGGATATTGCAAAAATAGAACAAACAATAAAAAAAAATTTTAAAAATTAAAACAATATTTCAATGAATCTTAAATACACAATGAAATGAAAATTATGCGGGAAATGTGGTAAAATATAATGAGTAGAATCACAAAAAAAAAAAAAAGAAATGTAAACAAATTAAACAGAATGAAGAACAACATATTATTTATGAGATATATAATAAAAATATATATATACATACATATACATATTAAATTATAAATAAAATACATTTTTATCATTCCAATGAATAACGAAATTGTTTTAATTTGAATTCGAATAATTTCTTTTTTTTTAGCAATTTTCTAAAGAAATTGCATAGATGAAATCAACATGTACAGGGGCGGTCCCAGAACTATCCGACCTGACATATAGATGGTAGTCTGAAAAAAATTACTATGGTGAAAAGTGGCGCCACGTTATTTAGTATTTTTTTTTTTATTTGGAGCCATCGAAAGTTAACGACCTCAGTGAATTTGTAAACATGGAAAAAATTGGTCACCATTATGTATTTCATTTGAAAGGTCTCAGTCCAACGAATATTAAAGCCGAACTAGGTTCTACTCTGTGGAAGTCTGCTCATTCATTTACGACCATAAAATATTGGGTGGCAGAGTATAAATGAGGTCGTACGAGCTGCCAAGACGAACACCATAGTGGTCGATCAATTGAGGTGACCACGCCAGAAACGGTTAAGAAAATCTACAAAATGGTATTGGATTAACTCCGGCTGAAGGTGAGTGAGCTAGGTGAAATTACAGGCGGCATTTAAAAAGTGCTATACATCGTATATTGACCGAAAATTTGGAGATGAAATAGCAGTGTACAAGATCTGTGCCACGTTTGCTATCAATAGAACAAACAAAACGTTGTGAAGATGTGAAGATGAAGATTAGGAACCCTCGATGAGACATGGGTCCACCACTTCACATCTGAGACAAAGCAGCAGTCAAAACAGTGGAATGAAAGGGGAAAATCGTGTTCAAAGAAGGCGAAGACAGTTCCATCTACAGGCAAGGTTATGGCTGTTTTTTGAGATGCACGTTGGATAATTTTTATTGATTATTTTCAAAAAGGAAAAACAATCAACGGCGAGTATTATGAAAAAGGCCGCGTTTGGCGAAAAAGAAAGTGCTTCATCAACACAATGCACCAGTTCACACATCCACTATTGCGATGGTCAGAATCAATGAGTTAAAGCTTGAATTGCTTCAGCATGCACCTTATTTGCCAGACTTAGCTCCCTCGGAATATTTTCTATTTCCAAATTTGAAAAAAATGGCTTGGTGGTAGAAGATTTGCAAACAATGAAGAGGTGGAGTCTGCGATAGATGGCTATTTTAATGAGCTATACAGTTCATACTATAAACAGTGTATCGAATCTATATAATATCGCTGGGAAAAGTGTATAGAGCTAAAAGGAGATTATGTTGAGAAATAAAGAAAAATTTTCCCAAATTTGTTGTGTTTTCTTTGTTAGGTCCGGTAATTCTGGGAACGCCCTCGTAAGTATGTATGAGGTGGAATTATGGGTAAGTATGGTTATGTTAGATTGTAAGAGTATTCTAGTTGTTCTTTCAAAAAAAGGTGATCTCTCACAATGCAAAAACTACGGCGGAATCATGCTCCTATCCATCACGGCCAAAGTACTGTCTAGTATACTACTAGGCCGCATTAAATTGAAACTCGACCAATCACTGAGAAAACAGCAAGCTGGCTTTTGACCAAATCATCGGTCGTGCATTGATCAAATTCATACACTACGGATAATTGTCGAGCTTATGAATGAATGACAGTCGACACTTTAACTTGTGTTCGTTGACTATAGCACGGTGTTCGACAGCATATGCTGCGGAAGTATTTGGGAGGCGTTCAGAACTAGAGGAGTCCCTGAAAAACGGACAGCCTTAATTAGAGCTCAATATGCGAATTTCAAGCGCAGAGTTGAGTCATAATGTTGAAGTCTCAGACAGCATCACACTAGCGCAGTTGTCCGTTAAGGGTGTTTGCTCTCCCCGATCCTCTTCCTTATTGTTATTGATGACATTCTGCATCAATCCATCGAAGGAAAGAGAAGAGTCATATGGTGGAACTTCCCCGAACACCTTGAAGATCTCGCATATGCGGACGACATCTGCTTAATCGCCGTAAAACACTCCGACATGCGAGCCATACTTAACAATGTGTGCAATGAATCGTACAAGGTCGGGCTGAAAATCAATATCGAGAAAACGAAATCAATGAAAATGAACACCAATAAAAAAAAAATAATAAATAAATATGTGGCACTTCTGAATGGTACACAACTTTGAAATATGAAAAATAAACCCATAAGTCTTTTTGAAACATCTGTTACGTATGTTCATCAATATTTAGATTTAGTTAAAAACAAAATAATGATTCATGATTGCAATATTTAAAAATACAATAGTATTATTTTATAAATAAGATCTTTATCAACGTCGCTTTCTTTGATGTTTATTACGTACATACATACCCATTTTCACTGAAGCACTGATTAAATTCCTCTATAAATAAATCAATGAAATTAAATTCATCATTAACTGAAGCATTTAAATATATGGGGGTTGCCCTTTTATAGTTTTTCAATAGGGATGATATAGTATGTTTTCGTCAAATCTGAAGTTTTATTTGGAAAATTTTTACATTTTTTTTAAACGTACTCAGAACGTTTTGAAGTGACGACTTGAAAAATTCATCTTGGTAATAAATAATGGATTTAACTCGTGAACATTTTCGAGTTATGATTTTTTTTTGATTTTTGAAGTGACGTTTCTCAACAACAGTGCTTCGATCGTCTTCATGCGGCATTTGACGATGAAGCATCAACCTTGGCCGCCGTTCGCTTTAGAACGAAATTCGTGAAGATTGTCCAAAAGCGGTCATTGTGCCACAATGCTGTGCGTGAACTGATAATAAAAGATCGTCATGTGACATATCTTGAGATAGAGCCATCCTTGGGCATTAGTTCCACCGCCAAGCATTCGATATTGCATGAACACTTAACTGTCAGAAAGACTTCTTCTTGTTAGAACCCGCATAATTAAACGATTGCTAACAAAAAAAAAGGCTCGTGTCGATTGGTGTCAAGAAATGATGAGAATTTTCAATTGTGGTGCTTCGAGTGACATTTATAAGATCGTGACAGATGATGAATCATGGATATATGTATATGAGCCCGAAAGAAAACAGCAATCAACCGTGCGGGTCTTCCAAGATGAGCAAAACCGAACATAAATTGTTCAGGCCCGCAGCATATCAAAGCAAATGATCGCCTGTTTCTTCGGCAGAACTATTCATGTGGCTACTGTACCATTAGAACATCATAGAATGGTCATTTCTGAATGGTACACAACCATTTGTTTGCCAAAACTGTTGAATGAAATACGGAGGAACAACAGCCGACGCGGTCATTATTCTTCACCCTGATAATGCAAGCTAAGCTCTCACACATCGGCTCCAGCAATTGCCTATTTGACCCACCAAAACATCGAATTAATGAGTCATCCGCCATACAGACCTAATTTGGCCCCCAAAAGACTTCAATTTATTCTCGCACAACAACAACAACAACAACAAAAATTGCGTTGTCAACGATTTTCGTCAGGATCAGATGCTCTTGAATCGTTCAAAAACCATATTTTGAAGGTGTCTCAGTCGGATTGACAAAAGGGCTACGACAATTGGTTTGAGCGCATACAAAAGTGTATAAACCTTCATGGAGAATATTTTGAAAAACAATAAAACCATTTTTGATGATAACTAAATGCATTTTCATACCTTTTAAAAAAATATAAAAGGCAAACCTCGTATAAAATAATCTTACACATATGAGTATTAATGAAAATCAATGTAATTTTGATTAAAAAAAAAAAATAAAAATAAAAAAAAAATAATAACACTGATTGTTTCAATAATGACAACAGTATTAGACAAACTAAATGACTGATTGCATTCGCCTGAGCACCATTTGAAGCAGTAAATGTATATAGGGAATTTACATATATGTACGTAAGTATATGTATAATGAAATAAAATGAAAATATTATAATACAAAACGAGTGGATTGAATAGAAAACAAGTTCACAAAATTTTTTGCGATAAGATATGAGACTCACTGACTGACTGTGTTTATATGAACAAATATATTTCATACTGCAGACTGATGCAAATCAGAAGATAGAGAAACATTGCTTACCACTTGAATGGATTCAAATATTTTGTAGTATTAGAAAGTAGTGAAATTGAAAAAAAAATTAAATTAATTAAATTAAAAATTAAAATTAAAATTAATTAAATTAAATTAAATTAACAAAAAAAGATAATTTTAAAATTAATATTTTAATATTGACGTTATCAATTTCTTAACTATACCCCATCGAATCTATGCAAATGGTAAATGGTGTACAAACGCCTAATACATTTGTTCATAACTGAATTTACTAAGGAGTAGTCACAAACCATTTTATTATCCATACATGTAGTAATGACTTGTTTTCATAATCTTTAAAATGATTTTTTTTTTGCATATTGATTGTATTTACTTAGAATGTTGCACAAGGTGATTTGTTGGTGTAGCGAATTAAACTAAGTTCGCTCGTACTCGTGATGCTGTAAACAATCATAAAACAATTTTCAAATCACAACGCAGATTTGTTCTTATTCTAATCAGTCAACTAAAAAACAATTATCTCTTCTATATTTGCTCACAAACATACAAGTATGTATGTATGCACGTATTTAGAAATATATGAATATGAGAGATGACATTCAGAGTGCTTACATAGTTTCAGTTTCAATTAAAAGTTTGTCGTGTTCGTTCAGTTCATGTGTTCCAAATTCTAATTGTGAGTGAGATTTTGCAATGTAAGATAGAAGAAGAAACAAACAAATAAATACACAGATTAAAATTGATAATAAAATTGATAGAAATATCATCTAAGTTTAAGTTGGCAAGATATGCAAAAGATATACAGGCAGTGAAGCAATTGTGATGGAGAAATATATATACGCCGAAAAATAGACAAAATTTTACATGAAAAAAATTTTTCATTTGTACAAATTTTACATTAAAATTTTATTGCATATGCATAGGCGAAGTAAATATTGAAATCAAGTGATCAAGCTTCCGGTGCGTCAACCGTTGCGGGCTTGTCGCTATAGACATGAGCCTTAGCACAGCCCCCCACAAAAAATAGTCTAAACGCATTAAATCGCACGATCTATGCGGCCAATTGACCGGCCCCAAACGTGAAATAAACTGTTCACCGAACTCACCTCTCAATTGGGCCATTGTTTCGTGTGCTGTGTAGCATGTGACATCGTCTTGTTGAAACCACATGTCAGTCAAGTCCAGCTCTTCCCTTTTTGGGCAAAAAAAATGTTGGTAATCATCGCACGGTAGCGCTCGCCATTTACAGTAACGTTCCTGTCTTCGACGTCTTTGAAAAAGTACGGTCCAATGATGCCACCGGCCCATAATCCACACCAAACAGTGCATTTTTCGGGATGCATTGGCAGTTCTAGCAATGCTTCTGGCTGCTCTTCATACCAAATATGGCAATTTTGATTTTTCACGTTCGACCATTCAACCAGAAATGAGCTTCGTCGCTGAACACAATTTTACGAGCCGTTGTGGTAGGTCGTGTGGCTTCAATTCTTGCACCAGCTGTATTTTAAAAGGTTTTACACCCAAATGATTCCGCAAAATTGTCCACGTAGTGTAGTAGCAGAGGTCCAAATGCTGCGAACGGCGTCCGAATCGATAATTCACGGTCATCAACAACACTGACGAATACAGCTGCGATATTTTCCTCTGTCCGCACTCTACGTATGCATATTGGTGGTTTAATGTCCAATAATGTAAATTTGGTGCGAAATTTAGTCACAAGATTCCGAATAGGCGCCTCAGAAGAAACCGAATGAGTGAATGAACCGAGCATGAATTTTGATAATAAAATTCAATAATCTGCAAGCGTTATTCGTTTGTGAGCCGATTTATGTTTAATTATAGACCAAACTGAACATGTTTGACAGTGACATGTTGCACGAAAACAGCAGAGCTGCCAAAAACAGTGTTGCCAAAAAGAAAGTTGCTAAAAAAAACACCATGTATAAATTAACTAAATGCTAATGTGACTACTTCGACGTAGTAGAATAGGAATATTCGCGTGGTACCACAATTGGCCTTTCTCTGTCCTATGTGTGCCCTCCTTTTGCGGGGGCAGCCACTCTAACCTAACCTAACCTAATGTGACTATGCATAGAACAACTTTTAGCGGTAATTCTAAAATCCTAAATGATAATTGTAAAAAGAAAAAGTCCATAAAAACATTTTGTATTCGAAAAGAGCAACACAACACAATCAACAAGTACATATGGTTTTCCTCAAAATAAAAAAAAAATAAAAAATAAATTTGCCCTAATACCTATAGGTATGCTATACAATATTTATTTCAAATATAAATTGCTACAAAAACATTCATATTCAAAGTTTATAAATAATAAATCATAATACATAAACCAAAAGAAATGTGTGAAAATGTGTCAGTGTTTTGCTAAAGAAATTGTTTATTAAAATAAACAATTCTATGATTCTATAATAACAGCAAAATCTGAAGTTTTTAGAAATGTTGGCGAAATAAAGTTCTTGTGCATTTTACTTATTAAAAGAATTTTAATATACATCTGAGAGTATGCTATTGTATATGTATAATATTGTTGTGTATTAAATTTTAAGCTGATTGTCTAATATTCAAATGGAATTTCTATATAGAATATAGACCCACATTTGTACAATACTCAAACCAATTTGAAGATGAAATTATGGTTTACTTACAACAACAACAACAACAATAAAACATAAACAACACCAAAGTTAATAAAATTTATTATGCTCGGCCACTTAATAAAAAAAATGTTTTGTAAATTTATAATGCAAAACAGCTTTCAATACAACACGTTTTCTTTTCCTATTCTGTGGGTGTACGGCCTTTGGCCAAATTATAAATGTTTTTGTTGATTTGCCTAAACCACCACCACCACCACCACCACGAAAAAAGTTGACCAACATTGGCCTAAAGAAAAACCTAAGAAAAAAAATTAGTTCATTATAATTTCTACCTACTTACAGAAATTTTGCTTTGCTTCGTAACTTGTTTGAGTTTCAGATTGTTTCGTTTATGTTGATGGGTTTTTTTATTTATTTTTTATTTCAATTCCATCTTCTTCTCAATGCTTGTTTTGTAAAAATTCAAAAAAACTCCCACCAGTAATGCTATGCAATTTACTAACCCATTTTATTCCCAATTAATAGCATACAATAAAAATATATATAAGGTAATATGTACAATATAAAGGCCAAAGGATAATCATTTGATTAACGCTACTCGTTATTAGGATCATAAAAAAAGTTAAGACAACAATCAAGTAAATCCCAAAAAGATAATACATACATACATTTTAATCATATTAGGAATCAAAATAATATTAAAACAAGAAGAAATACCAATAAATCGCATATCAATTTCATTTTACATATCTACGAGTATAGAGTAAAATAGAAAAACCGATTCTCAAAGTATAAGAAAATAAAATTATAATAATAAATAAGTAATAATAATAATAATAAAAGAAAAAAACAAAAAAACAAAACGAATGTAGCAAAGAAATAATGTTTGATCCTGCGGATTATGAAATCACCAGTGATGTGGCAGATGTTGAACAACATTTGCCACTGATGGGCTATGATGAATATCGTATAAGATTTATGGGTAAGTTTTAGTAGTTAAAAAATATCTATAAATATTTTCAATTGATAACAATTATCGCACGAATATGGAAATATAAAAGTTTTGTTTTGAAATAGTAATCAAATCACCTAACGAATCAGTCGTCTGGTAGATCTGTCTCTGAAGAAGTCCCCAAGCGACTGATAGTTGTGTATGGGTAGCTTGACAGAGGGGTCTCCTGTATCCAGCACCCTGGCCTCAAACCTAGAAAAGGGCGATTTTATAGCAATATATAGGAACAAACAACGGGGTGGAGGATGGTTGCTCCTGGTATATACGGTTGGTCGAAATGAACCCGGGCAGAGCTGAGGGCTCACAGGCGACTACTTTAAGCGAACGGTCGTACACTGGCAGCCTCGCTTAAAGCAAGAACCACTTATAGCCGTCGAGCGTATTAATGGCAGTGCAACTATAAGAGCACTCGTTGGGATAGCAGAGCTACTCGAATGGGCCGATGCAAAAATTCAGCAAGATCGTGTTAAATAGCAGGTCGGGTTACGACTTACTCAATCAAGCGTCGATTGATTTTCCATCCTTACGTTGTTAAATTATGCACCTTTAGTACCTACCTATGTATAAAGCATCTAGGAAGTATGTAGTGTAAAATTCCTATGACGCTACATTTTACATTGAATGAAAATTCATTTGATTGTTTTTTCTTTCTCTGTCGTCATAGCGACTGACTACACGAGTATGTGTATGTGTGTATACACCTACTGAGTGTTTCTATTGTTCACATATTTGGTATGGTTTGTATATTAAAAGGTTGTAACAGACTCAATGTCCCATAATTTATAGCTTACCTTGATACCGCGGAGAAATGTTCTTCTTTAAATCCAATATGCTTTCATACAGTCGATTTTTAGACCACATTTTTGAAACTATGATTCGCCAAATATTTTCAATTTGGTTGTGATACATGGAGTATTCTAATTGCCATTAATCCACCACACAGATTTCCTATTCCAATGTTGTTCTTTGCAGTGGAGTAGCCATGGGGGGCTTTATAAGGGGGATATATTGCCCCCTTTGGGCGATGGACTTGTAATGTTAGCAAATTTTACATTTCGAAAATACTTTTTATTTATCAGCAATCAAAGGAAATATAATTAAAAATAAAACATGATTTTTATTTCCAAACAAAATAATAAAAATAAAATATTAATGTTTTTCTAAAAAATATTTTTGATATAATAATTATTGTATTTAATTTAAATTTATTGGATAACGTATATTTTGACAAAGATTCTTTATTATTATTGTATTACGAAGGTGGTCCCAGAACTACCCGACCTGACATATAGATGGCGGAAGTAGTTTGAAAAAAATTACATTGGTGAGAAGTGGCAACATATGTTTTGAGTTTCAAAGCGCCACGTTGTTTAGTATTTGTTTTTTTTTTTTTTTTTTTGGAGCCATCGAAAGTTAACAACCTCAGTGAATTTGTAAACATGGAAAAATTGGTTACCGTTATGTAATTCAATACTTTTATTTGAAAGGTCTCAATCCAACGAATATTAAAGCAGAACTAGATTCTACTCTAGACTCTACTCTGTGTGCTCCTTCATTTACGACCATGAAATATTGGGTGGCAGAGTTTAAACGAGGTCGTACGAGCTGCCAAGACGAACACCGTAGTAGTCGACCAATTGAGGTGGCCACGCCTGAAACGATTAAGCAAATCCAAAAAATGGTATTGGATAATCGCCGGCTGAAGGTGCGTGAGTTAGGTGAAATTACAGGCATTTCAAAAAGTGCTATACATCGTATATTGACTGTGTGCAAGATGGGTGCCGCGTTTGCTCATAAACAACAGAACATAAACAACGTCGTGAAGATATTTCTATAGAATGTTTGGCGATGTTTCACACTAATAAAGCCGAGTTTTTGCTTTGATTCGTAACCATGAATGAGACATGGGTCCACCTCTTCACACCTGAGAGAAAGGAGCAGTCAAAACAGTGGACTGAAAGGGGAGAATCGTATCCAAAAAAGGCGAAGAAAGTTCCATCTGCAGGCAAGGTTATGTCGACTGTTTTTTGGGATGCACGTGGGATAATTTTTATTGATTATCTTCAAAAAGGAAAAACAATTACTGTGTGTATACAAATGCTAAAATGTTGCAGCGTTTAAGTGATGAAATTAAAGAAAAAAGCCCGCATTTGGCGAAAGAGAAAGTGTTGTTTCAGCAGTTCACACATCCGCTATTGCGTTGACCAAAATCAATGAGTTAAAGCTCGAATTGCTTCAACACGTACCTTATTCTATAGATTTAGCTCCTTCGGATTATTTTCTAATTCTAAATTTGAAAAAATGGCTTGGTGGTAGAAAGAAAGTTGCAAACAATGAGGAGGTGGAATCTGCTGTAGAGGGCTATTTTAATGAGCTACACAATTCATACTATAAACAGGGCATCGAAGCTATAGAATATCGGTGGAGATTATGTTGAGAAATAAAGAATTATTTTCCCAAATTTGTTGTTTTCTTTGTTAGGTCGGGTAGTTCTGGTACCGCTTTCGTAATAGATGTGTTGATCAAGTCGCACTTTTTCCAAAAAAAAAATCAAATACACCTATCTCATAACGAACACATGTTTTTGCGCACAATGGAATCCCCACTTACTGTGCGCAATTGATATGGGCTATCGCTCTGCAATAACTTAATTTAGACACAAACCGTTCTAAATACAAAATTATACCAAACAATTGCTAGTAATCAACCAAAGAGATACCTAAAAAAAAGAGTACTACTATATGCATAGAGAGTGATATCAGATGAGAGTCATGAAAAAACTGGAATTGAAACTGAGCATATGATTGAAACCACGTTATGTATAGAGAAGAGCGTGTCTCGAGGGTTTGTATATGTAGAATGACACATGCCGCATTAAATTTAGTTACGAGCGAGCAACAAGCGAACATGTGTGTTAGCAAAGTGATCACTTAAGATATTGGATAAGCGCGTTTTGTTGTTGTTATTGTTGTTGTTGCTGTTATTTGTGCCCAATACTAATTTCTTTTCTTTTTCATATAGTTATGCGCTTGTTTGGTTGGTCGATTAGTGATTAATATAATATTATTGGTTAGTAATACATAGTGCATTGTTTAATAAAATGAAAATATCAATAAATATTATTGCTATAAAAATAAAAGTGTATTCTAAGCATGCTTTTTGTCGCTGCCTCTACCTTATAAAACGACAGTGAATGCAATTGTGTGGAAAATTGTTAATAGCAAATAATTTTATTATGAAATAAAAATCTATAATCGCTGCATATTGTGGTGGTGTTGTTAAAAAAAAAATGTTGAAATTTTATGAATAGTTTCCGAATAAAGGATTAACAAATCTTTAATGTATTTCATATGCAAATAATTTGTGGAAAAAAATTATGGTAATATGAAAATACGTCAAATATACTCGTACATACATATATGACAACATGTATAAATGCCGCAAATACGTGTGTATGTATAAGAAACAATACGGCGGTTACACGGTTACTCGTTTTGGTACACTCGTTTCGGTAACTCGTTATTTCCTATATCGTTCGTAGTGGCGGTAAATAGTTTAGTGACGGTGACGAAAGCATTGTGCTAGTGTGCTAATGTTGACAGAAGAAAATAATAAAAATACTAAAAAAAAAAAATAAAAAATTGAATAAAATCGTCATCATTATTATTTCACCTGTTGATATGATAGTAGTGTTGTTGTTGTTATTGATGATGGCATTCAAAATAAATTTAAAAATATAACAAATATGCAAATTTTATTATGATCATGTGTTCTAACATGTATTTGTGTTATTTATTGAATAATTTCAAACATGTACTCTCCATCTCCATTCTAATTATCACCTTGACCTGTGTATAAACTGCAGAAGGTTGCGGTTACTTACTACTCCACAGTACCTACTCGTTGTTAAAGTTATTTTTTGATAGTGCTACGTTTAGTTTGAGTGTGTATTCATTGGCAATATGTATGTATGAGTTTACAATAGAAGTGCAGTAAAAGAAAAAAATTTTACTACTTGCAAATAATAAAAAATTAAAAATAAGTCAAATACCTACAATATAAACCTGTTTTATACATCAGCAACTTGCGCTTGAATTCAAAGATATATAAAAAAAAATTAAGTACACAAAAAAAGTCAAATATTAATTGAAGTTTATTGAAAAAAAAAAGAATAGAAATAAAGAAAGACCGAAAGAAAAAAAGGCTTTCGTTTTAAAAATGCACCAAACAAGAAATGAAGTCAAGGAATGAGACATGTTAAAGAATTTTATCTACAAGTACTTATATAAAAAGATACAAACAACAACAACAACATGTTGCTTTTCCCTTTTATATTGTGTTTTTTTTTTTTTTTTAACTTCTATACAGACATTTGTATGCATTAGTCAGCCGCCAGTCAGTCAGCTATTTCTTCTTTGTTGAATACTTACTCACATTTCTACACGAGTACTCGTACTTATTCTCACACATTTTCTTTCCTTATCTTTCTCTTACCATTCTTAACTTGTTGCATTTGCCATAATTTATATTACTTTACTACTACTTTGCTTTTAGTAACGCAATAAGTGTATTTACACTTGGTGTATATAGGAGAAAGGTTCGTTCGTTGGTATGGGCATTATCAATGAATTTTTTTAAAATAGTTTTTCACTGGATTTTATCATTGGATAGTCTTAAAAGAGTTTTATAGACGAAAATACAAAACAATACAGAAAAAAAAATGCAATCGAAATTCTGAAAAACAAAAGATTTACCTTAAAAAATATACCCCTTACATTGGGACGTTATAAACGTTACAATCAGATGTCTTAAATCATTAAAAATATATGCAAATTGACTCCAATTAATTGATTTTATTTTTTATCACAATTTGAACTGATATCATGAAAAGAGCTGTTACAAACTTCTTATAGTAATTTTCAAAGCTGCTTGTTTTTAAGGTAATTTTGTAAATTTCAGGCTTTTTATTTCAAATCTTCTAAACATCTCAAGAATAAAGACATAAAATAATATAGTCCAAATCTACGAGATTTGTGTGATGTGTGATGTGAGATTCGCTTTAAGGGGGAAATAGGTTTAATTCAAGTAAAAAAGGCACATTTTTGTGATTTTTTTGTTTGACGAAACAGTTTAAATCTATTTATTAAAACCAATGGTACATTATATTATGACATTTGAAGAATATTGTGTAAAATTTTCATGGAGAAATATTCAAAAATACAGCAATGGCAGCAATTATTCTGCAGCATCTCGGGAAAAAAGTTGAATTGCGGTGTCCCTCATAAATCGATACTGGATCATCTGAAATCAAAAAATAATCTTGGCTTTGACAAAGTAACGTTTTCGAAATTTCAATTTTTCACTTTTTGGGAGCACTTTGAAGGAAAAATGCGATTTTTTTGCGAAAAAATCGATTAATTTATTATTGTAAAATGAAAAATATTAACAAATTTGAGAAAAAAAACTCTCCAGCGTTACCTCGTAAATTATGTACAGAAATAGTGTTAAAAATTTCAAAACGATCGGTGCAATCGTTTTGAAGTTAAGAAGGACACCGACTTTGAAAACGTGAGTTGTGAGGGAAAAACGCTTTAAAGTTTTGAACACTAAAAAATTTGCGATGAAACGTTCATAAGCGAGTTCTATTGGGTTACTTTACACAGAATCATCGATGCCAAGGTCCATAAAGGATGTTGCAATCATCCATGATGTCTAAAGCATCTTTTTGCTCATGTCTACGATGAATTCTGTCTTCTTGTATTATTTTTTCAGCTTTCTGCTCTGCTCGGCTTATATGCATGGAGTCAGTTGATTGACTTGAAATTTAGACACAACATTCTTGAGATATTATTTTCATTTAAAAAAAAAATGGACAAAAAATAAAAAACCCTATATTCCCCCCCTTAAGATAAGTTTTAAATGACTTTATTTTCACGATTATTTTTTAACACGATTTCTAGAATTCATATTATTCAATAATTTTTAATAAAAAAATTACAATTTAATGATCATTAAAAACTAAATTGAATATTTTGTACGTATTGATAAAGACCAGAGCACAAAAATCATAAATGTAATATGCAAAATTGGATGATTTCCCAACCTACGTACCATTCCTCTATATTTAAACAGAAAACAAAAACCGATTATTTTAGTACTTCGTTACTTGACATTGTTAGAGTATATTTGAATGTATATATGAACCAATTATTAACTTGTTTTAGTTTATTATTTTGTTATAACTCTCAAGTCTACATCTTTCTCTATCTTTCTCTCTCTCTCTCTCTCTATTTATCTACCTCTCTTATCGGTTTTGCTCTTCAGTGATCATTTGCCTATAACAAATTATTCCAATTGACGATCAGAGTCCAAACAATATGACTATTGTATATTTCTATTAATTTTTGGAATGTTTTTGTGTGATATGTAAATGATTTGCAAGGTGAAATGGATTAAATATTATTGTTAATACTATTATTGCAAACTGAATTGAGTACAAGTAAATAAAAATTGTATTTACATATATGGTCTGAATGAAATATTATGCCATATGTGTATTATTCCAATATTTTTCTTGCTTTATTATCGGCTCTAATTTTACCGGCATTCTTAACAAATACATTACAAATACAATATAATAACCCGCATACAGCCAAGTATACATATCTGTGTCATCACGTGGTGATGAAAATATGTATTATGGGGGCGTTTGAATTGTATAATGACATAATATCACTATGTACTTGACATCAGATGATGAACAAGTCCGGTTAGGAATTTAACTGCGAATTAAAGAAATTGTTAATAAGTTTGTATAAATATGATTTCAAAATATACAATATAATTTAGAGTGACTATTTCAATTGTAAATTCATTTAGAAATTGCCAAACATGTCATCAAAAATATCAAGGAATTAAAGAAAAATAATAAAAAATATAAAATATTTAAATTCTATTTAAATTTTCAATACAATGGGAAAAATAGCTTCCATTTTTTAGACGAATGTCCACGCGTCAGAGCTATCTGTCAGAGAATGTCTACGTAGGGGCACTAGAGAAACCAACATATGCATTCTTTCAGACAGTCAGGCAACTCTAAAATCACTAATGAATTTCTCGTTTCAATCTAAGTCGGTCTGGGAATGCTTCGAACTTCTCAATATCTTAGCAAAGAGGAACTCTGTGACTCTAATATGGATACCGGGAGACGAGGGGCATGCAGGAAATAAAATGACAGATTCGCTGGCCAAAAAGGACGCAGACACTCCTTTTCATAGTTCCAGAATCCTTCTGCGGGGTAAACAGTGGATGAATAACTTAATATGTGTGGAGAGGAAAAAAGTAGTCTAACCGATTACTGGAGAGCCCAAACAGGCATGCGGCAGTCGAACAGATTTATTGACCCTGAACACATTAAGGTAGATGCTTCTCTTGAACCTTAGCAGAAAAGACATCAAAGTCTACACTGAACTATTAAGAGGTTATTTTAAACTTAATTATCACATTATGAAAATGGGTGTGGTTAACAACGATCTCTGTCGACTCTGTATTGAAGAGCAAGAAACAGCAGAATAAGTTCTTTGCAATTGCCCAGCTGTGGCTAGAGGCAGACTACCCGGTGTACAAGCTTAATTCCGCTGTTTTTCGGAAAAAAAACACATTTTTTTCATAGAACCTTCCTCATGGCTCGTAAACGTATGGAAATGGCTTGTTGAGTAACACCTAACTGTTCGGTAAGCATTTTTTTTGCAAGTGGGTGTCGTCTTCATCCAAAAGAGCCTGCAAATCATGGTCCTCAACTTTTCTGGGTCTTTTTTTAAAGTTTCTTGTCACTCAAGCCAAATTGGCCTTCTTTGAACCAACGAAACCAGTCTCTGCAAGTGGTTTCCGATAGCGCACTGTCTCCATAGGCCTCCACAAGCATTTGATGCGACTCAGCAGCAGATTTCTTTAAATTGAAGCAAAAAAGTAGAGATTCCCGCATATGCTTTTTTTCTGGCACGAAACTAGACATGATTATACGAGGAAAAATGTGTGTTGTTGTATGAAATCACTGATGACGTTTACTCATTGAAGTAAACAGGTGTCAAACTCATAAAAAAAAGAATGCACAGTCGATAAGCTTGTACACCTGGCAGTGGATTCATCGTTCCCAGAGACCTAGTTAAAATCAATCAAACAACAAGATTTATAAATAGTCTTGAGATCTGCTAGCTAGGGAATATGGTTGCACAAAAGATATTCAGGTCGCAGTGCTTTATGGCCTTAATAATAATAATAATAAAACTTTTAAATTTAATTTTGACCCAAAAAAATAGAATTTGTTAATTACTTTACTCCATTACACATAAATTACTGTGACGATTAAAATTTTTGAAAATGATATCGCAATTATTGTAAACGAACTACTTATAATATGATAGTCAGAAATAAGGTACCAAAATCAATTGATGAGTTCCACATCACCAATAATCAGAATATATCAATAAGAAGAAATTCGCAAATAATATGTCTCAATGCCATTTAATACCGGCTGTCATTTTAAGTCGTTGGTAGAGAATAAATATGAAGTAAATAAGAAAATAAGAGTAGAGTTTGAGAGAGCATCGTTACTATTATTTGGAGAGATAGAGAGATAGAGGGTTACAGAGAGCGAGAGAAGTTAAAAGGCATTGATAGAACAAGCGACGAGAGAGAAAGAGAGTGTTAAGTAAAATAAAGAAAAAGCAAAAAGAACATGGCAATGGATAATAATAAAGTAAATAAAAACAAAGATAATAGATCAAAATGTAATGTTATAAAGTCTCTTCACTCACATTCCCATTTAGTACAATGAGAGAGAAAGTGTGAAGTTAAAATAATAAAATAAAAATAACATGTGCCTAATACAAAGTTAAAACGATTAATAAATTCAACAAAAATAAAATTAGACAGCAATTGATATCGAGAAGAATTGAAAAACCGTCTTGAACCACCATTAGCAATATGTTATCAATATGAAATATACGTGCACAACAATGCAATAACAACAAGTGTCATTTTATAGTGTCGTTAGTGAAATGAAATGAGAATAAAACCAAAACGAAACGTAGAAAAAGCGCGTATGTATCACATTCTATCTCTTCTGGTTTGATCTGAATGAAATGAAAAGAATTTGATTTCGCTATTGTTTATTAGTTATTTTGTTGTTGTTGCTGTTAGTGTTGTTTGAAAAGAAATTTGTTTATTTTCTCTTCGTATAAAATTTAAAATGTTGTAAAGAAAACAAAACCACAACACGTACAATACGTACATTCAGGCACACATATCGAATCGGATTACAATCAAATTGCTTGTTTATTTAGAATGTGCCATATGTGTGTACATTGTTGTATGTTGGATTATACAAGCATATAGGACATCTGTATGCGCACGCGCGGCGTAATTAAATTTCTCAAATTCAACAACAACAATCAAACCATTTAAGCAACTATGTTACATGTGATAGAGAAGTTGAAAGAAAGTGAATTTGTTTCCAATTGTTATTGTGATGGTTGTATATACATTTAAATTTATAAATTATGAGTACAAGGTGTTTCAATAAAAAAAAAAAAAATAAAAAATAGGACCAAAAATTAAATTGCTTAAAGATATTCTGTATTTTACAAATGAGAATAAACAAAAATTATGTTGATACACCAACTTCCGTCCGGAGAAATGAAAGAATAGTTTTTGTATAGTTACATTAGAGAACAAGAAATGATCACAGAATATGTAATTAAATGAAATGAAAAAATATCCAAAAAAAAATTTGTAGAGTATTGTTTGAAGAAGGGCTCATTACCTTACTTAGCGCACACTAAAATGCGCAAGTAAATGTTTCTATCCTTTGTATAATAGAGAAAGAAAGATATGTGGAGATCTGTGTGTCTCCATGGAGATTATATCCATAGAGAATTATAATATATATGGTGTAGTAAAAAGTAATCCATTATTTTTGCATTAAATTGAAGATTTCATTTAGCATAGTTAGAATGATCCATTTTAGGTCAATTATGCACCGTTTTGTTCGATAATTTGTTGCCATTTTGAATGTAATTTCATAATGCCACTCTCGTAGAAACCCTCGTCCCTATTGGTAAAAAAATAGGACAGTCGATTTTCACAAGCTTCTCTTGAGGCGAATTTTTCACCAGCATACTCATTCGCCATAGACAGGAACAGGTAGTAATCACTTGGTGCCAGGTCCGGACTATAAGTTGGATGCATAAGAAACTCCCAACCAAGCTCCCGGAGCTTCTGCCGAGTCACTATCGATGTGTGTGACCTGACGTTGTCCTGATGGAACACAATTCCTCTCCTATTGGCCAAAGGTGGACACTTCTGTACGATTGCTTCCTTCATTGTTGACAGTACAGGTGCGAATTAAGAGATTGGCCGTAGCGGAACAGCTCATAGTAGATGATTCCCACCAAACACATAGCAAAACCTTCCTGACCGTCAATCCTGGCCATTTGCGCCAGCTCACCGCGATTCGATCATTACCGTTTTCACTTGATGTTGTCGTAAGTGACCCACTTTTCATCACCAGTAACCATCCCCTTCAGAAATGGATCGATTTTATTGCGATTCAGCAGCGATTCGCAGATGGAAATTCGGTCCATGAGGTTTTTTTGCGTTAACTCGTGTGACACCCATACATCGAGCTTCTTTTTGTATCCGGTCTTATTTAAATGGTTCCAAACGGTTTTTGTGCAATGTTTACCTTCATAGAAACAGTGTTTACATAACGGTCAGACTCGACGATTACTATTATTTTATCGATATTTTCGACAATTGGCCATCCAGAGCGTGGTGCATCTTTGACATCAAAATTACCCGAATGGAATTGACGAAACCAAAATTGCATATGATTGGCTTTTACCGTATTAGGACCATAAACACTATTCACATTTTGAGCCGTCTGGCTTGCGTTTTCGCCTTTATCGAAGAAAAACTGTAAAATATGGCGTATTTTCTCTTTACTTTAGTACGAAATCCTGTCTCTCTAATGCCATCTAGCGTAACCTGATCGCACTTATACAACGCGAGATACAGATTACCAAAGCCATCTATTGGAAAAAAAATGGATTTATTTTTACTACACCTTATAGAAGTCAGTGTTTATGCTAATGATTATTTCAATGTAAAAATAACGTCCGTCGCTATATGTTTTTACAGACGAAAATTTTGACAGGGTTACACAGCTCATAACATGAATTTGACATTCGATTTTCGATCTTCGTTGGTTATTGAACCGAAGTAATATGTGCAGCGAAGATCGAAAAATCTCATAATAACTACCTCAGATATATTTCAGGTTTACATAGGTACAAAAAATTAGTGAATGATGAACTGGCCGTTTTGTTCAATGACCCTCTGCTCTTTATCTGTCAAATTCATAAAACGTCATACGTCGCATGTCAGAGTGCTTTTTAATAAGGTTTTTCAAAGAAAATAGTCTACCAATCAAGTTTACTGGCCATTTTGTTCAATGACCCTTTCTCTTTATCTGTCAAATTCATAAAACGTCATATCTTAATCTTCGATAAGCATATCACAGAGCTGTTTAATAAGGTTTTCAAAAGAAGTTATTCCATCATTCTAGAAGTTTTGCAAACAGCAAAGTCAATGGAGGTCTGATTGTGAAATGTGTGGGCCATCAAATAAGACTAGCTTTACTTGTTGTGCAAGTAAAAAATTTGTGATCAATTTCAGCACCTATTTGACGTCCTTGGCGCTATTTATAAATCCTCTGGCGGATATGCAATATCCATATTATTCGAATTTATATATTCTCGCACATTGTAATATTAAAAATATATGCATTTCAACATAAAAAAGTATTAAAAGACACGAAAAGTAATTTAAATAATATATTCTGATCGTTCAGTTTAATATCACGGCTATAATGCCATAGAAATAATAACATCCATAATATGTATGACAAGTATTGATTAATTTTAAAACATTTTATCATCAATTTTATACAATTCGGTCTTAACTGCAGCACGCTATTAAATAATGCAAATCAACATAAGTACCTACACATACATACTCGTGCATAAATATAAAGTGCTTTATTAAAAATTTGCAATGAATATCCTCAATTAATCTGCTCTACTGTCAACCAATTGAAATTGAATTGAAAAATTAAAAACCGAGTCATTTCTTTTATTAAAATAAATTAATTTCCAATTAAAAGAAAGAAAAAAAAAATAAATAAATAATGTATTGTTTGGCTCATTTCATATTCATAACATCATTATGACTGGATACAAACACACTCTATAGTATGTACATATCCAGTGAAATATATACTAATAATTATTTTATGAGTTTAAAAAAAAATATAAAAAATTGTAAAATTAAAAAGTGAAATACAAGTAGAAATTATAACAAAAGCATACATGCATGTAACTGGGTGTGTGACATTTTTCTAGCAAAAAGAAAAAAAAAACCACAAAACATACGAAATGGAACCGACGATTTTAATTGGTAAGTTCATTATGATGTAGATTTTTGATTGCCCTTTTTGTTGTTTTTGTTACTATCTCATGATGAAATTAGCATAATTCAACTTGCAAGATGATGATGATGATGTGTTAAATTCTATAATTTATATATTGAGTTCATTTTTATTTTAGATAATTTATCAAACTTTTTGCTAAAAATAATCAGAATTAAATTTATTTTCTACATGTATTCTAAATAAGTATTATTGCATATGGTGAACTATTTTAAAAATTGGCATTTTAGATTCCACATGAGATTATGTATATGAGTGTATTCTATTACCTTATTTTGTTATTACGCATTTCGAAAATTTCCTTTTGATAAGGGTTAATTGAGTCAAAAGTTACTTGTCTTATTTGTTATAATTTCCTATATTGATGTCCTTGTGTCCTTGAATAAAAATTATATACTCCAGAAATTCCATGCAAACATTTATTCTTAATTTTGCGATATCCTTATGTACCCTATTCTATATTATGAATGGTTGAAAGGTAGTGTAGCGCAAAAGGGTTTGTCATAAATGCTTTCTAGTGTTGGCAGAAACATAAATGCTTATTAGAGACGTTCATATTATGCAAAAAAAAAAAAAAAATTGAAAATGTTTTCTTTCTATGATATTCCACAACTCGCTCGAATTTGATTGTTGGTTAGAAGTTGCTTCTAGAGAGAAATCAATCAATTTTTTGCTACAGAAGGCTTTAAAAAAGGCCATATAAAATATCTTTGTTACCATTTTTAAATAAAAAATTATAATAAGTCGCAAATAAATTGAATTGACTTCTAAATTAAAGTTTCTATTAGTACGACTATTCCTTATTAAAAATAATGATGCATTTCTTGCAGAACATTTATACTAATCATAAAGGGTTTTCCATTAGGGACATAACAATTTTATCTATTAATAAAACACAAAAATATTTGAGATATTCAGTTCAAATTTATTGTGGATATATTACAAGCATTACATTTTATGAATGAAATTCGATTTCGGTCATATGACCACCACGAGCCCGTTTACAGCTGTCGATTCTTTGGACCCAATTTTCCATCACTCTAACACACATTTCGAAACGTTGGCAATTTCGCGTTGGATGTTGTCTTTGAGCTCGTCTAAAGTTGCTGGCTTGTTGGCATAGACCAGTGACTTGATAAAGCCCCTTAGATAGCATGGACCATTTCTCGAGATAACACGTTCACCGAATTTGCCTTGCAATAAATCGATTGTGACGTGTGCTGTGTGGCTAGTGGCATCGTCTTGTTGAAACCACATATCGCTGATGTCAAGTTCATCCAATTCTGGCCACAAATAATCTTCCAACATAGCACGATAGCACTCTCCATTGACGGTAACATGACGTTCGTTTTCATCCACGAAAAAATACTGCCCAATCACACCTCCGGCATGAAAACCCCACCAAAGAGTAACTTTTTGCGGGTGCAACGGTGTCTCAAGAAGCACTTGTGGGTTTGTTGCTGACCAATAACGCATATTTTGCTTATTGACAAAGCCATTGAGCCAGAAATGAGCTTCATCGCTGAAAATGATTTTTCGCTCTTAAAGTTGCGACCACCGACTCAGAATTTCGGTAGTTATTTTTAATAATTTCCATACGTTGCTGGTTCGTGAACTTTACCATGATGAAAATGTTGACTTTAACTAACATTTTGACATTGACAGTTGATTAAAAAAGTTTAAGGGTGCGTTCATATAAAGATATGAAATTGTTATGTCCCTAATGGAAAACCCTTCATTTGATTATTAATAAAATTCATAAAATTCAACTAAAACCGGAGTTTGGAGGAAGAAAATATTCTTCATGTTAGGTTAGGTTAGGTTATGTGGCTGACCTCTCTGTGAGAGGACATACTTAGGCCAGAAAGGCCCATTGTAATACCAACGAGCATCTCTTCCAATACTGTTGTACTATACTTCTATTAGCCGGTTCCGGCAGAATTTTTGTGGCATCACTTTAACTTAGTTGTGTCACAGAGAGCTCTTTTAAGAAGCATTTTTGGCAAATTGTTACTGTTATTCTGAGATTATGCTCCCAATTATTCACCCACGTTTTAGCCTACGCCCAGTTGATTCCACAGTTCCCTATTGTAGGTGTATGGCCTAACCAACCTTTTGGCTTGGCGAAGTTTTTGAATCCCTTTCACAGTGGGATACTCTGAGATTATGCTCCCACCAGATTATGATATTCACACTCTTTTTAGCTTCCGCCCAGTTGATATCACCGTATGCCTCTGGGTCTGTAAGGTTTGCTTTGAAACCGGCCCTGGCCAGCTCGTCAACAATTTCGTTTCCCTCAATCCCAGAATGGGCTGAGACCCAATAGGGTACAACCTTATTCGTTGTACCTAGCGATTTGATGTTATTAAAACATTCTTCCACTAGCTTCGATTCCAAAGAATAAGTCTATCTGAATAGATAGCTATGTGAGCGCCTTTGATGCCTCTTTCCAGATTTATCCTCGCGCAAATTGAGATTGCTTGAATTTCGGCCTGAAAGACGCCCTCCACTCGCCCATTGACTCTGAAATTTTGGTGTTGGGTCCATAGAGCCCTGTACCAACTCCAGTATCTGTTTTTGATCCGTTAGTGAACCATTCTAGACTTCTTGGATCGACCTAAAGCCCTCCAATGTCTCATTTCTCACGGTCTGAGATAATGATATTAACTTTTTCAAGTAAAAATATGATATTTTTGCTTGAAATTTATATTTTCAGGCACACTATTTTCATATATTTTTGATTTACACATGCTTAATGAGATGAATGTGCTCAATTATGGAGCTGCTCCCTTTTCGACCAGTTGGCTCCATATCGTTCATATCATATACATACTTCTATGGTATATTTGTATTTGTATTTCTCATTGACCTAACACAAACGTGTAAAAATACGATATATAATACATATGTACATCGAGTCGATGCGACCTTCACCAATAAATTTAACAATTGCATATTCACATTCGCCTTTACGTCATATTTATTTAGAACAATCTAATTAAATGGTGGAAAGTTTAAATAAATTGGTTACCATAAATATGTTGAAGAGAGAAAAAAAAATAGTATTTCCGTTATCAACAATAATAACAACAATAATATGTTTTGCTATTATTGTTTTGCTATGTTTGTTTCAATGTTCAATACGCTCCAATTCAATATGTGGGTTTGTCTCATTATTATGGTAGTTGTAAGTAAGTGCAAGTATTCACACACATACATACATACATACATTTATATATATGATACATAGGTTTTGTCTCATTTGTTTAGAAACCACTACAACCACCACCACCACCACTAGTTGAACGCATTCCACTGACATATGCGTACACAAAAAAAAAAAACATGCATGTACACCCACCCATTTGCATGCATATAGATACATATACTATGTACATTGTATTAAACGTATATATAATAACACTAACAACGACTACAAAAATTTGTTTAATGATCTACACTCGACAGCCATATGAGCAATATGAAAAGTAACAACAAGAGCATAAACAACACAACAACAAAACGTTCTTATCTTAATTACTTACTTGTGCCTGCTTCACTGCTGCTTATACAATATTATTATAATTGTTGTTATTGTTTGTGTTGTTGGTTTGAACATGTAAATGATAATCTAGTTTTATGAAGAAGCGGAATAGTCTAACAACTTGTGGTTGGGGTGGTAGAAATTGAGAATGACAAGCATCCAACATTATTATCTATGCATGAAAAAGTGTGTGCGTGTATACGTGCGTGTGTGTGTGTGCGTCTGTGTTTGAATTGTTTATATACCCCATGAGTACCTTACTAGTTCAATTTCCGTTGGTTGGTGCTATATGAAGGTCTAATAGGTAAATTATTACCATTTTAGGTCTATGAGAAAATTCTTACGTATGCCTATGTACACATGTGATCAACGTCTAATGCACAAAACAAATATTCAAGTCAAGTATGTCGTAAATATAAGGTCTAGTAAAAATAAATCCATTATTTTTGCATTAAATTGAAAGTTTTATTTAGCATAGTTACAATGATCCAATTTAGGTCAAATATGCACCGCTTTGTTCGATAACTTGTTGTCATTTTGAAGGTAATTTCATAATGCCACTCTCATAGAAACCCTTGTCCCTATTGGCAAAAAACTGGGACAGTCGATTTTCACAAGCTTCTCTTGAGGCGAATTTTTCACCAGCATACTCATTCGCCATACACAGGAACAGGTAGTAATCACTTGGTGCCAGGTCCGGACTATAAGGTGGATGCATAAGAACCTCCCAACCAAGCTCCCGGAGCTTCTGCCGAGTCACTATCGATGTGCGTGGCCTGGCGTTGTCCTGATAGAACACAATTCCTCTCCTATTGGCCAAAGCTGACTGCTTCTTGGCGATTGCTTCCTTCAGACGGTCCAATTGTTTACAGTACAGGTCTGAATTAAGGTGCCGTAGGGGAGCAGTTAATAGTAGATGATTCCCTGCCAATCCCACCAAAGGCATACCAAAACCTCCCTGACCGTCAATCCTGGCTTGAACCCCGTTTGTGCCGGCTCACCGCGATTTGACCACGACCGTTCTCGCTTGACGTTATCGTAATTGACCCACTTTTCATCACCAGTAACCATCCGCTTCAGAAATGGATCGGTATTGTTGCGATTCAGCAGCGATTCGCAGATGGAAATTCGGTGCATGAGGTTTTTTTGCGTTAACTCGTGTGACATCCATACATCGAGCTTCTTTTTGTATCCAGCCTTATTGAAATGGTTCCAAACGGTTTTTTGTGCAATGTTTGGCTCCTGAGCAATAGAAACAGTGCTCACATGACGGTCAGACTCGACGATTTCCATTATTTTATCGATATTTTCGACAATTGCCCTTGCATCTTTGACATCAAAATTACCGCAACAGAATCGACGACACCAAAATTGCACGTGATTGGCTGTTACAGTATCAGGACAATAAACACTATTTACACTATTTTCATTTTCTTTTTACTGGTATCCATCTTTGACGCGTACTCAAACAATAATTAGTCAAGCAATCACAAAACTGCCTGAATAGTTTATTTAGTACGAACTCCTATCTTCCTAACGCCATCTAGCGTAACCTGATCGCACTGATACAACGCGAGATACAGATTACTAAAGCCATCTATTGGAAAAATGATGGATTTCTTTTTACTACACCTGATATAAGTCAGATCTTACATTGTCGCCTTGCTTATTGAATAAATAACGTCGACCATGAAAGTAGTACCAACAATCATAATTCTATAATTTCTCAAAACAGTGAATAAATAATCAATTTCGTAAAGATCACTATAGCGAATTCAGTCTGAAGCTATTAGCATTTGGTTGCATATAAATAAGTATTCGATAATATAAACGTATATTCTCATTTTCCCATTCACCCTTACACACGTTTGGCACAAACTCTTTGCTTAAATAGAGTTTTGCTTAATCATGCCTCGTAGGGTATACAATTTTAATAGTTACTCGCATGTTTGCATGATTTACATGCACGCTCATACGCATACACGCACTCAGATTCGTTGAAGCGTTGTAAAGCCGGCTAAATGCATGCTTTCTGATGGCTAGCTTAGCAACTGCCATTGATGTAGTACTAGTAGTAGTTGTTGTTGTTGGCAGTGCTGCAGCCTTGTGGTTATGACGTGCTATGCATGAGATTTTTTATTTTTTGTTGCATTTTTTTGGTTTACTATTCATAAAATTGGAACAATATTGTTATATAGAGTTAGCTTTTAGCTGTTGTTGTTGATTTTGTAAAAATATTTCAACTTATTTAAGATGACGCTTGAAATGATTTTAATATTAACCTCCCGCTCTTTTAGCTGCGAGTTAGTTAAAAATGTCTTTACACTTTTCCATTTTTCCGTCTTTTTACTACGTTACTGAAAAATATGTACAGACATTAAAGTGGAGTGATTGTCTCAATTCATATTTTTGTTTGTATTATATTACAATAACTCAACTTAACATCTGCTTCTTTTATTATGCCCGAAATTTTGTAGTTAATAGTCATTAAATTATATACAGGGTGATTTTGACCGCAGCTGCACCTCATCAATGGTTCGTACGGTGGGTCCAATTTTGGCATACTCTCTCCAACATATCGGCCGGTATCTCATGAATAAATTCTTCAATATTAGCTTCCAGTGCGTCATCCGCTGTGGGCTTGTCTCTATAAGCATGAGCCTTAACATAACACCACAAAAAATAGTCTAAAGACGGTTAATCACACGATCTAGGCGGCCAATTGACCGGCCCCAAACGTGAAATAAACTGTTCACCGAACTCGCCTCTCAATTGGGCCATTGTTTCGTGCGCTGTGTGGCATGTGGCACCGTCTTGTTGAAACCACATGTCAGCCAAGTCCAGCTCTTCCATTTTTGGCAAAAAAGTTTGTAAACATCGCACGGTAGCCATTCACAGAAGCGTTCCTGCCTTCGTCGTTTTTGAAAAAGTACGGTCCAATGATGCCACCGGCCCATAATCTACTCCAAACATTGCATTTTTCGAGATGCATTTGGCTTTTCTTGCAATGCTTCTGGCTGTCCTTCACACCAAATATGGCAATTTTGATTGTTCCCGTATCCATTCAACCAGAACTTGAGCTTCGTCGTTGAACACAAGCAGGTGCACGATGCACTTTCTTAACCGAGCATGAAATGTGATAATAGAATTCAATAATCTCCAAGCGTTGTTCGTTTGTAAGTCGATTCATGGTTAAATTATAGACTAAACTGAACATGTTTGACAGTAACATGTTAGACGAAAACAGTTGAGCTGTCAAAAACAGTGTTGTCAAAAAGGAAGTTGCCATAAAATCACCCTGTATGTAACTACCTACATATATACATACGTCATTTTGACGAAATTTTTCATACATTTCCATCGTACTTATGTGTATGAGTACGATGCACAGCTATGGTATGTGTACAGCTGCTCTGATTGCTACCACCATAGGCTATTCGTTTAGTGGCCTCTAGCCTCGAGTAATTTTAACACAATATGTATTTTAACGAATCATTGTTCATTTTGTTGTTATACTGTTTTACAGTGATTGTGTGTTGTTTTTTGGTTGTTGCTGTACCAAACCTCAGTTAGTTGGTTGGTTTTATTGTTTGGTTAATACTAAACTCGTAAGTGTTGTCTACTAATCCGATATTATAGCGTACGTACATATGTGACTCCAACAAATACAAGTTATTTAGCCGCTAATACCAACATTTATACATATTTGCTGATACATTTGTATTTACATAAAAGTGTATACATACATATGGTTAACCTAACCACACACACACACACAACCACCACATACATGCAAATACAATGATGGCTAGTGTTGTGCTACTATTGCTTATAAATTCTACACATACATATTATTCTTCTACCTCTCTTTCTGCTCACCTTATATAGCTATTTGGCTAATTTCACGCCCGCATAGCTCTTTTATTCGCATGCTCACTGACACCTAAACATATATGCATATATGCATGCACACACATCATTTAAACGGAAGTTGCAAGTCATGTGTTTTATTGTTTATATTTAGTATGAATATTTGTGAGCTGTTGTTATTGTTTTCGGCTTAACTTGTTTTGTCTCTATTTGTTTAATAAAATTCTGCAGTTGTTATTGTTTCTACGTCGTAACACAGTGGCTAGTGGCATTCTAAAAATGCAGCTAACAGATTTGAACTTTGACAAGTACTTGGTACTTCTTTTGATAGTACTCAGTTGTCAAGGAGAAGCTATTGAACGACATCTATGACCATGTTACATAGTATAAGTAACCCATAACGGTGGAGTAGTTCTCTGAATCGGACACTGATATTATTTACATGAATTACCATCTCGAATTTAAGAATGCATCATTTAAAAAGAACTCCTTTTCAGAAAAACTATGAAAGTGTCTCTTTCAAATCGTGCGTATCGGTAAGAAATTAATTAGTAATTCTTTCTTTGGCTATTGGTGCTGAATGTATAAGTATCGGTCAGTCCATAAGTTCATGCGTTTTTCTTAGGTGGTTTTAAAATAAATAAAAAAAGAAGTTTTCAGTATTTATTAATCAATAATATATTTTCCTGTATTATTTACAATGTTTTCTCAATGTTTAGGCAAATTTTTAATTCCCTGCTCAAAAAATTGTTTGTCCTTGGAGCCAAAATACACGTCGATATCCCTTTTGATAGTTTCTTTTGAGGTGAAGTTCTTATTACTTAAATGGCACTGCAGTCCGCGGAAAGGTGATAATCGCAAGGTGCAATATCCGGAGAGTATGGTGGATGCGGCATTAGCTCAAATCCGAGCTCGTTCAACTTGCCTAAGGTCTGTCTTGCGGTATGCGATCTTGCGTTGTTGTGGTGAAACAAAACTTGACATATTGACTAAAGACGGTCAATATTTTTCAAGTGCTTCATTCAGTTTGGATAGTTGATGGCAATAATAATCAGCTGTGATCGTCTGGTTGGGTTCGAGCAAATCAAAATAAATGATACCGGCCATATCCCACCAAATAGAGAGGATAATCTTCTTGGGGTGAAGGCCATCTCTGGGGGTATTTTATCTTTATGTAACTACTGGCGTTTGTGAACAGGATTATTGTAAAGGACCCATTTTTCGTCCCCAGTAAGAATACAGTTCAAAAACTCTTATTTTCAAGGTAAGAACAGACATTCACTCTGTGCTGAAGTTTTGATACGGAAATTTTATGCGGAACCCAGCTTTGGAACTTTGCTCAATTGAATCAGCTGTCTGTAAACTGTTCCATGTGATGAATTTAACCTTCCAGCTATCAAATCGACTATCAAACTTGACTCAGCTTCCAAGAGTTCCAGCAAGGCGTCGGAGTTAAAAGCCTCAGGATGGCCAGAGTGCGGCGGGGCATCCTCAACGTTACAATCACCACTTTGGAATTTGGAAAACCACTTTTGCGTAGTCCTTACACTCACGGTAATCTCCCCTTGAGTTGCGTTTATTTTTGCAGTGGCAGTTGTTGCATTTTCGTCCACTTTTATAAAAAAAAAAAAAATACAAAATATTCCTCTTATACTCGTTCGAAGATTCAATTTTATTTATTAATAACGCAAACTTCTATCCGCGATTAAAATCACTTGTTGAATGCACAATACATCAGAGCAAATAGAAATAATTCTTTTACCTCCCACGAATCATTTTTTGTACGCCAAAAGCGTCTACTGTGAAATTATTGAAAAAATAACGCACAAACTTATGGACTGACCTGATAGATTTTAATGTATGTTTCTAAGAATTCTCTGACAACCTGTGAGTGTGAAGCATGTATTGTCCAAACTAGTACTTCACACACATACTATGTGGGTGTGCCCAAGTGCATGGAATTACATATTTATTTATGTATACATTTGTACTTTATGATATCTATGTAGATACTACACATATATTTGCAGACTTATTTGCATACGCAGCACAATTTAAAAGACCATGGTTTGTCGTGTATTTTCTCTGTTGTTATTTTTTCATATTATTCCCAACTTTATCATATATTCGCTGCATTTTATTACTATTGCCTCTCGTATGTACTACTTTTCTTTGACCTTTTCGGTCAAAAGAAAAAAAATATTGAGTTTAGCTTTTGTGTAGATAGAAAAAAAAAATGGATGTGAAATGCGATTTTATTACAGGTGGTGGCACTTCGACATTATTACAAAATTACAACAACCAGATGTCCTTGATTTGAGCATTAAATTGTCCAACTTAAAGGGGGTAACCCTATTCCCCTATTCGTATAAAAAAAGGCACATTTTCGTAATTTTATTTTTATGAAACAGTTTAAATATATTTCTTAAAATCAATGGTACATTATGGTATGACATTTGAAGAATAATTGTTGAAATTGTTGAAAATTTTCATGGAGATTTTAAAAAATATGGCAATGGCAGCAATTATTCTGCAGAGTCTCGGAAAAATCTCATCTGAAATCAAAAAATCAAAATTATATCGTCAGAAATCGCTTGGCCCAGGTAACGCTGGGGGGTTCAATTTCAATTTTTCACTTCTTCGGAACTTTTTGAAGAAAAAAACGCGATTTTTTGCGAAAAAATCGATTAATTTGTTATTGTAAAATAAAAAATATTAACAAATTTGAAAGAAACTCCAGACTTACTTCGTAAATTATGCACAGAAATAATGTTCAAAATTTCAAAACGATCGGTGCAGTAGTTTTGAAGTTATGAGGGACACTGTCTTTGAAAACGTGAGTTGTTGGAAAAACGCTTTAAAGTTTTCAACACTAAAAACATTGGAATGAAACGGTATAAACGACAGGTATAAAAATAGTCATAACTTCCTCAATTTTACTCCGATTGACTTGAAATTTAGACACAATATTCTTGAGATATTATGCATTCATAAAAAAAAAATCGAAAAAAAAAATTTTATTTTAAACTCCATTCCCCTCTTAAGCAATGAAACCAATAATATTGCATTGTAAATAGAGAAAATTTGACATCATGAGGCGAATTCGAAAAATAATAACATTACTAAGAAAAGATAAACCAGCTGATGTAATAACATCACCTTTGCATTGTATCACTATTTTTCCCCATTGGTGAGGCATTTTTTTTGTGTACATCTCAATAACGTTGAAAATTGCAGATAGTGATAATTCTCATGAGTACATATCGGCTGTAAGTGGGTGCCGTAGCTCAGTGGTTAGTGTGTTCACCTTCTGATCTGTAGGTCGTGGTTCAATCCCCGGCTGATGCATAACAAATTTAATAACGATAAGATTTTTGTTTCGAATGGTACCCACCTGTCGGCAAGCAATTGGCAATTCTTCCGACAGTAACAACTTGCCATGAAAAAGCTTCTAAAAGAACTCTGTGACAAAGCTCAGAAAAAGTGATGTTACAATTGTTCTGCCGTTCGGAACCGGTTAAAATAAGTAGGTCCCTTCTAATACTGTCCAAATTTAAGACGCACAACAGTAATGGAAGAGAAGCTCGGCCAATGAGCCCTTCGGGGCTTTAAGTGCCATATATTTATTTATTTTTTTTTACATATCGGCTGTGGAATCAGAAAATTCAAAATATTGGATTTAGTTGAAAGTAGTTGTGTTTTTAATTAAATAAGATGTATCGAAATGAGAACGAGAAAAGAATTCAATCAAGAGATTTACATAAAAATGATTTGAACACAAATATTCTTTAGAGAATTATAATAATTACTTATGTGGCTTATTCAAAAATAAAATAAATAAATATATAAAACTTTTCCAATTATTTTCCATTTGGCCTTGTATTAATTTTATTTACACTTTATCTGGTATTTTTTCGTAGTAATACATGTGCTATATATTCATGTTTATGCACGTATTCATATTGTTTACCGTTTAATGACACTGTTATAATTTTATTTTTTTTTATTAATATTACTTGCAATTATTTACGATTATATATGCTAATATGCATATATTGCGTGCATTGCTTTATGCTCAATACTCATAAATTAAATTCATTCATAAATTTTAATTAAATTAAATTTTCGTTATCAACACACAAATTCACAGTCACATTCACTCATTCATACGTACAACCATTCATTAAATAGCAAAAGAAAAATAATAAAAACCAAAACTCTTGTGATGCCAAAATGCTTGTGCAAACCGGTCCACTCACACAATTATATACCTTGCTGCTTTATTGAATTTTAACATTTACTTATGAGTACTATATTACATAGACTTGTCTATATGCGTATTTACTTTAACTTAGTTATGTAGGTACATTGAAAATAGTTTTTACTTTGAAAAATTCAATTTTTTTTATGTGGTCAGACCATATAAAAAAAATCACGATTACCTTTTTGAACTAAATATATATTAATTGAGTATCAAATTTATTTAAATTATTATTATTAACAAAGCAAGACTAATAAAATGCATACTTCAAGCAGCTAATAGTATAAAAAAAAACCATTAGACAAAATATATCAAATAAGATACACGACTATGATCTATTTAATATTTTTCGACTTGATTTGCATAAATAAGTAATACATATGAGATTTTAATCATTACGGTAATCAGCTGTTACCCAATCTAACCTTGTGATCATTTTCGATGTGACATCCGACCAATACCATTAATACGAGAATTATGTATGCCTATTTTGTCAAATTCTCCATTCTCCACCAATGCGGGCGTGAGGCAAGGTTGCCCTCTGTCGCCCCACCTCTTCGCCATCATTCTGGACGACGTTATGAACCAAATTACATTACAAAGTAGAGGCCTCGTATAGAGTTTTAGCAGGCACCTGGAGGATTTGGACTTCGCCGAAGACATCTGCCTCCTCTCACACAAATATATCGACATGCAAGGGAAGGCGGACAGCTTAGTCGCGCTGGCACGTACTATCGGACTGGAGGTCAACATCGTAAAGACCAAGACCACGGGAGTTAATCACAAAAATGCAAGCCATATAATGATCGACGGATGCCCGGTGGAATTTGTTGAAAGCCGCTGTTAAATCGGCTGCATTATTACGGCAGACGGCAGAGCTAATGAAGCTGTCAACTGCAGGATAAACAAAGCAAAGGCGGCGTTCGGGTTACTGCATGCAGTTTGGGCGAGCTCGTGAATCTGCAGGCGCACAAAACTGCGAATATTCAGCTCATCTGTGAAGTCAGTATTGTTATCATCATCATAGTTGGCCAGACAACCCTGGGTGGGTCTTCGTCTGCTGTAAAATCTGCCTCCAAACCGTTCTATCTTTCGCTAGTGTTCTCCAATTTCTGATCCTTAGAGTGGCTGCATCACTGTCCACTTCGTCTATCCATCTCAGTTTTGAGCGTCTCTTTTTCCTAGTTATATAACATGTGGAACGCAGGATTTGTTGCGGGGGGTAATCTTCATTCTCTCTCTATGTGACCAGCCCATCTAAGTCGTTGAGTATTGATGGTGGCTATGATGTCGGGGCTATTATAAAGATATTTAGGTTCGTGGTTGAAGCATTTGCGCCATTCTCCTCCATCATTCACTGCGCCGAATATGCGGCGTAATATTCTTCGCTCAAATGTGCAGAGCCTTGATTCATCATGCCTGCTCGTAGTCCATGTTTTACTGCCATAGGTCAGCACTGGACATAGGAGGGTTTTATACAGCTTAATTTTAATCGATCGGCTGAGTGTTCTGCTTTTAAGGTGTTTCGCAAGGGTGTAGTAGCTTTTGTTTGCTATACGCACGTGAAACATAGCTGATCTCTAACACCATCACACAAAAGCTACAAACTTTCGTCAACAGATGCCTCCACATCATCTGTAGAATATTCTGACCGAACACCATCAGCAACGACGCGCTGTGGAGACTTATGAATAAAAAATCCGTCCTGTGGCAAATCAAAAATAGAAAGGGGTCACACGCTAAGAAAACCTTCAGATAGCATTACAAGAATGGCACTAGATTGGTATCTGCATGGGAGCAAGGGTCGCAATCGGCCAAAAAATATTTGGAGTAGGTCGATATTGTGCGAGCTAGCTGATATCAACACAACATGGGACGGCGCAAAAATAACCGCACAGAACCGTGTACGGTGGAAGAGTCTTGTTGAGGCCCTATGCTCCCGAGAGGTTAGGTTAGGTTATGTGGCTGCCCTCTCTCTGAGAGGACACAATTAGGCCAGAAACGACCATTATGATACCACCGAGCTTCTCTTCCAATACTGTTGTGCGTGGTAAATTTGGATAGCATTAGAAGGGACCTACTTATATTAGCCGGTTCCGAACGGCAGAACCCTTGTGACATCACTTTAACTTAGTTTTGTCACAGAGCTCTTTTTTAAGAAGCATTTTAGCAAATTGTTATTGCCGGAAGAATTGTCAATTCTTGCCGGGGGGTGGGTACCGTTCGAAAGAAAAATCTTTTCGATAATATATTTTGTTATACTTCAGCCGGGGATTGAACCCACGACCTACAGATCAGAAGGCCAACGCACTAACCACTGAGCGACGGCACACACTCCTCCCGAAAGGAGTAAACAAGAAAAAATTTTTTTTTTTCAAATAAAAGAACCATTTACTGCCAGATAGATCGAAAATCGATCAAATCCACTGATCTACTACAGATCAAATTCGAGGATCATTATCCACTTGGTTAACATTCAACATTCGTTTGATGATCTAACAGCTTTGACCGCGATCGATTGCGAAAAATTGTAAAAACGAATTAAATAATTAAGTAGATCTTGGTTTATATTTAATTTAATTTTTTTTTTTATTTATTATTTTCATTTTTGTAATTTAATATATTTTATTATTTTTTATTATTATTTATTTTTTTTTTGCTCAAAGAAGAGTCATTTTTTTCTAATGATTTTACTCAGAGTACACAATTATTTTTGTATTAAAATTTTTTACTCAAAATAAAACTAGTTTAAAGTTAAAATTAATTATAAATTAATTATATATAGAGTTTCAAAATGCATTTATTATGAAAATTTTCATTAAAAAAAGGAAAAGAATTAATTTCCGTTCTTGACGAAATAATAAATAAATAAATAAATAATTTTCAATAGTACATAAAATCAGCAATGATCACTTTGCTCCATTAATACATAATTCTGAAAGTACTTTTTAGTTGCTTTTTGTAACAAATCACATTTAATTTCACAAGAAATTTAACTTGATTTTTCAAATATTTTTTTTTTACGTGTATTTGTTAGTTTTTCTGCAGTTTACGTTTTTCTATGAACGAGTATTTATGCACAGATGAGTTTGTATAGTAAACACACAAGTATGTATCTAACTTCTTTGACAAATATTTTAGCCGGTTTCTTTAGCAATTTTATGCTCATCTTGTAAGCTTTCGTCGTCTTACGCATTTTGTTGTTGATCTGTTGACTATATGCGCATCTATGCTTAAATGTTCATAACGATAAAAATATAAATCGAGTAAATAAGCGAGAGAGAGTGAAAGAGAGAGAGATAGCGAGATTTAGCGAGAAAACATTATAAAGTTTGCAAATGGTTTTTCGCGTAACTAATTGACAAAAAAGTGGGTTGTTATGTTTTATAAATGTAAGTACGTGTCTAAGTATGTGTAAATGAGACTGAGCGTAAGTATGCACATTAACAAGTTGTACTGCATATGTAATATCATACATACAGAAAAAAAAAAAAAGAGAAAACAAAAACCATAAAAGTCATATGGTGAAGATGCTAATTGGCACTTGTGCTTTTAGTTTGTATATATTGTACTTGTATACATAACATTTGTATACATATGTATCTATACATATGTTGCTAAAGATGTGTATTGATTATGAATACGTATTCAAGTATCATACTTATAAGAAATTACTAAATAGGAAATTTATATTTAAATTTAAATTAAAAACCACCAAAATATTTAGGCCAATATTAAAGTTAGTTATAAAATGCATAACATTGTATATCATATGTAATATTGATAACCTTTTACTTCATAGTTATGTCGACCTAAATATCAAAATTATCTAAGGCAAAGAAGATTTCTGTTATTTTTTTTATATTTTTATATCTATTTCTTCAATTTAATACTATATGTACATAAAGAAAAGTAAAACAAATAAAAAAATCATTAAAATACATATGTAACGTAAGCCAAAATATCCCACTGAGCTGCTCACCACATATTTTCTACAAGGCTGCATACAAAAAAAAAAAAAAAAACAGAATATTTAGTAATAATACCACCATAACACTTGTTGTCCTTGTAGTTATCTGTACATTGTCTGTATTTACACACTGTTATATCATTACATTCATAAGTACATGCAGATACATGTAGTCTACAGCTGTTGCTGGCATTTGAACAGCGCATTGCTGTAATATTGCTAGAGTTTGTTAATAATTTAAGCAAATAATTTATATGCAAATACTTACATACATACAGATGTACACATACATACGTAAGTCTTCATTATTATGAACGATCCAGCTGTTGACCCGTTTTTGTTCAAATTTTTATATAAAATCATTCTACATAGACGTTATGAAATATTTTTCTCTATTTCTAATCACAATAATATATCATATAATATATATTATCGTAATAATAATAATATTAAATAATGAAAAAATACTATTACTAATAATATTAAGTTATACATATTGTATAATAACATATATTTTATATGCGTTTATTTCTACGACTACAGCGATTCTGATCAATATTATACCATACATGTCATTTTTATTCATTTTAATTTATTTTTCGATTTTGAACATTTATCAGTCTATGTATATATATATTTTTAAAATATTTTATGATATCTACAATACTAATATATATGAAAATTTTTATATTTTCATACATTGGGATAATTAGGAAATGAAATCTACTGAATGTATGTAAACTGACCAGTTTACATATAACAAAATATTGCTCCCTTGGAGTAACACTTATCTCTTGATTATGAATTGAACAAAAAAAAATGATTTTTCAGGTTGGCACTTGTAGATATAAATATATGAAAAGTTTGTTCCACCTTTTTGTTTTATTTCCACTACTTTGTATAGGAGCTACATTAAGAAGTAGGCGTGGCTCACCAATTTTTTGAGGAAAAATTTCTGCCTCTAATACTAATCTACTATTTCTGGTGTATATTAGTATTATAGGCAGAAATTATTCCTCAAAAAATTGGTGAAGGGGTTTTTAAGATAATTCTAAGACTCAGTATGGGAACTATATAAAAAGTGGGCATGGCTTGCCTCTTTCTTGTAAATTTAATTATCTTTGCAATATTAATCCACACCTTAAATTTGGTTGTCCTACGCCACCTAAGTTATGGTGGTTTAAATTTTTTTCAATTTTCGCAACTTTGTATGGTAGCCCCATTCAAAAGTCGGTGTGGCATGCTTATTTCATGCCAGATTATTTCTGATTACGATATTAATGTTAGTGTCAATTATGGTTGGCCAAGGGAAAAAACAGCGGTTGACCACTTCTTGTTAATCTGACTACCCTTACAATACTAATCCACAACTGAAATATGGTTGTTCTACGATGAACAGTTCATAAGGTAGGGCGGTTTTTTATAAATTTCCGCAACTTTGTATGGGAGCCGCAATAAAAAGTGGATGTGGCACGCTGAGTTTTTTTCCAGGTTATTTTCGACTATCATATTAATTTAAGTGTCAATTATGGTTATTTTAAACAGAAGATTGTAGAAGTTACAGCTATTTCAATTTAAAAAAATTACAGATACTTTGTATGGGAGCTACTATAAAAAGTGGCGTGGCTTGCCCATTTTTGACAAGATTATGCAGCAGTATAATATAACTCGACACTCCAAATATTGTTGTTGTGGTCGTTGTGGGCGTGGCTATTGACCGATCATGCCCAACATTAATCCCCTCCGTACCCTGAGATCATAGGTTACTTATACCAAACTTTGTTAAAATAGCTCAATATTTGCTAAAGTTTTCGTGCGAATCATCCAGGTGGCAGACAGACGAACGGACGGGTGGATATCGTTTAATCGAAAATTTAAACGAGGCTGATCACGAATATATATAAATTTCTATATCTTCGGAGATTCCTTCAAGTGACCGAAATGATTATATGTACCTTGCATATTACATTATGAAGGGTATAAAAAAAGAATATAAATAAACATGTGGCACTTATAAGCCCTGAAGGGCTCTTTGGCCGAGCTTTTCTTCCATTATTGTTGTGCGTGTTAAATTTTGGACAATATTCGAAGGGATCTATTTATTTTAACCGGTTCCAAACGGCAGAACTATTACGACATCATTTTTTCTGAACTTTGCCCTAGAATTCTTTTGTAAGCTTTTCCATGGCAAGTTATTACTGCCGAAAGAATTGTCAATTGCTTGGTGTGTACCGTTCGAAAGAAAAATCTTTTCGATATCAAATTTGTTATGCTTTAGCCGGGTATTGAACCCACGACCTACAGATCAGAAGACCAACACACTAACCACTAAGCTACGGTACCCAGAAAACTGCGTTTAATTTTCTCTGTAACTGTCCAACCATGTGTACCATGGTGCTGAACGAGCTCGGCGTACCAATCTTCGACGAACTCGAAGGTTTGGTCAAAACAAATATAAATGGTCTGCCAAAGTACTTAAACCAAACAAAACTCGTTTAGAGACACTGCATATCTTCCAGTACTACGCTGAGTACATGGTCTTATCAAGTGCGCTTAAACTCTAACATTCCAGCATAATAATTAAACAAACCGTTCGTTGCATTTTCATGAAAACGGGAATGTGAAGGTTTCAACCGCAATATAATTCCAATCCATGGCATTCGATTTACAATACCATATTTCATCTAATACTCTTTTTTCCGTTTTGTACTTTATCAATGATACTTACTCTATTTCTGGCTTCCGTAATTATTTTTTATATTAATTTATTTTAATATTAATAAAGTAATTACCAAGAATCCGCTTGGTCTGCGCATTGTATTCGATTCAATCACAAATGCATGCAATATGTATGCTGTTAAATTATTTTGCACATATTTTATTTCACAAAAATTCAACTACAATATGCTGTGGAATACATATAAATAAAATAATTAACTTTTAAAAATCCCAAACAAATTCTTCTCGATCTGCCTCATCACTTTGTGTGAATTTTCATAGAGGAGATACTGAGCATGTTTATGCAAACACTAGCGAGCAAAATAAATGCATATTTATCTTAATGACAACATCGCCGTAAGAAAATAGAATGAACAATTTCTAATGATAAAAATAGCATTGTCAAACGCTTAGGGTGTTTGATAAATAATCGTTTAGAAAATAGCAGGCTCGAATGTTTTCAAATCTGCTTATGATCATTAAAACTTAATAATTGTTTAAATGATATATTTTTGAAGTGACCATCGTTTCTTAAGTCATTCTAATACTGTCCGACGTTAATACACATAACAACTTTGAGATAAAGCTCCACCGAAATGTTTCTCGCCAATGTATGCTTACGTTTTTATAAACAATCAAACATAGATACATACATATATTCATATAATATATCAATTACTATAAATGTGTGGAAATTGTAGTAAATAAATAATGTAAAATAAAATACAAATCTGTTTAAGGGGCGTAATATGACATCAGTTCAATAAATTATACGTATGAACATTCATAGATAAAAATATAAACATAGTGTCATATACTCTCTAACGTTTGCTACATATTGGACGTATACAATATATTTAAAATACTGTACTTTTCAATTAAGTTATTGTAATTTTTGTGTTTCGCTTGTTTTGTTTGCATTGCATTGCATTGTGTGTTACTACAATTAAATTGTAGGATATTTTTAATACATATTGAATTTTTTTCTAATTTATTTTTGCATTTGTTATTCAATGTTTTATTAAAATTTAATTTGTTGCTAAATTTACAAATTTATTAAATCAATAATATCAGGTCAGTCCATAAGTTCGTGCGTTTTTCTTAGTTTTTAGGTTTTAAAATAAATAAAAAAAAAGTTTTCAGCATTTATTAATCAATAATTTATTTCCTGCATTATTTATAATGTCTTCCCAATGTTTAGGCAAATTTTTAATTCCCTGCTTAAAAAATTGTTTGTCCTTGGAGCCAAAATACGTGTCGATATGCCTTTTTATAGCTTCTTTTGAGGTGTAGTTCTTATTACTTAAATTGGACTAAAGACAAGGTGCAATATCAAGGTGGATGCTGCATTTGCTCCCATCCGAGATGGTTTAGCTTGCCCAAGCTCTGTCTTGCGGTCTGCGGTCTGGCGTTGTCATGGTGAAACAAAACTTTGTGTCTATTGACTAAACACGGTCGATTTTTTTCAAGTGCTTCATTCAGTTTGGATAGTTGATGGCAATAATAATCAGCTGTGATCGTCTGGTTTGGTTCCAGCAGACCAAAATAAACGATACCGGCCATATCCCACCAACAGGAGGCCATCTCTTGGGGTTCGTTCTGATGTTTCATCTTTATCTAACCACTGGCGTTTGTGAACAGGATTATTGTAAAGGACCCAGTTTTCATCCCCAGTAACAATACGGTTCAAAAAACTCTTATTCTCAAGCCTCTGCATTCAAGCTGAGAATACACATTCACTCTCTGCTGAAGATTTGCGACTGAAAGTTTTTGCGGAACCCATTTTCCCAGCTTTGGAACCTTGCTCGATTGAGCCAGGTGCCTGTAAACTGTTCCGTGTGATGAATTTAACCTTCCAGCCATCATATCGACTGTCAAACTTGGCTCAGTTTTCGCGAGTTCCAGCAAGGCGTAGGAGTTAAAGACCTCAGGACGACCAGAGCGTGGGGCATCCTCAACGTCACAATCACCACTTCGGAACTTGGAAAACCAGTTTTGCGCAGTCCTTACGCTCGTGGTATACTCCCCATAAGTTTCGTATATTTCTGCAAAAAAATACAAAAATACCTCTTATACTCGTTCGTGTACTTCTATCCGTTCTTCTATCCGCGATTAAAATTACTTGTTGAATGCACGATATATCAGAGAAAATAAAAATAATTCCTTTATCTCCCACGAATCATTTTATGTACGCAAAAAGCGCCTACTATGAAAATGCTGAAAAAATAACGCATGAACTTATGGACTGACCGGATATTTAAATTTTAACGGACTTTTGTAAAAGAAGGAGTTTGTAACTATAACGATTGGATATGGAATATGTGAGTGAACCTATTCAAAGATTGAGAACGTAGATATAATACACAGAATAAGAACGGAGAACTGATCTGAAAATTTGCTCGGCCTTTACATTTTTAAAAAAAATCTAATCAAATTTATATATGAATTAAAAACTCTTCTATTTAAAATAATTTATTATATTTCATTTTATTTTTTCTTCTTTATCACTCCTAATTGGAGTAATAGAGTCTCTCTGGGCTATTGTTCTAACGTCATCCCATGTGATGTTAACATTAGCTAGTTCCCACAGGGTAGACCTTTTCCAAATGTTTTTTGGCAGTGCGCGGCTTCTGCTCCCTTGCGAGTTCCATTCTAGCGACATTCTCGTGATACTTTCTGGCTGCTTTCTTAGTCTGGGGCCAATCCAGCGCTACTTTGTACGCTTAATCTGGTCCAGTATAGGTTCCTCGTTCGTTTGACGCCTTAGTACCGCTGTGGAGATAGTGTTAGGCCAGAATATTCTGCTTATGATCCTCAAAGACTTATTGACGAAAGCTTGAAGTCTCTGCGTGATGGAGTTCGAGGTCAGCCATGTTTCGCTTCCGTACAGTAGCATCGATTTCACGCATGCGGCGAATATTCCCAATTTCATGCATCTGAAGATTTCGGAATTTGCTCATACTGATTTTAGCCGGCTAAATGCTGCCCTTGCTCCACTCAACCTACAGCATCCGCTCCGTCTGTTGATATTTATTTTCTTACAGCGATTTATTTATTTGTATAAATATTGGTAGTAATTTCTTCAATTCACATATAACTTTTAACCAAAAATTGCCGACAAATACCCTCTACTTTCGATAACCCTAATAAAACGAACACACATTATTTGAGTAGCATAATTTGAAATATCAGACAAAAGCAAAATTCAACAAAAAAGTAAATAAGAATACAAGTAAATAAATTCACTCATCTACAGCCAATAGTAAATACATATCAATAACGATAAGCCTATCACATGCCATCAATGTGTTTATCAATATAATATTAAATTTACCGAAAAAAAATTGGGGAATACAAATACAAATACAAATAATAACAATGTCTAAAGTGTTACAGTCGAAAAGTTCTTTAACCCATTCAAATTGTGTAATATGTACTATCATAATCATCGATCGAATATGCTGCTGTTTTCGTTGAAGAATTTGAAAACACATAATATGTAGTGTGTGCTCGTAAGTAAATAGTGTGCACTGGGGGGTTATGTATTCTTGCTAAAGCTGTGAACGAACATATTCAGACGGCGACTAATAAAAAGTACATAAACTGTTTGTTGTTACATATGAGCTTGAGACATGTATATATATAAATGTTGTTAGATAAGGAATGATAAGACTAACATATAAAATATTAGTTCAAGTAGGGTGCTGGCTAACAAAAATCCCACCTTATATTTAGTAATAAAAAGTACCGACACTGCTTGAGTATAATTGACTATAAATAGAGGGTTTCTGTCAATTGATGTTCGCAGGAGGCGTTTTATCGCCGCTCCTATGGCTATCGATTATCGACGAGTTTTTACAAACTCTCGCTGACCTCGGATACGAAGTCCAGGGCTTTGAGAATGATTCGTAAATAATGTTAGAGGCAAAATTTGACAAATGTGGTACCGTTCACCAGAAGAAGGAAATTAAGTATAGGGACCCTAACACTAGGGGACACAGACTTAATTCTATCCGAGGGACTGAAATATCTAGGAGTAATTCTAGATAAAACCCCGACTTGGAATAACCATTTATCATATATAACTGGAAAAGCCCTAAGGACAAGCTATGCATGCCAGAGACCACTCAGTAAAAGATGGAGTTTGCGACCAAAAATGGTGGCATGGTCGTATAGGACTGCAATAGTGCCAATGATCACCTATGCCTCCATGGCGTGGTGACCGAACGTAGATCAAACAAAGTCTAAAATGATCCTTAGCATTGAGTTCATCGAATAGCCTGTTGGAGTGTCACATGAGCAATGCGCACGTGCCCCACTGCAACCTTAGGAATTTTGACTGGACTCACTTCTCCACACTTCATGGTTAAAAGGACGGCCACCAGTGCGGCACTAAGGCTGCCCGATCTTTCTAACCTTAAAGAAGGCAATCTCACAGGACATACAAAGATCCTGGACACCGTTTGGGGCTCTCCATGTATTGTGGTCTTCGACAAGATGGATAGAAAGCTAGTCTTCTCCAAGCACTTTGAAGTGGTCATCAACGACTGTTCGGCATGGAGGTGTAGCGATATGGTCCCAAAAGGGTACTCACAGTTGTGGTGGTCCACTGATGGGTCTAAGATGGAAGATGGCAGTGCTGGGGCGGGAATTGTTGGATCAAGATTTCGGAAAGCAATCGTAATGGGGAAAACAGCTTCCATCTTTCACGCGGAGGTCCATGGCTTAGAGGTATGTGTGAGAGAATACATACGTAGGGGCAGCTGTGGTACCAAAATATGCATCCTCTCGGATAGTTAGGCGGCTCTAAAGTCCCTGGCAAAATTCTCATTTCAATCGAGGCTGGTTTGGCAATGTTTTCAACTTCTCAATCCCGTGGCAGCAAAGAATCCCGTCATCCTCATGTGGGTGCCGGGTCATGAGGGCCACGAGGGAAACGAAATGGCCGACTTCCTTGCAAAGGAAGGCTCAAGCACTCCTCTCATTGGACCAGAGCGCTTCTGCGGGGTTACAAACAGCTTCATAAACAACTTGATATGTGAAAGGGAGAATCGGGATCTACTCGATTACTGGAGAGCCCAAATGGGCATGCGTCAATCGAAGGGACTTATTGATCTCGCACATGTTAGGGTGGAGGTGCTGTTTTTAACCTCGGCAGAAATGACATAAAGCTCTACACAGAGCTGCTCACTGGGCACTGTAGACTCAATTACCATAAGAAGAAAATAGGTGTGGTAGAAAACGATACCTGTCGACTCTGTCATGAGGAGCAGGAATTGCTCAGCGGTGGCACGACTTAGACTAGATTACCTAGATAATGGAATCTTGACTCCAAAGCTCATAGGTAAAATCAAGGCCACAGCAATTATAGGCGCCCAAAAGATCTTTTAGGTGCATTGAATAGCCCGAATAAGTAATAAATAATAATAATAATATCGATTGTTAGATTTAATTAATTAGGTTCATTGTGATACCACTTATTTTGCAGTTTGCAGAGAAAACCTGTAGTGAATAAATGAAGCATATTCTGCAAATTGCAAACATTTTTTTGACAGATGTAGTGTCTCTATGCATATGTCATTTAGTCAAAGTCATTACAAGTATGGAAACTTTTACGTAATCGACGTTAGTTTAGATTATGCGACCAAGAGGAGTCTCTGTAAAAAATGGCAGCCTCACAACATGACATGTCTGCGGCGCCCCAGGCGATATAACCTAATCTAATCTATATTTAATTTTGAAAAGATGAAGATTTTACTTTTATTTCAATTACCATAGCTGACAGAATTCAACATTTCCACTCGTATTTGTGGTTGGATATCGATTATAAACTTTCTTTCTTAATTTTTACATTAAAATTATGAAAAATATTGAATTGAATTGAATTTTTCAATTTATATTGCATTTTATTCCTTTATAAGTCAAATAAATAATAATACATTTTCATATGATATTTATGAACTCTGCTTTGATTGTTTATTAATCAATTGTCGTTGCAATTCATGTACGTGTATGTATGTACTCGTATGTATATGTAGAAGAACCAGCATAAATTTCAATATTGAAGAATGCTTATTGAACATCAATACAAATAAAGTAAAAATTGGAAAAAAACCAAAAACCAGAATTAAATTGAAAAAAAAAAAATTGTCATACTTATTGAATGAAAAGAAATATGAAGTACTATAAATACTTAACACTCTTAACATCACACACACACACACACATGTACATGCTCATATGTACGGAAGAATCACATTATATACGATGGGATTGCTTGAGTGAACATTATTACTTTTATGTGCATTTTTTTACGCTTAAATGATAACTTGCTATTGTTTTGTTGGTTTTTGTTTTTTGTTATTGTTGTTGTTGTTGTTGTTATTATTGCTTTTAAAATGAGCACATGAGTACATACTATCTTATTACTTTCATGCTTGTGATTATGATTATTTGTAGTTTATATTTAACCTTAAATGGTATTTAACAGCTTTTCTTTTTAACTTTTCAACAACTTTCTACAGCAATTTTACATTTCTAGTAATTATTTGATTGATTTTCAATTTTAAACATACAAATATTCTGAATAATAAATATAAATATAGTTCGTTATTCAATAATTATTTGATTATAAATTCGTGAATAGGGTAGGGTAGTATGTTTACACATTAAAATACACGTAATCGACACGCTAATTTTATGTAAAATGACGAAAAAAAATCTATTTATAAAAATTTGTTTACAAATCATTTGTATTGTACCACTAAAATTAGTTTTGTCATCTCTTTCTATATACTTTCTCATTTATTATTTCTTCAGTTCTTACAGATTTTTTTATGAACACTTTATTTTGTGTATATTCAATTTAAACAGAGTGATTTTTTAAGAGTCTTCGGATTTGATTTAACAAAAAAAAACACGTAAAATTTAGAGAAATTTATGAAATCTTTATTTGAATCGATAGAACGATCTATTTAATGCAATGTTTAAAGATGATTTCATGTAAATGTTGGCCGCGGCTGCACCCCATCAATGGTTTGTACGGTGGGTCCAATTTTGGCATACTCTCTCCAACATATCGGCCAGTATCTCATGAATAAATTCTTCAATATTAGCTTCCAGTGCGTCAACCGCTGTGAGCTTGTCGCTATAGACATGAGCCTTAACATAGCTCCACAAAAAATAGTCTAAACGCATTAAATCGCACGATCTATGCGGCAAATTGACCGGCCCCAAACGTGAAATAAACTGTTCACCGAACTCACCTCTCAATTGGGCCATTGTTTCATGTGCTGTGTAGGATGTGACATCGTCTTGTTGAAACCACATGTCAGCCAAGTCCAGCACTTCCATTTTGGACAAAAAAAAAGTTTGTAATCATCGCACGGTAGCGCTTGCTATTCACAGTAACGTTCCTGCCTTCGTCGTCTTTGAAAAAGTACGGTCCAATGATGCCACCGGCCCATAATCCACACCAAACAGTGCATTTTTCGAGATGCATTGGCAGTTCTAGCAATGCTTCTGGCTGCTCTTCATACCAAATATGGCAATTTTGATTTTTCACGTTCGACCATTCAACCAGAAATGAGCTTCGTCGCTGAACACAATTTTACGAGCCGTTGTGGTAGGTCATGTGGCTTCAATTCTTGCACCAGCTGTATTTTAAAAGGTTTTACGTCTAGATCTCTCCGCAAAATTTTCCACGTAGTGGAGTAACAGAGGTCCAATTGCTGCGAACGACGCCAAATCGATCATTCACGGTCATCAACAACACTGGCGGATACAGCTGCGATATTTTCCTCTGTCCGCACTCTACGTATGTATGTTCGTGGTTTAATGTCCAATAATGTAAATTTGGTGCAAAATTTAGTCACAAGTCTCCGAATAGCCGCCTCAGAAGGTCGCTCAAACTGACCATAAAATGGAAGAAGCATGAATTTTGATAATAAAATTCAATAATCTGCAAGTGTTGTTCGTTTGTAAGGCTATTCATGGTTAAATTATAGACCAAACTGAACATGTTTGACAGTAATATGTTACACGAACACAGCTGAGCTGCCAAAAGCAGTGTTGCCAAAAAGAAAGTTGCTAAAAAATCACTCTGCTTAATCGTTAAATCTAACTGAAATGTCGTGTATGGAGAATTCAAAATTTTGACCCATTAATTAATTATGACCGCGCCCTGTTTATCAGCAAGAAATACTTTTAAGCTCGTGGAACTACAAGTTATTTGTAAACAAATTTTCTTTTGAACTTCTAGTTTGAACTTCAAGAGCTACGATAATATATTTGACTATCGAATGATTCTCTTTACTCTCAAAACATGTACAATCTTTTCAAAGTATATACAAATAGAATGAGAATGAATGAGAGTAAATTATTAGGCAAATAGAATACTCCACTCATTTCTTGCACAAGAAACATTCCATACATTCGGTTTTTCTCTTCAAATAAACGAATATTTGAGAGTACTACGAGAGTTTGGGAGTACTACGAGTATATTGTACGTTATAATTGCTGTTGCTTTTCACGATAGGCATTGATGATTTGTATTACTGTGTCTTGCAGCGTCCTGTTGTCTTATCTACTGTATTTTTTGCTCATATATAATGTAACGTAATGTTTAGAGTACTCTCAAATACTTTACTTCCATTTGCAAATTTTGAGATTCTACTCATTCTATGAAAACGAAGCATATATTCCATTCCATTCTATTTCTATATTATTCATTCTAATTCGTATTTGCTTAGAGAGAATGAATGAGAGATTCTATTCCAATATCAATAGTGTGTTTTGAAGATGTAAACGAATATATTCCTGCAGCACTCTAAGTTTGAACCATTTTCTTTAGTGCGATAAGAATTTCTTTCATTATTGACTATTTAATATGAAGAAGTTTTTGCGTAAATATCGAACGTTAACATACTTGTATTTATATTTTCTTTTAGATTTTGTATATGTCTATCGATCGATGACTCGGTGACTGGTCACCGATATTGATCACCAAAATCTTCTTCATTATACTATTTAAAATCATCCCTGATGCGATATTGCATATTTGTGTTGACCTTCTTCATATAGCCTTCATTTTGCTAAACATTTATTCATGAACGTGACTTTTTCCGTATAGCACTTTAACTTTCTGTATCTCTACTCTTTTCCATTCATCTCAGTTCTTCTTTACACACTTCTTATTAAATATAATCGTATTGCAATTGCCAGGGTTTCTTTTTCAACATCTCATACTTATGAGTATTTTTCTTTAGTTGTTTTAGCTTTTGTATTGGTATTCATAATATTATGCGAATATTGCCATACCATTGCATACCGGTTCAAAATGTTTGTTAAATTTGAATTGTATGGCAGTTGCTGTTGGCTGCATTTTATTATCATTACTGTAAAATATTTGTGTTCATTCTTTCATTATTTTTAACTTGAATACCGGCAACTTTTTTGTACGTGATTCGAATTTTTAATATTTGTTGTTTGTGTGATGTATGTATTTATTATTATTCCAGGTGGGTTTGTTTGCATTTGTTTCATCGGTTCGATAATAAATTATAATTCAGGTGATTTTTATTGTAAATAGCGGTTACAAATTAAAAAATACATATACCCATGTAATATATAGTAGATATATATTTAAACATTTTCTTAATTTGTATATACAAATTTGCTTATTCTCATTTTTGGTACGACATATATTTTTATTTTTTGTATTGAACAATTTTTGTTTTAGTTTTTGAGAGTGTTAACTTTTCGTGTGCTTATCACACACTATAATGACTATGCTAATTTTTGTTTTTATTTCAAGGTGAAGAGAAAAGTCAAATTATTATTAAAAATCTAATATAAATTTTTTAAATTTATGATTTCCTTTGTAGCAATTCGTATGAATTTAGAGAATAATAAATTTCAATTTACATTAAAATTACACGACGTTGATTAAACGTTTCATTACTTTCGATTGATCTAAAAAAAAAAAAACACAGAATTATGAGCGCTTATGTCTATAATTGGCTGCTGCAACTGCATTTATTGAAAATATTGAAACTAAACGAATATCAATGGGACAGAAACTCCATCAATTGATTAAATTAAAGGCCTCTCGTAATATTGTATTATGTGTAAATCTCAAACTAATTACGAGGGCGGTCCCAGAACTACCCGACCTGACATATAGATGGCGACAGTAGTTTGAAAAAAATTACTTTCGTGAAAAGTGGCAACATTATAAAATATATGTTTTAAGTTTCGAGGCGCCATGTTATTTAGTATTTTTTTTTTTACCCATTGAAATATAACGACCTCAGTAAATTTGTAAACATGGAAAAATTAGTCATCGTTATGTAATTCAATACTTTCATTTGAAAGCTCTCAGTCCAACGAATATTCAAGCCGAACTAGATTCTACTCTGGGTGAGTCTGCTCCTTCGTTTATGGCCATAAAATATTGGGTAGAAGAGTTGAACCGAGGTGGTACGAGCTGCCAAGAACACCACAGTGGTCAACCAATTGAGGTGGCCACGCCAGAAACGGTTAAAAAAATCCACAGAATGGTACTGGATGATTGCCAGCTGAAGGTGCGTGAGCTAGGTGAAATTACAGGCATTTCAAAAAGTGCTATTCCTCGTACATTGATCGAAAATTTGGAGATGAAAAAGCTGTGTGCAAGATGGGTGCCGCGTTTGCTCACAATCGAACAAAAACAACGTCGTGAAGATGTTTCTATAGAGTGTTTGGCGATGTTCCACAGTAACAAAGACGAGTTTTTGCGTCGATTCATAACCATGGATGAGATATGGGTCCACCACTTCATACCTGAGACAAAGAAACAGTCAAAACAGTGGACTGAAAGGGGAGAATCGTGTCCAAAGAAGGCGAAGATAGTTCCATCTGCAGGCAAGGTTATGGCGTCGGTTTTTTGGGATGCACGTGGTATAATTTTTATTAATTATCTTCAAAAAGGAAAAACAATCAACGGCGGCGAGTATTATGCTAATTTGTTGCAGCATTTAAATGATGAAATTAAAGAAAAAAGGCCGCATTTGACGAAAAAGCAAGTGTTGTTTCATCAGGACAATGCACCAGCAGTTCACACATCCGCTATTGCGATGGCCAAAATCAATGAGTTGAAGTTCGAATTGCTTCATGGCTTGGTGGTAGAAGATTTGCAAACAAAGAAGAGGTGGAATCTGCCGTAGATGGCAATTTTAATGAGCTAGACAGTTCAGAATATAAACAGGGTATCGAAGCTATAGAATATCGCTGAGAAAAGTGTATAGAGCTAAAAGGAGATTATGTTGAGAAATAAAGAAAAATTTTCCCAAAATTTGTTGTGTTTTCTTTGTTAAGTCGGATATTCTGGGACCACCCTCGTATAACTCAAGCCAACAAAGGGCTGCACTTGCAATTTCCACCTAACCTAACCTAAACGAACCTAATATTCTTGCAAGAAATAGAGTGAGCCACTTTTACTCTCATATAAAAATCTGTCTTATCGTCTCTTATAAAACACATCAATTTAAACGTCTCCAAAGATCAATTAAGAATTACGTAGAATTAAAAATTGCTTAAGTGAAATTTTTTTTTTTGAAATACTACTTAATCAAATAATTTCTTTTCAACTAAAATGTCAACAACTCTGCAAAAAACAAGTAGTTGGAAATTTGCAAAAATTACCAAGAATAATGTAACCAATTAAAATGGAGCAATAGTGAAATGCAACATTGTCTAATGGCTAATATCTGTCGCAATTATACTATACTCCATATAGTATAATTGCAGTTGTTGCAGTTGTGCATCACAACACAAATGATGCTGATGCTGCAACATTGAGATGTTAATGACAGCGATGACGATGACGATGACGATGACGACGACAACGACAGTATTAGCAACAGCAACCATAGTAACAATTACAATTATTATTATGATGATGTGGCATATGTACAATATATATACAATATTTATATACGAGTATCTGTGTGAATGAATGATGATGATGATACTGTTTGCTTATGCTAAAGATATTGTACATTTACTATTATTACGTATAGATGTTGGCGCATCATTGGCGTAGCATTCTAATTTGTAATTGAGTCATTTTAAATAAGACTTCTATTTTGCATTTTAGCAGCAATTGTAAATAACCAGCTAACTAAGCAAGAGATCGTCTAAATAAAGAACAAACAAATAAACAAACAATAGTAACGGGCTAATGGAAACAATGGAATGGTTGATTTCCAAGAATATTTTGTTCAATTACAATTTCAATTTAACCTGTAAATGACACTTAATTAACCATAATTGGTTGCACAAATAGTGTCTGTTCGTTTGTGTGTCACGCAAAAAAAGGATTTTCAAATTCAATTAGACTTTCTATATTAGTTTTACAAAGTAATATATTTACTCGTAGTATGATAATAATGAAAGAGCGAGAGAGAGAGAGAAAGAGAGATGACAAGTACTCGTATATTGACAATTGTACTATTTTCGAAAAATATCCTTTATCCGTTGTAATGTTCTTGAGCTTAGTAAAAATGCATTCAAATGTATTGGTACACATTCATATACAGTTGTTGCTATCGTATATCACCAACGTAAACAATGCCATGACATAATTGCAATTGCAATTGTCAGTATTGTCTGTTGGTTCTGTTGGGTATGCATGTAAGCGCGTACGTACAACTTATATATACCCTGCAGTGAAGAAAACTAGTTCAGAACCACTGAAATCACTAGTTCTAAGGAATCTGCAACTAGTTCGACTTCTATCCACTTTCCTTTCTTGCAACTGGCGAATTTAATATGACGATGTCATAGAAAGTGTCGATTGAACTTGTTTAAGCAAAGAAAGAATAATCTATTTTCATTCATTGCATTATAATTCTCATTTATATATTTTTTTAAATTATTTTACAATTTACCCATTGTTAGCTATTCTTATCTATATATATAAATCCTATAGTTCCAGGGTGGAACAAAGGTCCACAACAAATTTTCTCCATTCAGATCTGTTTTGTGCCCTCCTCTTAATTTCAGGTTCATAGCGCGGGCTTCCGACTCCAGCAATCGTCTCCAAGTGTTTGCTGGCCTTCCTTGTCTTCGGCTGCCTTGTGGATTCCAATCGATGGCGTTTCTTGTTAAGTCTTCACTTTACCTACGCAGAACATGGCCAATGTAGTTTCATTTTTTTGCCGAATTTCAATGAGTACTGGCCCATGCTGCGTCTTGCTTCATAAGTCGGCATTTAAGCGTTAGGCCAGAAAATTCTCAAATCTTACGTAAGCAGCGGTTTGTGAAGACCTGCAGTGAAGCAAAGATGTTTTAACATTGAAACGTAGAGTGCCGAATACTACCAGTGTTTTTTTGATGCGATTTTGGATGTCTTCGCTCGAACCTCCCGACATCGAGATGATACTAGCAAAGAGAATGTACCTCCTGCAGCTGGATACCATCAATCGCGAATGCACGAGTCTTTTGGGTATTTATACGCATTGCTTTGCTTTTTGGAATATTGAATGCCAAGCCGACTTTATCGGCGGCATCTTGTACCAGTTGCAATATCGTCTCCATGTCCGAGTAGGTATGAGATAGCAGGCAGATGTCGTCCACATAATCGAGTTGAGCGAGACGGGTCCGCAGGCTCCAGGTAATCCCACTTTCTGGTCTTGTGGAATTCTTCATAATTGTATCCAATACGATGTTGAAAAGCAGTGATGATAATACACACCCCTGTCGTACGCCTGCGAGTATCTTTATTCTGTCGCCTAGAAGTTGTTCGTGCATTACCCGGAAATCTGCTTTGGTGTAAAATGCCCCGACGAGTTTAATCATTTTGCATGGGACTCCTTTGCATTCTAGAGCGTTGCGAATAGCACCGTGGTGTATTTATTTATTTATTTATTTATTTATTTTTAATTCTTATAGCTTAATACTAAGCCTAGATTTAAGACTAACTTAAGACTAAAACAAATAATTGATCGGATATCACAAATTATAGTGTCAAACGCCTTTTGAAAGTCAATGAATACAAACTAAAGTGGGGACCTCCATTCAGACAGGAACGATTTGGCCTGGAGCCAGCCTGTTCCTGTCTGAGCTCGGGTTGAAGTGCGGCTGAGAACCTTTTGTTTATGATTGGCGTGATTACCTTGTTGATCATACTCGATAGTTCTTACATAGTTACCGATTAAACATTTTTATTTTCATTCATTGCATTATAATTCTCATTCATATATTCATATAAATTATTTAACAATATATCCATCTTTTTGCTATTTGCCGCCATTCGAATCTGGGTGCAGATGAAAGAATTTATTTTCATTCATTGCATTATAATTCGCATCCATATATTTCATTTAAATTATTTTACAATTGATAATTTTTTGGTATTTATCGCGATTCGAACCTGGTTTCCTGCCATCATGCCTCCGTGCTATCGTATGGTCTATCACCGTCGTTCAATCAACTAAGCTAGCTTGTAACATATTATTGTTGCGTTAAAAGGAAATCAGTTGAAAGTTTCTAAAGAATCTAAACATCAAAGTTTCTCTAGTAATTCATTTATTCCAGCCACAAAAATAGTACATAATCGTACTAGATCTTATTTTTACTGCAGGGTATATTCACAATATATAAGTAGATACTGCCTTTATTGCTATTCAATGAAATTTTTCGGAAATATCACGTTGTTGTTGCTTTTATTTGTTTTTATTATTTATGTTGCCATTTTACTGTTACTGTTTGTGTGACACTGTGTGTACGTGCGTGTGTTTGTGTGTGCGTGAGCACACATGCAAGCAAACGTGCAAATGTTCACATGCATTGTATTTACTTGCAAGCATATGTACGAAAATAATTCTGATCCATCAAATAAACTACAATATTGAATGCCAGAAACTGCTTAAAAATATTGTGCTTGTATTGTAATTTCTACTAAGGTATACATACATATACATATACATTGTGAATAACTATTTATAAAAATATATTTTATAATATTTTCTTAGAGTTGAATGACTTTCATACAAACAAATAATAAAAATTATTATTAAGTGAATATAATAGAAATTACGCAGCATTATCAAAATAAGCAGTAAAACCAAACATCAAAGTTTTTTAATTATCTTCTGATTTGTAAATTTTCGAATTTGTGTAAATTTTTAATTAAAAACAATAATTAGCTGCTTTTGGGTTTTATTGTTTACTTGAGAATACAATAATATTATTTTTGATTCTTGTTTTTTACTTTATTCGCAGATGAAAACCTAACGAAATACTTTTATTTAACTTTTTTTTAACAATAAAATTCAACAAGTAATTAAAATTTTTCAGTACGCTAATCAGAATTGTATAATAATGCAAAATATAGCTTTTGAATGAGAAATAAAGCAATTAATTATGAATCATTGACTGATTTAAATTTATCACAAATTTCAAAAACGAAACCAACAAAAGGAGAATAGACTTACTCTTTCTATCTATCTTTTATCTATCTTCATCGATTTTGGCGAAATACAAGAGGTAAAAAATATTTTCACTTTTTCAAAAATCAACGATAAAAGCGAATTTTGTCCCATTTAAATAGTTTTTGTAATTTTTAGTTGAGTTTTTCGAGCTTTAACTCATTGATTTTGGCCAACGCGATAGTGAATGTGTGAACTGGTGTATTGTCTTGATGAAACAAGACTTTCTTTTTCACCAAATGCGGCCTTTTTTCTTTAATTTCATCACTTAAACGCTGCAACAAATTAGCATAATACTGTCGCCGTTGATTGTTCTACCTTTTTGAAGATAATCAATAAAGATTATCCCACGTGCATCCCAAAAAACAGATGCCATAACCTTGCCTGCAGATGGAACTGTCTTCGCCTTCTTTGGACACGATTCTCCCCTTTCAGTCCACTGTCCACTGACTGCTCCTTTGTCTCAGGTGTGAAGTGGTGGACCATCCGTGTATCATCCGTGGTTACAAATCGACACAAAAACTCGGCTTTATTACTGTGAAATTTCGCCAAACACTCTATAGAAACATCTTCACGACGTTGTTTTTGTTCTATTGTGAGCCAACGCGGCACCCATCTTGCAGACAGTTTTTTCATCTCCAAATTTTCGGTTAATATACAATGTATAGCACTTTCTGAAATGCCTGTAATTTCATCTAGCTCACGCACCATCAGCCGGCGATCATCCAATACCATTTTGTGCATTTTCTTAACCGTTTCTGACGTGGTCACCCCAATTGGTCAACCACTACGGTGGTCGTCTTGGCGAAGGAATGAACCCATAGTAGAATCTAGTTCGGTTTTAATATTCGTTGGACTGAGACCTTTCAAATCAAAGTATTGAATTACATAACGGTTACCAATTTTTTCCATGTTTGCAAATTCACTTGGGTAGTTAACTTTCGATGGCTCAAAAAAAAAAAAAAATACTAAACGACGAGGTCCTTTGAAACTTGAAACATATGTGTAATAAGGTTGCCACTTTTCACCAAAGTAATTTTTTTTAAACTACTGCCGCCATCTATATGTCAGATCGGGTAGTTCTGGGATCGCCCTCGTAATATATTTGTGGTTCAATCCCCTACTGAGGCAGCTTTATTATAAAAAAAAGAGTTTTCTTTGGAACGGTGCCTACCTGTCGGCAAGTAATTGGTAATTTTTCCGGCAGTAATAATTTTCCTTGAAAAATGCGTCTTAAAAAGCTATGTGACAAAGCTCCGAAAAAGTGATGTCACAAGAGATGTGCCGTTCCGAAGCGAAACATATAAGTGTGTCCCTTTCAATACTGTCCAAATTTAACACGCACAACAGTACTGCAAGAGAAGCTCGATGGGCCTTTCTGGCCTAACTGCGTCCTCTCTAAGAGAGGGCAGCCACAATAACCTAACCTAACCTATATATTTGTGAGTTTCCATAGTTGAAGTATTGCATTTAAAATGGCATAAAATTAATTTGCTGTGACAGTTTATATATTTGTAAGCAGCATTATTCGCATATGAATTTTTGCCATTTTTTCTTTCTCTATGCCCAAAGGTATATCCTTAAAAGAATACATTTTATTTTTCTTAATAAAAAAGTTAAACTAAATTCTCACATCCTTGCAAATTAATTCTTTACAGTTTATTATTGGTTTTTGCCTTGTGGCTATTGCTTACTAACTATATATTGTATATGCAGTACTCCAACAATATACTTACGATCTCTTTGTTATTATTTGATGTGGTCATACATATGATTATTCTACATACACGTTTGTACATGTATATAGTTACTCATAGTTACAAGTTGTTTGACATAAGTTGTTCAAGCACCATACACATACCTAGAAAAAGAGTAAAAAGTAAACATCAGACACTAACACAACAGTTGAGCAATTCTGTTGTATGTAGAAGAAAAAGGTTATTTTATAGCTGGATATCATTTGAGATGATATAATACTAAACTTTACAACTAGAACATAACAACGACGACGACGACAACAACGGCAATGGATGGATAATTTAAAAGACATTTCACTAAATTGAAAATTCTACTCTTTATTGTTAAGTTCATGTCTCTGATATGTATAGTACATGCATTGTATATGAATGCATCTATGTATGTAGTTGTACGTCAACATTAAATTTTTATACGAAAACAAAAACAACAGCAATAGAAAAAGACAGATTTTATCACTTTGCTTCTTATTCTCTGTGTAGAAGAAGAACAAACTGGTATATAATAATAAAAGCTTTGCTACAATGATATGGGCGTTTGGTTTTCTCACGGATTACGAATAACATATGTACGGTTATGTATGTTCAGGCATATATATGTATATGTAGGTACATAGTTTGTGCATTATGAAAGTAAATAAAATAAAGATTTTCTCATTTTATTTTCACTTATCTTGCGTGCTGAAAGCAAACACGTGCTATGTGCAACAACACAAATTATGATTGTCACAAAATGCTTTTTTAAAATATTAAAAAATAATTACTTACATTTTTGCCACTAACGGCTACGAAGGCGAAACTCTTCCTCAAGTCTGATAGAAGTAATTTTATACTCATCCATTTTTCTGGTCATACATTGCAAAGTTCGTCTGAGCATTTCCACATTCTAAAATCTCTCATTTATGGCTTATAACAAGGCATAACTACGCATAACTACGATTGAAAGAGGTTAGAACAAATCATTAACAAAATTGAGAGGGATGCATCAAGATTGATGGCTGTCATCACATCGTACAGTAAGAATCGATATCCATCTCAATATTTACTGTCGAAGTTAATAGCCACCTGAAGACATTAAAAACTGTGATCCACTTCTCATGAAATCTCCCATTCGTACGGCGAGGTTAATTTAAGATTAAAAAATGTTTTAAAAAATGTATGTGTATAATATTGACGCTCAGTAGACAGGTGAAAAACGAAGCTAAACGCTGTTATAAATATATAATCTGGACGATGTTATTGTATATCTTGCATGACTGGATGGTTTTTTTTAATTTTGGTCAGATATTTGTTACCATTTGTCGGAAGCACCGAGGCTCAGGTTAGACTTTTTAGGTTATTGTGGCTAGCCTCTCTCTGAGAGGACACACTTAGGCCATAAAGACCCATTGTGATACCACCGAGCTTCTCTTTCAATACTGTTCTTGTTAAATTTAGAAGAGACCTAATTATATTAGAAGGTTCCAAACGGGAGAAGCCTTGTTGTGACATCACTTTAACTTAGTTTTGTTATAGAGAGCTCTTTTATGAAGTATTTTTGACAAATTGTTACAATTTTTGTCGAAAAATTGCCAATTACTTGCCGGCAGGTGGGTACAAAAAAAAATTTTTTTTCGTTATTAAATTTTATTATGCTTCAGCCGGGGATTGAACCCACGATCCACATATTAGAAGGCCAACGCACCAACCACTGAGCTATGTCATTGGCAAACTTTTTGTTGTCATTTTAAAGCAAAGATCTCAGGCAAAAAAAAAAAAATTAATTAAATGATATGATATGAAAATAAATTCCATCTGATTTTCTAGTAGTTTCTAGGATCCTTTTACAGAAAATATCATTTATGTGACATTATTAAAATTTTTGTAACAAATATTGATCTGAGAACAATAGTCCACTCAAAGGAAAGAAAAATAAAAAAATTTTTCATACAGAGCATAGTTATGCGAATATAAAAACCTAAAAATTGTTTGTCGCTAACGCCCATATAAGGCAAGACGCAAGGTCAAAGTTGAAATTCAAGGTCATAGTTCGAATTTGCGATTTTGTTTACAAAATTGATATCAAAAGAAAAATCTTTTTAATACCTTTTCACTGATATATAACATTTATAACCTATTTTGAATATTTTAAAAATTATGATAAAAAAAGTTTTTGAAAATTGTTGTTTTTTTCAAAAAACGATTATTTTTACGAAAATAATCACTATTAGCATATAAAAAATTTAGAACTATATGAAAGGCCATACAATTTCCTTTTAAATGGTATATAAAACATATATTCAGAAAATATATGTTTTTAATATTTTTTTTAAATTTACACTTTATAAAATTTTTTCAATATGGTTGGCTTTCTGCAAATTTAGTTTCGCTACCATCAGTATTTTCGGACAAAAGTTTTTCTTGAAAGCACAAAAAAGTCACACTTATAGGACCGATGCCGATTATTTTACAATATTTACATTTATCACTATAATTCTCCTTTGTCTCACTACTTGTCTCGTATACACTTAATTGTAGTAGACGAAGTATGAAGATACAAAAAAATATTTTAAAAATATATATGTTTGATACACCATTGAAAAGGTAATTGCATGATCTTTAATTTGATACTAAATTTTCGATAGGTTGATAGGTATTATTTTCGAAAAAAATATTTTTGTTTTTGAAAAAATTAAAAAAAAAATTTTTATATTTGATAATAATTTTTAAATGTTGGTGCCGTAGCTCAGTGGTTAGTGTGTTCGCCTTCTGATCTGTAGGTCGTGGTTCAATCCCCGGCTGATACATAACAATTTTAATATCGATAAGATTTTTCTTTCGAATGGTACCCACCTGTCGGCAAGCAATTGGCAATTCTTCCGACAGTAACAACTTGCCATGAAAAAGCTTCTAAAAAAAAAAAAAGAACTCTGTGACAAAGCTCAGAAAAAGTGATGTCACAAGTGTTCTGCCATTCGGAATCGGTTAAAATAAGTAGGTCCCTTCTAATACTGTCCAAATTTAAGACGCACAACAGTAATGGAAGAGAAGCTCGGTCAATGAGCCCTTTGGGGCTTTAAGTGCCACATATTTATTTATTTTTTAATAATTTTTAAATTGCAAAAAGGGTATAAAATCTTATACAAGGTGCGACAACTATGTAGTAAGACTCAAACCATATCTCAGTTTTAAAGTTTCAACCTTCCTCTACTAACTGTCAAAATTTCATGGCATTTGGTTGACATTTAATGTTTATTGACATTCATTTTACAAAACACGTGTTAGTTTGATGTTGAAATTTTAACATGAAATTTAACATGAAATTTAACAGTTCGTCATTGTTCGTCAATTTTTGGCTCGGAATCAGGTCTGTGTGTTGAATCACCCGCCGTATTCACCTGATTTGGCACCGTGCGTCTTCTTTTTGTTCCCAAACTGAAATTGAAGTTGAAAGGATGTTTTTTTGATGACATTCAGACCATACAACGGGCTTCGACGAGGGCACTGGAGGCAATTCCGAAAAATGAGCTGGAACACGCGTTTGAATCACTATTAAATAGATGTAACAAGTGGATTGAATCAGGAGGAGAATATTTCGAATAAATATACCGAAAAATTAGCAGATATCGTGTTTTAATTGTGTTTTCTAGAGGGAGTCTTAATACATAGTTGTCGCACCTTGTATATCACTGAAAAGGTAATAAAAAATCTTTCTTTTGATACCCATATTGTAAGGAAAAATTGCGAATATATTGAGTAATTTCGATTGCAAATTTGAACTTTGACTTTGAGCCACGCTTTATATGGGTGTTGGCGATAAAAATATATACACCAAAACAGGCTTCATACGAAGACATTTTTTGTTTGGTTTTTCCTTTAAATGGCATATCCTAATTTTAAAATAATAAATGAAAATAAAATCGAAGAACATAATATTCAATTGAATTGAACAAATTACACTTATATTACATTTTAGATATTCTGCAAAAGCTGTTTTTTAATCAAAATGATTATATTATTATTTTTTCTTTTTTTTAATTCAAATTAAAGACTCATTATTTGGTCAAAAAAATAAATTACACTTTCAATAACTTTGATTTCATGACCATATAATTAATAACAGCACACATTATTTATAGACTACTTCTTTGTAGCATAGAGGTACCAATTATAATTTCATAAAATAAAATTTCAATTTAGATTATCATTTCACATTCTGTTGGTATATAGTAAAAACACTTTTACTTACTGTCCTGAAAGGATAAATTTTCATATAGCCACATAACAAAAATAAGCGAATACAAAATTAAAAGTAATACTATTATCGTTAATCTTTCTACAGCCCGAGATAACAGCTAATGCGAATGTACTACAAAATATAAGATACTACCAATATCTGTCCACTTATTAGCCTGTCATCATTCTACATACATAGTAACCTTTACGCTAACATGTGGTTACCTATACTTACATATGAAATACTAATTGATGCTGTTGGCGACTCTACATTAGCCACCATCAGCTGCGCACAATATTTTGCACTGTATTGGCAAATACGCCATTCACATTTATTAGCACTAAAATGCTTACGCTTGATGTTGTTATAAAATATGTATACAACATCTAGATGTTGCCACAAAATGATGATGATGACAACTGTTAATGAAGTATTGAAACATTGTGGAGTCTCATAACAAACAGTCGACCTATAGAATAGTATTTAGTACTCGTAGTAGGTACGTTTAGCATTTACATAGATAATTGTACTCAATCAATACAAACGCTTATGGCAGCGATCACATATCGGTATAATTGTGTTACATAAATTAAACTAGAATTGTAATGACAATTTTGTCAGAATCATTTCAGCGTATTTGATGTGATGGCTTTTGGTATATATTTGAAACGAGTTAATTTGAGAAAAGGTGATTGATTCAATTTCACTTTGTTTTGATGCAAATGAAAATCATCTTTTCATTGCAGCTTGTCTTTGTTTATCTCTGTATAGTTTTTATTTACTCAAAGAATTCATTAAAAAAAGATTTTAATCCATTTCATTTCTTTCATTTTCTTTACAGATGAACGACAAGATATACAAAAGAAAACTTTTACAAAATGGATAAACTCACATTTGATGAAAACACAATGTACACAAGTACAGGATTTATTTGTGGATCTAAGAGATGGACATCGTCTTTTAGCCTTACTCAGCGTGCTCACACAAACGCAACTGGTATGTATTTAGTTGTATTTGAGAAAAGTGATAATATTGTATTTTAGCTTAGTATACGGTGATTTTTTAAGAGTCTTCGGATTTGATGAAATCTTTATTTCAGTCGATAGAACGATCTATATAATTCAATATTTAAAGATGATTTCATGTAAATGTTGACCGTAGCTGCGCCTCAAATGGTTCATATAAGCTGGGTCCAATTTTGGCATACTCTCTCCAACATATCCGCCGGTATCTCACGAATAAATTCTTCAATATTGGACTTCAGTGCGTCAACCGTTGCGGGCTTGTCGCTATAGACATGAGCCTTAACATAGCCCCCCACAAAAAATAGTCTAAAGGCATTAAATCGCACGATCCAGACGACCCCAACCGTGAAATAAACTGTTCACCGAACTCGCCTCTTAATTGGGCCATTGTTTCGCATGCTGTGTGGCATGTGGCACCATTTTGTCGAAACCACATGTCAGCCAAGTCCAGCTCTTCCATTTTGGACAGAAAAAGAAGTTTGTAATTATCGCACGGTAGCGCTCGCCATTCACAGTAACGTTCCTGCCTTAGTCGTCTTTGAAAAAGTACGGTCCAATGATGCCACCGGCCCATAATCCACACCAAACAGTGTATTTTTCGTGATGCATTGGCAGTTTTTGCAATGCTTCTGGCTGCTCTTCACACCAAATACGGCCAGTTTGATTGTTCACTTATCCATTCAACCAGAAATGAATTTCGTCGCTGAACACAATTTTCCGATAAAAAAGTGGATCTTTATCCAACTTTGACAGCGTCCATTCATCAAAAGTTAGCCGTTGTGGTAGGTGGTGTGGCTTCAATTCTTGCACAAGTTGTATTTTAAAAGGTTCTACACCAAAATTCTTTTTCAAAAATTTCCACGTAGTGGAGTAACAGATGCCCAATTGTTGCGAACGGTGCCGAGTCGATAATTCACGGTCATCAACAATACTGGCGGATACAGCTGCGATATTTTCCTCTGTCCGCACGCTAGGATGCGTGTAAATATATATTTGGTGCGAACTTTAGTCACAAGATTCCGAATAGCCTCCTCAGAAGGTCGCGCAAACTGACCGTAAAATGGAAGAAGTGCACGATGCACTTTCTTAACCGAGCATACATTTTGATAATAAATTCAATAATCTGCAAGCGTTGTGCGTTTGTAAGTCGATTCATGGTTACATTATAGACCAAACTGAACATGTTTGACAGTAACCATGGTACACAGCTGAGCTGTCAAAAACAGTGTTGCCAAAAAGAAATTTGCAAAAAAATCACCCTGTACAATACATTAAATACGGTTGAGAATTTCAGAATATGATTTTTACTGGCCTGACCGAAAAATATGAATCAATTTTTATGATTTAAATATAAATACAGCACTGTTTTCTTAACTCGAATCTAACGAATAGTTTCAGAAATTCAAAAAATACTCAGATTGTGAAAAATTTCACCCACTTTGTGAAAATTTAAAATGAGCTTTCTTCATTTAATTGAAAAAAATCTTTAATTGAAAAGGAAACATTTAAATTTTTTGGTCAAGTCTATTTTATATATTCATATAAACATTTGTTCATACCACTAGGCTTCATTTATGCATATTCATAGAAACATTTACTCATCGCAAGTGCTATTATGCATCGTGAAGTGAACCCCATAAAAGGCTTTGGCAAAGGATCAGTCTTGTTTGCTTTTGAATAAATACATATACATATATCTGCAAATGTATGACTATCAATGTATGTACTCGTATATATTTAAATTATATATTACAATCATAGTCGGACACATGGGAGGGTGCCCAGCTGCATACGGATTAAAGTTAAGGATGACTAAGAATTTTATGAGTAATATCCATCTACCTTTTTGACAAATTTGTTCAATCAGATGTCAGTAATTGATTGACAGTTTTTACGATGGCACAAAATTGCCCTGAAAAAAATTCGGAAGGCATGAAATTACAAAATTTGTTTGTTCTTTCCATTTGAGGCGTTCAAAGTTCTACTACAAATCAGAAGAGCTTATCTTCATGATTTTAAACCCTTTAGTGTTCCTGGCTAGATTAATTTGAGTGCCCTCTTTTAGTCGTTAGTTGCCTTCTTCTATAACCACTGCAAAGTATTTCTCTTTTTTTTTCTCTATTACCAGATTTTACATTCACACTGAGTGTTCATTCTTTTCATGTTAGCATAATACATACAGTACTCAAGGATATATGTACTTATTTATATTCATATGATATACTATATTGGGTGGGTGAAAAATGAACAAATTTAAATTCATTCATGTTTTTACTTGTATATTTGAACCTTTAAACAAAAAATTTAAAGAAATATGAACAAGTTTGAAGGATTATATTTTAAAAGTTTTCAAATATTTTGTGGTTCTATTGCACAGATTATATATCATAAATGAAACTTTTGTATAAATTTCTTCTTATATAGCTTTTTGATATAAATAGTTTTGAGTTTTGAATTTAAAACAAGTAATATTTAGAATATTTGTGTCAATGTGTTGAATATTAAAGCATAATTAAATCCTTAATTTGCTTGTTGTAAATCTTCTTAAATATTTGTTTATATTTAAAGCGATCTTTATTCGACAATTTTCTACAATTATTCAATAGAAAAATTATAACATCACCATAAAGCTTTAGGAATTTTTAGTTCAAAAATTGAATCAAGTAATTTTCATAGGCTTACGGAGGCGGTCCCAGAATTACCCGACCTAACATAGAAAACAACAAATTTGGGATTTTTCTTTATTTCTTTAACATAAACTCCTTTTATCTCTATACACTTTTCCCAGCGATATTCTATAGCTTCGACCATCAAGCAATTTTTTTCAAATTGGGAAATAGAAATAATCCGAAGGAGCTAAATCTTGCGAATAAGGTGCGTAAGTGCGTGCTGAAGCAAATCGAGCTTTAACTCATTGATTTTGGCCGTCGCAATAGCGGATGTGTGAACTGGTGCATTGTGAAACAACACTTTCTTTCTCGCCAAATGCGGCCTTTTTTCTTTAATTTCATCACTTAAACGCTGCAACAAATTATCATAATACTCGCCGCCGTTGATTGTTTTTCCTTTTTGAAGATAAGCAATAAAAATTATCCCACGTTCATCCCAAAAAAACAGATGCCACAACCAAAACATGAGTCTTCCCTTTCAATCCACTATTGTGACTGCTTCTTTGTCTCAGGTGTGAAGTAGTGGACCCATGTCTCATCCATGATTACGAATCGACTCAAAAACTCGGCTTTATTACTGTGAAACATCGCCTAGCACTCTATAGAAACATCTTCACGTCGTTGTTTTTGTTCTATTGTGAGCAAACGCGGCACCCATCTTCCACACAGCAAGCACTTTTTGAAATGCTTGTAATTTCATCTAGCTCATGCACCTTCAGCCGGCGATCATCCCATACCAGTTTGTGGATTTTCTTAACCGTTTCTGGCGTGGCCACCTCAATTGATTGACCACCCCGGAGTTCATCTTGGCAGCTCGTACGACCTCGTTTAAACTCTGCCACCTAATATTTTATGGTCGTAAACGAAGGAGCAGACTCCCCCAGAGTAGAATCTAGTTTGGATTTAATATTCGTTAGACTGAGACCTTACAAATGAAAGTATTGCATTCAATGAGGAGAATTCAGAAAAATAATGTCTATGTATCAAATAAATATTCTTTATGTTTATCAAATCAGTAATGCTTGCTATGATTTGGCGATATAATTGTAAAACACATCAACTTTTCCAACTTAAAAGTTCCTTAGCAATTTCATGACTTTTCCACATGTCTATACGTACTAACTATAATGCCACTGAAAGCTCTATCGGCTCTAAGAGCTGATCCCAGAAATCTTTCAGAAGTTTTCTCATAACAAATAGTGACTATTGACAGCACTTACTTCAATGGAATTTTAGCAGAATATTCTGATAAGAAAAATCCTATACTTTTTCCCCATCTAAATACAATAGGTTCTATGACAATATTAAAGGAAAAACCACAATTCACAGTGTTGAAAGGAAGTTAAACTATGAATGCACTTACAATTGTACCATATATACGTATGGGTTGATGGTATCTGTCTCTTAAAATTGTGGTCAATCAAATATTAACCGACGCTACTGGTTGTATGGTGGTTGTACAATGAAGGGTACATGTTAATTAACTACAGTTGAGATGCGCAATGGTTTTTGAAGTGTACACACTTAATTATGTTATCGGTGGCATAGATTTTCTTCTGAAATTTAAATGAAATGCTATTTTAAGAAATTTCAAGAAATATAAACAGAATAGTAATGTTTAAAAATAAGAGCCATGTATGAGAGATTTGAACTTTGAAAATATTTTCACAATTAAGTAAAGAGATCAATCAATCAAAAGAGACGTTAGGACGACGCGAAACCGAAGTCTGTTAGAGGATATGAGTCCTCTAACAGACTGATACCCCCCCTGATACCTCTGAGGGCCCACCACAAGTGTTACGGGCACTGCGACCATACGAGTTCTTTTGTACCCAAGCCCTCCTACGACACTAGAATCTCCTCTCCTTTTTATTAAAAGATAGAATTAATTGATCTTGTCGAACTTTTGATGATTGAAGCTGGTGTTGGAAACTCAGCTGAAAATGTTGAAGGCGAAGCCTGGTCAAGGCTGGGCATTCGCAAGGATGTGGATTGATGTTTCATCCTCCACCAGACAGAGTCTACACTCCGTGTCAGAGGATAATTCCATTTTGTGGAGGTGGTACTTTAACCAGAGAAAATAGCCGGTTATTAGACGTAGAGTTGTTCTATTAAGGCTAATTCTGTCAAAAGCTATATCAAAGCTGAGCTCGCTTGACGGAGACCTATCGAATTTGTCCATTGTATGTGGTATTTGTTGTGGTAATGTTTTTCTATCATAACTTTGACCGATGCCCAGCTTATACCACAGAAAGGTTCTGGGCCTGTCAGTAGAGAATACGAGCCACCTCTAGCTAGATCGTCCGCCACTTCATTGCCCTCAATTCTGTTGTGCCCCGACACCCAACATAATGTGTTTTTGTGGGATAAGGAAGCATTCGATAACTAGTTTGGAAGATAACTCCTATGAGGAGTGAGATTTGATGGGAGCTTAGCTGTCTGAGTAGTCTGAAAGTAGAAGTCACCCTTGGTAGGTAGCTTTTATATGGAAGAATTTTATTTTGAGACGACCTTAGAAATTAAATTATATTTTAAAAGGATTCTTAAGCAGCTGTGTTCAAAATTGTATCCTTCAATAGAAGGGAAACGATTTAAGAGTATGATGTCAACGATGACACCGATGACGCTGTAACGTCATGTATTTAAGTTATGCTAAAGATTACGAAAATGAACATGATGCACGTTCATTACTTACATATTCGCTCATACATTTCATCATATTTCAGTCACTTATATATAAGTATGTATAACACCGTGTGTATTTACCTATTGCTCACTACGTTTATATGTTCTTTATTTTTCATGTCACTTTTCATCGTTTCGACAACCGCTTCGACAACAGAAACCTGAGAAAGGACGTATGCGTGTGCATCACATTAACAATTTAAACAAAGTTATTCATGTGATACAAGATCATGGTGTTAAATTGGTAAATATTTCCAGTGACGACATCGTGGGCGGCAATCCAAAACTTACGCTCGGTCTGATTTGGCTCATTGCACTCGAATTCAATGGTCAGAATCTAGTCAAGAGTCATTCGAGTCAGAATGGTATTGAGAAGTCATTACTCGCTTGGGCGCGACAATTTACTGAGCCGCACGGTTTGACACTGAATGATTTCTCCAGCAGCTGGTCCGACGGTCGTGCATTCCTAATGATACTCGATGCACATTTGAATGATATTGATCTCAAGGCGTCATTGGCGAAACATCCGTTAGCACGTCTGAAGAGTGCTTTCGACTTGGCGCATAGACATTTCAAAATCGAGAAACTGCTCGATCCTGAAGATGTACACACAAACAAGCCGGATAATAAATCGATACAAATGTATGTTATGTGTCTGTATCATGCGATGGAATCACGTCGAAGTCTTGATCGTTGTGATAGTACCGGCGAGACAGTGGTGTTTGATGAGAAGGCGCAAGAGGCGTTGCCATCAAGCACGAATATAACAGATTTGGATGACGTTCCATTGGATAGTGCAGACGAAGTGCTCTCCGATGTGAGTAGTTCATTGGCGAGTGCGACAGATGCGGTAAAATCAAAGTATTGCAGTGAACAGCCAACACGAAATTTCGTGGATATTGGAGCGCACGACAAATCACGACCCATCAGTACTGCTACGAATGCTTCCATCGAAATCACTACTTATCAGACGGCACTAGAAGCGGTATTGACACTACTGCTCGAAGATGAACAACTGCTATCGCGGTCTCTACCCGAACCGTATGATTTCCAAACGGCCAAAGTTCAATTCCATGAGAATGAGCATTTCATGCTTAAACTAACCGAGCATCAGCAGTTTGTGGGCGAAGCACTTGAGGAGGGTTCCAATTTAATAAATGAATCACAAAAGAATTCCGGTCTCTCGGTGGAGGATCAAAACGAGATTAGACAACAGATGGTGCTGCTGAATGAACGTTGGGAGACATTACGTCTGCGTGCGCTGGATGTACAGGCGAATATCCTTATGCGTTTGGCCGAATTTCAAACGCAGCAAATCGAAAAATTGCGCCTTTTTCTGACCAGCGTCGAAGATCGTATTTCGCACATGACCGACATTGGACCTAATTTGACACAACTGCAATTGCAAATGAACGAGGCGCAACAATTAAAGGATGATCTACACGATCAACAGAGCTTGGTTGATAGTCTAAGCAATATGGTGGTGATCGTCAATGATGAGTCGGGTAATTTTAATGATTTAGAAGATAAACTGTCGGCACTGGGCGAGCGTTGGTCACACGTCGTAAAATGGAGTGATTTACGCATTGAGAAATTGCAACAGTACAAATGTATCTATCGGTGGCTGGATACACGTGAACAAGATCTGAAAACGATGGAGAGCAAAGACGTCACCGATCTCGGTAGTATAACGAAACGCATGAACGATTTGAATTATTGTGCAAAAGATCTGTTGGAGCTGGAGCGTTACTTAGTCGATTTGCGTCAAATGGTTGCCGCTTCATTGCAGGAAGGTGACGATAAGGGCGAACGTGTACTGATGCAATTGGAAAATTTTGAAGATCGCCTCGATGCGCTGAAGCAAATTGTCGAAGTACAAACGGTACGTATCGAAACGAAAGGTTTCAAGTTCGGACGTGATCGCGCTTCATACGATGATAGTCGTGTAGTACGCCCAGATGGTTGGATTGATTTCCAAATGATTATTAAATTTGGCGAAGAGAATATGGAAGAAGATGATGCAGCACATGCAGAAGGAAATGCATCGGAAGACACACCATTAGCGAAGAAGAAGCGAAAGTTACGAAACACAGACAATTTCTATCTACTAGAGGGACGTATTATGGAAACCTTCAACTTTTTGGATGATTGCGAGGAGCGTTTAGACGGTGTCCGACGTCTGAGTTTGCGTAACCAGACCGAAGTTTTAGCCACATTGGAAAACGATTTGACGAAACGTTTGAATGATGGCAACGAATTAAATGAATTGTGCCTAGTTTGCGAGAAGGAAGTACCAAAACGTAACTTGACCATGGAAGCGACACAAGTTAAGCAAATTCAAGAACGTTTCGATCAGTTGAGCAAACGTATCGCAAAGCAAAGAGAGGAAACGGCACAAGCGGTTGCTAAAGATAAATTCTATAACAGTCTAACAGGATTCAAATTGGTGCTGGCAGATTCACGTGACTGGTATAAGCAACATGCGGCTACCGCTAGTAAAGCAGATCTGGAACAAAGACTCAGTGATATGGAATCATTGTCGATGGAGATTACGTCAGCCAAAGAAACAACTGCCACGCTAACTGATGATCTCCTAGAGTGGAAGCAGGACTTTAATATATTCTATGAAAGTTGGAATGATATGAAGCAAGCTATTATAACATTGATTCAAGATAAAGGTGGTCTCGACGAAGTAAACCAACGGCTACAAACGTTGGTCGCCTTCATGGAGCAAAAAGTGGCAAAGGCACATGTTCATGTTGCCGATCTAGAACCAATGAAACAACAACTCAAGCTCTTCCATCAACTTACCGATGAGTTGGACAATTTAAAAGTCGACTATGATTTCATACATCAACGACGGCCTGATGCGATTAGTGCGGAATTTGCTGAAAGTTGGGCTAAAATACCCGAGCAACTAAATGAGCGAATTATAAAGCAGACGACGGCCATTGAAAATTTAAAACATTTCACAGCAGAATATAATGACATAATTGCGGTTTTGCGTAAAATGGATGAGACCCTCAAATGTCCCGAGGATGGCGGTGATGAGAAGAAACCAGAGGCAGGTGAGAAACCAAAACGGTTTAGCATGGAACTGCGTAAAATCGAGATTGATGTTATTAGTGCACGTAACTTTAGTGAAATTATTATTAAGGATGCCACAGAGGAGCATCGCACACATTTGCTCTCACAAATTAAAGAGCTGAACGATTGCTTTGGCAGAGTACAAGAACTGCAACGAAATTATGTTCTGAAACGTTCACAAATTCTGGCCGAAACCGAAAAGATATTTGAGCGTTTGAGCGAAACTGAATTATGGCTGAATAATTTGGAAACGAACACACCGAAAACGAAAATAGCTGAAATTAACAACTCCAATGAACTCTTTCAGATCAAATCGAAATTTCAAACACTTAAAGAGACTTGCGAACGTGAAACGCATAATTTTCGAGACCTCAACGAATTGGGCGGCGAGATCTTGCTACAAATCGATGAACTTAAGACGAGAGCCGAAGAGAAAGTTGACACGAAGTATGCAAAGTTGGCGAAAAAATTCACCCGCATCAATGCACGATGGACAGAGGTCACTTCGTTGGTGTATACCAAAACGGGATTGTTGGAGCACATTTCCACGCAATTGGGCGAATTTAAGAAATTCATGGTTTCCGAGTCGGGATATTTAGATCGTTTGGAGAATAAAATACGTACAACACCAGAAAATGCAGATGCCGAAGAGATCATTGAAGAGTTGGATGTAAGTTGAACAATGAGTACTCATGAGTACTTATGAGTGATATGTAAACGAGTATCTAAATTTTGTTTTTTTTTTTTGCAACTTTTTTATAGGATTTAGAGAATGTGTTGCGTGCGCATTCTAATGAATGGCTTGAAAAAATTCAAGAAATTGGCAATGAGCTAATTGAACATGAATTTATGGCCGAATCGATACGCAAGGAAATTGATACAATTGTCGAACGTTGGACACAATTACAACAAAAAGCTAAACAGCGTACAGAAATTCTTGAGAAAGAGGTCAGCGAAGCAGAACAATCTGAGAAATGTATTGTACAATTCGAAGCATGGCTGACGCGAGTCGATGAAACGCTCAGCGAACATATGGAGAATGATGTTACGATCGAAGATTTGCCAGATGAATTTCAGGTAATAAAATGTTCGCCACGAATTTCTTTATTTATTCTGATTGATTTTCTTCCTTCTCTCCTTAGCGCCTCGTGAAAGAATTCGAAACGAATGAGAAATGCTTTCAGGAAATCGATGAACTTATTGCGGAGCATACACGAAATGGCAAAATTGAGGCAGCCAATCGTTTGCAAGAACAATTAAACTTACTGGAAATACGTTTCAAGTCATGTCAACTGAAGCTGAATAAATGCACTGCCCCACAGCCGGCGTATGAGTCGCGTTTGAATCGTGCTGTTGCCGAATTGAGAAATGTTGAACATTCCACACTCGTTTTGGATGTAGCCTCTGCGGGGCCAAACACAGTGCAATCACAATATCAAAAGTGCTTGGTAAGTGCTTGCAAATTGTGAGACATTCGAATAGTTTTATATAACCGCTATCTCTCTCTCTCTCTCTCTCTCTCTCTTTCTTTCGCAAATAGCAAATTTATCGTACTCTCTCTGAAATTAAAGCCGAAATTGAGAGCACCATTAAAACAGGCCGTAAAGTATGTGAAGATAAATTTACCAAATCACCCAAGCAACTAAGTCAACGCATTGATGCGTTGAAACACCTTTACAATGCGTTGGGCGAGAATGTGACACAATCGAAGATCTTTCTTGAGGGTCTATTGAAGTTGGCACGCCAATTGGATGAGTGTTTCGAACAAGCCGAACGATTAATTAAACGTTTCGAATCAGTGCACGAAATGAAAGATCGTAATTCGTTATTTTTAGAATTCGAAGATGTACTACAACGTTGCGAGGATGTTTATGATGAATACTCAAAATCGTGTGATCAAATTTGTATGGAAGATACCCGACACAAAATCGATGAACTAAAAGCGACCTATTTGAAGCATACAAGCGCAGATGTTATTAAACGTTTGAGTGAAATGAAATCGACATTACAAAATTTGGATAATATCTCATTGGAGACATTGAAGTTTGTATCTCTGCTGCTGCTGCCGCTGAGTTATTATAATATTTTTCATATTCGCTGTCTTTTTGTATTTTTACAGATCAATGGAATATGATTTGAAGCAAATCAATGTGCCATCAAATCCAGAAATTGAGAAATTACAACAGCAAGTGATTGCCATTGTTGTGGTAAGTCTAATAATTAAATTGTTTCATCGTATTTTGTAAATACATATTTTATGGTTAAGTGTAATCCTAGTGTGTGTGTATGTACTACCTCTGCAATTCCATTGATATACCGTCCATTATACATCATCTATCTACTTATTCATTTCAATTATAAAAATAATACACGTGTGAATGAACATACACAAATATTTTTGGCACTTTCTGTATGCTTGGTTTTTTAATTGTTTCATTTCATTTAGCATTTTTCATTCATATCATTTCTTCATTACACATTGCCATCATATATCATGTAGATAGTTCTACTTGGAAAAGCATATGAATGTATGTAGTATGTACAGAGAAATAATTATATATAAATTTATTAATTTATGTATATTCGTATGTGATTTCATTCAATACTCAATTTAGTTTGAATTTTGCAAATTGCCTTTATCAAAATATTCATTTATTTTGATTGTCCGTAACATGATCTGCCTAGGTGTGTGTGCGTGTGTGTAAAATTTATATCTATACATGCATTCATTATTTATTTAATTTCAAAGAGATTTATACAAATATTTGAAATTGTTTTATTGCAGATATTTCTGTAGTTTAGGGTGGCCCTTAACTTTCAAATGCTGTTTGTGTCAATTTGACACATTTGATGTCTCTTAAAGGCATCTTAAAGACTTACGCATACAATGGAATACATATTATTCTTGGTTAATGCGTTAAATGAACATTAAATTCGTGTCATTTCGAATGATTTAACCTTCATATGCTGTTTGTGTCAATTTGTCACATTTGATGTCGCTTAAAGGCATCTTAGAGACTTACGCATACAATGAAATACACATTATTTTTGGTTAATGCTTTAAATAGACACTAAATTAGTGTAATTTTGAATGATTTATCACTTCCCTTGCCATATTCACTTTATCTTTGGATATTTAGAAATAGAAAAACAAAGTTTCGAAAACCGTTGATGAGGCAGCAATTTCAAAACTCAGATACGGGATCAGCATGCCAGAACTTTTGAATTTATTTTGTGCATATAATAAATATTTGATCAGAAACATATCATGGATTGCATAGAAATTTCCGGACTATTAATTTCCATATTTTTGTATTATATTTCGGCAATAATCCTTGGTTTCGTTTGTGAACTTTTAAAAAGTAAGAACTAAGGGCCACTCTAATGTAGTTGTATATTGCATACGAAATGATACATTCGCATGTTATTGCAAATATCGAATATTCGAAAATCGTAATACGCAATAAATGGCGTGTCCAAATTTATTAACTTACCAATTTCGTTTCGAATTGGAATAGGATATTTACCCATAAAATATATATTAACATGCAAATATGTTGAATTATATATACAATTACTATATACACTTGGCGCTTATAGTCCTTTCGCTGGGCTACTCTTCCATAATTGTTGTGAGTGTAGTATTTTCGACATAATTAGAAGAGACTTGCGTGTATGGGGTGGGCTATGTGTTGATCATTTTTTCAATCAATAATTTTAAGTACTAAATGTTGTCCGACATTAAAAATCGTTTGACATATGAAACGTCAAAGCTATGTTATTTATAGTAACTGAGTTGTAGATGGACATTTAATCGTCCAAATTTATTACGAAAATGGTCGTTCAAAAAACTACATTTCGCAAATTCCGTGAAAGTTTTGCTCGTCATAATCGTACTAGTGAGCGTGCAATTGGCAAAATTAATGCTTGTTTTAAAGAAACTGCTTTAATGGAAGGTCATATCAAACATATCAACATGTTCGCCCAGTTTGGACTCGTTGTGTAGTGGCAGCTGTAAGTTCTTTTCTGAAAATATCGAAAAAGAAGCTGCTACGGTGAATGGTGAATGTTATCGTGACATGCTCGCTGGTTTTTTATGTCAAAAATTTTATGAATTGGGTGCTAATGACATGTGTTTCTAACGAGACGGAGCGACATGCTTCACCACCATGTGACACACTTCACCTTTTTGGCAATCAATTTCGATGATCGCAAAATTTCAAGAAATTTCGAAGTTGCATGGCCACCAGGCAGTTGTGCTCTAACAGGGGCTATTTGAAAGGTAAAGTGTACGCTAATAATCCACAAACAATTCAAGCTCTTAAAAACGCTCTTATTGAAAGGAAAAGCCCTGTAATCGATGTTGTTTTGGACATACATATGAACGATATTATTTTTCATACACACATTTCATAATCAATAAAAATTTTTGATTTTGAATTTCAAAAAGTATTTTTTTATGAATAAATAAAATGGCCCACTCTGTACTAGTAAATTTTCTAGGTTTTGTCACAGGCCTCTTTGAGGAAAGAATTGGTAATTGCTTGCCGGCAGTTGGGCACCGTTCGAAAGAATAATTTTTTCGATACTAAAGTACTAAAGTTGCCTCGGCCTATCTACCTAAGCTCCATGGTCAAACCTTAAATAATTAATTATACATAACTAATTCGCTTTATACGTAGAAAGTAGTATAAGAAATAAATAACACAAATATCAAGTAATAATTTTAATAAAATACATATAATATCAAACATACACATACATTAATCCATTGTATTTCCCAATAAATCATATTATATGCATATGTACTATATATCATTCACCAAATTCATTAATTTCTCTCACTTTCATCCTCAAGCCGTATCACTATCACCGTATCACTATGTAAAAAAACACAATTGTTGGTGTCATTTAATGGATAGAAACCTCGTAATTTTAGAGATTTTTTTTTTAAAAGGAAATCGAAAAAATATGACAACACTGCATTTGTTATTGTCCCCTACACCACACCACTCTTCACAAATGCAAAAATAATATAAATTAAAAAAACTATAAAAAATAAATAAAATTAAGAAAATAATTTTAACTAAACAGAGAAAAAAGAATAAATAAATCATATTAACACTACTGTAAAATCATATTATTTGGTAATGGATATTCTATTTTTTTTTTTTTTTTGCTTTTTTGGAGAATTTTATATTATCATATGAACAATCCACATCCCTTTGTACTGGGTAATAAATGCACTAAAATTCATTAATGCCTTAAATATTCTTGATATTAACCACATAACTCATGCACAAGTAGCTTAGCAGCTTCTAAGTATTAGATCATATTGCCTCGGCTTGGCTTAGCTTGGACTTAATAGATTGGAGACTTTTTCTCTTTGTAATACTCAATACTCGTTGGAGATGGATGACTTTAATTTATATTGAAAATGTCTCTTTAATCGCGTAGGACACTTTGAAAACACGTTTCAACACTGATTCTGCATTGGCTGAATTAATTTCGAGCAATAAATCTGCTACAGAGTCTCCAAAACAAAAAATCGACAACGATACGGAAATTGTTATCGTTAGCGATACAGTTCGTCAGAGACGTGCTCGTACACCATCGGCTAATGATAGCGCAAACAATTCTCAGATAAGTGTGGAAACGAGCCCCACCGATGCAACGCTTACAAATGCCCCAACACAGGAACAAGTGGCTGAGCAACAACAACAAGTGGCTGAGCAACAACAACAAGTGCTGCCAGATCTATTACCACCACAAACGTTCCGCTTAGCTGAATCGAGCTCATTGTTCTCGGTGATATCAAAAACTCCCGAAAATTTAACCGAAATCAAAGAATCTGGCGAAACGAACACCGCTTCTGGGGTAGGTGCCAAACGGAAGAGTGCCGAGAGTCAAGCTCAAATGGTTGAGATTAAAGTGAAGAATATACAAAATGATAAAATGTCTGTACAAAATATTGAATTTGAACCAAAAGTTGGCGAAATTGTCGATACGGTCAATGTATTAGAAAGTGTTGAACCATTTGTGCCCGAATACGTGGAGACAGTACAAATTGTAGATGTCTCCGAAGATTCTGACTCTTCGATACGCCCGGAATTCGAGGTTGGCGCTGCTGGTGCAGTACGTCGTAGTAAAAGTAAACGTTCACTATGCGAATCGCCAAAAGGCGGTGCATCACAGCAAGAACAGCATCCACAGGAAGAAGCCGTCGAATTGAGGTCACCTGAACCAGCAGCACCAGCAGCTGGTAATACGAGTACACCCATTTTGCGTGTAGAAAAACAACGTATCTCATTCGATGAGAAACGCAAACGCATTGAAAGTGAGCGTGATATATTGCGTGACTCAGAAGAGGAAACTGATGAGGTGAAAGACAGTGGCGTCGGCAAGCAGCCGAAAGCGAAACGTTGGCGTCAATTGCAGCCAACAAATGAAAGTTCCACAAAGGAACCACGTGATAGTTTCTATAATGTTGATAAAGAGGCTAGTTTCGATATTGAACCATTGGTTTTCTCCGATGATGAGGAAATACCGCGATTCTCAATGGAAATGACACCAACATTCGATTCCGATAGTGATACGGTAAATTTATCTATTATCTATCTAGTGTTATTGTTTTCTATTTGCTCAAATAAATTTTAGTTTTAGACAATGAAATGTGTGTATTTTTCTAACTGAATTCTATAAATTTCTTCTATATCTTGACGATTATTAGAGTCGCATTGAAACGCCATCAGCCAAGAAGTCCAATTCGTTCCTTAGTAAAGTATTAACATCATCACCATCATTGGATGATTCCAATATAACGTTGAAAAGTCCGCATACAGATGTACAAATGAGTTTTCGCAATTCTGCCCCATTGGAGCAAAGAGTTCAAGAATTTGATAAGACTGCCAAGTATATGATTCGTCGATTGGAAGCGACCAAAGAGAAAATCGAAAACTGTGGAGATGGTGAAGAGTAAGTGCTCAGATATGTGTGGAATTTTAAACAAAAACAACAATATATTTTATTCTTCTACTTTTTTTAGTGCTATTGAAGATTTGAAAATGTTAATTGCACCAGATGCTGCCACTTTAATATCGCAGGGTGATTCTTTGGTTTTGGAGACACACGGCAAACAGGGTAGTATATCACGTGTTGTGATGAAGACACAAATAATATTACGTGAAAAATTCCGTGAAGTTCAACAAGCCAAGTAAGTCATAAAATCAGAGTTGTTGTTCTGATATTTTACTTATACGAATATTTTTTGTTGATCCTTTACAGATCAAAAGTTCCGGAGTCTAAGCAAACACGTGATGGTAGTAGTACACCAAGTCCACGCTCAACATTGGAGAAAATGAGCATTAAAGGTATTAATGTTGAAGAGCTGGTCACTAAGGGTCTTAAGCGTATTAATGATCTCATCGAGAAACCATTTAATCGAAAATCGATGGAAGATTTGGAACGTCGATTGACCGAAATTAATGTAAGTGGACTTTATCTATTACCATAAAAGATATAGTTAATAAATGATAGCTTAGACAAACGGCAGCGTTAATCCGGATTAACGAGTTAATTCGAATTAACTTGGGCATTAACTGCAGCTAATTCGCATTAGGTCTAGAGTTAATTCTCCAAATTAAAGAGGGTTAAGGCAATTTTCGATGGCAACACTGCTGAAAATTATCAGCTGTTTTCTATTGTGAATTTTTTCTCGATGCAACTTTCAAAATAATAGGTATGTTCGCTAACAAATAAACTTTCAACAATTGTTAACAGTTTTTGATAGGAAAAGCGTTGGTGGACAAATAAATTCAGCTGTCTATTGCGTACTCTGAATGTTAATTTACAAGTTTGTGATAGTTTTTAGTTCGCATACTTCTTTTATATTTTCTCATATCGAGAGTGACAGACTACAGAAATTGTAATGTAAGTGAGCAAACCTAATAAAACAGTAATCAGCTGTCAGGTTAATATGTTATTCGGATTAAAAGTGCTGTTGATACGGATTAAGGCTGCCGTCTGTCTAGGCTATTACATATCATCCATGCAACTATTTCGGACTCAACTCAACTAGCAAGTAAAAATTTGAAGCAATTTCCATTCTCTTCCCATGCGTCAAATATTATTGCATTTTCATAAAACTGATTCTATGAATTTCATCGCAGTATATCGTCAAATGTATTTATATCTTGTTGAACTGAATTTTAATTCATAATCAAATTGGCGTTCGTTTCACTTAAAATACACTTACCCCTTTCCTTCTAACAACATTTTGAAAATAATTAGTGTGGGAATCCCTCTACACAGTCGCCACTGTTAATGCAACAATTAAACTATAGGAAGTATAAACAAATTGAATTCAATTTAATTAAATAGATCAATGAGCATAATAAAGGATTAGTGTCGGTTTGCGTAGATGGTATGTGTATACGTGAAACAACAATAATTAAAAAAATAATAACAAATAAATAAACATTCAATACTAGCAATATTGCTACAGTATTTCGATCAACGCAGCATCTAGTATCTATCTAAATGAGCTACAGACGAGTTAATTGCCATCCTCTATGTAGTTTATTGTATGTGCTTATTTATATGCTTGTGTTTACACCGTAGAGTGTTTATAAAATAAATTAAATTTAAAAAAATATATTTTTATACGTATAATTTAAATGAAATTCACCATAAGTGCAAAAGAAAAAAAATATTATTGTATAATAAAAAATGAAATTAAAAAAAAAAGAAAATAATAGTAATAAATAAATAATATTCCCTAAGTAATCAGATGAATGCAATATGCCAGTTGTTTTATGCCAATTAAAGAGAAAGTCATTTAGTACTCATATACATTATAGTATATCTATGAGAGAGAGAGAGAGAGAGAGAGAGAGAGAAAAGCATATGGGCATTTTTTGAATTGTGGACGCCAGATTCCTAACTATAAAATATAAAGAAAAACAAACACGAATATAAGAGAGTGATATATAGATTTTTCTTATTTGGTAGCACTAAAAATTGACCATGGATGAGTTTTTGATTATATACGGAAGTAAGAAAGCATGGAAAAGTTTTTTAAGGAGTACTTACTTACTTACTTATGTGGCCATAACAACCGAATATCGATTTAGGCCGAATATAACATGCTTCGCGAGCCATCTCTGTTCTTCGCTAGCTGGCGCCAGTTAGAAATTCCAAGCGCCGGCAGGTTCTCCAGTATTTGGTCTTTCCACGGGAGGTTAGGTCTTCCTCTTCTGCGTCGTCCTGCAGCGGGTTCCGAATATAACTCCTTCTTAGCTGGAGCGTGTTCTTCCATTCGCTCGACATACCTAGCCAGCGCAGCCGCTGGATTTTGATGCGCTTTGCTATGTCAATATCGGCATACAGCTCAAGGTTGTACCTTATTCGGTACTCGCTACCAACGCAAATAGGTCCAAAGATCTTGCGAATGCTTGGAGTTTTCTCGCTCATCCGAGGTGGAAATTGTCCAGGCTTCAGCGCCATATGTTAGGACAGACATGATGAGAGACTTGTAGAGTGTAGTTTTCGTTCTTCGAGAGAGAGCTCGACTTCTCAATTGCTTACTCAGCCCAAAGTAACACCTGTTAGCAAGAGTTATACTTCCTTTAAGTGTACATGAATACTTATAAAATTCTTCCAAATAATACAAGTTTATATAATCTGATTATATTATACAGCCTTTATGATAGGATCACCTTCAGTTTATTTCAAACGATCCACTCCTCGTTCTTTTGACGCCATAGTGCCTTGGTAGAAATAGGGTTAGGCCAGAATATTCTACATATGATCCTCAAACACTTGTGGACGAAGGCTAGAAGTCTCTGCGTGATGCAGTTCGAGATCAGCCATGTTTCGCTTCTGTACAGTAGCGTCTGGAGATTTGAGAATTTGCCCATATTGATTTTAGCCGGCCAAATGCTGCTCTTGCTTTACTCAACCTGCAGTTAGCATCCGCTTCCGTTCTTCCATCTGTTGATATTGTGCAACCGAGGTAGCAGAAGCTTTCGACGAAATCAATCGCACAGCCGTCAATCATTATATAGATTCTATTGGAGTGATTGATTCTCATGGCTTCGGTCTTTGCAATATTTATCTCTAGTACGTTCCAGCGCGACTAAGTTGTTCGCCTTCGCTTGCATATCGAAGAGGATACAAATGTCATCGGCAAAGTCCAAGTCTTCAAATTGCTGTGTGAGATACCACGTGATGCCAGTTCTCCTGTGCTGGATGAGGCTGTTCATGACGTCGGGCAGCACAATGGCGAAGAGGAGCGGGGAGAGAGGGCTACCCTGCCGTACTCCGGTGTTGGTGGTGAACAAATTACTGATGATGCCGTTGTGAAGAACCGCCAGTTCGGAGTTCTCGTACTATGAAGCGGATTAACTTCAAGGGGACTCATTTTCTACTCAAAGCATTAAGTGTGTCGAACGCCTTCTTTACACTTTTCTTTGCTTTTTTTCAAAGAAGTTCGGAGTTCGCGTACTATGAAGCGGATTAACTTCAAGGGGACTCCTTTTCTACTCAAAGCCTTAAGTGTGTCGAACGCCTTCTTTACACTTTTTTTTTGCTTTTTTTCGAAGAAAATTTCTAGCATTTTCAATTTCTTTCAATTTTGGCTGCCTATATCGCGAAAATCCCCATACGTACAATCTTCGAATAATTTTATAATGCAAGAAAAAAACACAGCATTTATTGTTAAATTTGATTTTTATCTATTGTTTCTATAAATTTATACCTACTTAACATATTTATTGTTTTGTTTTCTACTCGAAACGGGTGGTTGTGAATGTGTGTGAATAAATGCATTAGAGAGGGTATACAGTGAAGTAAAATTATATTTTTGTTGCATATATTTGTTTAAGTTTATCGGTATCATTATTAATAGTATAAGAATTTTTACCTTTCAAAAGAACGTTTTATTTATATATTTTTTTTTGTTTTTGTTAATTAATTTAATTTAATTTAATGTTAAAAATTTCCGATTAAGCCAATTTCTATGTAAATTTTATCAATTCATTTTTTAACATTCAAATGGATGTATTGTACATACTTTGCTTTCTTCCTTATATAAATAAATTATAATTTTACAAATTTTATAATTTCATAAATTTATAAAATTCAATATATTTGTTGTTTTTGTGGTCTTATTCATATCAAGAAGTTTTGAAGTTATGCACTTTGTAATATATGTTTCATAGTGTTTTGTTGCCATTGCACATTAGTCTTTGATCAATAAATAATTTCATGTTATTCTTCTGACTTAAGAATAGCATAAAGTTCATTTGCCTCATAATTCTACATAAAGGCAAAACAGAGAGTTTGTACTTAATTAATGCGTATGCAGTTATATTTTTTTTCCCTTGATACAGATAGTGCTTCTCATGATCAATATGGCTGTATCAATTAATATTAATTAAAACTTTCTTCACATAGGCCATTGTACATAAATTGCATTTTTTTTTTCTGTATTATTTTAACTACATGTTTATTTATGTATTTGAACAATTTAAAGAGATAAATTATTTGATATTTATTAGAAAACGTCATAAGGCATAACAGTGCGAATAGACAAGAAATGGAAAGAAAAAAAAAAATAATAAAGAACCACCAAGTCAGAATAATAAACCGAATCATTAAAAAAAAACAAAAAATTTGAAAACCACAACAGAGAACAAAAGTTCCAAAAATAAATATAAAATGTATATAGAGTGGCTAGCAGCAAGTGTTTCAAAGAAAGAAAACAAATTTCGCTTTTTCAAAATAAAATTATAAAAATACTCGAAGAAATAAATATTTGTATATGCATTGATCACAAAAAAAAAAAAAAAGAACTCAAAACAGCAGTATTGCTCAATTCACAATCATCATCATCATCGTCATCATCATCATCATTACCATCGTGTCGCATGCAAGCACACATTCAATATGCTTGCATCTGGCAATTTAGCTCTTTTGTCTCTTGTTCGCATTTTCTCTGCGGAATGTGTATTTGTATTATTCTTGATCTTTTTTTTTGTCGTTCAATTTTAGGTTTGTTTGTACATTTTTTTTCATTGAGTAGTTTTTCAGTACGAATTTTTCAAAAATACACAACGGATGATTTTTACGCAAATAATTTTTATTATTATTTTTATTTCTACGGGGGATATTTCTCCTTAATGGAATTAAAAAATATAAAAAATTAATTTTAACAAATAATAAAGTGTAAAAGTGGAATTGTATTGACATTGCATTTTGTTACGATCATATTTTTTTTCGCAAAAATTCTCGCGCGCATTATTTTATATTGTGAGAAAAATATACGCGGAAATTGTAAAAAATCAAATAAAATAAAATAAATTGAATTTAAACGAAAAACTGAGAAATTTAAAATATCGCAAGAGTGAAAAATCATTTTTACGCCAATAAATGCAATTTTGTTGGCTGTCACAAGTTGTCAGTTTTTGTTTTTAAGTGTGAAAATGAATTGTAGAGAAATAAAAGCAAAACATTAAGAAAAAAAAATAAAATAAAAATATTGAAACCCGCTTTTTTACCATCTCTTGTATGTTTTTTTTATTTTTTAAATCATTTTTTATTTTGTCTCTGTGTCCTACTCGAATAGCTTTTAAGTGCATTAACCTATTGTTGTGCATTGCATAAGATTTTTTATGTATAAGATTTTTTATGATTTCTACATTTTTGTTGTTTTTTTTCTCTTGACTTATTATTTTTACCTCTTCGCTATCAAGCAATAATATGATTTTCATTCATAGGATCGTCGTGACGATTTGAAATTAATTGTTAATGCAATTGGTAAAAGTGAACAGACGCCAAAGGTTAATGCTGTTATGATGAATGATATTGAAAAGGTAATATTATATGCCACATTATTACATTTTTATATGTTATTTTATGTTTTAATTTTGAAAATATTTTCATAAACTTTCCAGACTAAAAATAATTTATCAACCCATGCTGATGATATTGAATTATGTTTATCTGAATTACGTGACAACACCAAAATGGATACCCTAAAAACTGGTAAGTGCAAAAGGATTAAGGAATTAAAATTTTAAATTTACATTAATGTAATCACTAAACTGTGAAAAATAGTGAATGAGATTATTTTTTGAAGAAGAAATTACAAGAAAAATTTTAATCTGTCGTATATATACCATTAGTAGGTAAGAAGGGAGATAACTCAGTCGATAGTGTGTTGGAATTCTGAGCTATCGGGGGTCGTAGGCTCAATCCAAGGCAGGGTTGTGCCCTGCCTACGGAATGGGGAAAGTGGGAAGCCATTTTCTTCCATTAACTTTACCTCCTTTGCGGATGAAGTTGAGAATGTCCATTACAGGAATATTTTTTATTTTTTCCGGATCCAGTTGATCTCGGTAAAAATAAAGAAGCCTAGCACTAGCCAATGCAATACAGTTACACAATATGTGCTCTGTGGTATCGTCCTCTCCTAGATAGAGCCTAGACTCTGCATCATTCAGAAGGTGGATTGTAGTCATTTGACATTAAATTTAATATCGAAAAGATTTTTTTTTGAGAAATTGCTATGAAAACGCTTCTAAAAGAACTCTGTGATAACGCTCGATGTCGCCAAGCTTCTGCCGTAAGGATGTTGCTAATGTAATTTTTCTAATACTGTCTAGAATTTAACACGCATAACAGTATTGAAAGAAAACGCACAAATTGATATAACAAAAGCTCAGCTGTCAGGCAATCAGGGCACAATAGGGCAAAATACATTACAAATTCGAATGGAAATTATATCGAATGTATTATATTTCATTAACAGTTCCAATAATGTGAAATGTAATATGATTTTGTAGTTGAGTAATTCCTCCAAAATATTATTTTGAAAAAAATGTATAAAATTTTATTGCGAGGTATGTGGGTGCCGTAGCTCAGTGGTTACTGCATTGGCCTTCTGATCTGTAGGTCGTGGGTTCAATACCTGGCTGAAGCATAACAAAACTTAATATCGAACAGATTTTTCTTTCGAATGTTATCCACCTGTTCTCCAAGAGCAATACTACTAAGATTGGAGATTTTTGATAAGGAAAAATTTGATGTTTAAGGTTGTGTAGAAATTAGGAAAATCGGAAAATCGAAAAAAACCTTTCGTAAACATATATGTAGTTTGTAGCACCCATTCATCAAAATGAAAAACATACTTGAATCACATTACTCATTTCCAAAGAAATCGAAGTAATTTATGTAGTACCAAGCAGTCAAGAAAGTTGTTCCTTAGCCCATCCTTACTAAAGAAATTCAACGTGATTCGAGAAAAAGCAGAACGGACACGCAGAAAGTGGTCCCCCCTTTACATCGCCCTTTCCAAGTCCCCATAGAAAGTGCCTCGTTATCAGGCTGACTAGTGATCTGCAATTCGAAAAGAGGAAATGGCAGAGGAAATTAAAAACAAAGGATCCCATATTACAAAGATGCTAATTAAATCCAAATGATGTTTATTGTAAGAAACTGGGGCTGGGTGCCGTAGCTCAGTAGTTAGTGTGTTGGCCTTCTGATCTGTAGGTCGTGGTTCACTCCCCGGCTGATGCATAACAAACGCGCAAAACAATGGAAGAAGCAGTATTGGAAGAAAAGCTCGGCCAATGAGCCCTTTGGGGCTTTAAGTGCCACATATTCATATTTTTTATTTTCAATGTTTCTTGTAATTGAAGTCCACAATTTTAGTTTCTAGTACTATAATTTGACAATGATATAGTGAGATAGGTACTCGTATTGTTATTGTTGTGCTCTGTCTCAAGTTTTTCACATCTTATTTGTGTTTTTGAATTTTAATAGTTAGTAAATATTAAGTATTATGAATTGTTTTTTTTTTGTTCAATTTTACACTTTATTGTTTGTTGAAGCCTAGAATAAAAATTGAGATTATACGAATCCACAACCAATGACAAATTCTTGCATACGTCAAATTATATTAAAACTTGAACAATAAATATAAAAAAAACTCACATTTTACAAGTGAATATTAAAAATACCAAATTACATATTTTCTTAAATTTAATTAAAAAGAAATCACAATTTAATAATAATCCAATCATTATAAAAATTGTTTTAAATTGATCGCTCTTGATTATAACTCTTATTAAATACTCGCATGTATTTACATATTTGCTTAATTTGCCACCTTTCTGGAAATGTCAATCATTTCAAAACCGTACATAATTAAAATAAGAACAATCGAATTCAATTGGTAGAAAAAAAAAAAAAAAAACAACAAGAACCCATCAAATCGACGTGACACCTGCCATTAGCAATACCGTACAGAATATTATTTTTCTTTCTATTTCATCAACATCAGAATAACCACACTGTCATCACAAAAACCTCAACATATACATACATACATACATATGTAGTATATTCATAGTATTATGAAACAAAAAATTTATAAAGTCCTTTATAAACGTGGAAACGTTACATACATACATAACAGCATGAACGAACATAGAACAAAAATAATACTAAGTAATACATAATATTGTACTAGCTAATGCTAAGCTACGACCACCGCACGTATATAGTAGTATTAAAAAATACATTAAAATTGCAGAGGAATAACAGAGGAAATGTCAAAAAAGTATCTACCTCTAAAAAGAGATATATTGTATATTAAATTGAAGAAAAATATAAGTATACTTGCTATTAAATGTTATTGTTATTTTTAAAACTTAACCGCAAACTAAATTGTTTTTTTCAGAATTTTGTATGCTAGTGTATACTGCTACCGGGTTATCAAAAAAATCGAAATTTGAAAATTGTGATAAAGAAAATATGACATTGAGTATATTTTTACGTATACAAAACGTACTGATTACATGCCCCCTCGAACCAGTTCCAAGGGAACAAATAGTTTATAGTCAGCCTTGTCAGCCATATTTATACCCTACACCTGTACAGTGTTAGGATGTGAAATTTTATATACAAAAATATTAAGATTTTTATGTTAACATTCCAACATCCAAGAGTGAATTATTGAATTGATGTATTGCATATAGAATTTTTTGCAAAATATTTCCTCTTTCATTATTATTCTACGTACAACATACCGTTGTCCTGGATGGAAGATTAAAGATTTTATAAATTTTTAAATTTACGATCCTCAATGTTTCGCCATAGAGCTTCATAAATGCTGAATTTTGAATTTTGTAGTTATTTAGATGGAGATAATATTTTCAACATTATAAGAAATATTTTTCAAATAGTGTCTAAATTATTATTCTTTGCATCTATCGTTGGACATTATTAAAATATTGTTGGAAAAGTAGCAAGAAAATGCAATAGTATAATTGCGAGTTGTGCAAAATTACTGTTACTGTTAATATCAACTTTTCACTTTAGGCATATGCTGCAAATTATTTTCAAAATTTAAATGTCATAGAACTATCTTTTGAACAGAATAAAAATAAAATTTTAATAAATTTCAATTGTAAGTCGTATCGTTTTAAAAAATCTACCTTTATAATGTCCGTACAATAGTATAATATAATACAACGATAATTACACCCTGTTATTTGTTTATCTATCCTATAACACCACACCGGTTTGAAGCTATGCTAAGTATGTACATTCATTTATTCATTACTGCAAAATATTTAACAGACTGTTAATAACATATTTATAATAACACTAACATTTTAACGTTCGATTTTGAATTGTAAGAAAAGTTACAAGATATGACTTTGAAAGCTTTAAAGCTATCAAGCAGTATTTTCGGCATCTGAAGGTAGTTGACATGTGAAAACAATCAAAATGACGATGACGACGAACGATGTCTGCTTCACATCATTTGATACAAGAAGAAGTGAAAAGCATCTGACAACAGGATATATCCTTGTATTTTTCTAATTTTTTTTTTTTTTCGTTTTGTAAACCTGAAACAGCTGTTATTGTTATATATGTTTGTATGTTTTGGTGGTGCTTGTGCTGCTTATGTTGTTCATTTAAAAGAAAAACGCGCGCCGGAACGGAAACAACATATACGAAAAAATTAACGCTTGCACGGAAGTTAAAATTATTGTGAGTTGTAATAGTGTTGAAGTAAATATGAAATTTTAAAAATTTTAAATTTTATTATTATTTTTTTTTGTTTTCTAATATTACTTGAATATTAGCATTTATTTGAAGATCATTCAATTAATGTGCGTTTAAATAACAAATTACTTTTAAAAAAAGGTGTTTAGAAATTCACGATATTAGGAAGTGGAAAAATACCAAAACTTCGAATATGTTTCTAGATATGTTTGGCACATTTGTTCAACAAATTTTTCTTTTTTTTATAAGAAATAATAATTATTTAAGTAATAATTAATTACTAAATAAAAGTGACTGAATTTATAAAAAAACTTCACACTTAAGGTCCTGAAACCCTTATGTTTCTAATTGTACTTATATTACTTCTAGAGTTTACTGCTGGTAAATTTCTATAACTACCTAAATATAAAAGTGTGGTGCGAATGTCTGTGCGAATATTTATTTTTAATGTCGAGATATTGTTAAAAATATTTTTTAGTCGAACTCGCAGTCTCAAGTAAATTCTATTACAAATAGCTAGTTGAAACAAATTTTTAGAAATTATGCTGATTAAAATCATTTTTGGGTATAGGAAAAAAAAGAATTAAAAAATTAACTATCATTTATAAAATATTGTAATTATAATTAATTAAAATTAAAATTATTTAAAATTAAAATTAATTAAAATTAAAATTAAATATAATTATAATTAAGAAATATACGCTTCAAGTAGTGTATTTAAATGATATAGAAATTGGTGTTACGATTTGGGTGATACATTGTTAACAGTACATTCATATACAATAACTAACGAACAAATGCACCAAAAATAATTTTTCTCATACACGAATCTGTCAAGAACTTAAGTTGATGCTATAATTTGACTAAGAATATGTGCTAATAACTCTTTGTGACAAAAAAATTTTAAATACTTTCAATTGAAAATATTTATATTAAATGATTGTTGGAGGTTCATTCATTTTATTATTATTTTTTTTTTTTGTCAATAGGTGAATATGATGTGAACCCTAATCATTATAAGTAATGTCGAAAAAATAGAAATTCAATATTTGATCTTCGTACACCCAATTGGAAATATTTATGTATGCAATAGCCACATAAGTCAAAATATGGTTCGCCCAAACGTCCAATATCAAAAAATACTTTAACTCGTGATTTTTCAATAATTGCAAAAATATATATGTATTTGATATGTGATATGTAATAACCTACTATAATCTGTAATAAGCTACTCTGCAACTTTTCAGTATTTTTTCTATTTTAGTTTATTCAATTCAACACCAATTTCAATTAAGAGATTGCTGAAAAAAAGTGCCAGTAAAATTGATAAACTCATTAAATTTAAAGAAAATTCAATATGTGTAGGACTAACAAAAAAAAAAAACAAAAAAAACAATAAATGACAAGTTGGCGCAGAATATTGGCTGAGCTTCTAAAATTGTTGTATCGACCATGCAGGAGTTTTTACCTTCGACAATGATACGCAAAAGTCCAACGCATTAATTATGCCAATTTTATTGTGAATATTTCTTTTGCTAATGCAACCATTTCATTTTAGATTAAAATGTTTTTCGAAAAACCATATCTCGCCGGTTTATCATTTTTCAAACTTATATAAATCCATTTTTTTACCTATCCTAACATTGTGCTACTCTACAAAATGAACGTTAATTTGAATGTACAGAAATCCACAGGTTCACGCTTCACACTACTAACATTCCCAACATAATCAGTAACAGCAAAAACAACGACTTGAAGAAAATAAAATCACAACCGACACAATACTAATTTCAGACAAATTTACACTGACAGTAAGTAAATCCTTTACTAAAAGTTGTATGATAGAAAGAGCGAGAGAAAGATAGCAAGGTAGAACCACATAACTCTATACTTTTAAATATGACAGGAGTCGAGAAAAAAAAAAGAACTAAACGAATTGAAAGAAATGCTTGAAATAAGTATGTGGAAAAAAGAAGAGTCGGAAACATTTATGTACCTATGCCACCATTTATTACAAATTGTTATTATTTGTTGTATGTTGAGTATTTTATTTTTTTTCCACCTACACTTTATTCTTCTCAGTCTTGTCATGCTTATGCTTGTAGCAAACAAAAAGCAAGAAACCAAATGTAAAAACGACAACAATAATTTAACGCTCTTGCTTCAAAGTCAACGTCCTGTGTAAGGTGTAAGGCAAACACTCTTACAATACATAAACATATAGATATGTATATGTATTACACTGCTGCACGAAGTTATTTGGTTCGGTACTTACACAACTGGTGTACTCGATTTATACACTGGCGTTCAAAGAATATCACCAACCAAACGAAGAAAGGCAAAAATATAAATATTCAAGTATCAATCAAGCAATGTTCGCTCTGTTTATTATACCATTGTTATACAGATGGTCATATGATTGTCGATCATGGCATTTTTATGCTCAATTTATCTCTCATTCATTTAATCCAGTGCAAGATCGTTGTGTATTGCTTAAAATCGGCCCATCCGAATATATTTCGTATATTCGAACACGAACAATCTTATTATGGAGAAAATAATACGAGCTGCAACTCATACCGATGATATTGACATAATTGTCATGAATACGCGAGCAGTCAATGTTGCGTTCTGAGAGTTGGAAAGAGAGTCGCGCCGAATGGATCTCACGGTGAACGAGGGCAAGACGAAGTATCTAGTGTCAACAAACATAGAGTCCCGGCGTCTTGGACAGCACGTCACTGTTGACAACTACGCTTTTGAAGTAGTAAGGGACTTTATCCATCTTGGAACCAGCATAACAGAAGTAATGACGTCAGCCTGGAGATATTGCGAAGGATCACTCTTGCAAACAGGTGCTACCTTGGGCTAAGTAAGCAATTGAGATGTCGAGCCCTCTCTCGAAGAACGAAAACTACACTCTACAAGTTTCTCATCATGCCTGTCCTTACATATGGCGCTGAAGCCTGGATAATTTCCACCTCGGATGAGCGATTGCTTGGAGTTTTCGAGAGAAAAGTCCTACGCAACATCTTTGGACCTATTTGCGTTGGTGGTGAGTATCGAATAAGGTACAGCCATGAGCTGTTCGAGCTGTATGCCGATATTGACATAGTAAAGCGCATGAAAATCCAGCAGCTGCGCAGGCTAGGTCTTGCCGAGCGAATGGAAGAACACGCTCCAACTAAGAAGGTGTTATATTCGGAAACCGCTGGAGGACGACGCAGAAGAGAAAGATCTAACTTTCGGCGGAAAAAGCAAGTACTGGAGAGCCTGACGGCGCTTGGAATTTCTAACTGGCGCCAGCTAGCGAAGAACAGAGATGGCTGGCGAAACATGTTATATTCAGCCTAAATTAATATTCGGTTGTTATGGCCACATAACAAACGAAGACAATCGAATCTGCGAAAAGGCTTACTCGTGCAGCAGTATACTATTGGTGTATGTACTTTTCGACCTATTGTATGCGCTTCTGTCAACACTTGCTGTGTACTTAATGCTTTTTTCTTTCTCAGACGTACTTTCTTTTAATTTTTTTCATCGTCTACTACATAGTTGTTGTCTTCTTTCCTTCTTTCCGCCTTCATCATACATTTATGATTGTCTTAATGAATTATGACATGTTATTACAGTTGTTGTTGTTGCAAAATCATTTGCTTTTTTTTGTATTTTGCCATAGTAAATTCTTTACATTTTTTGCTACTCCCACTGTTTTGGTTTTGTTGTAAAATAGTCACTTTGTATGTGTGTATACAGTTACATACGTCTGTAAACAATTTGTATCAATGTGACTGTATTGGTTTGCATGTATTTTTACACCTGCATATATTTTCTTAGCTAGCTGAAATATACAGATTGATTGCTGAAATTAAGCATTACAACACTGCATCATCATCATCATCATCATCATCAGCATCATAATAATGATAATTAACAATCATCAACATCAATGATAGTTGTTAGTTGTGTGCGTATGCTTGATTGTCTTCTGTAGAGGTGTGTAGTTATGTCCTTAAGGATTTTAGATTTTTTTTTTCTCTTCATATTTATCTTCTTTTGTCTTTTATTCTTATTACTATTGCAATGCTGATTATTTCACTTGCATAAATAACATTTTTTTTACCTTTCTTATCGTTAGCTTTCTTTCGAAATAAACTTATGGAGAAAGCTTCTTATGACTCGATTCAAGTTTTCGTTTATACATTCATATGTATTCATATAATCTGTCCATTCTTCTTTTGCCATTCATACTCGTATCAACAAACAATCACTTATTCATTCATTCATTCCAATCATGCTTCAAAGCCTTTTATATGTTTTTTTTTAGTTTTTTTTTTTTATATGTACAAATATACGACCTTTCTATACATAGTATTTATTTGTACATTTCTTTATGTGTACAATGAATAATCAATCTCGACTATATTGTATATAGAGTTGCCAGATGCCAGATGATAATTTCCTGAATATTTCGCTTTTAGCGTATTTATATATTTTAGGGATTAGCCGAATCAGACCACTTACCTGGGTCCCTTTTCGTCCTTCAAATCGTTTGTTAATTATTTCCCCCCTTCAACAAGACCCATATTGCTGAGGTCAACCAGTTTAGAGCTAACTGTCCTAAACTGAGAGACCTCCCCAATTTACTGCGCCCTTTGATAGCCTCAACGAAGACTTTGCCTGTCTACAAATGCATAATGCATCTCATGAGATGGGAGAACTTATGCATTTGAACTAGAACTTAAAAAAATCTTATCCACTCTTCGACATTTGCCTTCACCGTCCCGTTGCTAACTGTCCTAGATTGAGAGCCCTTCCCGATTTACTGCGCCCTTTGATAGCCTCAACGAAGCCTTCACCTGTCTACAAGTGCACAAGTTCTCCCATCTCGTGAGATGGTGTTTCTTTATCCACTCTTCGACCTTTGGCTTCACCGTCCCGTTGCTAAGAGCAACTACTGGTTCCGGTCCATAAAACTCAGCTTCAGATCCTTGTCTAGCCAAGGCGTCTGCAGCTTCATTTTGTTCTATACCAATATGTCACTGCACTCACATAAGAGTAATCGTATTACTACGAGCACACCCGTTAAGTTTCGAGCGCCAGCTTAGAAGATAACGAAAGTTCTTGCAGTTGCCTGATCACCGCCTGGTTATCGAGTGCTAGCAAGATTTTCTTACCTTTTACACCTTTCCATCCAGTATATGGTGTAGCGCATGCATCAAACCACGCATTTCTGCTTGATAGACCGATACGTATCTCCCCAGATTCAGAATGCATGCCAGTCCCAGCTCTTTAGAGAAAATTCCAGCACCCGCCTTGCCATCTCATTAATGAGTGAAAATACTGATGTCATTTTCCTCACATACATCATGTGTGAGGCCGTCTTCAATGGGTGTACTGTGTGACTTTCCAGTCATCTTTAACCTACCCATTCCTTCCATTGGCCTCCGCCTCCATTAAACTGCTATATATAACTGACAGGATGCTCTTGTGCACTATATTCGTGCCGAATACATACCAATTATTGGTTCTCTTCAGACGTAATGCTGTTAATGCCGCCGACTTCATAATATGCAAGTCCAGCGGCAGCAGCCACAGAAAGACTCAATGTTTCTACTGGGGTCGTCCGGATAGCTCCGGTAATCCCAACACAAGCCATTATTTGCTTCCTATATAACTTGCTTTAACGTATAAGTAAGTATTATGAAGTAATAAATAATTTTAACAAAGGAAATTTGCCTCATTTGGCTCATAGTAATGAGATCTAAAGATGAATAACATATCAACTTTAAATTACAGAGACATAAGTTCGCAATTTTTGTAGTATGATGAATCCATTTAGATGCTGACGGTCACATAAATGTAGAAGGAGTTGCCCCAGTGTTTAGCAAAAATTAAATATTGGTCTGTATTTACAATTTTTTTTTGTATTCCATTTCTGAAATTCATAACTCTGGATACGAAATCCAGATGAATCTCTACCGTATGGCAATTCCAAGTGTAAATGTGTACTCTGTCTCTCTTCTATGCTAGTTGAAGATGACTAAATACTATAAGAAAACCACCTTAATCCGTTAGGTAGTTTGCTTGTTGTTTTCTTTGTCGTTTTGTGTTTTCATGCTGTTGGTAAACGTTTTTGTTTATATCTTTTTATGCGCTTTGAAGCTTGGACACAGCTTTCATATTGATATTTTCTTATTAGTGAGTATGCATGCTTATTGCTTATGTACTATTTGTGTGGCAATATAAAAAATACATATAAAAACTGTCTTACAGGATAGTACATTAGATATTAGCGTATCGTTAGCGTAGTGTAAGAACATCAATTTTAGAAATGCTTCTGTCTGAATGTTTGCATGTTTTCTCTGCAACATGTAGGCAATAAACTTTATATTTGAATCAGATTTAGTTCAGTTCAGTATAGTTTTGATCTTCGTTAAGTTTTTTTTTCCATTGACACTTTATTAAATGACTACAAATAGATTTTTCGAAAATAACGTGTCTTCAATGATATTAATTTTTTCTAAAAATTGCATTAGTATGACGATGCCTTCTGATATCCTCTTCCTATTATTTTAGAATGTTCTATTACTTCAATTCAAATATAACTATGCCCGAATTTGAGCTCATTCAAGGACATATATATACCAAGGCATCTTTGTAATATTGTGCAATACTACGAGTTTGGTCCCAGAACTATCCGACCTAACAAAGAAAACACAACAAATTTCAGAAAATTTTTCTTTATTTCTCAACATAATCTTCTTTTAGCTCTATACACTTTTCCCAGCGATATTCTATAGCTTCGATACCCTGTTTATAGTATGAACTGTCTAGCTCATTCAAATAGCCATCTATCGCAGACTCCGCCTATTCATTGTTTGCAAATCTTCTACCACCAAGCTATTTTTTCAAATTAGGAAATAGAAAATAATCCGAAGGAGCTGAATCTGGCGAACCAGGTTTCTTTAATTTCATCATCATTAAACGCTGCAGCAAATTAGCATAATACTCCCCGTTGATTGATTTTTCCCTTTTGAAGATAATCAATAAAAATTATCCCACGTGTATCCCAAAAAAACAGAAGCCATAACCTTGTCTGCAGATGGAACTGTCTTCGCCTTCTTTGGACACGATTCTTCCCTTTCAGTCCACTGTTTTGACTGCTCCTTTGTCTCAAGTGTGAAGTGGTTAACCCATATCTCATCCATGGCTACGAATCGATCCAAAATCTCGGCTTTATTACTGTGAAACATCGCCAAACATGTTGTTTTTGTTCTATTGTGAGCAAACGCGGCACCCATCTTGCACACAGCTTTTTCATCTCCAAATTTCCGGTTAATATCCGATGTGTAGCACTTTTTGAAATACCTGTAATTTCACCTAGCTCACGCACCTTCAGCCGGTGATCATCCAATACCATTTTGTGGATTTTCTTAACCGGTTCTGGCGTGGCCACCTCAATTGGTTGACCACTACGGTGTTCGTCTTGGCAGCTCGTACGATCTTGTTTAAACTCTGCCACCCAATATTTTGTGGTCGTAAACGAAAGAGCAGACTCCCCCAGAGTAGAATCTAGTTAGGCTTTAATATTCGTTGGACTGAGGCCTTTCAAATGAAAATATTGAATTACATAACGGTGACCAATTTTTTCCATATTTACAAATTCACTGAGGTAGTTAACTTTCGATGGCTCCAAAAAAATATACTAAACAACGTGGCGCCTTAAAACTGAGAACATATGTTTTATAAGGTTGCCTCTTCTCACGAAAGTAATTTTTTTCAAATTACTACCGCCATCTATATGTCGGGTAGTTCTGGGACCCCCCTCGTAAAACTGTAAAACATATATTATTGTACATGAGTCAATAATATCATTGCATTCACACATATTTCCTATATAAAGTTATGTCAATATTCCAAACTTGAGTATTTTTTATTTTAATAGGAACCCCCTGTATATTTATACATTTATTTATGCACATAGCAATGTATATTATTTGTATATGACACCATCCGTCTTTGAAGAAAATAAAATTTCAAAATGTATTTAGTCTCCTTTGAAATAGTTTCTCTTTTTCAAGGATATTTGTCATTCAAGAGTATTTTTAACTTTTTTGTTTTATATTTTTAAGTAAGAAACATTTTTTGGTACAATATATAATACAAATATTTCTTATTTGCTATAACCTTGATTGTTTGTTGATGAGAAATATGTATATACTTTTTAATTGAAATATTTATTTGCCAAAAATTTCCAGAGGAATTTGCTCTTTATTGTATTAGTTTTGTTCTGATTGTAGTATTATTTTAATTTCGCCTAAAGTTATGCTAAGTATTCTTCAATTATTTCTTTAAACTATGATATTTTGGTATTATACCTTTGTATTGTAGAATTACTGGGTGAATTTAGGTTAAAAATGTGCTGCATTCATTTAAACATTAGAAGGAATATAAAACTTCCGCCTAAATGTATGCCATTATATTGTTAAATTATGTAGCCAACTACAACATAATTTAGCTTTAAAAACAGATATTACCACATGTAGCATCTTTCACAATTTGACAATATTAAATTTTTAAAATACCTTTATTATTATTTACACATGTAGTGTATACATGTAGGTATTTTCCTAAAAGTATGCTTAGAATTTTAATTAACAAATGAATTTGTGCCAGAAAAAATGAAGAAACCACTACAATAATTATTCATACATTTGAACATAGCTTCATTTAACATTATTACTGAAGCTTCTGTTGCAAATTGTGAATTATTAGCATTTTGCAATTTGCACAGAAATGTGACCTCAATGCAACATTCATCACGCATTCGAAACAATTATGATTATCTTCATCAACATAATCATCTTCACCCATCATCATTATTACCACAGGTTAGGTAAACCTATCTATATAAATAGTAATCAGTGCAACTGACTAAACTTTTTTCCTATTCCTTCCCTGCGACTATATACTCTGCACCTAAAGGTATGCTTTGTTTATTAACATAATATTACATTCATCTTCTCTTACCTATTACACGCGTAAATTATTATTAAATGTATGAAACTATGTGCATATGAATATGTCAGTGTGTAATCAGATATATCTATTTTAGTTTTTTCCTATAAATAACTTTTTTATCTTTTAATTATACGCGTACAATGTGCTTATTGAAATGATCGTAGTATAATAATCATTTGTTCCATATGGCTACATTACCGATACACATTGCAGTTGGCTTATACGTTTATTTGTTAACTTGTTCCATAGTATGTAGTGCGGATTAATGTGGTCAATAAAAATCTTTATCATGGCAGTATGTTAAATACATTCTCTCCCTTTTTTTGTCTCTCTGTCACTGCAGTAAAAGTTAACAGTGTACAGTGATTCGCCTCGGAGACTGAATATAAAATATTTTTTGCTCGAAAATAAATAGCCATGACGGCAATTTAAAGGCAATAATCTTTGTAAAATAAGTCTCTGCAAAATAATTAATAGTGTGAGTGAAAGAGTTGTGCCCAGTTGGATACAAATATGTGAGAAATAAAATTTGAGCATATTTCAACCAAGAATTTCACATTTTCTTTTGATAATCTAGTATTTTCAGAGAAAGAATATCTGTAAAATAAGTGCAAATCATAGATTAATATCGCTCTTTATCAAAAAGTTTAATTACAACCGACTTTGTCTACCAAAATACTTCTAATTTCGTCCCGTCCTGCAAATGGATAACATCTAAGAGGTACTAACTCTACAGTAACTGGCTAAAAACTTTTCTAAAGTTACTTAAAGGATAAAAGTCAGTGTAAGACCAAAATATTATTTCCCTGAGGCTACTTTCAGTTTGAGATTTTTTTTTTTTTTGCTACCAAACTCCAAATTTGTTCAACTGTACACGGTCTGATTGCTGACTTGTTACGTGTTAATTTTATCTTTTTGCTGTAGTCATATATTTTTTAATATCCTTTCGCGAGTGCCATTTAACTATGCTTCCATGATAGAGAATGTTGATATAAAAATGAGAATATACATAGGCAGTCCGAAAAGTGTTGCGCCTAACACATCTGTGTCGATATTAACAAAAAAAAAAAAAATTCAATTATAATAATAATAATTTTCTAATGATAATGAATGCTTTAGATCAAAATATGTCAATTTATTTTTTATTTACGTTTTTTTTTAAGTTTTATTCAGTTAGTCAGTTCAGCTATTGAGTTAAAGTTAATTTAAAAAAAAAAATATTTATCCAATAAGGAAATTTATAGCGATTTGGTAAATGGGTTATTGTGCTGTTTATATAGAAATTAGAATATAGTAAAAAAATGGCCTGACGAATTTATATGTGAATTTGTAAAATAGGTGTGGGCATGGGCATGGGCATGGGCATCTTCAAAAGACATGAAGAATTAGAAATTAAACAGATATATATAAGATGAGTGCTTCTTTTGATATCGATTGACCTAAAATGCATTCAAATGCATATTTGAATCATTTTAAGCAAATTAAAATGGATTTCAAGCATCGTTTCAAAACTGACTTTGATCCGCTACTATACCCCAGAATAAAAAAAAAATTATGTTATATCACTAGATTGTAGATGATGGGAGTGCACCAAAGAAGGGAATACAAGTTCTAACTATGCAAAATTATGGCTAGAGGTTTTTGGGATTATGGAGGCGTTTTATTCGTCAATTATATTCAGAATGATTAGAGGTTTGAAATATTATTTGAGTCACTCAGATGGGTTCGATGCAAAAATTTGAAGAAATAGATTTTTTATGAAGACAATGCAAGTGCTCACAGAAATGTTTTGATGATGGTTAAATTCAATGATTCTGATCTGTAGGTTGTGGGTTCAATCTCCAGCTGAAGCATAACAAATTTAATATCGACAAGATTTTTTTTTTCGAACGGTACACACCTGTCTGCCGTTCGGAACCGACTAAAATAAGTAGGTCCCTTCTAATATTGTCCAAAATTTAACACTCACAACAGGAGTGGAGGAGAAGCTCGGCCACAGAGCTCTTCAGGGCTTATAATTTTAATGATTCAGTACGAATTACTTGAACATTCACCGTATTCACGAGTTTTGGCTACGAAGTCTTATGCGTTTCCCATCACAGATGAAGCTATTGCTACCGCCGATGAATATTTTGCAGACATTTCGAAATTATACTTCAACAATGATACAAAATTATTGGAAAAACGTTGGACTACATACTATACCTACTTTTAAAAATTAATCCTTGCTATTTCATTGGGTTAGGCGCAACATTTTTCGGATACTCCGTTCATTCATAACTATTCCTATAGATACGAGTATGTGTGTGTGTGTGTGTACACACATTGTACGTACATATATCTACATATATTGCTTCCTGTATAACTGTCTGTGGTCCTATGGATTTAGTCAAGTGTAAATGATACAACAACAACAACAACAACATCAATAAGCAGAACAATGTAAAATGTGTGCATTTCCATATAAAAATGTAGAACATCATCATTTTCATCCTCTTAATCATCATCATTATAATCATCATCATCATCATCCTCATTACTATTATAATCTCACCATCGTCATCTCATTGTCCTCGTGCTTGTCTCTCTACTGATTGCTAACAATTGGCATTCAATATTATTTTTATCAGCAAAATTTACTAGGATGTAGTTTTATGTTACACAGCATAGTTAGTTTTGCAATTTCATTTTAGAACATATTTTTTGAACATTAAAATTCATCATGAATGATTAAGCAGAGGTCCAGTGGGAGAGTTTGTAATGAGAAAACACTTTGAACGTAGTAATAATTGTAATAATGACAACGATGACAATAATTATAGGCATTCAGATTATGATGGGTTTATTAATTATGATCGTAATAATTATTATGATTGATTTCTATCGTTCTTCCAACGTTGTCCGTTACTAATACGCACCACAGAATTCTGTCACGGTTCTTCAGTGTTAAATATTGTATATGTGAGTGTGTACGTATGTTTATATAAATATATAAAGCTGTACATTCGATGTTTGTGGTCAACCAATTAAAAATAAACCACAGGGTGCTAATGAAATTAATTTTTCTATTTAGTTGTCCTTAATTGTTTTATTGATCATTTTAAATTATGCCTCTTCAGGAATGATTAGGTTTGCTTAAATGACGTCGCTTGATTATAACTCTACAGCGTAGAATTTAAGAAACATTTTTATTTTTTGAATATAACTAACTTCTGCCATTTTCTTTTTCAGATTTGACTAACGCTATTAGCAGCCCTAGTGTGCTAAACGCTAACTTTGATAAATCTATATTACAAATATCCGATTGGCTGGCGTGGGAACAAAATATGATTAAGATACAAAGTGTACGCGTTGATGATATCGATGCTGTACGTATGGCTATCGAAAAACAAGAGGTATGCCGTGTATGCACTTTTTTAATAATGTACAGGGTTAGGCGATTGAAGTGAAATTATTTTTTATTGATTCAAATTGCAAAAATTGTAGAAATAATCAAAATTTCTAAATCCATACACTCTAGCTCGAGTGAATGGACTCACCTTTTGCCTTGACTATGGCCTTCAAAGGGTTAAAAGATGAGTTGTGCATGCTTCACGAATGTAATCCGGTATTTTGGCCCATTCCCGAACAATGACTTTTTGCAGCTCATCTATACTGGCATATTTTTTAGTCTTCAACTTATTCTCTAAAATGGTCCAAATGGAATAGTCCATCGAATTTGCATCTGGCGAATTTGAAAGCCATTGTGTAGACGAAATGAAGTGTAGAATATGATTTTTTAACCATTCTTGGTTCACACGAGCTTTACGAGACGGTACCGAGTTTTGTGGGAACGTCTATGGGCTACGACCGAAATATTTGCGTGCGTAACAACTCCGTTGCTCTTTCGAGTCTAATTTTTTGTTGCTTTGGTGTAAGATCGTGTGCCTTTTGGATCTTGTTTGGGCTTTACCTTAAGCTCATTTTGGAGTATGCGTTGGATGTGTCGCTGGAATATTTTCAGTTCTTTAGCCATTTGATTACCACTACAACGTAGATTTCGTTCAAGTTGAGCCTTCACTTTCTGAACCATTTCATTTGATGTTGCTGTTTTTTTTTTTCGTCCACCACCATAGCGTTTGGCAATGCTGCCTGTATCATTGTAACGATTTATAGTACGATACATAAATATTCACAAATATTCACTTTGAAGTGTTTGAGCTCACAAATAATAGCTGGTTGTAATTTTTCAGCCAAAATTCAGCAATCACAATATTACTTAGACGCAAATTCTTTTGGGTGTTTGTAAACAATATAAACAGCTGTTATTCGGTTTGACAGATATACCTGTGTGTAGTTGATAACACTTCAATTGCCTAACCCTGTATACTTACTCTGTCTCTATTTGTGGGTGCTTTGATACGATTATATATTTATTTATAATTTCTAGAAAGTTCTACGTGAATTGAAAATGAAGAAACCACAATTAAATGAACTTGTTCATACTGCTGAAGTACTTAAAGGTGATGTTAAACGGCAGCAATTACAGGAGAAAGGTAAGTGGCATCGAACAAGATAATTTATTGCAATAATACAAGTGTCGATGATGCATGTCTATTCAATGACTATTCGAACCTTAATAAATAATTTGTTCTTATAAAAATTCTTCAAATAAAATTCTACACGCCTTGCTCGAGCTTCTGTTCCATTTGAGGTACAAGAAGAGATCGTAGACTTTATGACTTAAAACTCCCATTTTTATTACAAATTCAATAGAAAAATAGTGTAAAATAAAATTCTAATGCATATGTATGAGTATATGTATACGCTAAACATGCATCCATTTATTTAATTACTTCAAGTGCACATTGCATAAGTTATTTATTTTTTATTTTCTCCTGCCTGTCATCATCATCAACATCATGTGCGTTCCGTTCCATTCAAAATATGTATTGTAATTACCCCTGAGGTTATCAAACAGCTCAACCACACTTAACCTATGCACAATAGAAAGCAGCAATATGATGATGTTGATGACGACGACGAGAATGATGATGCCTCTTGCGTGTAACACCTTTTGACTTTACATAGACACACAGAAACACAGACATATGTATATTGCAAAAGAGAGGATGTATGTGTTGTTTAAAGCAAACAAAGATACATACCCATTGGAAAAATGCTACAATAACAACAAAAATACATGGAAGAAAAAAAAAACAAGCATCAAAGTTCAAAAACATACATTTGACACTTGAAAATGTATACCTATACAATAATAAAAAAAAAAAAATGTAAACAACCAGAACCTCCATTACACATCCCAGCAGACATTTTCAGAAGGACTGATTATATTAAAATCATAAAAAAATATTTTCTCTATATCCTCAGTTTTCAATTAATTGTTCGAAAATGCCAGCTATTGAAATGATCTTAGTCTTCAAAACCTAAAAATCTTATTATTATAAGAGGCCAGGATACGACTGCGATCAAATGAGTTCTATTGTGTAGGGCCTTATATTTTAACTCATGTAGATTTAAGCTTTTTATGAATTTAAATACTGTCTAAAGTTTATTGTTCAAGAGTTTATGTGGAAGCATTAAAATGGCATCTATGTGGTCAAGTGCTCAAAATTCTCTGAATTTTCAGTGTCTATTTCGCAATATCTACAGACATCAGCATTCGAGAAACCTAACTTATACGAGGGCGGTCCCAGAACTACCCGACCTAACAAAGAAAACAACAAATTTGGGAAAATTGTTCTCCTCCTCTCCTTTTAGCTCTATACACTTTTCCCAGCGATATTCTATAGCTTCGATACCCTGTTTATAGTATGAACTGTCTAGCTCATTATAATAGCCATCTACCGCAGACTCCACCTCTTCATTGTTTGCAAATCTTCTACCACCAAGCCATTTTTTCAAATCTGGCGAATAAGGTGGCCATCGCATGTCTTGATGAAACAACCATTTCTTTTTCGCCAAATGCGGCCTTTTTTCTTTAATTTCATCACCCTGCAACAAATTGGCATAATACTCGCCGTTGATTGTTTTTCCGTTGATTGTTTGAAGATAATCAATAAAAATTATCACACTTGCATCCCAAAAAACAGACGCCGTAATCTTGCCTGCAGATGGAACTGTCTTCGCCTTTTTGGACACGATTCCCCCTTTCAGTCCACTGTTTTGACTGCTCCTTTGTCTCAGGTGTGAAGTGGTGGACCCATGTGTCATCCATAGTTACGAATCGTCGCAAAAAATCAGCTTTATTATTATCGCCAAACACTCTATAGAAACATCTTCACGACGTTGTTTTTGTTCTAGTGTGAGCAAACGCGGCATCCATCTTGCATACAGCTTTTTCATTTCCAAATTTTCGGTCAATATACGATGTATACCACTTTTTGAAATGCCTGTAATTTCACCTCGCACACGCACCTTCAGCCGACGATCATCCAATGCCATTTTGTGGATTTTCTTAACCGTTTCTGGCGTGGTCACCTCAATTGGTTGACCACTACGGTGTTCGTCTTGGAAGTTCGTATGACCTCGTTTAAACTCTGCCATCCAATATTTTATGATCGTTAACGAAGAAGCAGACTCCCCCAGAGTAGAATCTAGTTCGGCTTTAGTATTCGTTCGAAATGAAAGGAAAATTGAATTACATAGCAGTGACCAATTTTTTCCATGTTTATAAATGAGGTCGTTAACTTTCGATGGCTCCAAAAAAATACTAAACAACGTGGCGCCTTGAAACTTAAAACGTAAGTGTGGCACTTTTCACCAAAGTAATTTTTTTCAAACTACTGCTGCCATCTATTTGTTAGGTCGGGTAGTTCTGGGACTGCCCTCGTATAAATGATATCTCAGGCTACAATGGCCTGTCAAGTAATTCGTAAGAATTCGAGATTCTGCTTGTCTTAATGAAAGTAGCTTATCCGATATTCTCTTAGCTGGTATAAAGAATTGCTTTGCTTGCCACTGACCAGCACTAGTAAGCCAGTTGTTGTTGTTGTTTTGTGAATTTTTGAAAGTCCTTCGTGTCCAAGAACAAACCCAAATACCACAATATGGAATTTCATAGTTGGTTATGGTAGCCAATTGCCATTTTTGAGTTTATTGTGACCGATTAAAGGGCTCTTAATGCCGCTTGACTGCCTGTCAGTATGTTAATGTGAGATTCATTCGTCTTTCTACGAAGACATTCCCTTACACAAATTTAAATGTTGTGTATTTCTACTTGGAATTCTTGGGTAGGCCCCTGTTCGTCAGTAAACTGGATCTGGGAGCCTGATTTGAAATTAGTAACATTGGTTCTCCAGACCTCATGGTCATTGATATCAATTTGGTGAATTTTCTATAGCAAAACTTCCAAAAATTCCTTAGAAAACAATTTCAAATGAATTAGGATGCAAATTTGTTTGGGTATTTCATGTATTTAATAATGACGGTCTCTGCCCGCTAGAAATTATTTTTGCCTGATGGGATATCCAAATATGCACTCCAACTGTTATATGTACATAGATACATACTGTATACATATGTATATATGATATTATATATACATTACACTAACAATGTTCACCATTAACATCATTTAAATATGACATGTCTCTAGTGTTGTATTGTGTGGCATGCTGTGGTGAACTTATTTAAATTTACAATTTACTCTGCTCTTTAACGCATTGAACGTTTAAGCTGCTTGTGCATTTGTATATGTGAATTAGAGAGCAACGCATGCGTTACCCGGATACACACAGTCGTATGTATGCATTCGTATATCCTTTCAGATTTTTCAATCATACATAGTCATACTATGCATCTACATAACATTGTATTGAGTTGTTGAATACCATCATACCATATTTCACCACAGCAACAGCATGTTGCTGCAATCTTATAACTTTGTCGTTTTATTGTACAGAGCGTGTTGCATTTTTGTAATAAAATGACAGCTAATTGACGCTACGAATGGATGAGGATGTATGTGTGTGTGTGTGTGTGTGTGTGCCAATATTGTAAGTAAACATACATATTGTGTTGAAACGTTCGACAGTTCGTGGGGGTAACTGATTGAAATGTGCTCAAAGTAATTCTGCTACATTCGTTGAGATGATTCATATTGTTGTTGTTGTTGTTATTGCAAGCTATCTACATATATGTTTGTATATATATGTACATGTTATTGTACATATGCAGCATCTGTTTGCATGGTTGACATGTTGAACCCATTTGCGGCATTTGTGCATGTAAATGGATCAATGAAAATAGCAACGCTCACGTCGTATGTAGTCTTTTCAAGTATTTCTTCTTCTTTTTCAATACTTTCTTTTAGAATAGTTAAACTTTGAACTACTGCAATATTGTTTTTTACAATGAACTTTTATCGGCACAAATCTGAAGCTATATGTGTTGTGTGTTTTTAGCGAAACTATAGTAAATATCAAACATAAACAATATTTTACGTCCAAAAAAGCATAGCTGTACAAACGAATTCTTGTATTGGTGTAAGCAGTGGAGTCACATGTGGACATCATGTGTAACTCAGTTTTTGGTGCTAGCGATAACAGCGATATGATGTCGCAAGCGCCGATCTGTCACCTTCGAAAAGAGCTGAAGTTATGTTTATGAACAAATTATAAAAGAATGCATAAAAAGTTGCATATTTCAACGGGACATATTCGCTTATTTTTGTTTTCTGAGGACTTTTACATACCTTGTATAAAGATTTTATCTGAGAAAACCCTTAGTGAAATTTTCTAGCAAATAATTTTCTAAAACATTTTTACCCTCTAGTGACCTCCTAAATGCCATTTTATGTAGACTTTCCAAAAAGGGGGGTCAAAATGACCCTTTTCTGAGAGAGCTAACGGGTTAAAATATTCTACAAAATTATTCCTCATATAATTTTACTATATGCACTCAAACAACATATTTCGCTACGAAATGATTTTTAATATTTTTTCACAGTTATTCTAAAAGTAGTCGGGAAAACAATTGCAAATTTAAATTTGGCCATAAAAAAAAAAATTTTTGGCCTGTGAATGCAAAAAGTTTTGCAGGTTTAGGTCTTTCGTCCTGAGATGGAATTTTTCCGCCTCCACCAATACTGTGTCACATTGTTATAACTCTTTAAGCGAGCATGAACTATTATTCCGAAGTAATGCATTTAGCCTTTTCACCATGTTTCTATCAACATGTTTCTATCCACTGTGTTGAAAGACAAAAATATTTGTATTTTGTAAATATTATATTAGCGATATCATTTTTAAATAATAGAAAAATTGATAGTAATTAAAAAAAAAAAAAGAAATTCACACGAATTGATGAATTGTTTAATTAAATTTTTCTTACAAAACTAAAGAAATTGTGAATCGGTGTACTCGTATATTGGCTATTAAATCATAGTTTATAATCAGTTTTTTTTACTGAGAGTGCAAGTAAATTCTCTTCAGGAATATTTACTACGTAGGAGATTCGATTTCGATTTCTAAATTGAATCTGAATTTGACATGCAATTCACTATTGATAAAAATATAATTTTTTTTAAGTTTATATATGCGGATATTGAGGTTTATTGTAACAACTAAATTTTTTTCAAATAAAAAAAAAAGCATTGTACGATTCCTGCCATCCATCCATCGAATAGAAGCAATACATACATACATACATACTGTTCGTATATATATTGACTACTTATGTATTACCATTTAAAAGACACTTAACATTTGTTTCATTTTTATTTCATCTAAATTGCCCCCATACGCATACATACAAATATATATGTATTGAAACAATAACTTTCAATATGTCGTTGTCGCTTATAGAAACGATAACAACCGCTGTAGCAGCAGCAGCAGTACTAGCTGCAGGAGTGGTATACAAACTTTAATAAGCCTTGTTGTCGTAGGCATTTAATTGTTGTGTTCTTCTTTGTTGTTGCTGTTGTTGTTGTTATTGTATTGCCTTTTTCTTTACTTCTCTAATTATAACGAAAACAAAAGATATAAAATGTTGTTTTTCTCTTTGTTTTTTCTTTCTCTCATTCTCTCTTTCCCCCTTTCCGTTTGAATCCATTTTTATATTCACTTATGCTCTTCTATCATTAAAACTGTTGTGGAAATATGGGTGTGTTTGCATACACAGGATGAACTTCGTCTAATATATATATATATGTATGGAAGGATAATATATGTATATAAATGAAATTTTTTTTAGAAGTGGATGTCGAACAGAGGAATGACACGAGACAACTATCAATCGGATAGCATAGAGCAAAAAATAATTCGACTCGAAACACTTAACGTCTATTGGGCAGGTGTAGAAATTTTATTTATGAAAAATATAGAGCGATTAATAATTTGCAATAATGTATAAAAACTAAATATTTCTTTTATTTAAAAAAAAAATGCCCACTCTGCAAAGCTTTCATGGCCTCAAGCACTGAATAAAATTTTTTTTTAATACCATACAAAAAGTAAATTAGAGTTTTGGCATACAACATAGCCAATAGTACTTGTTTTTGTAAATACATGTTTGTATCATGGTGGTTACCTGACCTGTCCATACAAATACCTCATGGGTAAAAGATAACCAAGTTAAAATAAATTTGTTTGCTTCAAGAATTCATATCGAATTTTTTCGCAACTTACCTTAACACTCATGCATGTTCCTAATAATACTCAGAGCAGATTTCATGTATATTTGTATGACTCATCAGACCATTGGCGGTAAAACAAATGAGAATTGAGTAGCCTCCTGGCTCTAGAAAGTTCAAAAGTGTCACTTACGCTAATCAGCACTTTTTGATCAAATCTGATCAATTCCTTTTTCATATGAGCATCACCACCAACTCAACTAAAATGTCTCTATGAATCGTAATTGTCATTTTCAATATTTGAAAATATTAATTTTGAAATGGATTTTAAATCCCAAAATTAATAATTAAAAAAAAAAAAATTGCTAGTTTTATGGAAGAAAATTATATTTGACCTCTTAGTAGAAATACTGTCATTGTTCAATAATTCGTTTCTTTCGTTACTTTAGAGCAAAAGTCAATATTCTTATTATACAATAAGATAGTTGATTGGACTGTTAATAATATGTCATGCCATTATTTTAGATTACATTTTATTTCTATTATATTATATTTATAATAAATTTTATATAATATTCTCATTGAATGATATTTGTCATCAAAGTCTTGATGAAAAAGTTAAATAAACTAAATCAAATAAATGAAGCTGAAGTTCATGAACAGAGTAGTGAGCAAGAGAGAGTGAAAGGGAGAGAGAGAGCGATAAAAAAGAGCACAAAAACCATACCTTGTATTTTTTGTTATAATTTCAACCTAGTATATATGTGTATATTACCTCCCAGTTTCTTGCTCTAATTTGAATCTCAGTGTCATACTTTGGTCGTTTTCTCTTTGCTCAAGACAGTAATTGTTTCTCTACAGGTTTTTCATATACTCTTTATTCACCTTTTTATACCCTGCATAATGCAATATGCATGGTATATTCATTTCGGTCAGATGTTTGTGTCCACTTGAAGGAATCTCCGGAGATATAGACATGGATATATATTCGTGATCAGCGTCGATTAAATTTTCGATTTAACGATGTCCGTCCGTCCGTCCGTCCGTCCGTCCGTCCGTCCGTCCGTCCGTCCGTCCGTCCGTCCGTCCGTCCGTCTGTCTGTCACCTGGCTGGTTCGCACGATAACTTGAGTAAATATTGAGCTATTTCGATGAAATTTGGCATAAGTAATCTATGATCCAAGGGTACGGAGGGGATTGATATTGGGCATGATCGGTCAATAACCACGCCCACACCAAGCATTCAAAGCGACTAACCTCGAAATTTTCAAAATCTTTAACTTGCTATAACTCACATAATATACCACTTGGGACAACAATATTTGGCACATAGACTTATATTATACTACTATATAACCTCGCCAAAAGTGGTTGAGCCACGCCTACTTTTTAGCGTAGCTCTCATACAAAGTGTCTGTACTTCTTTTAAATTGAAACAGCTGTAACTTCTACAATCTTCTGTCCAGAACAACCATAATTGACACTTAGAATACTATCGTAGTCGGTAATAATATGGCAGAAAATCAGTGTGCCACGCCTACTCCTTTTTGTGTCTCCCATACAAAGTTGCGGAAATTAAAAAAATGTTACCGGTTATAACTTGCAAACTATTCAGCGTAGAATAACGAGATTTAAGGTGTGGATTAGTATTGTACGAGCAACTAGGCTCACAAAAAATGGGCGCACCACGCCCACTGTTTATCGTAGCCCCCATACAAATTTTAAATTGAAACAGCTGTAACTTCGGTAATCTTCTGTCTAGAATAACCATAATTGACACTTAAATTAATATCGTAGTCTGCAAAAATCTGGCGGAAAATCAGTGTGCCACGCCCACTCCTTCATGAGTCTCCCATACAAAGTCAAGGGAATTAAACTAAAACTTTTAAGGTCCATAACTTACAAACCATTTAGCGTAGGACAACGAGATTTAAGGTATGGATAAGTATTGTACGAGCAACTAGGTTCATAGAAAATGGGCGTGCCATGCTCACTGTTTATTGCAGCCCCCATACAAAATGACTGAAATTCTTTTAAATTTAAACAGCTGTAACTTCGGCAATCTCCTGCCTAAAATAACCATAATTGACACTTAGATTAACATGGTAGTCGGAAATAATATGGCAGAAAATCAGTGTGCCACGCCCACTCCTTCATAGGTCTCCCATACAAAGTCGAGGGAATTAAACTAAAACTTTTAAGCTCCATAACTTACAAACCATTTAGCGTAGGACAACCAAATTTAAGGTGTGGATTGATATTGAAATATTAATTAGATATACCAGAAAGAGATACGTCACTCCCACTTTTTATATAGCTTCCATATAAAGTCTCGGATTTATATTAAACATTAAAACACCCATAACTTACTAATTAATACGCCTAGGTCAACCCATTGCAACCTATGTAGTTTAGTATTATAGGCAGAAATTGATCCTCCAAAATTGGTGAGGTACGCCTGCTTCTTATTGTAGGTCCTATACAAAGTAGTGGAAGAAAAGGATGGATATACGAGCAAACTTTTTATATATACCTCTACATATGCAGGGTATAATTTGGTCGGCCCCAGCCGACTGTAAGGAGATTTTTCTGTTTCCTTTTGGTGATATATTTTTTTTTATTTTTTTTAGAAATTGTTTTGTAAAGGTACGTTAAAGTTATATAAATTTAAAGGAACATTTGAATGTTTTTAAATCACTGTTCTTTTGAGCGGATATTTAAATATATATTAATAATAATCTATAAAATTTGAATATGTGTGTATATTGTAGTAAGAACTTAAATTTCAAGCCACCTTTTTATTGTATATGAATGAAGCCAGAAGGTGGCATTACTTCAATCACTAAATTTAATTTGCAATACTCAAGCGTTGAGCGTACGAGGGCGGTCCCAGAACTACCCGACCTAAGAAAGAAACCACAACAAATTTGGGAATATTTTTCTTCATTTCTCAACATAATTTCCTTTAAGCTCTTTTTACACTTTTTCCAGGGATATTCTATAGCTTAGATACCCTGTTTATAGTATGAACTGTTTAGCTCATTAAAATAGCCATCTACCGCAGACTCCACCTCCTCATTGTTTGCAAATCTTCGACCAACAAGCCATTTTTTCAAATTTGGAAATAGATAATAATCCGAAGGAGCTAAATCTGGCGAATAAGGTGCGTGCTGAAGCAATTTGAGCTTTAACTCATTGATTTTGGCCATCGTAATAGCGATTGTGTGAACTGGTGCATTGTCTTGATGAAACAACACTTTCTTTTTCGCCAAATGTGGCCTTTTTCCTTTAATTTTAACACTTAAACGCTCTAACAAATTAGCATAATACTCGCCGTTCATTGTTTTTCTTTTTTGATGATAATCAATAAAAATTATCACACGTAGATGGGACTGTCTTCGCCTTCTTTGGATACGATTCTCCACTTTCAGTCCACTGTTTTGACTGCTCCTTTGTCTCAGGTGTGAAGTAGTGGACCCATATCTCATCCATGGTTACGAATCGATGCAAAAACTCGGCTTTATTACTGTGAAACATCACCAAACACTCTATAGAAACATCTTCACGACGTTGTTTTTGTTCTATTGTGAGAAAACGTGGCACCCATCTTGCACACAGCTTTTTTATCTCCAACTTTTCGGTCAATATACGATGTACAGCACTTTATGAAATGCCGCCTGTAATTTCACCTAGCTCACGCACCTTCTGCCGGAGATGATCCAATACTATTATGTGGATTTTTTGAACCGTTTCTGGAGTGGCCACCTCAATTGATCGACCACTACGGTGTTCGTCTTGACAGCTCGTACGACGTCGTTTAAACTCTGCCACCCAATATTTTATGATCGTAAACGAAGGAGCAGACTTCCCCAGAGTAGAGACTAGTTCGGCTTTAATATTAGTTGGACTGAGATCTTTCAAATGAAAGTATTGAATTATATAGCGGTGACCAATTTCTTCCATGTTTACAAATTCACTGAGGTCGTTAACTTTCGATGGCTCAAAAAAAAAAAAAAATACTAAACAACGTGGCGCCTTGAAACTTAAAACATATGTTTTATAAGCTTGCCATTTTGCACCAAAGTAATTTTTTTTCAAACTACTGTCGCCATCTATAATATATGTCAGGTCGGGTATTTCTGGGACCGCCCTCATAACTATTAATAATATTATTCAAAATTAGGCTCGATTTGAAATTTGTGAAATTTGTATGGTAGAATGTCCTTAATCTAAAGAAAACTACAGTAGTTTGTAATCTATATTTCTCCTCTTTAGTTACATCAACTGTGATAGTTAATACTATGTATACATATATGCATATACTCTTATATCACAAAAAGTTTTTCTATGCTGTGCGCAATCAAGTTCAAAAAACGTTCCACTTTTCTTTATGATGGTCATGCTGTGCACTCTGTTGTGCTCGTACTCGTCATCTGTCATCGTTTTTCACCAACATACAATATTCATTATCACCATCAGGTGGTGTCTGAAGTGCTCGGTTGTGTGTTATTTTAGTATTTGTTTATATCCTACTCACTCTTCACACTTTCATCGTATATGATTTGTAATATTTATATTATATTTAACTCCCAACGGGCACGCGTATTGTATTTGAGTGGGTTGTGTGGTTGAGAGGGCTATTCAACAATGAGAAGCTTAGTATTGTTATGTTGCCGCTTGTATAAACATTTTGACTTAATAATAGTTCAAATATACAAATATTCATTCTGTCAAATAAGTACCCGGAAATTCTCATTTTTAAAGTTCACTCTGAGAATATTTCAAAAAAATTTTGTTTCCCAGGTTGGCAGAACTATCAGCCACTATTCTGTGAATTTTTATTGTCATTTAGTTTGGTTACGGCGTCATTAGGAACAAGTCAACCTTTTGTGTGCGTTGCGATTTTTACTATGGATAAAAATATCGAACAAAGAGATTGTGTGAAATTTTTTTTCGACATGGTTGAATCACCAAATGTTTTTTTCAACATTTCCAACGTGTTGGCACAAGAAATTTCGTTTGAAACACACAAAAATTTCACACAAACTCTTTGTTCGATATTTTTATCCATAGTAAAAATCGCAACGCACACAAAAGGTTGACTTGTTCCTAATGAACCCGTAACCAAACTAAATGACACATAGCAATAAAAATTCACAGAATAGTGGATGACAGTTGTGCCAACCTGGGGAAAACAAATTTTTTGAAATATTCTCAGAGGGAAAATTAAAAATGAGAATTTCCGGTTTCCGGGTACTTATTTGACAGAATGTATATATACATATATATATATATATATATATATATATATATATACATACATACATATATATATATATATATATATATATATATATATATATATATATATATATATATATATATATATATATTTGTTGCTTTTGAGTGATTTTATCCACTACAATGTCCATCAATTATTTATTGAATGAAAATTTAAACATATAGAGAAAGGGATTAGATGTTGTTCTAGTGTTGTCCATTGAACTTTCCTGCATTCGATTTGATTCAAAATATCGATATTAAAAGGTGTAGTAAAAAGAAATCCATTATTAAAAATAATTTTTTTTAAGTGTTCATATGTTTATTTGCATTTGATTTTGTTTCGTTGATTCCGTTCCGTTGGTGTCAAAGATGTATCACGCTCTGGAACCATTTAAATAAAGCCGGATACAAAAAAAAGCTCGATGTATGGGTGCCACACGAGTTAACGCAAAAAACCTCATGGACCGAATTTCCATCTGCAAATCGCTGCTGAATCGCAACAAAATCGACCCACATCTGAAGCGGATGGTTACTGGTGATGAAGAAAGGGGCATTTACGACAACGTCAAGCGAAAATGGTAGTGGTCGAAGTGCGGTGAGCCGGCGCAAACGGTGACCAAGCCAGGATTGACGGTCAGGAAGGTTTTGCTATGTGTTTAGTGGGATTGGCAAGCTGCTCCCCTACGGCCAAACTTTTAATTCGGACTTGCACTGTCAACAATTGGATCGTCTGAAGGAAACAATCGCGGCCAGCTTTGGCTAATAGGAGAAGAATTGTGTTCCATCAGGACAACGACAGGCCACACACATCGATAGTGACTCGCCAGAAGCTCCGGGAGCTTGGTTGGGAGGTTCTTACGCATCCACCTTATAGTCCGGTACCAAGTGATTACTACCTGTTCCTGTCTATGGCGAATGATTTTGCTGATGAAAAATTCGCCTCAAGAGAAGCTTGTGAAAATCGACTGTCTCAGTTTTTTGCCAATAGGGACGAGGGTTTCTATGAGAGTGGCATTATGAAATTACCTTCAAAATGGCAACAAGTTATCGAACAAAACATTCTAAATATGATAAAAAAAAAAACCTTCAATGAAGAAGGCAGAACGAAACTGAAAGAAAAAAATCTATGTGTAAACATAATGAAAAATAAAATTCTTGGCCCCTGTGGTACAATTGATAAATTTTCAATGGAAATCATACCAATACAAATGAATAAAATTTTACCCTCGCGAAAAAAAGAAAATGCAACACTGTAACACGGCGTTACGCTTATCAGTAGACCACAACATGCGGCTTAAATACAACAATTGTTTGTGTGTTTTTTCCCTTATTCGTTTTGCATATACGTAAGCATGGCGCATGTGCATAAACAAACAACAACACAACAACAACAAAACAAAATAGTGGAAACACATACTGAAACGTAAAATTATGCGACTGATAATATGTTGGAATGTCAAAGAGAGCAAAACACCCGAAAAGGAAATACAAGATACAAAACAATATTCAAATACTGACTGGAATAAAAATCATAGTGATAATAAGTGGTAAGTATGGGTGGTGCGTAGTAGTTGTTGTTGTACTGATGATGGTGTTGAATGGTATAATGGTACAACCGCTGAGTACTGGTTTCAGTGAGAAAAAACATTGTGTGACTGTTGCTCTTCAATATTGTGCTATTATCGTATATATTTTACCTTGAAAGGGTTGTTGTTACTGTATGTATGCATAAGTTTCGAGAGAGTAAAATGGCAACAAAACACAAAAAAAAAAACAGTAATGATATGGAAAAATCATAGAGTGTTGCTATTCTTATCATCATCATCGCTGCTGCTGCTGTTCTTGTTGTTATACTTACAACAAACTGTTTATGTGCAGCAAAGAGTATGACGAATATGAAACCAAAGGAAACAGTGTGTAAAATAGTAAATTTGACAAATTTGTTCACCATATGAAGTCTGTTGTGAGATGTGTGCTCATTCGTGATTTTTAACTGCGAACAAACGGTTGTGAATTATTTCAGAGCACAAAGAGAAGCAAATACAAAAAATAAAAAATTAAATTGTGGTAGTTAAAAAACAAACAAACAAAAATATTCCGATAAAACTAAACATTTTTAAATTTAACTAAAATATTTTGGTGAACAAGAAAATAAATTTGTAAAAGAAAATTGCACTCACCGATAAATTTCTTCTTTTATGTGAGAGTGCGTGAAGTTTGTATTTGAAAAAAAAGGAAGAGCACACACACACACACACACATACATGGCCAGCGCCAGCTAGTCAACCAGCCCTAAATGCTAACAGTGTGGCAAAAATATATTGCTACAAAGGTATTTTGTGTAAATCAATACCAAGAGGGTGGCATATAAATGAAGAAGAAGAAGAAGTAGAAGGAGAGGAAGAAGAAAAGAAAAGAAAAGAAAAGAAAAGAAAGAGATAATACGAAAAACAAAAAACACACAAAAAAAAAAAAACAAGAAAAAGCCGCACGGCCACATATACCTCTACGTTGTGCAAAATCTTTTGTAAAAAGTGTAAAGAAATTTTGGTGCAATGAATCTGTGTTCCCAACAAAATAAAGAAGATTCTACAAAAATTTAAACACTACGAGTACCTACCAAAAATTGGTTTCTGTGTAAAAGAGAAAAGAAAGAACTATTCAAAAAAAAATATAGACTACATTTAGGCGCATTGATAGCAAATTGCTTCAAATCCAAATTCAATTGAATGAGTTAGTTTGTATGAATGTGTGCGTGTGTGTATGTGTGTGCATGAATGCTTTATAATGATACGAAAAAAAAAGAAAATATCAAATCTAGATGTGTAAGAAATGGCAATCATAGCATTGCCAAAAGATAAATTTCAAAGATTGAAAGCAATTATGTAGAGCAGCAACTAGATTAGCATACTCCAATGGGTGCAAAAAACATATTAAATTTCTTTGTAATAAATATTGAAGATATTTTTATGAAAACGTCGCATTTGATAGTGAAATTTAAACAAATTCATTGAAGAAAGTTCTTTTCTATATGCAAACAACGTAGACACAGTTATGGAAAATTTCAGTGACTCAAACAATTTGAATTAATTTCTCAACAAATATAAACGATACCGATAATTTAGTACTAATAAAAATAATAATAATAATAACAATAAGCTACCGCTGCATATTTTTGTTTCTTTTCCTTTACTATCGAGAATATTTTCTTGCCTGAGTCTTTTCACTCACTGTTTGATATTATGATTGCAACATTTTTAAATATTAGACGACCAATTTTTTTTTATGATAAAACGATAAAAATATGTGATATAAAAGAAAGATTTTTTAAAAGTGTATTGCAAAAAAAAAAATCACTTAATATTTGAGTTTGAGAATGACCATTTATCATAGCAAATTATTTTGAGATTATTGAAATTTCAATCACTGCATACAGTTATAGATTTAATGCATACCTTTAGGCGTAGGCAACGAAATTATGCATACACATTCTAAGGATATATGTTAATTTGTGGAAACATATTTTTAGTTGAAGGAAGAAAATAGATTTTGTGAATTCTAAAATTTTACAAGTCACTAATTTAGAAGTACTCAAAATTATGAAATTTATTTTTTATATCGAAATAATTATATATAAATCCCACTTGACGGACAAAAATAAAACATTACTTGCTTTGAGATATTATGCAAATGTGTTCAATAATAATGAAACCAAATAAGCGAATAGTTAAATTACATCGTAGGCATGGGAAAGATATTCATCCTATTTTCAGTCATTTGTTTTTTGCTTTTAGAAACAATTTTTAATAGAATATTAAAGCAAAATACATCAATATATGAGTCGTTATTTATCGATAAAAACATGATAAATTTTGTTATTCAATAGAAATGATAAAAATTTTAAATAAAATAAAATATTTTTTCGTTTCAATGGATTTATTACAATTGCAATAATAACAAAAGTTAAAAACTAGAAACAAGTGGAAAAAAATTCTATTGTCTTATAAACATTTAAATAGAACAAATAGAGTTGCAATTTTTAAATTATTGTGTATTGTAGAAGGTCTAGTAAAAAGAAATCCATTAAATTGAAGGTTTTATTTAGCATACTTAGAATCATTCGGTTGCCATTTTGAAGCTAATTTCATAATGCCACTATCATAGAAATCCTCGCCCCTATTGGCAAAAAAAAATCTCCTTACAGTCGGCTGGGGCCGACCAAATTATACCCTGCATATGTAGAGGTATATATAAAAAGTTTTCTCGTATATCCATCCTCTTCTTCCACTACTTTGTATAGGACCTACATTAAGAAGCAGGCGTACCTCACCAATTTTGGAGGATCAATTTCTGCCTATAATACTAAACTACATAGGTTGCAATGGGTTGACCTAGGCGTATTAATTAGTAAGTTATGGGTGTTTTAATGTTTGAGATAAATCCGAGACTTTATACGGAAGATATATAAAAAGTGGGCGTGACGTATCTCTTTCTGGTATATCTAATTAATTTTTCAATATCAATCCACACCTTAAATTTGGTTGTCCTACGCTAAATGGTTTGTAAGTTATCGAGCTTAAAAGTTTTAGTTTAATTCCCTCGACTTTGTATGGGAGACCTATGAAGGAGTGGGCGTGGCACACTGATTTTCTGCCAGATTATTTCCGACTACGATGTTAATTTAAGCGTCAATTATGGTTATTCTAGACAGAAGATTGCCGAAGTTACAGCTGTTTCAATTTAAAATTTGTATGGGGGCTACAATAAACAATGGGCGTGGTGCGCCCATTTTCTGTGACCCTAGTTGCTCGTACAATACTAATCCATACCTTAAATCTCGTTGTCCTACGCTAAATGGTTTGTAAGTTATGGAGCTTAAAAGTCTTAGTTTAATTCCCTTGACTTTGTATGGGAGACTCATGAAGGAGTGGGCGTGGCACACTGATTTTCCGCCAGATTTTTGCCGACTATGATATTAATTTAAGTGTCAATTATGGTTATTCTAGACAGAAGATTGCCGAAGTTACAGCTGTTTCAATTTAAAATTTGTATGGGGGCTACGATAAACACTGGGCGTGGTGCGCCCATTTTCTGTGACCCTAGTTGCTCGTACAATATTAATCCACACCTTAAATTTCGTTATTCTACGCTGAATAGTTTTCAAGTTATAACCGGTAACATTTTTTTTAATTTCCGCAACTTTGTATGGGAGACCCAAAAAGGAGTAGGCGTGGCTCACTGATTTTCTGCCATATTATTTCCGACTACCATGTTAATCTAAGTGTAAATTATGGTTATTCTGGACAGAAGATTGTAGAAATTACAGCTGTTTCAATTTAAAAGAAGTACAGACACTTTGTATGAGAGCTACGCTAAAAAGTAGGCGTGGCTCAACCACTTTTGGCGAGGTTATATAGTAGTATAATGTAAGTCTATGTGCCAAATATTGTTGTCTCAAGTGGTATATTATGTGAGTTATTGCAAGTTAAAGATTTTGAAAATTTCGAGGTTAGTCGCTTTGAATGCTTGGTGTGGGCGTGGTTATTGACCGATCATGCCCAATATCAATCCCCTCCGTACCCTTGGATCATAGATTACTTATGCCAATTTCATCGAAATAGCTCAATATTTACTCAAGTTATCGTGCGAACCAGCCAGGTGACAGACAGACGGACGGACGGACGGACGGACGGACGGACGGACATCGTTAAATCGAAAATTTAATCGACGCTGATCACGAATATATATCTATGTCTATATCTCCGGAGATTCCTTCAAGTGGACACAAACATCTGACCGAAATGAATATACCATGCATATTGCATTATGCAGGGTATAAAAACTGGGAGAGTCGATTTTCACAAGCTTCTCTTGGGGCGTATTTTTCACCAGCAAAATAATTCCCCATAGACAGGACCAGGTAGTGATCATTTGGTGCCAGTTCCGGACTATAAGGTGGATGCATATGAACCTCCCAACCAAGCTCCCGGAGCTTCTGGCGAGTCACTATCGATGTGTGTGTGGCCTGGCGTTTTCCTGATGGAACAAAATTCCTCTCCTATTGGACAAAGCTGGCCACTTCTGGGCGATTTCTTCCTTCAGACGGTTGTCAATTGTTGACAGTTCAGGTTCGAATTAAGAGCTTGGCCGTAGGGAAGCAGCTCATATTAGATAATCCCCTGCCAATCCCACCAAACACCTAGTAAAACCTTCCTGACCGTCAATCCTGTCTTGGCCACCGTTTGCACCAGCGATTCGACCACGACCGTTTTCGCTTGACGTTGTCGTAAATGACTCACTTTTCATCACCAGTAATCATCCGCTTCGGAAATGGATCGATTTGTTGCGATTCAGCAGCGATTCGCAGATGGAAATTCGGTCCATGAGGCTATTTTGCGTTAACTCGTGTGGCACCTATAGATCGAGCTTCTTTTTGTATCCAGACTTATTGAAATCGTTCCAAATAGTTTTTTGTGCAATGTTTAGCTCCTGGGCAATAGAAACAGTGCACATGATTGGCTGTTACAGTATCAGAACTGACCATAAACAGTATTCACATTTTCAGCCGTCTGCCTTGCGTTTTCGCCTCTATCGAAGAAAATTGTAAAATATGGCGTATTTTCTCTTTACTGGTGTCCATTTTTGACGCGTGCTCAAACTGCTCAATACTGAGTCAAGCAATCACAAAACTCTGAAAAGTTTCTTTAGTACGAAATCTTATCTTTCTAACGCCATCTAGCGTAACCCAATCGCACTTACACACAATGCAAGATACAGATTACTAAAGTCATCTATTGGAAAAATAATGGATTTCTTTTTACTACACCTGATATTTAGAGAGGACATGTAACTTCAATGATTGAGATGACCATTAATAAATTTTTTTCCAAATTTGTTTCTACTTTGTTTTTGATGTCGATTGATTGTAGAGCGGGAACCAGTCATCTTATCACTGCGGCCAAGTTAGACCTATTGTGGCACAATCTGAAAATTTGATGTCGATTATCTATTGATATTCTAATTATTGAATTATTATGAAAAGTTAGTTTTTAAAAACATCTTACTGATATCAAAAGAGCAATGCAAATTCTAAAAATAGTTTCATAGTATAATTTTCGGAATGATTAAAAACATATTTTCCTAAATATTCAAATTATATGCAGAATATTAATTATATGTCCTTTATTCGTTTCATCATGCTCTATTTGGCTTGAGCTAGTTAATAGCTGTAATTATGCATAGAATATCTAAAGGCGGTTTCCAAACATGAAAATTTATACAAAATATTCTATTCATTAAATGATTCAAACTCTTCTACCATTTTTCCTCACAATATACAAATAATTTTTGATTATCTATTATAACAATTAACTAATGCCAATCTTTCATTATGTAAATTATAAGGGCACATACTTTGCGATGCAATTAACCGTTAGCCGCCACCAGCTAATACCAACCATACCAATCATACTCATTCACATTTTCAATTTAATGGAAAAATAATTACGTATTACCGGCTTTAATATACCCTTCTACTATGTACAATTGATGGAAGTAGACTACACAAACAATACTTGCATAGTACAACAATACAATAATGTATTGTATTGACATTAATAACAATACTTACGAACAACAAACAAATCGACCACAAAGTAAAATTGGTTTATAGCTGCTATTGGTTAATCCTTTGACTAGTTGAACACTTTTGCATAAGAAATATGTAGATACGGCAATTGGTATATACTATTTTTAGGCATTGAAGATAAATATAGCTCGCAATATATGTATGTATATACATATACCAAACTTGTAAATTGTATATATACTTGCTAGCTCAAAATTTGGGTACATTTTCTAGGTTTAAGTATAACGACAGCAGCAATGAAAATAGACAAAACCAAAACAACCAAAAATTGTGTTTGCAATATACAAGAGCTTCCCATATGTGGATCTGATTATTGTTGCTATTGTATTTAAATAGGAAACACCTGCAAAACACATGCGGAAGAAGTATTAATACCAACACCCTTTCATACAGAATGTATACAATTAAAAAGAAAACGCCAAAAAGTATGAAATAAACAAGCAAAAAAAAAATATATATATATAGCGCAGAAAATTAATGCCGGCTATGTGTGAATGTTGAAAATTGTGTGAATGGAGTATTGAAAATAAGTCCAAAGCACTAAAGAGTAAAATAGCATGAGCCAAACTAAAGAGTAAAAGAGAGTAGGAGAAATGTATAGAAGAGTAATTGATTTCAAAAGAGAGCGAACTAACAGTGAGCGAAAGAGAGTGCTGCTCGCTCGTATGATTTATTGGAAGAAAACGTGTTGTAGTCATTCGTGCCTTGTTTGTGATAAACAATAAAACTCCCACACTCTATTTTACCAAGCAATAACATAAAAAAGCCGGTTAGTTTCGTTATTTAATGGTGTTTACTTGTTCATGTTTGTCTAGCGCCCAAAAGCATGCAGTATGTTAAATATTTAATGTGGATAGGTACATATCTTGAACTAAAGTGCTTCATTGCTTTATTGCTTAAGTAAATATTTGCGCAAACAGAATAACATTGCATATCCAGCATAACAGTGCTTAAAAAAAAAGAGATGAGATAAAAAACAACAACAACTTAGCGCACAACCAGTATAGAATTTAGATATTAGTCAACCAACCTTAAGAAACCGCCTCAAAATGTCAGCCAAGTCAAATGAGCACACAAATGAGCAGCAAACGAAAATGGCACCGGAAATACCGCGTCTAACATCCGAGCTGGCCGCACAAGCTGCCATACGCGCACAACAAATTCTACGCAAACAAGCCTCGCAGGAAGAAAATAAATCGAATCAGCAACAAACAATGCCAGCACAATCGCAGCCACCATTGATAAATTTGCCACCGAAACCGCTAGGCGCTGTACCGCCACCGTTGCCGCCACAACATAGTAAACCAGTTCCTGCCATACCGGCACGTTCGGCCGAGCGTGCACCACCACCAGAGATACCACCAAAACGTCACAGTTTGAAAAGCTTACCCGATGGTATACCGTTACCGCCACCAAGTCGCCAACCGCCACCGTTACCAAGGAAACCAGCTTCAGCGCAAAATTCCGCGCAAAATAGCGCACAGAATTCACCCCTGGCCGCCGTTAAGTTCAAAGACAAACAGCCACCATTACCAGTCGATAAACCCGAAATGAAACGTAGCTCAAATCCATTTGACATTCCGCTCAATTTATCAGCCGATATTGGTGGCAAACCTATACCGGTTCCTTCGCCGGCTCCGACGCGTGCTAGCGATACCAAGAAGGCTGCACATGCAGCTGCCGCCGCCGCCGCCGCCGCAGCTACAGCAGCAGGAGCATGCAATGCAGCGCAACTATCGCCCACGGAAGATTTTGGATCCGAAGACGCATTGCGTGGCATCGAAAGTGGTCTGCGTAATATGGAACGCGCAATGCAGGAGCAAATGAATTTACGCTCAATGGAAGCGGCTGCTGCTGCGGCTGCGCTCGCACAAAATAAGTTCGATGTTGATTTCGGTGCCAATTTTAATGCCCGCAATGTGGAATCGGTTAATTTACGTACAATCGCCTCAGCGTTGCGTAATCATTCGTTAGAGGAGGGACGTGAGGCTGCCAGTGCCGCTGCTCGACAATCATTCGAAGAGTTAAAACAATTGCGTACACAACAACTGCAACTCTCATCGGCGAATCAAATGCCACTACACAATCAGGTTGCTGGCACTGTTGAGCACTCGATGCGGTCAACTATCGAACATCACATGCGTTCGTTAGATCGTAATTTACCGCTTGAACTTCAATACAGTCGACATCGTGCACAAATGCAGTCGGCTCAATTGGAATTCGGTAAGGTACCTGTTACTGGTGCCGGCAACAGCGGTGGTGGAATATTGAGTGCGCAACAACAACAACAGCAGCAGCCAACGCAGCAGCAGCAACAACAACCACCCAGTAATCAACCAATGCCATTAAGTAGTGAATTTCGTGAACATATCCGTCAGCAATTATTAGGCAATATACCGGGTAATGTTGTTCACAATACCGGACAGACACCAGGCTCAGCTGCTGCAGCAGCTCTTTTACAGCATCAAGCACAGTCTCGAGCTGCCGCAGCCGCCGCCGCCGCCGCCGCTGCTGCAGCTGCACAAGCAGTTGGCGGTTTGACACGTGAGGAACTACGAATGCGACGACGTTCCTCTCACGATGAAACTCAAATGACTCAAGGTGTTGGCGGTGGTTTGCCGGGTTAGTGAAAATATTTACCGCTGTTAATTTGTTACTTTCTAAAGTATTGCGTTTTCTATCTAGTTTGTTTGCTATCTTGAGTTAAATTTGTTGTTATTGATTCTCTTCTGTTTAATAGAGTAATAATAAATTCTAGGTTTTTTAGCTACGCCAAAACGGGTTAAAGACGATCAAGATGGTTCATGGAACCTTCGGTATATTTTGGAACAGCTGTAGTGGTACTGTTTCTAGCACAGTAGATGAGTTTTAGATATATGTTAGACTTAAATAGACAGTATTGGAAGAGAAGGTCGGCGGTATCACAATGGACCTTTCTTGCCTAAGTGTGTCCTCCCAGAGAGAGGGCAGCCACATAACCTAACCTAAACTTAAATATCCACAATATACCTACCGGATTTCTCCATACTTTAATAGAGCTCTCATACAAAATGAAGCTAGAAATACCTGAAAGCCTACAAATAATGGATTAGCTGTCCAAAAATCGCCTCAATGATGTTAAGATGTATGAACATCCCGATGTTGCTTACGAACATATATTCCTATTATCTTCACGCCTTAAAGAGGCTCCTATACAGAATAATCATAAAAATACATTTGAAATAAAAGTAGGTGTTGTATTTTTTAATTTAATTGTAAAATGATTTCGAAAATGTGAATCACATCAATTCGATTTCGGGGTTATTAGTCAATGTTCAGGTATTTTTTAGGTCAGTTTTATATGGGAGCTCCATTAACTGGTGCATATAACTGGTAAGTATTTGAAGAAGAAGAAGAAGTATTGGGGAAGAAAATTAAATGGGGCCGACCATACATTTCACTTCTCTAGTGACGACAAGTGACTGATGTCTTGGTAGTGGAGTTTTTTGTGTTACACAGTTGTGTGGGCCTTGGATTTGGGGAATGCACAGAATTACATAAAAAATTCATCAAAAATTCTATTTTCACTCGATCTTGATAACATTAGCGTTAAAGTGTTTGCAATTAAATAGGCGAGTTTCTGAAAAACATAAAACATTCCTAATTTTTACAATTTATTATACAAAAATCACTTTCGAAATCAAAAAATTTTTTTTAATCGCAAAAATTCTACAAAATTTTAGCTTAATCACAGCAAGTTGTAACAGCTCTTGACAGATTAGCAAAAAATATTTTTGAACGAACTGATATTAAAAAAAAAAAAACACGAAATAACCGTTATCTCAAAAACCTTCAAAAAATTAAATAAAAGTGTTTTGAACGAACTGATATTAAAAAAAAAAACACGAAATAACCGTTATCTCAAAAACCTTCAAAAAATTAAATAAAAGTGTTTTGAGGTCAGGATGTCATTGCTAGCTATCCTCTATACCCTCAGGCAGTAACAATTTTTCAAAAATGCTTCTTAAAAGAGTTCTGTAACAAAACAAAGTTAAAGTGATGTCACAAGGGTTCTGCCGTTCGGAACCGGCTGATATAAGTAGGTCCCTTTTTATTCTGTCCAAATTTAACATGTACAAGAGAAGAAAAATTCGGTGGTATAAAAATGGGCCTTTCTGGCCTAAGTGTGTCCTCTCAGAGAGAGGGCGGCCACATAACCTAACCTATACCTGAAGTTCTTGGTATTTTTTCTAATCATTCTAATAAAACAACTATCTGATAGTGATACTAAACACAGTGATTTTATGAACTCACAAACAATCTACAAATCTTGTCCAATTTCATCCAATATTATTATTATTATTATTATCGTTGGGGGGATGTTGCACTGCGACCTATAAGATCTATTGTGCCCGTTCGCGGAGCTAGATAATGTCATCAGCATCAGAGAAAATTCTCAGTTTTGTTAGCTGATAGTTCAATCTAAAATACCCACTGAATCCATCATTTTTACGAATTATACTCCGTTAAAAAAATAAAAATGAAGCTAAACTATTCAAAATTCTTCTGATATTATTTTTATATATTTTTTTTATGAATATGATTTTTGTATATTATTAATTTGGACATCATAACTTATATTTTTAATAATTTTGGTTATTTTTTTTTTGTGTTTTTGTGTTAGAATTGAAACAATTCTCCATAGCACCACATTGTTCAGCTGATTTGGATTATATGCGTTGTTATCTAAAAGGTATTATTTCGTCGTGTTGCTGGTGGTTATTCGTTGTGGTTTATTTGATTAAATTTATATATATTTATTCGTTTGACTGGAAGGCAAAAATAAGTGATAGCTTATTTAGTGCTAACCTATATTGAAAGCATAATTAAATATATCGTTGATGTAAATACTCATAAATATTTAATACGAAATTAATACATCATCGCCACTATTAAACAACTATCAGAAAGCAAAAACAATAGGAAGAGTCCATTTGGAAAAAATCCAAAATTTTACGCTTCTAACTTTCACCAATACATACATACAAACATATATATATTTTTTTTTTTTTTGCGGGAACAGTGGAATAAGGATTATGATCGACAAATCTAACTCACACATACATATACTTATATCCATATAAATCCATATATATATATAAATATAAACACATAAATACATGGTTAACTAATGGTTATTTTACAAAGCATGTTTTTGTTGTTATTATTTGAAATCCACTCGATTGAGAGCAACAGCAGCAGTAGCAGCAGCACTGAAGCGCAATTTGACTTCTTGAATAATAAGCTAGCATCCTTCTATTATTGTTTGTGTCAAGTATAACAATTAATACGTACCTAAGTGTGTACTTATGTTCAAGCAGCACTCAAATAAACTAATCTAAAGTTAATTGCTAAAGTTTAATGGCAAATTACTTATGTACTATATATTGTATTTAAAATGTTGAGTAAAATTTTGGTTTTTGTTATTATTTTTTTTTTCCTTTGGTGAAGTTTTTACTTATTTTTTTAACAACCTCACAAGGAGTATAATTGGAATTATGAAGAATTATAAATCACCTTGATTTGTTTAAAAACAAAATTTTTTATTTGTTTTTGGCTTTTATTTTTCATTATCATTTTTCTTTCAATATAAACATTTGAAATGAGCATTTAAATAATCTTGACCTCTATCACATGTATTTTGTTTTTATTTGCCATATATAGTAACACGTTTACGTGAGCACTGGGATGAAACGTCACAATGTGTTCTACAACGAGCTGCTCAATTGAAAAATATGCTTGGTGATTCACAAAGGTATGTGTATCCTATTTGATGGGTGGTCACAAAGACCACCTAAGTATCATCAAATTTATTTACCAAATATGTACTTAACACTTGACCTTATTTTTTTAAATTGTTTGCTATTGTTAAGATATGAAGCGAAACGTTTGGAATTGGAAAAATGGTTGGCTCGTATGGAAGGACGTGCCGAACGTATGGGTACTGTTGCTACTACAGCTGATATTTTAGAGGCACAACAAAAAGAACAAAAGGTTTGTTAAAAAACAAATACACAAAAAAAAAAAATAAATAAATCGTAACATTTTCGTTGATGTGCTAAAAATAATAATCCTTTTAATATTAAATTTTTTTTTACAGTCTTTTCATGCTGAATTACATCAAAACAAACAACAATTTGAGTTATTCAACGGTTTGACACAAAAGTTAATTGCCGTTTATCCTTCCGATGATACATCACGCATTAAAAAAATGACCGAGTCCGTAAATCAACGGTAAGTATTTGATGTCAGCATCAGATAGATTTAAATGTTGAATTAAATAAAAAAAACTCAAATTTTTTTGAGGTATTAATATACAATAGTTGGATTCCTTGATAAATTTTATTAAAAATGTTGTGTAAAGAAATTTACCTTAAAAAGTAGTAAAAAGAAATCCATTATTTTTCCAATATATGGTTTTAGTAATCTGTATCTCACGTTGTATAAGTGCGATCGGGTTACGCTAGATGGCGTTAGAAAGATAGGATTTCGTACTAAATAAACTATTCAGGCAGTTTTGTGATTGTTTGACTCAGTATTGTTTGAGCACGCGTCAAAGATGGACACCAGTAAAGAGAAAATACGCCATATTTTACAGTTTTTCTTCGATAAAGGCGAAAACGCAAACCAGACGGCTGAAAATGTGAATAGTGTTTATGGTCCTGATACTATAACAGTCAATCACGTGGTTTCGTCAGTTCCGTTCCTGTAATTTTGATGTCAAAGATGCAAGGCCAATTGTCGAAAATATCGATAAAATAATGGAAATCTTCGAGTCTTACCATCATGTAAACACTATTTCTATTGCTCAGGAGCTAAACATTGCACAAAAAACCGTTTGAAATCATTTAAATAAGGCTGAATACAAAAAGAAGCTCGATGTATGGGTGCCACACGAGTTAACGCAAAAAAGCTCATTGAGCGAATTTCCATTTGCGAATCGCTGCTGAATCGCAACAAAATATATCCATTTCTGAAGCGGATGGTTAGTGGTGATGAAAAGTGAGTCATTTACGACAACGTCAAGCGAAAACGGTCGTGGTCGAAACGCGGTGAGCCGGCTCAAACGGTTGCCAAGCCGGGATTGACGGTCAGGAAGGCTTTACTATGTGTTTGGTAGGATTGGCAGGGAATCATGATACTATGAGCTGCTCCCCTACGGCCAAACTCTTAATTCGGACCTGTACTGTCAACAATTGACAACCGTCTGAAGGAAGCAATCGCCAAGAAGCGGCCAGCTTTGGCCAATAGGAGAGGAATTGTGATCCATCAGGACAACGCCAGGCCACACACATTGATAGTGACTCGCCAAAAGCTACGGGAGCTTAGTTGGGAGGTTTTTATGCATCCACCTTATAGTCCAGACCTGGCACCAAGTGATTACTACCTGTTCCTGTCTATGGCGAATGATTTTGCTGGTGAAAAATTCGCTTCAAGAGAAGCCTGTGAAAATCGACTGTCCCAGTTTTTTGCCAATAGGGCCGAGGGTTTCTATGACAGCGGCATTATGAAATTACCTTCAGAATGACAACAAGCTATCGAAGAAAACGGTGTATATATGACCTAGATCGGATCATTCTAACTATTCTAAATAAAACCTTCAATTTAATGCAATTTAATTGATTTCTTTTTACTAGATCTTAATAAATTATGACAGGAATTATAAATAAATTGTTCACCAGGATTACAAATATCAATCAGCTGACTAAACACTATTTTTTTTTTACAAATACAAGTTTTAATTATTATATATATCTTTCTTTCTTCTATCTTCTTAGCTATACTAATTTGAACAATGGTGTCATTAATCGCGGCAAACAATTACATGCAGCAGTACATAGTCTACAGTCGTTTGATCGTACAATGGATCAGGTATTATAAATTATTTTTCTATGGTTGAAATTAGTTTTTATGGAAGAATTACTAAATAATGAAACTTCTGTCCTATAAGTTTAACTTCTTTTATTCTGAAAACAATGGAACGACTAATAGATCTTCACATCAAGCAGAGGCTTGAAACTTCCATCCTCCTACACAGGAATCAATTCGCCTACACAAAAGGCAAATCAACCGAATCTGCATTACATTATCTCGTATCCAAAATCGAAAAATTCTTTTGAGTCCAAAGAACTTGCTCTCTGTGCGTTTCTGTCCATAGATGGTGCTTTCGATAATACTGGGTATGAGTCTATCACTAGGGCTTTGGCACGTAGAGGTATAGATGAATACTCAGTGATTTGGGTAAAATCTATGCTGGAAAACCGAAATATTTCAGCAAATTTAGGCAATACCAAAGTAAACGTCAGCGCTGTTAAAGGCTGTTCCCAAGGGGCGTTCTTTCCCCGCTACTATGGTCTCTCGTAATAGAGGACTTCCTAACCAAACTCTCTTCAACCGGTTTCGATGTAATCGGCTATGCATTTTGATTGATTGATTACTAAATAATGATGTTAGTTTATTACTTAATTATGATGTTGATCATTTTTAAACCGATTCCCGATTGTATGTACATATAAAATCCTATAAGATGTATATGTACAGTTATGTGAAAAATAATAAGGACAGTGGCATGCTGTTAACGAACTTGATGCGGACGCAGAAATGTGGGGAAATTACAGGGTGTTAACTGAACTAATTTATTGCGAACAAATTAAAGAAAAGTTTTTTGTTTAGTTTTAGCCAGATATGGCAAACTGTTGAAATTTATTTTCATCTTTAACATTAGGTGCGATTTTGGCATGTGAAAAAAAATAAGGACACTTCTTGTTTTAATTAAAAATTAACAATATCAAATAAAAAAAAGAAACTAGTTTACATTCGTCTGTGTTAAAATTCATTTCTAATTTGTTTAATACTTCGTCGAAAATCCTCGGTTGTTTAAAACTGATCGACATCGCTTCGGCATGGAATCAACTAGGTTTTTGCAGACGGAAACCGGAATTGCGTTCCATGAATCTTGAATAAGTTGCCAAAACTCGTCGCTGTTACTTGGACACTTTCCTCTTATTGACGCTTTTACTGTATTCCACAAATTTTCGATGGGGTTTAGATCTGGGGATTGTGGTGGCCACTCCATCACAGTAATTTGTTGACCCTAAACCACTCTTTTGTACACTTCGCCGTGTGTTTGGGGTCATTGTCTTGCTGAAATATCCACCTAAGTGGCATATTATCTCCAGCGTACGTTAGCATACAATCTTGAAGAATTGCAACATAATCTGTTGCCTTCATAGTGCCCTGTATGCGATGGAGCGGCCCCACACCATTGTATGAAAATGATCCCCAAACCATAATGTTCCCGCCGCCATGTTTAACGGTCTTTATTGTATATTTAGGATTATAGGCTGTGTTTGGAGGTCTTCTTACGTGATGAATACCTCGATCTGAATTAAACAAGTTTATTTGTATGTATGTATGTATGTAAGACAACAGTTATATTTATCTAAAAGACACAAAAGTAGTTCATAGAGAATTAAATATCTTTTTCACGAATATTTTTAATAAGATAAAAGCTTAATAAAATATTTAAAACTATAATAGTGAAATTGCATGTCTTTCGCAACCTAAAAAAGGAAGTTATTCGTCCTCTATATCAGTTATTTGCTCACATTTTTACAAAAACAAAAAAAATCCGCACTTTTCCTTCCTTTACATTCTACATTCTTAAGCAATATTTTCTTAGTCGAACAATCTGATAAACCAATTACAATCGACAAATTGCAAATTTTGATTTCGATTAATGAAAATTTGAAATTATTCGATTAATCCGAATTTTGATTAACCAGAATAAGAATAAGAGTGAATTTGAAATATTTATTTCAAAAGAAAATTTCAAAAACAAAGAATTGCTAAATAAAAGCAACAATATTTTTGATTAATCATAGTTTTAATTAATCGATTAATTAACATTTTGATTAATTAAAATTTAGATTAAATTCATAATTGATTAATAAGAATTATGATAAATTATTTTTTTGATTTTAATTAATTGCTTTAAAATCTACGATAAATTTTTTATATTTTATTCTGAATAGGACTTAAATGTCCTATTCATTTAAAATATTTTTCTTATTTATGCTATCGTTGTAAGCTCACATAAATATTCACATTATTTTTACAGTTTTTGGCATTTCTTTCTGAATCGGAGTCGTTATGTGAAAATGCTGAATCTGAAATCGATCGTAATCCATTGATGTTTAAGGTAAGTGCAATAAAATTGAAATTTGTTTATTATATTGTATTAATGAATTTAGAAAAACTGACATTTTTCAATAGTGTAATAGCATTTTTTGACAAATACATAAATAAACACTAACTTAATCGATAAATTAGATGAACTAATGATATTTTCTAAGAAAATATTTTTTGAAAATTACCGTGTGTCTGATATAAACCTTTTAATATTATTTTATGAATTGTATACAAGAGCATTTTTAAGTTTCAGAGTGAACGAATGAAATCATCAAAAGCCAATCGGTTAGTTGAATTTACAATCTTTCATTCTATGAAATTTTCTTCTGAGGGTAAATTTTTTTTTGATTAATATATTTTTTCTTTCGTTGTCCCTGGTTTGCTAAAAATATTGTTCCCACTCTAATGAAACCAAAATATTACAAATTGCCTTTTTTTGAACACACTGAATGTGTCAATTTTCACTGTATGCTAATAAATTATATATATTAAAATTTCTCGAAAAATATTACAAATTGCCTTTTTTTGAACACACTGAATGTGTCAATTTTCACTGTATAATAAATTATACATATTAAAATTTCTCGATATTCGTTTCTGATTAGCTTGCATATATAAACAATGCTTACTGTCATTATTTGATTGTTTTTTATGTCTTCCTGTGTCATTGAATAAATTGGAATACTTTATCTGAAATTGCTTATATCTATTTATGACGAAAGAAGAAAAAAAAACATCTAAAAGAATACATACACATGTGTTGATACACACATATATTACATTATTTACAATTTTTATAGCGATGTGATATATTCATTATATCAATTCAATTTACGATATAAAAAAGGAATGTAATTTTAAGAAATTTTAATTGTAATATGTAATTATGTATTTTAAATTAAAACGTCAGTTTTTTATTTAGAAGAAAGAAATCTAATTAAAATAGTCAGTTTTTGGCTTTTTTCAGTAAATCATATTCATTATTGTTTATGACCATCACTGATGAAATAGAAAGTGTTTAAAAAGTGATTACTTTAATGGTATTAGGCTAGGTTAGGTTTATGCGACCCAAAGGAGGGTCTCCAATGGTGTTAAATTGACATTATATCTTCGAAAAATTATTCACTCAAGAAAACGTAAATAAAAAAAAATACTCGCTTAATTGGACGCCAAAAACATCGACATTTTCTATATCGATAATCGAAGAAATATATCATTCAATGACAATATATCGATATTTATTTATTCCAGTATATTTTTATCACCTTAAATGTATTCAGTATTTGTCTGATCAGTTTTTCAAAAAATATAATAAATTTTATAAAAAATATAAATATAATATACAATATACACAAATGTCGCTGTATTTGTGCCACAAAAATGAAATTACAGGCCTATAAGAATCCACTCGATAAATGTCAGCAATAGCATTTCAAAATAATCACATTTGAAGGCGCCAGCAAGGTACAAGGGTGGTCCCAGAACTACCCAAACTAACAAAGAAAACACAATAAATTTGGGAACATTTTTCTTTATTTCTCAAAATAATCTCCTTTCCCTGATAAGAGATTATTTCTCAAAATAATCTCATTTCAGCTCTATACACTTTTCCCAGCGATATTCTATAGCTTCGATACCCTGTTTATAGTATGAACTGTCTAGCTCATTAAAATCTACCGCAGACTCCACCTTTTCATTGTTTGCAAATTTGGAAATAGAAAATAATCCGAAGGAGCTCAATCTGGCGAATAAGGTGCGTGCTGAAGCAATTCGAGCTTTAGTTCATTGCTTTTGGCCATCGCAATAGCGGATGTGTGAACATTGCATTGCATTGTCTTGATGAAACAACACTTTCTTTTTCGCCAAATGCGGCTTTTCTTCTTTAATTTCATCACTTAAACGCTGCAACAAATTAGCATAAAACTCGCCGTTGATTGTTTTTCCTTTTTGAAGATAACCAATAAAAATTATCGCACGGGCATCCCAAAAAACAAACGCCATAATCTCGCCTGTAGATGGAACTATCTTCACCTTCTTTGGACACGATTCAGTCAGATTTCAGTCCACTGTTTTGACTGCTCTTTTGTCTCAAGTGTGAAGTGGTGGACCCATGTCTCATGCATGCCTATGAATCGATACAAAAACTCGGCTTTATTACTGTGAAACATCGCCAAACACTTTATAGAAACATCTTCATGCCGTTTTTTTTTTGTTTGTTGTTATATCGTGAGCAAACGCGGCACCCATCTTGCACACAGCTTTTCCATCTTCAAATTTTCGGTCAATATACGATGTATAGCCTTTTTTGAAATGCCTGTAATTTCATCTAGCTCACGCACCTTCAGCCGGCGATCATCCAATACCAGTTTGTCGATTTTCTAAACCGTTTCCGGCATGGGCACCTCAATTGGTTGACCACTGTGGTGTTCTTGGCAGCTCGTACGACCTCGTTTAAACTCTGCTACCCAATATTTTATGGTCGTCAACGAAGGAGCAGACTCCACCAGAGTAGAGTCTAGTTGGGCTTTAATATTCGTTGGACCGAGACCTTTCAAATGAAAGTATGAATTACCTAATGGTGGCCAATTTTTTCCTTGTTTATAAATTCACTCAGGTCGTTAACTTTCGATGGCTCCAAAAAAATACTAAATAACGTGGCGCCTTGAAACTTGTTTTATAAGGTTGCCACTTTTCACCAAAGTATTTTTTTTCAAACTACTGCCGCCATTTATATGTCAGGTCGGATAGTTTTGGGACCGCCCTCGTAATTGTTTTTATTAATGAAAAATTGTAGCTAAAATATTTTGATGTGCATCAAAATATCCAAAATGAAAATATTGTAGTATCGGAAAATCAAAAAGTATCGATATATAGTTTACATTCCTAGACGTAGTAGGTACTTGAATTTGGATATAAATTTATTATTTCATCTGCTCTGTCGCAATACTTGTACTGTAACATTCACATCAAAACAACAACAACAACAAAAAACCAAACATGTATGTAGTACATTCAAGGGTGTCTGTTTTACGCTACACCACAACAACAAATATGATTTCCTTCCGTATGCAAATGCAGAGACTCTTATGTAGTATCTACTTCTACATACTCGTATAAGTATGTATGTAGCATATATGTATATACTTCTTGTATGTGTAATATATAATTATTTCCATTACTCTGATCTGTTCTATTCGACACTTTATCAAATCTTAAGTGATTCCATATAGACCTGATAGACCATGAATGAAGTATTCGGATTCAGTTTTTGTTTGCGCGCTCTATTTTAATTGCGTTTCAATTAAAATGGTAAGAGCAAAAGTAAAAAAAAAAAAAAAAAATCACAACACATAATTGAACAAAGGAAGAATTACATGAAGCTAAAATCAGAAAGAAATAAAGAAAGATAGAAAGAGAGAGAGATAGAGAGAGTAGAACGCATATACAATACTATTGCACTTGTCACGAGCCTCTTCAAAATACCTAAAAAATACTTTGGCTATCATCAGTAATGTTTCCAGTAATACCAGCGCAGTGCAGTGTGTATATATTTTTCCCCATCATTCAAAAAAATCATCCACTTAATAGATATCCATCCATCATTATTAATATGAATGGCATAATGTTTGAAATGATCAAAGCAATAATTATAATTACATGCAATTCTTTATTTCTTTTTTATTATTAGTATTATATTTTCAATTTCATTTAAGTAATAGTACATCTAAGTATTTTTTTACTGCTGATTCGAGCATGCTCTGATAATTTTCTTAAATCAGAAATGTACGTAAATATCCGCGAGTTGAAGAAGCTTACTTTGAAGAAGATTACTTGAAAATAATAAACAATCATTTGAGTAATTAATCCAATGGTGATAAAGTATTTATGATATATCCTGATTCTAGAGTTTGTGACGTTGTGTTTGTTTATCTCATATGTGCAATGTGCATAGATTTAATGGAATTAGACGTTCTAAAAAAACGATTGTATTTTAGAGCATTTTGTGAACGTAATTATTATCTTTCTAGATCAATAATATATATACCTTTTATATATGTCACTTCTCCTGATGGGAGTTACAAACTTAACCAATCCTTGACACATCGAGTCTGGGTTTTAAACATTCCTTAATTTTTTTAACGGTAATTCTCAAATGAAACCCAAATGGTCATAAAACTAACTGCCACAAATATTGTAATTTAATAAAATAATTACATAAGCTCACATCTACGGTACAAATATTTGATAAACAGTTAAAAGCTCTTTATTTTAAAACTTTACTAAGTTTTGGAAAACTGTAAGGACAATTATTAGTTTTTTTAACGTTCTAGGGTTTGTGTCTAGATAAATTTTAATCATTTTTCATATGCACTTCTTCGCCAATTAATATTAGAAACAGTTAAACAGTTAAAAGCTCTTTATTTTAAAACTTTGCGAAGCTTTGGAAAACTGTAAGGGCAATTACTGATTTTTTAACGTTCTAGGGTTTGTGTCTAGATAATTTTTCAACATTTTTCATATGCACTTCTTCTCCAATTAATATTCGAAATGCGCATGTGCCGTAAATTTGACTAAGCTTATAAGTTTGCAGCATCCATCTAGCATTCATATGATTTTTAACACTGATAAGAAACATATGGAATGATTATTTTTCTTACTCTTTGAAAGCTCTAATGTTTTTTGTCAGTTTTGGCGCATTTTTATCAATCTTTATCCGTTCTTGCTTTTGTATGACATTTACCGGTCAAATATATATGTATAATGCATTCGAGCCATATTGAATTTTACCGGGTCTCCAAAAAGGAAATATCTGTTATCTATACACCGACTATATCTGACTTATGGTATTTTGGTTATATGTCATATATTTATTGTTGCTGCTTTTCATTATTCGTAAACACATATACACCGAAATGCGCATACACATGCACACACTTTTCTTCGTACTCTCCAAATAAATTGTACCATATCAGATGCTATTGCGGCTGCTGCTGTTGCTGCTGCTGCTGCTGTTACAGCTGCTACGGCTATGGCTGCAACTCTTAACATATCTATGGGGTTATTCGGTGATAGATGTGCGTTTCGGAATTTAGTTCGTGTTTTGAATTGTTACGCATCACATGCATAACGGTAGTTGTGTGAACGCGCGCGTTTCTTTCACCCATACACTCTCACTCTCTCTTACCGATATATAAAAACGTAATATTTGTAATTATTCTTTAGTGGGGAGAGCGAACGATCAATCTGACCATGTTATCGTTCTTCTTTTTTTATAAATACCTGCTCATTGTTGAATAAAGTGACAAACGTTTTTTTTTAAGTTTTAATAGTAAGTGATTTAATGTGCATATGTATGTGTGTATTGAAATCAAACACGTAATTATAAAATATGTAATGAGCAAAATCAACTCTCTAAATGAATACGCAAATAGCAAAAAATCTTATTTGATAGTGGAATTAATTCATGTATGTTCGACGTACACACTTGCATACATTGCATACTTTTAGGCGTTTAAAAAAGTGTATTTTCCGTAATTCTTGTACTCTCGCTTATATGTACTTCCAATCGCATTTACAATTACTGTGCCATGTTAATGGTGAAAAAGTGTTTACCACCACCCGTTCACTCTCTTACGCATAACAAACACACATGTACACTCTCCCATTGAGATTCCGTTGTGTGAGTGTATGCATGTGAAATTTAATTTAAAATGCATTTTATGCAACAATTTAACGCAAATCAGTGAATCTGAGTGCTCGCGCGTATATGTATGAGTGCGTGTGAATGGATATGTATTTATTTAAAATTCATTTTATATGCAAAAGTGTATGGATGGGTGTGCATATACATATACACATATGTGTGCGTGTGTGCGTATGTGCTTAAATAAAAATCAGAATATACGATGCATATGGAGAATGTAATAGAAATGCAATAAATAACACACAGTACACAGTTATATATATATGAAAATGATAAAAATCCAAATAAAGAAAATGAATAAAATTCATATAAAATGTTTATATATATATATATATATATATATATATATATATATATATATATATATATATATATATATATATGTATATGTATATATGTATTGTATGATATGTACAATACTATGTGTGAGTTTGTGTGAAAAGCAAAAGAAGCATATTTACTTATAAACAGTGCTACAATGAGAACAAATTTTCACAATAAAATACTTAATTAAATTTATAAACCAAATAAGTTTGTCGATCAAAATTTTATTAAAATGAAACTTAGAAAATACAAACTACATGCATACATTTAGGCACATTGCAATTTTTCATATTGCTTTTGGAAGTTCGAGTATTACACATGTTGTTGTTGTGGTTGCTGTAGTTTATCATTTCGCTTTGATATTACATAGTATGTGAAAACATACAGATAATATAAGCTAACTACTATATGTTTCGGAAGTTCTAAGGATCTATAGTTTTGTTCGAAATATATTTGAAATAAATATTGCATAAATATTTGTGCCTTTGATTAAAGTCCAAATTAATTTCGAAAAAGTATTTCAAAGCATTTTTCAAGCGCTCATTAAGTGATTGCATTTTATTAATAAAAAATATGAAATTATGCAAAATTTTTATACCATTTTATGATCTAAAAATATTTCCTAATGTATTGTATAGGGTAAAAAACTAGTTTACCGCATTTTTAAAATTATATCACATTCGTAAAGGTGCTGCACTAAGGACACTATTTTCTAGAGATGCTAGATGCTTGTGTGATTTCAATGCTTAATGGAGTAAAACTATAGAATTTATAAGCAATGTACAAATATTTTCTCTTTGGTTCTCCTAAAAGTATATGGAAATTTTGAAAATACGACGATTTATATCTTCAAATATCAAAAGTGTTGATTTTTATTTCCCCTAAATTTAGATTTAGTGATGTACCTTTGGTTAGGAACCAATACTGGATCTAACATATAAATAATTGTTATCGGCTATTTTCGTAAAATTTGAATAATTTAAAATTACTGGAGGTATTGTGTTTTGCTCGACATCCCAAAATGTGCAATTAAACACTTTTGATTCTTGACGACTTGAAAATATGTTTATTTTGGCAACACAGGTTTTGCTGTTTTTAATAAGTTTTTTTTTTTTTTTGACGATTCCATTCTCGAATTAAAAGCAAAAGAAAACATTTCCTATTGTTTCAAAAGTCACTCTTACCAATTACACCTTAACATATTCGAAATTATGTGACATAGGCCAATTTATTAGTATATTAATCTTCTACGCTCGCGTCCTAGATCTTTAGTTTGAATCACGGCTGAAATGAATTTAATAGCAAGAAGAGAAAAATATTTATTCTTTCAAATGGTCCCACCTGTTGTCAAGCAATTGCTAATTCTTTCGAAAATAATAATTTGCGTGCAAAAAGCTTAGAAAAAGTGATGTCACAAAAGATGTGCCATTTGAAACCAGTCAATATAAGCAGATTTCTTCCAATAGTGCCCACATTTAATTTAAACAGATTCTATGAACTAAAATATCATTCTTCCGATAAAATATTCTTAAATCTGAATTTATTCTCTCATATTTAGGATATTAGATCGCGACAAGATTGCCAAAAATTTATTCTTGTTTGATACATTTAATGTACAAGGACTTCAGCTGCGATTATGGCCTTTATTGGCGGCGAAATTAAATTCTGATTCACTTCAAATTATTTGACAAATCGTAGCAAATCGAATTGAGTAGGAAGATTTTTTCCTATAAAAGATGAGGTATTCACGAATTTTCTTTACTGTACTGGAATAAAGGTCTGTATAACTATGTTTTCTGTCGGCAAGCAAACAAAATAACAAATTGCCAGGAAGAAGCTTCTAAAAGAACTCTGTAACAAAGCTCAAAAAAGTGATGTCACTAGGGTTCTGCCGTTCGGAACCGGCTAAAATATAAGTAGGTCCCTTCTAATACTGTCCAAAATTTAACATGCACAACAGTAATCTAAGTTTTATATTCCAGACTATGGTTATTGGCTCACTGATTAGTTCTTTGACCTTCTCACTATTAGTTCATTGGTTCAAATCCAAACTAAATCTACTTAAAATAACTTTTTTGGAAATATAAAAAATTTTTTCTTCCATATAATGCTTCCCAAAGAGCACTACGACATAGTACAGAAAAATGATGTCACAAGAAGTTTGTCATTTGTGATCAGCTAATATATAAATAATATACATATTGTACAAACAATTGAAGAAAAATCTTGGTCATCCGAGTGCTTAGTGTTAACTTCTTATAGATATTACCATATTACGAGGGCGGTCCCAGAACTACCAGACATGACATATAAATGGCGGCAGTAGTTTGCAAAAAATTACTTTGGTGAAAAGTGGCAACCTTATAAAACATATGTCTTAAGTTTCAAGGCGCCACGTTGTTTAGTATTTTTTTTTTTTCTGGAGCCATCGAAAGTGAACGACCTTAGTGAATTTGTAAACATGGAAAAAATTGGTCACCGTTATGTAAATCAACACTTTCATTTGAAAGGTCTCAGTACAATGAATATTAAAGCCGAACTAGATTCCACTCTGAGGGAGTCTGCTCCTTCGTTTACGACCATAAAATATTTGGTGGCAGAGTTTAAACAAGGTCGTACGAGCTGTAAAGACGAATACCGTAGTGGTCAACAAATTGAGGTGGCCATGCCAGAAACGGTTAAGAAAATCCACAAAATGGTATTGGATGATCGACGGCTGAAGGTGCGTGAGCTAGGTGAAATTACAGGCGACATTTCAAAAAGTGGGAAAATTTGGAGACGAAAACACTGTTTGCAATATGGGTGCCGCGTTGTTTTTATTCTATTGCTCACAATAGAATAAAAACAACGTCGTGAAGATGTTTCTATAGAGTGTTTGGCGATATTTCACAGTAATAAGGCCTAGTTTTTGTGCCGATTCGTAACCATGGATGAGATATGGGTCCACCACTTCAACACCTGAGACAAAGCAGCAGACAAAACAGTGGACTGAAAGGGGAGAATCGTGTCCAAAGAAAGCGAAGACAGTTCCATTTGCAGGCAAGGTTATGGCGTCTGTTTTTTTGGGATGCACGTGGGATAATTTTCATTGATTATTTTCAAAAAAGAAAAACAATCAACGGCGATAATATAGAATATCGCTGGGAAAAGTGTTTAGAGCTAAAAGGAGATTATGTTGAGAAATATAGAAAAGTTTTCTCAAATTTGTTGTTTTCTTTGTTAGGTCGGGTAGTTCTGGGACCGCCCTCGTATATTTGACTTTGAATATCGGTGTGCCTTCATTTTCAAAGAATGTTTTTTCCCCAACCTCACAGCCTTTACAATTCTCTAATTACTATATGATTATTGTCTTATTAATGATGATACTTTAATTCGAAATAGTAGATATTTATATTAGCTGTTTGCAAATAATAATTGCAAGCAAAATTAAAATTTTAAATACTGTATATTTTTACTGTTGTGCTTATTGAATTATTTCAAACAATGCTTTTATGTCGATGTAGAACAAATTGTTCGAGTGCTTGTAAAATAGTACAAGTATGCGTGTACGCATTAATGATGAGTGAGTTTGTTCACTTACATAATTACATTGGCAAGTGTTAACATTGGGGTGGTTTTTATTTAAATAAATTATCAAGTACTCGTACTTACATTGCATTCGAACACAATTATTATTTGATTGTTGATTTTGATTAATGATCGTTGACAATTATTTCAATTTGTCATACAAAGTACCACTTTTTTTTAACATCTCTGTCTCATATTAATTTATGGGAACAATTAAGATACTGATAGTAAATAATTTCCAGTATTGAATATTATTTTAAATATCATATAGGTACGTTGATGAATGCTAATAATCTTTACTTAAGGGGATGAGTACAATAAATAAAATATTTTTTGTAGGTTACTTTAAAAGTGAAAGGAAAAATTTCTTCAAAATGGTTATATTCTGTCATCAGGCAATTAGTGATTTTTCGAGAGTAAAAATTTCGCTATGAAAAAGCTTCTAAAAGAAATTTGTTCTGAGGCTAAAAAAAAAAAAAATAAATAAATAAATAAAATGCTATGCAAGTCGAATTCGCAATGATGTAAAAAAAGCTTTCTACATTTTATACATTAAAATCCAGAAACTATTATTCATATTGACAAGCATAATTGTGTCTGACATATTGACAAATCGGTTAAATTAATCTTAATAGATTTATCTTTATTGATTTCTAAAATAAATTGACATCATCTTCATTGCCATTGCACCATAAAAATATACATCGTTTAATAACAATAAATCGATGATTTTATACTATACTATCTGAGCTCAAAATACCAACAGTGGCAATGCGTACCTTTTCCATTTACCTAATCTTATCGGTGCTGCTACTTATAATTAATTAATTTTCCATAACACCTGTGTAGCATTTTGGTAAATGCTTTATTAACAACTTCCATAATAATGGCTTAATCCATCCCACATACATTTACATATATAAATGTCAAGAAAACAATTTTATGTAAATAAGAAGAATGACTTGACGAAGAAAATATGATGAAATTAAATAAATAAAAAAAAACTTGAAAACAAGCAAGTTAAATATTAAAGAAAGAAAGCAAAAGTATTTAATGCCTACGCAATGCGTGAGTATATATCATACATATATTCTACACATATGTCTACGAGTATTGCACTCGAGTAAAAACTGGTACCAGCGATGACAATGTCATATTGACATTTGAACTGTTACTCTCTGTCAGCTGGTCAGTCTGTCAATCCAGTTTCTAATGCTTGTATGCTGTCACAGCCATTAATCTACTTTTCTAGCTGACAAGCTTTCCATTTTTTCAGATAAAACTTCATTAGAGCTGAGTGAAGCGAATGATAAATATTTCCTTACGATTTAATCAATTTTTAAAGTTTTCGATATTTTGATGTTTTTCAGATAAGGGAAAGGTATGTTAGAGAGAGAGAGAAAAAAAACTAGTTTTTATTTTCATATTTATTTTTCTCTATATATGTCTTTTATGAAAATTAATGGTATTACAATAACATGCTACATGCTGGTTCTCACATATGTATGCTAATCTTATCATCTACAATGCAAGTATATTCCATTGTTATGTTTATGGTTAACTTGCAGTGTTTTGACATATATTATTTCATTCTTCAATGTGGATAAATTGTGTTTTTAAATTATTTCTAATTTATTCATAATTTATTTTCAACATTGGGCTATGCACTAAAATGAATTTTAAATATAGTAAGTTCAAATTAGTGAATCGAATTAAATTTTATAAGTATTTCTGTATACTAAATTGTATTCCATTATAGAAAAATACTAATATTGGTGAAAATGCTGGATTTTATTGCAATTGTAAGGGGAAAAAATTTCAATATTTCAATTTCAAAAAATAAATTCAGTATTTATTCATAAAAAATATTTTATTCAATCATATTGACTTTTAAAACTTATTATTTTAATTTTATAAAAATATTCCACATACAAAAAATTGTCGATTATGTCGATAATAAAAAAAATAAATTTATATCTTCATGTTCATAATTTATTATGCTCTTGATCATTTTATGTTAAACGAGAGATTTTGAAAAAATATTTTTGTTTTTGGCTTATTACTTTGAATCAGATTTTTTTTCTAAAAAGAAAAATAACAAATTTCATATTGCTTGAAATTTATTTACAAAATTTTCGACTTTTATATATTTTATTTATATGCATGGACCATACACATATATATTATAACAATTAATTTCATTATAAAGTCCATTAAAAACAGAACACCAAATAAAATAATAGCACCATTGAGATTCATAAAAACAATACATGTTATGCATATATATACATACATACATATTTATGTGGGCCATATTTGAAGAATATGCGAATGAATATTTCTATATTCTATTCATGCAAAAATTTTTCTATGTACATACATATGTACATAAATACCTACATTGTTCATTTAGCAAACATATTTCTAAAAAAAAAAATGTTTATGTTTAAAACAATTTTTTATATTGATTTAATATATACAGGCTGGACAATAGACAAGTTTTCTCTTTAATAATTAAAAAAAAAAAAAAAAAAACTAAACGAGAATATATTTTTTCGGTATATGATTGGTTTTTTTTTTTGAAAGAGCAAACATTCTCATTATATATGGAACAAAACATCATTCATGTGGCTGCTTTGGCTGGCTTCGCAAGTAGCGTATGCTGTCAACCGAGTTTTCCAAGGCCTTGTTGAAGGTTTCTTGGTCTATCTCTACGAATGATCTACTTAATATTCGTCTTAAGAACCTGAATCGACAGGTGATTGTTCGCATAACATCGCTCCTTCATGGCATCCGCCAAAAAGAAGCCTAACGGCATCAAATCGCAGCTCCGACGTGCCCAATCGACATCGCCGAGACGACAGATTACACGATTATCGAATTTGCGGCATGGCTCGCCATTATGCTGAAATCAAAGATCGTTCAGGTTCATGTCTTCAATTTTCGGCCACAAAAAAAGCCTTTATCATGCCTCTGTAGCACTCACAGTTGACGGAAATGGCATTACCAGCAGCATTTTTAAAGAAAAATGGGCCAAAATGCCACCGCTTCGAAATTCACACCAACTGCTACTCTCTGAAGATGCATTGGATACTCGACGATTACGCAGTAGTTTTGCTTGTTAACATAATCGCCGTGATGAAAATGCACTTCGTCAAAAATAATGAAAAAATCTTCTTTTCAATAAAGTATTCATTTTGTTCTGCGGAGATATGATACTGACTCTCTGTCAAAATTTCCAGTGAGAAAGAGCTGTCACGACTTCAAGTATATTAAGTATTAAGTACAGATGGACAGATTCACCAATCTGTAGGACGGCTAAAGTGCTGTGGCCCACACTCAGTAAGAAACGCTCGCGTAAATGCACTGACCTTAACCGAAAAGATATCGCGACCTATGTTGGAGTGGTTACCGGCCACGCAGCGAGAATGGGCTTAGGCTATCTCGTGCATGACTACTGCAAAAGCTGCAGAGATGAAGAGAAACTCGAGACCGTCTCGCATCTACTGGGTACCTGCCCTGCTTTGTGCAAAAAACGCAAAAAATTCCTGGAATATTACCAGTTGAATGACTCAGCCCCCTATCAGTGGTTGATATTAGCAACCTCCTAAATTTCGTCAAAAGTTCTGCTTGGTTCGACGTAGTAGAGTAGGAATATTCCCGTGGTACCACAATGGGGCTTTCTCTGGCCTATGTGTGCCCTCCTTTTGAGGGGGCAGCCACTCTAATCTAACCTAACCTAACCTAAGTATTAAGTATGATGATAGACTTGTAGTGTATTCTTTTCGTTCTTCAGTAGAAAGCTCGACTTCTCAATTGATATTACATCTGTTTGCAAGAATTATCCTCCACAGCCTCCTCCAGCCTGACGAGTTCTATTTGAAAAGGCACTTTTCCAACAATTTTAAAGATATTAGTATTTTAAAAACACATAAAATACGGAATAAAGTGACTAGGCATATCTTCGAATGCATTTGAACGAATATATTCAAAGCTATGACAGCTATAATACTTTTGAGACACAATAAATTATTTACTAGTTAAGACAGTGAATTGATGAGGTATGATGATCAAGTAGAGATAAACATAAAGATTCGTATCGCTATTGAGTTAAATGTAGAACATATATCTCAATGGTATTTCAATTTTTAAAATTTATCGTAAAACCTCGAAATGTTGAAATGTATTTTTTTAGAAGTGAAGATGAAGCCTTTTGAACAAAACTGTATAAATTGAATGTTTGAAATTTATGGAAAAACTACTACATTCTTTTTCATTCTATTTTTTATTGGAATTTGATACTAGTATATGTATGATGCTGTCTGCATCAAATATCCTGTATATAACATACTCATATTTTGACTGTTCCAACTGTATTTACTTACATGTATTGCTGCATGTACATTATTTGAGTAGCATCATCAGTATCTAACATATATGCATATATATATTGCAAAAGTATGTTAGTACGTACATATGTATATACATATGTATATATCTTGTAATAGTGTATTTTTGCAATTGTGTAGCATTTTTCAAAATGTCATATTTTTCCATTTTTGTTTTTCTATAAATATTATCAATGTGTCACTGTATGTATATATAGCGTATATGTAGTGTTTTCGGCAAAGTAAAAGTGTTGCATATTTTCTATGTGAAAAAAAAAATGCCACTGTGCTGTTTAAATCAACTGAATACCTCTGTTTAAGACAAATGAAATGAAAAAATAAAAATAAAAATAAAAATGAAAAATAAAATAATGAAAAAAAGGTCAAAACTACTTCCATTGTGAATGTGTGAATAAAAAAGCTCTATACGAATATCCTTATATGTACGAGTATCGTATTACATACATATACGTAGTTGTCTGTTATAGCTGTCGGCATTACTTTTATTATACAAGTGCACACACACACACATGTTAGTTTCTCTCTCATGCTCTCTTTTTCACTTTCTGTCTTATTGTATTTCGTTGACTTGATTCTGTTCTTTTTCTTTGATTTTTTTTCATCATCAACATGCAGTGGCGGAGATTGAATGAGTAGATCAATTGGAGAGAATTGACGATATTCTTAGGGGATTCTTATGGAATCTTCCTATATCTATGAATTGTCAGAGGAAGATGACTTTATTGCAAATTTCCATTTCAAACATGGAAATATTAATATTTGTTAACTCTTATTTTTGATCAATTTAAGTGAATGTCTATTTTCACTGCACAAATATTCGTATTAGGGACTGAATATAATAATTATTTTTTTATTTGAATGTTTGTTGGTTGGTTGAAGTGATAACTCATCCATAAGTCCAAATAGCACTTACGCACCGTTTTGTTACCACATCATCGCTTCCAACTGTTCGTTAGGTTGTTTGTGTGGGCAGCACGGTCAGAACCAGTTCGTACTGTTTAGAAACCTCAGGAGATCGCTGATGCTTATTTCCGCTAACTCCTCGATGTTATTGAAGAGTGGTTTAACTAGGGTGTTCATTCTCTGCTTCCAAAGGGCAGGGCATTTAAAAAGGAAATGGAAGACCGTTTCCTTTTCTTCTACTTGGTTAAAACTGTGACAGAAATCGTTGTGGGGCATCCCCATTTCGGCTGCCTGTTCTCCGATAAGCCAGAAGCCAGTAATGACTGCCGTCAGTCTAGAGACGTATTTTCGGTTCCTGTTCATCAGTAGTGTTGTTTGTTTAGGATTGTATCTAGACCATAGTGACCTACTAGTATTATACCTTGTGCAACTTTTCCACCTTCAATTGGCTATTTGTAGATGTTTTATATGGATAGCTCTTTTAGCCACACTCAGTGGTATGAATACCGGTTCTGCAAGAGCATCTTACATGGCAGATCCGCTTCTTGGCAGTTCATCGGCTTTTTCGTTTCCTTCTATATTCCGGTGTCCCGGAACCCAGATCATTGAAACGTTGTACCGTTCGCTGAGTGTATTGAGACTCCTTCTGCTTTGCCCCACTAGGAAGGAGGATGTGACTGCTATATTCAAGGTCTGAATTGCAACTTCGCTGTCCGATAGTATAGCTATGTTAAGCTTGAATCTGAAGAGTGCGATTAGTATCCTACAAGTTTTCCCAATTGCAGACACATCCGCCTGGAATACGCTAGATTGATTAGGGAGGCGCACAGACTTGTCCACTTTCAATCTCTCGGAATCTATACCTGCCCCTACACCACAATCCATTTTGGAGCCGTCCTTATAGATTGTGGTGCCGAAGCTATTTAACAAAAATCCCTTAGCCCAATCCTTCCTCGAAGGAAAAACTACTGTGAAATTCATCTTCGGGATGATATAATCTTTCCTGTCAGCCGCATATTGAGTTTCTCTTGTTAGTATGCATCCATGACCATAAATTCTCTCCTTCCAGTGATCCGCTTCCTTTAGCCTTGCTGTTGCTGTTTTCTTAATGTGTAGATCAATAGGAAGCATGTGTGTTAGAATATTAAAAGCATCCCCGGGACACGACTTAATAGCACCGACTGCCGCTGCAGATGCTAACCTTTGTATACTGCCAAGTTTATTAATGATGTAGGCCTTATTCAAAGCTTTCCACCAAACAACCGAGTCATACGATAAAATTGGCCGTACAACCGCTATGTACATCCACAAATTAAGTTTTGTTTGCTTCCAATTACTCTTTTCCAGGTATAGAGAGTAATACAAGCCTTCGTTACCCGGGTTTTTTGAATTTGAATGTACTGGAATGTATTTATTCAATGAAGAAAATTAACGCATTTTTTTTTAGAATGAATATAGAAATTATAATTATTATAACACAAAAAACTAAGTAAATATAAATAATTTAAAATGTAGTTGTTCTTTAAGCTGGTTTTTACGAAAGTTAATATGTGGTTCCGGGTTTTGTTGCAAATCAAGAAAAAATTATTAATTTTGAGTTTTTGTGGATATTTTTAGTAAAACTTGCAGACAATTTTTGGAACTTTAAGGCGAAAAATGAAACTCAAAAATATTTTTGTCAATCCTATGATGGCTTTGAGGGCTGTATACCAAATAGCGCTGACTTTCTTAATACAGCTGTTTTTTTTTTCTAGATATTGCACCTCTTTCCATGATGAAATATCAAATAGTACTGAGCACAAATGTCACACTTGAAATCGGAAAAGGAATATTAAATGTTCTCTCATCCTTTTTTTTTTTTTTGGTTATTTCTTGTACTAATTTCGATGGTCCCTGGATCTTATCTTCGCGAACTGCAAAAACGTACATAGATGAATGCATAAATATGAGAGAAAACAGAGTCGTAGTAATGAGCAAACCAGTGTACATATGTAGTATAGTTTTTCGCGAAAATCATATTACTGTTGTAGTTGTTGTTGTTGTTGTTGATGATGATGCTTTTCTTATACATAGCTGCCGTTGCTTAAACAACAATAAAACCAGTTGACAGTATTTTTGTGCATGATGATGTGTGTGCGTAGTGGAGAGTATACTATCATATATAATATTCTATGCCATGACATACGCACTCACTTACATACCTACACCCAATTGCATGCAGGAAGTCACATACATAGAGAGACACATGTTCGAAAGCACAACGCTTAAAGGAGTATGGTTTGCTGTTGTTCGTTTTACATCAAAGCGGCTTAAATTTTTCCTGTTCTCACTTTTATGTACTAGTATATTCGTATAAAAAGCTCTGAATGTCTTTCCATGTGTGTGTTGACTTATTGTGGTACTACAATGTTTGTGACAAATACTCATATAAGCAATTAAGACAGCACATCCATATGCATATACACATGTACAACATATAGTAAGGCAATACAAAGCCAAAAACGAAAAAAATAAAAATAAAAAATAAAAGAAACACCGTACTATTTTAAAATACATCGTACGAGTATGTGTTTTCATGTTATTGTTGTCATATATTTTGTTGGAAAAGCGAATGATATATGTATACATACTAGCCATATGTACTATATATATATATATATATGTGTGTGTATGTGTGTGTGTGTGTCCATATCCATATACATATTTGTATAACTTACCCAAATCACCCACATCCTCTTTGTGTGTATGTGTGTGTGTTTATGTCTGTTTGTTTCTTTATATGTATACGTTTGTAGTTTTTAATAAAACAACACCAACAACTAAAACAAGAGTTACAACGACAACAACAACCGATGTATCCTTTTGGACATTGTCAAATACTGTTATTGCATTTATCGGGTGCACGGCTGGGAAGGTAGTCTGTCGGTAGTATATCTAGTTAGCCATATGATAGCAATGATGATAGTAATGATGGTAATGATGATGATGATGATGATGATGCTGTTCAGCTGCTACTATAACTACTGTTGATAGTTAAAACTAGTACAACAATATCAACAACAATAACAAACGTAATAACAACAATGACAATTGCGTAGTACGTAGTACAGAATTACAAAATTGTACACATTGTTGCATACACGCACTCAAGTTTACAACTTTTTATCGCCATTTGTTGCCATGTTGTAGCAATTGTTGTTTGTTGGTCCCTTAAGTACAGCTCAACTGCATTTGTTTGTTGCAATACACAAGGGTCATTTAATGATTGTTGCCCTCTATCTTCGTCTCTCAGAAGCTCTTCACAATATTGCTTGGTTTTTTTTTCTCTTTGTATCATATCACATTCTCATACTCACTTCTATGCTATGCAATAGCAATAGTTCACTATACACATATATACAGTAGTGGAAATTTCCATAAACTCATACATATGTTTTAATTAATTTTATTGAGTTATTGAGTTCCTTTGAATTAATTTAAATTTAATAACTTAATTTAATGTTAATTCCTATCAAAAGTGTTGTGTTGAGTTATAAGTTGGAATTTACATAAAATTTGTCAATAATAAATTTTGAAAACAAACTCAAAAGCCAACGCATTCGCTAAAACGTTCTCTCCTTATCTTATTCTGGGGGCAAAACAAAAAAAAAAAAAAACATTGTCAAAGAATATTTAAAAAAAAATGCTATACCATAAAGTACTAGGGTTGCCTTTAAATTTTTTTTTAAAGTATATTTTCGTCAAATCTAACATTTCCATTGAAAAGTTTGACATTTTCTTGCATAAACGTAAGAAGAAACGCTAGCATAAACTCACTGACATTAACAAAAAGATATCTCGACCCATGTTGGAGTGGTTACCGGCCCCTACCTCATAAGACCGAGAATGGGCTTAGGCCATCAGCGAGAATGGGCTTAGGCCAGTTCGTGCATGATTACTCCAGAAGTTGCAGAGGTGAAGAGGAACTCAAGACCGTCTCACATCTGCTGGGTACCTACAATGCTTTGTACAAAAGACGCAAATAATTCTTGGGATATTACCAGTTGAATGACTTAGTCCTCCTATCAGTGGTTGATATTAGCAACCTACTAAACTTCGTCAAAAGTTCTGGTTGGTTCGACGTAGTAGAGTAGGAATATTCGTGTGGTACCACAATGGGTCTTTCTCTGGCCTACGTGAGCTCTCCTTTTGAGAGGGCGGCCATTTTAACCTATCCTAACCTAACCTAGCATAAACGTGCTCAAAACCTTTTGATGTACAAGCACTATTTATGTTGTTTACAGTGACTTGAAAAATGAATCTCGATCAAAAAATGGACTCAACTCGTAAACATTTTCGAGCTGTGATTTTTTACGATTTTCGAAGTGATTTAACTCAACAAGAAGATGATGCAGCATTTGGCGCTGAAGCACCAACTCTCCAACCCAATTTGTAACTGGTTTAACGAATTCAAGTACAGTCGCCGTTAGCTCCAGGACGAATTTCGTAAAGGTCGTCCAAAATCGTTCATTGTCCCAGAAATTATCGATGCTGTGCGTGAATGAAAGATCGTCATGTGACATACCGTGAGATAGAGTCATCCATGGGCATTAGTTCCACTGCCATGCAATTGATATTACATGAACACTTAGCTGTTAGAAAGATTTGTTCTCGTTGGAGCCAGCATAATTTAACAACCACTCAAAAAAAGGCTCGTGTTGATTGGTGCAAAGAAATGATGAAAAAATTAGATCGCGGTGCTTCGAAATACGTTTATAAGATCGTAATAGGTAACAAATCATCATATATGCGTATGTGCCCTAAACAAAACAGCAAACGACCGTGTGGGTCTTCTCCAAGACGAGCCAAACCCAACAAAACCCATATTTTGGAGGTGTCTCAGTCGGAGTGGCAAAAGTGCTTCGGCAATTGGCTTGAGCGCAAGTGTATAAACCTTCATGGAGAACACTTTGAAAAACAATAAAACTAATAATATGAAAGGCAACCCTCGTATTAATTGCCGCGTACATATTTTGCGCTTTATGTTTATGTGTTTCAGTAAACACTATTTTACAATATTTCTATTTCTTATTCTTTGAAAATACTATTACATTATTGCCTTCATGCTGAAAAATGTAAATTTAGTGCAGTGATGCCTAGCCAGAAAATCAATTGGCTCCTGTGGCTCTTTACTTTTTTTTTCCCTTGACATTTCAGATACAACACAAAAATCACATACAATATATATTTTACATGTTTTACAAATGAAAATAAGGTCGCATCCGAAATATCGCTCCTAATCGGAACATAGGGCAGAAACGAAGGCTCTCCATCGAGTCCTGTCCCGGGTCATATACCTTATTTCATTCCAAGTGCCTCTAGAGCGGGGCTCGGCTTGTATTGTCCTTAGCCATGTTTGGCGTGGTCGGCGGGGGGTTCGGCTAACTTGAGGATTCCATTGAAACGCCATTTTCGCTACATTGTCAACCTTTCTACGCAAAGTGTGACCAATCCAGGTCCATTTGTGCCTTTTGATTTCTGTGTTTATTGGGACGCTGTTGGTAAGTTGCAACAACTTTGCATTTGTGATGGTGCGAGGCCAGAAATCTCTGCAATGGATTCTGAGGCATTTATTTATAAACGTCTGTAGATACCCGTAAATTCGTTCAGTGACCATCCCAGTTTCATAGCTGTATAGTAATACCGGCTTCACGCTGGTGTTAAAGATGCGTAATTAAGACTTCAGAGATGGGAAGCATGACCGCCATATTTTATCTAATTTATCGAAGGCCGTGCGAGCTTTACTTATATGTGCGGATACATTCGATGTGCCGCCTCCATTTTTCGTAAATTGACTACAAAGATACCAAAATTCGTCACGTCCTGGTTCGTGACAGTTTCACCATTGAGTTCTACGGTTAGAGATGATACAGTAGCAGTCTGAAGGCGCAGTAATTTGGTTTTCGTGCAATTAATCTTAAGATCAACTTCTCTTGCAAAGTATGCATCACGAAGCATATGTCATCAGCGTAGTTTAGATCGCAAAGTTTCTGGTCTAAGCGTCATTACAAGCCATCTTTTGCTTCCTCATTCGTTCGTTTAAGGACGCCGTCCAACACAGGCATAAACAACAGCGGTGAGAGGACGCATCCTTGACGTACTCATTTCGAGATGGAAAATTTCCACTTTTCTTGCCGTTAAAGTGGACAGTACACTCTGTGACAGTGGGTCAATTGTGCAAAACGCGCACTAAAAATCGGCGAACAACAGAAAGAGGGGCGATCTCCATTCAATGGATAATTCCACAATTATCCGTAGTGAATTGATGTGATTCACACACGATCGTTGTGGTCTAAACCCATTTTGCTCACGCCGCAGCAAGTTGTTCAACGAGGGCGACATCCTATCCAGCAGAATGAAGTCCATTATCTTTTGGACGAAGTTTAGGAGGGTGATCCCACGCCAGTTACGGCATTTGCTAAGGTCGCCTTTTTTGGGGATGGTCACGATGACCTCTTCCTTCCATTTTTGTTGCCCAGGCTTCGCGTATAATAGGGTATAGGGCCTGCGAGAGGCTACTCGAAACATATTTTAGCAGCTCTGCTGGTATGTTGTCGAAATCAACTATCGAGATCAACGGTCGGGCTGGAAGGAGTTTTTCGAGGATAATAATCAAGGTGGCTCTTTACTAACTAACACGAAAATGGTATCTGACAAGATTTAAAAAATGTGTGCTCATAGTTTGTTTTGTTTTTTACCTAAAATATATATATTTATTATTATCATTACTAGTAATAAATATATTTCTTATTGAGTTCAACGTACTTTTGACTAATTACGAGAGTAGAAAATGGCTCACCTTAGGTTTCTACCCATCCGTGTTCAAATGCTTCGAACCATGTTGATCCTCTTATAAAACATATACTCATAAGTAAGAGAAAGAGAAAGAGTTAAAAGTGTATGTGAATAGAGCTCTGTCTGTAATTTCTTGCTTTCAGTATTAAGGACATTTGTTGTTCTTTTTTTTTATTATTATTCTTTATTCACTGTAAGTACCATGACCATCATTATTGCATTAATTTACGCTGCATAGTAACACTTTTTATGGATAAATGAATATCCATCCATGTAAGTGTGAGCTTTTTTATTTTTATTTTTTTTTTCTTAATACTTTTCTATTCATATTCGCATTCACTTTACTGTTTTGTTATTGTAGTGCGCAATTGTTAAAATGATCATAAAAAGTAGGATGCGAATTTTCACGAAAGTTTGCAATTTAATATAATTTCTTTGTTTGGATTTTTTTTTATATCTTAGTTTTTATTCATGTCATATAATTTATCCCATGACTGTGTGTCCGTTTTATTATGCGGTATAGTCGTATAAAAATTATTATACACAATGTTAATGGCGCAAAAAATGAAATTCATTATTTTCAAGATACAATTGCAGGAAAATTAAATTTAGAATATGCTTATTTCTTAGTATTTTTGTTTTTTTGCCAGTTTCATATTTTTCTTGATATATGTATGCTATAATGGAATGTTTTTTTTTGCATTGGTGGGTCATAATTTAAATAGAAAAGTTAAACTAAATTGAAACTTTTACAGAATTTTTTTTTTCTTTTTTATGAATAACTATGTAATTATGGAGAAAAATATTAGTTGTCTTTTGAAAGAAAATACGATTGTCCATGCCTCTTATCTGCTGAACAACTTCCTTAAGGTTTAAGCTAAAGTAACGTAGAATTTTGAAAAATTATATTCGGATACCATATTCTGTAGTGAACAACAGATGTGATATCTCTGCTGGAGGTCGCTTCATGTTCAAAAGTCAATCGCTTTTGTATTAATGGCTTAAAGTGGCAGGGACGGGTGGGAAGAGGGATCTGCTGTGACACTATTGAAACCGACAGATGTGACATCACTCCCAATTGTGGCTTCCTTCTAAGAAGATACTCGCTTCTGTATCAATGACTCACAGGTCTCACAGTATGGCAGGATGGAAGAAGTGATCTTCTTTGACACTCTTGGAGTAAGCACAGTTTTTAGATTGTAGCCTGAGCACGAACAAAGTAACTTGGTTAGGTTAGGTTATGTGGCTGCCCTATCTCTGAGAGAACACACTTAGGCCAGAAAGGCCCATTGTGATACCATCGAGCTTCTCTTCCAATACTGTTGTGAGTGTTAAATTTGGACATCATTAGAAGGGACCTACTTATATTAGCTGGTTCCGAGCTTCAGAATCCTTGTTCACAGAGCTGTTTTAAGAAGAATTTTGGCATATTGTTAGTGCCGGGTAACTAGATTAACTTTCGACGAAATAACAGAGAAATTGACAAGGGACGGAACACCAGTGAAAATTCTTTCTGATAAGAAGAGTATCGACATTCCCGTGGCATCGTCCAAAGTTCCTATGGCATCATCGAAAGTTCCCATGGCATCGAATGCAATACAATCTACTAGGTCTGTGCGATTAATCGTTTAGTCGAATAATTTGATTAATCAAAATTTTGATTAATCGATTATTCAATTAATCAAAATTTTAATTATTCAAATATGAATTTATTCAATTAATTATGATTTTGAATATTCAAAAATTGAATTAATCAGATTAATTCAGATTAATTAATCGATTAATCGGAATAAAATTATTAGCATAAAATATTGAAAATATTTATAATATTTTATACAAAACAAAGCAGACAGGTAGCTTTTCATAGCTACGAATATGAGAATGCGCTGTAAATTTTTATTTTCAAATAAAATTTCAAAAACAAAGATAAACTAAATGAAAAATATTTTCGTATTTTGATTAACCGAAATTTTGATTAATCAAATAATACGTATTTTGATTAATCGAATAATTGATTAATTAGGATTTTGATTAATTAGACTGTTCGACTAAATGATTAATCGCACAGCCCTACAGTCTACTAACTCCAGATGGGTAATGAAACTGTAGTATTTGGTCCAAGTTGAATCTATAAACTACAAAACAATTACTAGGCATCAACAGACACCCTATAAGCACCCTACTAGACATCATCACAGGACACTATCTCACATCCAGTCTCAACATTTTCTTAAGTTATTATTCTCGGTATATTTTAATAATTTGGTTTTACTACTAAAATACCCAAGTTCTCTTCATCTTCATCAAAATATCCGATTCAAGGAAAGTAACAAATAAACGAGAATTATATATACAAGGATCATTATGTTGCTTTAAATATTTGTTTTTTTAACTTCCATTTGTTTTATTTCTACAGTGATTAAATTGGTATTTAATTACTTAAATAAAAATAAAAATAAAATAAAATTAAAATCCCAATAAAAATAATTGTATAGTGTGTATTCAGAAAAGTGTAAAAAATGATTTAATTATGTACAATCTTATACAATAGGAAATGTCCATTATAAATACAAAAAAAAAAAAAATTGTAAACTGTATCAAAAAGCTACTTGTAGCAATTACAAGAGCTATTTATATATATTTTTTAGACTTTTTATTTACGTACTGGCTACTATATATTTGAAGTAGTATTTAAGCACTTTTACTATTATATCATACTACGTACATACACATGTACAGTTATAATACTTCATTTTGCATTTATTCACCTCCTTCTTGTTTAATTAAACTCATTTTATGTTAACCTCTTTTTTTTTTTGTTCTGCCATTTCCCCATTCAACTGTAGTGGTTTTATTGTTGATTGCATTTGTTTTTGTATGCGACAAAATGTCTATAGAGCTATGTATAAAATAAATTAACACAAGCACTTGGTAGTATTATTTTTGTTTTAATTCTACTTTTATTTTCCATATAAATATATAATTTCTTTTTTTTTTCATTTTTTTATGAAACGCATATGTAAATTTTGTGTGCTTATTAATGTGTATACCAGAATTCAAAAGATAACACTTATCATTTCATTTTATTTCACTGATAAAGAGATAAAAGGGTTTATTTGAATAATTGCCAACAAAAAATAGTACATAGCATCAAGGCTACATATGGCAACACCTATTATATGTGTGTTAATTATAATAATATGTAATATAACAGCAGTTACTCGTTACAGTTACCTATTTAAACACAATATATATATATATTAAATGTTAGTTTTCGACTAAATTTTATCTTTTATAATTCTTCAAAATTTACAACCATAATTTATTTAATTCAGTTGAATTGCTGGGTTATATTGACATTGAACATATGTTCAGTTCATTCCTAACTATTACTTGATGACCTTTGATTTGCCTCACTAACTTGTATACTAAATTGCCGATTTACCTATGTATTAGGTCATGTATCATTAAAGAAGTCCAAAAGGGTTAAACTATATGAAAATTTCATTCCTTTCATTTTTTGTGTGTGCTAACAAATTCGACATTTTGTTAAGTCTGTATTTTCACCAGCAAAAGAAGAGAAAAAAAGATTAATTTATCTTCATGAGTAAGGTAATAAATTTATAGAATGTTTAACGTTACACTCGATTGCACTACTATAACAATTTGAAATTTACATACTTGCTTGAGAAAATAAAATAAGAAATATGTATTTTACTCTGAGCTTATTTATTTAAATGATGGCAAGGGCAAAAAAGGGCAGGACTCATCAAAAGGTATACAAATGTTTTAATAGCCGATATTTTTCACTACTTAGATAAACAAACTTGAGTAGGTATTTATCAGATAATCATTAGGCCATTTTTCCATATGATGCAAATCAAATTACATGATTAATCAAATGTCAAATGCAATGAAATGTTTTGTGAAATTACTTATATATATGTTATTTAGCTTATAAAAAAATAACGTAATGAATAGTTTGCAGCTTCCGAATAAATTTGGCCGATATTGCTGTTACGACGATTCCGAACAGCACTTTTTTAAAATTTTCCCAGCTTTCTTATAGCGCTATATTATGAAAAAATTTACCTCCTACCTTCCTATACATCACTATTGTAGTATAAAAATAAATAAATATGTGGCACTTAAAGCCCCGAAGGGTTCTTTGGCCGAGCTTCCCTTCCAGTACTGTTGTGCGTGTTAAATTTTCGGCAGTACGAGAAGGGACCTACTTATATTAGGCGATTCCGAACGGCAGAACTCTTGTCACATCACTTAAACTTAATCTTGTCACAGAGCTCTTTTAAGAAGCATTTTTGGAAAATTGTAACTAACGGAAACATTGCCAATTCTTGCCGGCAGGTGGGTACTGTTCGAAAGAAAAATCTTTTCGATATCAAATTTTGTTATGCTTTAGTCGGGGATTGGACCCACGACCTACAGATCAGAAGGCCAACGCACTAACCACGGAGCTACGGCACCAAGTATTTTAGTATACGTTGTGGTTTAATTTTTCTTTTTCTTGTTGTGGGGCCATAACAACCGGGGCCAACATATAATGCGACGCCAGTCTAATCTGTTCTTCTGTCACCCTTTTCTTTTGCCTTCTCCAGCGGGTGCCGAATTAAATACTCTCTTCGTTGGAGCGTCTTCTTCCATTCCCTCGGCATGACCCAGCCAGCGCAGCCGCTGGATTTTGATTCGCCTGACTATATTAATGTCAGCATACAGCTCATATAGCTCATCGTTGTACCTCATTCGCTACTCGTCATCAACGCAAATAGGTCCGAAGATCGTGCGCAGAACTTTTCTCTCGAAAACCCCAAACATCCTCTCATTCGTGGTGGAAATTGTCCAGGCTTCTGCGCCATATATTATGACAGGAATAGTGAGGTACTTGTAAAGTGTTATTTTCGATCTTCGAGAGAGGGCTCGATTACTCAATTGCTTACTCAGACCAAAGTAACACGTGTTAGCAAGAGTTATCATACGCATGATCTCCAGGCTGACGTCATTACAGTTGTTGATGCTGGTTCCAAGATAGATGAAGTACTTCACCACATCGCAAGTGTAATTGTCAACAGTGACGTGTTGTCCAAGATGCCGGGACTCTTTGCTTGTAGACACTAAGTGCTTCGTCTAGCCCTCGTTCACCGTAGGACCCATTTAATATCCAGCATTAATTGAATATAATCTTTGATATTCAGCCTGGTGCCCATTAGAGGGAGGTATGGGTATAGGCCGAAATGGTGTTCATATCACGGAACACTGTTCTTTGGTTGGTCAAGTCGCGAGATTTTCGACGATTATTTTTATCATTGAAAAAATACGATAACTTCTACTTCAAATCTAACTATCTGCGAATATTTATTTCCAAAGGTTTTAAACAATTACTTAAAGGTCATGTGTCAGATATATAAATAAATATATTGTATTTAGTTTAGATATATATCTCGTAATAACGTAAAAATTCCACACATGCTTAAATATATATAAATTTGAACAACAATCTAGTATTACTTGCTAACATACGAACATAACATACATACATCAGCTCTTCTACATATCATTTCATTTATTCTGGCACCTTTTTTGCTCTCTATCTCTCTATCTCTCTCTTTCTCTGTCTTCATGTAGCATCCAATTATTGCATCATTAATCAGTCGAAAATTGCATAGAAATACAAAAAAAACGACAACATTTCTGACATTCAATATCGGCTCCTGTCTAAATTGAACATTTTTATTGATTGTTTCATCTGGCTACCTAACTCAACTCACAACTCATTTCAATTCGATTCGACAAAACACCGGACATACCATATATTTTTATATACATATGTACCTTATATAAAGTATATCGTACATGTGCATTTAGATACAACATAGTTTTTGTTGTTGTTATTTTTATGAAAGTTATGTTGCCACCAGCATGTTTCCACCATCATTTAAAGAGTATAATATTATAAGTCTGTTTGTATGCCAATAATAGTGGGAGTATTTTTTCATTTTATTGGAAGTGTTGAAGGTATAGAGAGGGTATTAGGATTGAAAGAAATAATATAAAAATAAAAAAAAAAAAAATAAATGAAAAAATATATTACAAAAAATCTTAGAATGCCAAAGAAGATGGATGATTCGTGAATGAAGATGAAAGACGACAGCATCAGTAATACACAATACTTAACATGTGAAGAAATTATCAGAAAATAGCCAATAATATTTAGATATACATGTGAATCAAAAAGAAAAACAAAGAATGTGAATCGTAACATATCGAACATTTTCCAGTGTGTAGGTGTTGAAAATATTTCTGCAAAAATTTGGCCTTCGTCCACAAGCTGACTTAGACTTAAATTCGTAGTGATTTCTTTTGTGTATGTTTTTGAAGCAAGGGATATGAAGAATTGATATTGATATTGAAAATTTTTATTCGTGAGTGTCCTTGCTTACATTCACCTACGTACGAGGGCGGTCCCAGAACTATCCGACCTAACAAAGAAAACATAACAAATTTCGGAAAAATTTTTCTTTATTTCTCAACATAATCTCCTATTAGCTCTATACACTTTTCCCAGCGGTATTCTATAGCTTCGATACCCTGTTTATAGTATGAACTGTCTAGCTCATTAAAATAGACATCTACCGCAGACTCCACCTCTTCATTGTTGGCAAATCTTCTACCACCAAGCAATTTTTTCAAATTTGGAAATAGGAAATAATCCGAAGGACCTAAATCTGGCAAATAAGGTGCGGTCTGAAGCTTTAACTCTTTGATTTTGGCCATCACAATAGCGGATGTGTGAACTGGTGGATTGTTTTGATGAAACAACACTTTCTTTTCCGCCAAATGCGGCCTTGTTTCTTTAATTTCATCACTTAAACGCTGCAGCAAATTAGCATAATACTCGCCGTTCATTGTTTTTCCTTTTTGAAGATAATCAATACAAATTATCCCATGCGCATTCCAAAAAACAGACGCCATAACCTTGACTGCAGATGGAACTGTCTCCGTCCTCTTTGGACACGATTCTCCCCTTTCAGTCCACTGTTTTGACTGCTCCTTTGGTTACAAATCGACTCAAAAACTCGGCTTTATTACTGTGAAACATTGCCAAACACTCTGTAGAAACATCTTCATGACGTTGTGTTTGTTCTATTGTGAGCAAACACGGCTTTTTCATATCCAAAATTTTCGGTCAATATTCGATGTATAGCACTTTTTGAAATGTTTGTAATTCCACCTCGCTCACGGGTCTTCAGTCGTTGATCATCCAATACCATTTTGTGGATTTTCTTAACCGTTTCTGGCATGGCCACCTCAATTGGTTGACCACTATGGTGTACGTCTTGGCAGCTCGTACGACCTCGTTTAAACTATGCCACCTAATATTTTGTGGTAATAAAAAAAGGAGCAGACTCCCCCAGAGTTGGACTGAGACCTTTCAAATGAAAGTATAGAATTACATAACGGTGACCAATTTTTTCCATGTTTACAAATTCACTGATTTCGTTAACTTTCGATGGCTTCAAAGAAAAAACAAAAATACTAAACAAAGTGGCACCTTGAAACTTAAAACATATGTTTTTATAAGGTTGCCACTTTTCACGAAAGTAATTTTTTACAAACTACTGCCGCCATCTATATGTCAGGTCGGGTAGTTCTCCCATTAGCTTAATAAATAGAGGTATAAGGCGTCTAGGTTTTACCTTTTTTTTTTATTATTATTCGCATAGGATTTAATATTTATTTCTGCACACTTTATTTGAATTGGATTGATTATTGAAAGGATCAACATTTATGATTGCTACAATCAATTTATACGCTTGCTCTAGAATGGGCTAAATTTCACCTCATTTAATGTTGCCAGTTAAATGGCAACATCTGCTAAGCCTATATGGGTTATATACACATGTTTGTATTAAAACTAGGTATGCAGATACTCTATAGAAATGAAAAATATCTCACATTACTGTAAGTAAAATCAAAAACGTATGTACAAGAAATCTTAATCATGCATCCGTTTCATACGTCAACTTCCGTTCAGTATGTACCTACCATACCACTGGGTTTTTATGTACATATACTTTATGTAGCTCATCAGCTGACATCAAATGCAGATACTGTCTTCTTAATATAACTTTTTAACAATACTCACCTATAGAGGATATATGAATGTGCGAGAGTGTGTATATTATGTGTGGATGTGTATTTCCCACATACGCCTGTATGTATGGATGTATGAGATTCCTCTCCATAGATATGATAGTACATGTAAATATTGTATATGTGGGTCAGTCAATCAGTCATTTGGAGTACATGTACTACAACATATATACGACCATGTCAAGTGCTGTAATGTTCCTAGATATAGCTGGAGGGTTTCAAGCAGAATGACTGAGAGTCTATATGACTGTAGTACATGTATGTATGTGTAGTTTGTTGTCTATTATAGGAAAAAACAAAAAACAAAAACAAAAATAACATGAATAAAAATGAAAAGGAACGCCTTCAACTTTGATCCTTAAGGCGGAAGTGTGTCATTTATTTTGTGAGAAAAGTTTTGTTTTTTTCTTTTTTGTATGTGATTTTGTTTTGAACTTTTTTTGTTTTGTTTTGTTCTGCCCCTTCTTCGCTATTACTACATATGATTATCTCTATTACTATTTTATTTTTTCATATTTTTATTAATTTTATTTGTAGTTTGTTTAATCCTAATTTGATTTAGCATAAAAAGTATTTAATTTATTTGCTTGCTCTTTTTTCCGTCCCACTTCTCATTACCGTAAATTTTAACTACATCAATGAGTGATACTCGTAGAGGTAAAAACTTTCACTTTTTGCTAGTTACAATTTTGAATTACAATGAGTGTCCTCAATTTTGTTGTTTTTGTTTTTTTTTTTTTGTCGCTATTGACAAATTAAAAAATAAATAAAAAAATACGACTTTTAGAATCCGTGACATAAAGTTCCATTCGATTTGTTAAATTAAAAATACGTATATTTGTATTTTTCTTGCATTTTCCTCTTTGCAAGTTTTTAACTTGTTTTTTATTTTTTGTTTAACCTTCTTTTTTTGCTTGTATACATTTTTTTTGTTTATATTTTCAAAGTTTATGGTTTATTTGGATGAAGAACTTTTAGCTGATTTTCTTTCTTCTTTGTCCTTTACCTGGTGTTGTTTTTATTCGAAGATGGGTAAGGTAGGCCAACTGAGGAAAATTTTAACTTTAAACAAAATACAAATCACATTTTAATCATGTAAAAGGATTGAAATATAAAAGCACTGGCTACTCATTGAAACGTTTTTCTCTGCACAAAGTAGTTTATGTTTTGTAGAGATTATTACAATATACGATAGTATGGTTCACATTGTTCGCTCATGACATAGTTTTCTCATTCAACTCTGTTTGATGAGTGATGGGTATGCACATGGTGATATTTTAAGAGCCTTAGGATTGGATTAAAAAAAATACACATAAAAATTAGAGAAATGTATGAAATCTTTATTTGAGTCGATAGAACGATTTATATAATTCAATGTTTAAAGATGATTTCAAATGGTTCATACGCTGGGTCCAATTTTGGCATACTCTCTCCAACATATCGGGTCGGTATCTCACGAATAAATCCTTCGATATTGGCTTCCAGTACGTCAACCGTTGCGGGCTCTACAAAAAATTGTCTAAAAGCGTTAAATCGCATGATCTAGGCGGCCAATTAATCGGCCCCAAACGTAAAATAAACTGTTCACCGAACACGCCTCTCAATTGAGCCATTTTTTCGTGTGCTGTGTGGCATGTGGCACCGTCTTGTTGAAACCACATGTCAGCCAAGTCCAGCTCTTCCATGTTGGGCAAACAAGAAGTTTACAATAATCGCACTGTAGCGCTCGCCATTCACAGTAACGTTCATGCCTTCGTCGTCTTTGAAAAAGTACGGTCCAATGATGTCAACGTCCCATAATCCACACGAAACAGTGCATTTTTCGGGACGTAATAGCATTTACATTGATGTTCTCAAATTTTGTAATGGATCAGTCTGTTTGTATTTTTTGTTTTTTTGCTAGCCTTCGCAATTGGCGTATAGCACAAGTCATGATACTATGTGAGTAAGAATTGCGTGCCTTCCTTGCGTGTAGCTCGCGGTTAATTTTCGTATATTCGGGGAAAAATGATGATTCCACCAGTAAGCTTTTCGTAATATTGTCCATTACATGTTTGCATACATGAGCAAGACCTATATATTCTGAAAGTAGAACTAAAAATAAGATGCCCGAGTCTGGTCGTTTTTCTAGATCAATTCGTTTACAATAATATTACTGTAAATTACTCATACAAAAGTTTTTTTTTTTTAAACAACTGCTTTAGAGTCCAAAATGTTAACCTTCCAGGGTAGAAAGAAAATCAAATGGATATTGAAAAATGCATTTTTGTGACATGTTAACACCCAACGCATGATATGCAAAAATTATTTCTTTTTTTTTTTTTTTTCTTTTCTTGCCGAGAAAATTTTAGACAATGTTTTTGTTCAAATACATTACAGCAGCGCGAGGTCTTATGAGGGCATACGTTTATCTTTCTATCCAACTTGCAGCCGTCTGTGAAGATGTGAGTGCAATTCAGTAGAAATTCATGTTCTTCTCAGACCTATGTCCCCAGAAAGGAAGTTTGGATTTTCTTTGAAATTAATATTGAGGTTTGACTTGGTCAATTGTGGTGTTGCTGTGAAAAGGATTCATGATACTTGTCAAGAGATTTTTAGCAATAAGTCCGATTTGGTGACAATATGTTTACCCAGTAATAGCCTAGACAGACGGCAGCATTAATCCGGATTAACGTCTCATTTAATCCGAATAAACTACTAACCTGACAGACGGCAGTATTTGGGATTAACTAAACAGCTGATTGCTGTTGCGGATTAGCTGCAGTTAATGCCTGAGTTAATTCGAATTAAAGCATTAATCCGGATTAACGCTGCCGTCTGTCAGGGCTATAAGTCAATTTAGATGAGATTTAGGATCACTTCAAGTGCTAACGCTAAGTGTTGTTCTGAGTGCTTCAGTGATAAAAATTTCGCTATATTTTTTCAGCGTTTTAAGAGGCTCAATGCTATATATTCCTAACAAAATTATAGTTTTAAGTTGTTTATGTATTGCTGAATATTACCTACAACCAAGGAAAGACTGTACGTTTTTCTTTTACCTTATTTCTTACACTCCTTCTGTTCAAAATGTGAGGTAATGTTTTAAAAATTCTTTTACAATTAATTATGTTTTAAATATCTCCAGAGTATATGTAATGTAAGTTTAATTATCTGAATTAATTCTACTGTAAATGTTATCTTAATACCTGGCATGACCTAATTCATTATGAAAGAAGAGAGTATGCAATATGAGACTATAGCCAATGCGTTAGTTCATAATATCATAATAGATATAATCATAAATTTAAGAAAAATATCATAAAAGAAATGCTTAATTGGAATGAATATTTTCGGTTTTCTTATCTTTTTTTTTCATATATTTCACTATATTCACACTACCTTTTTTTTTTGCTTTTCTATTTTATTACACTTTCATTTCATTTTATTTTAACTAATGTTAAATTAAATGTAATTACTATGTATTAATACATAGTACACAAGGTACAAGTTACAAACATTAAACTACTATCTTTGTTAAATGCAATAGTTGCTTCTAACAATTATTAGCATTGCAGCAAATTTTTTAATTAACTGTTAATAGAATTGTCTGTTACGTAAAGACGATATAAAGGTATTTTTTTTTTTTTTTTGCTTTTCTGTTATTTGTGCTCTTTCGCTTTCCAGGTGGATGATTTTGTTGCTGCTGACTCTAGCCCCATTGGCATTATTATCCTAACGATTTTTTTTATTTTCATTAGTAGATTTTATTTTCGCACTGTGTCCAGAAAAGATTTTGCGTAATAGAACGTGTTGTAACGTATTATTATTACGATTAACTTTAACCATAGTTCATAGTTAAAATTACTCTAACTATTATTTAGTTACCTTACGGATGTCTTCATGTGTGTGTATGTGTGTGTGTATGTGTGCTTAACGGAAACCATAGATATTTCCCATTTGGATTTTTCTTCATTTCTTCACTTTGTGCAATACTAATTGGCTAACTTAAGTGTCGTTACGCTATCCTAACGTCATTTCTATTACGACATTTTTCTATTTTCTATTTTATCCTTTTTCTGTTCTCTTTTCAATTAGCATCGCCCGCACACACACATAACATTCTGTTAAGCTTTTGTCCACAACCTTCCATCTGTTGGATATACTCATACCAATGGGATTATCTTAAGCGTTCCACATAGCTACTCTTATCATCCATACAATCCCACCTCGCACACATATTCTTCTCTCTGCTAGTGTTTATTCAGTCAACTGCAAATAAAAAAGGTAGAAAAAGGAAAATAAAATTGTACACGAGTTAAAGACAGGAGACGAAGGAGAAACTGCCACAATAGATTTACCACCATGAGCTTGCGGTAAAAGCAAGCTACTATGAGTACCACATTCATTTGTTTGTTCATTTGTACTCAACTTGTTCGTCGTCTTTATAATATATTATATATATATATATATATATATATATATATATATATATATATATATATATATATATATATTATATGGTATATATATAAAGTGTGTTTATCATCTCACCTTAACTAACTCATCTTCATTTTGCACTTGGTTTCCCACACAGTTCACTTTTTTTCCCTATATTAACATCTGTACGTATGTATTGTATGTACCTATTATATATGTAATAGTTTATGTGTATTTTGTCCTTTCGCTTTTCCATGTTTTATTTAATTCTTTCATTGCTCCCATACTAAACTATATGGCCATTACTCAAACATCATACTTCTTTGCTTTTGTCTGTCTGTCTGCTCGTCTGTATATCTGTATATCTGCCTCGGAGAATTCAAATATCATCCATAACCATCCGTCCATATCCATATCCATTCATATACACATAAATGAAATATACAATTTTCTCACCAGTAAACTATCTATTCTATCTGTTTTTCTTATCGCTCATTCCAAAAAATGTTCTTTGTCATTTGGTATTTGTCATGTCTTTTTACTTGTCGTGTTTTATCACCTGTATATCTTTGCGTGGGTCAGCTAGTTGCTTAGTCACTACGGTTGGTTGAAGGGTCGGTTTGCCGCTCTGTATTTGGACGACTGCTTAGTGGTTTGTTCAGATTCCTTAGTTTAAGTGTTAATTAAATTTCTTGCGATTTCCTACTTGATGTTCTGACAAAGATGGTCTATAAAAGAATTTATTCGAATTCTGTGCTATTTTACTTCTAGATGATGTAGATTAGGTTAGGTTATGTGGCTGCCCTCTCTCTGAGAAAGGCCCATTGTGATACCACCGAGCTTCTCTTCCATCACTGTTGTGCGTATTAAATTTGGACAGCATTAGAAGGGACCTACTTATATTAGCCGGTTCTGAACGGCAGAGCTCTTGTGACATCATTTTAACTAAGTTTTGTGACAGAGAGCCCTTTTAAGAAGGATTTTTGGCAAATTGTTACTACCGGAAAAATTGCCAATTCTTGCCGACAAGTGGGTACCGTTCGAAAGAAGAATCTTTGCGATATTAAATTTTGTTATACTTCAATCGGGGATTGAACCCACACAACCTACAGATCAGAAGGCCAACGCACTACCCAATGAGCTACAACTACCACCCATCTAGATAATGTAGCTCGTTATTAAGATCCCCCATCGATTCAATTTCCCGTCTCGAAATATTGCGTGGATACCCCTAGGTCGAAAGTCTATGGGGTTCCAATGAAAATTGCTATTGATTCAGATTCAGAATATTTTAAAATAACTATTCGAACTGTTTAAATGTCAAATACCGTTTGTCACTTTTGCGAAATGCTATTGCGGCTTGCATTAAAGAAAACCCTTATCATGTTGTGTACTTATATTTGCATTTGCTAAGTGTTTAAATGGACAGATTTATTTTTATTCAAGGTTTTACTCAGTTCGAAATTATTTTCTATAGTTTGCTTATTTGTCGAAATCCTTGAACTAGGACAGCATCCCATGACCTTTATCATGCTTTAACGTATTGAATGTTTTATTGAGGTTAAAAGTACTTTGCAGATTCGGTTCATTCATTATAAAGAACCGATTAGGTCATACGGCTATGTGATAGTATCGTGTTGTTCCATTTATGCCAATATTTACTTAATGTTATAGTGATTTTGAAAGAGAAATTGTTGAAGGAGCGATACCTTAACAATACTTGAACGTTTTAGATGTGTGTCATGTATTAGTGACACACACCAGCATTTTCTATAATGTATTTTTTCAATCGCTAGCCTAATTCATAGTCAAGCTCATCCAATTCTATAGCGTTGTTTCTTAAGAAATCTATTCATCCAAATGTTCTTCACAAGACCCCACAATTTGCGCCAACTACCATGACATAAGTCTCCTGAGCATCGCATACAAAGTATTATCGTGGATATTGTGTGAAAGATTGAAGCCGATGCTCAGCAACCTGATTGGACTTTAACAGTGTGGCTTCAGATCGAATAAATTCACCATCGATAAAAATTTCACACTACGCCAAATTCTGGAAAAGACCCAAAAAAAACAGATCGACACACATCACCTATTCGTCGATTATAAAGCCACTTTTGACAATCAGATAAGGACCTCTACACGACAATGTGTGAATTTGGTAAACCTGCAAAACTCATTCGACTTCACAGAATGACACTGCTTAACTCTCGTTGTGCAGTGAAAATTCGGAAAGAATCTCTCCCCTTTGTTTAATACTGAACGAGGTTTCAGACAAGATTCAGATTCGTTACAGGTGTTACTTTGGGCTGTGTAAGCAATTGAGTAGTCGAGCCCTATCTCGAAGTTCGAATATCACACTCTACAAGTCCCTCATTATTCCTGTCCTAACATATGGCGCAGAAGCCTGGACACGGCCTTCCATCACGGATGTGAGGATGCTGGACATTTTCGAGAGAAAAGTTCTGCACAGGATCTTTGGACCTATTTGCGTTAATGGCGAGTATCGAATAAGGTACAACGATGAGCTGTATGAGCTGTACGTTGACATTGATATAGTCCGGCGAATCAAAATCCAGCGGCTGCGCTGGCTGCATCATGTCGAGCGAATAGAAGAAGACGCTCCAACGAAGAGCGTATTTAATTCGGTACCCGCTGGAGGACGCAGAAGAAGAGGAAGACCAAACATCCGTTGGAAGGACCAAGTGTTGGGTAACCTGACGGCGCTTGGAATATTCAATTGGCGCCAGCAAGTGAAGAACAGAAAAGACTGGCGCGCATTATATATTCGGCCTAAATCAATCATCGGTAGTTATGGCCACATAAGAAGAAGAAGAAGAAGAAGAATTCTTCCAAATGAAAGTCAAAAATTTGCATGACAAATTTTATCTCAGATTATTCAAATTTTGAACTGAATTAAGAAATTGATGAAATAGATTTCATTAAGATTAAGAATGTTTGAGTCAAAAAATTATTATATTCAATAATTAGGTTCACATTAAATCGGTCACCAGCAACTTCAAAATCAAGTTAAATATTTTGATTAAATTTGAATACATTGTAACTGTAGCATTTATTGTATATACCTGTGAGTGTTTTATATTTATTTTTAGTACAAATTTTTTTTTTTATTAGCATTCTCACACACAGTTCAGTTTCATTTTCCCCATGTTTATCATTTCGTAATTCACTTTCTCTGTAATGCTGCGCGCCGGTTCATTTGTGTTTGATTGGTTTTATTTGTTTATTGGTTTGCTTTCCATTGATGTTGATGCTGTTGCTGCTGTAAGCGGTGTTTTTTTTTTTTGGGGGTTTATTTTTGATATTATTGATTACGTTTTCATTCACTTTTACACTGTGTACACACACACATTGACTTATTTTAATCGATATTTTACATTACACATGCTGGTATCTCTATCTGTGTGTCCATTTTGTGATTTATCACAGTGTGTGCTTTTACAAATTTTATTTCATTAATATCCTTTTATTGGTGGGAAGGTGAGAGATTAGAATAATAATAAATAAAATGTAAAATATTATTTATTATTTATTTAATGAATTTTATTTATTACAAAAATGCCACTAATACCCATTGTAAACAATATAAATTATAGTTTTTATTTGTGCATAGAAACATTTAGAAAGATTATCATATTAATAATTATAATTACACATAAACCTCAGTTAGTGGTTGGATGACAGATCCATCCAACCATTTATAACTATTAGTATATACAACAAACAACTGTCATGTTAGACATGCTGGTGTTGGTCATACTCGTATGTATTTCCTGATGAAATTCAAACAAAACCAGAGAGAGAGAGAGAGAGCAAGACAAATTATTATCCATCTAAAGACCAAATGATTTTGGATAAACATACACCTAGGTACATACATGCATTCATATGTGGCAAGAGAAAGGGCGATCAATGCAAATAAACATGTCCTGTGCCATAATTAATTACACACATGTGTTCAAACTGTACCCACACACACACACACTTACAAACAGAATTCAAAATATACAAAATATGATGAAACATAACGTAGCAACATAGAAAGTAGCTTGAGAAAATTAAGTGCACCATTTCATAGGCAAAAATTAGTACATACAACCAAAAGATTTGCATGAATCATATATGTACTCGTATATATATATTACCTGATATATTAAGTTTTACATTTCTTGAAGGACCTGAAGGATTTTGGTATTATCCACAAACGCTTTTAAACGATTTGCAACCAACGTGTATACATACGAGTTTGTATATGTATGTATACGTGACATATCTGTTATGCCTTGCAAATAAATCTTTGAAAGTATGTTCATTAGCAAAAATCAAAATATGTACATATTCTCATACTCGTTGGAATATATAATAAAGTAATAAGGCAAAGTCGTTAGTGAAATCTACAAAAGTATTTAGTAGGAATTTCTAATCACAAATAAAAGTATTTTTGTACACATATGCAGTGCTGGGCATATTCGAATTTGAAATGAAATGCTGTGCTCGTTAGTTCGCAAAATTTTATCATATAACCATATAGGTGGGGATAAATAAAAATTCATATAAATTCGAAAAAAAATCACTTCATTATTTTGATAATTTTGTATTTTGTAAAAATGTATGCGGCATTTTTTGGTGTGGTCAAATATGTCCTTTAACCCTATGGAAGTGCTTGAAAAAGCCATTTGAAATTTTCATTCAATTTTTTATACATTTCTTTTAAATCGTAAATAATTATAATATATGAAAGAATTAAAGCATATAAAATTATCTATCCGACGAATGTAGAATGAACTAAATCGCACCAGTAGAACTCGAGATATTGCGATTTTAGTAACACAGAAATTGACAAAATTTTGTAATTTAACCCAAATTTTGAACTAACAGTACTCTGTTAAAAATGTTTTCCGAGAGAAATCACGATACACGTGTAAACTTAATTTATGTAAAGAATTTTTTTTTTTTTCAAAATTGTCAGTTGAATTTGAAGTAGGTCATTTAACCCTACGAACGTGCATGAAGAAGACGTTTGAAATATTCATACGATTTTTTATACATTTCTTTTAAACCGCATACAATTATAATATACATATGAATTAAAGTCTATAAAATTATCTATCCAATGGATGTTGAACGAACTAAATCACACTAGAAGAACTCGAGATATTGCGATTTAAGTAACACAGAAATTGACAAAACTTTGTAATTGTTGCAAGTTTTGAACTAACGGTATTCCGTTAAAAAAATTTTCGAAAAAAAATCACGATACACGTGTAAACTTATTTTCGTTAAGAATTTATTTTAAAATTGTCAGTTGAATCTGCAGTATGCTAGGTTAGGTTATGTGGCTGCCCTCTCACTGAGAGGACACTCTAAGGCCTGAAAGGCTAATTATGATACCACCGAGCTTCTTTTCCAATGCTGTTGTGCGTGTTAAATTTGGACAGCATTCGAAGGCACCTTCTTATATTAGCCGGTTCCGAACGGCAGATCTCACGTGACATCACTTTAACTTAGTTTTGCCACAGAGAGCCCTTTTAAGAAGCATTTTTTGGCAAATTGTTATTGCGGGAAAAATTGCCAATTCTTGCTGGTAGGTGGGTAATGTTCGAAAGAAAATTTTTTTTCAATATTACATTTTTTGATGCTTCAGACAGGGATTGAACCCACGACCTACAAATCAGAAGGTCAGCGGACTAAACAATCTGAGGTATTAAATCCTGAAAGTTGTGCGATTTAAAATAGAAGGACCCATAGATGAAAGCGGGTTTTTCGTTCTGTCATATTGACGGAGCGGGTCTTTCTGTGGTAAAATTTTGAAGTGGAATTTTCGAATGTCAAATATGATAGTTGTTGATGAAACCTTGTTGCTGTACATTTTTAGTTGTTATTAGAATAAGGTCGATGAAGGCTAAACTTAAGAGACAGATCTAAATTGAAGAAAGGTCTTATTTAAAGTTCTTAGCAACCACATATGTCTAGGTAAAATTTGTTTGTACCAATTCTGTCGAACTATTTGAATATTTTCTAAGCAATGATCAAGATGATGGTTGTTCTGAAAGATTCACGTCAAAAGCTATTGAATTTTAATGAATGTTACTATTTTCAAATAACATATTTTTGTCAGATTTCTATTTACAAATGCATAATTTTTTTTTAATATTTCATATCTGTCATTCTCATTTTTTTTTCTTTCGTATACTCGTCTCTCTCATGTTGGATTTTTAATTTATGCACATTTTATATGAAATATTTACAAACATTTCATTCGTATGTTTCAATCTTTGTGTGTGTGTTTTTGTGTGTGCACACCACGTTGAGCTGTTGTGGTTTATATTTGTATATGTATTTTGTGTGGTAAAAAGGATTACTTGAATACATATCATATCTCTTTAACAGGAGATAAAAATTACATACCCACTGACTAATATACTGAATATTATTTATGTAGGTATTTTCTGTCTCTTTTACTATGTAGTAGTACTGCATACTTCAACTGTTTTTTTTTTTTGGGTATATTTCTCGTGTGTTGTTGTTTTTTTTTCTCTTCTACTTTGTCTTCTTCCTGTTGGTTATGATGGATAAACATCATCGTTACAAAGTGGTGTCATAAATTCTAAATTGTATCTGTACAGCTAAAATATATAACAAATAGAAGAAGTATGCATGTATGTGTGTATTTGTAATGAACGTCGAAGGATATTCTTGGTTTGTTAGATAACCAAAGACCATCACATAAAGTAGAAGGTTTAGAAATTGGGTGGCATGCGTGGTGGAATACTTGACTGGTTGTCTGTTTGCTGTATATTTACGAATTGCAAAGTAGTCATTTGCATCATAACTATTTGTCGTCTTATGTCATTTTTGTTGTTGTTGTTGTTGTTAGTAATTGTTAGGAATTTCTTCAAGGTAGCAAAGAGTATATACCTTATACCATTTATGTATATACATACATTCTCATGCTTCAATAAATTTATATTTATATATATTTGTGTAATACAGTTAAGAGTGTGTAAGCAAAATTGTAAAATTGTATGTGATTATATATATGTAAAATAGTTTTGGTTGGCTTTACAATTTTCTTCCTTGTGTTATTAGCATAGGCTTTCGATGTGTACTCGTATACTATTGGTTTAAGAATACCATCTATGTAAGGTATATTGTTATTTTAGCTCTATTTATGGTATGATAATGTTACCAGTAGTTAGAAGAAAAATACCTATTTCAAGATATTATTATTATTCAGTTTCTGTGTACAGAATTTAAATGAGTTACATATACCTATGGTATACCTTGGAATTTTGATTGTGATTTAAATTGTATTGTTCTGATTTGTAAGTAAAGTATTTATTGAAGAATTTTAACTAGCTACCAATTTAAGGAGCTAGTCGTGATGAATTCCATATCATCTACCATACATACATACAATTTCGCTCTAATTCAGACCTTGAATAGCTTGTTACTTATTCAGGCTATTCAAAACTGCACTTTGACCTAAAAGGCCTTTTGTGATGCTATTGCCCAACTAAAACAATTCTGGACTATTTATAAATCTTTTAATTGCTGTGGGCTTGATTTTATCTATGTGGTTTGGAGTCAAGATTCCATTACCTATGTAATCAAGTCTACGTCTTGCCACCGCTGGGCAATTGAATAGAATATGTTCCGATATATCCTGCTCATAATTGACAGAGTCGACAGTTATCGTTTTCTACCACACCTATTTTCTTCATATGGCAATTGAGTCTATAATGCCCAATGAGCAGCTCTGTGTAGAGTTTTATGTCATTTCTGCTGAGTTTAAGAACAGCGTCCACCCTAACATGTGTGGGATCAATAAGTCCCTTCGACTGCTGCATGCCTATTTGGGCTCTCCAGTAATCGAGTAGATCCCGTTTCTGCCTTTCAGAAATCAGGTTGTTTATAAAACTGTTTGTAGCCCCATAGAAGGGCACTGGTCCAATGAAAGGAATGCTTGCGAACTCTTTTGTATGCCCCGGAACCCTCATTAGGGTGACAGGATTCTTTGCTGCCAGGGCATTGAGAAGTCTAAAACATTCCCAAACCAGCCCCGATTGAAACGAGAATTTTGCCAGAGACTTCAAAAACTAAGATGAAATTTAAACTTCAATTGATTTTCAATAAAAAAATGAATATACCTCATTACATGCCCATTTTAAAACATTACGAAAACCCTTTCAACGCAGTTAGTATATTTTACTTTTACACAAACCTCCCGTGATATAACAAAACCAAGTAACTACTTTTACGATAATTGTGGGAAATTGAGATTTAATGTTTCAAGTCCTAACTTATTCAAGTGAAATACTTCTTCGTCTTCTTCTTATGTGGCCATAACAACCGATGATCGATTTCGGCCGAACATATAATGCTGCGCCAGTCTTCTCTGTTCTTCGCTTACTGGCGTCAATTGGATATTCCGCCTGGTTACCCAACATTTCGTCCTTCCAACGGAGGTTTAGTCTACCTCTTCTTCTGCGTTCTCTAGTGGCTGCCGCATTAAATACCCTCTTCGCTGGAGCATTTTCTTCCATTCGCTCGACATCACTCAGCCATCACAGCGGCTGGATTTTGCTATGTCAATGTCAGCGTACAACTCAAATAGCTCATCGTTGTATATCATACGGTACTCGCCTTCAACACAAAAAGGTCCGAAGATCCTCCACAGAACTTTTCTCGCAAAAACTCTAAGCATCCTCTCATCCGTGGTGGAAATTGTTCAGGCTTCTGCGCCATATGTTAGGACAGGAATAATGAGGGACTTGTAGAGTGTGATTTTCGATATTCGAGAACGGGCTCGACTACTCAATTGTTTACTCAGCCCAAAGTAACACCTGTTAGCAAGAGTTATCCGACGCATGATCTCCAGGCTGACGTCATTGCAGTTGTTGATGCTGGCGCCAAGATAGCGGAAGTCCTTCACCACCTCGAAAATGTAATTGTCAACAGTGACGTGTTGTCCAAGACGCCGGGAGTCTCTGTTTGTAGACACTAGGTACTTCGTCTTTCCCTCGTTTAACGTAACACCCTTTCGACGTGAGTCTCGTTCCAACTCTGAGAATGTTGCACTGATTGTTCGCAAGTTGATACCGATTATGTCAATATCGTCGGCATACGCCAGCAGCAGCATGACACTTTTGTTGAAGATAGTGCCACTATGTCGTAAATCTGCAGCTCGTATAATTTTCTTCAGAATAAGGTTGAAGAAATCACACGATAACGAATCATCTTGTCTGAAACTTCGTTCGGTATTAAACGGAGGGGAGAGGTCCTTCCCAAATTTCCACTTCATTCTGGAAAGTCGAATCAATTTTGCAGGTATACCGAATTAAGACATAGTTGTGTAGAGATAAAACCTCATCGGACTCTCGAAAGCGGCTTTATAAAAGACGAATAGGTGATGTGTGTCGATCTGTTTTCCTTGGGTTTATTCCAGGATTTGGCGTAGTGTGAAGCATAGGCGATACTCAGGAGACTTATGCCATGGTAGTTGGCGCAAACTGTGGGGTCTCCTTTCTTATGTATGAGACAGGGAACACTGAGACCCCAATCATCGGGCATGCTTTCGTCCAATCATATTCTGTATCATCTATGTATATGTAACAAGAGACAAAGATTTTCGTTCTCGAACATCTATGATTTAGAAGACGAAGTAAGCCATATTGTTTAGGTTTAAGTACGGTTGCTGAAGTTAAATACTCCCAACCCCCATCAACACATGTTTTAGTAAAGAATAATATGCGTTTGAAATGAGTTTTGTGGTATTTCTCCAGAAGATACATTTTAAGGAAATTAAATTTGCAAATAGCCTCAATTGGCTATATACATATGGAGTGAAGTAAATAAGCGAAATGAAGAATATAAAATGTCTCTTTATTGAGTTGATTACAAGTTTTGACAAACTACTAATTGTTATGTAACTTTCAACAAAGTGATGACTTGTTCAATAATAACAACAACAACAACAACAATTTATACTTCCATCTACCACTGTTAAAAATTCCATTATAAACTTAATCAAAGTTTTCAATACGTTTATATTCGTAAACACTCGCACACTTGCACACTTACACACATATATGCGCGAGCAATAAATTAAAGTTTAAAATCCCCATATAGTAATGTGGCCGCAGATATGTGTTTAAACCATACATGTTGGCCATGCACAAGTGAGCTGGCTAACGAATAAGTAATCAAGTGATGTTGTGAACAAACATATCAGTATATATGTAAGTGTGTGTAAAAATATAAAATCCTTCTTGCCGAAATAAATAGTGGTGATGATGGCAAAAATTACGTTGATAACGATAGCAAAATTCATTATGACAACAATGCTGGTGCTGATGATGATGATGATGCTGACGATGATGGTAATAATGGCTGCAACGAAATTAGCCTCTTTTCAAAGTATGTTGTAATTATAACGGCAGGAACAGGAGCAGCGTAGACTAGTGCAAAAAGTTGTGTTGTGACAACAGAGAGCACAACAGCACATTACAGCAACAACAAATCATATCGACAATATCAACATCACACGGAAATTTCTCAACGCCAACAAGCAGCATATCCATGAATGGCTTCCGTATTACAGGATATCCAGCAGCAGCAGCAACAGCAGCTACAACAACTACGATGACAACGTCGAGTACAATACCATCGACAGCATCATTATCATCGTCAGGAAATGTAAATAAAATGAACAACGATGCCGCCGTCAATGCCGTTACTAAACATTTTAATCCACTGCATACACCGAATGGTAATGTGGGCGCAATGGTGAATCGCCAGCCCCAACAATCGCAGCAACTCAACTTGCATATCAACGAACCGATAATGCTGTCTTCACCATCTTCAGCATTATCACCGCCACCACCGTCATTGACCACAGTGCCCGCAAGTACGACAACAACTGCGCCGATTGCATTGAAAGGCAATAATCCCTTTCTGAATAGTCCTTCGCCCACGGACAGTATGCCTCCTAATCCGCCACCATCTGCTTTAGCATCAGCATTTGGTGGTTATGAAATGCCCGAATATGCCGAACCACAACGTATACGCGCAAATAAACAACAACAGAAACGTCCTCACAGTATCGCAGTGACAACAATGGCCGGAGCGGCTTACCATGATGGAACAACAGCGACAATGCAGCGCGTACAAACACCCAAAGCGATGCCATCGTCCTTTGTTGACTATAGTGCATATCAAGAGAAGCAGTTGCAACGCCAACAGCAACAACAACAACATCAACAACGTATGCTGCAACTAACGCGACAACAGCAACAGCTACGCAATGCAATCTCCGCAACGCCCGCTGCATCATCAGTTGACAAGGAGGCCTTATATGCTGCTCTCTTTCAGCAATATCGCAACAGCCCCACACGCGCTAATCCGCCGACGATATTAAGGCCGACTACAATCCAACCATCAATAGCATCGCCAACATCATGCACCACAGCCAATTCGTCATCATCGCCGACACCAGCTGGTTATTGTCCACCTCCAGTTCCACAACATCGCATCGCTCAACAACAACCAGTAACGTTGTCACAACCGCACCAGCAGCAACCAATCGTACCAAGACGCTCACAAAGCACGCCGCGTCCCATTAAAATGAACACATCATTGTCGGCGTCAGCCATTAGTGATGCTGGGAATAATTGTGTAGCCGGAACTGGGACAAACTCAATAATTTATGCCAATCCAAATAACGGCGGTGGTGTCTGTGGCCAAAGACCAAGAAGTCTTGATCGTTTCAATGGTGCATCCGGCGAGCAATTGAAGTCTCCTTACCAGCCGCCACCGATACCGTTGCGTAGGTTTGCACCTGGCACCACAGCTGCGACAACACCACGTAATACCGGCAGTCCGCAACCGGATGGCAGTGTTGGTACGCCAAAATTCATTGGAAAGAAAAGCACAAGTATAGATAATATAAACAATGGCCATGCGTCAACATCGGCAAATAGCAATTTTACTGCCACACTAGGTGGCATGAGACATTCAGTGACATTTCATGGCAGACAAAGTGCTGGACAAATTAATCTTGATGGTTTCCATGAAGGGACGACGAATACAACAGGTGACACGTCGCAATCCACTACAAACATGGGCACTTGGCACAAGACGGACGGAGGCCGACCCATGTCTTATGCCTTTGGTTCGGTACCAGATCAGACCTACCTGGAGAATCAATTGCGAGCATATTCGGAACAGTTGCGCACTATAACCGAAAGTGTACGAAAATATTCGGAGCAGGCTAAATTGTTGTCGGAATTGAAACGACAGCAACATTTAGCGAAACAGCAACAGCTGAATACTAGCACTAATGGTGCTGGCATAACTGATGAATCACATTCATCAGTGCAATCTCCGCATTCAGCAAGCAGCAATTCATTCACATCGAACATGATATCAACGGAGATTGTAAGTAAATCTCTAGCATCACTATCTGCTTCGTCAGAGCCGCACACACCATCAAATCAATTGCGAATGTTTTTGGATAATATTCGCAGTACAATGCGACATGAATACCAACAGAATATACCGGAAGAGATGCTCAAGCCAATAACAACAACGACAGCAGCAGCGTCGACACCAGTGCTGACCGATGTGAAAACATCTGTGCAGAATCAACCACAACAACAACAACAACAATCATTACAGAAATCAAGTGGACCAAGTTTTAAATGTTTCGCAGGAAATTTAGATGAGCTCGGCCATGTGCAAACATCATCACCGAGTAAAATGCAAACATCAGCCGGAATTGGAGTATCACAAAAAGCACATGCCGAAGTAGCTGATTTGCCAACACCGTCAGATCAATTGCGTCTCTTTCTGGATGCAATACGTTCGAATAAAATACCTGAATCTGATGAGAAACCCAAAATGGTTAACTCACAGACACTCGATTCGTTCATTTCGAAGCCTCTACAAATGCCTGATGTAACGTCTGGTACACCGGGTGCTAAGTCGTCATCAGCATTGGGTGGATTACCACCACCGTCACGACGTCGACCCAAAAGTGCGATTGCTACAGGTGCCCTTGACAATGGTCGTGAACACTCCATGATCACATCCGAAAGTTTCCATCAAATTTCCGATAATTTACGTTTAATGAGCGAAGATCTAAAGGCGCTGAGTCCGAGTAAAGTTGTAAGCTCCTCACATAGTAGCGGCAACCTGCAGCAGCATCAATTGTCAGCAGGAAATACGTTCGCTACAGAGCTCCGTGTTATAACCACAAACTCACCGCTCAGCACCTCACCGACAACAATGGGTGCTGGTTTCGCTCAAACGGCACCCAAAGCTGGTGGCGGCTTTGCTGCTGGTAGTACCACCTCGCTGACGCAAAGTCTCTCCACTGCAAGCAATTCGCTGGCATCGAGTGCCACAACAACGCCCTCAACTGCACCGCTAATGACAGATTTCAATGATATACTTGATAGTTTTCAACAAATGGCCGATAAGTACAAATCAAAAGGTTCCTACGATTACTTACGTAAGTGCTCCGAAGCATTGCGTCAACATTCGCAACAATTAAAACTTCAGCAACAACAGCAGCAACAGCAGCACCAACAAATGAATAATGGTTTCGGTGGCGGCATTCATGGTGGCGGTGGTGGTGGTGGTGGTGCTGGCAGTGATGATAGCAGTTCGTGCAGCACTACACCGGGTAGCATACGTGAAGCTGTACAGAATTTGCTAATGCAACCACGTAATGGATTTCAAATACTTGACGATCGTATGCGTCTATTCATCGACATCATCGATAGTCAGGATAGATTTAGTCAGGTAAGTTTCAGAAAGTCAAGCATTTAGACATTTCAAGCACTATGTATGTAGTTGTTTTTCTTAAGTGCTTTTACGTAAGTGGTTATGATGCATAATGTACATAAAGTGCGTATGAATGACGATGATGACGACGACTACAAAGTATTGTTGTATCAGTCATAGCTTTTATGTAAATTGCATATTTATATCAAGTACTTCGTTGTTGTGCATTCTGACTCTTTGGGTTATCAAATGCGTAAACTTACGCAGCTGCTGTAAATTATCATTATACTACGTACATCTTTAAATTAAATTTAATTCAAATTGAAAATTAGTTTGTTGTAAAGATGATTAACCAATTAACCCACAATATATAGGCCGATGTGCAAAACTTCAAATGTCTTACCAACTTTTCAATTTATCCTGGAGAAATGTAATTTTATTGTAAATATATTCAATTGAATCTCCGTAGATATATAAAATATATATATTCGTAGCCACAGTCGCTTAAATTTTCGATATCAATCCGAGGGGAGTGATATTGGGCATAATCGGCCGACTGCCACGCCCACACCGAGCATTCAAAGCGACTAACCTCGGAATTTTCAAAATTTTTAACTAGCTATAACTCACTTAATATACCATCTGGGACAACAATATTTGGCACATAAAATTAAGTCATATTGCTTCATTAACTTGCCAGAACTGGGCGAGTCACGCCTACTTTTTATAGTAGCTCCCATACAAAGTGCCTGAATTTCTTTGAAATTTAAACTGCTGCAACGTCGTCAACCATATGTCTAAGAGAACCATATTTGACACTTAGATTAATATTGTAGTCGGCAATAATTTGGCAAGAAATCAGCGTACCACGTCCACTTCATTATGTGGCACCCATACAAAGTTTCGGAAATTTAAAAAAAGTTAAAACCGCCTAACTTACAAAATATTCATTGTAGGACAACCATATTTAAGTTATGAATTAGTATTGTAAGAATAATTAGATTTGAAAGAAATGGGCTAGCCACGCCCACTGTTTATGGTAGCTCCCATACAAAATGACTGAATTTCTTTTAAATTTGAATTGCTGTAACTTTAGAAGTTTTCATCCTACTGCAACCATAATTGACAGGTAGATTAATATTGTAGTCAGTAATAAGCTGACATGAAATCAGCAAGCCACGCCCACTTCTTTATGTGGCTCCCATACAAAGTCGAGGAAATTAAAAGATATTTTAAACTGCCATAACTTACAAACTATACAGCTGAGAAGAAATATATTTAGGTTGTGAATTTATATTGTAAGAATAACTAGATTTGCAAGAAATGGGCTAGCCACGCCCACTGTTTATGGTAGCTCCTATACAAAATGACTGAATTTCTTTTAAATTTAAGCCGTTTTAACTTTGACTTTTTTTTTACCTAGAGCAATTACAATTAACATTTGGATAAAAATCGTGGTCAGAAATAATGTAGCATGAAAACCGCATGCCACGCCCACTTGTTAATCATACAAAGTTGCGAAAATTAAAGAAAACTTCAACCGCTAAGTTATACGAGCTATTCAGCGTAGGACATCCAAATTTAAGATGTGGAATCACATTGCAAAGATAGTTAGATGTACAAGAAAGAGACACGCCACGCCCACTTTTTATAAAACACCCATACCCATTTCAGGTGTAGATTAGTATTATAGCCAGAAATTATTCCTCAAATAATTGATGAACCACGCCTACTTCTTAATGTAACACCTATAGAAAGTAATGGAAATAAAAGAAGAAAAAAGATGGATATGCGAACAAACTTTTTATATATATCTACATATGCAGGGTATAATTTGGTCGGCCCTAGCCGACTGTAAGGTTATTTAAAAAAAATTCCATTTCTCACCTAAGAACATAATAATCTAACTAGTTATTTATATTTAATTCAATTTAAGTTCCACCTTATCTTATTAGTTTATCCGATGGAAATTTGTAAACTGTACTATTATGGATCATTTAGCTGCTATGCGGTTTATTACCATACAGTGTCAATTTCATCAGCCTATTTACCTGATGTTGAAGTAATTGAAAATCGAAACTTGATTAGCATCAATCATTAAATAATTTCACCAATGACGTTGTCTATCGTTCGTTATCGTTAAAGTCGGTGCTGTCATCATTAATGTTGTTTTCTCATTATACATATGTATGTACATACGTATTATACGTCGCTGTCTCTCTCAACTTTGGAACAATTCTAACAGTTATATGATGCTCGTTAAAATTATTTAAGCCATTTGAGCCTTAAGGAATTTTCAATATTGTTTCAAACTATATATATAGATATATATATTATATATATATATGTATGTGTACGTTGGCTTGCTGCCTGCTGCTTTGCTAAATGGGTGTTTAGGGTGTTTATATATTTGATTCGTAATTTGGATATGCTCGTGTACATACATCGCACTTGTCTACAAGATATTACTCCTGTACGACATACATAAAATTACATCTAATATAAGTCACCTATCAGTTGCACATATTACCTTATATATTCGGTATGGTTTTACCTCAATTTTAAGGTGAATATCTTAATGATATTTTCATTGATTATTTACAAGAAAATGCGTGTAAGCAAATATATTTGTTTATATTAGGCATTTTATTTTCATTATTATGCGAGTATAGTTTGTATGTGTGTGTGAAGGAATTATTTTGCTAGAATTATTTAGTTGAAATCTTTTAAATTGTTTAAATTGTGTGTTAAACCAGTGCTTATAGATTTATTGGCTATTGTGTAATGTAGGTTTTTGCAATCTTCCATCTGATGGACGGCATCATGGCATATGAAGCAATGCCAAAAGATTTTTTACTCGATGATGTATGATTTTTACATTATTTGAAATAAAAAATTTCAGTAAGAACCAATGAGTAAATATAAGGTCGACTAAAAAGAAATCCATTATTTTTGGATTAAATTTAAGGTTTTATTTCGCATAGTTAGAATGATCCGATTTAGGTCAAATATGCACCGTTTTGTTCGATAACTTGTTGCCATTTTGAAGGTAATTTCATAATGCCACTCTCATAGAAACCCTCGTCCCTATTGGCAAAAAACTGGGACAGTCGATTTTCATAAGCTTTTCTTGATTCGAATTTTTCACCAGCAAAATCATTCGCCATAGACAGGAACAGGTAGTAATCACTTGGTGCCAGGTCCGGACTATAAGGTGGATGCATAAGAACCTCCCAACCAAACTCCTGGAGCTTCTGGCTAGTCACTATCGTTGTGTGTGGCCCGTCGTTGTCCTGTTGGAACACAATTCTTCTCCTATTGGCCAAAGCTGGCTGCTTCTGGGCGATTACTTCCTTCCAATTGTTGACAGTACAGGTCCGAATTAAGAGTTTGACCGTAGGGGAGTAGCTCATAGTAGATGATTCCCTGCCAATCCCACCAAACACATAGCAAATCCTTCCTCACCGTCAATGCTGGCTTGGCCACCGTTTGCGCCGGCTCACCGCTATTCGACCACGACCGTTTTCGCTTGACGTTGTCGTAAGTGACCCACTTTTCATCACCAGTAACCATCCGCTTCATAAATGGATCGATTTTGTTGCGATTCAGCAGTGATTCGCAGATGGAAATTCAGTCAATGAGTTTTTTTTGCGTGAACTCATGTCGCACCCATACATCTAGCTTTTTTTTTGTATTCAGCCTTATTTAAATGGTTCCAAACGGTTTTTTGTTTAACTCCTGGGCAATAGAAACAGTCCTTACATGACGATCAGACTCGACGATTTCCATTATTTTATCGATATTTTCGACAATTGGCCATCCAGAGTGTCGTGGTGCATCTTTGACATCAAAATTACCGGAACGAAATCAACGAAACCAAAATTTCATGTCAGTGGCTGTTACAGTATCAAGACCATAAAGACTATTCACATTTTCAGCCGTCTGGCTTGCGTTTTCGCCTTTATCGAAGAAAAACTGTAAAATATGGCTTATTTTCTCTTTACTGGTGTATATCTTTGACGCGTTCTCAAACAATACGGAGTCAAGCAGTCACAAAACTGTCTGAAAAGTTTATTTATTACGAAATTCTATCTTTCTCACGCCATCTAGCATAATTCGATCGCGCTTATACAACGCAAGATACAGACTACTAAAGCAATCTATTGGAAAAATAATGGATTTCTTTTTACTACACTTTATATAAAAAATTGCAGTAAGTAAATATTTGATGTTTAATATTCAGGCTCATGACAGGCATTCCGCGTGAAACTTTTCACATGGCAACAATTTAAAATGTATTACTGACAGGGGAAACATTTCGGACGCATATTTGTTCATGATAACCCCTAATATTTCTTATCAAGATTATTTAACTTGATTTTCACCGGTGATTTCTTCAGCGGTCTGAAATCTTCCAAAAACTAAAATATAGGAGGGTTATCCGAGAGAGAGGTTTCAGCATTTTTGTTTAACAAAATATAACAAATAAAAATATTGATGTTACTTTTTTTTGAGATTAGAATATCTTGAGAGTATCACGACTGATTTCATTCTGTGCGGGCCTTTTTTCATCAACGAAAATATAAATTAACTTGAATAAAACAATTTTGTTCTAGATGAAGAAATACTTGTATAAAGACAGTATTTAGCATGTAACTTATTTTAAACGTCTCCCATTTTCCACCTCCCGCCAACGCCCTTCTAACATATTATGTGCACAAATCTTTGAAAACTCCATCTATACTAAATTAGCCTATAATTAAGAGCACCCATCCTTCAATTTTGTAGTATACGAACATTTTAATCTAATCTTAAATGTTTTGGCAAACCACTGTGCCAACTGAACCATCATCGCCAAGCCAAGTTAACCAATATATACCAATCACACCATCATGTATATACATGTGTTTTTGTGGTGATGATTTTACTGATGATAATGATCACGATACTGATGGCAGTATGATGTACATTTTTGTAATTAATCAACTTTTGCAATATCAGGGCAACTGAGCTCTACCTATGTAGATATATATGTAGTACATACAAAAGTACATACCCAGATATAGCAAATTAAAGTACCTACCTACCTATCCACTGACAAATGTATGATAATAAAGCAAAGACATCATTATCCTTTCGATAAATAAAATAGAGTGTAAAAGAATACATGTATAAGAAAGGTGAAAGAGAAAGGGTAAAATGTTGATAAAAGAGGCGCTTTAACCATGATTTATGATGGCTAATTTAAAATTGGATAGTTGGTTGGATTGGATGAGAAGAACGTAGACAAGTGATGGAAATGAATGAAATTTCAGTAACATTTTCAATAATAATTATAATTAAAATTCATAGATATTTTAGGTATGTATTTATAGAAGAATACCATAGGATTTTAAAAAATCATAATTATGGTTAATTAATCAATGACTTTTACATATTGTGTAACACATATGTTGATACATAATGAAATCAATAAGAGTGCCGAAAATTATATTCAACTATTTGTGCGCACATAATGAATTGGCATATGTACATAGTGTTTTCATAATGAATATTTATTCCACACACACACACACATACACATGTTTTCCATTATCTTTGATTAGGCATATTTTGCATTTGCAAACAAACACCCTCACCGATTCACTCAATCAAAAAAAGTTCACAAATAAACATAATTGACACACTATCATAATTGACCTCAGAAAATGTTATTGTCAATGTTGTTTATTGTCATTATTTTTGCAAATAATTTCAAATTTAACTCAATATAAATACATTTTGTGGTAATTATACAATAGTAAGCAAAAAAAAAAAATTTGTTAATTATAATAACAATAAAACAAACAAAAACAACATACTAAAATATTTTCATAAAAAAAAATATTTTCTATATTTTCACATCATAAGAGTAAATATAAAGGGTTATCCATTTTGCGATTTCAAAAGTAAATGTAAATAAAACACATAAAATATTTTTTATCATGATATTTCTTTTTTATTATAAAGTTTGAACGTTGACATTATGTGTGAAATACTACATCATTTAAATGACCACCACGCGAATTGTTGCAAGCATCGATTCTTTTGAGGTAATTTTCGACCACTTTTTGACACATATTGGGCGGTATCTCAGCCATAACGTGACGAATGTTGGTTTTTAGGTGCTCAAGAGTTAAAGGTTTATCTGCATAAACACGGTCTTTCGCGTAGCCCCACTAAAAAAAGTCAAGCGGTGTCAAATCGCATGATCTTGGTGGCCACTTGATATCGCCACGACGAGAAATTACGCGGCCAGAAAATTTCTTTTGCAATAAAGCCATATTCGCTCGAGTTGTGTGGCATGTGGCACCGTCTTGTTGAAACCACATATTCTCTAAGTCGTATTCTTCAATAGGAGGCAAAAAAAGTCGGTTATCATATGACCATAACGCTCCGAATTGACAGTGACAGTCGTTCCATCGTCGTTTTCGAAGAAGTAAGGTCCAACCTCACCTCCGGACCAAAGAGCGCACCAAGCAGTGACTTTTTGTGGATGTAGTGGCCTCTCTTCAATTACTTGAGGATTCTCAGAACCCCAAATATGACAATTTTGTTTGTTAACATACCCACCGAGTGAGAAATGTGCTTCGTCGCTGAAGAAAATTTTGTTCGAAAAATCGCCGTCCACCGCCTGTTGTTCAAGCACCCATTCGACGTATCTACGACGTTGTGAATAGTCAGCTGGCTTCAGTTGTTGTGTGAGCTGGATTTTATATGGATGTAGGTGTAGATCCAAATGCAAAATCCGCCATAATGTGCCGTAAGACAGTCCTAATTCCTGAGAACGACGAGGAATCGACACATTCGGGTCTTCGGCAACACTTTCACTTACAGCAGCGATATTTTCGGTGGTACGAGCGAAACGATGATGCACAGGCCTTACAATATCTGTAACCGATCCAGTCTCTTCATATTTCTTCACAATTTTGCCAATTGCTTGCGTAGTTGGACGATTATGTAAACCATAATCTCCTCTTAAAGCACGATATGTGGCTGTGGAAGAATCACCATTTTTGTAGTAGGTTTTTACAATTTTAATGCATTGTGCGATAGTTAAGCGATCCATTTTCGCAAATGTCAGACTTTGAACTGAAAAAGAAAGAAATTGTTTTAACAACTCAGTTTGACAGATGTCGAATTCTAGCCCTATACTTTTGAAACCACGAAATGGATAACCCTTTACTTAAATACAGGTATGTGAACATGCATACATATATGTGCATAGGGTGGTTCACATACAAGTTATTTTTTTTTTTAAATAAAATTAAATTAATAAAAATCAATTAAATTCGATTTATTATGGGTTTATTGATCTCATTCACTGCCTCTGCTGACTTCGCTGTAAGAAATCATATCAACACAATTTTAGAAGATTTTATTCTCGCACAGACGATATTCGCCTTGAGAGCATAAATCGTTTTTGAATTCTTCTTCTTCTTCTTATGTGGCCGTAACAACCGATGATCGATTTAGGCCGAACATATAATGCGGCTCCAGTCTTCTCTGTTCTTCGCTTACTTGCGCCATTTGGATATTCCAAGCGCCGCCAGCTTACCCATCACTTGGTCCTTCCAACGGAGGTTTGGCCTTCCTGTTCTTTTGCGTTCTACAGCGGGTGCCAAATTAAATACCCTCTTCGTTGGAGCGTCTTCTTCCATTCGCTCGACATGGCCCACCCAGCGTAGCCGCTGAATTTTAATTTGCCTAACTATGTCAATGTCAGCGTACAACTCATATAGCTCATCGTTGTACCTCATACGGTACTCGCCTTCAACATTAAAAGGTCCACAGATCCTGCGCAGAACTTTTCTCGCAAAAACTCTAAGCATCCTCTCATCCGTGGTGGAAATTGTTCAGTCTTCTGCGCCATATGTTAGGACAGGAATAATGAGGGACTTGTAGAGTGTGATTTTCGATCTTTGAGAACGGGCTCGACTACTCAATTGCTTACTCAGCCCAAAGTAACACCTATTAGCAAGAGTTATCCGACGCATGATCTCCAGGCTGACGTCATTGCAGTTGTTGATGCTGGCTCCAAGATAGCGGAAGTCCTTCACCACCTCGAAAATGTAATTGTCAACAGTGATGTGTTGTCCAAGACGCCGGGGCTCTCTGTTTGTAGACACTAGGTACTTCGTCTTGCTCTCGTTCACCGTAAGACCCATTCGACGTGACTCTCGTTCCAATTCAGAGAATGCTGCACTGAGTGCTCGTGAGTTGATATCGATTATGTCAATTATCGTCGGCATACGCCAACAGCATGACACTTTTGTTGAAGATAGTGTCATTATGTCGTAAATCTGCAGCTCGTATAATTTTCTCCATAATAAGGCTGAAGAAGTCACACTATAACGAATCACCTTGCCTGAAGCCTCGTTCGGTATTAAACGGAGAGGAGAGTTCCTTCCCAATTTTCACTGCCTAACGAGACTTAAGCAGTGTCATTTTGCAAAGTCGAATGAGTTTTGCAGTTTCTGCATTGTCCACATAATATTGTTCTTTTTTGGCAGCCCCAAAAAGGGGTCAAACAGAGGCTTGCCATCACCAAGACACGATTATAACACGACTAACGAACTTAGCGCTCAAAATATCCATTGCTTGGCTTGGTATATGACATGTGATAAGCCCATGTGTTTAACTTCAGACCAAAAGCAGTTACTAATCCTATTACTGTTGAGATCGGTGACGAATCAATGTTCTATGGATTAAGTTGTACACTTTCTGCCACAGCAGTACCACTCTCGTAGCTATACAAAATACGTCAACAGGGACTTTTATACAAATGGTGGGTATTGGAAAATGTCAACTACTCGTTAGGAAAACTCTCTCGGTGAAATATTGAAAAACGGTGCATTTTCTTATCCCAAAAATTGTACACGATTCCGAAATGGGTTAAGTCGAGCTAGCAATCGTAAGTTGAAAATATGTTGGTATGTATGGTAGAAATTAATTTGCATATGTACTTTTAAGCAGATGCACACACATACATAGATGAGAGTACAATTCATATTGTATATTGAAGTTAAATTAAATAAATAAATTACGACTCTGCTTATCGCATTCATATGTAAATTTTAAATGAAATCAAAATATATCTACAATATGTACGAGTACTTGCAAATATGTAAAAATATTAATGGGGTTATAAAATGTTTGTATAAATACAGGGTGTTTCATTTAATTATATCTTTTTCATATAATTGGGAATACATTTAAAAGGGACAAGTTGTTAATGTTGAATAGCATATTCAACATTAATTGAATCACCTTATATGTAATAAATATGGGCTTACGTACTAGTACATAAATTTGCTCTATCATTTCATCTCCCCAAAAAACGTATGTTGTTTTTGTAAGCAGTTTGTATTTGTTATTTGACGAAATTTTTCAAATTAACTTATGATTATTTATTATGTTTACCATTGCATTTGCAAATGCATGTGTAAATGAGTTAATAGCTAATGCTAGGAAAATACATTTATTGCTAATCACGTTTTGGGACAAAATTTTATTACCCTAAATTCCATTTTGCATTGCATTAATGTTATAATGTGTTGTGACTTGTTAGTGCTTAGTTCTCATATAATAAATTGTAATTAAATATTAAAATTTAATAAAGCAATGCAAATAAATAGAAAAGATTTAAAAACAGTTTTCACCATCACATAATTAATTAGTCACTAATCACAGCTGTTGTATTATTAAAACTAATAATAAACTTGAATCACCATAGTTCCAATGTGGGCAATTTAAAATTGAGGAATATTGAAATTTCTAATGACATGAGGAACGTATTTAGGTTCGGTTAAATTTGCTTGGTTGATCTATAAGATCTCACGTAGACCAATACCGGTCCATTATGATACCAAGTGAAATTGTGGGATTGCTTATATTTTGCTTTTAATACATTTTTTTGCGAGTTTCAATAAAACACTACCTTTGTGACCTGCAATGGTTTCCAGGGTTGGAAAGGTCGCAGATCCAAGGTAGTTGAAACGCAATCTGTAGAGTGCTGGGCAGTGACAAAGTAGGTGCTCTAAGGTACCCCTAGCATTGACCTCGTTGCTATCAGACCGTATCAGACCAATTTTTGCAGCGTAAGACGTAGTAAGGCAGTGTCCCGTAAGAATCCCAAACAGTAATTTACAATCCTCTCTTGGGAGTTATAAAATGTAGTCGGTGCATTTGCTGTCATGTGTGCGAAGCATGAGGTTAATCCCTACCACAAGGACTCCACTTCCTGAATCATTGCTACGGCAATCTCTGTTTTCAATGTGGAAAGAGGAGGATGTATGTGCAGCGAACTGACCTTCGACAGGCTTACGCCAGCTTTGCCGAGTGCGTCCAATTTTTCATTACCCTCAATTCCCTTATGTCCCGATACCCAATAGATGGTGACGTGTCTGTCAACGCATAGTCTATCCATTCAAGTTCTACACTGTCGTACGCGTTGTGAGTTTGTCATTGCAGCTTCTATTGCCTTAATGGCTGCTTGGCTGTCAATGAATATATTAACCTAAGAGCTAAGGGGAGCGCCTTCAACTGCCAGCTCTGCTGCCTTCATAGTGGCGCAGATCTCAGCCTGAAAGACGCTGCAGCAATCTGGGAGCTTATATGATTGTTAATGCCCAAGCTCCGAACAGAACACTGTAGCCCCAGCGCCATTTTGGATCCATCGGTAAACAGGTTGCAGGAGTGACAATCCATGTTGATTAATTTGGACAAAAATTATAATTCAGCTTCATAGTACAAAAATGAATAAAAACTAAATTCCTTAACATTTATAATTTTCTGGAATCACAAAATCGCTTATGTTTTACTTATATTGTAATATTATTATCGCATTTTAACGCAATTCTTTTTGCTGTGCCAGCAATCTCATTTTGATCCCTTCTTCTGTTGTTAATTTTCATATGCCCTCTATGTAGGAGGTACATACTTTGCTTGATTATAAATGAGAGTACCTTTGGATTTGTATTTGAGTTTGTGTTGCAGTGTCCTCGCGCATGAATGACAACTTCATTAATCATAACATTGTACCAGCAATAATTGTGTACTCTTATAATGGATGAACATCAATGCACGGTGATTCATTTGCAAAAAAAAATATGAGTGCATATGTTATACAATATTGGGGAATAAGTATTGCATTATACCATTGGATTTTGGGTTTTAATATGTGAACAAAAAACTGATTTTAAACAGAAACTAGCCAAAAGTTATAGTTGTGTATTTACAATTCTAAAATTAAGTCTTTCTTAATACTTGATTTTTTAAGAGCCTTCGGATTTGATTTAAAAAAGAAGCACATAAAATTTAGAGAAATGTATGAAATCCCTATTTGAGTCGATAGAATGATCTATGTAATTCAATGTTTGAGGGTGATGTCATGTAAATGTTGACCGCGGCTGAGCCTTAAATGGTTCATCCGCTGGGTCCAATTTTAGCATACTCTCTGCAACATATCAGCCAGTATCTCATGAATAATATCTTCAATATTGACTTCGGGATTGTCGCTTTAGGCACGAACCTTAACATAGCCCCCACAAAAAATAGTCTAAAGGCGTTAAATCGCATGATCTAGGCGGCCAATTGACCGGCCCCAAACGTGAAATAAACTGTTCATCGAACTCGCCTCTCAATTGGTCCATTGTTTCGCGTGCTGTGTGGTATGTGGGACTGTCTTATTGAATGCACATGTCAGCCAAGTCCAGCTCTTCCATTTTGGGCAAAAAAGAGTTTACAATCATGGCACGGTAGCGCTCGCCATTCGCAGTAACGTTCCTGACTTTGTCGTTTCTGAAAAAGTACGGTCCAATAATGCCACCGGCCCATAATCCACACTAAACAATGCCAAAAAAAAAAAGTTGCGAAGAAATAACCCTGTAATTTCCGAAATAGCTCCTTATTATTTTGTCCTATTGTTCTATAGGATCAACCCACTGTGAAAATCCATGTGACGATTTAATTATGCTCCGACATTACATGTTCATTTAAAATCATGCGAAAATCATTTGAATTGTTCAAATTTCAATTGGTCCTACGAAGTTGCATCGTAGGTACATATGCTATATACATGTTGACAAGAACATTCACAATAATTGTGTGAAAATCACACATATACATGAAGAAGAAATTATGCACGCAATTAAAACTTTAAACACATTTGCGTTTTATGTGCGGTGTATTTCTTTTAATCTGTAGCATATAGTACAAACAGATTTTTTACATAATTCATACATATATGTATATGCGCTTTCAGCAACACTTAGGAAGAATGGTTTAGTGAGCTTTTGATTAAATTTAATATGATGTTCTTCATACATACTTCGCACGTCACTTCAGTTATGTGTGTGTCGTTTATTGTATATGTGGATACTTGACTTATCGATGACATTGTGCCTATACATGTATATCCAATTATATGTAAATGTTGAAAATTAAGTGTCAGTGCCCAATGACGTACATGTGTATATGTAAATGCAGAAGGCTATGTCTGTAATACGTTAATGCATTATGCAAATGGGTTTTTGATTATATACATATATTTATATAGTTGTAGACGTATATATGATTTCATAATTACATTTGTACCGACTTGTATATGTTATGTAGAAGCATGTACAAAATGGATAAGATCCAATGGGCTAGCACGGTTCAATAATACAATATTCTCTCAGTATCTGCCACTGTTATGGGTTGGCAATGCTCAGTGCTTAAGACATTTATTTTCTGAGTCGTAGGGCTTGAGTTCTACTACACTGATTTTACTTTGTTTCTTCGTTAAGCATTTAGTGAGTTACAATATCGCCATTCCTAATCATGTACATGTACAGCCAAGTAAGGTAAGATAAAGAAATATTAAATTATCGTTTTCTAAAGAAAATAAAACGCTTATGTTAAAGTGAAAAGATAAAAATAATTTATTCAAAGTAATGGCCATAGCTTTCTATACATATTGACCAACTTTCAGTCAATTTGTGGATACCACGCCAGAAAAAGTGATCGTCTTTTGATGAAAACCATTCAGAAACTCAATTTTCTAGTTCTTCAGATGTTTTGAAGTGCTGTTCCTTAAGTGTGTGACCTATAGATGAAAACAAGTGGTAATCGGTAGGAGGCAACTGTGGTGAATATGGCGGGTGGGGTAACAAATACCAGCCAAGTGATTTGATCGTATTCTGAACCGGTTTTGCTTTGTGTGCCTGTGCATTGTAGTGTAAAGCAAAATTACCTTACCGTGTCTTCTGGCCCATTCTGGTCGTTTCTTTCGATCAATAAAAAAAAAAAAGCAAATATGTGGCACTGAAAGCCACATATTCCATTATTCTCTTCCATTACTGTTGTGCGTCTTAAATTTTTGGACAGTATTAGAAGGGACCTACTTATTTTAGCCGGTTCCAAACGGCAGAACCCTTGTGACATCACTTTTTCTGAGCTTTGTCACAGAGTTCTTTTAGAAGCTCTTTCATGGTAAGTTGTTACTGTCGGAAGAATTACCAATTGCTTGCCGACAGGTGGGTATCATTTGAAAGAAAAATATTTTCGATATTAAATTTGTTATGCATCAGCCATCACCTTTCTGATCCCACCAAATACACAGCAGCCTTTTCTTTCCAAAGCGATCCGATCTTGCGGTCAATGTTGATGGTTGGCCTGGTGTAACCCATAATTTTTTGCATTTAGGATTCTCAAAGTAAATCCACTTTTCATCACTAGTCACAATTTGATGGAAATAAACGCTTTTGATCTTGTATTTGAAGCAAAATTTAACATGTGTTTATTCGGTTTTCCATCTGTTGCTCAGTCAAATTCATGTGGCATCCATTTTCCGGTCTTTTTGATCTTTCCCATAGCTTTTAAATGGTTGGAAATGGTTTTTTTGTGTAACATTTAACATTTCTGCCAGTGTCACCTTCGTCCAACAATGCTTGCAATTCGATGTCTTCAAACATTTATCGGTGGCCTTCCACGTTCTTCATTTCTCAAATCAAAATCATCAATTTTGGATCTTTCCTATAGCTTTTCAATGGTTAGAAATTGTTTTTTTTTGTGTAACATTTAATATTTCTGCCATGTGTTGTTGACTTAAAGTGTCATCTTCGTCCAACAATGCTCGCGATTCGGTATCTTCAAGTAAAGCCGAATTTTATGGGACGGAACCAGTAGTTGCTCTTAGTAACGAGACGGTGAAGGCAAAGGTATGAAGATTGGATAAGAAAACTCCATCTCACAAGATGGCAGAGTATGTTCACTTGTCGACAGGCAAAGGCTTCGTTGAGGCTACCAAGGGGCTGTGAATCGGGGAGGGCTCTCAGACTGGAACGGATAACTCTGAACTGCCACCTCAGCAAGATGGGTCTTGTTGAAGGGGAGGATGCTGACAACAAGACTCTTCCATCGTACATGGTTCTGGGATCGTATATACGAGGTTTTGTCTTGCGTTGGTTTCATTAATCAGTTTCAAATTTCTGCCAGACGAGGATTAGCCTGCTGCTGCCAGTCCTATGTGATGGGGCTATCATCTATAGTTGCTTTGCTCTGATATAACATATTTATATATTTATAAATATAGAAAATTTAAAGTATCCTTTTGGATAATTGAAATGGAAAGCTTTCAGACAATCATGCAACCATTCAAATCAACTTCATTAATACATACAAGTATCTATGTGTATACTTACAAAGAATATCATTAAACTATTTTTATTCCACATCCACAATGATATATCTGTAATTACTACAACAGCAATGATATTGACTACATGTTTCATATTTTATATATATATTTTATACATGTAGAGTAGAAACTAAAATAATATTTCATTAATTTCGTCTGAGATCATTACACTTACACATCATTACCCACATCCAAATTTAGTCACACGTACAATACAATATATATAGTGTACTGTCAGTCACACCAAGTGAAACCACTGAACGTCGTAACGTAACATACTCATTATTCGCGTGTAAGCAAGTGTGTGTAGTCACCCACAATATTACGACCACTATTGCATAGTCACACATCGCAATACATATACTTGTATGTATGCATGTATGCATATATATATACGGTGTAACGTATACACACTTATTTGTTCATTCATTCTTCCTATAACTATGCTAATTTTAGCTCGTTTTGAAATCTACAAACACGTACATAAGCACATATATATGAATCCAGATGTGTGTGTGTGGAATACATATACTTCGTATACGTATAAAATACATAGCGGCATAGCGGCATATGGTACATATTTGCACTCTCACTTGCTTTAAAACACAAAAACGTAGCATATATGCAAGCGCATTCCCATGATATAAGCTGCCATATTAAAGTTAGTGCCACAGCGTTGTTGATAGCATTTAGGTGAATGGGTATGGGCGAGTGTGTGCTATGTTTTGTTGCGCTTTTCTAGAATCTATTTATGTGTAGTATTTGTTTTTTCGTTATTTTCTGTCCCAGGACATTCAAATATAAACGCATATATATATACACATATATACATATACTAGTTATATGTCCATATGTATGTATGAGTACGTACCAGTATCATTAAATGTGTTTTCGTTTTGGAGAATCTCAGTTGTCGTTCTTGTTATGAATTTTTAAGTTCAAATGTTAGTGAGAAATATTTTATGAAATCAACTCACGTTCATTTTCTGTTACTCTCACTCTTGCGCCGGTACTCTTCCAAGCAAAATACTTTTATGACGAAGTACGTATGTGTTTTGGTTTACCATTCGCCTTTGTTTTTTTTTTTCATATTTGATTTAATGGTGGTGTTAACATTTTTCATTCGTCGTATACCATCGCCTGTAGGAACAAACAGATCTTTGGCATCGTTGTTGAATTAAGGTGCTTAGCACTGGAAGCAGTAATGTTGCATAGGTGTTTTAAAAATGCATATACTATATGATTCATCTCAATGCACACATATGTGCACATACAGAGATACAGCAACATTTTTACATCCAGCAACTTTTTTTCGTTTCATCAGTTTACATGTAAAAAGTGTGATTCATCACTTTTTTTCTTTTAGTTTCCATTTTAGTATTTTGTTGTACTATTTTGTTTTATGCTTCAGTAGCAATTGATATGCTTGAGTTCATTAGTTGCCTTTGCTTTTCACTATCTTCCTATCTATGTGAGAGTGTGTGTTGTTTTTCTACTATTTGTTACTGTATCATTGATATCATTAGTTTTGATAGCATACTTTTAGGTGCAGTCCCATATAGAATGCAAACAAGAATACTAAGAACAAACTAGTTCACTAGGAGTTTTTCTAACAAAATTTCTATAATTAAATGCAGAAAGTTAGAATAAAAGTTTTTTTTTTTTTTCAACTAATACTGTGTTAAATTGTTAAATTAACATTGGTAAAATGCTTTAACATATGCTGGCATCTATGTGAAAATAAAATTTAAATTGATTTAGAGAAATTTTATTATAACTTTATCAACAATTTTTGTACTTAAGTGCATTCTTAAAATACACATAAAATGTATAATGGATTTCAATATGTTGTAAAATAATTTTATTAGGTATATAATGGTCATTAGGTGTTTAGGTAGTAACCAAACATCATAATTTCGATGAATTTGGTTGTTATGGATTTTTTGTTTCTCAGAAGCGTATGCTATATTTCTACAGAAGCTCATACAGGCTTCGCTTTGGTATTTCCTAAGGTTGTATTTATAAGTTTTGAGGGCCGATTTGTTGTAACCCACCCAATCTGAGTCTAGGTGAGAGCTTTTAGCACAATTGAAGAGCTTGCGACAGTATTTTTTCAAACTATCAAGCGCGCGATTCCACCATGGAGGTTTTCCTTTCTCGAATGCCTTGTTCAGAGTTTTTGTGAGGCAGCAGACTGTGGCGTCTATCAGATATGCGTTAGTTATAGCAAAAGGCGCTTCGTATAGATTAGAATTAACTAACTCCCGAGAAGCGTGAACAGTTTCATCTTTTTGGGGTTTCTAAAGACCACTGCGACAGGAGGTTTAAAATCTATGGCATACTGTATGTATCTATAATCAGAGAAGGAGTGCTGATCCAATACTCACTAGTTTTTTATATGTTCAACAATGCCTTCGGTGGCAAGAGTTAAGTCTAGAACTTCCTCTCAATTTTTTGTTATGAAAGTTGAGATATCTTCCCTGTTACACACTAGAAGCTTTATTGCAAGAATACAATTAAACAGTGACTCGCCTCTGTCGATAATATCTCCGCTTCCCCCAATTCGTATGGTGCGCGTTGGCATTACATCCTATTATGAGTTCAAACCTGGACTTTTGGGCATGTTCTATCAGATGCTTAAGGTTACTTAGTGGTGGTGATTGCTGGTGGTCGTACACGAGGTGCCCTTAGTCCACTGACCATGTTTTCAACTGTCCACGACTCTTGGACCCCAGAACGATGTCTTCACCGTCGGCTTCTAGACGAAGAATTAGAGCGGCTGAGGCCGCCATAGACTTGTGCAGGTTTATGTGGACTCAATGAAACATCACCGCTGCCAGTGGTCACTTTCGCTTGCACGACAATGACGTTGACCTCATCGCGTTCAAAATCCGATTCACACAGCCCTGCAGCATCGGACTCTGCGAAGAACGAGTCGCGCGAGTCCTGCTGCACAAGCATTCTGGCGCTGGTAGGGAGCGTCTCCTCCGTTTCCATCCGCTTTCCCACCAACTGAAAATGCTACAACAAATAATTCTTAATTAATTGCTTTAAATAACCGAATATGTAACAAAACTATTATGAACGTAATGTGCATGTCGCAAAAAAAAGCGCACAAGAGTAATTGAGCGCGTAAATGTTAAAAGAAAAACAACAACAACAACAACAAACAACGTTAAACCTTTAACATGTGAAAATGCTTAATATTGTATATATATATTTAAAACATAATAACCACCATGATGAGCAACAAAGATCGGCAAACATTTAATTAATATAACAGCGGCCCCCCTAAAAGTATGCAAGATATACTTAATTTTCATTTGGATTCATGCTCATGTAGAATATTTTAAACAAACAAATACACACACTCTGACATGTGAAAAAACATATTTTTTTTTGTATAAAATACACATATTCATATACATATATGTGTATATATGTATACACCTACTTATACATGCAGATTATATGTAGTTAAACGCATCGCTCATTTTTTGTTCATCACATTTGAACTAACAACATTCATACAGACAATATGCATACAGATGGACGGACCGGAGAGACAAATCGTCAGTGGTTGGTTATTGTTGCGCCTCTTCAAGCCTATTTTTGTGCTGATGATGTTGTTGTTGTTCTAGGGGTTTTTGTTTTTAACGCTTTCATTTAAATTTACTATTGTATTTGGTATGCATTGGTATTATCACCATCATTTCACAACACATCATCTTCATGATGGAAATATGTTGATGATGATCATCATCCTTGGAATCATCATGGTTTATATATTCACATAGTATATGCCACATGTAACCACACAGCTTAATTTTCCTTTTCATCTTGTGTCATTCTGTGGTCGCTGGTATTTGTTTAGCCTATTTTTAACTATACCCGCATCGATGTATGCACGAGTACAAGTATGATATGTAGATATATATATATATATATATATATATATATATATATATATATATATATATATATATATATATATATATATATATATATATATATATATATATATATATATATATATATATATATATATATATATATATATATATATATATATATATATATATATATATATATATATATATATATATATATATATATATATATATATATATATATATATATATATATATATATATATATATATATATATATATATATATATATATATATATATATATATATATATATTATAAGTATGTAACGGTGAGATATGGTATACAAACTTTTACATATTGTGGTATATAATATATATTGCCTGCATGCTCAAAAATATCTCCATTTTGCAGTACGTAGGTATATTTTAACTGCGTCGTTATATACGTCACCAAATTGTGATCATCGCTATCGTCACTATTCTCAGTTCATAATCATCAACATTGTTGGTTGGTTGGTTGGTTGGTTGGTTGGTTGGTTGGTTGGTTGCCAATTGTTGGTTTCATCGCTTTTCAACCAACATCACTGACCCAAAATTCTAATTTTTTGCTTCGCGTCTTTTTTTTTCGTTTGTTTGTTTTACTCACGTTTGTCATTTGGGTATCGCAACTGTGTTAATTTTTTTTTTTGCTTGCTTGCTACCATCCCCATTTCCACACCATAATCGGCCTTACTTTTAACCTACTACTGCTGCTTTTGCTGTTTCCTGCCTTCAGGATACGGTACGATACGATTTTCCACCATTTTCTTCTTGCTGGATAATATTTGTTCTCATTATTTTTATTTTGCTTTTCTTCTTCAGCTTCTTGTTGTGCGACAAATCTGCTTTTAAGCCTATTTTTTCATTTACACTTACCAACCAACCGGCAACGATAGTTTCAAGCAGCTTTTCCTATGTACTTGCTATATGGAATATTTTTTTTTTTTTTTGAAATTTACTTTAGCATACTATGCACGGTATTTAGTTGCTCATTTGTTCACTCATATGTACCGGTAAGTACATATATTCACATAAATATATTATATGTACGTATGTATGTTAGTTTCGCTTACGTTCCGTTGCGCCAGCAAACGACACAACTCGACGTACAGGTTCGTCAGATACAAAGGAGGCACAAATGGCTGAAAAAAAAAACATAAAAATCCACCAAAGGGATTTTTTGTTGTCTTTTCACACTTTTACTTTGGCATTCTGAATTTGAGTCTTCATAGAATAGTATGTACGATACTGTATGTGAGCATGGGTTAGTGCAATGTTAATATTTTTCTTTTGATTTTTTAATACTGTTACAATAATACTTTTGATTTTATATACTTTTATCTTCAACGTTATCCGTAACGTCATCGTGTCGACAACATAGCAATTTGCATTTGTATTCGAATCTAGTTTTATTTTTGTTTTGTGACACATATTTTATTTTATATATATTTTTTATTATTTACTACCTTCTCACCCTTTATACTACTACTACATTGTGTCTATAAATATCATATATATCGCAAAGTTGATATTTAGGTCGTAGAAAACTAGAAAATTAAATGAAAAGATAATCTAGTTAATTCATTTCTTTTTGTTTTAAATGCATCTTTTATCCGCGTTATTATATTCAAGCTTATATATGTAATACGACGGTTTCTCATTAAGACAAATTAATTAAAATACTACAGTTATAATACAGTTATATTATACGATATATTAGATCACTATTTATGTCTACGAATTAAATCCATTTTTTAAAGCAATGGTAACTCACTTTTTGAGAACTAATTGTGAGTCCTAACATACCTTTAAATAGAAGCCGAATGTACACATATACACATACTCGTGTAGTCAGTCGCTATGACGACAGAGAAATAAGAAACAATCAAATGAATTTTCACTGAACGTAAAATGTAGTGATATAGGAATTTTGCACTGCATAATTCCTAGATGCTTTATGCATAAATATGTACTAAAGGCATGTAATACAATCGACGCTTGATCGAGTAAGTCGTAACCATTTGAATCGATCTTGCTGAATTTTTTGAATCGGCCCGTTCGAGTAGCTTTGTTACCCCAACGAGTGCTTTTATATTCGTGCCTATAAGTAGTTCTTGCTTTAAGCGAGGCTGTCAATATTCGACTGCTCGGTTAAAGTAGTCGCCTGCAAGCCCTCAGCTTTGCCCGAGATTAGTTTGACCAACCGTATATATCGTACCAGGAGCAACCATACGCCATCCCGTTGGTTGTTCCTATATATTGCTATAAAAAGGTCTCCCTCTTCTAGGTGTGAGACCAGAGCGCTGTATACAGGAGACCTCTGTGTCAGGTCACACTACACAATTATCAGTCGCTTGGAGTCGCTTCTGCTGGGACAGATCTACCAGACGACCGATTCGTTAGGTGCGACCAGGTGACACTAGTCAATCGTATAAATCCTCATTATATAAGTAAGTTTAGCTAGGGTTAGGTATTCTATTAAGGCATAGGGTAAGAGATCTTGAAAATTGTAAAAAAAAAAAGGAAAATAAAAACGAAGAAAAAAAAAAGAAAATAAAACAAACTAGTAGTAGTTCCATCGGTACCGAGCCGAACACTCTTCTAGTGTCGGTGAATTGATTGACAATAGGCAATCGTACAGAATTCGGTCCTTCTTCTACAATAAAAATTTTTTACGCTGTCCTCTCTTGTTTGACTCTGACTGATTGAGTAATATCCCAGCTGGGAAACAAATGGCACGCCTTACAAACTGTCACACTCTTATTATGTTATTGTTCATTATAGTTTGACATTTCACAATTTAAAGACTTAGCCTAGCAAAATGTCTACAAATTATTCAGTTATATTACAAAAATCAGTCATTTGCTATGCAGCTTACGGCCATGGCATTATTGTGAAAACTATTCTGTGAACTAAAGAAAGTGAGGCTAAATATAGTTCAAAGTCTATATAGCCGGTTACTACTGATGCCTTAGAATGGACCATATTCGGTGTAGTTACGGGCAACATTTGAATGAAATAATCTTTCAAACATAAATTTTAATAATGGTTCTTTTTTATAATAATAAAGATTAATTTGAACATAATAATTAAGTATTTTCTACAATAGTTGATATTTTTATTTCAATTAAAATTTAAAATCAATTGTTCAGAGCGATAATTTCAAGTTTCCCTATATAAGTCCCTTTGGCTCCATTTAGAAATATAGGTAATGCTTTTTTTTTTTTGGATCATGTACAGCATAAAATTCTAAATTTACGAATATGTTTTTAAAATATATGTGATATAAATATAAGTTGAAGGCGTTATATATAGCTTTAGGCGTAAAGCATAAACATTTTTACAACATTTCCGTTTCCATTGCCATCTATGTTAGTACTTATATGATTATTTGAATAGAAGGAATCATATTTCTTATTCATACATTCATTGGAATGTGTGTTTAATTTCCTTGATTCCTTAGAAAAGTAGAAAAACAACAACAACAACAACAACAAGAATGATAATAAAAGATGTCAAAATATTTTATTTGTTTCTTTTGTTTGTCGTCTAGCATACTTTTAGGCTGAATTGTGGAAAAAATTCTTTATACATACAGTAATACAATGGTAAAGTTGTAAATGTGTTGTACTCATATACTCATATATATAACACAAATACAATAAAATCCGGAAATGAAAGGAAATGAATATAGCAAACGCACCGTAACACAATTGTTGGTGTAGGTAAGTGCTGTGACAAAACCAAACGGCACACAAATAAAATATATGACAACATACAATACAAAAAAAAAGAAAAATAAATACACCTAACCTATACATATATATCACATCAAAATTCATATATATATATGTATATATATATATTTCTAAACTTTGCGTTAGCATCGTAACAAACATTAAAGAAGGTCATTGCACGTAACATTTGAGGGTTTATTTGATTTCACTGGTGGTTGCCATATCTCTCTATACATATGCGTGTTGAAGTGTTTTTGTATGCGTGTGATTTTTATACCCTGCATAATGCAATATGCATGGTATATTCATTTCGGTCAGATGTTTGTGTCCACTTGAAGGAATCTCCGGAGATATAGACATGGATATATATTCGTGATCAGCGTCGATTAAATTTTCGATTTAACGATGTCCGTCCGTCCGTCCGTCCGTCCGTCCGTCCGTCCGTCTGTCTGTCACCTGGCTGGTTCGCACGATAACTTGAGTAAATATTGAGCTATTTCGATGAAATTTGGCATAAGTAATCTATGATCCAAGGGTACGGAGGGGATTGATATTGGGCATGATCGGTCAATAACCACGCCCACACCAAGCATTCAAAGCGACTAACCTCGAAATTTTCAAAATCTTTAACTTACTATAACTCACACAATATACCACTTGGGACAACAATATTTTGCACATAGAGTTATATTATACTACTATATAATCTCACCAAAAGTGGATGAGCCACGCCTACTTTCTAGCGTAGCTCCCATACAAAGTGTCTGTACTTCTTTTAAATTGAAACTGCTGTAACTTCTACAATCTTCTGTCTAGAATAACCATAATTGACACTTAGATTAACACGGAGGTCAGAAATAATATGGCAGAAAATCAATGTGCCACGCCCACTCCTTTTTGGTTCTCCCATACAAAGTTGCGGAAATTAAAAAAAATGTTACCGGTTATAACTTGCAAACTATTCAGCGTAGAATAACGAGATTTAAGGTGTGGATTAGTATTGTACGAGCAACTAGGCTCACAGAAAATAGGCGCACCACGCCCAGTGTTTATCGTAGCCCCCATACAAATTTTAAATTGAAACAGCTGTAACTTCGGCAATCTTCTGTCTAGAATAACCATAATTGACACTTAAATTAATATCGTAGTCGGCAATAATCTGGCAGAAAATCAGTGTGCCACGCCCACTCCTTCATGGGTCTCCCATACAAAGTCGAGTGAATTAAACTAAAATTTTAAACTCCATAACTTACAAACCATTTAGCCTAGGACAACGAGACTTAGGGTATGGATTAGTATTGTACGATCAACTAGGCTCACAGAAAATGGGCGCACCACGCCCAGTGTTTATCGTAGCCCCCATACAAATTTTAAATTGAAACAGCTGTAACTTAGGCAATCTTATGTCTACAATAACCATAATTGACACTTAAATTAATATCGTAGTCGGAAATAATCTGGCGAAAAATCAGCGTACCACGCCCACTTCTTATTGGGGCTCCCATACAAAGTTGAGGAAATTAAACAAAAATGTTAACCACCATAACTTAGAAACTATTCAACTTAGGACACCAAATTTAAGGTGTGGATTAACATTGAAAAATTAATTGGATTTACTAGAAAGTGGTAAGCCACGCCCACTTTTTATATAGCTCCCATACTAAGCCTCGGAATTATCTTAAAATCCCTTTACTTCGTCAAAGTCAACCATATTTCGGGTGTAAATTAGTAGTATATGCAAAAATTGTTTCTCGAAAAGTGGAAATAAAAGAAAAGTTGGATATTCGAGTAAACTTTTTATATATAAATCTACATATGCAGGGTATAGTTTGGTCGGCCCCAGCCGACTGTAAGGAGATTTTTATTTTTATTTTTATTTTTTTTTTTCACAGTTTCTTGTTTCCTATACAATCTTGTTATATGTATTTTTTTTTTTGTGTACTCCATTATAAATGTGCGTGTTTCTAAATGTCATCTTAAATCGCCTAAAGATCTAGAAATCTAAAAAATTACTTTTGAAAAATGTCAGTTTTTTATATGTATGCAATGTATATTCATTTTTTCTTTTTGTTTTTCTGTGAAAAATAGTGAACCAGAAATATAATCATTAATATTAATTTCATTTTTCTTGTTTTCCTTGCAGGTATGTATTTTATGTTGGACATTTGTATGAAGTTTCAAATTAATTATGAAATTAAGTAAGTAAACGAAATTTGAGTAGAAAGCTTTATTTCAGAAGTTTAAGGTTCTTTACACACTCAGTTGAAATTAAAGTGTCGTGTGCTTAATAATCAAGCGGTAATATTAAAGTAATAAAAAACAATTTAATAAAATAAAATAAAAAATTTACAATAATAATAATAATAATAATGATAATATAAAACAGACTTTTACAAAATAATATTGACAAAATCAACAATGTTATATCGATTAAAAATAATATCTGACTTGACTTCAGTGACAAACAGTGTTCTAAAGAAATCTCAATTATTTGAATTATAGAATCTACATTCTTGCTATACAAATTATATATACTGGTTCTCAGTGGCAATAATCTTTTGGTGTCACATTTTTTCAGAAAATTCTTCTAAAGCTCCTTGACAAACTTTTCTATGTCCAATGTTCATTTTCGAAGAAATTGTTAACTAGAGAAAGAACATTATTTTCTTTAAAAAAAAAAAAAATAATATTAAGTAATAAATAATAACAATAAATAAACGCCTCTAATAAATTACTAATACTAGCAAGCCAGACGGACTTGCCTCGGCATTTCGGGGGAAGTCAGAAACTCGACTCAAGAAGGTTTACATATGATATTTCATCTATTACCGCTACATTTTTTCGTTAAATGATGTGCTGCAAAATGGGTTCTCAGATTAAGGGACCCCAAAATGTGAAAATTGGCCAACTATGGACACAGTAAGATTCTAGATGATTTCAAAGGGAGGGACTGTGTAGTGGTGGGGGTTCTTAATACAACCACAGGTTACATGACATCAGTTTTGGACTTTAATACAAGAATTCCTATCTTCTATCCGACCAGGAAAAACTGGAAGCCACACTGTGCACTGCGTGATTCATGCATAACCATTTACACAGACGGCTCGAAGATGGACAGAGGGACGGGAGCGGGAATTTTTTGAGAAAACCTGTATTGCGGAATGTCATTTCGACTTCCTGACGCTTGCAGTGTTTTTCACAGTCAAGTCTAAAATCTTGCTGAAATGCCGAGCTTCATTATGTGACATGTGGAAACCACAGAGTCTCTCTTTGCTGGGTTCCTGAACATAATGATATTGAAGGGAACGACTAAGCAGCAGACGAAATGGCCAGGGGGATCTTGTACAAGTATGGACGTCAATGAGGCCGATGACTCAGTACAAATTCTGCTTTGCGAACTGTTTGGGTGTATAGAAAAAATAGTTGTCATGAACGCGAACAGCTTGTGGACTAGCCGAGAGGATTGTAAGGTGTCCAGGACTATATGGCCTAGGCTAGACATAAGAAGAATGAGGGTAGTTCTGTCCTTAGTGAAGCATGCAGTTAGAATTTTCTAACTAAAGTAAGAACAATGCTGAAGAACAAAAAAAAAAAAAAAATAAAAATTAAAAGGACGAAATTTTATCCATACAAGAATTCAACATATTTGCATTGATTCCATTTGTATACCACTCTTAGTCATACTGCTTTGGATAGTAGCTGGAGTATGCTTTTTTTTTGATGCTCTGCATACCTTTGTACCAGTGCAAAGGCTACGTAGGTACTTACATATACCATAAAACCTTACTATCAACATTGATATACAAATTTGTCCTTTGGATGCGCTTCATTTAAATTCATTCGCGTTTTTTTTTTCTTGTCGCTGGTTTTGTCTCTCTCTTCTTCTTCTTCTTTTTGCGCCTTAACAACGTGTGGTGACATTGTCCTTTTTCGTTTACGTGCGACTACAATCAGATAGATGTGAGTGAGTATGCGGCATATGTTCGAACCAACATGTTTAATACTAAATTTATGCAAAAGGTGGTAAATAAGTACACATAGTAGTTGGTGGGAGGTAAACTCGACTCGAGAGGATTTAAAATGGGCATGCATGGGAGTAGAATAGGTGTGATTATAATTTTAACGCCATTTGTTCTGACTTTGTCGACAAGGAATTGTGTGTCTGTGTAATTTTTTATTTTTTTTTTTTAATTTTGTCATAATCTGACCTTTTAGTGCTTTACTGGATAAATGTGTGGTATATTAAATATGATGAGATATTGTAGATTTCTATATGTTAAAGACAAAATTCATTTATAGTAAATAGTTGAAAAATATAAAAAATATAAGGATAACAACGTCTACTGAGGGAATATTTAAAATGCAGAATTGACAACAAATAGAAAAGAACGGCATTAAAATCACTATTATGCTTTTACGCTTACTCATTCATTAACTCAATTTCTACCAAGCCAGAAAAAATATATAGCATAATTGAAAATAAAATTTGTGCAAATACACAATTTTCTATAAGCTTTTTTCGAAACCTAATTTACTTTAATATTTTTGACATTCTGATATTTGCAATTAGTTTTTGAAATGCCTGTAATTTCACCTAGCTCACGCATTTTCAGCCAGCGATCAACCCATACCATTTTTTGGATTTTATTAACCTTGTTTGGCGTGGCCACCTCAATTCGTTGACCACTGCGGTGTTCGTCTTGACAGCTCGTACGAAACTCTGCCACCCAATATTTTATGGTCATGAACGAAGGAACAGGCTCCCGCAGAGTAGAATCTAGTTCGGCTTTAATATTCGTTGCACTGAGACCTTTCAAGTGAAAGTATTGAATTATATACGGGTGACCAATTTTTTCATGTTTATAAATTCACTGAGGTCGTTAACTTTCGATGGCTCCAAAAAAAATACTAAACAACTTGGCGCCTTGAAACTTAAAGCATATGTGTTATAAGGTTGCCAATTTTTTTTTTTAAATTTTTTTCAAACTACCGCCGCCATTTATTTGTCAGGTCGGGTAGTTCTGGGACCGTCTGCGTATATTATGCAAACTTCATTTTTGACCAATTTTAAATTTTTTCATTCTATTCTCATTTCCTTTATTTTTATTTTCTTCTTCTTTTCTTTTTTTCTGTTTTGTTTGTTTTTTATATTTTTTTTGTTCACTTTATGTAAATTTCCATCCTCTCTTCCTGCAATAAGAATAATGTTTTGGTTTCTTTTGTCATTACTGTGGTTGTTTAACGTTACGCATATCGTTGTTACAGATTTTGTTATTGTTGTTGCTGTTGTTGTTGTTGTTGTTGTGTTTGATGTAATCATTTTCCCAACACACGTATTTTAATTATTAATTTTTACAGTGAATTTTAAAGTTTGAGGTTTATCCATAGGATAAAACTGTTTTGTTGCGGTAATAATTTAAGTACAATAATATCTTATTTTTTTTGTTTGTTTTTGAAATTTTGTTTTTTATTTAATTTTATCACCTTTATGAGGGCAATTTCATGTTAATTACAAAGCAATTATATTATTCGACACACACACGTCAATAAACAACAATAATAAACATTTTTAGATTATCAACAATTTGCACAAAATTTATAAAAATTTTACGTAATAATTGATAAAATTTTATCAATCTCAATTCTCTGTTTAAATTAAAATTATAATAATTTTGAATTAATTTAATTTCATTTAATTTATTATTATTAATTTAATTATTATAATTATTTCTAAATACAATGATCATCAATATAAAATTAATTGGTGATGATAGACTAATTCACCTGGAAGACTTTTGTCTACTTTTGTTATACTAACTTCGGGTCGCCCTGCCCTACTTACTCTATATTATGCTATTTTCAATGGCAAACCATCTGTGACTTTGTGTATTTTCAGGACTTTTTCACAGAGTTTTATCGAAAGCATTTTAAGCAGCTGGAGGAACAAACTGCTTGATTTTCCCAACGAAATGTGTTCGATCTTGCGATTCAATAAACTCTAAATGTTTCCTTCGGTCCAATAGAATTCCAAATATTCATAGAAAACAGAAATGTTGTCAAAGCAACTGGAGTTCAATAGTGCATGATTAATGTCAAGAGAAAAAATGTTGCATGACTTCTTCTGGACTCATATACATGTCTATATACATGTAGCTACATAGATCTGTGAATATATGTGGACTCATATACATGTTTATATGCATGTAGCTACATATATCTGTGAATATATATGCGGAATTTAAGTTACCACTGTAAGTAAGAACGTATATGGGGGAAATATGAAAATAAAAATAAAATAAATATTTTCTAAAAATTAATGTTTAATCATGTGCAAAGGAAGTGAAATAGAAGATCATAAGATAAACATAAAACTAACATAATATACTGTTCACATGATGCAAGGAGTTGGGTTGAGTTGATAGTTTGCAATAGTATTTAATCGCATTTATTAGTTGAGTAGAATTTTAACAAAGCAAACCCAATGTACGCGCACACAACTCTACATACATAATTTGTTTCGTCGCACACACACACATATTTAGAAAAAAAAAAATTCAACTAGGGCACTATATGCATACATATATGTTGAATATATGCATACACATGCAGTGTCAACACTTAACCCAATCAACCTATAAAATGGACACATATGTATGTACATAGTGCAGTTCAATGTGAGTATACCAAGTAAGTGTGTGTGTGTGTGTGTGCATATAATGAAACATATAAAAATAGTAAAGTGTATCAGGAAGCAATACACATTAAATACATTTTCAAGCATTCACATGTACTATGATACTATACTGGTTACACTCATATGGTCGTGGATAGTTTCTGTGTCAGCTTTGATTTTTCTTTTTTTTTTACTGCTAAAGTGCAAAAAAAGAAGATAAAATAATGTCATGTTTAGTTTAAGTGACTGTGCAGTGCTTGTGCTCTGTACTCCGACATATTTTCCAGTGTCCATTTGTTGATATATACGAGAATGTATATATTCATTGTATCCCTGCAACATATTTTATGTTCTGGTCTAAATACTACCGATTCGTGAGGATATTATAAATTCACAATTTATACTAAATCTTCTTTATTTCGCTGGGAAGGCATAAAAAAAAAAATTTTAGCATTTGATATAATAATTGCGTTATTCAGAATTGATGCGTGCTGCAAAACAAATATTTAAAATCGTTAGACAAAAAGGACATAAAAAATATAAGTCAGTCATTACCATATTTCCCATACATTCTTCCCATACTGTGCTATTGAAAGATTCAAAATCAAAAATTTTTATCTTAGTAGCTCTGATTTCAATGTCAGAAAATATTATGTATCAGTTATAAAAATGTTTTCTAACGCGAATACGGCAAACGAAGTGGAAGTGCGAGAAAAGATTATTAAAATATTTCAAAAGCAACCTCACTGGTCATTTAAAAAAATTTGCCAAAGAGGTAGAGGCTAACCCTAAAACCATTTCTCGCGTTATTAAACGCTTTAAGGAAGAACCGCTTATTGACCGGAAGATAGGCTCTGGTAGAAAGACGTTGTTACAATTTTGAAGAGAAATCCAAATATTTCGGGAAGGAAATTGGCGATGAAGGCTGATTGCTCAGAATCTGAAGACGTATAAAGTGCAAAAACTTCCGGATAGAAACGCCGTCAAGAATGAAACCGCGAAACAACGATTTACATTGCTGAACCAAAATTTCGTCAAGAAATTTGAATGCTGCATAATGGACGATGAGACTTATGTTTTAGTGGACTTTTTCCAGCAACCTGGCCAGGAATTTTATACGGCCGATTCTCGCGGAAATGTTGCTGAAAAATTCAATGTCAAAAAAATTACAAAATTCTCAAAGAAAATTCCTTGTTTTGCAGCCAATTTTCAGTTGCGGCAAAAGGAGCAGCACATTCGTGACATCGGAATGCTTGCGAAAAACATTGCTTCTATTTTTGCGCCAACATGAAGTGTCCACGTTTTTTTTTTGGCCTGACCTCGCTTCATGTCACTACAGTAAAACGGCCTTAGAGTGGTTCCAAAAGAAGGAAGTGATTTCGGTGCCTAAAGAAGTTAGTCCACCAAACTGTCCAGAACTAAGGCCGATTGAGAGATACTGGGATTTAGTAAAAAGAAAGATGAAGGCAACAAAAAAGTAGCCAAAGACCTTCAAGACTTTAGAAGAAAATGGTCTGCAGCAGCTGTGAGGGTGTCGGACACTACCATAAGAACATTAATGGAAGGGATTCCTGAAAAATAAGACTTACTATTAAAAATTATAGTTTCTTTTTTTTATGTAATCTAATAATAATTTTCAATAATAAAATTCAAGAACTAATTGCTTTACCTACAGGGATGTATTTTATGTATATAATTTTATACATGTTTTCCATATACTCTACCAAAATATATTCTATATAAATTCAACTTCGAAAAGAAGTAATCTATATGACTAATACAGCTTCATTGGAATTTTGAATTTATTTATCTTCACCAGAACAATACGGTTTCGTCTGTAAGTCACTCTAATGGCTTAAGCTCAGTATCTCATAGAGTTATAAGTTCGACGAGTGCTGCACGATCAATTTTCATTTGCCACTGACGAATAGTCATCTATAACAAATTTCTTTAAAAGCAAAAGAATTATTTAGCATTTTATTTAATTTATTATATCTAATATGGACACTCTCATTAGGACAGTTTTATACTTTATGAAGGTATCAGTAAGATTTTTTCTCTGAATATAATCAATAACATATTAGCATACCACTAGTTGAAAAAAAGTGAAAACATTTTTACACAATTTATAGAATATTTTGAGAATTTTTTTCTCAAAAATAAAAGTGAGTATATGAAGAACGATCCTTCTTATTGTCCTCACAATGCTCTCAACTTGTATATGAAAAATCTTGCCTCTTGCGTCTTGTGACAATAACGAAAATAACGTAAGCAGTATTAGTTGAAAACAAAAAGTTCGACATATCCTGTTTCGTAGATGAAAACAAAAATAAACAACAACAACAACAACAACAACACCTTTGTGCATAGGTAATTAAATTCAAAGTAACTTACCCTAACCATACATACAATATATACTATAAGTATGTATGAACACTTTTTGAAGAAACTTTTAGTAAATTATTAAATAATTTCAAATGTTTATGCAAATAAGTGAAGCATAGGAGGTACATAAAATACATACTCATTTGGCGAAGACAAGTAAATAGTATAATAAAATGCGCGCGCCTAAAAGTATGCTATCAAAATTGTGTGCAAACTACTACTCTCTCCACGAACACTTGCATACACATACACTGGGGCTCAAAAGTGTAAAAAGTTTTTCATTTTTATACACCCGCCCCCCACATATACAAATACAAATTCAGCATTATAATATTGTATATGAGAATAAAATGGAATATGCAATTTATAATTTAAGCATTACTCATAAAGAGAAGGAAGCACTTCTGTAGAACGTAAAGAGTACCATAGATTGTATTAAAGTGTTTTCATGCAAAATTTTGTGTGTTTTTAGTGTATAAAAAACAAAAATTAAATGTTAAACACTTTGTACAAAAATCAAGTGAACATTAAGTGTTTACGAATGTGTTGAAAGGGGCGATTCTCTGACGTTCTTCTGATATGTAAAATGAAAATGCAAATTCTTATATCTGTGAATGGTGTTTTTAAACAAAAGAATCGTTCACACCTATTTATGCACTGAAAAGCATTGAAATTTAATTTCAAATTTAATACCAATTATCATTAATGCTACGAAAAAATGTTATAATTGCAAATTAATAATTGGTGCCCTGCAAAATTGTTGATACACATTTCTTTTAAATCTTTCAGTAAATGAAATGAATAAATAATTCTATGCCAACATGGACAATCTTTCCTTAAGACAAAATAAAAGAATTATGGTATAAATTTGTGAAGTATTTCAAGAACACACTGAGGCAAATGAGGCAACCAAGAACAAAATATATTGCCATAATATTTCATAAAAAGAATTATTAAATTAATTATATTACTGTTGCAATTCTTTTATAATTGCTATTGTTGTTGGCGAAAAGAATTCATAAAGTTATGTTTGCATTTAAATCAGTATTAAATATGGCTAAAATTTGTTGCTATCTACTAGTACAAGTAGAAGAAAAATAATACTTATTGAAAATGAGTAAATAAATATTCATGAAAATATTTTTTGTTAATTTTTCTTATAAAAATTTCATTAGTATAACAAGGTTTAGAATTCATAATTTTTCACCACGTTCATAAATGATAATAACAAAAAATTTAATAACATAAACAAACATTTCTACAAGGCAACCCACCAAACCAAAATAATAGCTACCTATGCCCATATGAGCTCATTTAAGTTCATAAGGCAATCTTCATTAACGATTTTTTTTTCTTCTCCAGTGGACTTTTTTATGAGTCTTAAAAAGAAAAAACCCATATAGTCCCATAATATATCTGAAATGGTGACGAATGCACCCGTTTTCGGGATATCACTTTGTAAAATTTTTAGTGGTACTACAATTAAAATACCAACCGACAACGTCAAGCGAAAACGGTGGTGGTCGAATCACGGTTAGCCGGCGCAAACGGCGGCCAAGCCAGGATTGACGGTCAGGGAGGTTTTGCTATATGTTTGGTGGGATTGGCAGGGAATCATCTACTATGAGCTGCTCCCCTACGGCCTCTTACTCTTAATTCGGACCTGTACTGTCAACAATTGGAAGCGTCTGAAGGAAGCAATTGCCCAGAAGCGGCCAGCTTTGGCCAATAGGAGAGGAATTGTGTTCCATCAGGACAACGCCAGGCCACACACATCGATAGTGACTCGCCAGAACCTCCGGGAGCTTGGTTGGGAGATTCTTATTCATCCACCTTATAGTCCGGACCTGGCACCAAGTGATTATTGCCTGTTCCTGTCTATGGCGAATGATTTTTCTAGTGAAAAATTCACCTCAAGAGAAGCTTGTGTAAATCGACTGTCCCAGTTTTTTGCCATTAGGGACGAGGGTTTCTATGAGAGTGGCATTATGAAATTACCTTACAAAATGGCAACAAGTAATAGAACAAAACGGTACATATTTGATCTAAATCGGATCATTCTAACTATGCTAAATAAAACCTTCAATTGAATGCAAAAATAATGGATTTATTTTTACTAGACCTTATATAACCCAAAATCATTATTAGGTTGCATCTCGCACTTTTTCCCTATCGTTCTTTTACAGATATAGAGTGCAATTGTTGTTTTCTCAATACTATTGTTGATATTTTTCTCTAATTCATTTTACGATCTCACCTCACCACTAAATATAGGATTTATTATTTTGGAACTACTTTGGGAGCTCTCAAAACGAAAGCTGTTATGAGAGGTGGTGGTTTGTGTTTTGTGGAGGATAGAATAAGCTCTTTTGTCGTTTCATCACTGTCTATTAGAATCTTGTTCATGGTCCAACTTGACAAGGCATTAAGGTTTGTTTGGAATAATTTCCAGTCATCAAGAAAACAACGTCAACAGTCTAAGCTATATCCCTGGACCCCCCACTTCATATATTTTCCTCAGCAGTTTGTTCACTACCAAAGTCTAAAAATATCATATTGTTTGTGATTCTTGGTCAAGTTGTATTTCAGATCGCATTTAACACTTTTGTTAATGTACCTCAAGTAATATGAAACTAATTAAATAAAATGAATAAAAATAACGCGCACATCTTTTTAAAGTAAAACAGCATAAAATATACCATTGTGTAAAATTATACAACACACTTTTGTCGGTCATCATATCATTCATTTGCTTAGCTCGCCAACATGTCTAGCGGCATTCAATTAATTATGAAAATATTTTCACAATCATGTTTTTTTTTTTGGTACAATTCATTAAATTAACTAAATATTGCAAATAATTAAATTAAATGATATTGGCAAATCCCTTATCAAGTCATTTTAATAACGTACAGACATGTTGAAATATTACGGTTCATAATAATTATGTATTATCATTGTTGCCCCCATCTGAAAATGGGTCTCTCTCTATAGGTGTACATACTACATACTCGTACTACTGAAAATGTGGTATTTCAACAACAAATTCACAATTCATTTACATGTACATATGTATGCATGTACTATATGAAAATAATAGTTGAAGGACATGGAAAAATGAAATTGTAGCTATTGTAATTGTGCTTGTGTAATTATACGTAATATGTACAAGATATTTTATATGTATGCATATAATACGTACTCTTGCACATGTGAATAAGTGTAGGTATGCGTATAACAATATCTATTGAATAGCAGCTACGTATCAGTACCATGCACTAATGAAAAGCATTACATATCGTATTTTTGTAAAGCAAATGTAGTTGAATGAATAATAGCACAGGTGATGAACAACACAATTGTATTGTACACAATAACGCCATATACAATACTTTAGTAAATAATGAATGTATGGTATGGTGGTATGCTGGTATGGTGATATTTGAATGTAACTACAAATTCATTTTAAAAACAAAAAAATATATAATATAATTAAGTACAATTTGAAATTATTCTGAATTTAGTAAATTTTATCAAGCCCTAAATATTATGATTGTATCAAAAAATTGTATAAACAAAATAATTCTGTTTTATAGTAAATAAAATTTAGCAGGGTTGCGTTTAATAAAACGTTACTGATTGTATGATGATATAGCAGTCAGTAAAGATGTTATTTTTTTTTTTTTTTAATTTTTCTCTTCAAAATTTATATTTTTTTTTGTACTTATTGACATTTATTATTTGATCTGTTTTAAAAAATATATTTTGATATTAATATTTTTGTTTAAACAATGATTTTCTTTGTAGTTTAATTTGTTTGCGGAGTTTTTGTGTTTTTTGTTTGTTTGTTAAACTATTTGATGAGTTTTAAAAGCTTTATTCTTTAGACAGACGCTGGTAAAATCTTCTACTTAATTTTCGCCCAACAACCAACAACGCAAATAACCCTACAATCGATCTAGGCCGACTTATTAATAGCATACAACAGCAGAGTGTGTAGTAGTTGGAGCTATTTCTCATTGAAAATTGTTCCCTTAAGGTTTGCAGTATCTTGTTAATGTTATTTAAAAACTCTTTTCTTAAGAAATGAGACTGTCTCATAATGATTATTAAGAGGTCACGTTGTACAAAAGCCAAATGCAACTCTTATGCATTTCTAGCAATATTATTCGCCATCACAATATAAATCTACGCAATAGCCTAGACAGACGGCAGCGTTAATCCGGATTAACGGCGCACTTAATCCGAATAAAATATTAACCTGACAGACGGCAGTATTGCGGATTAACTAAACGGCTGATTGCTGTTTTATTAGGTCTGCTCGCTTACATTACCATCATTATCAATTTCTGTCATCTGTCACTCTCGATATGAGAAAATCTACAAGAAGTACGTGAAATGAAATCTATCAGAAACTTGTAAATTGACATTCACAGTTCGTAATTGACAGCTGGATTTATTTGTTCGCCAACACATTTCATGTCGAACACTGTTAACATTTGTTGAAAGTTTTTTGTTAGCGAACATACCTATTGTTTTGTAAGTTGGATTGAGAAAAATTCACAATAGAAATTTTTCATCAGTTTTGCCTTAATCCTCTTTAATTTTGAGAATTAACTCGTGGAGTTAATGCGGATTAGCTGCAGTTAATGCCAGAGTTAATTCGAATCGTTTCAAATCGTTTTAATCCGGATTAAATCGTTAATCCGGATTACGCGCATACGATGGTTTGGACATTTACTCAGAATGGACGATTGCAGAATTACGAAGATGACCTAAGGGTCTCGAATTTTGGACAACGGAAATCGCGGAAGACCACCAATGAGATGGATGGACGATGTTGAAGAAGACTTGCCCCGCATGAATGTTTGAAGAAGCAAAGCAAGTAATCGCGACGTATGGAGTGTGATTGTAAAGGAAGCATTGGCTCATCCCGAGCTGTAATCGCTATGATGATGATGATGATGATGATGATGAACAAATATTTTTCTATAAAATTAAATATGATGAAGTTATGAGAGTTGAAAATTTTTTTTAATACTTTAAGATGAGTCTCTTTGATTACTGCTTGTGGGATTAAAATCTAAAAAAAGCTATTAAAGCAATTATAATCATTAACCAAAAATAGAACCACAAAATTATTATTAATTTTTCTCCTTAGTTGCTGGTATTGATTAAGGTCTTAAAGTACTGCGGCAAATATTTTATCACCTAGGTTTAATCATCCAGCTCTTAAGATTGAAAAGATTTTTCTTTCGAACGGTACCCACTTGTCGGCAAGCAATTTGCAATTCTTCCAGCAATAATAATTCGCCATGGAAAAGCTCCTAAAAAAAACTCTGTGACAAAGCTCAGAAAAAGTGATGTCACAAGAGTTCTGCCATTCGGAACCGGCTAAAATAATACTAATAATGTCCAAAATTTAACAATCATAACAGTAATAGAAGAGAAGCTTGGCCAAAGTGCCTTTTGGGGCTTATAAGTGTCACATAATTATTTTTTTAGGTTAAATCATAGAATATTATATGTGATCAAATGAATATTATCCTGCCTCGAGATCATAGACAATAGTAATGTAATGGGAAAGGGTAACGAAATTTATATTTTTTTCAGTTTATTTTTTATTTATCTTTCTCTTTTGATAATTAATTTTGTAAAAAAAAAAGGGCAGTAGATAAATTGATGTATTTAGATATTACTAATTTGAAATTGAATTGTAAAAGCATTGCTAAATTGTATGGCAACATTTTAGAAAATGAATGTCGTCAAAGTAATAAAATGAAAATAATATCATTTAAATTTCAAACAATTCAATTTAATAGCATTATCGTACTACATACACCTACCATTTCTAAGAGTATTGACATACCGACAATATCTAGATCACAACATTCTTTGCATACCCACATATGTATGTACCAGTAGATAGTCGTACTGTAAAGTGAAATCTTCGCCAATAAAGCTATTTCTACAATGTCGGCACGAACCAAGCGTCATATGGTATTTTACTTACTTACGATACTTTTATCAGCTTCTTTTCTGAGTAGCTGTGTGTACATCTTTGCTTTGGTTCAGGATAGACTAATGTGCAACAAACAGCAAAAACAACATCTGTGGCAATAATGTCACAACTACAATGCCAATGAAGATGATGATGATGACGACGACGACGACGACGACAAGGACAACGACTAACATCACATAAAGAAGAAAGGATTGTATGTTATGTACATATTGTAAATGTAGATGCTGGTAGATTTCTTTCTTTCTTCTAAAATCAAAGAGACAAACAGAGAGAGAGAAAGAGAAAGAATCACATTTATATATATAAAGTATGTAGTATATTTGTGTTACCAGTTGCTTTTAATTGTTGTGACTTTTACGTGACTTTATGCGTACTTCAAGTATTGCGTTTAAGTTTCATAGTTAATTAAAATATTTCTTACGTTCGTGTTTTGTTCTCTCATTTCAATTATTGTACATATATATGGGAATACACGTATGAATGTAAGAAATGCGTTCAGTAGGTACCATTCTATGCCAAGAGAGAGGGTAACTAATTTTATAAAAGTTTTGTGGTTTTATATTATGAACTTTGTAAGACACAATATTCTCACAGGCACAGTCACAGTCACACTATCACTGATATACGTACAAGTTGGAACATACATATAAATTGACTTTTGTTTCATTTTGTATGACGGCTCACAATTTTATTTCCTAATTATTGTACCCCAGGAGTAATGCATAAAATTATAATTAATTTTCATTTTATACAATAATACATTATACATTCGTATATTGCTTGTTATACCTTCTCAATATAAATAAAACAACTCACGTAAAATTCACGAGAAAGCTTTAAATACATATTATTTTGTGCATTGGGTGTCAATTAAACGTGATAGGTAGGCCATTAAATTAACCAAATGCGCTACGCTGATAACAATGATTTTGATTACTCAATTTCAAGCTATGTTTTTTCTCAAAAAAATTTAAAAAATTTCATTATTTTATAAGGCAATCTCCACAATCTATTGTCCTCAGAACATAACTGCGTTTGGTTTACAGACGGATCGAAGACAGACGAAGTTACAAGCGCTGGGATATATGGTCCTAATACTCGCATATTCGTTGCAATGGGGTCGTGGCCAACTGTCTTCCAAACAGAAATACATGCCATAGAACTTTGTGCACGTCAAGTACATGCCAAAGGCCTCAAATCAGCATGTATTTTTATTTACTCAGACAGCTAAGCGGCCATCAAATCTCTCTGCTCATGAGTTCTCTTCCAAACTAGTCACCGAATGCGTCTTTATCCTACAAAAACTTAGGTTAGGTTAGGTTATGGGGCTGCCCTCTCTCTGAGAGAATACACTTAGGCCAGAAAGGCCCATTCTGATACCAACGAGCTTCTCTTCCAATACTGTTGTGCGTGTTAAACTTGGACAACATTAGAAGGAACCTACTTATATTAGCCGGTTCCGAACGGCAGAACATCACTTTAACTTAGTTTTGCCACAGAGCTCTTTTAAGAAACATATTTGGCAAATTGTTACTGCCGAAAAAAGGTAGAGGAGATTCTAGTGTCGTAGACGTGCTCGGACCTTGTATGGTCGTAGTGCCCGTAACACTTCTTGATGGCCTTCAGAGGTATCAGCCGTAGGGCTCATATCCTCTACCAGACTTCAGTCAAGTTTCGCGTGGTTCACTTTATGAACAAGGATTTTGTCCAACGTCACGCTCTCTTCTGATTGATTTATTAGGCAAGAAGATTGGTTGTGATTTTTATTAAGAATAGGTATATTTTGTACAATAAGAAATATTCTAATTAGATGTTTCTGTTATATTAACTCATTATGTCAACGATGATTTTTTATTTGCTATATTTTCCGATAAGTTTCCTCCAAATCATTTGTCCATTTGATTTTTGTTTGTAAAATAAAAATTGTATCCCAAAACTATTTTAAAAAACCTTAAATATAACCATAATCATAAGCATAATCGTAAGTATTGATTGCAAGTACGTTCATATTGGAAAGGTTTATAGTTGCCTCAGCTCTTTCAATTGGTTATGCTTGAGAGAGTGAGGGAATAAAAAGTGAATAAAATTTTATTTTACAAATTCTTTAAATATTAAAATCTTGATTATGTTTAATGGCGTATAATATTTTGTTGTTATTACTGTTGTCTACGACACATTGTAACTGAATTGCATGAGTATGTGTTAGCGCTTGTGTTGGTTTTAATATATTTTATATACAATTTGACATCATCGTAAGTAAGCCATTATAATATTATTTTGCTTGAAATTGTTTTTTATTCATTGTATAAGCATACATTTTCATGTGTGTATACATACATGTGCACGAAAAGGGTAGTCCATATACAATTTTTTTTTCTTTTTTTAAATTAAAAAAAAATAATAATAAAAATAAATGTTTTTTTGTTTTCTATTATTAGTTTATTCGAAAGAGCCAAGCTTTATATATGAGACATGACTTCATTCATGCGACTCAATTTTCCAAGATCTTGATAACGGCTTCTGAGTCTATGTCACAAATGGCTTGCTCGGTATTCACCTTAAGGGCCTGAAGCGTCAGTGGATTATATGTATAACATCGGTCCTTCTCTGCACCCCACAAAAAAGTCTCACGGCGTCAAATAGTAGCTCCGAGGTGACCAATTGACATCGCCGAGACGGCTGATAACACAATTATCGAACTTGGCGCGCAAAAGATCGATTGTGGCATGGACTGTGTTTGATGACGCGCCATCCTGTTGAAACTAAAGATCATCCAACTCCGTATCTTCAATTTTCGGCCATAAAATATCATTTACCATGAGTCTGTAGCGCTCACCGTTGACCGAAATGTCATTTCCAGCACCATTTTCAAAGAAAAATGGGCCAATGATGCCACCGCTCCCAAATTCACACCAAACTGTCACTCTCTGCGGATGCATTATCTTCTCGACCACAGCCGCCGAATGAAAATGAGCTTCATCAGAAAAAATCTATAGAAATTTTTTTTCAATAAACGAACTTTTTGGGCTTTGGAAATAAGTCTGCATTATTTGCGAACGTTGTTCCGATTTTCCGTTATTTATATAAAAAAAAACTAAATCTTTCACCCTGTAGATGTAATCGCAAATTTACTACATACTGTAAAGCATTGCATAAAATGGGCAGAGCTTTTTACGCGTGTCACTGTATTTTTGTTTTTTTTTTTTTAATATCGATGCAAAATTATCAAGAATTTTTGTCAACATGAAGGGTTGAACTCTGATAAAGATTTTTAGGATCCAAAACTAGTTACGACTTGAATCAGATAGTATAAAATTTTATTAAATTTTCAATGATTAATGCTAGTGGGTGCCGTGGCTTAGTGGTTAGTGCGTTGGCCATCTGATCTGTAGGTCGTGGGTTCACTCCCCGACTGAAACTTGACAAAATTTAATACGGAAAAAATTTTTCTTTCAAACAGTACCCACCTATCGGGAAGAATAGGCAATTTTTCTGGCCGTAACAATTTGCCAAAAATGCTTCTTAAAAGCGCTGTGTGACAAAACTAAGTTAAAGTGATTTCACAAGGGCTCTGCTGTTCGGAATCGGTTAATATAAGTAGGTCCCTTCTAATGCTGTCCAAATTTAACACGCACAACAGTATTGGAGAAGAAAGTCGGTGGTATCAGAATGGGCATTTCTGGCCTAAGTGTGTCCTCTCACAAAGAGGGCAGCCACATAACCTAACCTAACCTAACCTAATGATTGATGCTTGCAACTTCTTCGTTTTTAAGTGTATACAATGATGAGATGCAAGTAAAACAGGATTCATGTTGCTTCGTAAATGTTATTTTTTAATGGGATTGAATTAATTCATGTGAATCAGGTGAAGTGAGATACGATATAATTACTTTTGTGTCGATGTGAAATATATTCAGAGATTATAAAATTTCTCAAATTAAAAACCAAACAAAAATGTCTCAATTGTCAAACCATCTTTATTATATAGATGCGAAACGTGGAATGCGGCAGCAGCTGATATTAACTCACTACAAGTCATCGTGAACCGTTGCCTACGGAAAATTCTAAAAATATACTGGCCCAATACTATATCAAACGCTGTCTTATGGGCCGGAACCCAGCAAAAACTTGTTCAATTGGAGATCCGAAAAAGGAAATGGAGCTGGATCGGCCACGTTCTGCTCAGGGAGAGCGGCGACCTAACAAGGACTGCGATTGACTGGAATCCCCAAGGAAGTTGTAGACGAGGAAGACCAGCGAACACCTGGAGATGACTATTAGAGTTGGAAACCCGTGCCATGCGCCTTAGCTGAAATGAGGTGAAGAGACTGGCGCAAAATATACCCGAATGGAAGAAATTCGTTGTGGTCCTATGTTCCAGCCTGGAACCCTAGGAATATGAATTTATGGATGAAAAATATCTCCCAATTCATTTTCAATTTTGATAATTTGGCAAAACTTAAATTTAAGTTAAAGTGAACAGCACATTTTTCTTAGCTCTTGGATCTTTAGTAGACCCAAGATTATAACTTCAAGTGCTTACAATGTTTAAGGGTTAATTGTAATCGTATAATATACATGAGTATGTATGAATCACTTCAAATTTTTGACGTCAGTATATAAATGTTTCTTCTGCCTTTCCGTCTCTCGATATTAATTTATTGTTGTTGACTGTTGTTATAATTTAGTTTTGTTCTTATTGTTCTTTCTTCTTTCTTTTAGCTCTTGACTATTTTACGCACGATTTAGGAAATTTGAACATGATGAACCACATTATTATTGGTTAAATAAACTCTATTCATTTCATTTCGTTTAATTTAAATTTTCAAGATAAATTTCTTAGGGAAGGAATCTTTTAAAACAGTATTTGGCATTTCGGTATTATTATTATTATTAGTATATTATTATTATTATGATTATTACTATTGTACGTTTTATGCAATTTTATGATTATTTCTTATTTCAATAATAACGTGATAAGCATTTTAAAAGCAATAAGCTGCGTTTCTTCGACACTCATTCGACTGTATGGATTGTTACTGCTATTGTATATATTTTTTAATTTCATTGAAATATACTCAAGTTGAATGCAAAGAGACCTTATTATTATTATTATTTATTGTGCAACCTTTTACATATCGTACATTTCATAGGCCTGTATGTAAATATGAGTTTAAAAAAGGAAACATCTTAAACTTAAACATTATGATAGCCTTTGCCGATTTCTAAAATTTATTTTATCTATATCTAAGTCGTATGTATTAAAGAAAAAGCTTACAATATGTATTCTTGCGTCTTCACCCAACTTCAGTTACCCATTGATCATTACCCTTACCAATTTTTTTTTTCTCTCTCTCTCTCTCGTGTATCTGGTTTTATTCATCATTTAAATGTAATGTTAAGCGATATAATATTTATTTTATATTGTATGTACATATAACATATGGGTGTGTGTGTGTGTGCAAACATATGTATACATACTTAGCAGCTGTCAAATGTGGTTGATTTGCTTATTTTCCTTAATACACAATATTACAAGAATATTCTTCATAAGCGTGTTTTTTTTTTTTTTTTTTTGCTTCTCTCACATAAATATACGATTTTCGATTCGAGTTTAATTTTTTTTTTCAGTGCCTAAAATTATGCTCATATATTTTTCAATAAAGCTTGCTGTTTTTTTGTAAGCCGCGCGGTGCTTTATTTTTTTTTCTTTATTTTTTGTTGAAAAGAATTTTGATGAAATCTTATAAAATTGTGATATTAAATTGTGTGAATAAAATGTTGGAGCTTTTGCAAATTTCTTCAACCAACATTTATGGGAATTCTTATAATTTTTTTCTCATTCATTTTTCATTTTTACATGTATGTAGGAATAAAAAAAAAAATTAATATATTATATCAAAATGTGAGGGAAATATAGCTAAAGCTGAAAAAAAATGAGGGCAAAAACTCTTTTCTACTATAATACAAAATTTTCAGCGAATATGAACATGAACGACTTATATTTGATTAATCCCATGTCACACATTGTATACATATACACAAACACACATACACACAAACACACACACACACACACACACACACACACACACAAATACAAAAACATAACAGCAATATCAGCATGGATAATTTTATGATGCTTGCTTAGATTTATAGCATGTCGCGAGCTGTTCTGGTGCACTTAAGTGAAATAAAAGTATGCCGTTGTCATTGCCATAACCTCAGATTATTACAGTTGGCAAGACAAAGAAGCAAAAAAGTAGCAAAAAAAAAGAACACAAATACTTACAATTTGTAAAATTAGAAAAGCATTGTAGGCCGGCAGCATTTATATACTTGACTACAAAAAAAAAACCAAAATGAGATAGCAAGCTAATTTAGAAATCTTACCAACAAAAAACAAAAAAAAAAAAAACTCCTTCCACAAAAAGTAAAGGAAGCCTAAAAAATACAACAAATTACAAATGAAATCATACACAATATAATACCACACACACACACTCACACACACACACACTCACACACACACACACTCACACACACACACACACTCCCACTCACACACCCACACACACACAATGAACGAATTCGCCATTCTCGAGAGTATGCTCAAAATAAATGAATGAAAATGGTACGCATTTCGTTAAAATACTCTACATACTATTTTTAAAGCCCCCTCAAAGTATGCTACGACATTATAAAATGCGTACGTTATCACGGTTGTGAGTTGATTTAAATGCAAAGATTAAGAGAAAGTAATCGTATTCTATATAATTTATTTTTTTTTTTTTTTATTTATATTTTATTTATTTTTTTTTTTATTGTACGAATCTGAAGGCAAGACAAAAAAAAAAAACACAGCCTATATTTGGGGAGTGATTGAATGATTGAGTGAATAATATGAGATATACACAACAAAAAAATAATGATGAAGAATACATATCCTCCACCACTGATGTTGTACGTGGTGTGTGGTTTTTATTTTTTGCGGTTCATATTAATAACAATTGCTCATCAATCACTTGCGTCTTTTTGTGTCATTTGTATTTATGCAGTACATACATAAATATAAAAAATACAAGTACAGTGAAAATGGAAATTAAATATAATGAGTATCACAATCATGATTATGATGATCATCATGTTGAAATATTTATTTCAATGATGTATAAGTAATGCGATAGTAGTATTATTAGCAAGAAGAAATATACATGAAAATCATTAGCTTGGTTTTTCTGGAGATATGATGAATTCAGTCGTAACTATTCGATTAATTGTGATTATTCATATAAATTATTTATTATTAAGTACATGAGATTTTGCTTAAAAACATGCTGTCTTCGCAAAGCCCATTTGAAAGCATTGTTTATTGTTCTGGCTCTATAAAAATTCTATTGAGTTTTGATACAAACAGATTAAAAGATATTCCATAGAAATTGTCAGCAGATGTGTACCATTTTATAAATCTGAATACTTGAAGATTATTTATATTCAATAAATTTATTTATAAATTTATTTATAGATCGATAAAGCCGTACAAACAATCTCTTCGGCCTATGCAAAAGCTTTTTTCAGCAATACAAGAAACTCCTCTCTATAATGATACCCGCATATCGATAAATATATGCAGTTTTTCTAACAGAATTAATTTGATATGACGGAATGTCGGAAAAAATTTTCTGACATAGCTCAGAGCAGTGATATGACAAGTATTCCGCCTATATTTTTAACAGACAAAAACTACTGGCACCATTAAATATCACACTTAGATAATAAAATTTGCATTCATTGTTAGCCTTACGAATTCTCATTTAGTTCATGATTAAAGTATTATATATATATGCATGGCTTTGTGTATTTTTCATTCTCTATTTCCCGAATATTTCTATCAAATATTTACGAAATATGTTTTTGGCAGCACAGCCACTATAATCCTTGCTACCAATTCACCCCCAATACCATCATCTCCAACACAAGACAACATAATCATTAACATTATCATTATCGCATAGCAAATTATTATCATTACCAACACAATCAACGCAGCAATTTGACTTTACTTTAAAACTTAAGCAAATCAAGTAATCAATTATGTTAATAACAAACAAAACAAAATTCTGAGAAAGAATACGATAAAGTGTGTGAAACATATACATTTATAAGCTCTTGCAAAATGGAAAGGAATGGATTTTGCAATGAATGAAAAAAAAGAAATGAATATAAAAAAATACAATTTTAAGTTGAAGAAAAAATTGAAGGAAAGTTGGTTTTTCATTCTGTGTTGGAATACGGTAACGTTCATCTTAATTTTCATCTGCTTCTGATTCATTTTCTTTTGCTGTTATTACACACATACACACACACGCTTCTCACAGCTAACTGACAGCCCACTGATTTCATTGCTGGCTCACATCTCATATCTCTTCTTGAGGCTATCATCTTCTTCTTCTTCTTCTTCTACTTCTTCTTCTTCTTCTTTTTCTTCTATTTGTGTTGCCAACTTTTATTGCTTCGTAGATGATGCTGACTTTAGTCTTAGTCAGACTATTTCTATTGCCAATGTTCTAGTTGTGCTCCAGTTATATTGAAATCATTTATTGTTCTCACCGCTATTACGTATATGCATACAGTGATGGACAAAAAATAAGGATAGCTCAAGATCTTTTAATGAAAATTATATAAATATGTCAGAAGATGTGATAATATTTTATGTTTTTTGTTGAATAAATTAAATGCAATTTTTAATCAAGTAGAAAAACAAAATATTAGTGTTTCCACATCCGTAATTAAACCAAAACGAACTTCACCTGATCATTTGAAGTTGTTTGTGGAGTTAGTTCTGTGCTTGAGGAAAATATATTTCATTTCCTTTACATTGTACCAATAACCTAGAAATCAAATCAATGTTCCGCGAAATTAACGGTTGGCTCATTGGAGTTTCAAATGAGTTTCCAAGACATTGCTGATCAGAACCATGGCCAAAACTGTGCAACACTACCAAGAAGCGCGTCTTAAACGGTACACTCGATTGCTATATATCCAATAAGGCTTCAATTCGCTAATTAGAGACTGACAGTTATTTTTGTTCAGTCTATAATTTTTTCTAAATGACTCCTCTGTCAAAGCAAAAGGGTCGTTTTCTGATAGCATTTACTCCAGTAAGCGTCGTCGGTTTAAAATACGCCGTTTTCAAGTGTCATGTGAATTTATATTATTTAAAAAGATCTGTTCCAATATAAAAACAGTTTTTTTTACTCAAATTATATTTAAAAATTCAATCAGAACAAACTGCTGACATCACTAAGATCTCCTCGCTATCAGATCTTTCAATTAATCATTCGAAAGATAGAAAAGAGCTTTCAAGATGGTTGCCAAAATAGACAATTGTCTTATAATAGCTTTTTATCTTTCGTAAGACTGTGGTGAGTTGAAAGACAGTTGCTAGAATTACCCTATTAATTGAAAAGGGCATCAAATTTTGAAATATTAGCAAGTCCTAACATTTTCGATGCTTTAATAACTGCTATCAGCTGCTTATTTAAATGATAAATTTTGGGATTGCCAGAAACTAATTTTTCATAGCATTACGAGATCTAGTTAACGAAATGTGATAATCTAATTTATATCTCAATACGAATTATTGATTCTATAATTCGAGTACGATCGAAGCATTACAGATTTGACTTGTACTCATTTTTTTGTCCACCACTCTCTATATATGTAACAATGTACTCATATAGCCACAAACTTCCAAATAGAAGTGTCACAATTTGTTGTTTTTATTGTTGCTACTATTCATTTATGCACATAGGTATATTTTATAAGCAGCATGAATGACGCTGCAGCCATCTACTTCACACCATATTCACAATGCTCATCGTCATTATCATTTTTTGAGCTGTTGCTGTTGTTGTTGTTGTTGTTGTTGTTCGCCCATAAAAAGGCGTACGCTGGCAGGCAATCTCTACTGTCACAAACTGATGCCTATGTTATATACACATACATACATAATGATACTACCAATATACTTATATGGAACTACATATATAAGAGTGCCTCATTCTGGTCTCTTGTTCGATGCTGTTTTTGATTGTTCGTTTATTCAGTTGTTGGTTGGTTGGTTGGTTGGTTGGTTGGTTGGTTAGCTGGATGAATGCTTTTTTAGTATAGTCTTTTTCTTCTTCTTAGGAATATTATATTTATATACATCTTATACTCTTTCTCGAGTACATACGATATATATGTATAGGTATATGTACAAGAAGACATCGACAATGACTACGACAACGATGACAATAAGGAGGACGTTAAGGACGATAAAGTTGGTGTACTTAAGTGGCACACTTGAAGTTTCTGCGGTTGATACAAAATGTTATTTGTATGTGTGTATATGTTATAATATCTTTGAATGATGATGTTGATGTTACGAATGATGTTGTGGCTGATGATGATAATGATGACGATGATCAGGCATCTTGAAGATGTTTATGATTTTATGATTGTTGTTGCCACATACTGTTGCTGATAGTAATGATGTTTCAAAGAGTGTGCCAACCAACACTTTACTTCTTACTCTCTTCTATGTTTCGTCTTCACAAACATCTACTTTTTCTTTTTGGTTCTTGGCTGCTACTGCAGGCTTGAAAGTATTATCAGCAACATCATTATCACAATTTCAATAACGAGAAGTAGCAGTACTAAAAGCAACAGCAGCAGCATTAAGAGCGGAAATTTATTTGTAATTACATTTCCAACACACTCACTTATACACACACACACACACGAACACATTGATACACGTATATATGTATATATATTGAAATACATATGCACAATCAGCTCACTTACATACAATACTCTGACGTACAGGTGAATAAAATTTAATTATACTAATATATTATATTCAACTTGAGAAGGAAAAAGCGATTATGAATGAGCTGTGCAAGTGAAGTATGATATACTGATATAATGGAAGGATATATACATAGTATATATACATGTGTATGTATGTATGTGTGTTTTGGAAAATTTTTGGCAGCAATTATTTTATTAAATGTAAAAGTAATGATGATCATATTCGTTAAATTCGTTGTTATTGTTGCCAATTTTTTTATTTTATTTTTGTGCACTTTTTCAGGTTTATGCAAATTAAAATTTCGTATTCAAAATTATATTTTGGCACATTCCCACACTCGTAGTATGATGAATAATTTTGTATTTAACATTATTTAATGTGTGGAAGGAAAAATTAATGAGATAAGATTATAAAGATTTTTGTGGATGCATCAAAAAGGCGAAAACAGCAAACTGATTACGAAAGAATAATTTTTAATATACCACTAATTGTCAAATACCCTTTTGTTCTATCTTTCTTTGAATCCATTAATAAGAATGTTCTTCTTGTGCCGAATCCCATGCCTAAGACTTGTGATGGGTCGAGGCTCCTTTTAACATTAATTGCAGGGTATGGGGGACCCTCTGACAGTGAGTTCAAAAGATGTAAAGTAGGTTTTGCTGAAACGCTTAATCAAACTGCTGTTTTCTCTAAATTCCTCAATCAAAATGTGGACGCAACGGAAAATCTAGCTTTCAAAATGAGATTTCTGTAAATTATAAAGTATTCTAATTAACTATCTTCATCTGGAACTTTTTTAAATTTTATATGTGACCTTTATGAAATATTTCTCAGGTAAAAATTTGTCAAAAAATCGATACTCAATTTAAGATGGTCTTAATTTTGACTAGCTGTATCATTCCTACCAATCAGGGCTTGCAATTTTAAAAAGCTACTTCGCAGTTAATGTTCTTAAAGAGCAGGTGAATACTTCTTTCTATTTTTGATTAAGTGTACACAAAAATGGAGTAGCAGCTGTTCGTTCATTCGAATGCCATTAAAAGAGAGCATATAGAAATTGTTGCATATTTCCAGGGTACATATTTATACTTTATTTTCTATGGACTTTCACATTCTATGTATAAAGATTTTGTCTTAGAAAACCCCTAGTAAAATTACCTGCTGAAAATTTTTCTGCAATAATTTAACCCTCTAACGACCTCGCAAATGCTGTATTATGCAGACTTTTCAAAATAGTGGTCAAAATTAAAAATAAAAAAAAAAAAATAAATATGTGGCACTTAAAGCCCCAAAGGGCTCATTGGCGAGCTTCTCTTCCATTACTGTTGTGCGTCTTAAATTTTGGACAGTATTAGAATGGACCTACTTATTTTAGCCGGTCCCGAACGGCAGAACACTTGTGACATCACTTTTTCTGAGCTTTGTCACAGAGTTCTTTTAGAAGATTTTTCATGGCAAGTTGTTACTGTCGGAAGAATTGCCAATTGCTTGCCGACAGGTGGGTACCGTTCGAAAGAAAAATCTTTTCGATATTAAATTTGTTATGCATCAGCCGGGGATTGAACAACGACCTACAGATCAGAAGGCGAACACACTAACCACTGAGCTACGGCACCCCTAATGGTCAAAATTACCCTTTCTTAAAAGAGCTATCGGGTTAAAGTATTCTACAAAATTATTCCTTGTTAAATTTTACTATATGTATCCAAACTATATATTTCGCTCCGATATGAATTTGAACCCTTATTTCCACTTATTCTAAAAACACTCGGGCAAAAAGTTGCAAACTTAATATGGCCATTCAAAAAAATTTGACATGAGAATTCAAAAAGAATTGAAAGTCATCAGAGTCATCAGAGCATTAGTGATGCTGCGTCATAGTGTATTGCAATTGAATTCAAAGACATTATCACAAAGCATCTAGCATAATTTTATCATCATTTAGCATTTGAAGCAACACCATCCTATATGGCGCTGACATGATAAATTTTGAGTTCTCCAGTATTTGATCTTTCCACCGGTGGTTAGGTCTTCCTCTTCTGCGTTGTTCATCAGTGGGTTCCGAATATAACACCTTCTTAGCTGGAGCGTGTTCTTCCATACGCTCGACATGACCTAGTCATCGCACCCGCTGAATTTTAATGCGCTTTACTATGTTGGTGTCGGCATAAAGCACATACAGCTTATGGTTGAACCTTATTCGATAACTATCACCAACGCAAATAGGTCCAAAGATATTGCGTAGGACTTTTCTTTCGAAAACTCCGAGCGGTGGAAATTGTCCAAGCTTCGTCGCTATATGTATGGACAGGCATGATTAGAGACTTGTAGAGTACGGTTTTCGTCTCTCGAGAGAGAGCCCGAGCTCAAAGTTCCCGGCCACCAGTCCGGAGCCGAATGGGGCTGAAAGTGGTAATAGCTTCGGCTACGAGGTCTTACCAAAAGACTTTAAATTTAGTACCACGGGTGATTAGGTTGGAATCCCTCCAACCTTATCGTTGGAAACGCCCTCTGGGGAGGTTTTCGTGGTGATTGTGGTAAAACAAAGAACACGCGTTTAGAGTATTCCACATCAAAAGGCGTCGGGTACTCGATGTGGAGATGCATTACAACCCCTGTTTAATTGTTGACCCCTTAGATCAGAAGAGGTTTTGGGTAGGCCTTGATCCCCACCACGGAGGGTAGTATGTCCATTCAACGTGCCCCAATTGGTATCATAGGAACCTGGAGGTTATTTTCTGATTTTCCAATCCTACGGGGCGCTTATCAATGCTTCAATTAGATACATTACGCTTTGTGCGTCGTGAGATAAGGCCATACTGGCAGGTGCTCACGATAAACACTGCTTTATCGTTAGCCCAAAGTAACAAAAATGATCCTTCGCAATATCTCCAGGCTGACATCATTACTGGTGTTAATGCATCAACAGCATAACTACTCGAAATTTTTTTTGCAAGATTCGTAGTATTATTAGGAGAGACTTGACGCAAAAGTCAAAGTAATGCGACCCAAAAAAATTTCTAAACTAAATTATTTACAGTAAATTTGTATACCAGCAACATAAAGTTGGCATACAATATACTCAGAACTCTAGGTTCGACTTAGGGTTTAATCAATAAGTGAATTTCCCATAATTTTCTATGACAAAACCCTCGCTAAATATCAATATCAGAGTGAATTTGCTTGGAACTAACCACGTTCTTGTAATAATCATTATTAGCAGTCGAAGTATATACTTAACAATTACACTTGAAAATATATTCACATTCACACACACATAGAAATATATGTTTACCACTTGAAGAAGTTTATGAACATGAGTAGTGTACTAATTTCTGTTTTAGTTTTATTTTATTTATTTTTTTTGTTGCACACAACCACCCAGAAACCACTATAATTCTTTCACACAATCAAGTTCATGCAAATTCACTTTTGAAATCAACTCTTGGATAACTTTGGCCATTAAAAACAGTCACTGTAAGGTACATATATATGTATGTGTGATGTGTGTGTGTGTGTGTGTGTTTCATGTATGTATGTATGTATAAGTACAAAAGCATAGTTAAATACCAATACCTACATATATATAAAGGTAAAAATATTGTTCCACTTTCGTTTGTTGATTATGTTGATAATAAAGGTGTTGGTTTAATACAGAAACTTCATATGTTGGCAATATAGGTTAGACAAATTGAAAAAGCTTATGGTATATTAGCTAGAGTACATTTCATACCGATACACTATACACTATATATACGTACTTATATTTTCATAAGAAGTAAAATTATAAGAAGCATGATAATTTCAAGAGTATAGTACTGCCACAGATTTGTTTCATAAATTATTTTCATATATCACATTCATATATGTAGATGCACATACTTGAATTAAGTAAATAATATAAGAAATAGCTACGACTTGATAACAGCTTACATATATAAGTATAGTGTATATACACTATACATATATGTGTAGTATAGTAGCTAGTTATTATATGAGAACCTACTTATTATACATATATACCTACGTTGAATGGCAACACTTATAGAGCACTTGTCTTAGCGCATTTATATGAATTGTATACGACAAACACGATTATATGAGATTCTTGTATGGCAAAATCATATATTATACATTCATCACCCTTTGTATCGTCTAGTTTTCTCATTTATTTTATTATTTACTTTTAGTTTTTTGAGATTTTTTTTCCCCCCCCATTCACTTTTCTCCAGCCAACCCCATAATAAGAATCTACATACAATTGTCATCGTTGTTGTTGTTGTTGTTTTTCTGCATGTGAAACCATAAACAACACGTACACGTGTTAACATGACAATAACAAGGCTAGAAAAATGCCAAGTCGTAAGATGAACACGTACATACCTTACATACATCTGAATACACGCTCACGCACAGGCTCTCACTCTCATGAGTTCATATAATATGAACTACGTATGTGATGTCATGCGAAATATCATCAACTCTACAATAACAACAATAGAGATAGCAATAGAAAGACGAATAGACGAATCTTCTTACTTATTTATGTATATAAATATATGTAAATAATGGGCGTTTGGAAAGTCTGGTTCAATATAAAGTCAGTATTTTTCTTGGCTTAACAATTCTTTTATATTAGCCGAGTTGTATATTCCAACTCCTGAATATATAAAGTCTAGTAAAAAGAAATCCATTATTTTTGCATTAAATTGAAGGTTTTATTTAGCATGATACGATTTAAGTAAAATATGCACCGTTTTGTTCGATGACTTATTGTCATTTGGAAGGTAATTTCATAATGCAACTCTCATAGAAACCTTTGTCTCTATTGGCAAGTAACTGGGACAGTCGATTTTCTCAAGCTTCTCTTGAGGCGAATTTTTCATAAGCAAACTCATTCGCCATAGACAGGAAGCGGTAGTAATTACTTGGTTCCAGGTCCGGACTATAAGGTGGATGCTTAAGAACCTCCCAACTAAGCTCCCGGAGCTTCTGGCGAGTCACTATCGATATTTGTGACCTGGTGTTTTGCTGACGGAACACAATTCCTCTCCTATTGGCGATTGCTTCCTTCATACGGTTGTCAATTGTTGACACTACAGGTGCGAATTAAGAGTTTGGTCGTAGGGGAGCAGGTCATAGTAGATGATTCGCTGCCAATCCAAATAAAAAAAAAATAATTATGTGGCACTTATAGCCCCAAAGGGCTCATTGGCCGAGCTTCTCTTCCATTACTGTTGTGCGTGTTAAATTTTTGGACAGTACTAGAAGGGACCTACTTATTTTAGGCGGTTCAGAACAGCAGAACCCCTGTGACATCACTTTTTCTGTGCTTTGTCACAGAGTTCTTTTAGAAGATTTTTCATGGCAAGTTGTTACTCTCGGAAGAATTGCCAATTGCTTGCCGACAGGTGGGTACCGTTCGAAATAAAGATCTTTTCGATATTAAATTTATTATGCCACGACGTACAGACCTTCCTGACCGTCAATCCTTGCTTTGCCACCGTTTGTGCCGGCTCACCGTGATTCGACCACGACCGTTTTCGCTTGACGTTGACGTCGTAAGTGACCCACTTTTCATCACCAGCAACCATCCGCTTCAGAAATGGATCGATTTTGTTGCGATTCAGTAGCGATTCGCAAATAGAAATTCGGTCCATGAGGTCTTTTTGGGTTAACTCGTGTGGCACCCATACATCGAACTTCGTTTTTGTATTCAAACTTATTTAAATGGTTCCAAACGGTTTTTTGTATAATGTTTAGCTCCTGGGCAATAGAAACAGTGCTTACATAACCGTCAGAATCGACGATTTTCATTATTTTATCGATATTTTCGACAATTGGCCTTCCAGAGCGTGGTGCATCTTTGACATCAAATTTCACATTTTCAGCCGTCTGGCTTGCGTTTTCGACTTTATCGAAGAAAAACTGTAAAATATGGCATATTTTCTCTTTACAGGTGTCCATCTTTGATGCGTGCTCAAACAATACTGAGTCAAGCAATCACAAAACTGCCTGAAAAGTTTATTTAGTACGAACTCCTATCTTTCTAATGACATCTAGCGTAACCCGATCGCACTTATACAACGCAAGATACAGATTAATAAAGCCATCTATTTGGAAAATAATGGATTACTTTTTACTACACCTGATATAATCAATTGAAGGCCTTAAAAATCCTAAATCCTAAATTACTAAATTTTTCATACGGTCATTATCTATTTAGCTGCTGGTTTATAGCAATAAAATATAATTTCCTGTTACAGCAAGAACAGCAGCACTGCAAATACTTATATGCTTATATGTCACCGTCGCATTATGGAGGCGTATGATGAACAATATTATTGCGAGCATTATTATTATTAGCATTATTGTTAAACCATTTAAGTATTAGTTGAAAATGGATAAAATATGACAATTTGAAAAGGCATTTATTTTGTGTCCATTCCATTCCATTATGCCGATCTCTCACACAAAACTTATCCTTGTGCGAACAAGAAAAAGGCATAACAATACAACAACTTGGTGGTAGATGGTAGTAACCGTGAAAGCAATATAAGCATTTATATTTGTATTTTCTTTTTTTTTCTGCCCATATTGCTACTTTTTTTTTTTTGTTTTTCTTTTTCTTCATTCAACTGTTTTCAGTTGAAAGCGTGCATGTAAAACTTTTTCGCAGATTATCTATGAAATGATGACAATCAAGCGGATGAACTGTTTCATATGAGTTAGATGTACGTGCATACGTGAGTTGTGCAGACACAAATGAGCATATGTGCGTAAAAGTAAGTGCGTGCGAGTTAATGGTTTTGGCATTTGCTCACTAAGTTTATTTTCTTTTCTTTTTTTAACGCTTTTTTCGCTGGCGGACTAGATTTTCGACTTCTATAGAGCGCTATTTTGGCAGTGAACCTATTCTACGCTGAATATAATAACAACGCACGCATTAGTACTATTATATGATCATATCTAATAGTTATCTTCCCATTTTCTGGCTTCTTTATATTCAACAAACCTCCAGATATTACCTAAGATTTTTAGCTATTTTTTTCCATAATGGCGAGAGACTACTTGCAAACACAAAGGTTGTAACACATACGTGATACGCGATGTAGAAACTTTTCAATGCTAAAACTCGATATTAGTTTATTTTTTGTTATTTGTTGCTGTCATCATAAAAGCCTTGGTTAACAAAAAAAAAAAAATTGCAACTTTTATTTCTCAACTAACCAAATTCCCTTTACTTCTTTATATATAATTGTATCATCACTTTCGCTATTTTTTTTTTGGTTTTTTTTTTTATTCCATTTTGCCGAAGAGATTTCCGAAATTTTATTATTTTATGGTTTTTTTTTTACTTAGCGCCTTAGTATAATGCTTCTTCATAAAAGCGTATTCGTTTTTCGTGGATGATTTCTTTTATTTTCACTTTATCTAAGATGACATAAGCCGTGTTGGCACACATTGCTTTCGTTTGCATTTGGCATTTGTATTTTTGCGCTCCATTTGTTTGCGTTCTTAAAGAATTACAAGTATATAATGGAATATTGAGATGGAATAGTCAATATTTTTTTCTTTATTTTCAAATTCTTTAAGTTTTGTGACATTTTTTCAAAATTAGTGAAGATAAATGAATCCGTTTGATGTTAAGTTAAATGCAGTGAGCTTTGGATTTTGTATTTTGTTTTAGTTCAAATCGTATGATATGTACTATTTGGGATCGAGTAACTTTTCGTGAACGCTCAATCAATTCTTTAATGTCAGATTTAGATTACTTATTCAGGCTATTCAATGCACTGTAACCCAAAAAAAAGATCTTTTGTGCGCCATATTGCCCAACCAAAACAATTCTAGACTATTTATAAATCAGATAATTGCTGTGGGTTTGATTTTACCTATGTGGTTTGGAGTCAAGATTCCCTTACCTAGGTAACCAAGTCTACGAGTTGCCACCGCTGGGAAAATGCATAGAATATGTTCCAATGTTTCCTGCTCCTTCATGACAGAATCGACAGGTATCGTTTTCTAGCACATCTATTTTCTTCATATGGTAATTGAGTCTACAGTTCCCAGTGGGCAGCTCTGTGTAGAGTTTTATGTCATTTCTGCTGAGATTACGACCCCCAAAAAGGGGCCGGATCAATAAGACCCTTTGATTGTCTCATGACCGTTTGGGCTCTTCAGTAGTCGAATAGATTCCGTTTCTCCCTTTCACATATCAGGTTGTTTATGAAACTGTTTGTAACCCTGCAGAAGTGCTTGAGCCCTCCTTTGCAAGGGAGTCAGCCATTTCGTTTCCCTCGTGGCCCTTTTGTCCCGGCACCCATATGATGGTGACACGATTCTTTGCTGCCAGGGCATTCCCAAACCAGCCTTGATTGAAACGAGAATTTTGCCAGAGACTTTAGAGTCGCCTGGCTGCCCGAAAGGGTGGACATTTTGGTAACACGGGTGTCCCTAAGTATGCATTCTCTCGCACATACCTCTAAGGCATGAACCTCCGCCTAAAAGATGGAATCTGTCTTCTTCATTGTGATTGCTTTTCGAAATCTTGATCCAACAATTCCAGCTCCTGCACTGTCATCAGTGTACCAGAACTGAGAGTACCCTTTTGGGACCATATCGCTACTCCTCCGAGCCGAATGGTCGTTGATGACCCAAACGATGTCCAGGATCTTTGTATATCCTGTGAGATTGTCTTTTTTTAAGGTTAGATAGAATAAACCGTGGAAGTTTACACATAGAGGATTTTTTAGTGATTTCTTTATAAAAAAAAATTAAATAGAGATCTTTAGGCTTAAGACAAAAAAAAAATAACTATGTAAAATCACGAAATTTTAGCAGCATTCACGAATTAGGCTTTCATACCCGACCTAACAGAGAAAACACAACATATTTGGGAAATTTTTTCTTTATTTCTCAACATAATCTTCTTTTAGCACTATCCACTTTTTCCAGCGATATTCTATAGCTAAAGCGATTCGAGCTTTAACTCATTGATTTTGGCCATCACAATAGCGGATGTGTGAACTGGTGTTTTTGTTCTATGGTGAGCACACCCGTGCGGTACCCATCTTGCACACAGCTTTTTCATCTCCAAATTTTCGGTCAATATACGATGTATAGCAATTTTTGAAATGCCTGTAATTTCACCTAGCTCATGCACTTTCAGCCGGCGATCATCCAATACAATTTTGTGGATTTTCTCAACCGTTTCTGACGTGGTCACCTCAATTGGTCGACGACTATGGTGTTCGTCTTGGCAGCTCCTACGACCTCGTTTATACTCTGCCACCCAATATTTTATGGTGGTAAATGAAGGAGCAGACTCCCCCCGAGAAGAATCTAGTTCGGCTTTAATATTCGTTGGTCTGAGATCTTTCAATTTTTCCATATTCAAAAAATCACTGAGGTCGTTAAATTTCAATGGCTCCAAAAAAAATACTAAACTATGTGACGCTGTGAGACTTAAAACATATGTTTTATAAGGTTGCCACTTCTCACCAAAGTAATTTTTTTTCAAACTACTGCCGCCATCTATATGTCAGGTCGGCTAGTTCTGGGACCGCCCTCATATATTCGCCCAAGAAATGTTTAGAATGAAATTTATATTATATTATGTATTACAAAATTCCCAAACCGCCCTAAAACGAATAATTGACACCTAAGTACCTAATTTAAAATCTTGAGTCTTCTATATTTCTTCAATATCTATGTGAAAGTGTTGGCAAAGGGTTAAACTCAGTATAACTGATGTAATAGAATTCATTATTCTTTATTATGAAAATATTAATCTATTGATATTTCATCTCACGTTTCTTTACTCTAAGTACTTTATGTCTCTGTAGTTATGTATTTGTTCTATGGAATTAACCACAAATATATAATATCAATTATATATATTGTATAATACTTACATAGATATGTGAACGTATGTGTGATTCTGAAGTACAATAATAAATTGTACGCATAAGCACGTACGCATATACGCACGCACACAAGTTGCCTAATATAATTTTATTTCTTTCTAATTGATGATTAAATATTGTGCACAATGTAAGTAATAATAAAATAACAACAACTACAATAACAACAACATGAACAGCAACAAGGACCAAAGTTATAATCTAACATATGAGAAGAACGTGTTGGTTTGAGAGACTCGTTTACTAGCTTCAGTATATCCACATACAAAAAACACTAGGGTAGCTGATACATTCCATGATTTTCTGCCGATTTGCCGACTATCATAGTATTTGTGCTTTAATTGTAGTAGTGGATAATAAATGACCAGACGGATTTCTTTCCCCCAACACAGGCAACAAGGGTTAAATCATTAAAATTAGTGCCTTAAGCTGGGAACATGCAGAAAGAGAGAGAGTGGGGATGCAAAGGTGTGATATTATTTTGAAAGAACATGCTACAAAGTAGTTGAGCATGTATGGGCATCATTTGGCAAAAAAATTAATGAAAGGTCATGTTCTCTCTGCATTTACATATTGATCTATTTTGTGAGCCTCATAATCCCACGCATTCAAATGCAGATGTATCCAATGTATACGAACATTAATAAATACATATACATACTTACATACATATGTCATTCATTATTAAACTCATACACTTCCTTATTTGATATGAAAAGAGTAAATACATATATACTAAAGTATAAGCTTCTATTAAAGTTTAGAAAAAAAAAAAAGTTCGTATTCAGGAAACACAATCTAATATGTTTTTTTTTGTCTATTCTTTTGTAACTTTTGTTTTTGTTGTTCTTTGGTTTTATGCGTTTATCTCATTTTAATTGGCATAATCACAGTGAAAACATGCAAGAATCGTATAACTCATGCTCATATATTTATTCCTAAATATATACCATACAGGGTGTTGCAATAATAATGATTCTTTAATTTTGTTTTTTTTTTTTTTTGACAAAAATGACGCATTTTCATCAAAGAAGCAAATAGTATGTGCTATTTACAAAAAAGTATATAAAATTCGTAGTAAAAATTTTTGAAATTTCAAATATATATGAAAGTTTATGCAAATAATTTTAAGGTAAACTATAAAAATTACATATTAAAGAGCTGCGTGATATTTGATTTTCGAATGATTCTCTTTACTCTCAAAACATATACAATATTTGCAAAGCATATCTAAATACAAAAATATTAGGCAAATAGAACACTCCACTCATTTCTTGTACAAGAAATATTCCATACATTCGTTTTTTCTCTTCAAATAAACGAATATTTGAGAGTACTACGAGAGTTTGAGAGTACTACGAGAGTGTTGTACGTTATAATTGTTGTTGCTTTTCATGACAGGTGCTGATGATTTGTATTACTGCGTCTTGCCGCGTCATGTTCTCTTATCTACTGTATTTTTTGCTTATGTATATTGTAATTTAACATAGAAAAGCAAAACGAATGTTTAGAGTACTCTCAAATGCTTTACGTCCATTTGCAAATGTTGAGATTCTACTCATTCTATGAAAACGAAACATACACTCCATTCCATTCTATTTCTATTTTATTCATTCTAATTCGTATTTGCTTAGAGGGAATGAATGAGAGATACTATTCTAATATCAATAGACTCTTTTGAATATGCAAACGAATATATATATATATATGTATATATATATATATATATATATATATATATATATATATATATATATATATATTCGCGTGTAAGTGTACATAGAAGCAAAATAAATAAATAACCATTTACCCTATTTTCCCACATATGATATTCCAGGAATGAGAAAGAAATGAGGAAGCTTACATATGTATCGTACATGTAAATGAGCATATTTTCATATATTATATATATATTCTGTGTTGTTATTGTTGTTTATTTAGCGCCTGTATTAATTGCTTTTATTTTGGTTTTAATTCTCCGAATTTAGACTTGTAACATATAAGTACAAAACAAGTAGAACAGAAACAACACACCCTACATGTGATCATTAACGAATATCCGATAAAATGTATATATCAAAGTTGATTTATTCACTTTTAGGTATAAGTTAGGTTAGGATTAGCGACTGCCCACCAAAGCGGGGGCGCATTCAGGTCTAAAATTGTCCCATTGTGTTACCGTGCATCAATGATGCTTTCTATACTGCTCCCTCTGTTACGGAGCAATGTCCCTGACATCCATGGGTGCTAGCTCAGTGGTATCTGTAAAAAAGGTACTCCCCAATAGGGTGTGCCTTCTGCGTGCCAAGGCGGGGCATCTATAGAGGAAGTGATAAACTGTTTCCTCCTCTTCCTCATCCTAGCAGCTACGGCAAAAGTAGTTGGCCGGTAAACCGAACCCTGCAGCATGCCTACCCACAAGCTAGTGGCCCGTGAGTACGGGAACTACATTATTGATAGTTTTTCTACTCATTGATAAGAATGAGCGAGTTCTTCTATTGTCAAGAGTCGGCCAGACCTTTCTATTAGTAACACAAGAGCTCTCATCCCGCCATCTCCTGTTGACTACAGTGTGGTAATGTTGTGTGACGAGAAGCTTGCATGTTGCAAGCGGAATTCCTGCTTGATAAGATGGATAGATCTCTGGCAACGTAGTGCCCGGTCTCGCCAATTCATCTATCTCACAATTCTCTGGAATATTCCTATGCCCCGATACCCATACAGTGTGTCCATTGAAGTGATCCGCTAGTTCGTTAAGAGCTGAGCGGCATCTAAGGGCAAATGCCGCTTTGGCGAACTTTCATGCGAGGGTTTTAATGGCGGCTTGACTGTCGGTGTAGATAAAAACATCTTTGAAGGATATTATATTACAGCGAAGCTACGTTGCCGTCTCCTTTATAGACATTATCTCGGATGATTGTAAAACACTGCAAAAGTCTGGAAATCGGGACTTAAGCTTAACGCGTAAGGAATCAGAAAAGATGCCACCTTCTACCTTTCTCTCTAATTTGGAGCCGTCTGTGTATGATTGTACCAATTGAACTCCAGTTTCGTTGACAATACCCCTATTCGATTCTTCCCTTGAGGGTATATGGGTTGAGAATCTATTGTCAAAGCATGGTATGAGAATGGTATAGTCGATGGCAATCGGAATTGTAGTGCACTCCCCCAGGATCTTTGAATATCCGTATCCTGGTTCAGCCTTTAGGTATGAAAGCAGCTATTTGAAAATCGTCTACTAGTCAATATTGTAAATATCCAGTTCAATTTTCAAACATAAACTACTGCATTGAAACCACTAAAGTTTGATATTAAAAGAGATTCTACATTGTCATCAAATTGTCTCACATTTATCACCAAACAAAGTAGTACTCTGGAATGTTGGTCATCCAGCAAACAATTTATTATGACGCAAGAAAATTTAAGCAGAACTGCAAAGTCAATCAGAGTTCAAAATTTCAAAACCACTCCAGTATACAGTGTCTAGTTCCTAATGAGGCCAGCGTTTTTCTGTCAGAAATGCTGACTATAAAAGAGGCATATACATCCTTTTCATGTGATAGCTATCTTACAGACAGTCAAACTGCTATCAAAGCCCTAGATTCTGATACAATATCTTCCAAACTGGCCTTATAATGCAGACAACAACAAGCAGAACTCAGCCAACGGCTCCAAGTTACTCTTGTTTGGCTTCCAGGTCATAGGAATTTTGAAGGGAACGAACGCGCACACAAATTGGATAGGGCAGGTTTTGCCTTCAATTTTTTTTGTCGCGGATGTCAGGATAAGAATGAGTCAGAAAGCCTCTCTCATTACTTATGAGAATGTCCTGGCTTAGCAAGAGCCATAATGCGCTCTTTTGGCAAACCTTTTCTTCAAAGTATTGCCGAAATCTCAGATATTGAGAAAAAGCATTTTGTTATTCTTGGATCTCACAAAGTGGTTGTAGCACTTTAAGAGATAGGATCTTGGAAACTATGAGAATTCAAATCGTTATAACAAATAGCTGATAAATCGATAAGACAACCTTCTTAAAGTAGCTCAAAATAAGTCAAAACAAAAAAATGCTTGGCAAAGAGTATAAAACAATAGACGATGTCGATATACATAAATACACTACTTATATGTACGCACACACACACACATACACATATGTACATACTGAGTAAAATGCTCAACTTATTACGTTCATTTACGATTTTTATTAGCAAATAAATAAATTTCTAATTAATGAAATCAACATGCGGTAAAGGGCACAAAATAAACAATAATATAATAATAACAATGGCGAAATGGTGTTTGCAATACGAATATACAAAATGAAATTAATTAAACATATTAGAGAGAGGCATAGAGCTATGATATTAATGTAAAATGAGAAATAATCTCTTGTTGTTACAAAGAATGTTAACAAAACTGAAAGTAGGGACTTCAAGAATGAGATGATGGTGAACATTTAATTGCAATATAATTATTTGCTTGAAGAAATTTGTTTAGCAAATTTTAAAAGAGTCTTTAATCTTCGAAAAATAATATTACCGCAATCGATATTTTATTTGAAAAATAATAGTCGATTAATTTTGTAATAATTTGTAATTGTAATCATTATTTTAATATGCACAAAAAGTAATCATTTCATTTTCTTATCAGATGTTACTTGCGTAATTTATACTGATTTATTTGTGGCATTAAATCGATTATGACACAAAATGTCTTAAATTATTTATTCAATTTTCTACTATATTTATACATAAATAGATTGCACATCTTAGTAATATATCTTATACTCATATGTAAATGTGTAAGAGTGTAAGAGTGATTTAAATTTATTCATATAATAAAGCATATGCAAACAGAGAGAAAATCTATAATAAATTTCAATGACATCAGTTGATTTGGACATATTTGTTGATGTCTATAAATTTGCACACTTTTAAAAGAGACAAAAAATTCAAATAATAGCAATAAACAAATAAGAGACAATAATGAAGTAAAATATTGTCTCAGATGGCTACCCCAAAAATAATAACTTTCGAGAAGAACTTATTAGTGGGATAGAGGGAGAGAGAAATTAAATTTTTGATATTTATATTGAACAATATTTGTTGTTCTTCGTTTTTAAAGCTATTAAATGTTTGAGAAATTAATATTGTGTATAATAAATTTTAAATTCTATGTCGAAACAATAATAATATCAAATCTTGATTCCGACACATTGCTTATAATCATTCGAATTCAGGAAAGAATAGTAGTGATTACTTCAATAAGTGTCATGAAAATTTTGAGCATGTCCTGAATAACATAGAACACTATCTTTGGCTACTGGAATTGGTACTTTTTCTGGCAGTAACAATTTGCCAAAAATTCTTCTTAAAAGAGCTTCTTCTTCTTCTTAGATGGCCATAACAACCGATGAGCGTTTTAGACCGAACATATAATGCGAACATATTGGATATTTCCTCTTCTTCTGCGTCCTCCAACGGGTGCCGAATTAAATAACCTCTTCGCTGGAGCGTCTTCTTCCATTCGCTCGATATGGCCTAGCCAGCGCAACCGCTTGTTTTTAATTCGCCTGACTATGTCAATGTCAACGTACGGCGCATACAACTCATCGTTGTACTTTATTCGATACTCGCCATCAACGCAAATAGGTCCAAAGATCCTGCGCAGAACTTTTCTCTCGAAATCTCTACACATCCTCTCATCCGTGATGGAAATTGTCCAGGCTTCTGCGTCATATGTTCGGACAGGACTAATGAGGGACTCGCAGAGTGTGATTTTCGATGTTCGAGAGAGAGCTCGACTACTCAATTGCTTACTCAGCCCAAAGTAACACCTCTTGGCAAGAGTTATTACAGATGTTGATGCTGGTTCCAAGATAGACGAAGTCAGACGCCAGGACTCTTTGTTTGCTAACACTGGCTACTTCGTCTTGCCCTCGTTCACCGTAAGACCCGTTCGACGTGACTGTCGTTTCAATTCATAGAATGCTGCGCTGACTGCTTGCGAGTTGATACCGATTATGTCAATATCGTCGGCATATGCCAGTAGGATGACACTTTTGTTGAAGATGAAGTGCCATTATGTCGTAAATCTGCAGCTCGTATAATTTTCTCCATAATAAGGTTGAAGAAATCATACGATAACAAATCACCTTGTCTGAAACCTTGTTCGGTATCAAACGGAGGGGAGCGGTCCTTCCCGAATTTTCACAGCACAACGAGAGTTAAGCAGTGTCATTCTGCAAAGTCGAATGAGTTTTGCAGGTATACCAAATTCAGACATAGTTGTGTAGAGGTCATCCCTTATCGGACTGTCGAAAGGGGCTTTATAATCGACGAATAGGTGAAGTGTGTCGATCTGTTTTTCTTGTGTCTTTTCCAGGATTTGTCATAGTGTGAAAAATTGATCGAGGGTGGATTTTATTTGATCTGAAGCCACACTGATAAGGTCCAAACAGGTTGCTGGGCATAGGCTTTAATCTTTCACACAATACGCACGATAAGACCTTATATGCGATGCTCAACTCTGTGACAAAACTAAGTTAGAGTGATGTCACAAGGATTCTGCCATTCAGAACCGGCTAATATAAGTAGGTCCCTTTTAATGCTGTCCAAATTTAACACGCACAACAGTATTAGAAGAGAAGCTCGATGGTTTCACAATGGGCTGTTCTGGCCTAAGTGTGTCCTCTCAGAGACAGGAAAGCCCCATAATCTAACCTAACCTAACCTCTCCTATGAAAGCTGTGCGATACTAAGTATGAATTTGGAAACTAACTCTAAAAATTCTAATAAATAGACAACATCATATGATTATGTGTTAACTTATAATTCATCAGCTCTACCATTGGAAATGCAACGATATATCACATATATATAAAAATTATATTTTTCAAAAGTTTCAACATCAACATCATCATCATCATTATCATTATCATTATAGTTATTATCGTTGCCACCATTGTCATTATAAGAACAAAAATAGAAATAAAAACAAATTGACAACAGTCAACAATAATTCACCTTTAACTCCAACACCTTCATTATGCTCACTCATCATTATACTTACCATCCATATAGTATCATATAAAAAAATTATTTTTTTTAAATTTCATATTGTTAGCATGAAATGATTTCACACATCCGAAACTAAGCAAGCAAACCAACCAACCAACCTAGCATCCGTCCAATCAACTAACCAAAACGCAGAAAACAACATGAAATGAAATAACATAAAAATCATAAAGCTTTACAAATTTAAGTGGTGGCTTGAGATCAATGGGGTGGTTTGCCAAAAGAAGGCAAATATGTACGTACCAGGCAAGGCAAAATGGCTCTGCAATTCAGTGTTATATAAAAAACACCTTTGAGTGTTGTATGCAATAAGTGGAACAAGAAAAAAAATTAAAGTAAGACGAACGTATATTTCATAAATAAACTGCTACTGTGCAAGTGGTGCTATATGTATGTACAAGTGGTCGAAAGGTGCTGGAGATATGCAATTGTGAAAGACTAAAAAACTAAAAATTTACAAAATCAAATCAGAAGAGAATATAATAATATGTGAATCTTTTATAAGAGAGGTAGATCAAACCAACCAACTCTTTTCATAAATCCTACACTGAAATCATACACACTTTCTTTGTGAATTACTATTTGTGTAACTTATTAAAAATAAATTCACGAAAAAGTATCACATAAATCATATAAAGATGCAAGTGACTAATTTTCGGAAATATGTTATATTTTTTTCATTAATTATCTTGGATTTATTTCAGTACAGATAATTACAATAAAAAAGCATTTAATTATTCAGAACTACTTAAATTTGTGTCTTATAATGATGCTCACAAATTTCACAGTTGGTTAATATATTGATTTTCTGTGTATAAGTCGTGAGTCCGAACCATGACCTCGTGTACTCGTAAATCAAAAGATTTCATATTTCCACTGATGCAAGCTTGCGTTCAAGTAATTGTCAATTTTCGTCAGAAAGTTGTCATAAATATAACTTCTGAAAGGGTTCTGTTACCATGATCAGAAGGAAGTGATGTCCCTTGAATTTTGCCAATATAAATATACGGGGGGTGGTCCCAGAACTATCCGACCTGACCTGACCTGAAAAAATTACTTACTTACTTACTTATGTGGCCATAACAACCGAATATCGATTTAGGCCGAAAATAACATGCTTCGCCAGCCATCTCTGTTCTTCGCTAGCTGGCGCCAGTTAGAAATTCCAAGCGCCGTCAGGTTCTCCAGTACTTGGTCTTTCCACCGGAGGTTTGGTCTTCCTCTTTTGCGTCGTCCTCCAGCGGGTTCCGAATATAACACCTTCTTAGCTGGAGCGTGTTCTTCCATTCGCTCGACATGACCTAGCCAGCGCAGCCGCTGGATTTTGATGCGCTTTACTATGTCAATATCGGCATACAGCTCGTACAGCTCATGGTTGTACCTTATTCGGTACTCGCCACCAACGCAAATAGGTCCAAAGATCTTGCGTAGGACTTTTCTCTCGAAAACTCCAAGTATTCGCTCATCCGAGGTGGAAATTGTCCAGGCTTCAGCGCCATATGTTAGGACAGGCATGATGAGAGACTTGTAGAGTGTAGTTTTCGTTCTTCGAGAGAGGGCTCGACTTCTCAATTGCTTACTCAGCCCAAAGTAACACCTGTTAGCAAGAGTTATCCTACGCATGATCTCCAAGCTGACGTCATTACTGCTGTTAATGCTGGTTCCAAGATAGACAAAGTCCCTTACTACTTCAAAAGCGTAGTTGTCAACAGTGACGTGCTGTCCAAGACGCCGGGACTCTTTGTTTGTTGACACTAGATACTTCGTCTTGCCCTCGTTCACCGTGAGACCCATCCGACGCGACTCTCTTTCCAACTCTGAGAATGCTGCACTGACTGCTCGCGTGTTCATGCCGATTATGTCAATATCGTCGGCATACGCTAACAGCATGACACTTTTGTTGAAGATAGTGCCATTATGTCGTAGATCAGCAGCTCGTATTATTTTCTCCATAATAAGATTGAAGAAGTCGCACGATAACGAATCACCTTGTCTGAAACCCCGTTCGGTATTAAACGGTGCGGAGAGGTCCTTCCCAATTTTCACTGCACAACGGGAGTTATGCAGTGTCATTCTACAAAGTCGAATGAGCTTTGCAGGAATACCGAACTCAGACATTGTTGCGTAGAGGTAATCCCGTACCGGACTGTCGAAAGCGGCTTTATAATCAACAAATAGGTGCTGTGTGTCGATCTGTTTTTCTTGGGTCTTCTCCAGGATTTGGCGCAGTGTGAAAATCTGGTCGATGGTGGATTTACCAGGTCTGAAGCCACACTGATAAGGTCCAATCAGGTTGCTGAGCATAGGCTTCAATCTTTCACAGAGTACGCTCGATAGAACCTTGTACGCGATGCTCAGGAGACTTATTCCACGGTAGTTGGCGCAAATTGTGGGGTCTCCTTTTTTATGTACAGGACAGAGAACACTGAGCCTCCAATCATCAGGCATGCTTTCATCCGACCATATTCTGCTTATGAGCTGGTGCACGCGGGTGAGCAGCTCATCGCCTCCGGTCTTAAACAACTCGGCAGGCAGGCCATCAGCACCTGCAGCTTTGTTGTTCTTCAGCCTTAAAATGGCCGTTTCAACCTCGTCATAGTCGGGTGGTGGAGCATCAACACCATCATCTGTAATTGGGGTTATCGGGCATTCTCCTCCACTGGCGGAATTGTTCGTAGCATCGCCATTCAGTAACGTGGAGAAGTGTTCCCTCCATAGGCTCAGTACACTCTGGACATCCGTAACCAGATTCCCATTTCCATCACGACAAGAAGAGGCTCCGGGATTTAAACCTCCACTCAGGCGCTTGATCTTTTCGAAGAATTTTCGAGTCTCATTCTTGTCGGTACACATCTCTACCTGAAAAAATTACTTTGCTAAAAAGTGGCAACCTCATAAAACATACGATTTTAGTTTTAAGGCGCCACGTTGTTTTGTATTTTTTTTTTTTGGAGCCATCGAAAGTTAACGACCTCAGTCAATTTGTCAACATGGAAAAAATTGGTCACCATTATGTAATTCAATACTTTCATTTGAAAGGTCTCCATGTCTAACGAATATTAAAGCCGAACTAGATTCTACTCTGGGAGAGTCTGCTACTTCGTTTACGATCATAAAATATTGGGTGGCAGAGTTCAAACGAGGTCGTACGAGCTGCCAAGATCAACACAGTAGTGGTCGACCAATTGAGGTGCCCACGACAGAAACGGTTAAGAAAATCCAAAAAATGGTTTTGGAAGATCGCATTATGTCTGAATTACAGACATTTTAAAAAGTCCTATACATCGTATATTGACCGAAAATTTGGAAATGAAAAAGCTGCGTGCAAGATGGGTGCCGCGTTTGCTCATAATAGAATAAAAACAACGTCGTGAAGATGTTTCTTTGGAGTGTTTGGCGATGTTTCACAGTAATAAAGCCGAGTTTTTGCGTCGATTCATAACCATGGATGAGACATCCACCACTTCACACCTGAGACAAAGCAGCAGTCAAACCAGTGGACTGAAAGGGGAGAATCGTGTCCAAAGAAGGCGAAGACAGTTCCATCTGCAGGCAAGGATATGGCGTCTGTTTTTTGGGATGCACGTTGCATAATTTTTATTAATTATCTTCAAAAAGGAAAAACAATCAAAGGCGAGTATTATGCTAATTTGTTGTAGCGTTTACGTGATGAAATTAAAGAAAATAGGCCGCATTTGGCCAAAAAGAAAGTGTTGTTTCATCAAGACAATGCACCAGCAGTTCACACATCCGCTATTGCGATGGCCAAAATCAATGAGTTAAAACTCAAATTGCTTCTGCACGTACCTTATTCGCCAGATTTAGCTCCTTGGGATTATTTTCTATTTCCAAATTTGAAAAAATGGCTTGGTCGTAGAAGATTTGTAAACAATGAAGAGGTGGACTCTGCGGTAGATGGATATTTTAATGAGCTAGACAGTTCTTACTATAAACAGGCTATCGAAGCTATATAATATCTCTGAATATAGGGCTAAAAGGAGATTATGTTGAGAGATAAAGAAAAATTTTCCCAAATTTGTTGTGTTTCCTTGTTAGGTCGGGTAGTTTTGGAACCGCCATCTTAGAACCTTACTAATACTATCCAAGTTTAACACAAACGACAACATTTCGATTGTAGCTCAGCGAATGTATTATTTCGAGCCTATGGGTATTAACTGACTAGCTTATTTTCAAATGTATATTATGAATTATCGAAATATTTTTTTTAAATCACTTAGTTTAACATTTCAAAAGATCTAATGGTTTTCATTGGTGTTTACCTTCCAACTTTTTTTTTTACAATATTAAAGTTGTCAAAGCTTGACTGACACTCTACATTAGATTATCCTACAAATAAATCTCTAAATTACTTATTCCAAAAATCATTTATTTTTCATATTTCCTAATGTGAAATCCGTTCCTTTGGGTGCATGAAAATAAAAGTCTTATGTTATAAAATGAGCTAGACTGAAGAGACAGAGTGGGTGAGTGATGGAGTGGAAGGTATGGTGTAAACAAATAGTATAACCATCAAATTTCGACAAGTGAAAATTCTCAAATGACGAACTGAAAGGTTCAACATTGTTTGCATTTATTTATTCTTGTATGTACATACTATTTGCTTGATAAAGCCGACTGGATGTACGAATACATATGTAATATTATGTTTGTATGAATGTATGTACATAAGTGCAAATATGAATGTGAGCCAGAGATATATTATTATATACATGTGTGTGTGTGAAGTTGTCGGATATGTGTCAATGGGATTTAGATGCGGGATGCCTCATTTTAATTCTCTCTTCTTATATCGTACCTCTGCTTAGAATGTCGTTTTCAGTTTTAATATTTTCTCAAGAAGACGGTATATAATCGAAAACAAGAACAAGATGAAATGGATGTAAAAGCAAACGTTATAATAAAAGAGTCGATGATGAGACGAGAATGTATGTACAGGTTATATGTAGAATCATTTGTATGTGCATGGGTTTTTTGAGAAAGGACCAAAAAAAAAAGTTTATGTCCTTGTACGATGACGAAGGATACATTGTCATATTTATTGTTGACACTATTTGTTACATATGTATGCGTACATATGTGTATCTGAATTTATATTTGTTTGTTTATTTTTTATTGAGTACGAGTACCTCTATACACATACGTACATTCTATCATTGCTCTATTTCTTCTTTTTCTTTTTCATGTATTTTTTCACTTGGTACATATACACAAGTAGTATATAGATCTTAAGGCATTTATTTTATATGATTATGTTTATTTTGCTTCAAATGCTTCTATATAAATTTCAAATAAAAAAAAATGAAACACATTTTCGTATTTATTTTATTTGAAGTAGTTGTTTAGAGGACATCATTTTTATATGTTATGAATATTGTTTTATTGTTATTATTAATATTATTTTTAACATTATTTCTATTAAGTATTAATCCATTATCGGTATCAATTCGTGAGCAGTCAGTGCAGCATTCTCTGAATTGGAACGAGAGTGACGTCGAATGGGTCTTACGGTGAACGAGGGCAAGACGAAGTACTTAGTGTCTACAAACACAGAGTTCCGGCGTCTTCTACACCACGTCACTGTTGAAAATTACACTTTCCAGGTGGTGAAGGACTTCGTCTATCTGGGAACCAGCATCAACAACTGTAATAACTCTTGCCAACAGGTGTTACTTTGGGCTGAGTAAGCAATCGCATAGTCGAGCCCTCTCTCGACGATCAAAAATCACATTCCACAAGTCCCTTATTATTCCTGTCCTATCATATGGAGCAGAAGACTGAACAATTTCCGCCACGAATGAGAGGATGCTTGGAACATTATATGTTCGCCCTAAATTGATCATCGGTTGTTATGGCCATATATGAAGAAGAAGAAGAAGAAGAAGAAGAATTAATTCATTAAATGCATAGTTTCCTCTGAAATTTTATCAGAATGATGATAAATGATATATCATAAATGGTAGAAATTGGTTTGCAAAATTTCTAGTTTGAAATTTTTTTTTTGTATTGTATTGGGTGTGTGAATTAAAAGCCGGTCATTTTTAAGGGCTTAAAAAATCATTCATTTTTAGGAATTCTGTAAGAAACATGGCACTCAAAGAATTGTTCATGAAAAACTGTGACATTTCCTCCTCTTTTTCGGTCTTCTGATTTGTAGGTCGTGGTTTCCATCCCGATTTTTCTGTCGAACGGTACCCACCTGTCGGCAAGAATTGGCAATTTTTTCGGCAGTAACACATTGCCAAAAATGCTTCTTAAAAGAGCTCTCTCTGACAAAACTAAGTTAAAGTGATGTCACAAGGGTTCTGTCGGGGCTCGGAACCGGCTTATATAAGTAGATCCTTTATAATGCTGTCCAAATTTAATACGCACAACAATATTGGAAGAGAAGCTCGGTGGTATTACAAATAGTCTTTCTGGCCTAAGTGTGTCCTCTCAGAGAGAGAGAGAGAGAGAGAGAGAGCAGCCACAATAGCCTAACCTAACCTAATCTCCTTTGGAGTTGATTTTATTTCGTTTGAATTTTAATTGAAATTCGATACGAAAATGTTGTAAAAGAATTTTAGAAATGATAGCTCTTAAATACTAAATATGTTGCTTCATTTTGCCACAATAATACATTTACCTGTTCGTACAGAATGTGGAATTAATTTCATTCTATAGCCGGTATTTGTAATTCCTCATTTGCTTGCGGTTAATTAAAAATTCCAAAATGCCAGAAATATTAATTAAAGAAAAAAATGAAATAAAACTAGAAAGTACTATAATCCAGGTCCCCAAATGCATATGCTCTTACTGAAAAATAGCAAAGTAGTGATTTCATTAAACATATACCGAGTAAAACCAATGAAAAAAATAAGTGAACTAGCAAGCTCAGTAAATAATTTAATTGAGAAAATGAAATGAATGTAGGAGGAGATACAACAGAATTAGTGACTGACCACCTAAAAGCAAATATGTCACTCTCTAAAGCTCAGAGCTACTCCAACTCCAATCCACACTACTTTTAATATGAAATCCTTTCTGCAAGCGTGTGCAGCATTTGTTTAGATATGTTGTATGTGTTGGATATTTCACATACAATAATAATTGACATATAGTATGAAGCATGTGTTGTTGCTATTTACCCTTTTCTATCTACATATCTGAGCAACCCTTGTATCTACATCTCTTTTTTTGGTAAAATTTTGCCCCCCAGTGCATATTTGTGATGCTGTGATTCTTGCTGGTATCATTATTGTGCTTTTTTGATTTATTTAAGTGTTGTTCCATTGCTATTGCTCTTTACCCTTAACTCTTTTTTTATTTCTCATTTTCTGGTAGCCTCTAACTCCTTTTTCATCCTCTTTAATATTTGTTGTTATAATTTTTGTTGGTTCTACTTGCAATTTTATATATTTTGCACAGCTTTCATCATTCTGTTGTTTTTATTGTGTCTTCTTTTTTCATTTTTAATATATATTTGTTTGTTTTTCACAGAGAAAAAATGTTTTTAAATAAAGTCTTCAGGGAAAAATCTCCGAGGTGGTGAATAGGTAGGTGCTTTGTATGAAGGTATTGAGATGATGATGGTGTCGGTGTAGTTTCATGTTGTTATTGAATGAATGAATAAAACGAAGAAGAAAAATGAAAAACAAATATTTTCAAAATCCCGTTTTACATGATTCGGTATTGTATTTGTTTTTGTTTTGATGGTCTTTCGAATTTTTTGGTTTCGTTTTGTTTTTGGTTTAACAGGCAAAACATCACCATCACTAAAACAAATACACAGGCGTGAACACAATATACGTTATAGACTCGACTGCATTCGACAACCACAAATACGCTTAAGCATTTTGTCGTTCACCAAATTCCCTTTTGGATCATGAACAAGCGAACAAGCAGCGAGCGCTCAACAACCAACCATCACCATCACCATCACCGTTGCTGATACTAAAATTGTTACCAGAACAAAAAACATATAAATACCAACACCAACCTACACCGATACACACACAATTCATTTCTCTAAAGCATTTTTAATTAAAAACTTTGTTTTTCTCTTAAACACACGCACACATCCACACACACAGATACAAACCGTTTTCAGTGTTGCCGTCTTTTCCTAAAAAAATTTTATTTATTTTTCTTTTTATTCCCTTTGCAACATTCTTCATACATTTTTCATGTTCATTATACAATTGCATTTTTTTGATGCTACATGCTCATATATGAAGAATTTGTTCTCATGTTATTTTTATAAAGTTTTTATTAAACTCTTATGGGGTTGTAGAACTTTCGTAATTTATATAAAATCTTATAGTATTACCTTTTTACTCAGTCTTTATTGTGATGTCCCATGATGAATAACTTTTCTTAAATTTATCTATTATTTACAACAAATTGAAAAGACTAAAAAAGAAAACGAGAATTATTACAAAACCATGAACATCGAATGAAAAACATGTATATACAGCGTTCAAAATTCAAATGAATTTATTCCTGTCTGTAATTGTAGTAATTATTAAGTAATATTACTGAAAATTGGTGTATGTAGGGTAATGTAGGGGATCTAAACCTCGTTATTAAATGTGTAAGCCTTCAACGTTTATATATTAAAATCTACATCTAATTAGTATTATCGTAAAATTTTATTGATACCGACATAATCGATTTCAAATTATCTAAACGAAATTTCTGTCTCTAAATCCCATTTCAAATTTTATAATAATCTTGAATATATTTTATTTCAAATAGCTTCTTATTTTTTAATTTTTGAAAATTTATTCTGCTCTATTTTTGGCATCAAAATACGATGTAATTGTAAGAATGATATCCAGGGTTGTATTGCACTGCGACCCTAGGTCTATTGTTCACCCTATCATGGACTAGAGTATTTCTCTAAGTCCAGCATCCATAAGGAAGTTTAGTATAGATCCTACCCTAATGGAATCCAGCAAATTTTCCAGTATTATAAATTCCCCGAAGTTTTTCTTTCTTCAGTGCATAAGTGCTGGACACGTTTCCATCACATGTTTTGCAATTTCATTCTTCTCCCTGTAATGTCGGCAGATTTCATCGGAAAAAATTCCCAGTTTTGTTAGGTGATAATTCAGCCTTCAGTGTCTTGTCAATAAATCCGTGATGATTCTTATATTATTCTTGTTTAAACTGATACATTCTTCAAGTCGTTTTAGGTTTTAGGTCCCTAAAAGTGTCTTAGATTGGGACAACCCTGGTAGGTTATCCCAATATGTTTGTCTTTCTGATTCTTCACTCCTTTTATTGAGCATGGATAAAGTTCATTTGCCCAGACCACAAAAGGGTTCGGGACCTGCAAAGGTAGGTTCTACCTACCTGGTGGGCACACCTACCTGTCAATAGCGTATATTTCTCCTTGAAATATACGCTATTGAGTAGTATTGTTACCTAAAGACTCCGAGTATTTTATGCCCGAGCCTATCACTCCTGCTCCCGCCCCTTCATTAGCAAAGGAGCCGTCCGTAAACCATGTTATCATGTTCTGGTTTATCCCGTATGTTTTAGATATACCTTCCCATTTATTTTTATTACTGAGCTCTGTTTGGAATCGCTTAGTAAAGCTGAATTCCATATGCATTGAGTCCCTCGGAATTCCGACCGTAGGATATTTTTTTATTAGAACATCATATTTCTTCCGGTCCTTCTTTTTCTAGTGGTTTATTCAATTTTTCCTGTCTTTGGACGTCTTAATTATTTTTTTTTTTGTATGTTGAAAAAGAAACAAAGATTTTTCTCATTTTTCTCAAAATACTTTAATTTCAAAACAACATTTTTCGTTGTTTTCAAGAAATGAACTGTTGAAAACTGCGCTCAAGCTCAAAATTGATCACATTATTTCACTTTATTCTTAGGACAAAAATCGTAAAATACATCATATTGTGTATAATAGCGAATAATAGCGAAAAAGTGAAAGAATCAAATAACTTTTTAACATCATTTTTCCTCGCATTGTTTTTGATCGTTTTTCTTTTGTGTTTGTTATTCGTTTCTTTTCTTTTTTCTTCTTTTACATTTCTCATAACGATTGAAGCATTAAATATATGATGTTGTTGTTGCTGTTGTTTGTGTTCGTGATGCGATCAACTTCTTTGCAGTTTTGACTTAATTAAACTCGTAAGGGGCGAAAGAAATGTTTACAATGTAAGCAACAAAAATATGTCCTTTATTAGTTAGTTGATTATCGATTTTTGTACCTCACCTATTTGATGTGATTTGTAAGGAATTAATAAATAAAAAGAACACAAGCAACATGTAATTCGAATGAATATTGTTAAGCTGAAATTTTAATTCAAAATTACTATTTAATACTAACAGTTCCAGAAAAGTTTTGCCCATCTTCTATTTCAGTCTTGTTGTATTTTCTTTTACTACTAATTTTAGTAGCCAATCCCGATGGTAGAACTCTTCTTAATGTTACTTATTCAGAGCTTTGTCACAGAGCTCTTAAAACAGTTTCTCTCTCGAAAGGTTTACTAATTACTTACGATCTCATACATAGATGGCCAATACAGCTATATAGTTGCTTCTCAAGAATGGACGGGTCTACGTCCCGGAAGCACTCGACGTGGTCGACCAAGTTCCATTCAACGCAGCAGAATACAGAAATGCTTTGTACCGAAACAAAAGAAAGCATTTTTGTATACTTGCTGCTACAACAACAACAACAACAATTATAGAGCACATTTGTATCGAATCCTAACTGCAATTCAATAACAAGCATTTTATAGATATATGTGAAATTTTGGTTTTGGTTATTCTTCAGTTTCTCATGGCATAAAATTCTGTCTTCTCTCTTCAGAAAAATGTTTCAATTTCTCGTGTGTAACAGTCCTTAAGTATACCTTCAGCACTCAGCTGATTTGTCTATTGTATCATTATGCCAAGAGTTTTACAGACCTTTAGATTTTTTTTGTCACCTTATGTATATAAATCCTATAGTTCCGGGGAGGAAGAAAGGGCCACAACAAATTTTCTCCATTCAGATCTGTCTTGTGCCAGCCTCTTAACTTCGCTTCAGCTCAGGTTCACAACACGGGCTTCCGACTCCAGCAATCGTCTCCAAGTGTTCGCTGGCCTTCCTCGTCTTCGGCTGCCTTGTGAGTTCCAATCGATGGCGTTTCTTGTTAAGTCTTCGCTTTTTATAGGCAGAACATGGCCAATTCAGCTCCATTTTCTTTTCCGAATTTCAATGAGCACTGGCGTTTGCTCCGTCTTGCTCCATAGGACAGCATTTGATATAGTGTTAGGCCAGAAAATTTTCAAAATCTTGCGTAGGCAGCGGTTTAAGAAGACAGTGCATTCATATTCGCCGCTGATGTATTCCATGTCTCGCAGCCATACAGCAAAGATGGTTTAACATTGGAGTTAAATATTTTCAATTTTGTGCGCCGCGAGATATGTGATACATTCCAAATTGGACGTAGAGTGCCGAATGCTATCAATGCTTTTTTGATGCGATTTTGGATGTCTTCGCTCGAACCACCCGACATCGAGATGATGCTACCCAGATAGCAAAAAGAATGTACCTCCTGTAGCTGGATACCATCAATTGCGAATGCACGCGTATTTTATACGCATTGCTTTGATTATTGGAATGCTGAATGCCAAGCCGACTTTAGCGGCAGCATCTTGTACCAGTTGCAATTTCATCTCCGTGTCCGAGTAGGTATGAGATAGCAGGCAGATGTCGTCCGCATAATCGAGGTCAGTAAGATGGCCCCACAGGCCCGAGGTAATCACAGTTTCAGGTCTTGTGGCATTCTTCATAATTGTATCCAACACGATGTTTAAAAGCAGTGGTGATAATACACACCCTGTCGCCTAGAAGTTGATCGTGTATTAACCGGCAACCTGCTTTGTTGTAGAGTGCCTCGACGAGTTCAATCATTTTGCATGGGATTCCTTTGCATTCAAGAGCGTTACGAATAGCAACGTGTTGTATAGTGTCAAACGACTTTTGTCAATGAACACAAGGTAAAGTGGGGACCTCCATTCAACTGATTGTTCGACGATGACTCGAAGACTGTTTCTGTGGTCAATGCAAGAATGATTTGGCCTAAAGCCAGCCTATTCCTTGTCTGAGCTCGGGTTGAAGTGCGGCTGAGAACTTTTTATTTATGATCTGCACGATTACCTTGTTGATCATACTCAATAGTGTGATGCCTCTTCAATTCTTACACTCTAAGACGTTTCTTTTCTTTGCGATTTTTATGATTATGCCTTCTTTCAGTTAATCAGGAAGATTACCAGTGTCCCAGGACTCCTTTATTACGAGGTAAATTAGGCGTGTACTGGTCTCGGGATCGGGATATAGTCTCGTTATTCGACAGAGCCCGGAAATTTACAAATAAAAAAAAAAATTTGCACCATTTACCTCTTCTGCTATTAGCTCCGTTGATTGTCTTACTACTCTATGGCGCTACTTGAACTTTTAATAGAAACTTTTTTAATACTTCAATGAAAATAATAAACATATACAAGTGCTTTGTGTTATGAATACTAACTAAATCGCATTTACCCACCATCGCACCAATGTACGTTATATATACAATGTATGTATGCATTTATTCATAAGCATATGTATTTCTTTATTGAATATTTAATTCTTTTGCCTGTATTCGCGTTCACACAGAGAAAACAAATTGCTTACTATTTCACCTTCTATTGTAGCATGTGTGGCACATCAAAAATGAGAAGGTGTACTTTTTCAAAATTCGTTGAACTTTTGTCCAAGTGACACTTTATCAACTACGTATGTACCTACCCACTCATACATATGAAGAAGGGTGAAAACGTATAGTCGATGTCAAATGTAAAAATATGCAATACAAAAGAATGATGACAGACAGATACGACAGCACAAGGAAGTGTAGAAAAATTATATTCATATACACATGCACATATTATATATGTATATGCTTAATATATATGAGAAGAAGAAAAAACAAACACAAGAATAAAAGGCACGAAAGTAGAAAGTAAAGAAGAAGCAAACAAAAAGGACATGCTTCACACAAATGCCACTCAAGAGATTTGGGTTAATAGCTGCAAGGATGAAATACTACAATGAAAATAACAAATACATATGTAGTAGAGCAGAACGAAGGAGAAGAAGAAGAAGCGACAGAAGAACAACAAAAGTAAATAGCAAATAATAACAATCTGTGTAGTACACAGCGCCTACAAGTGCAACAATAACAACAGTGAGGCCAAAAAGAATGACACACAATGCGAAACAAATTTATATGAAGGATATGGTGGTCGAGTTAAAATGACAAATGGATGGAGTAAATAGAAGAAGATGAAATAGTGCTGATGGCCTATATGATGACATATGAAATTGTTGCTTACCTGCTAGCTTGCATACACATATACGGTGTAGTAAAAAGAAATCCATTATTTTTCGCATAGATGGCTTTAGTAATCTGTATCTCGCGTTGTATAAGTGCGATCGGGTTACCCTAGATGACGTTAGAAAGATAGGATTTCGTAGTGAATAAACTTTTCAGGCAGTTTTGTGATTGCTTGACTCAGTATTGTTTGAGCACGCGTCAAAAATGGAGGCCAGTAAAGAGAAAATAAGCCATATTTTACAGTTTTTCATCGATAAAGGCGAAAATGCAAGCCAGACAGCTGAAAATGCGAGTAGTGTTTATGGTCCGTCTTGATACTGTAACAGTCAATCACGTGCAATTTTGGTTTCGTCGATTCCGTTCCGGTAATTTTGATGTCAAAGATGCACCACGCTAATTGTCGAAAATATCGAAAAAATAATGGAAATCGTCGAGTCATGTCGAGCGAATGAATCGCTGCTGAATCGCAACAAAATCGATCCATTTCTAAAGCGGATGGTTACTGGTGATGAAAAGTGGGCCACTTACGGCAACGTCAAGTGAAAACGGTCATGCTCGAATCACGGTGAGCCGCCGCAAACGGTGTCCAAGCCAGGATTGACGGTCATGAAGGTTTTGCTATGTGTTTGGTGGGATTGGCAGGGAATCATCTACTATGAGCTGCTTCTCGACGGCCAAACTCTTAATTCGGACCTGCACTGTCAACAATTGGACCGTCTGAAGAAAGCAATCTTCCAGAAGCGGCCAGATTTGGCTAATAGTAGAGGAATTGTGTTCCATCAGAACAACGCCAGGTCACACACATCGATAGTGACTTGCCAGAAGATCTGGGAGCTTGGTTGGGAGGTTCTTATACATCCAACTTATAGTCCGGACCTGGCATCAAGTGATTACAACCCGTTCCTATCTATGACGAATGATTTTGCTGGTCAAAAATTCGCCTCAAGAGAAGCTTGTGAAGAGAGTTGCATTCTTAAATTAGGTTCAAAATGGCAACATGTTATCGAACAAAACGGTACATATTTGACCTAGATCGGATCATTCTAACTATGCTAAATAAAACCTTCAATTTAATGCAAAAATAATGGATTACTTTTTACTAGACTTTATATAGGCACGCATAAAATTGTAAAATAAAATGATACAACTAATGGAGAACAATCAGAGTGAAGAACAATTGAGAAAATGAGAAAACTATGGAAGGAAGGGGCCTCCCCCCAATACAATAAAAATATCTAAATATGTGCAATAATAAATTCGCCAACAGTAATAGTGACAAACAGATGGCAATAACGGTGATAATGATGATTTGATGACAGTGATGATGATGATGATGATGATGATGATAATACTGTTACTGATAATGACAGCACACATGACACAATCAACAGTGGAACAAGAACAAGCTTACTGACGTTAGAGATTATAACGTACAAGTACTACCGCAGGGAAGACGAGAAATGCATCGCTCAAGGATTACATGTACACAACATTCTTGCATAGGAATGCATATAGCATCCAAGATATAAATACATGTGTGAATATGTGTATACGCTGTCCTGTGTGTGTGTGTGTGTGTGTGTGTGTGTGTGTGTGTATTTGATGTGTAGGGTATCTATATTTACTCGTGTGTGTGTGTATAGTCTATTACATACTATTGCATTTTTCACATTTGAACACACTTTACGATTTCATACATAAGTATGAATGTGGTGTACATAATAGTTGACAAGGCTAGAATACGTTTTACGTTGATGTTGAATGTATTTTAAATGTGTCCAGTGCACTGGAAAGTTTACAGATAAGCACAGAGACCAAGAGAAAGACAATGAAATAGTTTTTAGCCAACAACAACACCAACAACAATGAATAATTTTTTCTAGGCAGCTATATGAAAGCATACTGATATATACTTACTTTACATGCAAGCATATACGAGTGCAGTATTAGTGGTATGTTTTCATTCATGTGGCATAATGGCAAACATACATATAATGCAGTCAACCAGTAACGAAGAATATTACATATATTAGATAAGCCAACTATTTTGATTTTATTTTTTTATCAATAATGAAGTATTAATGCAATGACTTAGCACAAAAGCAAAGAATTGAGAAAAAAAAAACAAAGATTTTTTATTAAAAATTTAAGATGCCCTTAGTCCAGCACAAAGTTGATAAATGGCATATTAAAAATGTTACTATAACACTGACTGATGTTTGCACATATGAGCAAGACCTATATATTCTGAAAATATGAATAAAATTGGTCTTTTATGTCCGGCAGGTTTTATAGATCAATTTGTTGACGATTTTTTTAAATAAGAAAAATCTTCTGAGTCATCTTTCCTTCCAAATTTCAAAAAAAAGTTCGACAACTTTTTGTTCGGGCTCATCACAAAACACTTTGCAGTTTTGCAGTTTTCAAAGCTGGACCAAACCGAAATTAGCTTCATCTTAAATTCATGAACAATTTTCGAGATAAGTTTTGAGTTCACCAGGGCCTTTAGTGCACCTTTGCTATCACTGCAGACACCAATCTGTTTCCCTCTCCATTTCCTCTCAATTATCAATTCTGCTACTTTCAGAATAGCAAATAATTCCATTTGGAAAACAGTTGCCACCTCACCCATAACATAATGATACTTGACGTTTTCCTCCAAGTATCATCCAGATCAAGAGCCTTGGTCAGTTTTGGGTTTTAGATCCATCAGTGTAGAAAATATTCATCTTTAGGAGCCAAGAGCAGTGAATACTGATATCCTTCTGAAGATTTCTCTGTGACTCGAAATTCCGTTTTCGTGCCAGTAACCATACGAGTATAGTCGGCACATCGCTTTCATTGCCTCCTGTTGAATTTTATGATCCAATCTGAAGTAAATCAAGCATGGCATTAAGGGCATCTCCTGAGGCAGTAGTCATAGTAACCGTAATGCTTATGCATACACTTCTTTGTAGTCTGTTTAGCTCCAGAAGAGTGGAATTAACCATAGTCCGTCGCCACCAGACCAGCGAAGCATATGTGATAATGGGTTTGATAAGAGCTGTGTAAATCCAAAGGACCACAGCAGGTTTCAGTCTCCACGTTTGCCTAAAGGCTCTTCGGCACTGTTGGAAAACCTTAAATGCTTTATCCACCTTTAGTGTAACATGTGTCTTCCAAGTTAGTTTCCTATCTAGTGTCACACCTAGGTATTTCACCTCGTGGGAGAGTTTCAGTGTCACACCTTTCAGTGCTGGAAGTTTGAAAACATTCATCTTCCGTTTTCTCGTGAATAGTACCAGTGTGGTCTTGTTCGGATTAACGGAAAGACCTTGTCTGGTGCACCACTCATCAATCTTATCCAGAATCTTCTGTATTTTAACACAGATCATTCTTAGAGATTTTCCTGATACTAATGCACAAACATCGTCTACATATGCTTGGACATGTAATCCGAGTTCTTGCATTGCTTAAATCCTATCAGAATGTTGAGGTTGGGTTACTATAATTTGCCCAAATAATTAAAATAATAAAGAATAGAATATTATGAGCTCATATTTAAAAAGAAGAAATTTTAATAGGAAAGCTGCCATGAATCCCATCCTTTACTAGTTAGTAGGACTTAAAATAAATTGGTAATAATAATACAGGGTGATATTTTAAAAGCCTTCGAATTTGATTTAAAAAATACATAAAATTTAGAGAAATGTATTAAATATTTATTTCAGTCGATAGAATGATCTATATAATACAATGTTTAAAGATTATTTCATGTAAATGTTGACCGCGCCTGTGCTTCAAATGGTTCATACGCTGGATCCAATTTTGGCATACTCTCTCCAACATATCGGCCGGTATCTTATATATAAATTCTTCAATATTAGCTTCCAGTGCTTCAATCGTTGCGGGCTTGTCGCTATAGACATGAGTCTTAACATAGCCCCCCACAAAAAATAGTCTAAAGGCGTTAAATAGCACGATCTAGGCGGTCAATTGACCGGCCCCAAACGTGAAATAAACTGTTCACCGAACTCGCCTCTCGATTCGACCATTGTTTCGCATGTTGTGTGGCACGTGGCACCGTCTTGTTGAAACCACATGTCAGCCAAGTCCAGCTCCTCCATTTTGGGCAAAACGAAGTTTGTAATTATCGCACGGTAGCGCTCGCCATTCACAGTAACATTCCTGCCTTCGTCATTTTTGAAAAAATGCGGTCCAATGATGCCACCGGCCCATAATCCACACCAAACAGTACATTTGTGAGGATCCATTGGCAGTTCTTGCAATGCTTCTGACTGCTCTTCACACCAAATATGGCAATTTTGATTGTTCATGTATCTCTTCAATCAGAAATTAGCTTCGTCGCTGAATACAATTTTCCGATTTTCACACTTTCTTAACCGATCATGAATTTTGATAATAATATTCAATAATCTGTAAGCGTTGTTCGTTTCTTAGTCCATTCATGGTTAAATTATAGATCAAACTGAACATGTTTGACAGTAACATGTTGCACGAAAACAGCTGAGCTGCCAAAAACATTGTTGCCAAAGAGAAAGTTCCCAAAAAATCACCCTGTACCATGGTGTACTCGCTAAAAGCGAAACTTTTTTGATAGTTTTGCTGTGTTGTTTTTGTTTTTTCTTTACAAGAACCTCATAGGGTTTTATCGTATAAATGAAACTCATATTTGAACTCAACTTATCACACCATGACTTTGATAATCTAAAAACTTGTAGAATCATGAGTAATAACAAGTAACATGAATATGTAATTTTTTGTTGCTTTTTGTGGTTTTTATTATTAATTTTTTTTTTTTTTTTATTACTTTCATTACTTCTTCCCATTATACACAAATGCTATCATAGCCTATCACCACCTTGTTAATTACACCACGGATCAAAAATCTTTCTACATACATTTTTTTCATAATTTCAAAGACAGTGCAAAACTGTTTTATGTTTGTGTAGTGTAAAAAGTATTCAAGTATTTATGTTATATGTAGATTTTTTGTATTGCATACTATCAGGGGCATTGACAATTTTGCCATTTTCATTATATTACAATTTCCGTATAGTATAATTGAAATATTTGAAAATTTACTCCACAAAAATCGTCCACTTTCCATATTAAATTTAATCACTGTAAAAATAATAGATAATATGAGGTGTACACACAACAACAAAATTCGTTTATTTAAGTTGGTCAGCATATTTTTGTTACAATATACAATATGCGCATGGGTGGCATGTGGGGCATACTTTCATAAATACAAGCTCGTAATAATATAAAAGAACAACAACATAAATTCGACTTTATAGCAACTAGTACAGCTGATGTTATGTAGTTACATATCTAGTACTTTAAATATTTGCTCTTGCGAATTTTTGTTGAAAATACATGCGAGTAGAGCAAATAAGAATTTACCTGTATTCATTCATATTCATCCGTACACGTCTAACCAGCTACGAGTATATATATGAAAGTACCTACACAACAACAAAAAACCATTTTGAATAATGACTCGGTGGTTATTTAATGCTGATGCTGATGCTGTTGTCGTTCACATTGTTGATGTTGTCTTGTAACATATGCGACCATATCGCACTAATAATAAATATGAGATGGTTACACATACACATACAAACAAAATGATGTACACATACTTTAGGTTGACTGTCAAGGTATGATTATCGGAACGCAGATGGAACACATTGGTCGCAGTGAGAGCGAGAGATGTTTGTTTTTGTTGAACGCTTTCAACCCAAGTACTTTCTATTTCGGTGTGATTTTTTATTTTTATTTTTATTATTTTCAATATTATGACATACTTTTAATAAAAAATTCCAAAAGAAAAACCATATTAAAAACTTTCCACACCATATTTCTTCTGTGGGGTGTGTGTGCACACACACAGCACATAGTGTGTAATGTTGATGTTCAAGCACTTACACGAAAATGTTGTTCTAACACAAAAAAAAGGACATTTATTGGTTCTCTGTTAATATTTCAAGCGCACACAAACATACTGACTTTAGACTACAAAGCTATAAAATCACTACTACAACGCATACTAGTTGGAATACATACTGATTTGTACTCTATTTCAAAAAGTATATCAATTGGTCCAATATACCACTCGACAGTGTGTTTACTTGAGACTGTTATGCTATTATTTCGCATATTTCAGTAGAATATGCCATCGTTTCAAATTTAAATCTATTACGAGGTTGGTCCCAGAACTACCCGACCTGACATATAGATGGCGGCAGTTGTTTGAAAAAAAAAATTACTTTGATGTAAAATGTATAAAACATATGTTTTAAGTTTTTTTTTAAGTAGAATTTTCTGGCCTAACACTATTTCAAATGAGGCACTATGGCGACTGACGAGCGAAGAGCCCATACTGATCCAGATTAAGCGTAGAAAGTGGCGCTGGATTGGCCACCCGCTAAGAAAGCAGCCAGATAGCAGAACCCGCAAGAGAGCAGAGTCCGCGGACGATCAAGAAACACCTGGAGACGATCAACATTAGGTGAGCTAGCTGCTGCCGGCATCACATAGGAAGGCGCTAAATCAATTGCCCAAAACCGTGTGCGATGGAGAAGCCTTATGGAGGCCCTATGCCCCAATTAAGAGTTTAAAGGAGAAAAAAAAAGGTTTGAAATTTCAAGGCACCACTTTGTTTAGTATTTTTTTTGGAGCCATCGAAAGTTAACGACCTCAGTGAATTTGTAAACATGGAAAAAAAATTGGTCACCGATATGTAATTCAATATTTTCATTTGAAAGGTCTCAGTCCAACGAATATTAAAGGTGAAATAGATTCTACTCTGAGGTAGTCTGCTCATTCGTTAACGACCATAAAATATTGGGTGGCAGAATTTAAACGAGGTCGTACGAGCTGCCAAAACGAATACCGTAGTGGTCAACCAATTGAGGTGGCCATGCCAGAAACGGTTAAGAAAATCCACAAAATAGTATTGGATGATCGCCGGCTGAAGGTGCGTGAGTTAGGTAAAAGTACAGGCGGCATTTCAAAAAGTGATATACATCGTATATTGACCGAAAATTTGGAGATGATAAAGCTGTGTGCAAAATGGGTGCCGTGTTTGCTCACAATAGAACAAAAACAACGTCGTGAAGATCTTTCTATAGAGTGTTTGGCGATGTTTCACAGTAACAAAGCCGAGTTTTTGCGGCGTCAATTCGTAACCATGGATGAGACATGGGTCCACCACTTCACACTTGAGACAAAGAAGCAATCAAAACAGTGGACTGAAAGGGGAGAATCGTGTCCAAAGAAGGCGACGACAGTTCCATCTGCAGGCAAGGTTATGGCGTCTGGTTTTTTGGGATGAACGTGGGATAATTTCTATTGATTCTATAGGAAAAACAATCAACGGCGAGTATTACGCTAATTTGTTGAAGAGGTGGAGTCTACGGTAGATGGCTATTTTAATGAGCTAGACAGTTCATACTATAAACAGGGTATCGAAGCTGTAGAATATCGCTGGAAAAAGTGTATAGATCTAAACGGAGATTATGCCAAAATTATTTCCCAAATTTTTTGTGTTTTCTTTGCTAGATCGGGTTGTTCTGGGACCGCCCTCGTAAAATCATGTTTATTTTACAAATGATATTGAAAGTGAAAAATAAATATTAGCCCCATTGTGGGACCTAGAAGAGCAAATCTTCAGATTTGGCATTTCCGAAAGATCTACTTTAGCAAATAAAATTTCTTCTAGAGCCCCCTGGTTCTACTGACACTAAAGTCAAATGTAAAAATTTATTATTATTATTTATTTTTCCTGTAGTTTTACTTGTAATCGTTTTAAAAAAACATTTCTTTACTATAATTTGCCGATGATAACAAAATAAGCCGTCCTTTACATTGTTTTTATGTAAGTGAAGCACTCCGTCACTAGTTATGCATACACACGGGTTAGTGCATGTTGTAGGGCTATGAGGCAAAAGTACTGACAATGCTTTCGAAAAGTCCAAGTAGGAGAAAACTCAAATGACAAAAAAAAAAAAAAAATAATTATAATCGACAAATCCATAAAACCAGACATCGTGCGCCATGAACGATGAGGCACTCATGTGACAACAATGATGAAGCCACAGATTCTTGTATACATACTGAAACACTACAAGTATACATTATGAGAAACATGATGTAAAAAGCAGTGCCAATGCCAATGCGGAGCCATTTTGCATTTGCTATTCCTATATGTTTTCAGTCAATATAAGCATATATTTTACCTTATACGTTTGTATGTATGAATGTGTTTTGTGTGCGCGAAAATTTTGTTGAACAAAGCTTTTCAAGTGTGTGTATGCGCGTGTGTGTGTGTATCTTTGTATCATTTTATGTTTAGCAAAGTGATCGCTGATGTGGACAAAATACATAAATAAAGGCAAATATAGGCACACACACACACACATAACACATACGTACACATATACATAATCGTATGTAGTTATAGTTTTACACAAGAGAGAATAAATATGCTAGTAACCGCGGTCACTATTGGCCTATTGTAACGAGTAGGTATTGTTGACTTTTTTGCTTTACACTTTTGTTTGGCTTTCCTCTACCTATATTTTTCTATAGGTCTAAATGTTGGTTTGAAAAAATATGGCATATCACGTGCATATTCAAATGATCACAGCAAATTCAATTAACTAAATTTATTTAACTAAAACAATGCATGGTATGCATTGCATACTTCAGAGTAAAATAATTAAAAAAAAGAGCGTAAAAAATAAACTTTTGGTCGAATTTTGTCGAAAAATAAAATAAAAACACAGAAAAATACAAAACTTTGAAGAGCACTGTGACTAAGTGTAAATGTACATTGAGCTAGGTTGTTCCCTTGAGAACTGCAGACAAGTTCTCACTTTTGAGGGTAGCAGAAGTAAGGGCAACGCACTCCCTCGAACATTATATTTGAAACGAGCTTTATTAAACCAAATATATGCCGTTTTGATTAATAACGTTTTGCCAATTTTGGGGTAAAGCCATCTGTATAAAACTTCTGGGTTTTCTGAGCGAATAACTGATCCATGTGCGTTTTGCAGGCCTCTACGGAATTTTAATTTACACCATTAAGAAAGTTCTGCAGAAATCAGAACAAATGATAACCTAAAGGTGCTAAGTTCGGGCTATATTGTGGACACCTCAAAACTTCCCAACCAAGCTATCTCAGTTTCTGCCGGGTCATCAAAGATGTGTATGGTCTGGCGTTGTCATGATGTAATACAACACCTTTTCTGTTGTTCAATTCTGACCATTTTAATTAAATTGCTTGCTACAATCTCATTAATTGTTGACAATAGAGATCACGATCAATCATTTGACCGGGTTGTAGAAGCTCATAATGAACAATTCCGTTCCAATACACACCGTACACAATGCATTACCTTTCTTGGTGTCAATCATGGCTTTGCCACCGTTTGCGAAACTTCAGCTCCTTTCGTCCATGATCTTTTACGCACATTATTGTGGCATGTGATCTACTTTTCATCGCCCGTAATCAATCGCTTCAGAAGTGGTTCGATTTCGTTCCGTTTTAGCAGTGAATCACAAATGGAAATTCGGTTCATTAAATTTTTCATTGTTAATTCATGTGGCACCGAAACATCGAGCTGAAATAGTACAATATATTAATCAAAAGTCAATCCAGGAAGAATTCTTTATCATCATTTGGACAATTTTATAAGCGACCTATTTAGTAGATTACCCGGCATCGAAAGACAAAACTCGTGTGGAAAAATCTTTACTGAGCTATGGTGTGTCTCACTTTGGAAATAGCGAATTTTTGTATTTCTGAAAAGAGTACTGTTGAGTTGGTTAAATCGTTAGTTGAATAGAGCAATTTTATACATAGAAGACCAACAAATAATTTAGCTTAAAATTTGAAATTTGTTAATGGTAGTATCAATCTTTAAAGATTTAAAAAATTTTTATTTTTTTTTTTATTTATTTTTTCTATCACTATTGACTTGTGGGTGCCGTAGCTCAGTGGTTAGTTTGTTGGCCTTCTGATCTTTAGGTCGTGGGTTCAATATCCGGCTGAAGCATGAAAAATTCAATATCGAAAGATTTTTTCTATCGAACGATACCCAATTGGCAATTCTTCCGGCAGTAACAATTTGCCATGGAAAAGCTTCTAAAAGAACTCTGTGATAAAGCTCAGAAAAAGTGATGTCGCAAGAGTTCTGCAGTTTGGAACCGGCTAAAATATAAGTACGCTCCTTCTAACACTGTTCAAAATTTAACACACACAACAGTAATGGAAGAGAAGCTCGGCCAAAGAGCCCTTTGGGGCTTATAAGTGCCACATATTTATTTATTTTTTTATTGATTTGTTGTTACTTGACGGTGATTTGGTATTTTGTTATTCTTGTTTATAAATATAACCATTTGAACGTAAATATTATATATAACGGAAGAATATAAGCTATAAGCTCTAGCAAAAGCACAAAAACTACAATAGCAATAGTAATAAAAATGCAAAAGTATCAAGCACACAACAACAACAACAACAACAACAACAACAACAACAGAGTAATTTGCATATTTTTAAGCGCCTTTGCCAGGTGTGTTTTGGTTTTCAGCACTGAAACGACCGTTTTCTCATCCAGAAAATACTTTGACTGCCTCACATCTGGCAGCTGCTGCAAAAAAAATAAAAACTTATGAATAACAAAGTTATATTGTATGTATATGTAGGTATACTTGTTTGTATATTTTTCATTTTGATAGAATAATTTTTTTTTTTTTTATTTTCTTCCTCGTATTGTTTTTATACTCAATACAAATTCCTCTTATTCTTCTATTTGTTTTGTTCATTTATTTACAGGATTTACAATCGGAAATTGAAACGCATCGCGTAGTTTATGATCGGCTTGATGGCACGGGTCGCAAACTTTTAGGTTCTCTGACATCACAAGAGGATGCGGTTATGTTGCAACGTCGTTTGGATGAAATGAATCAACGTTGGAATAATTTAAAATCGAAAAGTATTGCTATCAGGTAAGTGTATGCGATTATGGGAATGTGTTGAGCGAATGTATGTATAATCATATAAATGGAGATGATTAAAAGAGTAGAGAGTCGTAGAAGGCAAAGCGAATAGTAATCACAAATATAGTGTTATTATATGACGAATTTCATCATATATTATAATCGTATATTTATACTGGAGTTCATAAAAAATATTACACATGTGTCTTAGTAGATGTCTGTGATGCAGCATAATAGAGAACTACCTATTGATTGCAATGGCAACGATTTAAATGCATACCTTGATTTGGGTCCTCTGGCATCACACGAGTATATGGCAATTTCAGTTGAATTCAATTGAATCTATTTATTATTAAATACTAAATATAACTTATCAAATCTCATACACAGATAATCTAGGTAATTTTATTGCTTCTTTCCGAAGAAAATCTACATAATTTTCATAATAGGGGACCACAATGATTTTTGTAGTAATTTGTTTCTTTTTTTCTTAATAATAAAATGGCCTAATCTCGTCTCAACTTGATCTAGTTTGAGTTTCAGAACATTTGAAATACAGTAAAAATGTTAACTTTCTTATATGTGCGCATCGAATTCAAGAATTTTAAAAAAAAAAATGCCAGAGTGCTGTCCCCTCTGCTTTGGCTCATAACGATATCTTTGCGGAACATTACGCAAATGGTGAATTGGAAAACATGCATCGAGAAGAGAGTACGGAAGGCCTGTATGGCTTTTTATGCTTGCAAATCGATGTTTGGTAAGAAGTGCGGTCTAAGGCCAAACACGGTGCTCTGGATATACCAAGCGTTGGTGAGACCAGTGCTGATCTATGGATCTGTAGTTTGTTGGAAAGCTCTTCGGAAGAACTACAATACCAATAAATTACGGAAAGTTCAGCGCACTGCGTGCGTTGGTGCCACTGAGGTCTGTCGCACCTGTCTCGCTGCGGCCTTGGATCCTATTTTGATAGGATACCTCCTCCCAATTGAGTTGCACATACTATGGACTGCAATGCAAATGGCTTAACAAGGACACAGTAGTATCCTTAGACATGTACCTATAGATATAGTTGACAACAGGACGGACTTTTGCCCTAGCAAGCTAGCTTTTGAGAGTGGGATTAAGGCTGTGTATCCAAGTAGGAATGAAAGGTGGAATCCTGGCCGGTAGGGATACACAAATTTTCACTGATGGTTCCAAAATGGACTCGGGAATTGGAGCAGGAATCTACTCGAAGACCCTTGAAGTATCGACGTCCGTAAAACTCCCATCTTACTGCAGTGTGTTCCAGGCGGAAGTACATGCGATTCTGCAAGCATGCGAATTGCTCCAGCAGATGAATATAACTGGAAAGTTTACAAATCTCTCCGACAGCCAGGCAGCTATAAAGGCGCCAACTGTTAGCTCAAAGCCGGTCGGGAAATGTAAACAAATAACAGCCTCCCTAACTGCCAAACACGAATTATCACTTATCCAGGACACAAGGAATCGCAGGTAACGTAAATGCTGATAAGCTAGCCCGTAAGGGTTCATATGCAGACAATGAACGAACAACCAATGCCGATGTGGGCTTTCCCCTAGCCGAAGCCAAGGGAATTATTCAAAAATACTACCTAAACAAAGGGCAGCGGAAATGGACAAGCACCACAACCTGCGGAATTTCAAAAGTCACCTGGCCAGATTACAATGAGAAGAGGACAAGAAGTTTTCTGAGTAGATCTAGGTCCGTCATACACAAACTAAGAGCAGTATACACAGACCACTGGGCCATTGGTACACATGCGGAGAAAATGGGTATTCCTCACACCGACCATTGCAGAAGCTATAACGACATAGCTGCTAAGGTGACGGTGGAGCAAATGCCCGGCCTTGGCCAGAAACCGATTAACATCCTTAGGCAGCCTTTTCTTTGATAACCTAAGAGAGTTGTCTAAAATAGACATTTCCCATATCCTTCAATTTATAAGCAACTCCGGCTGGTTGTAACATATCCTTTAACACTTAGTAGGTCTTAGCGAGATTTATGGCTCAAACCGGCATTTTGTTGGCTACTTGAGCGACCAGGGTCGCAGCCATTCTACCTACCTACCTACTTAACGAATTTAATAAATTCATGAAGTATAACTTTTAAAGCCTAAATGGGAGACTGTTATCGAAACACAAAAATGTGTGAGTCTCCAAATGTAGATTAGAGCGCTTAAAATATTAAATCATTCAGGAATTAATTCTCCTTTAACTTCAATTAAAAATTTAATTGGAAACATAACAGTCTGAATTTGTAAATTTTCAATTCATAAGCTCTCTCTCTGATTTATGAATTGGGAGTCTTAAATTGTATGCTCTTTGAGATATGAAAGACAAAAATTTCGTATTAAAATGACCTTAAAATTGTCAAATTTCAATCACATCACGTCTGAATGAGCATTTGCCTTTTTAAATCATTTAGTAATGCGACATTATTCAGTAGAAAAGACAAGAGAGTAGAATTTACAATTGCAAGCTTTTAGAGTACCATCATGATATGTTGGTCATAACAGATGTTTCACTCGTGCCTTAAATATTATTGTGTAAATTTCTATGTTTTTCAATTTTCTTTAAATTTCCACCATACATACGAGTATGTATCCTCGCACATATGTATGTGTGTAGATTTATTATGAAATATTGCCCAATTTATAAGGGTTACATTTAATAATGCTATTATATTTTCGCATTCTTTTCTGTTTCAATAAGAAATTCAGCTGCAGACTGAAAAATAATCTGTGACAATTAAATTATAAGCTCGTAAAAACAAGTATACATATAACTATGAACCAGCTCAAAGTGCTCACCATACAATATTTTAATGATAAAGTGACTGCAAAAGAATATGCAATTATATAATGTAGATACTATGTACATATATATGCGCAAAATGATGAAAAAGAAACCAAGCAAAAAAGAGAACAACGTGTATATGGCATATAGTATATATATCATGATCATATTTTGACTGCGTATAACAAAAATATTATACTACAAAAATAATTAATTTCCATCCATATATATATTTTTATGCCAAATTCCTCTTAACAACACACAAAGAGAGAGAGAGAGAGAGAGAGAAAGAGCGTTAATTAAACGAAATTAAATTAATGCATTCATTATTATTGTACTCGAACGTATCAAAGAACAAGAGCGCCTATGCAAAAAATATTTTTACACACACACATACTCAGTATTATATGGTTAATAATATTATATAAACCAACAATTGCACACAAATATGTAATACATGTATAAAGTATATAACAAGCACAAACTGTCGCTGGTGCTGTGTGTTGATGATGTTCATGCTGTTGTTTCAGGAAAAATCACTAGAAAAAAGCAAAGCAACAACTACTACAACTACAACAACAACAAAAACCATAATAACAATAAAAATAATAAAGGAAAGCTGAAATCGACAAAACATACATACATAGATGCTGAAAGTGCCAACAGCAAGTACAGCGACTAGAACATCATTGACAACAGATATGACCACAACTAACAAAGGCGTACACATACACAGGCATTAAGCTGTTAGCATTTCGTAGAATTGTATTGCCATTTCGGAGGTAATTTCACAATGCCACTCTCATAGAAACTCTCGTCCCTATTTGCGAAAAACTGGGACCTTCCTGACCGTCAATCCTGGCTTAGCCACCGTTTGAGCCGGGTTACCGCGATTCGACCACGACCGTTTTTGCTTGACGTTATCGTAAGTGACCCACTTTTCATCACCAGTAACCATCCGCTTCAGAAATGGATTGATTTCTCGACGATTTTCATTATTTTATCGATATTTTCGACAATTGGCCTTCCAGAGCATGGTGCATCTTTGTCATCAAAATTACCGGTACTGAATCGACGAAACCAAAATTACACATGATTGGCTGTTACAGTATCAGAACCATTAACACTATTCACATTTTCAACCGTCTGGCTTGCGTTTTCGTCTTTATCGAAGAAAAACTGTAAAATATGGCGTATTTTCTCTTTACTGGTGTCCATCTTTGACGCGTGCTCAAACAATACTGAGTCAAGCAATCACAAAACTGCCTGAAACGTTTATTTAGTACGAAATTCTATTTTTCTAACGCCATCTAGCGTAACCCGATCGCATTTATACAACGCGAGATACACATTACTAAAGCGATCTCTTGAAAAAATAATGGATTTCTTTTTACTACATCTTATGTATCGTAAATAGGTAGAGGTTGTTCATGATGTTAACTTTTGTGTAAAGTCTTGGTTTATGCTGCTTGTAGATTCTCAAATCCTAGATTGTGTATACTTTACGTACACTATAGAACAAAATATTTACTTAGAAGAATATGTGGATTTTCAGGGCGTGGATTTTAAGAATCTTAAAACTTATACTTTAAAGTTATTCTTATTTAATTTTTAGCTTTCTTGAGAGAGATTTTTCTAGAATTTAAGGATATCATAAAATTATTACGATTAAAAAATGGTTAACCCGAAGGTCAAGCGCTGCGACCTGAAAGTTATTTTGTGCTAAGAGCTAATTATAGAAATATAGTTTTGGAAGTTTTCAAAATCCTAACCCAAAATATTTGTATTTATTATTTAGTTTCAATTGTTCATTTCTTATGTTAAGCAAATAATAATATTCACCTTCAATTGGATCTGCTGTTGGTATTGACCATAAATTATTAAATTGTCAGTCACAGACATAAAGGGATATATATAGGTACATATACGCTATATTCATATAGGCATATAGAGCTAAATGTATAAATATTTAATCAACAATTATGATGAAGAGTACAATAAAATACATCATTCATTCATTCAATGATGAAACATACAAATGTATGAAATATTAGAATCGCTCATGGACTTGCATATTTCATATGATTGGTGTGTTTGAGACATGCTAAAATATTATGGTTATAACTATGAATACATTTACATATGTATGCATATTTAAATATAATAAAATAATATTATAACAAATATATGAAAATGTAAGTTCATGCTAAAACAATGGTAATACTCGTACCAAATTTACTATACTTACAAGAATGTTCTTATCACTTGCCGGTATACTATTTTGCTAAATATGAGAATTTCTATATGTGTATTGTAGCACAAAAGTCTTTGATTTGCCTTGTTTCTTGCTTATTGTTGTTGGTGTTGTAATTTTCACATTTTTTTGTTCTCCCATAAATTGCCATCATTTGTATTTATATGAAATAATATATGATATACTAACTACATACTTGTATACGAGTATCTACAGTATGTTTCAAAGTAAAGTGCGTGTTAAATTTTGGACAGGATTAGAAGGAGCCTACCTTTTTTAGCCATTTCTGAACGGTACAATCCTTGTGACATCATTTTTTCTGAGCTTTGTCACAGAGTTCTTTTAGAAGCTCTATCATGGCAGATTGTTACTACCGGAAGAATTGCCAATGCTTCATCGAACACACTAACCACTGAGCTACGGCACCCGGCTTTTGATATCACATTCCAGAAATCAGAGTTCGATAGACATTCGAACTACTTTTTTGGCCTATTTTTCTGACTTTATCTAAAACCAAGTGTGGGGCTTCTAAAAAAACGACTTTATTAAATTATATCGCCGTTTTTGTGGTTCCTCTGTTCAAGACTCTACCCATTTTTGTAGCTACTTCTCTAAAATTTCTATACCTCTTCGATCGCTTTTATGGGAATAAAACTACATGCTCTAAGATAGATTTATGACCATTTAGATGCAACAATAAGCACAATACTGGCCTTGGACAACCCTATCACTACTTCCAAGATAATGGAGTTCTGCAAATCATGTAGGAAGACATAATAGTTAATCGCTGATGTGGATCCCTGGCCACGTGGGAATCGTAGACAATGAGACCTCTGATGCATTAGCAAGAGTAGGTTCTGCGGCTAACTTAGTCGGCCCTGAGCCTGCTTTGCCACTACCCACTGGAGCCATCAAGGCCACGGTCAACAACTGGGCTATTCTAGTCGACCATAAGTCGACTTGGCAGACCGTGAGAGGCTGCAGATGAACGAAATCCATGTTACCTAACATATCGGGTAAATGGTCGCATTTCATTTTATCTCTAGGTAGAGGTGATTGCAGAATGCTAGCCGACTTGGTAACAGGCCACTTTCTATGGGCAAAACACATGGAAAAGGTAGGACTAGGAGGTAATGCACTTTGCCCAGCCTGTGAAGAAGAAGAAGATGGGACGACAGAGCACTTTTTATGTGTTTGCCCTGCTTTCGCTTGTTTGAGGTTTGAGGTCTTTGGCACTAACGTGCTGAGAGCCGAAACTCTTGGGTCTTTAGCACCACAGCATCTACTCCGATTTCTCCGAAGAACGGGTAGATTTAAAACACAATGAAATGGCACTTTGAGCGCAATGCAATGGACCAATAAATGTCTGAGTGCTTGGTTCGATTTCTTTTTGTTCCAAAGAAAAAAAAACATGACTTCGAAATATTTTATACGCGAAATTAATTAAAAATATTAAAAAGAACTATAATGCGAAATAGAGAAGAAGAAGAAGAAGATATAGAGAAGATCTTAAACATGCCAAGAAGAGAAATACGCAACACGTTTCCTTAGAACATACTGTTAACATACATATATGTAAAAGCAACCTCATGACACTCATACAAGTATGTGTGTGTATACATATATGCTTGAATGAAGAATACGAGTATGTAAAAATAAATTCGATTGCGCTATTTGATAAATTTAGTACAACAATTGAAGAATCTCTCTTTACCTCTCTTTACCACCATCGTTGCTGTTTTTACAAATACAACCTAGTTAGATATAACTCTTATAATTTATTTGGTTACATTTATATATTAAAAATGTCCCAATTATCGTAAAAGTACATTACCAATCCTATAATGTTTTTAATTCGTTCCTAGTGCTACAATATACATTTTCGACTGGTACGCATTACAATTTTACCCAACTTTTCAAACAGCCCACAAGTATTGTTCGCCTTGTGTGCATATTAATAAATACTAGAACCGAAAAGGTTACATCGAGCTGACAATGAATATGAATAATGGTACTTCAACAAATACACGCACACACAAATACAAATGGAGCTACTCAGCGATGTGTACATGTATACTCACGTACATATCCACACATCTGAGCGTAGAAGGACAAATATGATATATGATATATGTACATATGTATGTATTTATGGAAATGTATACACAGGACTATGTGTGTATTTGTGTGTTATGAAAATAAATGACAATTATTTGTTGCTGTTTTCATTGCCTTTTCTCACTCGTTCAATATACTAGTATGTTATTGTTGCTGCTGTTGCTCAATCTAATTTAATATTTGAACTATGTCACAATGATGAAGCGTTCCCTACATATATTTTGGAGACTATTATTTTTATGCTATACGAGTGTGTAAACAGACAAACGTTCAGTCCACCCACAAGCAAAAACACACATTTTTATTTATGGCCCCTAAAAATAGGCAATATATATTTTTTTTAAACGCTTTAATATCATTGATTATCTACAATTATTCATACATACAAAGCAATTTTTATTGTCGTTTCTGGTTTTTAAAAAAAAAATTTATTATTTTTTACTATTTGTTAGAGCCTTTGGTATAAATGATCAGTCTCTGAAGGGCCCTATATATTGATTTATATTATTTCCGATCCATAAGTAGTTCAACCTTATGTCAAATAGCGTCAAAATTATATTCCCCTTTTCATTTTATGTGCAATATATTTTTAATATTATTTACGATTACCTACACCTACCTCACCTACGTAAATATATCATCACTGGTAAATAGAACAATCCACAATAATGGTAATTATAATAAAAAGGAACAACAACAACAACAACAACAATATTGATATTTATTTTCCAAAATGGTTATTCTGTTTGTGAAAATGGTTATATTTTTTGACAATTTGCTTTCTTCCTCTCATGTTTTCTTTTCAACATTAAATATGTTTGTAACATTGATATTTATTTTTGCAGGAGCTTATTCAAATAGCACTTTAGTTGACTTTTTCTATTATAAATTTAATTTATTATTACTTGTACACACAACGTTGATAGCAGACGAGCTAACTTTCTCTTACTATTAAGGAGTAAGAACCTCAGGATGCTAATTGGGGTCCGACCTCATATCTATATAAAGTAACTACTCTGGTCTTCTAATATGTTCTCTTTTGCCTTACCATATGAATTAACGGATATTATTATATTGTGTAGGTTTTTGAAACATTCGGTTTTAGACGCAAAAAGTGTTCTGCATAGAGAAAAGGGCGCTTAGTATGTAAAAACAAATTCCAATTTTAGAACTACATGGACCGAAACCATATATTATTATTATTATTATTATTATTATTATTATTATAATTATTTGCAATCGCGCCGGCTGGGGGCACAAAGTGCCGATACAAATAAATTCCATTGTGGTCGATTTGCAGCGTCTCCACGTTCCCTTCAGCGGTAATCTTCTGCGAGAGCCTTGCGGATTCCAGTCTTGGGACAATTTGCTGATTTTAGTCGTAGGTTTACGAGTTGTATGGCCTTTGCATTTCCACTTTCGATCGCGTATTTAAGTCTAAACCGGCCTTTGTCCGCTTCGAGTAAGGAACTCGTCATTTGAAATCCAGTTATATGGCCGCCAAATGCGCAGTATAGCTCTTAAGCAGCGGTTTATAAAACTTTGGAGCTTTTTTTGTAGTTGACACCGCTACGGACCACGTTTTGCAGCCATATAACAGTACAGACTTCACATTCGAATTGAAAATCCTTAGTTTTGTCCTGGCGGTTAGCTGCTTAGAGTATCATATGGTTTTAAGCATGGCGAAGGATGATCTGGCTTTCGTTACACTTTCGATAGGTTGTCCGTACACTGTGAATGCGGCAGGTCGAGTGCCATTAATGACCATAGACTTCGTATTTTCAATGTTAATACGCAACCCAACACGATCCGCGTAAGCAGCCACATCGTCTGACTTGCGTTGTGTTGTGTCTCCGTTGTTGTGACAATAAAACAATGTCATCAGCATAATCGAGATCATCTAGATGTTCCATACTGATTGAGTTACAGAGTATGCCTCTGCCAGGCTAAGCGTCAAGGGCATTGCTTAGCACGTCATCGATTACGATTAGAATCCATATGCACCATAAAAGTAAGAGCTCCCATGTGGAATATGGTTTTATTATTACAAATGGGGTCATACCCTTCTGGAGAAAGTAAAAAGGTCTGTCTTATTCTCAAAAGAAAATTTCAGTTTTGGATCTTTGCTGATGATATGCCGACTAATTTATGTAATAATAAAAAATGTCGAAATTTCATACATCTACAATTTTTACTTACTTATATAAAGGTTTCTAGCCACCTTAAGAGAAAAAAATATATCAGTGTATGGTACATGAAGCGAAAACTCCATCTTCTTCTACGATATGCTTTATTAATTTATTAAAGTTTTTCTTTGTTATTACATTTCCTTCGACCAAAACCAAATGCCACAAAAATTAGAGTTAATTCAAACAATGTTGTGCTAACCTTTATGTGCTACCCCGCTAACTTTTATTAATAAAACTTTTGTACGCCAAAAAGAAAAAAAACAAAAAACAAAAAGAAAAGCCCATAATAATCCTTTGTGGTTTCTCTGCCATGACATTCAATTCAAAGATATTTGCATAACTTACTGAGTATCACCCCATTACAAACCATAAGTATAAGTAAATTTATTTGTATATGTATGTATCGTATATAGTATATATACTTTTCTGCTAATTTTGCACAACAAAGACTTTTTGCCCACTCTTTTTGAAACCATCAAACAATACGGACCAAAAAAAAAAAAAAAATGAGAAGAGAACCTTAAAAAAAAGGAAGCCGTTTTTCGTTTTTTCAAGCATATAAACGACAACAAAAGAGCAAAACAACTTTGAACAGCCTATGTATACATAGCTAGCAGAGCAGTAATATGGGAAGGGAGGGGAAACAATAAGAATTTTCTTCGCATTTTGATTTTAATTATATTTTGTCTTCTTAATTACGCAACACTGCAAATGTATGTAAGTAAAAGGCAAATAACAACAAATACTTAGCATTACTTTTCTTTAGCACTTTCAGATAAACAAATAGTATATATATATAAATAAACAAACATGAAGTCGAATAAAAAACAAATACTGCTGCAATGTAATATCCTTTATTTTCTTGGCTTTGTTAGTTTTATTATTATTTTTTTTTTTTTGGACTCGCTCAAGCACATAGCAAACAAAAACAAAAAAACTTCCTGTTTTTTATGATATCCTGCACTCATTTAGATTTTTCTCTCATGGTTTATTGCGGGCTCTAAAACTTGAGCAACCAAATGAGAGTATGCGAAAGTGAAGAATGTCACAAAATATTGCTAACAATTACACTCAAGATGTTGGCTTTACGCTGACTTGTTGTTCTATACAAATATATAAGTATTGAGGAAAAAATAAGAATGCAAAAAGCCAAAGCTAAAACTTTTTGTCATAGTATTTGGCAATTATGTTAATAGAAAAAAAGTGATTTTAATATGGCTATTACCCACATACGACTTTGTCCATTTATTTAATAAAAAATGCGATAAATGGATTATACAGAAAAGGAATATTCAATAATATTGACCAAATACAATTATATAAATTTCTCAATTTTTTTAAGTACACTCCAGCATTAAATCCTATTTTCAAAATGCCCTTTTTCAGATGCCATTAAGTTAAATGTCAAACATATCAATGTCATACAAACATTTGTGTAAATTAAATTTAATGTGATTCTCTCAAGCTCTTCTTATTTATTATATATAGTACAATATATTGTGAAAAAGTCTTAATTCGATATTATTTTAAATATTATTAATCTTTTTTTGCCTTCTTTTCCATTTCGGCATACAATAGAAATCGGCTGGAATCGAATTCGGAACATTGGAATGCTTTGTTGCTGTCACTACGCGAGCTAACCGAATGGGTTATTCGTAAGGATACTGAATTATCATCATTAGGTATGGGTCCAGTACGTGGAGATGCTGCAAGTTTACAAAAGCAATTAGTAAGTATCCAAATAGATTTAAAGTGCTTCAAATATGTTCTAATTCAATCTCAATACGCAAGCCTTAAACTTGAAAAAGAGCTTGTAATACTGCAGTAAAAGACTTAAAAATTATTACAGTTTAAACGAAAGAAAAATCTTGGAAAAAATACTTCATACATTTGGTTAGGTTAGGTTATGTGGCTGCCCTCCTTCTGAAAGGACACACTGAAACCAGAAAGGCCCATTGTGATGCCGCCGAGCTTCTCTTCCAATACTCTTGTGCGTGTTAAATTTAGACGGCATTAGAAGAGAACTACTTATATTAGCCGGCTACGAACGGCAGAACCTTTTGTGACATCACTTTAACTTAGTTTTTCCACAGAGCCCTTTTAAGGAGAATTTTTGGCAAATTGTTACTGCCAAAAAAATTGCCAATTCTTGCCGACAGGTGGGTAACGTTTCAAAGAAAAATCTTTTCGATATTAAATTTTGTTATCTTTCAGCCGGGGATTGAACCCAAGAATGTGGATTTTAGTGAGGTGAAATTTCAGGTAGTAATATCCTGGCAGGAAACCTACCATTTTTCTGATATTTGTCTTGCAAATATTGCGTAGTTCCCTATTGTAGGTGTATGGCCTAACCAACCTTTTGGGTTGGCGAAGTTTTTGTATCCCATCCCAGTGGGATACCTTGAGACTATGCGCCCATTTATTCACCTTTGTTTTAGCCTCCGCCCAACTAATTCCACATTATGGCTCTGGGTCTGTAAGGTTTGCTGCGGAACCGGCCTTGGCCACCTCGGCAACAATTTCATTTCCCTCAATCCCAGAGTGGCCCGGGACCCAACAGAGTACAACCTTATTGGTTGTACCTAGGGATTGGATGTTATTAAAGCCTTCCTCCTTCGACTTCAAGAAGAAGGAGCTAGTGCTTTTAATGCAGATTTATTGTCGCGCATATCGAAATTGCTTGAATTTCGGACTGAAAGACGCTAGGCCACTCGTAGATTGGCTATGAAATTTTGGTGTTGGGTCCATAGACCCCTGCGCCAACTCCGGTATCTGTTTTTGACCCGTTAGTGAACCATTCTAGGCTTCTCGGATCGACCCAAGGCCCTCCAATGATCTGAGATAATGATCTCAAAATTACGATCAAAGCTTCGTTTAGCGATCATATATCTGAATTACTTTTACTGAATTAATATTACTGAACAGATAATATCTTGATGTGGTATATCTCTTAAGATATTCCTATAACCAAAGTCTTGAGGTTTTTTTGTTGACAAGATTTGCGTTTTCAACACAATTCTAGCAGCACATTTTCGTAAGAAGATGTGCAGAGGGGATAATCCTATTATTGCTTCAATAGCAGATATCGGACAGTTTCGCATGGCACCCGCAATTGCCAAGCAAGCTTGTCTTTTAAGACTCGTAAGTAAATTCTTAGCGGTTTCTTGCTTGGTTTTTGGCCTAAGTAATGATAGGTCAAACCATCATTATATACAACCAGTGTATTATTTTAGAGTCTAGACCCTATGTTCTACCAAGGAGACTCCGACAGGCTCACATAGCTCTTGTAGCTTTGCCCAGTACTGATTTAAGGAGAGAATTCCAATTTAGTCGCTACACCTAGGTATTTAACTTCATCGGAATAATTTATATTAGTTCCCACAAACAGCTATTGTACCGAGGTTCAACTTTAGTCTGTTTGTAAAGGGAACGAGAATGGTTTTGTTCGGGTTAATTGATAACCCTTTTGCGCGACAGCATTCTGAAATAAAATTCAAGTCTTGATTCATAATATTGAAGACTGTTCTGTCTAACCAGCCAGATATGATGATTGCAAGATCTAGGCCTAGTTCCTGTAATTTGACTAAAAGATCGTCAATAACTAGGGACCACAGAAGGAGTGATAACACCCACCTTGTGGGCAGCCTTTCATTGCTTTGACTGTGGAACAATGAATATACTCTATATTTCTTTCTACATATAGGATATTAAACTAGTTCTCCATAAGAGAAATATATGCCTATATCTGATTTCGATTTTTCCAAATGTGAGATGATTCTAAGCGCTCTCTGGTTCTCCAGTACTTGGTCTGTTGGCCCTCTGGATGCATTCCCCAGTGGTTTCCGAGTAAAACGGCTGGATATAATTTACTTCGCATTCAAAAGCTTATAATACCGAGTAGGGTTTTGTGTTTTTATCCAATTTCTTCAATCAATTTCTAAAATAGAAAAAAATATCTTCGAATAAATTTATCAAGCAATGCCGCACTAAGGAGAAATTCATTCATGCAATCACCATATAATACATAGCTTGATTTTGAAGAGAAGTCATGCTATGCCATAAATTTACACTGAAATATAGCTACACTGATTTTGAGTATCTTGTATGTGTAGTATATGTACGAATGTATGTAAGTACATAAAACATACGTGTATGTGTATGTAATTATATGAAAGTCGTACTTTAGACTACATACACATATATGCAATGTGCTATAAATGAAATATAATTTACAACAATAACATTTTTCTGACATATACATGTGCTTTACTCAAAAGCTTCTTCAAAGTACTCTCGCTTGACAGAATTGTACTCATGATTGCTCATGAGTGGAGATTTAATGGTGTATGAAGTGATTTCATTTTCGTATATTTTTCCCCTCTATGTGTGTGTGTGTGTGTGTTCGTTCATATCCCCTCATACACATTAATATAGGATTTGTTTTTGTTCGTATACTTGTAAAAGTAAGTAGTAAATGCCTATCGAAAAAAAAATTTACTTTTCTCAATTTTATAAAAAATGTGCTGTATTTCGGCAATTAATAAAATGTCACTGTGTAAATTGCTATACATAAATTGTGGGTAATAAAAGATATAGATAAACACTATATAAGTATTTTGTTTCATACTAAAAGATTTTTCGCACAAAATTAGCGGATATTAACAAGCAATTATCACTTTGGTCAATGTATTAATCAACATGACGTCACTCGGGAGAAAAAGTACAGAATTAGGTCAACATATAAATTGGACAGTATAGTATAAATGAGAGTAAAGCAACATGTGTTCATACGCCCATAGACCGCGGAAACAGTCTCATACAGATAAGTAATCCCTTCATGTTACATTATTGGGACTATCGATTAGTTTTGAAGAATATTTTGGCGAAAATATCTATTTATTTCAATAACAAAGTGTATAAAAATATTATTCAAAGTATTAGCCATCGTTAGCTATGAATTTTTCCCATCTTTCTTGTAGCATATCGAATCCGTCCCAAAAGAATTACTACAGTAAGGGCATTCTGCATCAATCTAAATAAATCATAGTCAGAAGGGGCAATTTTTGGGCTATAAGATGGATGAGGTAAAACTTCCTCGTTGCCGAGCGTTGTCATGATCCCATCAAATGCAGAGCATTACCTTCGCGCTATTGATTTCGGTGATTGGCCGTGCTTCGCATACGATTTCTTGCACTTCGGGTTGTCGTAATGAACTCATTTTTCGCCACCAGTAACAACACGAGGCAAAAACGACTTCTTTTTGTATCGCTCGAGCAACATTACCGACATGCAAAATCGACTTTCAACGTCTCTTGGCTTCAGTTCATGTGCCCGCCCAATTTCCTTGCTTTTGAATGAATTTAAACGTTTGAAAATTATTGAATGAGCCACTTCCAAGAATTCTGCAGATCTTTTTGCGTTTGACAACAATCTTGAGCGAATAATGCTTGCAATTCTTCATCTTCAAACTTTCTTGGCTGACCAAGTGGCCTCTCCTTATTTTCTGTGTCGAAATCGTCACTTCTGAATCATCAGAAACAGTACTCACGAGTTGAAATTGATGAAGCATGCTGCAGATTTTTGCAAATGAGCTCAAAGAAGTAATCTTTCACACAAAATGCGTTTCATTGGTACAAAACACGACATATTCGATGCTTAAAAAACTTAATTTTTTACACCTCAACGCAGTGACCTAAATTTGTAGCTTCATGATAGGCAAAAAAAAATAAAAAATGGTGACGCTGTGGTCGACGAACAATCGGTCGTAAATCCTTTAAAATTAATCGATAGTCCCAATATTAAATTTTTTCAGTCTCATAAAACTCACTTCAGTGGTCTGATCTTCTCATCTTCTCAATATTTTAATATTGATCACAGTCCACGCACATACATCTTAAAAATTTGTTATTCTTATCTCCAAAGAGTCAACTTTTAAAATAATAAAAAAAACAATAAAAATAAATATGTGGCACCTAAAGCCCCGAAGGGCTCTTTGGTCGAGCTTCTCTTCCATTACTGTTGTGCGTGTTATAAATTTTGGACAGTATTAGAAGGGACCTACTTATTTAGCCAGTTTCGAACGGCAGAACCCTTGCCACATCAATTTTTCTGAGCTTTGTCACAGAGTTCTTTTTAGAAGCTTTTTCTTGGCAAATTGTTACTGCCGGAAAAATTGACAATTGCTTGCCGACAGGTGGGTACCGACACCCACACTCACTCACTCACCCTTCTCACTTCTTTTTCGATCAATAAAGCCATTTAGCAGCTCGTGTAACTTCTGACCGCAAAAGCTAGACTATGGAGTGATAAAAGCTAGTGATTGTAGCTTACTATAATATGTACTATGATATCGGCATCGTGATGTGATTTTTCAACGATCACACTGGAAATATGACATCCTCGAATCTCGTCGAAATCAATGTCACACTTCGAAATTTTTTGGATTGTGGACTGATAACTGAAACAAACTCTCTTCACGTGTACATATTATGATTGAATATTCGAATAACTTTATATAATCTTAAAGAATTTATTAAACAATCACTTTTATTGAATTCCCTTATACAAAGCCATTCATTGGCTAATACCCATTAAATATTAATAAATTCATTTTTCTTGTAAAAAATATTTAATAGAAAAGGTCCCTTTTTCGCAACTACTTGTTATTAAGAATTAATGTAGCATGACCATAAGTGCGAAGTACTCGTACAACAATATAGAGCTATAAATGTATGTGCCACACACACACACACACACACATATACCATACATACATACACATGGTATATAAGTATATACATTTATTATACTATAACGCAACAAAAACCACTTAACATTCTTGCTGTTGTTTGATATCGAGCCGTTTGTATGTTTGTATATAGCTCGCAGCTCTTTTACACATTTTTGGCAATACTTATGAGTATGGATTACTAAGCATTATTGTTGTTGTTGGTGGTGGTGGTACATATACCTATATATCTATGTAAGTAATTGTTTAATGACCCTTACCAATAAGCTTTTACATGTTGTTTTCATACATCCCACATCCCACATCAATCGACGAAGCACCAAATATCAAAATATCACTACTAGCAAAAATATACTAAGAATATGATGATGATGATGATGATGATTGAAATGTAGAAGAACAAGAGTTTCAAGAAGAAAAATATGATGATGATGATGATGATGATGATGGTGGTACAAAAAAAAAATATAAAATAACAAAATCACTTAAGTGCTAGCCAAGTGTGGCAGTAGCCACTTTAAGTTTATCATATCAAAAAATGCACTTTCACACACACACACACACATACAAATATGCATAAACACATACATACATAGTACTCATATATTGCCCATTCTGTTCATATGAATGAAAACTCATTCACTTTTTCCCCATAATGCAATTTCTGAAATATATACCTACGCGTTCTTTACCAACTTTCATTACAACATTTTTTTCTCCGCTCTCACTTGCTATTAACTTTTCCGATGTATGTCGAACATTTACATTTTGGTTTACATCATCCTTCCCTATACGAAAACATATATACAACACACATACGATCTCATAGTTACTGGTAGTAAATTGTAGTGTTGCTAGTGAGTGAATAAGTGGCATTTGTGGTGGTGGTGGTGGTGGTATATATGCACTACTAATGTATATCAGTAATATGAGAAAGGACCACTTCCATATATATCATACACATATATACGACTACATGTGACCACTTGTAGAAAAGCACGAAAGAAAAACAACAAAAAACAATAATCAAAGCAGGTCCTTTATTCGGATGTAATAATAAAGTGGTAAGTGAGTGTCTGTGTGTGTATATGTATATGGTTAGTTGGTCTTTTCGTTTGGTATGTTTTTGGACGATGCCCCATTTGTGCAAGAGTTGGCATAAAAGCAATCCTAACTATCTTATAAGCATTCGTAAAGTGATTTTTTTTTTTTACTTTTTGCCACCAAACACACACACACACAAATACGAGAGCATATATTCCGCAGAGGAAGCCACATAATGTAATATTACAAGGGTTTTTGATCAATTAATTGGGATTTTAATTGTACGAAGGAGCCATAATTTTTAGGTATTGATTATTTTTTTTTACTCAATATTCAATGACAATAAAGTTTAATCAATTTCATATGAAATCATATAATATTAACTCTCGCAAGGGGCTGATTTTTTGTGCACTTCGTACATATCGTAGCAAAGTAACAACTATTTCGAAAATACCTTAGAAATATCAGCAAAATGCAAAAATTACTAGTAACTTGAATTATTGTTACATTTTGAACTAAGCTTTTAACGAAATTACTTTAAGCTTGTCATGTATTGGTTAATCCTGATTTGATCACTAATGTGACAAGAAATTGAATGTGTCAGAACTACCCGACCTTACAAAGAAAACACTACAAATTTGCATAATACTCGCCGTTAATTCTTTTTCCTTTTTGAAAATAATCAATAAAAATTATCCCACGTGCATCCCAAAAAACAGACGCCATAACCTTGCCTGTAGATGGAACTGTCTTTGGATTCTTTGGACACGATTCTTCACTTTCAGTCCACTGTTTTGACTGCTCCTTTGTCTCAGGTATGAAGTGGAGGACCCATGTCTCATCCAACGACGCAAAAACTCGGCTTTATTACTGTGAAACATCGTCAAACACTCTATAGAAACATCTTAACGACGTTGTTTTTGCACACAACTTTTTCATCTCCAAATTTTCCGTCAATATGCGATGTATAGTACTTTTTGAAATGCCGCCTGTAATTTCACCCAGCTCACGCACCTTCAGCCGGCGATCATCGATTACCATGTTGTGGATTTTCTTAATCGTTTCTGGCGTGGCCACCTCAATTGGTTGACCAATACGCTGTTCATCTTGACAGCTCATACGACCTCGTTTAAACTCTGCCACCCAATATTTTATGGTAGTAAACGAAGGAGGAGCAGACTCCCCCAGAGTAGAATCTATTTCGGCTTTAATATTTGTTGGACTGAGACTTGTAAGTTTACCCAAAACCCCTTCCTTCATACACATTACATCCAGCTCTGTAGCACAGACCGTATGTTATTTACTACTTTACATTGTAAAACCTCTGACTTCCAACTATATATTTTGCAATTATTTTATTACTTAAATGCATTAAATACAAATTTATTCCTCTTTTCTACAAGCTTTATGCTTATACTCAAACAAAGCAGCACTTAACAATAGGACTTTTATTTTATGACTGATGACACCATCGAAGAAAATAAAATGTGATTTAAGATCATTTATGACTTGTGTGTTATACACTTGCATATGTCCTTAAAGGATATACATATACATATATGTATATACTTATATTATATACAAGCCAAATTTGGTCAGTAATCCGTCATTTGAATGCTTCAAGAATAACATTAACTCAGTGAATAATTTGTACATTTCTAATAGTACTATAATAACTATAGTAGTAGATATATGTACGAGTATATGTAGTCAATTTGAGTATTTCACACAATAAAATTGATTACTAGTTTGCCATTACTACGTAACGATTGTACGAAATCAACGTTGTTGGTTGTCCTTCGTATAAGATACTACTGGAATGTCCAATACATATTATTCATTTTAAGTATTTGCTCTTCATTTTACTTTATTTTATACATACACAAATACTATTTATGTAACCATATACGATACATATGCGTCTTTTCTTTTTACTCACAGGATGATCATAAAGCTTTCCGACGTCAATTGGAGGATAAACGTCCGATTGTCGAGAGTAATTTACTGAGTGGACGTCAATATATTTCAAGTGAGCCACCTGTTTCCGACAACAGCGATACAGAAGGTAAATACAAAATATATATATACATCTCTATGTTTACAAATATATATACATATATTAAGTTGCCCTACCAAACAGACAAAAAAGTTGCTGTGGTTTTTCGAGTGAAATATAAAGTCTGATTTACTCTGATTCGAGATTTTTAGCAATTTTTGGAAATGGTTTAGCTAATGAATGAATTTCTATTGAACAGGAATACAATATTTTGGTAGACGTACCAAACTAAATCAGGCTTAATGTTTCTCTCGTAAAAATAACAACTTTTTTCTCCCATTAACGTTGAGGCAGCTTAATGTACATACATAAAATAATGCTTAAATATAGCTACAATACATATGAGGGGAATTTCGTGGAGCTATTCATAGTATTAAATGTCAGAGTTTCTGATGTCTGGTAATACTTTGATAGCACAAGTAAACAAAACGAAATAGTGTAAACGATTAAATAAAGTAGTAATTTCTTACTATGTAATTGGTGTTTATTAGACATCACATAACTATTTTTTTTTTTTCAATAATATAAATATAGAAAAATATTATTATTTGTTATTTGTATATTAAATGTTATTTTCCTGTTGGCAACTTGTGTTAAAGTCGTATGGTCTATTATATTCAAATTATTATTGGATTTTGAGAAATGGATTCTTTACTTGAATAAAGAAAAAGGTTCTATCGTGCGTATTGTGTGAAAAATTGAAGCCTATGCCCAGCAACCTGAATAGACCTTGTCAAAAGGAAAAGACCAAAGAAAAACAGGTCTACACACATTACCTATCCGTAGATTAAAAAGCCGCTTTCGACAGTCTGATAGGGGATTACTTCTACACAACTTTGACTGAATTTGGTATACCTGCAAAACTCATTCGACTTTGGAAAATGGCACTGCTTGACTCTCGTTGTGCAGTGAAAATTCGGGAAGGACCTCTCCCCTCCTTTTAATACCGAACGAGGTTTCAGACAAGGTGACAAGGTGACTTCTTCAACCTTACTATTGAGAAAATTATACGAGCTGCAGATTTACGACATAATGGCACTTCATCTTCAACAAAAGTGTCATGCTGCTGGCGTATGACGATGATATTGATATAATCGGTGTCAACTAGCGAGCAGTCAGTGCAGCATTCTCTGAATTGGAACTAAAGTCATGTCAAATGGGTCTTAGGGTGAACGAGGGCAACACGAAGTACGTAGTGTCTACAAACAAAGGGTCCCAGCGTCTTTCGACGTGGTGAAGGACTTTGTCTATCTTAGAACCAGCATCAACGACTGTTATGACGTCAGACTGAAGATCATGCGTAGGATAACATTTGCTAACAGGTGTTACTTTGGGCTGAGTAAGCAATTGCGTAGTCGAGCCCTATCTCGAAGATCGAAAATCACACTCTACAAGTCCCCCATTATTCCTATCCTAACATATGGCGCAGAAGCCTGGAGAAGTTCCACCACGGATGAGAGGATGCTTGGAGTTTTCTAGATAAAAGTTCTACACAGGATCTTCGGACCTATTTGTGTTGATGGCGAGTACCGAGTGAGGTACAATACAAATGAGCTATATGAGCTGTACGCTGACATTGACATAGTCAGGTGAATCAAAATCCAGCAGCTGTACTGGCTGGAATTGAAGAAGACGGTCCGGCAAAGAGAGTATTTAATTCGGCTCCCGTTGGAGGACGCAGAAGAAGATGAAGGCAAAAAGAAGAAAGACCAAAGGAAAGAAGTTGCCCTTCAAATGATGCCAAAATTGCCACAAATATAGATTTAATACTGTCCATATATAAAAAAAAGTATTGGAGCATAATAGCCTAGACAGACGGCAGCCTAATTTTGGATTACCGAGTTAATTCGAATTAACTCGGGCATTAACTGCAGCTAATCCGCATTAATTCTACGAGTTAATTCTTAAAATAAAAGAGGATTAGGGCAATTTGCGATGGCAACACTGCTGAAAATTTTCTATTGTGAATTTTTCTCGATCCATTTTACAAAATATTAGGTGTGTTCGCAACAAACAACTTTCAACAATTTTTAACAGTTTTCAACATAAAAAGCGTTGGCGAACAAAGAAATCCAGCTGTCAATTACGAACTGTGAATGTTAATTTACAAGTTTCTGATAGTTTTCAGTTCACGTACTTCTTGTAGATTTTCTCATATCGAGAGTGACAGATGACAGAAATTGTTAGTGATAGTAATATAAGTGAGCAGACCTAATAAAACAGCAATCAGCCGTTTAGTTAATCCACAATACTGTCAGGTTAATATTTTTTTTTGGATTAAGTGTGCCGGTAATCCGGATTAACGCTGCCGTCTGTCAAGGCTACAACTCAGCAAAGGCTTTTCGAGTAATTTTTTGAAAAAATTAGTTATTCTATGAAAATGCAAATAATTATAATTAGTTTTAACGATTATTTTGTGTTTATTTAAAATTTGATTCTCGATTTTTTTCGAAAACATTTCAAAAATCACCCAATTTTATGGTAAAAGCTTTCCGAGAAAATAGTTCTCGAAAATTTTAATATAGGTTTCCGAAGACAAGAACTATCCTAAATAAAATTTTACATATGGATGATTTTTGAAATTCCATGATTCTACTTTTGACCGAAAAAAACAAATTTGAAAACACTGTACACAAATTTACGGAGTGGAGCAAAAAGTCTTTAAGGATTCTGTCAGTGAAGTAAAACGTTATCGTTTGAGACTGGTTTGGCTTACTCCTCAGAAAATGTGCTTCAGATTATAATCAAACGTGCCGAAATATATGATGTTTTTCAATTTTGCTATGACATATTATTCCAAAAATTTGAGCAATTGATTTCAAATTGCCTACAACACATAAATGTACACATATCATACACACATTATAGCACTACAAGTTTGGTGCGCAATTTTTCTAAATTTTTTTTTTCGTTCCCCGTTCCATTAGAGCATTTTATTCACAATCATTTTTCTCCTATACAAATATGTATATGTATACATGCATAGTATTGCATATATATAACGATACATTGACATTTACGATAATGTTAATGGTTGCCATTGGCAAACCAAAACACTTATGTACGGGTGATGTGCGGACAAAGTTTGTGGTACTCGTACTTTCTGTACTTTTTTTTCTGTATGGGTATTTGCAATATTTTACACTTTGCTTTTTGTCGTTATTGTATCAGTTAAACACTACTAATCGTAAAATCGACCACCAACATATTGAAAGTAAGTGTCAATAGTAATTGCTAATGTTACGTGTCAATTAGTGCAATTAGTTGTGGTCTTATCTTTTAAGTTGTTCTCTAGTTTGTGATATTTTTTTAGTTCTTTCCCTCTGGTACATTTAAAATGTGTAAATAGTAAAAACAAAACCAAGGGGTATTTAGAAGTATATCCTTATATATTGTACATACATATATTGATGGTTAAACAATTCTAACTCTTGGTTGGTATTTCAAGTCAAGTCGATTCTATTATGTGCCATTAGAATTTAACTGAATAAATTTGTATAGTATTTGGTAGCAATAAAAATTTATTTTGAAAGAAGAAGTAACATCATCATGATTGTCATCATGATTAAAATCTAATTCAATTATCTAATTCTTTGTAATTACTGGAGTAAGTAATGTTAATGTTGTAATTAAATGTGCATGAGTATGTCAACAGATCATATGAATATTTTATGCTCAGAGAAGATACTTGCTTTTACAAATATTTTGTATTAATTTTCAATATTTTACCTACATAATATCGCTAGTCAAAATATTAAATTTTTGTCGAGAGAGTTTAAAGTGATATTCTTATATTAACCGATTCGAAATGGCAGATCTGTGTGATGTGATATCACTTTTTCAAAGCTTGATTTTGGGTCGTTTTCAGAAAAATTGTCATTACAAGGGATCACCCTCGAAAGAAAAACTGCTTCTTAAAATGGTTTAATGCATTTTCATTGCATTGTAAAGCCGTTATTATTCAATATATAACTGTGAAATCTTAAACAGGGTTGCATTTGAGGGTTTTCAGATAGAAAATGCAAAAAAAAAAAATTCGAAAAATTATAAATTACTATATTCTATATTTAGTATTGTATAGGGTGATTTTTGAAGAGCCTTCAGATTTGATTTGAAAAAGAAACACATAAAATTTAGAGAAATGTATGAAATCTTTATTTGAATCTTTAGAACGGTCTATATAATTCAATGTTTATTGATGATTTCATGTAAATATTGACCGTGGCAGCGCCTCAAATGGTTCTTACGCTGGGTTTGATTTTGGCATACTCTCTCCAACATATTGGCCGGTATCTCACGAATAAATTCTTCAATATTGGTGCGTCCAGTGCGCCAACCGTTGCGGCCTTTCGCTATAGACATGAGCCGTAACATAGCCCAACGAAAAATAGTCTAAAGGTGTTAAATCGCACGATCTAGGCGGTCAATTGATTGGCCCCAAGCGTGAAATAAACTGTTCACCGAACTCGCTTTTTAATGGGGACATTGTTTCGTATGCTGTGTGGCATGTGACACCGTCTAATTCAAACCACATGCCAGCCAACTCCAGGTCTTCCAGGTTTCTAATCATTGCACGGTAGCTCTTGCCATTCACAGTAACGTTCCTGCCTCCGTCGTCTTTGAAAAAGTACGCTTCAATGATGCCACCGACCCATAATCCACATCAAACAGTGCATTTTTCGGTATGCATTGGCAGTTCTTGCAATGCTTCTGGCTGCTCATCACACCAAATATGGCAATTTTGATTGTTCACATATCCATTCAACCAGAAATGAGCTTCGTCGCTGAACACAAGAAAGTTAAGGATGCACTTTCTTAACGGAGCATGAATTTTGATCATAAAATTCAATAACCTGCAAGCATTGTTCATTTATAAGTCGATTCATGGTTAAATTATAGACCAAACTGAACATGTTTGACAGTAACATGTTACACAAAAACAGCTAAACTGCCAAAAACAGTGTTGCCAAAAAGAAAGTTGCTAAAAAATCACCCTGTATATATACGTATCTATCTACATTGACGTAAAACAACAAATTATTCATTCTGAAAAAAAAAAAATAATAATATTAATAAAAATATAAAGGTCATTCGACGACAATAACAAATGTTACCAGCTCCGTTGTCAACATGTACGAGTACAATAATAAATTGATGTTAAAGTAAAAACATTTTTTTTTTTATTATAATTTCATAATTTCATCTATTGGCGATTGGTATCAATATCCTAATGTGCGACCTAATCTTGTGACAAAAACAAAATCGCTTTCCCTCTGTCATAGTGGAAAGTGGCATCATGCTTAAATGCCGAAAGCGATCAATTTAAAGCAATACATTTGTGAAAATTATTTTCAAAATGTACATAAATTGATTATCACACCACACACACACACATAGGAACACTCAAACTTGTATATATTTCTTTATGGCAGCAATACATATTTGCTCTTCATCTTTATAAGTACATAGTATTGTGCGAAGGAGCAGAGTAAAAATGTTGTTCTTCTTCTTCTCAAAGGCAAATTGAATTTTCAAATTGAATTTATATAGAATGTGTGACAAAAGTGAACGTAAAAGAGCCGAATGAACAGAACAGTATACAGAAAGTAAATTTTATTTGATTTTTGTTTTTTGTTGTTTTTTTTCCTTCTTTTTAATATTCTTTGTCATTTGTCGTCTTGCACTTGAGCACATTTCCATACACACGCATACATATGTATTCAAGTTCTTTCTTCTATATTTGGCCATAAGACATTATACTTGTACATACATACCAAGACAGTCAGCCAGCCATTTATACTTTCAAATGTTCTTTCGTCCGGTCGTCGTTTATTCGTTGTTCTCAATCGTGTAATATTAAATTCAGATTTGTCATGAACTAGTTGTTAAAGTCACCAGTTGTTACTTTTACTGCTCTTGTTGTAGTTGTTGTTGTTCCTCATTTTACTTTATTTGACTTTAGATTATATTATTTGTTTTTCGATTTTTTTCAATCAGTTTCTTTTTCTTAGTTTCCATTTTTTTTGTTTCCTGCCTTTCTGTTAGTTCTTATGACATTTTGCATATTTTTCGCTATTGTCATCAGATTTTTTTTTTTTTTGCTATTGATTTATTTCGTTTTGATTTTAGTCCAGTTTATGTTCAAATTGAATAAAAATCACTGCGAACGTTGGCTATTTTCTTCGTTGTTATATATGGATTTTGTTACAATTTAAACAAGTTGAAAATAATCGAAAATCTAATATTAAAGCAATATCTGAGATAGCCTGAATGGCCAAAGTGGCTTCAGAGTCGGACGAACTTAGATCCTCCGGCAAATCTGTCACTATTACCCTTGCAGTCAATCCCGAAGAGCCAGTGTTTCCACCGTGTTCCATTAAAGGTTTGGTAATGGGCAGTTCCAGGTTTCTCAGAACGGGCTCAGCAGCCGTGAACTGAGTGGTAGCCGGCACCCCAATGAGTGCTAGACTGGGTGCATTTGTGTCAACCGTGTAGGCGAGGTTTGTTTCGTATGGAACCGGTGTCCGTCGAATTCTTTTTTTGTTATTAATATTCATAAATTATTCCCATGAGTAGTTTGGAAGTAAAAGTCACCCTTGGTAGAGCCAGGTAGCTAAGGGAAGTCTAGTTGAAAATAGAAGGGCGGCAGGTATTCTCAGTTCGCATATTGGGAACCGTTCACCCCCACGGCCATGCATCTATCGGCATATGCTGTTCCACCTTAGATTTGGGTTTTTGACAAGGATAGCCGCGAGATTGTCACACCCGTCACCCTCTTATGGAGGATGCCCTGCGGCTCTACCAAACGTGAGTATATTTTTAGATATCCCTTTATTTGGGATTAGGAACTGTTTTGCTTGATTCTGCCCTATACTATTGAGCCCTGAACCACAGAAGAGTTCAGGGCCGATCAGAGGCTTTTCAGCCCCCATTTTGGCTAGTTTATCAGCTATTTCGTTCCCCTCGTGTCCTTCATGGCTAGGTATCCATCTTAATACTACAGTATTTAGGATTCCTAGCTCATTTAGAAGGCTGAGACATTCATTTACTCATTTACATTTAGAGGTGATTGTGAAAGATTGAAGAGTCTTTAAAGTTGCTTGGTTATCTGATAATATATAAATGTGGGATCTTTGCATCTCCTTGCATCTCCGAAGACACTTCCGCACACATATTTCAATGGCATGAACTTCAGTTTGGAAAATTGTTGGGTAAAAACCCATCTTCCAGCTTCGACTCGTCCATGTACCAGACTTGTGAGCCTTTCTTGAAGGTGATATTTTTTTTTAAGAAATATTTTTATTTTCTCCTTTACCACTCCTAGCTGGAGCATAGGGCCTCCACAAGACTTCTCCATTACACACGATTCTGGGCTCTTGCTCTAGCGCCTTATATTTACATCAGCCAGTTCCCGCAAGGTAGGCCTTCTCCAAGTGTTTTATGACGGTCCGCGGCTTCTGCTCACTTGCGGGTTCCATTCAAACGACATTCTCGTGATGCTTTTTGGCTGCTTTCGTAGCGTCTGATCAATCCAGCGCCACTTTCTACGATTAATCTGGTTCAGTATAGGTTCCTCGTTCGTTAGACACCATAGTGCCTCGTTGGAGATAGTGTTAGGCCAGAATATTCTTCATATGATCCTCAAACACTTATTGACGAAAACTTGAAGTCTCTGCTTGATGGAGTTCGAGATCAGCCATGTTTCGCTTCCGTACAGTAGCATCGATTTTACAGATGCAGAGAATATTCGCAATTTCGTGCGTGTGGAGATTTGGAAATTTGCCCATACTGATTTTAGCCGGCCAAATTCTGCCCTTTCCCCGCTCAACCTGCAGTTAGCATCCGCTTCAGCTCCTTCGTCTGTTGATACTGTGCAACCGAGTGGTAGCAGAAGCTTTCGACGAAATCAATCACACTGCCGTCAATCATTATATGGCTTGTATTGGAGTTATTTATTCTTATGGATTTGGTCTTTGTAATATTTATCTCTAGTCCGACGGTGCATTCCAGCTCGACTAAGTTGTTCAACTTCACTTGCATATCGGAGAATTTTTTCGAGAGGAGACAAATATGATCGGGAAAGTCCAAGTCCTCAAGTTGCCGTGTGAGATTCCACGCAAGCGCTGCCAATTCTCTTGTACTGGGTGAGGCTGTTCATCCAGCACAATGGCGAAGAAGAGCGGGAGCATAGTCGTTTTGAAGAACCGCCAGTTCGGAGTTCTCTTACAGCTCTATTATGAAGCAGATTAACTTCAGGGGGACTATACGAAAACTATGTTTCGGGCGGAATTCAGCCTGTTCGTCCCTTAAAACGTTCTGTACGCACTGGAGCCTATTCTGTATAACTGCGGCTAGAATTTTGTAGATGGTATTGAGTGGGTGCCGTGGCTCAGTGGTTAGTGTGTTGGCCTTCTGATCTGTAGGTCTTGGTTCAATCCCCAGCTCATGCATAACAAATTTAATATCGAAAGTATTGTTCTTACGAACGGGACCCACCTGTCGGCAAGCAATTGGCAATTCTTCCGACAGTAACGACTTGCCATGAAAAAGCTTCTAAAAGAACTCTGTGACAAAACTCAGAAAAAGTGATGTCGCAAGGGTTCTGCCATTCGGAACCCGCTAAAATAATACTGTCCAAAATTTAACACGCACAACAGTAATTGAAGAGAAGCTCGGCCAATGAGCCCTTCGGGGCTTTAAGTGCCACATATTTATTTATTTTTTATTGAGTAATGTTATTCCTTCCCAGCAAATATAGGATTTATTTTTTTTTTTTTTAAGCCAAAATTTTATTTTTTCAGTGTAAACAATTTTTTTCATATTCTCTATAGCTTCGAATTTAAAATTTCCCATATATTTCATTATCCAAGGATTACCTAAATTCGAACGTTTCATAATTAAATTGGTATTACATGAAGGTTTGGCAATCAATTGAAAATTTAATCACTCAACAACAAGCATCAAGATTATTAAAATTAAATATTCTTATCATCATAATGCGCGCAATCTTCATCATCGGCATCACTGCCATTGGTGGCGTGTGCGACATCGATTTGTAGGCATCTTGATGCTTGCTGTATTATTGATTTCTTCAAACCATTCAACTTATCATTTATTCATAAACATAATATGTTACCTTTATTCTAATGTCGTGTTTCCATTTTTTTTTAATATCAATTTTTGTTTTCATTTATATCACTCTCACTCTCTCTCCCTCTTCTACATCGTACTTTCAGCACATGACACAGATTCGCGTTACTTGTCCGCTGAGGAGCAAAGTCGTGAACTAACACGAAGTATACGACGTGAAGTCGCTAAACTTTCAGAGCAATGGAATAATCTAATCGATAGATCTGACAACTGGAAGCATCGTTTAGATGAATATATGACGGTAAGTCACTCACTTATATTTCTCTACTTGTACCTACATACTTACATGTAGTCAGTCACTTAGTCAAGACAATTTTATGATTTTATACATGTATCGTGTCATTTATAATACATACGGAAAATGTTATGACACGCATTCTCATACTACATACAACGTCTTGTTCTTGTTGTCTTCCTGTTAAGAGACAAAGGCAGAAATGTTGATTTGATTTTTTTGCTCTGCTGCGTTATTAGTATGTAATTTTATTGTTTTTATTGCCATACATTGCTTTAGTAGTAGGTGGCCATGTTGGCAAATGATGTAGGTATTATGTTTGTACCATTTGACGGCAATCAAAATATATATTCCCCTGCCTTTTGATCACTACTGACACCTTCAAGAGTTTTGCGTTGATGCAATTTGGCAGGGATTTCTTTTGCGCTGTTGCTTTTACTTTTACGCTACGAATTTTCTTGTTTTATATTCATAATGTAAAATATTTAAGTGGCACTGCACAGTGCGTCGACAAGTGAAAATACATGGAGAATTTTATGATTAATGACATAATTTGGTCTACTGCATTATTGTCGAATTAATATAATTCTAACTTGATAATTAGTTATTCTCACCTCATCTAAGATTTTTGAAAGTCAACTAAATTTTATTTGCAAAAATTACCAAAATAGCGCTCCTTATTAGTATATTTTTTCTTTTCTTGAATAAAGATCATTTAAATGTATTTTGAATGCGCAGCGCAGCACTCAGACATTTATTGATCCATTGTACTGCGCTCGAAGTTCCATTTTATTGTGTTTTAAATTTAACCGTTCTCCGAAGAAATCAGAGTTGATCCTGTGGTGCTAAAAACCCAAGAGTTTCGGCTCTCAGCGCGTCAGTGCCAAAGATCTCCAACCTGATTCGACCGAAAACACGGCAGAAGAAATCAGAGTTGATCCTGTGATGCTAAAGACCCAGGAGTTTCGGCTCTCAGCGCGTCAGTGCCAAAGATCCCCAACCTGATTCGACCGAAAGCACGGCAGAAGAAATCATAGTTGATCCTGTGGTGCTAAAGATCCAAAAGTTTCGACTCTCAGCGCGTCAGTGCCAAAGATCTCCAACCCGATTCGACCGAAAGCACGGCAGAAGAAATCAGAGTTGATCCTTTGGTGCTAAAGACCTAGCAGTTTCGGCTCTCAGCACACCAGTGCCAAAGACCTCAAACCTGATTCGACCGAAAGCATGGCAGAAACATAAAAAGTGGTCAGCCGTCTCATCTTCTTCTTAACAAGCTGGGCAAAGTGCATTGCCTCCTAGTCCTTCATTGTCCATGTTCTTTGCCCATAGAAATTGACCTGTTACCAAGCCGGCTAGCATTCTGCTATCACCTCTACCTGGAGATAGAAGGAAATGCGACCATTCACCCGATATGTTAGGTAACATGGATTTCGTCCATCTGCAGAGCTCTCTCGGCTTACCTGGTCGACTTATGGACGAAATTAGCTCAGGTGTTGACCGTGGCCTTGATGGCTCTAGTGGGTAGTGGCAAAGCAGGCTAAGGGCGGATTAAATCAACCGCAGAGCTGACTAATAGTAGACCCCATATTTACCAATTTGATTTTTATGCCCATACATTATTTCGAATCGAATCACTGTACAGAGACCCGGCATTCTTGTGTGCGCAAATTACGAAACAGTAAAAAGAAACAAACATCATAAAATATATATTGTTGTAAATATAAGCAGGTGGAAATATTTGTTTTTGAATTATTAATTTTTTGTTATCTTGTTGAATTCTTATTGGAATATCAAATAAGTATTTTCTCAATTTAGCTTCAAAAAGTTTGTAACAAATTTAAATAACTACTTTTTGCAGAAAAACTATAATTACACATGAAAAATTGTGAATATTAGATGTTTAAATTTTATAGCATATTTTTAGGCATTTTTAATATACACTTGGGTATAAATTAATTTTTTTTTAAATTCTTGTGCTTACTTACTTATTTGACAGGATGTATGTATATAAAATGTAGTTAAAATAAATTACTTGAGGGCATAAATGTTGCGTATGCATATACATACACATGTATCTATAAACATGTGTACACATATGTATGTATACATTTGTTTCAAAGCAGTCACATATCATCATATACATGCAGGAGTATGTGGGTTGTTCTCTCTCTCTCTCTTTCCCCCACTCTCTCTGTGAGTGGGTTGGTTCTTACTGTGTTATCTAATTAATCGACATACTTACAAAGTAAATTGTGTCTACATAATATGAATGTTGTATATTATGTACTTTATCTCTTTGTTGTTGTTGTTGTTGTGTAGGAATTTAAATACAAAAACAAACACATCTAAAAACAACTTATTTGCATCGTTACATCATCATAGCATATATGTGCGTTTAGAAATTGTTCCTAGTTTCATCTAAACTCATGAGAATTATAGAAATATGCCATAGTAGTTGTTGTTGCTATATTTGTTTATATATGTAACTGTGCGTATGGGTTATGTTGATTACAAAAATTTGCGGTAATATTTTAAGTATGTAAATTTTAAAATATACTATACATATAGCTACCCTTTCATCTTATAACGATATATGTATAAATGAAATGGGTAATTGTAACTTTTATTGAAAAATTTCTGGTTTTCGAAACTGTCTTGTCATCATATCTAATTTTGTTGTTTTTTTTTTTATTTAAACATTCTTAATTCATTTACAAAAGTTTTATATGTGCACATATACATATATACTCGCAAATGTGTATGTAAAATATATATAAGGTATATCGATTAATTTTGTAAACAAATTAAACCATTTCAACATACTTTACAAATGAGCAACTTTTCGAAGAATGTCATTTTCATTTCAAAGTTTCAGCAACAATATTTTTCCAAGGAATTTTAATTGTACTAAGAAACCATTATTGAAACCAAGGGAATTGAAATCAAAGTAAAATTAAATAAAAACCAATATTTTAAGCTTGCAAGCTTTATTTTTTATGCTTATCGATGGTGAAAAGTATTCAGTATATACATATTTCATGTATGATGTTTCTGGAACTTATAGTCCATTTTTTAAAATTATGAATTTAAATGAATATTTTAATGATGACGAAGAACAAATTTGAAATGCTTATTGCCAGATGCAACAGTTTTCATTGATATTCGATGAGGTGTTTCACGCTCTACCGACATATCGATATGGTTTTCAATGAGTTCAAACCTTCATTTATTTTAAAATATACAGCTCATGTTCATATTAGCAGGTACATAGTAGATGTGAGATCGTTTCAAGTTCCTCCTCATCTCTACAGCTTCTGCAGAAGTTATGAGCTGCTGAGTAGGGGCCACAGAAATTTCGCCGTCCTACAGATAGGTGTATCCGTCCATCTTTTCTGGAAGACGTTGGTGGTGAAAACCTCCAAATTATGCTTACACGTAGCTATAGGGATCCCTAACTGAGAATTCTCATGGATTAGAGATTCTATGCTATGCAGTTCCCTGCTTTCCCTTGTATCCCTATATCCAGCACAGGAGAATATTGTGCTGCTCAGCCATCTCATTAAGAGATTTGCAGCAGTCAAGAATGGTTTTCGATTTCACGAGAAATGATACCATGGCCTTAATTGCAGATTGGCTGTCACTCAAGATGCAAATGTCTCTGCGGGAGACAATGCTCTGTTTAATCCAAGTAAGTGCAGTGTGAATCGCTTTAACTTCTGCCTGAAACACACTACAGTGTGGTGGAATGATTCGGAGTACACTTCTACTCCCACTCTTCCATCAAGCTTAGAACCATCAGTAAAGATGAGAGTATAATTTGGAATGAATCCCTCCACCTCCCAGGCGTACCTGTCAAGGAAGGAGGTTAGAAATTTCCTTTCAAAGGCGTATGTAGGCTTGATATAATCAAGTGAAGTTTCAATATTAAAATTATCCAGTATGCTTACATGTCCGAAAGACTTTGATGTCCATTGGTGCAAGCCGGTGTGTCGTGATGCGGAATTGGCCGCCAGCTGCTTACCAAGTAAGTCGAGCATCGTAAGATGCAGAAGCACTTCTGATGCCACCGTTGGAGTTGTTCCAAGTGCTCCTGTCATTAAAATACAATAAACAGACAATAAATTCAATTTGTTTCTCAACAACTCCGAACATCGTAGGGAATTTTTTTTTTTGTATTATGCAACACATATTGAATACAATTAGATAGTTTGATTTTCCTTCTTTTGAGAGACTTTTGATTCTTTAACTGTGCTGCTAAAAGTATACGTTTATTCTTCTCATAATTATTATAAGGAAAGACACCTCCTTAACATGCGTATGCACTTACTTATTTGACCGTTAAAATCGATTGTTAATTTGGCTACATATAGAGCATTTTACATTTTACCAGTCGTTTTGTTGTTTTGCTTTCTTTAACCAAGTAAAAATCACCAAGAGAGAATAGATATGGGGATAGGTCTTACATATCACCCTTCTAAGTTGATATGTGGGCAGTTATGTGGTTATTTGTAGATGTTCATGTATTTCTACGTTTTAAGACTTGGATGTGGGGAGTAAGCATGTTCGAAGGAATGTTGAGCAATGTAGCAATTCTGCAATGTAGCCTTTCTTAGAATTAAATATATGACCCACACCCATTTGGGGTTTTCTCTCGAACATACTTCCTTCTGATGTCTTTATTTATTAGGGTTTTCATAATAAAAATCATTACAATAGAGATGTAATAGCCTAGACAGACGGCATCCTAATTCCGGATTACCGGCGCACTTAATCCGAATAAAATAATAACCTGACAGACGGCAATATTGTGGATTAACTAAACTGCTGATTGCTGTTTTATTAGGTCTGTCCACTTACATTATTATCACTATCAATTTCTGTCATCTATCATTCTCGATATGAGAAAATCTACAAGAAGTACGAGAACTGAAAACTATCAGAAACTTGTAAATTGACATTCACAGTTCGTAATTGACAGCTGGATTTCTTTGTTCGCCAACGCTTTTTATGTTGAAAACTGTTAAAAATTGTTGAAAGTTATTTGTTGCGAACACACCTAATATTTTGTAAAATGGATCGAGAAAAATTCACAATAGAAAATTTTCAGCAGTGTTGCCATCGCAAATTGCCCTAATCCTCTTTTATTTTGAGAATTAACTCATAGAGTTTATGCGGATTAGCGGCAGTTAATGCCCGAGATAATTCGAATTAAATCGGTAATCCGGAATTAGGCTGCCGTCTGTCTAGGCTATAATGTTCCCTTTTCCCTAACTTTATTACCGTAAATATTAAGAATACAGTAAGTTTCTTATGATATTATAAGAGTAGAGCATAAAATGTACTACATATTGCTTTTCTAAACAACTTCTTACTCAGATCAGTGTCGTAACATGAGATTGAAGAATAACTAAAGTCCTCCCAGTAAATCCAATATGAGAAGAGCCGTGAGAAGTGATCGAATTTTTTAATTTCATCTATGTAAGCCTTTCTATCGAAAATCATATTTTATCACACATGCTTTACTCAGAGTACTCGCCTATTAAACTATAGTGCGGTCATTGTCCGAAATTCGAATTGAACACATGTATTAAATTACTTCGCAATACTATAACTTCAATTTAAGCTGCTTCAGTTAGAAAGTTGTTTACAAATTTTCAATTTAATATTGATTTTCATAAAATTTTGCAATCATTTTTATTTTATTTTTCTACTCATGGCAAAAGTTTACATTTTTTATGTTCAATTTGTATTCACTGAAACACTTCAATTATTGCAGCTGATATTAGAACAAGCAAGGCCGCATAGAAAACATTATTATGTGTATAATTTTCGTATTTGCTCTTTGCATATAATAATTTCATAAATTTGATTATTACTATAGAAAATTGAATTGAAGAAATTATGGTAAATTTTTTACTGATGTAATCTCAATGCTAATACTAATCGTTTATAATTTCCATTGCTCTTATACATACTGGGTTGGGATATTTTTCCCCCATTCTTTTAATTACCCACTACCTCAATTCTATGTGGATTCATATCTGCTCCGCCTTATCTAATTCGGAAATGCTTACAACCAACTTCATTTCGTTATGCAATTTAATCTATCCATCACTTCCGCCTGCACTGAAATTTATTAGAGTTTCTCTCGTTGCATCCCATCTGTTTGTTTCCCTTAAAACATAAACTATTTCTTACATTGCTTCAACTTTTATTCAAATAAAACATTGTAGAAATACGTATATACTATATCTACGTTAAATAATGGATTGTACTCATACCAAACATGCATATTATTCGGAGCATGTAATATGACTACATGTTATATGGTTATTTCGCTGCAATGTTGCCAATATTGTTGTTAGCTGCTCTTCAATATTATAATGATTTTTCTTTTATTGTTGTTGAACTGTTGAAATCAGTGCTTGTTTAAAACATACATACATTCACACATATAGCACGTACAAATTGGATTTAGAAAATGCTTGAATACGAAAAATGAATCTTCTTGGAAAACAAAAAAATAATGGTAACGTTTGAATATGTGTGAGTGTGAGTGGATTGAGATTGAAATTAAAATTCAATTTTACATTTCAAATTAATCTTATCAAATATTGATTGCATGTGTATAACAAAGATAGAGAGAGAAAGAGAGAGAAAAGCATACATATATAATTGTAAACAGTCGCGTGGCCAGGAGGCATCAGGGGATAGATTCAGCTTGGTCGATGGACGTGTTAAAAAAGAAAAATTAGAATATATAGATATTTAAAAATCATTAATTAAAATTTATTTCTTATATATAACTCACACCGCTCCCACCATGCCAAAATACTGGCTACGCCACTGATTGTAAATGAGTTGAGTCTGGCAAAAACCAAAACGTTCGAAACGTGAAATTGGTATGAATTTAATTTGTTAAATCTTTTTTCAAAGTTTTATTATACTTTTATGGTTAGCTTTCCGCGCATAGAAGAACTTAAACTCAAATCTTGTTTCGACCAAGTCAACAGAATGGCATAAAATATTCCTTTTCAAACATTTCATTATATCACTAAGTTATTAACTAATTCCTTGGGCATAAAATAAAATTGGAAAAGCTTTTGAAAGGTTTTGAAAGGCTTCAAAAATGACGTCATAATAGTTTTGTCATACGGAGGCGGTTAATATGGTATAAATACATCCCGGTAGTACAGTCCGGTACCTGTACTGTAGTCCAGTAGACTAATTCAGTATTACATTTCCATAATGATACAGAGAATGATTTTTTTAAGTGTAATTTTGCAATAATAATTAAACATCGATAAGTTAATTCATATGTACTTGTTTGTTTTTTTTTTTTTTTTTTTTTTGGAACAATAAGAAATCAAGCGCAGCACTCAGACATTTATTGGTCAATTGTGCTGCGCATCTACTTCCACTCCAAGTTCAATTTTATTGTGTTTAAAATCTACCCGTCCTCCAAAGAAATCGGAAAATATTCTGTGGCTGTAAAGACCCACGAGTTTCGGATCTCAGCACGTCAGTGCCCAAGACCTCAAATCTGATTCGAGCGAAAGCAGGGCAGACACATAAAAAGTGGTCTGCCATCTCATATTCTTCTTCACAGGCTGGGCAAAGTGCATTGCCCCATAATCCTACCTTTTCCATGTGCTTTGCCCATAGAAAGTGGCCTGTTACCAAGCCGGCTAGCATTCTGCAATCACCTCTACCTAGAGATAGGAGGAAATGCTACCATTTACCCAATATGTTAGGTAACATGGATTTCGTCCATCAGCAGCCTCTGTCGGCCTGCCTGGTCGACTTATGGACTAGATTAGCCCAAGTGTTGATCATGGCCTTGAAGGCAAAGCAGGCTCAGGGCCGATTAAATCAGCCACAGAACCTTCTCTTTGCTAATGCATCAGAGGTCTCACTGCCTACGATTCTCACGTGGCCAGGGATCCACATCAGCGATAAACTATTATGCCTTCCGACATAATTTAGCCTTGATTTACAGAACTCCACTATCTTGAAAGTGATCACAGGGTTGTGCAAGGTCAGCAGCGCAGCCTGACTGTCATTACAGACACAAATAGACTTACCTTTCAGCCTCTTGTCCACGATATAATTCATTGCCTTCTGTATTACATACCCCTCTGCCTGAAATACAGATGCATACATACCAAGGGCAACGAATGGTTGAGTTCCGTCCGTTTCCATGAAGACTCCAGAACAAGAACCTTCTTCAGTCCTGGAGCCATCAGTGAGAATGCGAAAGCAAAGGCTACCGGGCTCAGTCTCAGGGTCTGACCAGGAGCTAGCCGCTGGTAGATCTACTTTATACCGCTTTTCTAGTACGATCGTAGACGGTCTGGAGTCCCAGGGCAAAGGCAGAGTTAAAAAGTTCACGCCTGTGCCTCTGCTGTCCAGAGCCGGAATACGGCATTCGTGGCCTCTCCTCGGCTTAGCTCACAAAATAGAGTTTTATAAAAATGTTACGATTTATTTATAATTTCATTTTTATAAGCAGATAAGCTTAAACTTCATTTATCGCAAATACTTTTTGATATCAGCTTCAAACAAAAATAAGAGGGAAGAACAAACAATTTTCCACTTTTAAATATTGGTGACTTCCTTTTTTAATACTAGATACAGAAACATTTCTAATTATTGTTAACTCTATTGCTGCATTTGATATGTTATTATTATATTATGTCTTAACTTTAAATCGTTGTTGCTATTAGAAACTAATTTTCTCACAATTGTTGCTCGAATTGTATTTTCATATTTTTTTTTATGCTTCTCGTTCTTTTCAAGATACTTTCTTTCACAAATGTTTGTTAATTTGTTAGAAATTGTTTTAAATCGACAAATATCGTAGCTCTTCTTCTAATATTAGTTTTTATTTGCAACAACACCGTTATAGATATTTTCATAGCAACATCCATAATAGACAATGCCGTCGCTATCATCAGCATCCTTTTACATAGCCATTTTCTAATAGAATTTCAGTTGCACCAGCTGTAGCAAAATGTTTATATAAGTTTGTGCAAACATTGTATGTGTAAAATGTGCTATTTTCTATTGCTCCTAATTCACTCTCTCTCTACATTCTCTCGCTCTTATATTTTTCTTATTCCATTATTTGCATATATTTTTTAGTAGATGTTATTATAACGTTTTTGTTGTTTTCTACTGTTGAAAAATTTCCCATTTAAGGTTATTAAAAGTTTTCCTTTTTTTTTGCATTAGTATGCGTATGACTATCTGAATATGCGAGTATGTTATTTGTATTTTCATGAAAACATTACATGTTTTTTGTTTGTTTTGATTCTGTTCAAAAATTGTTGCATAGTTTTTGATGCAATGTGTATATACAATGTGTATATACAAAAGTGCTTGCATTTTTAGTTGTTGGTTGAAGCTTTTGTTTTTTTAATTTCTCTCTCTCTCTCGTGTTATTTTCAATTTCTAAAACCACAAAATCTAATTGTTAAAAATATTTGTATTATTTTTCTATTATTTTCACAAAATATTCTACATACTTACACATATGTAGTAGACATTTATGAAATTTTCGAAAAGTCAAAAAGGCAAATATGTTAGCAAATTTTTTTTTTTTGTGCTGACACAAGATAATTTTGTGAAAGTTTTCATAGATTTTTTATTCTAAATAACTGCTGCATATTTTCCATGAACTGCAGGTTCTGATTTTTGTGTTATTCCAACAAACTAGAAACGGAATATGCCAATTATAACGGTATATTTCTGAAACTAAGCATTGTTTTCTAATCTACAAGTTAAGCATCATATTTTAGCACCATATTGCTGCTGAAGCTGAAGTAGAAAGTACAAAATGAGCCCCAAAGTGTTGTGTTTCAAGGATAGCAACAAAAAAATTGTCTTCTTCCGACTCAATACCACGAGTTGTGCGGTCTGCATTCAGGATATTGGTACACACATTTATTCCAACAGAAAAATTTGTACAGCACTAAATCAGGTGAATACAAGGCATTGGTAGGTAGGTATGGGGTCGCTGCTCCGTAGGTGGACACTTAGACCATCATAGACCCATTGTGTTACCACATAGTCTCTAACCCCAACGCGTTAATTCAAACCATTTTGAGCTTTAAATGAAGCGTGTGAGATCCCTCACTTTTGCTGTTGAAAGACTAGTCTAAGGCTGTCTGAATTGTGGAAACCTAGATGTGACATGCGTCTGCGGCAAAGTGCCAGGCATGAACACATTAAGCGTAGAATTGACTCCTCTTCTCCCTTATCTATGCAGTTTCTGCAAAACTCGTGCATTAGGTGGCCCAATCCTATTCTTCTAGCATGTGTGCCAAGAACGCCGTAACCTGTAATTACTCCAGTCGTGATCCTCAACACGCTTCTATCTAGACTGAGAAGACTTTTTGTGCGGTTCCAGTCTAGCCGTGGACAGATCTGTTGCACTATCTTGCCCGTGTCCTTGTGATTTGACATATGTTATTTATTTTCTCTGTCATTCTCCCCTTTATTGTTAGCGTACAGGTACTCAATGCAGTGCCCATGCTTGCAAAATCAGGGAAGAGTTCTAGCGTCGTGCCATTTCCGGCTAATTCGTCCTCCCTGCAATTGCCTGGAACGTCACTATGACCCTATGACCTACATTAGATGCAGACTACACTGCTCAGTCATATCATCGGGAGATCTGCGGCAGTGAATGATGGTATTGGATGTTAAAATGTATGAGCGCCAAGCGCTTTGATAGCAACCTGGCGGTCAGAGATAATCCCAATATCTCTCATGGAGATTTTGTTTTCTCTGACTATAGGATACGAGGAATGGTTGGCACACAAAAAATTGGTAACAAATCTCTATCTATAAGATTCTGAACTCATTATGGTCCATGGGAAGCATCTTCTGCGCGATATTCTGGGGAAGTACGATGAATGCAATGCATGCGATGCTTTATATTGCCTATATTGAATTGAGCTCTATCGTTTTGTCCAGTGGAATGAACTCTTTGTGGACAATGCCCTTGGAAGTTTGATGAAATCTGCATTGATTACGAATTTCAATTAAGCAAGGACATAATCCTTGTTCATCAACTGGACCATTTGAAACAAGACCGAGGTCTGTTAGACGATATAAACCCTACGACTGATACCTCTGAGGGCCAGCCACAAGTGTTTAGGGCATTGCGACCAAACGAGATCTTTTGTACCCAATCTCAAATACTAAGTAATAGACATTTTATAATTATTCAGTTGAATTATGTAACTTAAAAATTTATATTCAAATACAATATTTAAATTCAATTATATTTTCTTTAAAATATTTATTAAAATATTTCGTTTAAAATGACTACGGATACCAAGAAAAAAAAAATGGTTTTTCATCCGAAAAATTACTCGTTAAAAGAAAAACCACAAAATTTAATGTACATTTATACGTAACAACTATTTTTTAGTGTGCTCTATATAATAATAATCGATGCATTTTTTAACATATTTCTTTTAATATTCAATCCCTGAAAAAAACGAAGATATAAAAAATAAAAAATAAATGAAAATAAAAACCTCAAAAAACCTCCCCAAAAAAAAAAAATAACGTGAATTCAATAGACGTCTAAATAACACTTTATTTAATGATGCCATATAAATATATACTCTCTTGAGAAAACCACAAATAATAATAGAGAAAATGAGCCAACCAAAAAAAAAAAAAATTGTAGAGTAGAATATGTTTATATGAAGACTAAATAGAAAGGATGAAGGAATATAAAATGGCATAGTGCAAAAATAAATGAAGGGCAATACATTATGTAAGAGACCTTTGCTTCCTTTTCATTTTCATTTGCCAAGTTACACATACATGCGTGCTTACCCAAACTCATATTACACGAGTATACAGTAAAAGCTCGTTTCATGTAACATTCAACAATATTCTGAATATGTGAAGAAAATATATAAAATTTTTTGTTGGTAAAAAGAATAAATGGGCGTAAATATTATACAATGTCAGTGTGTATTTTATTACACCAACTACAGTAACAGCAACAGTACTAGTAGTAGCAGCGATAATTTAACCCATGTATGTACTATATTTATAACAATATCAATAATGAAGGAATATTTTACCATAAAAATGTTTTTCTTTCTCGCTCGCATAGTTGTTCATATACTCGTATGACGCAAAATAACAAACTAAGTGTGATCGTAAAAAAAAATTGTCATCTACAAACACATCTATACAATATGGGCATGAAAGCAGTAAATACTTACTCTTACATATTCTTACATTTCTCTCAAAAACATGCAACTAAAATCATGCGAAAATGTAGAAAATGTATGATGAGTATATACATATGTACTTGTATATAGTGTATAAGCTACTTATGTATGCGTGAATGTGACCAAAAGAATCCTGCTGCTATTTGCCATCATTATTGCCTGTTGCCATTGTATTCGCACTACTGCTCTTGCTGTTGCTGTTTGAATCCTTTAAGTGTTATGCATACAATATATGTACATGTATTTTATATACGCATATACATATATATATATATATATATATATATATATATATATATATATATATATATATATATATATATATATATATATATATATATATATATATATATATATATATTGTATATATAAATACGCAATAAGTCAATACCAACAACAAGAATGCAGCAAAAATATAAAATCGAAATATTTCCTTTTCACTTTTATATACATATTTTTTATGATTTTATTTCTGTTATTGCGAAAATCAACAAAGCAAAAAAATCAATAAATAACTGATAACGATCCCAGAGCAACCCGTGTTCATATGTCATCCTTCTTGAACCATTTGATTCTCCATATGACGTTAAGAAGTCCACTTTCGCAAGTTCGTCCAGTTCTGTAAAGAAACGAGACGCCAAACATTGAAGTTATTCTGTCTGTAGTCCTGGACAGAGAGGAGTCATAGATAGTGGTTTATTGATTCTTCTCCCTCTTCAACTCGGCAACCCCTACACAGTCCGCTCGTCTGTATACGCCAACGTTGAAGCATTGGCGCAATGGCACAATGCCCAGTAAGCACACCGGTAAGAATACTAACTGCAGGCTTCTCTAAGGACAGAACTACCCTTGTCCTTCTAATGTCTAACCTAGGCCATAAGGTCCTTTACACCTCACAATCATCGCGGCTAGTCCACAAGCTGTTCGCCCTTTTAACAACTATTTCTTCTATACACCCACACAATTTGTACTGAGTCGTGGCGTCCATAACAGATCTCCTCCTGGCCATTTCGTCTGCTAGCTCGTTCCCTTAAATATCACAATGTCCAGGAACAAAGCAAAGCGAGACCTTGTGATTTTATATGTTACATAATGAAGCACGGCATTTCAGCACGATTTTCGACTTTCGACTATTCTGGATTCTGGATTGCCTTCAGTGCCGCTTGACTGTCTACAAAGATAGTGATACTCGAACGAGGAATTGTACAATCTTGTATTAGTTTAGCTGCCTTCTCAATTGCGTATATTTCTGTCTGAAAGACACTGCAAGCGTCAGGGAGTCTAAATGACATCTCACAATGCAGGTTTTCTAAAAAAATTCACGCTTCCGTCCCTTTGTGTATCTTCGAGAAATCTGTGTAAATGATGATGTCTGAATCACGCACTGCACTGTGTGGCTCCCAGTTTTCCCTTTTTGGAATAGAAAATAGAAATCTTTATATTAAAGTTCAAAACTGGTGTCATGTAGTCTGTGGGTGCATTAAGAACCCCCTTCACTGCACGGTCCCTTACCTTGAATTCATCTAGAATCTTACTGTGTTCATAGTTGACCGATTTGCACATTTTGGTCTGGCTAATCTGAGAGCCCATTTTGGAGCACAGCATTTAACAAACAAATGTAGCGGTAAACCTTCTTGAGGCGAGCTTCTGACTGCCCCCGAAATGCCGAGTCAAGCCAGTCTCTGAACATATCCATTAGGAGATCGGTTACACTTTTTGTTCACAGAGAATTGTCGTAACTGGTTAGTCAGTTGAGGCATAAAAGTAATTTCTACTTGATAAGTTGTAGTTACTGCAATATATTATAATTTCAGAACCAAAATACATATTTGACACAACAATTCTTGGATGCCGTAGCCCAGTGGTTAGTGTGTTGGCCTTCTGATCTGTAGGTTAGATTTTATCAAAGAGCTTATTATCAATGGCAAATCTGCTTGTACCTTATTTTATGTTCTTGCAAGTAACTTCACTTTAACGTACGGAATCGTACGAAATTGTAGTATTGAATGGTTAAAAATAGGAAATACATATACTTACATATTGATAGTAGCATAAAGCGACAACGGAAAACCATATAACTAAATACGTGTTTACTTCAATACGATATATGACTACAAGAAAGTGTATGCGTCTTATATTTTCCGATTTAACAATTGCAATACGACAATATAATGCAATGTACTTAGTGCTCATAGTTGCACTAGTCACTTTACTTTTAATGTAATGGTTGTATGTACTTTTATGCACTAAGCATGCATATACATTTATATGAATGTATATATATAGTACATAAAGTACGTGGAATACTTATAGGATAGTATCAGGAAGCATGTACTACTAGTCGTAGTAGTAACAAAAGTATAATGGTGAAAACACAGGTAATTTTTTTTCACACAGTTACTTAATAGCCTTATAAAAAATATTTAAGTACATTCATATACATCTAGCTAATGGTTAAAAGTAGCTATTGTAGTAGATTATTGCGAATACAAAATAACTTTATGATTTGTGCAGTATACTTGAGTAGCATTTGTGATGCAAACTCTAATATAGTAATAAAATCAAAATGATCTACGTGATTATTCCGAATATCCGTAATAAATAATATAGCCCGCTGGATTTTTCTTTTGCTAATTTATACCAAAATAATCAGACCATATGAAAGAGTGGTGAAAGCCAAGTCAGAGAAGAAAAGCGATTTTAATGATCAGAATGAAATGTGTCACAAAAAATAGTTCATTTTCAATACATGAATTTCGTAGGCATTTCGTTTACAATCAATCTGATTGAAATTCAGTTAATTCAGATTCAATTGAAACATGTTGCACTACATATGTGGCGACAGCAACATGTATTTTGTAATCATATACATGCTAAAATTTATAATATTTAACCTTCAATGATGCTTAGAGCAAATAATTAAAATATTTTTAAGCCAGCATTGTTTTTTCGTCACAATTTAGTTACCTGACATTACAATAAAAATCTTCTTCTTCTTCTTCATGATTATTTTAGGATAATATCCTGTCCATACAACAATAAATCGATTGATAAATTCTTTAAAATAAAATTTACAATTCAAATTAAATAACTTTATATGAGTTTTCTAAAATAATTATGTATCAGTATAGCTAGACGTCCAACATTCTCGCCATCTCTTAGAGGGTCGACCAGGTGATCAAAAGCTCAGACTAACTCCAAGATTTGTCGGCCAAAAAAGAAAATAAAAGCACAAAAAAAGTTATCAATTATTACAAATATTTAAACAAAAAGTGCAATATAATATATTTCGAAAATTATGATAACGTTGTATACCAAAATACTGATATTAAGTGAATTTCATTACTGAGGTCGAAACAGTCGGTTTGCTTCTTGGTTTAATAAACAAATTTTTTGCAATTATATTTGACTTTATTAAGAGCTATTTTTTATCATCCAATATTTATATTTTCTATTTATTTGTAATACAATATTTGTATATGTCCATATACAGGGTCGGTCCAAGAACTACCCGTCCTGATATATAGATGGCGGCAGTAGTTTGAAAAAAATTACTTTGGTGAAAAGAGGCAACCTTATAAAACATACGTTTAAGTTTTAAGTTTCAAGTTTCGGATTATTTTCTATTTCCAAATTTGAAAAAATTGCTTGGTGGTAGAAGATTTGCAAACAATGAAGTAGTGGAGTCTTCTGTAGATGGCTATCTTAATGAGCTAGACAGTTCATACTATAAACAGTGTATCGAAACTTTAGAATATCGCTGGGAAAAGTATATAAAGCTAAAAGGAGATTATGTTGAGGTATAAAGAAAAATTTTCTCAAATTTGGTATTTCCTTGATAGGTCGGGTAATTCTGAGACTGCCCTCGTATGAACGTTATATACAAATTTGTTAGTATTGCATCTGCAAATAATTCGTAATTGAAATTAGTATTAATTAATTAGTAATTGTGAAAGAGTTGAATTCAGAATTGAATATACAATTTCATTCAATCTACTCTATAAAACGCTGTAAGAAATTGTGCCTGTTTAGTATGCAAAAAGTTTATACTTTTATTTAATTTATTTAATTTATTTTATTTATCATTTAGAGAATTCCTTAAATATATCCAATCTCAAATTGCTTGCCATTTAATAATAAATCAATATCTTTGTATTATTTTACTATAAATTTTCAGTGACTTAAAAGATATTTGTAATATAAACCTCAAATCATAGCTTTGCTTGAATATTTGTCTCATGTATGATATATAAATGAAATATACATTTATTTTCATGATAGATACATACAATTTTCAGAAATATTAAGGTCATCATATATATGCTATACATAGTTCCATTGGCTAACTGTTGTGATGGGATAAGTAGAGTATATATATGCCTAAGTATATAGTAAATGCATGGGATTATACCAGCATCACTCTCACTGGACTGGACTGGACTGCCAAACAAACAAAAGCAATTGAAATGGAAATTATTTTATTGATTTTCTTTTTTTTTATGTTTGCATATGGCTGTGTTGTGTTGGGATCAGAATAGTTCAACAAAAAGTTCATGGATATTTCTGACAAGCATCATGGTTTACTATTACAATTACAATATATATACCACTTTCACTTCACTTCGATGTGGAGTTTTATGCTTCTTTTTTCACATATTTCCATCATTTTTAAATACAAGCCCTTACTTTCTCTCCCATATACCACAATGCATATACATACATACATAATAGAGCAACATTTCACACGCACACAGCTTTAGCTGTTACTCATTCGCTTGTGGGGTGCCATCTTGAAAGGATTGCGTACCCAGCAAATACAAACAAACAAACAAAAAATGCGATAAAGCCCTACTCAATGCTTTTGCAATTGTGTGAGAGGAAGTAAAGAGTTGTGCGATAGGAAGACGAATAATGTATGTACGATTATGTCGGAAACCATTAAAATCGCTCGTTCGTTCTTCATAATGCATTTATTTGACCATCCACAGGCATTGAATATATGTACTTATGTATATATACATATGTATATATACATATTCTCGTATGCGTATATACATGCATACATGTATCCATATATGTAGACGCATTGTATATCTGCACATAAGCAAATATTACTTTTCACAAAATATTATGTGTCAGTATATGGTAATATACATTTATTAAAAATTGCAACTTTGTGGTAACACACTAATATTGTTGCTGCCGATGTTGGGCTATCAAGAATCACTTTTCAAATCTGTTGGAAATGCTATGAGCATGTAGAAGTAAAAAGCTCATCGTAATAATACTAATAATAATAATAATAATAATGATGATAATAATAATAATAATAATATAACCAACAACAATCACAATCTTACAGGCAATGAAAATTGTACAAGTATTACAAGCACTACATATGTAATACGTGCATATGTATGTGTGATATAAGGCTTATATTTTTATGAACGATAATATTCTCTTTATATCTTAAGGTTAAGCCAAAATACCATATAAGATTATAATTATTTGCAAATGATCAGTAAAACAGTATGTATGTGCATGTGTGTGTGGGGGAAAAATTTTATTGTTTTGAAAAGGATTTTCAGTACGAACAACATATTTGATATTGCAATTAATTTGATTGTTAATCTTATGACGAAATCCTTATGTAGGGTGCCGTAGCTCAGTGGTTAGTGTGTTCGCCTTCTGATCTGTAGGTCGTGGTTCAATACCCGGCTGATGCATAACAAATTTAATATCGAAAAGATTTTTCTTTCGAACGGTACCCACCTGTCGGCAAGCAATTGGCAATTCTTCCGACAGTAACAACTTGCCATGAAAAAGCTTCTAAAAAGAACTCTGTGACAAAGCTCAGAAAAAGTGATGTCACAAGTGTTCTGCCGTTCGGAACCGGCTAAAATAAGTAGGTCCATTCTAATACTGTCCAAAATTTAAGACGCACAACAGTAATGGAAGAGAAGCTCGGCCAATGAGCCCTTTGGGGCTTTAAGTGCCACATATTTATTTTTTTTAATCTTATACCGCAAAGAAGAGTTTTCTATTGTTAAATACAAAAAAAAAATTTTTTTTTATTAAATACAATTCTCTCGAAAAATGTTACTTTACTATTTTGTTATGCTATAAGTTCTAGTAAAAAGAAATCCATTATTTTTGCTTTAAATTGAAGGTTTAATTAAGCATAGTTAGAATAATCCGATATAGGTCAAATATGCATCGTTTTATTCGATAACTTGTTGCCATTTTGAAGGTAATTTCATAATGCCACTCTCATAGAAACCCTCGTCCCTATTGGCAAAAACCTGGGACAATCGATTTTCACAAGCTTCTCTTGAGGCGCGCATTTTTCAGTAGCAAAATCATTCGCCAGAGACAGGAAGTAATCCAGTAGTAATCACTTGGTGCCAGGTCCGGACTATAAGGTGGATGCATAAAAACCTCCCAACCAAGCTTCCGGAGCTTCTAGCGAGTCACTAACAATGTGTGTTGCCTGGCGTTGTCCTGATGGAACACAATTCCTCTCATATTGGCCAAAGCTGGACGCTACTGTGCGATTTCTTCCTTTATTGTTGACAGTACAGGTCCGAATTAAGAGTTTGGCCATAGAGGTGTAGTTCATAGTGGATGATTCCCTGTCAATCCCACCAAACACATAGCAAAACCTTCCTGACCGTCAATCCTGGATTGGTCACCGTTTGCGCCGGCTCACCGCGATCCGACCACGACCGTTTTTGCTTGACGTTGTCGTAAGTGATCCACTTTTCATCACCAGTAACCATCCGCTTCAGAAATGGATTGATTTTGTTGCGATTCGAGGGTTAAATTCGGACTATGAGGTTTTTTTGCATTAACTCGTGTGGCACCCATACATCGAGCTTCTTTTTGTATCCAGCCTTATTTAAATGGTTCCAAACGATTTTTTGTGCAATGTTTAGCTCCTGGGCAATAGAAACAGTGCTTACATGACGGTCAGACTCGACGATTTCCTCTATTTTATCGATATTTTCGACAATTGGCCTTACAGAGCGCGGTGCATTTTTGACATCAAAATTACCGAAATGGACTCAACGAAACCAAAATTGCACGTGATTGGCTGTTACAGTATCGGGGCCATAAACACACATTTTCAGCCATCTGACTTGCGTTTTCGCCTTTATCGATGAAAAACTGTAAAATATGGCGTATTTTCTCTTTGCTGGTGTCCATCTTTGACACGTGCTCAAACAATACTGAGTCAAGCAATCACAAAACTGCCTGAAAGGTTTATTTAGTACGAAATCCTATCTTTCTAACGACATCTAGTGTAACCCGATCGCGCTTATACAACGCAAGATACAGATTACTAAAGCCATGTATTGGAAAAATAATGGGTTTCTTTTTACTACACCTGATTTAAGAAGTATCATTTCGAATTATGTATATTTCTTTAGAATTGTTTTACAGGTATTCAATTAAAATTACAATTTTGTGTATATTTGAGAAACATTATATAAACTCAGTCGAGGCGAGTATTAAATTTGAGACCTTAAGCGTAGAATGTTGCAGCAACAAATAGTGTGTTTTTGGAGAACATTTGAAATTTTATATTTAAATTTCATCATATTTTAATTAAATATGCCTTTACAATTTAAATGAAAATTTCAATTCACTTTCTTTTTAACCAATCTTTCAGAATATATAAAGTATAAAGTGTACAAATAAAGTCTAGACCAAATTTCATCATAATTTTAATTGTAATTGTATCTGACGATCTTTCTCAAATTGCTGCAATTTATCACACATTATGCCAATGTTAGTAATTCTTGAAATTTATTATTTTCAACATTTGGTCTATTTGTGCCATATTTTTATTTTATTGCTGCTGATGTTGCTGTATAAATTCATTGCTCAATAAATAAGCAATGTCTACACATAAATGACGGCAACTGAACGGATATGTAAAATATTTTTATTTTTATTATTTTTCTTTTTTGTTTTTTTTTTTTGTTTTTTGGTTTCCTTCCTGCCTACTTTTTGTTGTTCACATTTTAGTCTTTTCCGATTTTTTGCCCCATGTAGCATTTTTTGGCATTTCACTATTGCTGTGTTTCTGTGTGTGTGTTATTGTTTCGAACAACAATAAATAAAAGAAACTAAGTATGTATTGTGACAAAAGCAAACAAATATACTATGGTATATATACTACGCGTTAATAGAAATAACTACACAATATTTTACTGGTGTTAGTTGGTTGGTTGGCATTTCTTCCGCCATTTTCTATTCTATCCGCTTTCTTTGCTCTTTCATATTTTAGTGTTAACAATGTTTGTTGTAAGCTTTTGTTGGTGACGTATGAGTATGTATATAGTCATCGTTTATAGTCGTTATAATCAAAGAATAATAAAAACTATCGAAATGTTGTTGACTCTTGCTATTATGTATTGTCGTTGTTGGATTCGGTTGTTGAAGAACTTACAATTTGTGTGGTTCAAGTTTTGCTTTTTGCATTTAGGTAAGTTTTTTTCTTATTGTTATTCGATAAGTTAAATAGTTGTTAGTTAGTTTCTACATATATACATTGTATGTAGCTGAATAAAATAAAGTGTAGAGTAAAGAGAAAAATATATAAATAAATAACGAAACAATTGTGTCTGAAATGGATGAGAAATTGCAAGCCAACAATTAAGGTAACTAACTATATATATTAATAAATGAGTTAAGAGTTAGTTATTCCAATTAAGCGAATTGTATTGAGTGTACGAGTTATATAGTATACATATATTAGGGCTGTGTAATAATTTTGTTGAACAATCTGATCAATAAAAATTGTGATTAATTATTTATTCTATTAGTCAAAATTGATTAATCACAAATTGAAATTATTAGAGTAATCATAAATTATTTAAATTAAATATTCAAATTGAGTGCCGTAGCTCAGTGGTTAGTGTGTTGGCCTTCTAATCTTTAGGTCGTGGATCCAATCCCCGGCTGAAGCATAACAAATTTAATATCGAAAAGATTTTTTCCTTTCGAACGGTACCCTTCTGTTGGCAAACAATTGGCAATTCTTCCGACAGTAACAATTTGCCATGGAAAAACTCTGTGACAAAGCTCAGAAAAAGTGATGTCGCAAGAGTTCTGCCATTCGGAAGCGGATTAAATAAGTAGGTCCCTTCTAATACTGTCCAAAATGTAACACGCACAACAGTAATGGAAGAGAATTTCGGCAAAAGAGCCTTCGGGGCTTTAAGTGCCACATATTTATTTTTTAATATATTCAAACTATTTATAATATTTTTTCCAATACAAGTAGTCAAGTATGTTGCACTGCGACCTATAAGATCTATTATGCCCCGTTCGCGGACCTAGAGTATGTCTCTTAGTTCAGTTCCCTCGATGAATTTTAGTATTGGTCCTATTTCACAGAGTTTAAGTTGGTCTTTGGGTATTATAAAATCTCCCAGGTATTTCCTTCTCTTGTACATCAAGTGCGGAACAAGTTCCTATCACATGTTGTGCGGTCTCGTCCGCATCCTAGCAGAACCTGCAAAGAGCATCAGAGAAAATTCCCAGTTTTGTTAGGTGATAGTTCAACGCACAATGCCCTGCTAATAATCCCGTAATGATTCTCAAATTGTTCTTCATTAGATTCATACAGTCCTCGTAGCATTTTAGGTTGTATGTCCCCAGCGCTAGTTTGGAGTGTGTTAACCCCGGTAAGTTTTCCTAATATAAGCCTCCTTGTCTATCCTCTTCTTCCCAGATGATACGGAAGATGTTATCCTATCCTAATCCACAGAATGGTTCGGAACCTACAAATGGAGTTGATGCTCCTTTTCTTGGCAAGTCTATCTACCATTTCGTTTCCATTGATCAAGTAGACAGGTAATAACCTATACAAACGGCAGCGTTAATCTCGATTAACTGCACACTTAATCCAAATAAAATATTAATCTGACAGACAGCAGTATTGCGGATTAAGTAAACAGCTGATAGCTGTTTTATTACTATCACTATCATTTTCTGTCATCTGTCACTCTCGATATGAGAAAATAAACTAAAAGTACGCGAACTGATAACTATTAGAAATTTGTAAATTAACATTTAATGTATGCAATTGACAGCTGGATTTATTTTTTGTTAGCGAACACACCTATTATTTTGTAAGTTGCTTCGAGAAAAAATTCACAATAGAAAAGAGCTGTTAATTTTCAGCAGTGTTGCCATCGAATTTTGCCCTAATCCTCTTTAATTTTGAGAATTAAATCGTAGAGCTAATGCGAACTAACTGCAGTTAATGCTCGAGTTAATTCGAATTAACTCGTTAATCCGGATTAACGCTGCCGTCTGTCAGGGCTATAAGACAAGTAGACAAACAGATTAAAAGAGTGCTTTGAAAATATTTATTTTAAAAGAAAATTGTAATAGCAATTAATAGCACAGCCCTCCAATATTATTTATTTTTTCAGAAATATTTTGTATTTAATTTAATTAAAAATAAAAAAAATGTCATAAAATAGATTCGAATATATTTTTAAAAAACATACATTCATTTTCATAAAAATATTTCACAAGAAAATAAAAACCAACAAACTCTAATTTGTTATAAATAAAAATATTTTTGGAACAACTGTCAGTCACTTTATATTTAAATCCGGTTTTCACAATATTTCGCAAATATTATGATAACCAGTTACATCGTTTATATTCATGTCATTCAGTATTAATAACAAATAATTTCTAAATTTCCACTACTGTTGTTGGGTTCTATAATACATTACATATATAGTATTACATCAATTTATCAAATAAAGAATATCTATTTATGCGTACATATGAGTATAATTGACCGCAAAGGGAGCGCACAAAAGATTACTTAAATTACACAAAACTGTCAAACAATAGCCATAAATGATATTTACAAGTACAGTGAATTATCTATAAACACTACACTACTATTATTTTTTACACTACTATTATACATTGCTATAATACTTCATATGAAAAATTCATTTACATTGCATTACATTACATTTAAATATTGATTTTAATGGGAAATAATCCGAAGAATCTTGATCAGTTCCATTATACAGTCATACTGTTTGTATTGAAAATTTGAGCTGCATTAGAAAGAACCTCCTTTGAACAAATTTTGGTCTTGCACATGCTTTTCGATGGCAAATTCTTGCCTTTCTCAAAAATATTTTTGAATTGGTGAGGTTATGATTTGATCTAAACACCCCCACGTACTTAGTACCCTAATAAATAATTGAATGGCAATTTAAATAAAATATATAAGCAACTATATTTGATGTTTAACCAATCCATTTGAGTTATGCGGTATTGACCTGTACTGACATACATATGTAAGTACATAAAGAAACACAAAAAAAATGGCCAACCATCAGTCAGTGACAATGTTGCCGTTGTTTTTATTTTACAAATAACAACAGCTACAATATGTCAATACCATGATTTACAAAAAAAGAGAAAGAATTATTGGATACTTTGTCAATAATATCGTTTACGCACACATGCTATATACAATATATATGTATATACTCGTAAATGTATTTTATATTTTCTCATTTTCGTGTATATACATATACATCAACCTACATACACATATAGGTGACTACAATGTGGGTGTAGTTGAATGTATGTGTATGTTTAAATATTGATTAAAAATATTGCAACAATCTATGGTGTATATATATATTATATGAAGAAACTGCAACAATAACTACAATATAGCATAATAAAAAAAAAAATAAAAAACAAGTAAAAAATTGCCGCCTGGGAAATCAAATAATTGTCACACGCTGGCGATATTGATAAGAATGAATAGTTTTGTTTTTGTAATATGTATGCCTGTTTACACGAGGGATGTGGTATAAAAGCGATTCGGTTATCTGTGAAGGTTACATATCGTGTACTCATATGCACATGCATATGAATGTGTATTTGTATGTATGACAGCAGGTATGCGAGAATGTTGATGCATTATTACATATGATACTCTCTGAATCTATGTATGTATTGTATTTTTCATTTTATGTCATTCAAATGTAGTGGTTTTATTATATTTTTTATTTATGTGGGTATTTTCGTTTCATTTCAATTTTTTTTTTTTAATCAATGAATTTCATATATTTTATAAGTGAGCTTTTGTAAATATTTAATATAATGAATTGCACATCAATATTGATAAAATGCCATCAATAAATTTACAATATTAAATGCAGGTAGTCAGGAAAATTTTTTTTTTTTTTTTCTCCTACAGCCACGTCCAAGAATTTAAGGAATTTACTTATATACCTACATTGCCTTCTGCACAGCTCGTATATGAACTGTATGTTTTTAATTGTTTTTTATTATTATGTCATATGAAACTACATAAAAAGTTAGAGGCTCATTATCAATATATGATCCCAGCATGAGTTAACATTAATTGTCTCAATATTATTCGTTCCTCCACCATCGTTATTTCCAACCGTAGTATCTAGTGTCATTAATAGCATAATATCATATTCATTGACTATTATGTGTTCAATGCAATAGAAACAATCATCCGCCTCGGTTATGAAATGAAATTATCACACTAATAGTATACCACAATAAAGCAAGGTAGGTTGAGTGGTTGGCTATCGACGCACCTAGGGCTATGAAAGGCCCATTGTGATACCACCGAAGTTTTATCCCTTACCCAACTGGGTCCTCTTTGAGCCAACCTGTGTATTACACAGGTTGGCTCATTATCTGTGTTAGTTTTATTTTCGCAACCTCTGAAGGAAAGCTGTTCCGAATGCAGTGAGCCTTCTTCTGTCCAGAGCCTGGCATCCGCACAGGAGATGCTCAATTGTTTCTTCTTCCTTTATATCTTGGCAGCTCCTACAGTAGTCGTAAAAAGGTGCCCCTGGTCTATTCGCGTGTCTTCCAAATAGGCAGTGTCCTGTTAGAACCCCAATTGTCATTCTAATGTCCTGCCTGTTCAGTTTCAAAAGTAATTTAGTTCGAGCTAAGTTCAATTTCGGCCACATTAGCCGACTATTTAAACCGTTTCCTGTCCGCCTCCAAAGTGTGTTAGCAGTATCTATGGTTAATCTGTCTATCAGTACGTTACAAGTTGCTAGTGGCATTGGCACCGATGCTTTGTCTGGGTGGAGTGCTAATGTTGTGCATGCCTTGCTAGTTCATCCGCCTTACAGTCGGCTGGTATCCAAAAAAGATGGATGTTGAAGTAGCTAATGCGTTCTATTAGAAGTTCGTGACAGTTTATCACCATCTTTAATGACTGCCTACTCATTTGCAGCGATTTTAGTGCCGTCTGACTATCGGCGATAGATATAAACATCTCTTGTAGTCAAAACACATTTTTTGACAATAGAGATTGCCTCCTTTATGGCTATAACTTCAGCCTGAAAACTGTCTAAGACGGATTAGTGTCCTTTCGGGTAAGTGGCTAATGGAGAAGATTCCCTAAGCCTTAAGGCCGATTTAGCTGCTAGTTGTTTACCAAACAGGTCGATCAGTAGCAGATGCAGCATGACATTCAGCGCTGCTGTTGGGACGTGTTCTAAAAGCTCCGCTTATGGACAAGCCAGCTATTCTCTGAATACCTTCCATGCGTTTAACTGCATAGCTTTTATTTAGAATCGGCCACCAGATTATAATGCCGTAAGTCAGAATTGGTCTTACTACAGTTGTAAATATCCAGTGTACGATATGATGCTTCAAACCCTATTTCGCTCCCACTGCCCTTTTATACGAGTAGAGAGCTACAGCCGCTTTTCTAACTGTAGCTTCTACATTATAACTCCAAAGAAGCTTCCTATCTAGGATCACAACCAAGCAAACATACTATTTATTTGCATTACAGTGCATAAATCTATTTTAACATCAGTCGTAAGTAACGGAGGATGAAGATATAACGGTTTTGTAGTTGTCGCCCCTAGTCCCTTTTATTCAATTTTTTCTAAAATGAAGGGATGACTTTTGTGAGTTTCCCTTCAAACTCGGGCAGGTGGAACTGATGAGCAGTTTAATATCCAGGATAACAAAATTATGCTCTGACAAGGAGCTTAAAATGGCTTGCTCTATATCGTGATCGGTTTTGTGAGTCACTGTATTTAATGAATTATCATGCAATAAATACCACAATAGTTTTCTATTTCATTACAATAGAACACATCGTTTTTTAAATTAAATGTTTTGACATCATCTTTATTTATTTATTTATATTGAAATAAGTACGTTATTTATCATATTTACAATAAATATGTCCATTTATCAACATTAGCATTACTAAATGTAATTGCCCTTACAACTTACTTACAATTATCTGCATAAGTGGATATAATTCAATTAGTTCTATCTTTATTCATAGCATTATCTGTATCCAAACACATTAAAGTGCAATTGATATGACACCTGAGTGGACATATAAACAAAGATGAGTGTTGTTTATTTCACACAAAAAAGAAACAAACAAAAAAAAACACAAAAATATTTCAAGAGTATAATTCAATCAGTATTAGAAGCACCTTTTTTCAACTGTCTATTGTGCTGGTGTAATATTTTTTTGTTTATACTTTACTCATGTACTCGTGGTATGAGTATGGGGTATGTAAGCAAGTAAAATGTTATTCTTGTAAAGTTTTTAAACAAGTAAAACAATAGCAAGAGCACCAACCAAAGGCAACAAAAATAATGTGAAGAAAATATATTTATTTTATAGTTTACATTACCACACGTACAAGCTTGTACATACTACATACATATGTGAGCCTGAAGACATGCTCACACAAGTTAAAAACAATGGAAAATAAAAACACAAAAAGGAGAGCATGAAAAATAAACAAAACCAAATCATATAAAGAAATTACAGCAACCACAACGGCAATAACAAACACAAACAAACTTAGATACATACATATATGCTTAGGTACATACCCTATAGCACCATAATAAACTAGTTGACTTGATTTTTAAGTCATATCTATTCTAATATTACATTATCTTATAATGTCCTATGCACAAGTCGATTTTCCGCTTCTGTATATATCTTTAACTAATTTAAAAGTTATTGTAGTTATCATAAACTAGTTGTTAGTTAAAATATCTAATATTTAGTCAACTAGTTTGTAATGGCTCCACAGAGTATTTACTATATAATACATATTTATATTCACTTCTTATAGTGCAGTTAATATTCGTATTTAGTATTTAGTTACTAACAAGACTAGTTCTGAAATACTTTTAGATGCATGTAGTTCGATGGAAACTTCTGTGGGCGAAATCGAAGTTATCTATCATGTCAGTTCATAAGTTCGTGCGTATGAAGTCTGAAGTCCGCGGAAAGGTGATAATCGCAAGGTGCAATATCCGGAGAGTATGATGGATGCGGCATTAGCTCCCATCCGAGCTCGTTCAGCTTGTCTAAGGTTTGTCTTGCGATATGCGGTCTTGCGTTGTCGTGGTGAAACAAAACTTTGCGTCTATTGGCTAAAGGCGGACGATTTTTTTCAAGTGCTTCATTCAGTTTGGATAGTTGATGGCAATAATAATCAGCTGTGATCGTCTGGTTTGGTTCCAGTAGATCAAAATAAATGAAACCGGCCATATTCCTCAAAACGGAGGTCACCTCTGCGGGTTGGTTCTGATGTTTCATCTTTATCTACCCACTGGCGTTTGCAAACAGGACTATTGTAAAGAACCCATTTTTCATCGCCAGTAACAATACGCTTCAAAAAACTCTCATTTTCAAGCTGAGAACACACATTCATTCTCTGCCGACGGAAAGTTTATGCGAAACCCAATTTCCCAGCTTTGGAACTTTGCCCAATTGAACCAGGTGCCTCTAAACTATTCCGTGTGATGAAGTTAACCTTCCAGCCATCATATCGACTGTCAAACTTGGCTCAGCTTCCACGAGTTCCAGCAAGGCGTAGGAGTTAAAGTCCTCAGGACGACCAGATGATTGTGCAGGATTGTGACGTTAGGCATCCTCAACGTCACAATCACCACTTCGGAATTTGGAAAGCCACTTTTACGCAATCCTTATACTAACGGTATTCTCCCCATGAGTTGCATACAATACATCAGAGAAAATAAAAACAGTTCCTTTATCTCGCCTACTGTGAAACTATTGAAAAAATAATGCACGAACTTATGGACTGGCTGCTTTTATATACTCAAAAAATTTCAATAGAAATTTTGGTTTTTTAAAGAACACCCGCAAAACCTACTGAAAACTTGCGATAAATGATGGTACTCATACATTGTATAACATTTTTACACTTTTCTATTGTAACTACTGTCGCATTAGTTCAAGAGTATTCCAATTTGTTTATAAGAATTCCTTCCAACATACATAGTAACATAGTATATTCAATTTGGTGGAAGCGCAAGTTTACCACTTCTTACAATAATATGTATGAAAAATAAAGAACTTTTTATTTTATTGTTGTGATTGTTGTTGTTGTTGTTGTTTTAATAAACAAGTAACGACAAAAGTATGTAAGAGCAAAACAAAAAAAAATTAAAAACAATAACTAAAACTAAAACAAAAAAAGGCACCAACAGCAAACTAAGTTTTGTTATCAAATCTACTATAAGTTTATCCCTTTCATCAGATCGTCTTTGTCTTAACTTTTCTATGAAATTTATAACTTTCCCTTTATCTCAGTACATCTGACTCTTGCCATCATATTCATCTGCTCTATTGAATGGGGAGGGTGGAATGTATTTCATAGAGAAAATTAAATACTCAGTTTAGCTTCTCTCTCCCTCTCTCTCTCTTCGAAAATTTGACTTTGCTCAATGAATATTATTATCTATTTTCACTATCACACTTTTCCATCATTAATGCTTCTTGTGGAACAAACAATGTATGTAGAATAAAATAGCAGACAATATCTACCAAAATACTCATAAACAAACTTTACAATTTAGTACATAGTGGTAACATTGTTTAAAAATGGATTTTAGAAGAAAAACAGTTGCAAACGCACAGTTATTTAGTTTATACATATTGTATAATTGATTAGCTTATTGTCTCCACACGACATGCAACTATGTAGTAATGTATGATAGTAACATTTTCATTGAAACAAAGTAAATTTTCTGTGGAGTAGAAATATGATAAATATAAGTAAATATGTAATATATTGTATATCAATTTTATTTATTCCTAAAAATGCATTTATTTGAGTATAGTAGTATGTATGTGGCTATGTCACATATGTGTGTATACCATATTTTCATATTTAAGATCTTCATATTGCTTCAGCAACATGTCAACAAATTTTGTTCGTGTATATCAGCTTAGCAAATCCGCAAACCATTTCTGCAGCATGTTTACAATTGATATAAATCAATAATGTTGCTTGTATTTTAGCAACATGTGTATTACAGATAGAGAGATACACACTGTATTAAAATTTAGTTCTGTAGATAATTGTAAGCAATATGAAAGTTGAAGATTATTGTATGCTTATAAATATTGGCTTAACTAGTCAATTATGTGATTGGTACGTTAAAATCGATATATTTTGAACACTACATAATTTAGCCGGTATTATTTAGAATTAACATGTATCATTCTTATATGTAAGTAAATAAACAAATATTTCAAAGAACTTTAAAAACAATAAATTTGCGAATCTGTACTTCGTAAAGATCATAAATTTTTGAAGACTCATGTAAGACCCATAATTCCGAGATTTTGTGCCCCTCATTAGAACTCGAAATGAGTATATTTCAAATGATTCGCATCAGAGTCCAAATTTTCATCATTTTCCATGGTTTTAATTGTAATTGGATTTAGAATCTAATAAATTATAACAAAATGCATACTTTAGATTTATGTATACCTAGCTTATACATTGACAACATAGTTTCCACGGTCATAAAATCGTTTCTAATTTTTTGTGATAAAGCATTTAACTAATGTTACTAACTTATTCCTACATTTGAAGTATTTACAAGCATAAGGTCACGTAAAACTAATCATGTCATAAGTCATTTTCACCCACACACACACACACACAATTATGAATGCTTGTAATATATTAGCGCACTGTGTTGCATATGTAATATATCAATGATTGTGTAGAGATTTTTATTCTTCAAGTGATTGTAATAAATTATTTTATTTAATAGTGTCTTTTTATTCTGCATATATGGTCTTAATTTGCAAACAACCAAAAATAATAACTCGTATGACAAACGATCGAATCATACACGCCTATCATACGTAGTTGACCTTTAAACTCAGAAATCTTTATGACTAAGTTCAAGAAGCATATTGGATATGATATTGGTGACTATTTAAGGATAGTATTGTTATAAAACGTATAAGAAAATAATAACTACAACATTAAATCTCATTTAGTCTAATCAGACCTCTGATCCATAGATGAATATATAATTTTGAATTTTCCCATATTTAAGAGAATATCTTTTAGTTTTTTCTTTTATTTTTTTTTTATGAAAAAGTGTCAAAGAATAAAAAAATATTCTTTATTCACAAGTGTACGTGTTTTACTGAACATTTCATTACAATTCTTGATTTGGTTTTTGACTTTATCATATATAATATATTCTCATTTGTCTTTTAACACTTTGCGGTCGTTTGATCATACACATTTGTATATATACATGTATATAAAGCAAGTGTCAATTGACAATGTATATGGTAAATTTCAAAGACAAAAAATTTTTACGTTGTTTTCTCTCTTTGAAATACGCACAGTTTTGAAGTTGAATAAAATTACACAGAAATTAACTTGAAATGTACTTGCTAAACACACAGACGGGATTTTGTGTGTGTGCATATATAAAAATATTAGAGAGTATTTCTTTCAAAAATTTTGTGAATCTACTTGTCGATATATTTGAAAAACATAGATGCAAGTTTTTAAAATTATATCATGGCAAAAGAATGCATACTTATACACAGATTTCTGACAACGTGGCATCATTTGACCAATTTCCCCATTAGTTCGATTCATATGTATACTTGTCAATCACTTTTCGACCCTTGAAATACCAAATGGAATTGAACTATTAATCACATCAAAAATCCAATGCTCAGAAATATCCATTTAATATGATTTTTGAATTTATATTTTCAAGTACAATAATCGACTGTTATAATCTTCATAAACTTGATAGCCACCACCGAATAGGTGATATACTATGCATAATCGAAAAAAATATATGCATTTCCTATTAAAGTAATTACAAAAGAAGAAACAAGCAGAATGCAAAGAAAGAATCAAGAGAAAATACAAACAAATAATTTAGAGGCAATAGCACAATAGTATCTGTTAAAGAACAAACCACAACAGAAACAAACTGCGCCTACATACTAAGAGGTAGAAACGCAACAAGTTCTGAATCGACATTGTGATAAATGAGCTTATTTTGTATTCTCTTTAATATGCTCACTTATTTAGTCATTCACTCACTTGCAGCAGCATATATTCTTACTTAACTTACTCATTTTCAACATGTTCTTTACTCAATTACTAAATTAATCGTATGGAGGCAGTGTTTCTCAAATCTCATCCATAATGTGCAATTATAAAAATTATATTTCTACTAAGAGTAATTTCAAGAAAAATACAAATTCAACGTCTTCTATATTTCGCACAAGTACAAAAAAAAAAAAAAAGATAGATGAAACTAAGTATTGAACTTAGTTTTCATTCAATTCAATAGTATCTTCAAATGCATAAATTTTTTTATTCACTCTTTAAATCGTTATGCTATGTCAGCCTCAATTAACTAATATATTTTTTCGATACTACAGATCGTTCTATAAAACGAAAACGAATAAATATTTTTCAAAACTTAATCTTTTCTTTTTGTTGAGTTTTTCAATGGCTCCAAATCTTAGAACAACTTGTTCTTCAACAATAACTTCCATTTGCCTTCCAACACGACTTGTGACGATTTGGCCACTCATCGATCGCGAGACTCACTTCATGCATGGGGAAATTATCCGCTGCACGAACATGAGCTCGCTTTAACGACTCTATATTTGGGTCTCGAGTAGAGCAAGCTATGCCTTCTAATACAGACCACAACTTGTAATCCAACTTTGTGTGTGAGCATACCGGCTACGTAGCGCTTTCCATTTTCGCTTGCGTTTTTCCTCCAATACGGCCGTGAGCAGTTATGCAGTGTGTCGAAGTTTGCATTTCTCGCGACAAGTTTTTTCTGTTTTAGCAGCGGTTTTCGGTCGATTCGTTTCTACACGACTATGATCGCTTTCGGAGCTCTCACAGTGAGCGGACGGCCGGATTTTTGACGGTCTCGTATTCCACCAGTATCCTCAAATAACTTCACAGCATGATACACAAAATTGCTAGTGATTCCAAGCGTTCGCAACGTCCCATGTTGCATTTTAGTAGGCCAGCTACAACAATACGATTTTCGATGTCTCCCCATTCCATGATTGTAAACAGGTGATGTCAAAAACTTTTTACATGGCAATAAAGCATAAATGTCAACTGTCAAATTGCAGTCAAAATGAAATGGATGCACCCAATATTGCATTCGCAATGAATGCATTTAGTTGTGTGTATCAATATTTATGACTTGACTAGGTTCCAATATATTCGTGGTTGTTAATCAACACAACAAAGACAAAAGTGACTAGAAACTGACTGACAAATGTCAAACAATGCGACTTAAAATATCTTTTGCACTAACATATGGCCAATTTAGTAATATAGATTTATTTCTTTTATTAAAATTGTTTACGTAAATATAAGATTTACAAAAACCAAAATCATATTTTGTAATGGTCTGCTGCGAACTATAGCTTAAGAAACACTTAACATGTAGCGCTAGAGGTGAGACCTATTTCACGAAAGAGCATACCATTGCACTGAAGAGCGGAATATTCCAACAAGTTGAATGTGCTGATAGCGGCACATGCACAACTCTTGTTTTACGTTTTTTTTTCTCCGCTGCTTCTGCTGCCGCAGCTGCTGCTGTTGTTGTTGATTGTTTATGGAATTGTGGAGCAGCAGTGGTCTGCCGGAAAATGTTCATTTGGCCGGTTAGAGACTTGTATGTTGTCTAATGTGGCGCACAGTATGTAAAACGATGGCGCGTGTGCTGGTTGCGTTTGCGGTTTAAAACGAATGATTGGAATAGAATAAAACAAAATTTTGAATACATAATCGAACGAACGAACAAATAAACAATTGAATATAATAAAATTGTATGTATTGTGTCGAATGTCGAATATGTAATTTCAGCATATATGTAGTTTGAAAAGAAAACATAACCGGCATTTTTTATGAGATTCTATTTTATTAAAGATTTATAATTTTGTTTATTTTTTTTGAAGCTGGTCTATTCTTCTACAAGTGGAGGATATAATTATGTAAAATAAATATAATAAAATTCATAAAAATCGTATTTTATACTACGCCCACTCCTTTGTATTCGAAGCGCCGCAAGACGTATTTTATAAATGCATTTCTGAAGTGAAGTGAATAAAAGTGTTTATGCAGAATATTACGATATTCTTTCATATTGCGTTTTTCAATATGAGCATATTTTATGATTGTTCGAGATAAAGGAATTTAGAAATGTATGATTCATGCGGGTGATCTTAAACACAATATACGAATAGTGTACACAAAAGGATATAAAAAACGGTTGATATTGTTGTGTTAGTGTTTTTTTTATATCTTATTAAGTGATAAATCGTGTTCAACATGTTTACCTTGAAACCGAACAACTGATCTCAACTGATCATCAAATTTAAATCAATTCATGATCTCGTGTAGCTACAATATTTATATACATAATCGATCGAATGTTGATAATACGGGCATGTTGCAATCATACAAATTTTGTAAGGAAATATATTATAGAGTACAAAAAAAAAAAAAAAAAAATTCAAGTTCAGTAATTCAGTCCAATTCGCCGTATTTTTTTGAAGATTGAATGGATTGTTCGAATATTAATATTTTTTATTTTATTGAAGAACCTAACCTTATGAAGAAAAAATAAAATGAAATATGAATACATTGAACAACAATTCCTGGTTAAATAATTTTTTTTTAATAGCTTAGATTTTTGTTACATATTTCATATATGTAGGGGAAAGGTCAGTAAGGTGAGGGTTTTCACTACAATGATTTCGATAAAGATACAAATGAATCTGTAAGAATGAATATTAATTAATATACTTCATTGCTGATTAAAAATTGAGTTATTTTTAATTTTTTAAAAAATTTTTTTTTTTTGAAAAATAATTTTAAAATTTTGATTAACTATAATTTTCATTTTGAAAATTTTTATTACAGTGTCTACGAAAAAATCATCAAAATTTAGGATAAATTATTTCAAACAATTTTTAACATCCATAATTAAATAATATAATTTTTCTAAACTCAGCCACTTCAAAACCAGTTAGTCTGAGTTAAATATTTCTTAATTTCACAATATTTTTGAGAATTAGTATGAATGTGAAAACACTAATGAATTTCACTTTTGGTTGTAATTTAACTGATAACTTTATTATTAGAGGTTTGTATTGCACTGCAATCCTAGCTCTATTGTGCACCCCATCATGGACTAGACTATTTCTCTCCAGTCCAGCATCCATAAGGAAGTTTATTGTAGATTCTATCCTAATGGACTTCAGCAGATTTTCCGGTATTACAAATTCCTCCAGCTCGGCCAATGAGCCCTTCGGGGCTCTAAGTGCCACATAATTTTTTTTTTTTTTATAAATTCTCGAAGTTTATCTTTCTTGTGTGCATAAGGCGCAGGGCACGTTCCCAACAGTTTTGATTTCACCTGGTTAGAGTTCAGTACCTTGATAGCAGCCTGACTGTCTGTCAGGATTGCAATTCTTCTATTCCGGTATTGGCGCATGATGTTGAAGTGGGCACACCTGTCAATCGCGTATATTTTCGCTTGAAAGACAATAGTATTGTTGCCTAAAGGCTCCGAGTATTTTAACCCCGGGCACATCACTCCTGCTTCGGCCCACTCATTAGTCAAAGAGCCGTCCGCAAGCCATGTTATCATGTTCTGGTTTATCCCGTATGTTTTAGATGGGACCTTCCCATTTGTTTTTATTATTGAGCTCTGTTTGGAATCGCTTAGTAAAGCTGTAAATTCCATATGCATTGAAGTCCCTCGGCATTCCGTTTTATTAGAACATCATATTTCTTGCGGTCCATCCATCTGCCTGGTCCGCTATTAACAGCATTCATTCTCATGACAGCCCTCTTTGCTTGGGACTGGATGCGAATGTGAAGAGGTGTAAGTTCCAAGAGAATTTCCAATGATGCTGTTGTAAACTGATATCTTAGTGAATCCTTGGAAATTATATTGTTGTCTCCATATGAGTTGATAAAACTGACACCATAAAGTAACTCGTTTAGAATATCAAGAATATTACCGAGTTCGATATTAAAACTTGAAGAAATCGACTTCTCCTATATCACGGATTTTTCCCCTAGCCTTTGGGAGTATATACAATTTTTTGGAAGGCAATGTTTTTTTTTTTTTGCTACAAATGCTGATTGCGCACATTTTTCACTTATATTTATGTTAAACAATATTATTTGTTCGTTTCTTTACATAAAAGTATGCAAATATTCATATTTTTTTTTCTGAATGTTTGTATCATTTGCATACTTGGTCAAAACAAAAAAAAAAAAAAAAAACATATACAAAATTTTGTATTGTTTATGGAAGGTCTTTTGCTGTACTTTTTTTGCATTATTTAAATTTTTTTTTTTTTTTTTTTGAAGCCCAAATGCATTGAGAAGCTGTTGTGCATGGTCACGGACCCATTGTGCAGCGTTTGCATTTTGGAATGGGTGTGTGTGTGAGTTTGTGTGCGTATTGTCAACTGGCTCCCTCCCATTTAAATCAGCATTATGCATGTTTGAGCATATTTTACTCATTCTTTACATACACTGTTGTTGAATTATTATTCTCTTTTTCCTTTCACATATTATGTCTGCTCCATGGCACGCAAAATGCACTATTTATTTTATCTCAATGCGTATGGTGTGAAGGTCGTTTATTTATTTATGATTATTATCAGAATTGTATTTTCCCATTTTTTTTTTTGTTCAATTTCCACTATTTTGCACCATTTTACTGTATCTACAATTATTATTATTTTTTTTTTTTGCACTCTCAGCACCAACAACACTCCCTTATAAATCATGTTTGTTAAGTTTATTTACATGCTGTCTGTCATTTATACATACACAATATGGTATGCTATCATGATTTTTCTTCTTTAATATAATTTTTTTTTTTTATTATTTACTTTTCACATATTTCATTTTGACGTTGTTGTTGTTGTTTTTTTTTTTTTGCTCTGTTTACACTTTAATGTATATAAACCTTTGTTGTGGTACTTTAATTAATGCTAAATACAATAAATATGTATACATACATACTGACACATACATTTGTATGTTATATTGACATGAGCTTTTTTGCTTATTTAAGGATATAAAGCGTAAATCTGCATGCACACAAAGAAATTGTCATAAAGGGATATTAATATGAGCTACATACAATGGCCCATACATATAAAATGAATATTTGTAAATAATGTGGTATATGTGCATATAGTACACTAAACGATTATGGGTATAACACAATAATAATAAATTTATATGAATCATTTAAATATGTACATACATACTTTTAGACAGGATTATATTTGTTGGATATTGTATATATCCATTTCGACATAGAACTTTTTCAGTAATATAAGGCCTAGTAAAAAGAAATTCATTATTTTTGCATTAAAATGAAAGTTTTACTTAGCATAGTTAGAATGATCCGATTTAGGTCAAATATTCACCGTTTTGTTCGATAACTTGTTGCCATATTTTGAAGATAATGCTACTCTCATAGAAACCCTCGTCCCTATTGGCAAAAAACTGTTACAGTCGAGGCGAAATTTTCATCAGCAGAATCATTCGCCATCGACAGGAACAGGTAGTAATCACTTGGTGCCAGGTCCGGATTATAAGGTGGATGCATAAGAATTTCTCAACCAAGCTTCCAGAGCTTCTGGCGATTCACTATCGATGTGTGTGGCCTGGCGTGGTCCTGATGGAACACAATTCTTCTCCTATTGGCCAAAGCTGGCCGCTTCTGGATGATTGCTTTCTTCAGATGGTCCAATTCTTGACAGTACAGGTCCGAATTAAGAGTTGGGCCGTACGGGAGCAGCTCATAGTAGATGATTCCCTGCCAATCCCACCAAACACATAGCACAATCTTCCTGACCGTCAATTCTGGCTTGGGCACAGTTTGCGCCGGCTCACCGCTATTCGACCACGACCGTTTTCACTTGACGTTGTCGCAAGTGACTTACTTTTCATTACCAGTAATCATCCGCTTCAGAAATGGATCGATTTTGTTGCGATTTAGCAGTGATTCGCAGATGGAAATTCGGTCCATGAGGTTTTTTTGCGTTAACTCGTGCGGCACCCATGCATCGAGCTTCCTTTTTGTATCCAGCCTTATTTAAATTATTCCAAACGATTTTTTGTGCAATGTTTAGCTCCTGAGCAATAGAAACAGTGTTTATATGACGGTTAGACTCGAGGATTTCCATTATTTTATCGATATTTTCGACAATTGGCCTTTCAAAGCATGGTCCATCTTTGATATCAAAATTACCGGAACGGAATCGACGAAACCAAAATTGCACGTGATTGGCTGTTACAGTATCAGGACGGACCATAAACACTATTCACATTTTCTGGGCCGTCTGGCTTGCGTTTTCGACTTTATCGAAGAAAAACTGTAAAATATGGCGTATTTTCTCTTTACTGGTGTCCTTTTTTGACGCATGCTCAAACAATACTTAGTGAAGCAATCACAAAACTGCCTGAAAGGTTTATTTAGTACAAGATCCTATCTTTCTAACGTCATCTAGCGTAACCCGAACGCACTTATACAACGCAAAATACAGATTACTAAATCCATCTATTGGAAAAATAATGGATTTCTTTTTACTATACCTGATATATGAAAGAAGTATGCAACAGAGATATGGAATTATTCACAGAAATATTGGAATGGAAAATTTTCCAAAGTTTTTTCGAAATTTTTATGCATTTAGCTTGATATGCATTGCCTACGTTAGTAATACTTTGCATTTACTTCAAAACCGTTTAATCGAGGTTAAATGGCTCTTGAAAATTTCCAAAAAAAAAAATACTTTTACTTGCAAAGTATTAACACTTTGTTTAAATTCCATTAAAGATGACTATTAATAATTTCAAAAATTTCGTATAAATTCTTTTCCACATCATAAACACTAAAATATTGATTTTTGAATTTCATTCAAATTGAAATTCACACACCATTAGTCATAAAATAATGCAGATGTGCCAAATGTGGTTTAATAAAAATTTAATAAAAATTCATTTAAAATTCATAAGAACCACAGATGTTAACATATATACGTACATTCACATATACATATTATATGAGAAAAATAATAAATAAATTTTTGCTCAATTGGTCCTCAAGAAGCAAAAAGAAAAAAAAAAAGCACAGCAAGAAAGCACTAATAAATTCAATTGAGCCCATTAACCACTACTAAATGAACATGAATAATACCAATAACAATAACCATAGAAAGCAATCTAATTAAAATCAATAAAATTGATGCTTCAAATCTGAAATAATTAAACAATAATAATAATAATAATAATAATAATATATGAACTTTTATTTTTCTATTTATTTACCATATGAACTTGTTTGCTTGCTAAATAAACTCATTGCTTTATTCAGTTAATCATTCATTCATACCATTACACTCATTTCATTTTTATTGTTGTATTCATGCTACTCTGATGTGGCAGCACTATGCAATTATGATGATCATATTATTGTTGCTGTTCTAATTTCATATGTTAAACTTTGACCCAAATTTGGATTTAGAAATATAAAACATACATACAAATGCATATATGAATATTATTATGATATTTCGCTTGCGATTTGTTCATTGTTCACTTCATAATAATTCACAGATGAATTAACAGTCAGATTGACAATATCCAGCCATCTAGAACAACTATATTTTTGGAGAGTAATCAAATTGAAAATTATGCTAAACAAATGTCACCAATATATAGTAAAACTCAATCATGATTGTATATAAATTGTATATAAATATTCATGAAAAACATGCACACATGTCCTAGAGTAATTCTTTCATTAGTGCAGTAATGCAATTGTAAAACTTTTGCATAGTACACCAATACTGGTCCATTGTGTTACGAAGTAAAATTCTGGGATTGCTTATATTTTGTTTTTAATACATTTTTTGCGAGTCTCAATAAATCACCACCTTTGTGATCTGCAATGGTTTCCAGGGTTGGAATAGACGCAGATCCAAAGTAGTTGAAGCGCAATCTGTAGAGGGCTGCACAGTGACAAAGTAGGTGCTCTAAGGTCCTTCTAGCAGCATGACATCAGACTGAGTAAGGCAGTGTCCCGTAAGAACCCCAACCAGCAATTTACAATCCTCTCTTGGGAGTGATAAAATGTAGTCGGTGTCATGTGTGCGAAGCATGATTTTTGCAGTCTTGCAGGAGGTTAATCCCTACCACAAAGACTCCGTTTCCTGAATCATTGCTACGTCAATCTCTGTTTTTAATGTGGAAAGAGGAGGATGTATGTGTAACGATCTGACCTCCCACAGCCTTGCGCCAGCTTTGGCAAGTGCAAAGACTTTTACATCCACCTCGATTCCTTTATGTCCCGGTACCCAATAGATGGTGACGAGTCGGTCAACGCATAGTCTCTCCATCCAAATTCTACACTGTCGTACACATTGTGAGTTTGTCGTTGCAGCTATTATTGCCTTAATGGATGTTTGGCTGTCAATGAATATATTAACCTGAGAGTTAAGAGGAGTGCGTTCAATCGCCAGCTCTGATGCCTTCAAAGCGGCACAGATCTCAGCCTGAAAGATGCTGCAGTGGTCTGGGTGCTTATATGACTGTTTAAAGTCAAGCTTCGAACAGAACACTGCAGCCCCAACACCATCTGCCACTTTTGGATCCATCGGTAAACAGATTGTAGGAGTGGCAATCCATGTTGATGCCCTTTCGCCACCCATTTTGCTCTATCACTACACTGGGCCCACTATTGAAGTTGACCGGGGGAATCACGTAGTCAGAGCTGGCGTTTAAACACCTGTGTATCTTGCTGTGGCCAAAAGGCCATTGTACTAGTTTTTTTGTCACCATAAGTCTAAGTGTCAATTTCTTCGCCCTTTCGCATAGTAATAAATAACATTATTAGATGTATATTAAATCGCATATTGCAATACAAAGATAAACTAAAAAGTACCCACATACAATAAACTTACTATGAGATTGTCATATTCAAAAGTTCTTGATTATTTATGAGCGTACATTAGCATGAAACTTCACTATAGTCATGCGGATGCGTCATGTTCATATTCGTCTATATAAATTTGACTGAATTTGGAATTGGCATAAAAACGTAATAATTTCCATCGATCATGTTGAGCTCTATGTAAATATTTTCACATAAAATTTTGACAATTCACTGAATATTGTGTTTAATGCGTCACAGATTTTTGTGAATTTGCCAAAATTGTATGCAAATTAAAGGCTATATCTTTAGAAAATCAAATATACACAAATTTCTCATAAAACTATGAACCAATCTAATATGCATTGTACATATAAATTACTACATTACTTATCATATTCATAATTCTGGTATATCACAACCATATGTTTAATTCAATTTTCTTCTACAAACATTTGATGTAAATAAACAATTAGCATTAATATCAACATTCGTTACAACAACAACAACAACATAAATAGCAATAATGAGAAAAGCGCTCATTACTCGAGCTACTACCAGAGCAGTTTGTTATACACTTTCATGCATACACATATACGGATATCATGTAATTAAATTAATTAAATGCATATGAGTAGGCTTGAAGATGTGCATACAGGGTGCTGTAATTACAAGGCTGTTTATAAAAATATAATGAAATGAATAAAAATCAATTTTTAATGGTTTATTCCAATTCATTCATGTGGGTGCCTTCGCTAGCTTCACACTAGCGTATTCTCTATTCCATAATCTTTCAAGGCCTTATGGACGGTTTATGGCTCTATGCAGCGCTTTTGAATTGTCCACATATTATTATTCAACAGGCTCTTCAATGCACTGTGACCTAAAAGATCTTTTGTACGCCTATTGCCCAACTAAAACAATTTTAGACTATTTATAAATCTTATAATTGTTGCGGGCTTGATTTTACCGATGTGGTTTGGAGTGAAGATTCCATTACCTAGGTAACCATGTCAATGTCTGGCCACCGATGGGCAATTGCATAGAATATGTACCGATGTTTCCTGCTCCTCATGGCAGAGTCCACAGGTATCGTTTTCTACCACATCTATTTTCTTTATATGGCAGTTGAGTCTACAGTTCCCAGTAAGCAGCTCTGTGTAGAGTTTTATCTGTTTTATTGTAGAGTCATTTCAGCTGAGGTTAAGAACACCATCCACCTTAACATGTGTGGGATCAATAATTCCCTTCGACTGCCGCATGCCCGTTTGGGCTTTCCAGTAGTCGAGTAGATCCCATTTCTCCTTCCCACATACCAAGTTGTTTACGAAACTGTTTGTAAACCCGCAGAAAGGCTCTGGTCCAATGAAAGGAGTGTTTGCGCCTTCCTTTGCAACGGAGTTGACCATTTTGTGTCCCTCGTGTCCCTCGTGTCCCTCATGTCCCGGCACTCACATGAGGGTGACAGGATTCTTTGCTGTCAGGGCATTGACAATTTTAAAACATTCCCAAACCAGCTTTGATTGAAACGAAAATTTTACCAGGCACTTTAGAGCCGCCTGGCCATCCGAGAAGATGCATATTTTGGTACCACGGGTGCCCCTACCTCTGCATTCTCTCGCAAATACCTCTAAGGCATGGATCTCCGCCTGAAAGATGAAAGCTGTTTTCCCCATGGCGATTGCTTTCCCAAATATTGATCCAACAATTCCAGCCCCCCAAATAACATCGAACACCGCATCCCACGACAAAAAAAAAGTCTAACAATGTCAAATCAAAGCTTCGACATAGCCAGCTGACATCGGCAAGATAGCTTAAAACATGATCACCGAGCTGAGCGTCCAAAATATCCTTTATTTGATGGGGTTGTGTGACATGTAACGCCATCCTGCTGAAACCAAAGACCGTCCAATGGCATTTAGAGAATAAAAGCTTTGTTTGGCTATTTCACTATTTTACTTTTCAACATAAATACTTCAAATGTAGAACGATTCATTCCGTTTCACGGAGATGATATGTTTATGATTCAAAATAAAAAAAAAAAAAACTAGTTGGACTACCCTATATACATATATATGAACATAAGCATGTGTATGTATGTTTAGCGTGGGATAAGCTACGTATTTGTTGTTGATACATTTTTTTCTATTCATTTGCCCAATCGGAAGTTCTCCCAATGCGTTATACATATACATACGAATATGTATGAGCATAAAATATCTTCTTTCCTTAGTTGTATCTTTATTTTTTTTTTTTTTATTTACATTTTTTTGTTTACATACTTAAAGCTTTAAATTATCATTATATGGAAATATTGACCTTCAGCACAATCAGCCAAAAGAATAAGGATAGGAAATCATTTAATATTGCATCAACAACAACAACCATAGCAGCAAAAGTGGCAGCTGTTTCATTTCAAGTAACAGTCGAAATATAAATACAAATGTAGAAGAAATGAAGAAAAAAAAAAAAACAAAAATTCAATAACAAAATTATTTTACCATATGTTTGTAAACAACAGCAATTTGTAGTTAATTAAGTTCAATGAATTACCACACCAATAGTAGGAGGAGGAAAAATACATACAAATAAACAAAAATAATTCAGGAAAGAGAAATAAATAAGCAAAAAAAACAAAAAAAAAAAAAAAAAAGCATATGAAATTAATAAGTACAGTCATAAGATACATTTGTATCTGTAAGATACATCTGAATTTGGCATGATGTTACTTGAATAAGATGTATGATGTATACATTTTGTATATACTAACATGGACACTTTATTTGTGACGGTTTAATTACAATTCAACAGACAAAGTTGTATAAAAAGTTATATATTCATTCACTTACACTTATGTATATATTTGAGAGACACATAAATTTATGCTACATATGTAGTATATATTTAAAAGCAGTCTTATGTTTTACAAGTACATATGTATGGGATTTCTTTATTAAATGCATCTGGAAGATATATTTCATAAAATGTACATAGCTTTTTTAACACTCATTTGGCGCCATAAAGTAAAATTATCCGCATTCATCGTTTCGGTCATTTATTAATGTTTAATTACAAAAGACCACCAAAGCAAGCAAATTATTGTGATAATATTATTTTTTAACATGTCTGATACTTAACTTTTATATTAGCATATGCTTGACATTAAGACATCTCTCATCCCACACAAAAGGGAGATTTTTTAAGAGCCTTCGGATTTGATTGAAAAACAAAAACACATAAAATTTAGAGAAATGTATGAAATCTCTATTTGAGTGAATAGAACGATCTATATAATTCAATGTTTAAAGATGATTTCATGTAAATGTTGACCGCTGCTGCGCCTCAAATGGTTCATACGCTGGGTCCAATTTTGGCATACTCTCTCCAACATATCGGTCGGTAACTCACGAATAAATTCTTCAATATTGGCTTCCAGTGCGTCAACCGTTGCGGACTTGTCGCTATGCACATGAAACTTAACATAGCCCCACAAAAAAATAGTCTAAAGGCGTTAAATTGCACGATCTAGGCGGCCAATTGACCGGCCCCAAACGTGAAGTGAACTGTTCACCGAACTCGCCTCTCAATTTGGCCATTGTCTCGCGTGCTGTGTGGCATGTGGCACCGTATTGTTGAAACCACATGTCAGCCATGTCCAGCTCTTCCATTTTGGGTAAACAAAAGTTTGTAATCATCGCACGGTAGCGCTCGCCCTTAACGTCGTCTTTGAAAAAGTACGGTACAATTATGCCACCAGCCCATACTCCACACCAAACAGTGCATTTTTCGGGATGCATTGGCAGTTCTTGCAATATTTCTGGCTGCTCTTCATACCAAATATGGCGATTTTTATTGTTCACGTATCCATTCAACCAGAAATGTGCTTCGTCGCTGAACACAATTTTCCGATGAAAAAGTGGATCTTCATCCAACTTTGTTAGCGCCCATGCACCAAAAGTTAGCCGTTGTGTAGGTTGTGTGGCTTCAATTCTTACACCAGCTGTATTTTAAAAGGTTTTACAGGGGCCCAATTGCTGCGAACGGCATCGAATCGATAATTCACTGTCATCAACAACACTGACGGATACAGCTGCGATATTTTCCTCTGTCTACACTCTACGTATGCGTGTTGGTGGATTAATGTCCAATAATGTAAATTTAATGCGAAATTTAGTCACAAGAATCCGAATAGCCGTCGCAGAAGGTCGCCCAAACTGACCATAAAATGGAAGAAGTGCACGATGCCCTTTCTTAACCGAGCATGATTTTTGATAATAAAATTCAATAATCTGCAAGCGTTGTTCCTTTGTAAGTCGATTCATGGTTAAATTATAGACCAAACCGAACATTAGAGTAAGTTTGACAGTAACATGTTGCACGAAAACAGCTGAGTTGACAAAAACAATGTTGCCAAAAAGAATGTTGCTAAAAAATCACTGTGTATATTATTTCGGTTATTATCTAAAAAACACAAACCCAAGTTCTCAAAAATTATCAATTACTTGCTGATCGGTGAACATCATTAAAAAGGGATATATTTTTGTATATTTGAAAATATTTCATTGAATTGGACGATCCATATTTTGAAGCGTGTCGTCATTCACCATATTCCACACAAAGTAGCCACTAACTTATGAAATTTCTTTAAAATATATATTTATAAAATAATTATATGAATATTTCATGAATTACACTGCGTAATTATATAGTACTTACTTTGTTTCCTTCCATTAAGCATGCACCCTCACTAAAAAAAAAAATAATAAAAAATCAAATAAATTAAATTCGAAGCATACATACACATTCCATATTGTCATTTTAGTACAATATACTTTTATGATATTCACACATCTTTAAATGTGTTTTGTTTTTTATTAACACTTTATAATGTTAATTGTCGCAGAGCAAAAAAAAAAAATGAAAATGTGTATTTCTTAACAAACAAAAAGAATATTCCAAAAAATTTTGTCTTGTCCTCTTTTTACATTTCATGAATTTACGAGTACATTCGGATGTGTCATATTTCATTCTTTTGAATTCTCATTCTTCTTCTTTATTAATGTCTTTTTTTTTTTCTTTTTTAAAATTTTTTTTCTTCAAATTAATTTAACAGTATAGCTGTAGACGCAATACGTATTATGCAGGCGTGCAAAAATTCTTTTTTTATTACTTTACAATTTATTCAGATTTGTTTTTGTTTTTTTTTGTTTTTTTTTTCCTTAAAAGTAAACTTACTTTGTACTTACGTATGTATATCATTTATTACTTGAGGGTGAAACCCAAAACAAACAAATACAAATCCAAGAAATGTCGATAATGATGATGATGATGATGATGATAATGACGACGATAACAACAGCAACAAGGAGACATTTTTTATTCATACTCACATAAAACCATGTGTCTGTCATATTTACGTACAATTCAGTCACAGCGATCATGCATTGTGATCGTATATACATTCTTTATATTCAGCAATATGCATATAAACATATGTATGTATACAAATGTATTATATGTTGCTGTATGCCTATATGAATACAGAAATGAATAGAGTTTGAATTGCAAAATTTAATTTTGAATAACATAATACCATTTATGGTTAGAAGTTTGTATTTTTCATTTAAAAATATTGCAAAAAAAACTAAAAACCATAATACTAACATTATGTATGTGTCTATATGACGCATTGCAAATTTTAGAGCTTCGAATACAATATGCTTACATACAAAAACTCTTAGATTTCGATGAATTTGCAAAAATATTATTTTCTATATTTAAAATTAGCATTATGTGTGTAATCAAAATAGTAAGTAGTTACGTAATTGCTACTATGTAGCGACTTCAACTGGATGATTAAAAATTAATAAGAAAATAAGTCCAAGTCATCTCTTACGAAGCATAAAAATAATTTATTTTGGTTTGAATATTATCAAATAGTCAAAATCGCCATTTTATGATTTTACTTAGGAAATTTCATAATTTTTAGTATCAACTGCTGCTAATATAGTTATAAGTGTTGATGTAGAATTTAAGCCAAATAAAGATGTCACTTGAATTTTTGTGGATTTCTTCAATTTTGTCAAAGAATCTTATTATTATGTTATAAGATTTTTGATCAACTCTATAAAAGACTATGTATACAGATGTGTCCTAATTTCTTCTATCACATTCAGCTCATTTAGAAGCTTTTTTTACGACAAATTATTTATGTCACAAAAATTACATTGCTTTCTCTCAATAATGAAAACAATAAAAGATTAGCATACTTTTGTTGAAATTATTAAAATTAAATTATTAAATTATTAAATTATTATTTATTACTTAGAGCATTTTGTTTGCTCAATTAGTGCTCCCACCATCAACACTAAATGGGAAAATAGTGTGTTAAGAACCAACAAAAAAGAGCAAAATTAATAAGAAATCAGCATATTAGCGTTGGTAAATGCTTATATATGTAGATATGCACACATTCAGACACAAGAATAGAAATAAGAAGATACATCAACAAATAAAAAGCTTAATAAAGTCACATTCACACATTCTTAACAAACAACAACGGTGTATAAAAATAATAAACACATCACAAAAATTAATCAAGCAATGCAAGTGTCTACTAACGATATATATCAACAAAGAACCAACAGCAACACAATGAAATTTATTAACTTATGTTTATATACATATGTATACATATACATATTGTGTACCGTGTAGTAAATGTTGCATCAAATGAGAATGAATCGAATATGTATATTATAGTACTTAGAACTACTAGATCGGTTTTATGCATTTGAACTCGATCATGTGTATCATTTCGCTTAGCGCTTGGATCGATGGAGACAAACAAGCTATCAAAAGCATATCAATAAAGTCCTTATACGGCTTGACCTGTATCGCGATTTTAGTCAAGCAAGCCATCGACGTCTGTAGGACGCAACACACATTTTCACAAAACGAAATTCATTTGGAAGTGAAATCACGTCCTTAGGTGTCCATTACGGTGGGTTGTTGAGAAACCGCAGTAGAATCCCAGAAGTACTTATTACTACTGCTTTTTGTATTTGAGCATATATTTCAGAGTCGATGAATAGTGTTCTTAAGCTCGATAGGAGAGTGGTTGGCACGATTTCAGCTGCTGACAAAACAAGCGGTACGACTGTTACCTTTCTAACATGCCATTGCTCTTTGATGCTGTCAGTTAGCTCTCGATATTTCCTCAACTTGGTCTCGTATGTTGCAGGCAGGTTACTGGTACTAACAACTGCGAAGTTTATAAGATACATCTGGGATATATTCTTCCTCCAAAGCGTGACATCCGGACGCTTACTTTCTAGTGTTTTGTCAGTAGGAATGGTGTGGTCCCAGTAGAGTTTAACTGTATTATTTTCGAGTACTGCTGAAGGAATGTATGCGTAATACTCCGATATTCCGCCTGGCAACAATTCATACCGAGCAGTCAGAGCCCTGTGTACTATTTTTCCAACGCTGTCACGACGTTGACAGTAAGACGTTGCGGCTAATTGCGTACACCCTGAGATGACGTGTGTTGGATGGTTTCTTTGGTATTTGTCGTCTGGTGTACGCCTGTCTCCTATTATAACCTTTTTATAGTTCTTCGTTGCTATAACCTAGTCTTGTATCACCATCCCAAATCCCTCGGTCTCTGCGTAGAGCATGTCAGCTGTCAGCTACTTAAGCGCTACCTCGCTTGGGCATTGGCCGTGCAGCGCTTTTTACCTCCACTGCGCGATAGCATCATTCATATTTGGAGGTGTTCTTTCTATATTGCGGCAAACGACATTCAGAGGGGTGAGATTTATATCTGACGCGATCACCACTTCGTAAAGTTTATTATTATTATTATTATTATTATTATTATTTAATATTAATGTTGTTTATATTGTAGCAATTTCCAACACATATTTTTGTACATTTTCATACCAAATTCATTGAAGATATTATGCTTACTACAAAACTAGTCCAATGCCTAAATATTTATACATGTTATTTCAATAAGACACATTGAGCGCGTGAATGCATTCACACACACAAATATATATACATTTATTTACATAAATATACAGACAATCGGATGAATGGACGGACGAATATATACATTGTCAAACTATGTATGTATACAAATAAATAAATATAATAAATAAACACACACACACACCCACACCGACATACATCGATAGACAGATAGTGATTAGAGAAAGAGAGGCATAATCAAAATAGAGAGAGAGAGCGCCAATCAAATAAATGTATATATAGATATAGAAGCATACCTAAATGTATATTCATGTAAATAAATGCTACAATTTCATAGATATTCCAATAAATGTGACAACAATAAACAACAACAACAATGTACAGCCCATATTCAAATGCAGGAAAGTAGATTAAGCAGAAAATCGCATTGCGCATACATATGATTACAGTTGTTGTTATTATTGTTGATGACTTGCTACTGCTGCCGCTGCTGCTGCTGCTGCTGCATACCGCAACACACTGAGCTTCACATGCAAGTGCGCCTGCGCATTTAGATTAAACGCCCCAATGTTTACTGGCTTATGTACTTACATGCGCTTGGTTGAATGTCTAGTATGTATTATGCAGTCGGTTAGTAGCCACTTGTTGTTGTTGTTGTTGTTGCTAGTGTTGCTACACTAGAGATTCACTAAAAATCATCTGAAATGCAAACATAGCGACAACTGACATACTAGTAGGCACTTGCGTCAGTGTGTGTACGCCAGATTATTTATTTATATGTCTGCGATTTTTACGCTTATCTTTATGTCTCGATCTATCTCTTTCTTTCTTTGGGTAACTGGTTTGTTGAAAGGATACATCGGTGGATGAGGGTTCAAACGAAGTACGACAATACATAGATACATTTAAATGTATGCAGTCGACATATATGCATATATATATGTATGTATACATTATATAGTATATGTCTATTTACATATGGGAATGCACCCAAATGGAAGAAGAACCCAAAGAATGAGAAGTAGCTCTGGCGACAACAACCACAACAACAACTTAATATGGATTTACAGTTGCACTGCAGAGCTTTGAAATTTATTTTCCGTTTATTTTTTTTATATTTTTTGTTACATTGACGGCTTAACGTTTGCTGTTATTTGTATTGTTGTTGTTGTTGTTGTTGTTGTTATAGTAGATTTTGATATTTGTATTAATGCAAATTTTTTTACGTTTGTTTTGTTTTGCTAACAAGATGAACAAGATAATCTGAAAAATGAGGGGGGAAAACAAACAAAGAAGAATCTTATGAATAATCATGTAGCATATATGTAAGTAAGTGCCTGGTACGAATATGCAAATACTCGTATGTACAAATAAGTATTTACTAAAAGTCAGTGCTTCTTAAATTTGAATTGTTTAAAACGCAATTTTTTTTTTCCTTGACATTTCATATACAACACAAAAATCACATACAATACATATTTTACATATGAAAAAAGGGTCGCATCCAAAATATCGCTCATAATCCGAACATAGGGCAGAAACGAAGTCTCTCCATCGTGCCCTGTCCCGGGCCATATACCTGATTTCATGCCAAGTGGCTCTAGAGCAGGTATTGGATTGGATTGTCCTTAAGCATGTTTGGCGTGGGCGTCCAGGTTGTCGGATGCCTTGAGGATTCCATTGAAACGTCATTTTTGCTATGTTGTCATTCTTTCCACGTAGAGTGTAACCAATACAATTCTGTGTTTATTAGGACGCTGCAAACGATTCTGAGGCATTTATTTATAAATGTCTGTAGATACCCGCAAATTCGTTCAGTGACAATCCAAATTTCAGAGCCGTATAATAATACCGGCTTTACGCTGGTGATAAAGATGCGTAATTTAGACTTCAGAGACAAAAAGATAGCAAAATTCGTCCACGTCCTGGATGGTGACAGTTTCGCCATTGAGTTCTACGGTTAGAGGCGATACAGTAGCAGTCTGAAGGCGCAGGAATTTGGTTTTCTTGTAATTAATCTTAAGGCCAACTCTCTTGCGTATTTGCATTGCATTGAAATTGAAATTTTCTCAATAAAATCATTTTTTCATCAAGCCAACATTCAGAAATATGTCTTCCGAACGGTCTGTTCTTTCCAAGAGCTTAAAAAATTGGTGATCTGTTGAAAAATGATTGAATATCTGATCGCAAGTCGTAAAAAATAAGTTTTTAAAAGTAAATCGAAAATTTCAGGTTGCAAAAATAATTGTGAAAACATGATTTCATGTTGTACTTCGCCAGGCCTTCTATTTACACTGGATTCTTGGTATAATTTTTATGATGATTATTATTATTATTATTTTTAAGAATTTCTTTTTATTGCGCAAATGTAAAGTTAATGGTACAATTTGTTATAAATATAATTTTGTTTTTTCTAACATTTTATATTCGCGGAATAGGTCTTCGATGATTTTGACGTCTCATAATTGCATTGATACCAAAACATGTTCCCGAAACATTTTTGTTCTCGGATTATACGATTTAGTAGAAACCTTTTCTTTAAAAAACATGTCAAATAATTGAGAATAAAAAATATGAAAATTTCATAAATCAAGCCATACATCCTCTCCCTTATAATGTTGCGCAGTGTTATCAGAATGCCTTAATCCTATGAATTCTCGAAAATAAATGTGATTGGTTTCATATATAAACTCTGAACTTAATGTATATGCTCTAATTATAAATATCATTATTACAACAAACATTATCAACTTCATCAACATCATCATCATCATGATCATCATCGAATTATATGATTGCATATCACAATGGTTATGCACATTTTAAGCATTGCCTTCAATTACCATAATCTAGCAACATAGTATAAATAGTTATTTAATCAAAAATGAAGTGACTTTAAATTAAATATCCGCCCTTTTTCGATATGTAGATGTAGAATAATACATACTATATGGCAACCATATATCATATGCACGAGTTAACTTGCTTGAAAAAGTGTGTAGGTACTTTGAACACAGCAACAACAAAATGGCAACAATATATATTACTTGGAATACAAATAAAAGAATAAGAAAGAGAAAAAAATATGAAAATCAAATGCGAATTAATTATAGTATTGCTTAAAGGCGACAATTGAGACGACAAAATGTCGCCTTCTAAGGAATTTTTTCTGCAAGTTTTTTTATATTTTCATTTTCTTTCTTTCTCTCGATTTATTAAAATTCTTCACTTTTCCTCCTTCTTATATTATATATATATTTTTTTTTTCGTTTTTCGGCTTATTGTTAGATGGCGCTGTCCCTGTGGAAGCACCTTTTAGTATAAGTAATGTGTGCATGCATAGGCGCAATGACAATTGTCTAGTCTATGTTATATGTCTCTGTAGTTTGCTTCTAGCATTTTATTATTTATATACAATATTATTATATGCAGCATGTTTATTATGCAGCATACATATGCATATATACATATGTATATACACACTTTAAACACGTATGTAAATTATAAAGCGTTTAGGGATTTACTGCACTTCGCTCTGTCAGTCAGCGTCAGTCTTATTGTCTGTCTCATTGTCATAGCATGGCTTTGCATACCATTCTATACTATGTACATGTACGATACATGTATATATACTTGTATACATACAATGAGAATAATGAAGGCGTGTAGGAAAATATCTTTTAACAAATTAACATGCACATTTGATTTCATTTCACGACTTATGACAAGCATTCATGATGTTATTCGTAGTTGTTATTATTTTCTAGGGTGCTATAATTGCGGCTGTACTTGTAATGTGCCATTGTTTTTATTTAATATTCAGATGATATGAACAAGCGTATATTACACTCTCATTTACATACGTATGTATCGAAAAAATTAAAAATATTTACATGTACTTAGCTACATACTATATAGTGGCATATGAATTTTATTTTAATTTTTTTTCTTTTTGTTTACATTTTTTTGGTCCATACAAATAGTTCCCATAGAATTTTTATACACATTTTGAAAGTCATGAGAAAACAATTGCAGAAATTAATTTTTTATTACTTTCATTTGGCTCATTAATGTATTTTATATTAGAGCATTAAAACTTGTTTCAGAAAACGTTCCTTCCTTTGATAGATTCAGCCTCAATTGTTTGACAACATGTTTCAGCAACATACAGAGTTTGTTCGTGTTGATAATAAATATTGTGCAATATGAGAGATGAATGGTTCTCTCGCCATATTAATATATTAAATTAGTGTTATTAGTATGTTGGGTTTTATGTTTTGACATGAAATGATCATATGTTTGTCCAAAATTGCATGAGATAAGACGAAAAAGTATTATAAATATACTTCTGAGTAAAAAAAAAATAGTAAAGATTGTATGAGGAACACTTTACACCCTATTTTGAAAGAAAAATACGTTTCAAGGGTTAAAATATTCTGCGAATATGTTCAGTAGTAAATTTCACATCGTGAAATTAACGTAACAATTTTTTTTTTATACTACAGATGATACAACATTTGTTGAACAGTGTAATTACTTTATGAAAATCATCTGGAAAATATTCCCACTTTTGATTTTCAAATTTTATTGCAATGGTACTTTATTTCGTTGATTTGTTTGAAGTAATACTATGAATAGTATGTTTAGCAACATATGGTATGTATGAAACATCTTGTCTACATGTGTATATGACAACAATGTATATTTGTATGGTCTTTTTGGTTCGCTCAGTTCCGGTAATTTACTCTATAATTTTTATATCAAAGTCTAAGAAAAATTGAAAACAAACTTGGAAAGAATTTTTTTTTTCAAATAGCTTGCGGATCTATAATTATTTTTATCAATAATGGCTATATAGAATTTTACTATTCTATCAATTAACATAAAGTAGAAGTAACTAAAAGTATGAATATCAATAGTCAATCAATCAATCAAACAATATATCAAATGCAATATAAAGTTAAATTAACAAGCATCAGCAGTAGTTATAGCAGCAAAGTGAAATAGTTGCATTCACATTATATTTCAAAAATTTCCAGTCTCCTTATCGCTTTATTACTGACATATTGACGCTTAGGGATTATTTTACATGCATTTTATTACACATCCATTGTGAATTAAAATGATTGAAATGCAACATGCAACATGTTCTTATTTCTCATTTATTGATGCACAAATTAAATGTGAATCTTCCTCTTCACCATCAACATTATTTGTATTAGCCACTCCTTTGCAACTTGCGTATGTGTATATCTTTCTATATAATATACATGAAATAAAGCATACATAATTTTTACGATAAAGTATATTATACGAGTAGTACAACCTATCGATAGCTGTCAATTATACGATGATGAAAAATGACTGTAGCAAGTATAAGAAAAAATAATACGATTATATCAAGATGCGTAGCAAGAAATATTAAATGGTACATAATTGCGAAATTTTCTGGAGGCATAACAACGATTGTACTAAAGAATCTTTTATAAGAAAATAATGATTTGACAAGTGAATTGGCTAGAACATTATTGGCATTTTAATGAAAACACATGCTATGAAAATCAAGAAGCAAGGCTGACAAGGAGTTTAAGCAAAAGGCATAGATCAGATCTAAAACAATAGCAAATAATGGGGTTTTTGAGATATAGTACAATTCAATTTGAAAAATATCAAAAATATATTCTTAAATACAATGAATTAATGATACAATTTGAGTTTTCTGAACCCAAGAAGTACAAAACAAAAATATAAAAATTTTTAATTACAAGGGCGGTCCCACAACTGCCCGACCTAACAAAGAAAAAAAATTTAGGAAAATTTTTGCTTATTCCTCAACATAATCTCTATTTAGCACTATACACTTTTCCCAGCGATATTCTATAGCCTCGATACCTTGTGTATAGTATGAACTGTCTAGCTCATTAAAATAACCATCTACCGCAGACTCCACCACTTCATTGTTGGCAAATCATCTACCACCAAACCATTTTTTCAAATTTGGAAATAGAAAATACTCGCCGTTGATTATTTTTCCTTTTTGAAGATAATCAATAAAAATTATTCCACGTGCATCCCAAAAAAAAAAAAAAAACAGACGCCATAACCTTGCCTGAAGATGGAACTGTCTTCGCTTACTTTGGACACGATTCTTCCCTTTCAGTCCACTCTTTTGACTGCTTCTTTGTCTTAGGTGTGAAGTAGTGGTCTCATCCATAGTTACAAGTCGACGCAAAAACTCTGCTTTATTACTGTGAGACATCGCCAAACACTCTATAGAAACATCTTCACGACGTTGTTTTTGTTCTATTTTGCACACAGCTTTTTCGTCTCCAAATTTTTGGTCATATACGAAGTATAGCACTTTTTGAAATGCCTGTAATTTCACCTAACTCACGCACCTTCAACCGGTGATCATCCAATACCATTTTGTGGATTTTCTTAACCGTTTCTGCCGTGACCACCTTAATTGGTTGACTACTACGATGTTCGTCTTGTCAGCTCGTACGACCTCATTTAAACTTTGCCACCCAATATTTTATGGTCGTAAACTAACTCGATTCTACTCTACTAGATTCTAAAATCTAGTTCGGTTTTAATATTCTTTGGACTGAGACCTTTCAAATGAAAGTATTGAATTACATAATGGTGACCGAATATTTTCCATGTTTACAAATTCACTGAGGACGTTAACTTTCGATGGCTCAAAAAAAAAAAAATACAAAACAACGTGGCGCCTTAAAACTTAAATCGTATGTTTTATAAGGTTGCCACTTTTCACCAAAGTAATTTTTTTCAAACTACTGCCACCATTTATTTGTCAGGTCGGGTAGTTCTGGGACCACCCTCGTACTAATGTCTCTTTTTTTTTTAGAAATGTGTATTATTTCATATAAGAAAAAATTTGTTATAAATCTGTCATAATTATAATTGTCATAAATCTGACACTTACTACATTCGCGATTTACTTGAATGTGGTTATCAGATTTTTTATATCACTCAAAAGAGAAATCGTGTATTTGTCACTAGTCACTCTTCATAAATGATTTTACCTATTACTGATGTTAGTAGAATGGCGGTTACCTGCTGTTGTAATGTATATGAAACAACTTGAATGTATCACTCTTAATAAAAGTTAAAAGCCTTTGTACATAATCTTACTGTAACAATTGAGCAAAAGCAAAAGCAACAATTGAAAAACATAGAAAAATCGATTTTTATTTTGTTGGAAGAAAAAAGAAAAAGAATATGAAAAATGACCGCAATAACCACCAACCAACCAACGATAGCAACAAAATATTAATTGACCTAATTTCAGTTTTCATCACAATGCCATACGACCATTATCAACTGATACCAAGTATTTACTTGTACTCGTATTATACAATCGAAATTCATTTGGTTGATGAGTAGAATGTGGGTAGTATAGAGTACAAAGTGTCGCTAACATTAATACAATATTTGATTCATTTGATGTGCTTTGTTGTTGTTGTTGTTGTTAGTGTTGTTGTTGTTTCAAATATCCCACGGGTAAATTGCATAAATTTGAGCATTTTCATCTAAATCCCACTTGTACTATTGCTTTTAATGATGAATTTGCCATCTACCTGTTTTATTAGGGCGCGCTCTCTCTCTCTCTCTCTGTCTCGCTCTCGTAGACATACACAAATATATAAACACAATTAAATATGTATGAATGTCCATTTTATGAATGCACATTATAAATGCGTACAGCTTCTGGGCTTGATTTTAATGACATTTTGATTATGATGCTCATTTATTAAATACTAAACAAAACTTTAGCTCATTCGATCTCACACTCACTTCGGTTTTCTTTCCTTCTATGGGATACGTATGCTACTGGCTGAGTTGAGGGAGCTTGCTTATTGTTTGGACAGTGTGGCGCTTTTATTCCGAAGCTAGATACTATATTTTTTATATTCTCTCTTTGAAAGTGGAGGGCCATGTGAGAGGAGATTTAATTTGAAAAATATGTTCTATTAGTGCAGTTTCCTGGCTATTCTACAGTGGTTGTTATTGCTGTTCATCTGTTTTAATCATTAAATCATTCATTAAAATTGATTTATATTTTCAACAGCACTCAAATCATTGCCATCAGACATACATAATATATGTATGTACAGATTATACATATACATACATAATTGCTACTGCATTTGTGTTTTGGACGACGCATATGCCATATGCTTGTGTCACTATTGATCCATCGAAATAAATGCTCTGCCTAAGGCGACATTATTATTGGATGTTACTAGCAGCTACTTGTATAAAAATAATAAATAATTTTTTTTTATTTAATATGCATTAAGTAGGTATACTACGTATATACTCGTATTTGATTTTTATGAGCCCTGCTCAACGTTTAGCAGCAAATATGAATATAATACAGTATTTGTATTTGAGAGGCAATATTCTTGTTGTTGTTGTTGTTATTAAATATTTCCCATCTTTGGAAACTTTTTTCATATTTCGTGTGCGTGTGTGTGTGTGTGTGTATGTCTATAAATTTATATTATAACCATTAAAATATATACATATATACCTACATATATTTACTTTTATTCTGGTCATTATTATTTGTACATAAACAATATTTATGATTAATACAGAAAGAAGAAATAAATGAAATTTATTGTTAATTTATGAATTGGAATTTAAAGGTATAATGAAAAAAAAAATACAAAATCATATTTTCTTAGCGATTATTATCACGTTTTTTCTAATGATTACACATAGTACCACAAAAAAAAAATCAAATGTCTGACAGATCAGAGAAGTGACATTCTATGGATTTTTTTATACCTGCGGATTTGTGCCATTGCCTCAAGAAAAACGTTTTTCGGCTATTTTTGCAGATTTTTTTGGGTTAGAAGAAAGCCTGTAGGCGATATTGAAAATCCGACTGCGTATTCAGGTTCAACGACTCAAAATCGGAATACTCGGAAATGTGAATACTCGGATCCATCGGAATGGTACTATTTTAAAGTCCACGGTTTAAATTATCAAGAACGTCGATTTTTATAAAAAAATATATAATTTGTAAAATGTTGAGATAGAAATCGGAGTTCCTTTTAAGATTTTTGATTGAACAGATTTTTTTTAAGTATATTTCACTAAAAATTATATTTATATACTAATATACTTTATATACTGATTTTTGAGAAGTTGAAAAATAGGGGGATGTTAAAAACTTACCGAAAAAAAAAATTTTTTAAAAATAAAATTTGGAAAGTTTAACTTTGGTAATAGCGATTTTGCTTAAAAACCCCTAACCATGATAAACAGAATAGAATCGAAATAGTACTTTTTTAAAGTCCACGGTTTAAATGATCAAGGACAACAATTTTTATAAAATTGTATATGTAATTTTTAAAATGGTGAGATAAACATCGGAGTTCTTTTTAAATGATTGATTGAACACATTTTTTTAAAAGTATATTTCATTCAAAATCATATTTATATACTGATATACTTTATATACTGATTTTTGGGAAGTTCAAAAATAGGCTGATGATCAAAAATTACCGAAAAAAATTTTTTTTATAAAATAAAATTTGGAAAGTTTAACATCGGTAATACCGATTTTGCTTAGATACCTCTAATATGACAGATACACATATTTTTGAAAAAAAAAATAATAATCATGATTGAGGTTGATATGAATTGATATTAGTAATCATATGTGTCGAGCCTCGATCCATATTTTGAACATAGTTTTCTATGAAAGACAGGCGTTGTTTTCATACGATTTCGCCCATTCACGAACTCATCCGTTTATTGGAAAATACATACAAATGGATAGACAGACAGTCAGACATGGCTATCTCAGTATATATGTATGTCGCCTGCTGACATACATATATACTGCTACAAACGGAAGAGCGAACTCAATATTTTTTCTTATGAAGAATTCTGATTGTATTTACATTATATGCTTTAGCCTTTATTTAAAACCACATTATCATTCTTCATTTTCATATATACATATATGTTTATATTGAGAAACCACTGTGATTGACAGACTGAAATTTTCAAAATTGAATTTGAAATTTAGTTCATCGTAAACGCACTAAATAAATATGAATAAAGTACATATTTATTTACATTAAATCGATATTTCGAAATTCTATGAAATATTATAATTGTTCTCTGGCTGAAAAAAAAACTTGTTTAATATGTAATAAACCAAGCAATATGATATTATTATAAACAAAATAAATTTTGTTTTTGGGCTTCTGGTCATTATAGTTGATGATGTTTATATTTTGTTAATTTTTTGTCTGCATTATTGCACTTTAAAATTCTTAACATTTCTACAAAAGTTCTTTCCCCCCAATTTTAGCATATGTTGCATAAATTTTTAATACATATATTTTTGTGGTCATATTTTTTGACCTTCAAAGACATTATTCCAAGGTCACAAAAATGCATTTTTCTTATTTTTCACTTTTTCTTTTTATACTTCTCTTTTTATATATATTTTTAGACATACTTACGAGTAATAAATAAAATAAAATGTACCACAAAAAAAAAAAACATTAAATTGAATAATATAAAATATTGATGATGGAATTTCGTTAAATGCATTTTAAGCATTATGATATTTATTAAATCATTAACATTTTTACAATACAATTACAGCAACATTTTTAATTAAAATTAATTTCGAACTTAAAAAGAATTTCTGCTTTTATGACGACTTCTAAGAATTTTCTAATAATTATACCACAGCGGTAAAAATACATGCTAGTATATGATAATACAGCAAATTATTTTATAACTCATTAAAATTTTATTTCGACAGATATAATACTCGTATGCTGAACGAAAAGCATTAATTTATTTAATAGCATCATAAAAGTGATATTATGTAGAATTTTAACGCCATCACAAATTTTAAGATTAATTGAATTAATGAATTTATATGTATTTTTTCAAATATTGTGCGAATTTGGAATTTAATTAATCTTTTATTTTTTTTTTATGTACAATATAAATCGATTTCGTGTTGAAGATGCTTGTGAAATAAAGAGTTGCGTGAATGTATTTGATATTCGAATGATTCTCTTTACTCTCAAAACATGCACAATATTTGCAAAACATATCTAAATAGAATGAGAATGAGTGAGAGTAAAATATTAGGCAAACAGAATACCCCACTCATTTCTTGTACAAGAAATATTCCATACATTCGTTTTTTCTCTTCAAATAAACGAATATTTGAGAGTACTACGAGAGTTGGAGAGTACTACGAATGTGTTGTACGTTATAATTGTAGTTGCTTTTCATGACAGGCACTGATGAATTGTATTACTGCAAAACGAATATTTAGAGTACTCTCAAATGCTTTTTGTCCATTTGCAAATGTTGAGATTCTACTCATTCTATGAAAACGAAACCTATACTCCATTCCATTCTATTTCTATTTTATTCATTCTAATTCGTATTTGCTTCGAGAGAATGAATGAGAGATTCTATTCTAATATAAATAGAGTGTTTTGAACATGCAAATGAATATATTCCTTCAGCGCTCTATTGTGAAAGTGCTATATTACAAAAAACCTTTTTTTTTAACTATCAATACTATTAAGGTATCGGATTAGAATATAAGAGTGGTAAAAGTCGTGTAGATTTATCTGAAATATAAGAATATGAGTTGGAATTACAAAAAAGTAGTAGATTATTCTCCACTAAGCTACGAAACATTCAAATTGCTCTTATGGCTCTTATATATTTAAATTCTATAGAATGCGCGGGTTGGTAAAATTTTAAAATATTTCAACATATCTCTATTTTTTTGATATACGTTTTTTTTTTTAATAAAAATATGAATTTTTAATATGGATGATGATATGATTCAAACCGAAACGGATATTTTGTATTTCCATCCACACCAATATTTATATTTACTATGCATACCACATAGTTGATGTATATAAATAAATTTGTATGCATTTGTAACAATTCTACGTTAACCCACTGACACATTGACATCATCAGATTAATAAATGTGACTGCGGTGGCTGCAACCGATGCAGCAACATTGGATGGAGCATTTAAGCTAAATGTACTCCTGTATTTTTTTTTTTTTTTGTATGCCATAGCGTAATACTTTGTTGTTGTTTACACTGAAATCCAATACCAGATGGGACGAACAAATGTGAACACTCAGTCGTTTGTATTTTCCTCCTATTTTGTTTTTTTTTTCTTTCTTTATTGGATTAATCGAACATAACAGCAAACAATTTATAAATTTTTTTTATACAATTTCATATGCACGTTCATTCGTTTTCAATTTCAATTAATTTATGTTGTACGAGATAAGCTACTATGGTTGTAAACGATTGAGCGAACAAAATTATTAAAAAAAAAAATCAAACGCCAGAAATCAACTGGGGCACACAGTCCACTCAATCGGTCAGTCGATACTAATTTGTTTGTAACCGTTCACAATGATCCATATTTATTCCTGTTTATTGCATATTAATTTTGAGCGTTGTGTACATGTGAATTTGTTTGCTATTTCTCTTGCCGGAAATGACAAGCAATTGTGACGTTTGGTGTTTTTTTTTTTTTGCAACAGAATAGTTAATCTTTTCTTTTTTTTTTTGTTATAAAATTTGCTATTTTAAAAAGTAAACCACATTCTTTTATTTTATAATATTAATTAAAAACTTGTTTACTTTTGCCTATTAACCCATATGTTGATTTAAAGCAATACCAATTTGCAAAAAATTGTCTAAAATTAACTGTAAAAGATATTTGAAAAAAATGAATGACAGAAATCTTTTAAATTCTTTTGCTTCGAAATTATTTTACTGGTTAACTGGAATATGATTAACAATTACACAATTTTTAGACCTAAAATTAATGCTAAAGTTTGAAAACAATACTTTGCTGCAGAAAAATGATTAATCGGAATTCTTTTTTTTTTTGCAATATGTCATATAAGTTGCCAAAATGATCTGCTGATGGTTGAAAATGTCAAGATCACTCACGGGTTAATGTTGTATTCGAGAAAAAAAAAACTTAAACGTAAAAGCTTTAAAAAGTCTGAATAAAGACTGTTAATACTCATGTAACTGTTAATCAAATGTAATGAAAACACTTAATTTTTGTACTCTACCTGGATCTGTGGGTGCCGTAGCTCAGTGGTTAGTGTGTTGGCCTTCTGATATCTAGGTTGTGGGTTCAATCCCCGGCTGAAGCATAACAAATTTAACATCGAAAAGATGTTTCTTTCGAAAAACCAAGCAATTGACAATTCTTCCGGTAGTAATAATTTGCATTGGAAAAGCTTCTAAAAGAACTCTGCTGTAAAGCTCAGAAAAAGTGATGTCGCAAGAGTTCTGACGTTCGGAACCGTCCAAAATTTAACACGCACAGCAGTAACGGAAGGGAAGCTATGCCAAAAAGCCCTTCGAGGCTTATAAGTGCCATATAATTATTATTATTTACCAGAACCTGTACTGTAACTAGTTTGGACATACCATAAATTCTTGCAATATTAAACCCGCTCTACTAAATTTCTGTGAAACAATTATGTATACGATCTTCATTGTATCACTTTGTCGGCAAACATTGTATGTATATTTGATATTTGAAACTAAGTTTTGCCTATGGCCATCAACCCGGCCCTACACTCTCTACTCTTTCTCGTCCTGCCTCCCTCGTTGTCATCTCAAGCGCTTAGTTATCTTACAAATGCGTTGTATGTACACAAATATTCAATGTACATAAAATAAAAACAAAACAAAGCAAAAAATAATTCCAATGAAAGAAACAACAACAAAAATCAATCAACCGCAACCAGCATTAGCAACAACACAGCAGCAGCATCAGCAGCCACAACACACAGCCAACCAGCCGACCACATCAACATCAAATAATACCGTCATCATCATCTAACCACTCGATTCCCTTAATTACACAATAGTGCGAGTGCTGGCGTTTTTTTTTTGTTCTCTCTTTTTTTATATTCTCTACGATTTATTTTCTTCTATTGTTTTTTTTTTTTTTTGTTGTTATTCATTTTTCATTGGCAACACTGCTCCACTTTCAATGAGCTCGCTGGTCACACACCCACATGTTTATACATACATACATACATTTACATTAAATCTATATACAAACATACATACATATATAGGATGCACCCCGCTCCGCACCATATGGAACCAGTAAGCCACAAAAATAAACTTGTGTTTGTATTCACTTTTGTTTAACGACAATTGTTGTTTATGTTGCCATCACCTATTTGCATCTGTTATGTTTTTTCGTAAGCAATTGCCTGATTCTACCATTAGCAATTTGCCATTTACATCTCCTCGCCCAACAATTGCCAATCACACACAGACATCCTCAGACATGCGTATATTTCTCACTTATTATTCTTACCGTACATCAATTGTCTATCCATCTATCTATCGTATCGTATCTACAAGTATCTATAGTAATGAAAGCATCTGTAGTTGACTTTAGCTGCATGTGGGTATACATATATGGTGTTAACATAGTGCAATGAACACAAACTTACAATGATAAATTTAATTTTCATATTGTATACTTACTCGTATTTACATATTTCTATTGATTTTTCTATTTCAAACAATTCAATAGCAATTTGGTTGGACATTGTAATGTGTACCGGAGAAAGTGTTTTCCTTGTTTTTAGACTTTAAATGATAACATTTTCATTAGTACTACTATTAGCTGAAATTGAAATTGGTATGAGGGCGGTCCCAGAACTACCCGACCTAACAAAGAAAACAACAAATTTGGAAAAATTTTACTTTATTTCTCAATATAATCTCCTTTTAGCTCTATACACATTTCCCAGCGTTATTCTATAGCTTCGATACGCTGGTTATAGTATGAATTGTCTAGCTCATTAAAATAGCCATCTACCGCAGACTCCATCTCTTCATTGTTTGCAAATCTTCTACCACCAAAACATTTTTTCAAATTTAGAAATAGAAAATAATCCAAAGGAGCTAAATATGACAAATAAGGTGTGTGCTGAAGCAACTCGAGTGTTAAATCATTTATTTTGGCCATCGCAATAGCGGATGTGTGAACTGGTTCGTTGTATTGATGAAACAACACTTTCCTTTTCGCCAAATGCGGTCTCTTTTCTTTAATTTCATCACTTAAACGCTGCAACATATGCAATTAGCATAATACTCGCCGTTGATTGTGTTTCCGTTTGAACATAATCAATAAAAATTATACCACGTGCATCCCAGATGCACGTGACAGTTCCATCTGCCTCTGCAGATGGAACTGTCTTCGCCTTCTTTGAACACGATTCTCGCCTCTCAGTCCACTGTTAAATTGACTGCTCCTTTGTCTCAGGTGTGAAGTAATGAACCCATGTCTCATCCATGGTCACGAAACGACACAAAAACCCGGTTTTATTATTGAGAGTCATCGCCAAACATCTATTTTGAGCAAACGCAACACCCATTTGGCACACAGCTTTTCCATCTCCAAATTTTCGATCAATATACGATGTATAGCACTTTCTGAAATGCCTGTAATTTTACCCAGCTCACGCACCTTCAGCCGGCGATCATCTGGCGTGGCCAGCTCAATTGGTTGACCACTACCGTGTTCAATTTGTACGACCTCGTTTAAACTCTGCCACCCAATATTTTATGGTCGTAAACGAAGGAGCAGACTCACCCAGAGTAGAATATAGTTCAGCTTTAATATTCGTTGGACTGAGAGCTTTCAAATGAAAGTATTGAATTACATAACGGTGACCAATTTTTTCCATGTAAACAAATTCACTGAGGTCGTTAACTTTCGATGGCTCAAAAAAAAAATACTAAACAACGTGGCGCCTTGAAACTTAAAACATATATTTGATAAGGTTGTCACTTTTCACCAAAGTAATTTTTTTCAAACTACTGCTGCCATCTATATGTCAGGTCGGGTAGTTCTGGGACAGCCCTCGTACATACGATCGGCTAACCAAATTTAATCAATTCTTTTTTATCTTAAGATATATTATATTCTTATCATTATAATTGTACTAATTATATATGGTGTTGGTTGACTGGTTGGTTTAGGTGCTGCTCGCTAGACAGAAACCGAGACTCAATTAGCACATAGAAAATCGTAATATTGATACACCACTCCTGGAGCCACTGAAGTGAGACCTATACGAACCATCTTGATCCGTTAATAAATCTGCTAATGTCGTCTATTTTGTTTCCAGCAATTTCATTTAGGCTATCCATTACGAATTTCCTTAGAGTTCTATGTCGTAAAACGCCCAGACTTGGGCACTCACATAGATAGTGGAAAACCGTCTCCTTGGATCCCTCTTGTTTGCAGCTTCAGCATCTGTCATTCTAGGGTCATCCCATATTCTCTGCATGGTCACCTATCGGCCAGTGACCTGCAATAGTGGAGGCGATTCTGAAGATATCTATTCTTTTCTTTCTTACCAATTCGTCGGTTCTTAATTTATCACATTTAGGCAAAGTTGCTTTTACTATTTTACAGGCGCCAGCTCTTCACCACCTATTTTCTGCCTGGGTGGAAATTAAACATTGATTTGAATTCAAGTTATTCGAAAAACATCGATCGCATTTGTTTTTTGTATAAAAATAGAAAATGAGAGATTGTGAAGTTCTTATTTCATTTGTATGTATTTTCCCCCTATTTTATGACAATATCAGTAATATATCTGCTAACATGAAATTATAACTTTTAATGTATTTCACATTAAATGCTAGTTTTAACACCTGCCGTTTTTGCTACCCCCCAATCGGTGGTGAACATTCCTTTTATGTGCTGCCATCAGATGGGTATAGGGGTGTAAATGAATGCAAAAATATTTGCATTCTATATATTATCGAATGTCATATTTTTTAACGCTAACAATTTTATCACACTTTAACGCGCGTTTCTATATATAAATACACACCCATATATTAATAGTTGTATATACGCCCGGTTTATTAGCTTTTAAATATATACGTAATTTAATGTCTTCTCTTGTTTTCTCTCATCGCAATTTATTCCACTCACATTAATGATAATTTTCCATCATTTTTCTGTTATATACAATACATATATATGTGTATATTTTACTATGTGATAACACATACATACATAAATAAGTAATAGCAGAAAATGCGCTTCTTCATTCTTAATTTATTTCTGCAAATATCTGCGTTGAGTTTGGGTTGCTTTGGTGGGTTAACTAATACCAATTTTTAATGAGTTATAAAGTGTTTTGTGTGAATACAAGAAGCATACACACACACACACACACACAGACATACAGAGAACAAAGCCAAAACCCCCCAGAGCAATAGAATAGAAAATTTCAACATGCATGCTTCGTTGCCAGCTTTAGAATGTTTACATGAGAAATTTACCCCATAATTATTCTTACAATTACCCCCTATATCACTCTCTCTCTATCTCACTCTCTTAGTAACACTCTCTACACTTCTATCTCCCTCTCTCTCTATTGCCTTTGAAAGTTTCACATTATTTGCGTTGCAAATTTAGGTTAAGTACCTTTTGCGGTTTATTGAGCAAATTGGCAAAGAAGGTGTTATACCAATGCTTTGGGGTATTGTGCGATTTGTGTTTTGTTATTGGTGTAGATATTGTACTACTCTTACTACTACTGGGAGCTGGCTATATAATATAGAAAGGGAGATGGTAATTGCTAGTGGCGATAATGTTTGTGATGAACCTCAAATATTTATTTGTAATACGAGTGATACGATAAAAAAAAAAGTCGAAAAATTTAATAGAATGATTTTTCGATTTTTCATATCCGCCCCCCAGCAGTTTAATATCACTCTGTGGGGCGTTAGATTTTTAATTATTTTTAATGTCCGCATAAATGATGATCATTTAATTGATATTAATAATAACATTGCTAATAATGGGTAGCAATAAAAGGAGGGTAAACACATATACTCGTACATGGTGACCTCTGAAAAAAAGGAAAATACTTTCTTACATAAAATTAAATTTGCTTTTATGACTCATATTTTTTTTTAGCAAATTTCTATTATTTCATTTGCAAATACTTAATTAATGTAAAAACCAATATTCCTCATATGACCACAATTTTCTGGCTTTCAAGTCGTATGTTAAAGATAAAATATCGAGTCAGTGGTACTCTTTAATATTAGAATTCTTCATAATTAAACGTAATTACCAGATTTTTCAAGTAGCCTATTAGGATGAAGTCAGAACCATTCTTCTTCACTATCGTTAATTGCAAAACATAACAAAATATTCGATAATAGTTCCACAAATGACGTCATGGCTAATTATTCTTATTTAGAAGAATTAAGAACTCTTTTAACCGCAGCATAACAACAAACATAGCTTTTTTTTTATTTCTGGATGTAACTATTTAAGTCAAAAGAGATTTTAACAAACATTAACAAGTTGCTCAAAAATTTGTTGCAGCATCCGATTAGCTATAGGTTAGGTGTGCTGTCAATATTTTCTATTAGTTTGAATTATTCATATTTCCATAAGTTTCTCCTTTAATGCGTATTCTAATCTGAAAGAGTTTCTGAGCACTTAAAAAATTATCAGGTCAGTCCATAAGTTTGTGCGTTTTTCTTAGGTTGTTTTAAAATGAATAAAAAATAAGTTTTCAGTATTTATTAATCAATAATATATTTTCCTGCATTATTTACAATGTCTTTTCAATGTTTAGGGCAAAGTTTTAATGTCCTGCTCAAAAAATTGTTTGTCCTTGGAGCCAAAATACTTGTCTATATCCTTTTCTATAGCTTCTTTTGAGGTGTAGTTCCTATTAATTAAATAATCGCAAGGTGCAATATCCGGAGAGTATGGTGGATGCGGTATTAGCTCCCATCCAAGCTCGTTCAGCTTGCCTAAGATCTGTCTTGCGGTATGCGGTCTTGCGTTGTCGTGGTGAAACAAAACTTTGCGTTTATTGACTAAAGGCGATCGATTTTTTTCAAATGCTTCATTCAATTTGGATAGTTGATGGCAATAATAATCAGCTGTGATCTGTGCTGGTTTGGTTCCAGCAGATCAAAATAAATGATAGCGGCCATATTACCCCAAAATAGAGATGATAATCTTCTTGCGGTCAAGGCCATCTCTGGGTGTTGGCTCTGATGTTTCATCTTTATTTAATCATTGTAAAGGACCCATTTTTCATCCCCAGTAACAATACGGTTAAAAATACTCTCATTTTCAAGCATCTGCAGCAGCTGAGAACACACATTCACTCTCTGCTGAAGGTTTGCGACGGAAAGTTTATGCGGAATCCATTTTCCCAGTTTTGGAACCTGGCCCAATTGAACCAGATGCCTGTAAACTGCTCCATGTGATGAATTTAATCATCCAGCCATCATATCGGCTGTCAAACTTGGCTCAGCTTCCGCGAGTTCCAGCAAGGCGTCGGAGCTAAAGACCTCAGAACCATCAGAGCCACTTCAGAATTCGGAAAACCACTTTTGCGCAGTCCTTAGACTAACGGTATTCTAACTCATGAGTTGCGTTTATTTCTGCAGCTGCAGTTGTTGCATTTTTTCCACTTTTATAAAAAAAAATATGCCTCTTATACTCGTTCGAAGATTTCATTTAATTATTTAACAATGCGTACTTCTATCCGCGATTAAAATCACTTGCTGAATGCACAATACACATCAGAGAAAACAAAAATAGTTCCTTTATCTCCCACGAATCATTTTTTGTACGCAAAAAGCGCCTACTGTGAAATTATTGAAAAAATATAACGCACGAACTTATGGACTGACCTGATATTTGCCTATAAATCGTATACATTTTTTGGACATATCTATTGTAAAAAAAAATGCATTTCACAGAAAAGCAAAATATTACTAAAATGTTGTTACAACATTTTACAACAACAATCAAAATAAATTTTACAAACATTATACAAATTACTACATAATGGTGTGGATGCATGTTGATATTTACAATATAACTTTGTCTGTGACATGATACATGTGCATGGTGGTGCATGACGTTGTGATCAGTTGGTTCACTGTACTGTGTACTACGAGTATATGCTTCATTGATTATATTCAGCGTTCAATAAAAATTTGTTGCAATCATTGTTTGTAGTATATGATAGTGACACTATACTGTTACAATAATGCCAATAATAATTTTGGAAATTGTACAAAACAACAACAACAGCAATACTTTGTTGCCGTAATTGAACACAAATGGCAACAATGGAAATCAATGTACCATGTTTCTAGGTAGACTATGTGTGCAATTTACAAAAAAGAGGTGTGGTATATAGTCAATATTTAAGCGTGTGCATCATAAAGTTTATTATTAGTTTGGCTGTTTGGCTTTGTGTTCATATAGAAAATAAACGATATCTACTACTTTCTTGTTCAATGAATTCATTTAAATCATCATCTATAACATCCGCAGTTCCATTCAGCAACTATGTACATAGGTGTGTATTCAAACAATTCAAATTCCATTGAAATACATCATAAGCCACATATTCGAGCTCCTTTTTAAACACACACACATACACACTGACTGGTATAGAAGTTGTTTTCTAACACCTGTCAATTTGAATTTACAAACTGTTGCCAAACGCTGGCTGCACTTGATGAGCACTGAAGGATAGCGTCAAAAGAACCAATATATCCTTTTTTTTTTGGGTTTTGTCTTCTTGCCCTTCTGTCTGCCTGTTTGCCATCCATATTTGGATGTTTTCTCATTGTTGTACTTTTGAACTTCAATTTTTCAAACAATCATTGGTTGGTTGATTTTGCAAATTTCTCCCAGTTACAGTACACACTATGTACCAGCATCAGTGCATCAGTTCATATAAGTATTCATCTATTCAACTGTCTATGATGTCAGTTGATCATCATCAACATTATCATCGTCATTTCAACAGAATTTCACGTACACTCAATTATGAGCTGACAATATTACCAACCAACAGACAAGTAGTTGGCCAACCAAACAGCAAACCAACTTTATCAAAATCATATATTCTGCACATTGTCGTTGTTATTAGTGATGATGTTGCTATCGAATTATAAAAGACTGTTGCACCATCGCTCTTCCTCTTCATATATGGGTTCTCTATGTGAATATTTACTTATGTACGAGTATACATGAACATTTGACCGAGTAAGAGGACATCATTTGCATTGAAATGCAATGTAAAAATTGCTTGCTTGACAGATGTTGCTTTTCTATACACACACCACACACACTCACACACACACCTAGGTATGTAAATGCATATATTTTCTATGTAATTGCTATTTTCATTGCTCGTCATGCATATGAACAAGAGTACTTAGAAGTATACCCTCTTGATTAGCTGATTTATTGATGGACAGTTTTCATGTTTCGGTTATTGGCATAATGAACAACAATCTAAAGAGTTGCAATAATATGAATGAATAGGATATGTAGCTATCGTACATATGTATTAGGAATAGGAATAATAATTTCTGCATTTGGCAACACCTCATTGTGTCTGGTCAATAAATTGGTGATGACATTGATGTTGTTAGGAACCCAAGCGTTCAAAATCTTACATTTTCGAACGAATGTATGTATTGCTTGAATTAATCAACAATATTCGTCAGGAAGCTATAGTTGTAACTAAAAGTGTATATGTTTTGAAATAAATGTTGATTAAATTGGCATTGAATTGGATACTACACTGCAATGCAAAAATTTCAAAAATCGTCGCCCACCAGCTAGTGAATTTTGAGAATACAAGCTGATAATTTGCTTAGTTTGTTCATTTCCATTCTTTATTTAAATTAACAGGTGTTTATGCCGATTAGATCAGGTACAGGAAAGGGGTCCTTTGCTCACCGTTCTCCAACTAGTTAAATATAAGGTCTAGTAAAACATTATTTTTTTTGCATTAAATTGAAGGTTTTATTTAGCATAGTTAGAATGATCCGATTTAGGTCAAATATGCATCGTTTTATTCGATAACTTGTTGCCATTTTATAGGTAATTTCATAATGCCACTCTCATAGAAACCCTCGTCCTTTTGGCAAAAAACTGAGACAGTCGATTTTCACAAGCTTCTCTTGAGGCAAATTTTTCACCAGCAAAATCATGCGCCATAGACAGGAAGGTCCGGACTATAAGGTGGATGCATAAGTACTTCCCAACCAAGCTCCCGGAGCTTCTGACGAATCACTATCTATGTGTGTGGCTTGGCGTTATCATGATGGAACACAATTCCTCTCCTATTGGCCAAAGCTGACCGCTTCTGGGATATTGCTTAATTCAGACGGTCCAATTGTTGACAGTGCAGGTCCGAATTAAGAGTTTAGCCGTAGGGAAGCAGCTCATGATAGATGATTCCCTGCCAATCCAACCAAACACATAGTAAAACCTTCCTGACCGTCAATCCTGCCTTGGCCACCGTTTGCGCCGGCGATTTTGTTGCGATTCAGCAGCGATTCGGAGATGGAAATTGGGTCCATGAGGTTTTTTTGCGTTAACTCATGTGGCACCCATGAGCTTCTTTTGTATTCAGCCTTATTTAGTGATTCCAAACGGTTTTTTGTGCAATAGAGACAATGCTTGTAATTTTGTTTCAAGATGTGCTACATTTTGTGTCATCATCATCACCATTTCTAAAAACATTATCATATTCAGAGACATTCAACATGGAGCTCATGATTAAATGATGCAACAACATTGACAGCATCGATTACATTGATAAACAATGGCTGCCAATGTTATAGAGCAATAATTTCAACTAGTCGCACTGCTCCATGTGATGTTGTTGTTATTGCTTTTCTTACCATTGCTTGTCTTGTTGCTCTAGTTTTTCATTTCAGTTTTGCTTCAAGGTGTTTTTCACAAAGTTTATTTTCTACTATATTATTGCTGCAGCTTCTTTTTTCTATTTTTTTCTTTTTTTTACCTTTTTCTATTCATCGCCTTCATCATATTCTGTTGGTAACAGCTTCGATGTAACCTTTAATCCCATTGAAATTAATTCATACAAATACATATGTATTGTATATGAGTTTGCACATAGGAGCGATTTATAACTCTATGGAGAATCGTGTATGAGCCCTTTTTTCTTTTTTAGAGTATATTATACCCACTACCAAAATCTTTTGACTTTCGGACTTAAAGTTTGAAGATCCTGGAGATTTTTCAAAATGTATATTTATTGAAGGACATTTAGAATGGTATATGTAAGTCTGGGAACCACAGAAGGTTGAAGACAGTTTCGGCAGACATTAGTAAAACTTTAGTACGAAAACTTTGACTCCAAGGAATCACAGCTTCATTTAATTACGTTTGCGTAAATTAGTCTTTAATAAATTAAAGAAGAAAGTATAAGACGATAAACCTGCGATTAAGTTAATTTAAAAGTCGCTAGACCCAATCATTCATTCTTTGAATACGTGGCTTCAGTGCCCTGTTTCTTCTGCTACTATTGGTTACTACTACTCTTATTCCATAATATTTGTATATGTATTTTTTATTTTTTATTTTTTATTTTTTATTTTTTTTTATAATTCTGAAGCAAAAATTCTTCCCTTGAATGACTGACTATCTACAATATCCAATATATAAGTTATTATTTCAGTGATTATTTATAGTTCAACTGAAACTAACCACTCGACAAACTTTGCACATGCACAGTATTCACACTTATTTTGTATGATTTTTATAATAAAAAAAAAATATACGTTTTGTACATACGAATTGAGTATTTTTCTGTAGTAGTATCGTGTAGAAATTGAATGAAAATACTTAGAAGAGTGGAAATAGTGTTCACTTCAAAATGTTAGTGTCAAAAATGATAGTCACATGTATCCAATCGCAGTGTGTTTATATACATGTTGTTATGAAAGTAGTACAAGAAATTGTGTTTCAAATAAGCAATAATTACACAGAAGGATTCAGGTTAGAATTTAAAATCGCAAACTTGTGGAACGAACAATTTTAAAAACTAGACATAAATTGTCACTAGACACTGCGAAGATGCTTGAATTTGTACATTATTGGAAGGGACCTATTTGACAATTCAGGACATAATGAACAACACGTCATATCTCCGATCACAGTTCGAAACTGTGTCACAAAACTCTTTTAGAATGATTTTAATGACTAATATGAACTGTTGAAAAAATAAAATAAGTGGGCACCATTTGAAAAAATTAATTTATATCTGTCTTCTTTGACTTTTGACTACTCCCTGTTAATAGTAATGATTTTGAAAATTCTATAGAATTGTACAAGTGTATAGATGTACATTCCTTTTTTCTCTATTTGTGTTTTTTATTTTCCCCAAATCCTCCTACATTGTATATATCATAACTACAAAACTTATGCTCTAAACTTCCTGCTGTTTTCAACACTCATATATGAGAACATAAATATGTTGTGTGGAGGATGTTTTATGCTACTTTATACTATGGTGCATCATTTGATCTACTTACACATACCTAAATATGGTAAATGTACTAATATCTAGCAAATTTTGAATATTCAACTTTAAAACAAACAACAACAACAACAACAAAAATGTTCTGTTACTGAAGTTTTGACACATGTGTATATAAGCAGTTCTGAAATGAAAATTTTCAACATTTTTTCAAAAAGCTCTCATAAATACACACATATAAATATTCATAAAGTAGAACAAACATTTTAATTGAAAAGTTATTATATGTCTGCTATTAAATGTGATCCATAAATTTACGTATACAGAATTTCATTCATAAGCATCGAAAAAATAATTTTAAAAATTTTTATAATATTTTAATATTATTAGTGTTTAGGAAGTGTATCTGATGCATATTCTATATGCAAAGAAATGTTGCTAAGGCGAAGGCAACATTTTCCTTAAAGTGTTCCCATAAATCGACAGATATTTCAGCATTTTCGTGTTAATATATTTATATTCAATAGACCAAATATTCGATATAGTCTTAAAGAAAATAATTTAAATGCTTTAAATTTCATAAATACGACGCCCAATTTGCTGTTCTACTCTTAGAGATAATATATTTAAATGATGTGTAAACGATTATATTGCTCCAAAGAGATGAATAGATGAATCCAATGATCACAATAATTCATTGTTTTATTTCGATTTCAATTAATGATGATCTGAAAGTTTTAGCAGCTCTTTTGATCCTTTACAATTTGACTTTGATTTTATATTGATATTTCTGCATATTCCCAAGCTTCTCTTTGATCGTTGGCGCTAACCTTTAAGATCGAAAATACTATAAATCTGGTTTTAGAGGAGTCAAGTCATAAAATTACAATATAAGTAGGTACTAAACATTCATTGATTGGATTAAAATCATCCCAAGTATTATTATATACTCCATATAAAATTTTTACAACTTTTATACTATGCACTTGTATACATAAATATGCCGAATTGTTGATTTGATGACTTCATATGTCATGCTATATAGATGATATTTATATACACAATTATACTCTCATGTTCATGTGTAGTACACAAGGTCGAAGTTCAATATAAGCATCTATTAAATGTCCATTAGTTGCTAACTAACCAATATATCAGTTTCAAATTATCTTCTCCAGTAGGCAAATACGTTGCTTATATACATTTATGGTATTCACAAAGATGTAGTAAATCAGCAACATAGTATGTTTTACAAACATGTAGCTATGGGCATTAACTACATGTATGTATACAGTGTATGTATACATTCGTCCGCGAAAATGAAAATGTATTTTATTGCAAATTCATATACTGTGAGTTAGTGTATAATAGTGATGCTGGTGGATGGTATTATTGATATTGGTTCAATTTTGATCATAGAAAAACAGCAACTACATCACAATCGAACGACTAGATGCTAGATGCAATTGCATTTAAAAGTGTTGAGTACCAGTGGCGTATAAGGAACATGTTGATAATATTGCAAAAATTGCCTGACATTGCTGCCAGACTATTACAGATACGAATAGCCCACAATATATATGCGCACACACACGTGAGATTCCTATGCCACAATACCATTGTGTCCTAGTCATATATACATTCTCATAGTTACGTGACGATAAATGCGCAATGTTGTTGCGCCTGTACAATACATATTGCTCATATTATTAACAGTAACATATGTATGTACGCTGTTTTCGGTACCACTACCACCATCAACAGCACCATCACCATCACCATCGCCATAACCATTACAACTAAACCACCGTCAGCACTTCTGCGGCATTTAACTTGTAATAAAAAGGCTTTTAGTCGAAACGGAATATATATATAATATATATGTATGTATATACATTAGGGCGGGTCAAATTAATATGGTAGAAAACAGAAAGAGGACAAATCGTACATAAAAAAAATCTCCTTACAGTCGGCTGGGGCCGACCAAACTATACCCTGCATATGTAGATTCATATATAAAAAGTTTACTCGAATATCCAACTTTTCTTTTATTTCCACTTTTCGAGAAACAATTTTTGCATATAATACTAATTTACACCCGAAATATGGTTGACTTTGACGAAGTAAAAGGATTTTAAGATAATTCCGAGGCTTAGTATGGGAGCTATATAAAAAGTGGGCGTGGCTTACCACTTTCTAGTAAATCCAATTAATTTTTCAATGTTAATCCACACCTTAAATTTGGTGTCCTACGTTGAATAGTTTCTAAGTTATGGTGGTTAACATTTTTGTTTAATTTCCTCAACTTTGTATGGGAGCCCCAATAAGAAGTGGGCGTGGTACGCTGATTTTTCGCCAGATTATTTCCGACTACGATATTAATTTAAGTGTCAATTATGGTTATTGTAGACATAAGATTGCCGAAGTTACAGCTGTTTCAATTTAAAATTTGTATGGGGGCTACGATAAACACTGGGCGTGGTGCGCCCATTTTCTGTGAGCCTAGTTGCTCGTACAATACTAATCCATACCCTAAGTCTCGTTGTCCTAGGCTAAATGGTTTGTAAGCTATGGAGCTTAAAATTTTAGTTTAATTCACTCGACTTTGTATGGGAGACCCATGAAGGAGTGGGCGTGGTACACTGATTTTCTGCCAGATTTTTTCCGACTACGATATTAATTTAAGTGTCAATTATGGTTATTCTAGACAGAAGATTGCCGAAGTTACAGTTGTTTCAATTTAAAATTTGTATGGGGGCTACGATAAACACTGGGCGTGGTGCGCCCATTTTCTGTGAGCCTAGTTGCTCGTACAATACTAATCCACACCTTAAATCTCGTTATTCTACGCTGAATAGTTTGCAAGTTATAACCGGTAACATTTTTTTTAATTTCCGCAACTTTGTATGGGAGACCCAAAAAGGAGTGGGCGTGGCACATTGATTTTCTGCCATATAATTTCTGACTACCGTGTTAATCTAAGTGTCAATTATGGTTATTCTGGACAGAAGATTGTAGAAGTTACAACAGTTTCAATTTAAAAGAAGTACAGACACTTTGTATGGGAGCTACGCTAAAAAGTAGGCGTGGCTCAACCACTTTTGGCGAGGTTATATAGTAATATAATATAAGTCTATGTGCCAAATATTGTTGTCCCAAGTGGTATATTATGTGATTTATAGCAAGTTAAAGATTTTGAAAATTTCGAGGTTAGTCGCTTTGAATGCTTGGTGTGGGCGTGGTTATTGACCGATCATGCCCAATATCAATCCCCTCCGTACCCTTGGATCATAGATTACTTATGCCAAATTTCATCGAAATAGCTCAATATTTACTCAAGTTATCGTGCGAACCAGCCAGGTGACAGACAGACGGACGGACGGACGGACGGACGGACGGACGGACATCGTTAAATCGAAAATTTAATCGACACTGATCACGAATATATATCCATGTCTATATCTCCGGAGATTCCTTCAAGTGGACACAAACATCTGACCGAAATGAATATACCATGCATATTGCATTATGCAGGGTATAAAAAAGACTAAAATTAAAAAAAAATTTTTTGTGTAAATAGCAATACATATTTATGAAAATTCAGCTGGTAAATAGTTTCTTGAGCATTTTTTTTTTTGCTATATAATTTTTGTGCAAAAATTGGAGCCGCCTTAATATAGATTCATATATGTTAAGCGATAGCATGCTGTGCTTATGTGCATCTTTTGGCATCATATATATTTTTGTTGCTATTGTTGTTGTTGTTTTCATTGGTGTTTTCCATTTTATTTGATCAATTTTCATAAGAGTCGGTACTTGTGAATTGTAGGAGTGCGATAAAAATAAGCCAAAAAAAAAAAAACAAAAATGAAAAGCAAAAAGAAAACTTCTTCATTCATTGACTTTTTTACAGTTGTTATTGTTGTTTTTTTTTTTTTTTTTTGGCATTCTATAAGTATTTTCTTCCTTCTCTTCATTGTTGTGCATACGAGTCTATGGTGTCTATGGAAAAGAGAAGCAAACAAAATAACTACATATATACAATACAGAAATAGCTGAAGGCTGTCGAAAATTTGCAAGTTGTTTATTTGTTACAATAAATATGAATGTTTAAGATACAAAGAGATATGAACATGTACTCCTCCTTATTCGTATTGCTATATTATTTCTTTAGTATATGCTATATACATATAGATTATGTGTATGTTATTGATGTCAATGTGTGCAAATATATATTTATGTACATAAGTATATTGTAAAATATTCATATTATTGAACAACAATACAATATCAGTTATATGTATACATAATGTATGCATATGGATACATAAAAATATATTTAGATCAATTCTTGGTTAAATAAATAATGCAAACACCATGTACGAATACTTAGATATTAATGATTTATATATTCATATGTTCCTATATGTAGATAAATATCGCATCAGGTCACAGAGGTATATATCGCATATTGATGGTCGTTCTTCTAACGTTTTTCTAACATTCATATACCAAACACTTCGTTGTCGATATTTTTTATTTTTTTTTCAAGTTTAAGACAAAATTTCTTTCCCTCGTATTATTAACGCGCCTTAAAGTCTGACTTTATCACCATTATTGTCGAATTTCTAAGAATAATTCATTATTATGCGTCTGGTCCTAAAAAATACCTGCATAAATTATTTTCAAATATTTATTTAATTTAAAAAAATTACTTAATTACAATCATTTTTTATAGATATATACGTATTTGCATATGTTTATTGTTAATGTCCAATGCTAACAACATTAAATGTTTACACTCTATTATGTATATAAACGAAATGTTTATATACATATAAATGTTGAAATTTAATATGTAGCTATTGCTATTTACAACCCAAAATTCAATATATACACAAAAAAATTTAAAACAAACATATAATTATAAGTAAATAGAAACAAATTATTTAGCAAGTGCTTCATACTTTGCTAAAAAAAAAAAACATAACAAATATTTAAATTGAAATTACAAACACAATAAAAAACCACACCAAAAATAATAAAATATTGCATTTAAATTAAAAACAAATATATGTATAAATAATTAGGTAAAATTGATGAAAAACTTAATACAATTATGATAGACAATTTGCTATTAAAGCCATATTAATGTCACACATATAAATATAATATGAAATAAATATATAAAAATGTATAAATTTATTAATTAAATAATTCTGTGAAAAAAATAATAAAATTTCCAAATATATAATATAATAAATAAAATGCTATTATCAAAGTCAAATAATTATAATGCATAAATGAATAAATATGTATATAATTAAAAATGAATATTAAATTACAAATAAACTAATTGAAATAATATGAGTATATGAAATAATCTACTAAGAAAAAATGTGTTATTCTGCTTTTTCTCACTCAAATATGCATTTTATAGGCTTGCTATAAATATGAATAAATCCATGAATTATATTTTAATTAAATACATTATTTATTATATTATATATATGGAGTTATTAATTCGCACTTAAAATTCGAGAAAAAGCTTTGCCGCAACATTTCCTCCTTTCTTCGGAAACATGTTTTTTGCAACTTCTTCATAGTTAAGTTTTACTATCGGAAGTATTGCTGATTGTTGACCCACTGATGGGCGCTGCATGAAAAAAATAAATGTTGCCTATCCGGAATTTAACTCAAGAACCTTATTCACAGTAGAACTTGTCCTTATCACTGAAATTATTGCATCGAATTCCTACTCACAATTTCTATTTACAAAACTGTTGAAATAAGAGCACCTCTAATCCAACATTTCAGATTCTCTAATAAAATACAAAAATAATATTTTTCAAAAAGATTTTTATTATAGAGCATTCAAAACAAAAAATATTTTCTTAAATGCAGTAGTCACCGTGAAGGTGACACAATAGAAATAGCGGCTCTGTGGTCACAACGTGATAAGTGGCAATATTTAAATTTCATAGTGGAACGAAAAAATGTTTCTGTCAAATAAAAATTTTCAAAATTTTTTTCAAAAAAAAAAAACATTGTGCAACATTTTTGAAATCGACCAATTGCAAAGGTCAGCATGGTTAGAAAAGAAAGTGGCATTTATCGCATTTTAATCACAGTGACTTCAAGTGTACATACTTTATCTCTTTTTTCTAGGCGTTTTTCTTTTATTCACGCTCTTTTCAATTCAAATTACATAATCTTATTAGGCAAATAATATACATTTTGTCTTTGTAACACGTTTCTTCTATTTCGTATGCAAAAGGTTCATTTTATTTCATTTAGCATAATACAATATTATTGCCGGTGTGATTGACCGAACATAATACAAAAAAAAAACAACAACAACTACAAAGAACAACCTAAATAAAAATAATAAGAAGAAAAGGCAAACAAAAAAAAACAAAAAAAAAGGCTATATACAATTAATGAATGAATGTGAATGAGGTCTTAAAAGGAAAAATTTCAATAATTTTTCATAATGAACTCATTTTCTTAAAAAGGCATCAAAAAAAAAAAAAAATAAGTTGGTTTGTGGGTCGTGCCGGGCTTTTTACAACTATCTTTATTGCTAAAAATAAAAATCAAATAACAACGGAAAGCCAATATAAGACTATATTGATAAATTACAATAAATTAAGAGCATAAAATGCATAAATTATAATAAAATAACACAACAACCATACATCTTAACAATCTCAATCAATTTTAAATGTTATGAAATGATCACGGTAATGAAAATTTACAATAAAAATGCAATAAGAATAAGTAGGAATTATCAAGAAATTTAATTTCAAGTTTGGAATTTATATTGAAGGCGTGATAAAAACAAGCTTTAAATAGGGAATTTAAATGCAGAATTTTAATTTTTTTGTAATTTTAATTTTATAATTCGCTCGTTTGTGCTAACTACATTCAATTAATTTATTTTTAACTTGATTCATCCTGTAGACACTCAAATATGATTTAAATATTTTCATTGATCGCCAGCAGGTAAAAATGCATGCATATGTCATCCTCTTTCCATTAGTGTGTCAATTCTAATATCCATGTATATAATTACTTAGTTATAATGACGTCTTTCATCAGTCTTTTATAGATCTACATGAGAGGTAGCGTTTTCAAGAGTCTCACAGACGGAATACTGAATATGAGTGATTCTCTTGGCTTTTTAGAATTTTAGTCAAATCAAAATTATTTGGATTACATTACTGCTAAACGTACATATATCTAGCGCTGACGATGAAGAAGGTCAAGTATGCAACGTTTTGTTCGATAACTTGTTGCCATATTTTGAAGGTAATTTCATAATGCCACTCTCATAGAAACCCTCGTCCCTATTGGCAAAAAACTGGGACAATCGATTTTCACAAGCTTCTCTTGAGGTGAATTTTTCACCAGCAAAATGATTCGCCATAGATAGGAACAGGTAGTAATCACTTGGTCCCAGGTCCGGACTATTAGGTGGATGCATAAAAACCTCCCAACCAAGCTCTCGGAGCTTCTGGCGAGTCACTATCGATGTGTGTGGACTGGCGTTGTCCTGATGGAACACAATTCCACGCTTATTGGCCAAAGCTGGCCGCTTCTGGGCGATTGCTTCCTTCAGATGGTCCAATTGTTGACAGTACAGGTCCGAATTAAGAGTTTGGCCGTAGGGGAGCAGCTCATAGTAGATGATTCCCAATCCCACCAAACACATAGCAAAATCTTTCTTACCCTCAATCCTGACTTTGCCACCGTTTACGCAGGCTCACCGAAGATTCTACCACCACCGTTTTCGCTTGACGTTGTCGTATGTAACCCACTTTTCATCACCAGTAACCATCCTCTTCAGAAATGTGTCGATTTTGTTGCGATCCAGCAGCGATTCGCAGATGGAAATTCGGTCCATGAGGTTTTTTTGCGTTAGCTGGTGTGGCACCCATACGTTGCGCTTCTTTTTGTGTCCAGCCTTATTTAAATGGTTCCAAACGGTTTTTTGTGCAATGTTTAGCTCCTGGGCATTAGACAGACAGTGCTTACATGACGGTCAGACTCGACGATTTCCATTATTTTATCGATATTTTCAACAATTGGCCTTCCAGAGCGTGGTACATCTTTGACATCAAAATTACCAGAACGGAATCGACGAAACCAAAAAATTGTACGTGATTGGCTGTTACAGTATCAGGACCATAGACACTATTCACATTTTCAGCCATCTGGCTTGCGTTTTCGCCTTAATCGAAGAAAAACTGTCAAATATGGCGTATTTTCTCTTTACTGGTGTCCATCTTTGACGCATGCTCAAACAATACTGAGTCAAGCAATTACAAAACTGTGTGAAAAGTTTATTCACTACGAAATCCTATCTTTCTAACGTCATCTAGGGTAACCCGATCGCACTTATACAACGCGAGATACAGATTACTAAAGCCATCTATTGGAAAAATAATGGATTTATTTTTACTACACCTGTGGCTAAGTTTTTTTTTTCATCATCTTTGCTCTATATGGCTATAATTTAATCAATATCTTAATTTATTTTTCATTTTCGCTATAAATAGAAATGTTGCAGAACTTTCTCTGCTCCATTAGACTACTTTTTAGCAAAATTAACCAAATTTAATGGAACAAACGCAAAAATTAAATTCATACTTTTTGCTTTTTGCATATTCTATTTTCAATCTTTATTTTATTGTTCTTTTTTTGGCAGTATTTCTTCGTTGAAATTGCATGCGACTGATAAAAGTATGTATTTATATTCTTGTTGCACTTTTTTTTTTACCAGAATTGCTTTTTCACATTTTTATTTTTTTTTTTGTTTTTCTTCACCATTATTTACCTTTACTGATACTGAAATATATATCATTTACCTACTCCATTGTATACTAGTACCAAGTATATTTCTACAAGTATGTGAAATTACATTCTTCATATTATTTCATTTCAATGTTTTAGTCACGTAAGACAAAATGTGAAATAAAAAAAAAATTAAAAATAAAAAATAAAAACATGTGATAAAGTATTTTCAACGAAAAACCTTCACTTTTATATACGACTATCATAAAATACAGACATACAAGTTCATTTACATATACATATACACATATTATGAATATGTCATAGATATTTACCTGAGTTGCAGCAAATATATGCAAGTACGAGTATATACATGTGTTATAATCTCAATGAAAGCTTCCAAACATCTCCACACATGCAGGCACAGATTTTATGAGTATACTCGTACATTTGTGTTAAGTTTGAAAATAGCTCAAGAATATGTTGAAATGAGAGCAGATTGTATGCAAATGCAACAGAAAGTAATACAAAAATCTTTAAATAATTTTTATATATTTTTTTTTTTTTTTTTTTTTTTTTTTGCATTACATACCATACTTGCTGCAAGAGTAAAAGCTATAGTAACACTTCTCTGTTTACTTATCCTATAATTAGTCTTTAGATTATTTATAGTACAGCATAATTATAGAATAGGTAATGGTTAAATTCATGTAAGCAATTGATTAATTAATACTCAAAGTGATTGAACTGAATTGAACGGCAACATTCTAAATGCACTTGAATACATTCTGAATCTGAGCTATGCCATACCGAAACAATTTTTTCCTCATTCATCATTTAATTTAAATGTTATAGAGACAGATTACATATTTATAGTATTTTTATATACATATATTTTTTTTACCTGCTGAATGACAAATGATAATGTACCCATTATTACGTTCAATCAACATGTGATCATGTTGGAAACATTGAGGCTCCATTAGCAACATGCATACTCATGTATATACAACATAACTAATGTTTAGAAGTCGTAAATATGATCAAATTGAAATAACAGCTTAACTTATATTATGATAAATTTGAGTTTTAATAACACATGATGTGTTTGACAAAATTTTACACCAAGATTGGAAATTAAAAGGTTAAGAAAATCGAAACATAATATTAGCTATATATTTCGGCAATTTCTGTTTGCACTAAGAAATTAAAAATTAATTTTTTTTTTTGTAAAATTCTTAAAATTGATTTAAGCGATTTTTCCTTTTTAGCCATAGATCTATTCTAGCATATATATATGTATTCTAGCAATTTATTTGTATTCATCTAACTGCATATTTACATATTTATTTACATAGCAATGTACAATGTATATGTACACATATATTACACACACACGTTTGTTGAAAATGCAATTTTCTATTGAATATTTTTACGTTGTGGCAAAAGAAAAAAAAATAAAATAAAATAAAAATGTAAATATCAAAGAGAAATATCACCAATCTGTGCATGATTGCCTTTTATATTTCATCTAATTTGGTTGTGGCATAAATATAAATTGGTTCGAGTGCAATTTTTATAATTCTATTATTTACCTATAGTTGTATGTATTAATAAAAAAATGTGTTTAAATTATTTTCAATATGATTTTATTTGAATATATTTTATATTCATATTTTTTTACATTTTATTTAAAAAGGCACATTTAAAATTTTAAACTCACAATAATACGAAATTTTTAAAATGATACTTTTATGCAGAGACTAATTTAAATACCTTCCTACGGCAACTTTATTTGATATATATGAAAAAGGATGAATCATAACCCATTAATAACCTAAAAATTAACCTTTATTTCTGAGGAAATAAAAATACAATTTACAAAATTATTTCTCTTCTTAAAGAAATAAATAAAAATCATCAAATAATTTTTTTTTGTAGTTAAAAAGTAAAAATCAAACAATAATTTTTATTAATCATTAAATCATATCAATAATTTGATTTTTAAATATCGCTTATAATGCGATGCGATCCGCATATTCATTTGAAAAATATATATAAATACAAAAAAAAAAAGAAAAAAGTATTAATTAACATTTCCAGTATTAAGTTCAAGTTTATGCACTTATCTATAGCATATATACATTTATGTTAAACCCAAATGCTGAGCTACATACCATTTAACCTATGAACACAAGCAATCACTCATACAATTGTTATTCAGTATATTCCCTCATATTTATTATTAAGTATTTCCAACATATCGTCATACATATCTAAAACTGTATCCCTAAATAAATTCAATTTCTGACAATTTCAATTAAGATAAAATAACAACAACAACAATAATGAAAATAATCAAAAAATCAAATGCAAAGTTAAGTGTATTGTACGAGATCAAGCATTGTACGTAGCATGCATTACATGCATTACACCAAATATTCACAGACAAGACCTACATTGAAATTGTATATGAGTAGATATACATATATGTATCCAGTATCCACATAAATAATACCTATAATTGTAGGCATTTTTCCTATAGAAAAAAAAATTTAGTTTATTTGTATCATTTATCATTATTGCAGCTGTTATTGTTGTTGTTGTTGTTGTTGTTGTTGTTGTTGTAATTCTTAATTCAAACCAACCTAACAAAATAATAATGATGTTAAGAGTGTTACGCATGCGCTCATTAATCACACATAGAGAGATTTTTGATCAGGGTACACCAACAATTGCTTTTGCATATTTTGAGAATGTCGTTTTCTTACGGTTGCTTCACCGGACTTTCGTCATGCTAGGCAACGACGAGTATATAAGGTGAAAACACGGAGTCCTCCACGGCAGCGACCCTTATCGTGGTAAGGCCACAGTTACTCCTCAAAGCGGCCAAGTATCAGGGAGGGAAACTCCGTGTGCGATGCACATTTTTCAGTTCCCTGCACCATTCAGACATCAGCACGATTCCAAGAACACCTTGTTTATCTGTTTTTATCCGCCACTGTTATTTTATTTCCCAGTTACTCTGCATGTGCAGAGCATTCCCCTACCCACCACCTGGGGACGCGTCCGATGGGAGACAGACAACACCACGCGAATTGATAATTTTTAGTAATTTTCTTTTTTCTCGAGCCAATCAGTGCTTTTGTCTCTTTGTGTAACATGCAAAACTCGCAGTTTAATAATAATATGAATTTTGATGGATGAAGATACGCTTTGAATTGAATTATTTGAAGAAATCATGAATTAATTTCAAAAACTCTGATTTTATCCATTTTATTATCATTATTTTTTTTTTATTTTTTTTTTTAATACTTTTTCATATATTTTGCTATTTTGTCAAACATACATGAATACATAATTTCCAATTTTTCATGCATATTTTGGTCTTCTCTGCTTATCATAATCGTACCCAAATACAATATATGAGAATCAGCACGCGTACGTGTATTTAATACAATTTGATTAGTACATACATATCTGAAGCACTTGAGATGAGGAAATAGATTCGAAAATTTTGAGATTTGAAGGTTTAAGATTATTTTTCACTTGAATATAAATATGGAATAAAAATTCTATGACTTGGTATACGAATGCTAACAATGGATGGGAAATCGTACTTTCAACAAATAAAATAGTTAGCAACAAATGCAATTTCCTTAAATTTTTTCTTAATTTTAAATCAAAACACATTTGTTTAATGCTTTATGGCAATAAGACTTCCCAATGAGAGTTCAAATTCATGCAGGAATTCAGAGTAAATTTCAAGCTCAGCTTTGAACGATTCTAATTGAAATGAATGAAACAATACAAAGTGCTACACAAGGACGGTGTAACAAGTATATAAATAGTATTATCGGTAGACTTTTTTGATTTCAAATTCATTCAAATTATAAATAACTTTAATACAAAAATCCACATTAAATAAAGTTGTTAAATTTTATGATGTATCGTATTCAATTGCTTTAGAAATGAAAATGAACATACTTTGAATGTAGAAACAAGTACCTAATTCAAACTGAATTTGAATAAACAAAATTTTTTTTTTTTAAAGCCACATATAAAATCAAATTGTTCAGCATTTAAGATTGAACAATTATGATAAGAAAAAAATTAGATTGAGAGCAGAGTTTGAAACGAGTTTGAGTTAAAAAAAAGGCATTTTTTTAATACTTTGTGCGATATTATGTATGTACATAATATACACACATAAAAGTACATAAGAGTTTATATACATGTATCATAATATCATATCACGAACATGGTTTAACTCTTTTGTTCGCTTCATTTTAATACTCGTATATAGGCTCATATCTTGATGTACTACAAACATACGCGTATTCACATATACGAAAGTATATAGATATTGTGTTGTATATCAATCTAATTACTTATGTCACATTTTATCATTTTATAGAAAGAAAAAAAAAATCATATCTATTGTGTACAAGTCTACATACTCATACTCATACTCATACTCATTTATAACAATTTATAATGACAGTCAAAATCATTCATTTTAACGATTAAATGAAGAGAAGAGTTAGAATTGTATTGAAGTGGAATAAAAAAAAATATTCCAAAAAATCAAATGGAAAATATAATTTTAATTTCAATGTAATTTACGCATAAAAATGCGCTACTTATGTGAGGAATATTTAAGTTTAAATTTACAAGTGTCATCATGAATTTAATGTGACATCTTACAACATCAGTCATAATAATACAATCATATTAATAAGTGAGTGGCGTTCGTATACGAATACATATATTTTAACATTAACATTGAGCTTTACTAGGCATTTCAATATTATTTGCTTACGTCCAAGTGCTCCAAATTCTCAAGATTAACAATGGTTTATGATTTGGTGGAAGCAAGCTCTTATATTATGCAGACATTAAAAATCGTCTTTATTTCTTATTTCAAAGACTCGGTTTCCGAAAGAATTTATGTTTTTTTCCTAATTTCGAAATATTATTTGATATTTTTTGAAAGATGTGTGTGTGACAGTTGGCCCCGCTGTACTTTTCTGATTATTCGAACAATTTGTGAACATAGTTTTTGTTTTAAAACATTATAAATACAATTATCAACAAAAAATTGACAATTTTTATTGTTTTAAGGTTTTTTAGAACTTTTTAGAAACCCTTTGTTTTAAAGATAAAATCGATAGTTTCAGGCTTTGGACTGTAAAAAAAAATTGTGGTGTGCAAAATAAAAAAAAATCAACATTTTGATTATTTTGAAAATTCTTCGGAAATCTTATTTTAAAATGAAATCTGTTACAATGTGGAATTTTTTTTTTTTTATTAAATCTCAATATAAAACAGTTCCACTAAATAGTGTATACATTCCACCTTGATCGAAAAGTTCCCGGAATAACCACCGTGTGGCGCTCCCATCGTTCCAGTTTGAGTTCTGTTGTTTTTTGTTAAGTTGGTACATCTATTGTTGATATTCGGTTATTCCGGGAACTTTCTGATCAAGGTGGTCTATGGAAATTAATCTAATACACTATTCTTAATTTCACCATAACCCAATGCTATGCTATATTTAATAGAATATCACTCCAATGCTTTAAATACACTATTCATATTAATTAAATTACTAAAGTCCATCAAATGATATCTGTGCTACACAAAAGAAAAATATATGTAGCTTATTATAATGACAATAGCACGAGAAATGCTAAATATCAAAATGTACGAAAATCCCCTATTTCACATAAATGTATATAAAATCAGCTCGCATTACTACACGTTTTACTACGACTACTTGTTGTCGGTATTTTAGTTGTGAATATTGTTGTTTTACTTAGTTTAGTTAGCTACCTAAAAACAAAAAAAAAACCATTACAACAACAAAATTAAAAAGCAGAAAAGAATATCAAAAAAAAAAAACCATCTCTTACCGAGTGCATTCAACTATTGCACTCATACAAAATGATATGTACGACTCTGTATACTCACTGCTATACGCAATTATGTAGATACAAGTGTCAGCAACATTGTGTGTGCACTATACATTTGTTTATATACCATGTATACATACAATCGCTTGATTGCACAAATTTCATTGTAAATCCCTATAGAAACGAAAAATGGGCATAAATTTATTTAAATTTATTGCATTTAAAAATTTAATGAAATACAAAAAGACAAAATTTTACTGGCCAAAAATTACCGTTGCGCTCTGTTTATTTTTAGAATTTATTTATTTATTTTTTTTTTTGTTGAGTATTTTTATTTATTTATTTATTTGTTGTTGTTGTTGAGTTTAATTGAATTTATGTACTACGTATATACAAAAAAAAGTTACGCTTTATACATTGATTTTATATTTATTTAATTTTATTATACCGTACTCATGATTTCCTTCTCTTTTTTATCATTCTTCGTTTGTCAGCCCTTTTTTTTCGTGTATACATATGCATATATGTATAGTTGTATATTAAGCTCATTTCTATGCTAATTGAGTTTACATAATGTACGAATATAATTACGTAATTTATTCTTTAGTTTCATTTCTCTTTACCTTCTTTTTTTTTCGTATATGAATTTAATTTCTTTTTTTTTTTTTTTAATTTTACTCACGAGCATTCGTGAGCTATCAGCTTAAGTTAATGTGGCTAATCATAAATGGTTTTTATCATAAATAAATTTTAATTCAAAAAGAATAATGAAATTTTCTATTAAGTAATACTAACATTTTTGATCGTTTAGTCATCATAATTTCCATATTTTTATTATCTACCACTTATGATTTACTTAATGCTACATTTGTGAGTGTCTTCGATGTGTTTTACTTCAAAAACATTAAGCTTCACTCTTCTATGAAATAAATTTGACTTCAGAGTTCTACTAAATGGTGATAGTTCCATTATTCCAAGTAAATGGCATTTCTGAGTTCTTCGTCAATATTTTATCTTCAATATTTTTAAGTGCTGTTTTTCAACTATATAACTAATAGTTCGGAAGCACTTTAATCGAATTTAATAAAAAAAATTCATTCCAACTTAAAATACATCAAATTGATAATTTAAAAGTAAAGCCTTTACTTAATCACAATTTGATAAATTTCTAAATCTTTAATAACATTGGGTTGATATTACTCCATACCTCAATACAATCAAATTTTCTAACAAATTTTGAACATAACTTAAATACTATATCTCTCTGTTTATAACATACATATTACATCAATTTATTATATAGCTCAAAAAAAATTATTTATAACCTTAAGAGTATTTCTATGCACCACACTCATTTCTAATCCATCATTCAGACGAAGAATATATTATATACAGGTATATACATAAATATATCCATATAATTATTTCTTATGCTACAACATAATCAGTTAACTTCAGAAATAAACTATGGATAACATGATTTTTTAATAAATTTTCTTTATTCATATATGTAATTATAAATTTGATACGCTTTCATTTACGAACAGCACACACAATTAATTTGTTTAAATCTAAAATGAAATATTAGAAAATTGGTTTTCTTAAATTATGTGGCTGAATAAATATAATTTGATATAAGAAATTACAATAATATTAACAAAATGATGAAATTACATTAAATGTTATTCAATAAATCATTAATTTTAACAAAAAATTAACAAGAAGATCAATTGTATTATTAAAAAAATTTGTTTAGAAAGTATTAAATTATATTACTGAGTCTTTGTGTCTTTATATATATTTTTATATCATAGAAAAGTAGAAAAACAAAATATTTATTACAATCATCATCATCATCATTGTCGGCTGGACAATCCAGATCGAATCTACGCCTGCTGCAGTATTAGTGTCCAATTTTCACTATCCCGCGACTGCGATCTCCATGCTCGTGACCCTCGGGATTTGGCGTCGCCATATTGATTCCATCTATACATCTCAAACCAGGACGCCCCTTTCTTCTTCTCGTGTTCCAAATTTCCAAATAGAATTTGTTGGTATGGTGGGTATGGAATTGTCAGCTCTCAAGACGTGACCTGCCCATCTGAGTTTGTTAATCTCTATGGTCGTGACGATCAAAGGGTGCGCATATAATTGCTGCAGCTCATCGTTGTATCTCCTTCTCCAAACCCAGTTATCATTTATTGCTGCGAAAATTCTATGCAGGATTTTCATCTCAAAAAACCATCAACCTCTGCTTAGCTGCTTCACAGACGACCCATGATACACTTTACACTTTTAAAGTCACTAACAACATCGAAATTATACGAACCTATTGCAAGATTGGCACCCACCTTTTTGATGCCGACCTTCCATATTTTTGGCAAGTATTTGCACTCCCAAATCTTGCATATAAGCTGGAAGATGATGCGAAGCGTATCCTGGCTTAGGTGTTTCAGGTGTTTCCGGCGCAATTTCGTCTAGGCCACAGGCTTTGTTATTTTTTAGCAACTGAACCGCTTTCTCAAATTCTTCGAAGCATCTATCATCTATATTGTGGGTGCCGTAGCTCAGTGGTTAGCGCGTTGTCCTTCGTGGGTTTAATTCCCGGCTGAAGCATAACAAAATTTAATATCGAAAAGATTTTTCGATATTAAATTTAAGCAGGTCCCTCCTAATGCTGTCCAAATTTAACACGCACAACAGTATTGGAAGAGAAGCTAAGTGGTATCACAATGGGCATTTCAGGCCTAAGTGTGTCATCTCAGAGAGAGGGCAGTCACATAACCTAAATTCACCTAGATCATCTATCTGCTCCTGATTTGGTACCTGAGACTCCCTGAGTCCCTGAACGTTTGCAGCATTCTTATTTAGTAGTTCGTCAAAGTGTGTAACCCAACTTCCAAGTATTTTTGCTCTTTTTCTGTTAGTAGGGTACCATCTTTATCTTTGCAGTAGAAGGTTTTCGGGTCGAAATCCCATCTGTCGTTATTGATGTTTTTATAAAAACTACGGGCATCGTTTCTATCCACTAGAGTCTGTAGGTGTTCGAATTTAGCCTCGTTGAAATCTCTCTTTTTTCGTCTTTTTTCGTAGTTCCATTTCCTCTCATCTTAGGATCAATATTATCACCAATGTTGAGTTATCAACTCACTTTCAGAAATCGTCGAGGATATAATGATGAGTCAAAATCAATAAAATCACAGAAACCGATTTCAGAAATTTTCAAAAATTGAACAGAGCATAGCTTCTTCTTCTTCAATCAATATGATTGATGAAAATTGAGCATACCACTATTACTACTGCAGTGTATAATTAAGTCGATTTAGACCGACTGAAATATTCTTAATCGAACACTTGAAAAATAATATGAAAAATTGAGAAAAATATTTACAATTTTTCAATATGAAAATAATCTATTTTTCATTGGTTATAGATTCACATTTTATTTTCAAGAATATATATTATTTATTTTATGAATCGAAATAAAATGACCATATTATTTTGATTGCAAAGCAATAATAATTTTTTTATGTGGCAAGCATAAACATATGTATGTACTTATCTTCAATTCGTGTTTATTTAATAAATAACAAAACTCATTTCAAATTGTTAACAACATTATGAGAAATTCTACACTTTCCATGAGACCCGAAAAGAAAAATACAAACAATGTAACATAACATTTGGGAAGAAAGTATTGTCAAATTGCATTTATACAATTATCTGTCACTCATGCAGTTATTATTAAGAAATATACACTTAAGTACAAAGTGTTAAAATAAATACTATAAAATAAAATTTCAAGTTAAGTTAAGAAAGAAAAGTAGGTGTGTCAAAGAAAGTCAACGACAGTAAAGAAATATTATAAACATAGAATTCTGTTCGAAGAAACGATGAGTTCATTAGCGAATGCTCACTAGAAGAATATACAAGAAAAATAAATGAAAAAAGAAAATACGCTAAATGAGAATTCATAATTACAAAATAAAGAAATTAACACAAATACACAAAGGTGAGAGCTTTACTACACCTTTTAATGGTGTTATGGTAGTATACTATCTACATACACATATACGTTTTATTCATTAAAGTAAACAATAAAGCAATATCTGATGTGATTACTAGAATAATGCTGAATGAAAAATGCGTCTATCTCCTATATAATATTTAAAGTATTTATTGTAGATAATTGCGTAAAAAGCTGAATAGTTTTTCCAATAATGCATATATGTTAGTTGTCGCATTTTAATTAATTTTAATTGAAATCCAATTATTACAGTCTATTTACATTCTTTTTTACATTATTAATACTATAATTATCATGATCATTATACCATTACTAAATACTATTATTAACACTATAGTGTTAATTACATAAGTTACTGTTTACATGCGAATGTTGCAGCAACATAGAAATTAGAAATTGACTCTGTGGTGTGGGAGAGTGTGTGAGAGAGTAATGAAGTATTTAATGAATATTTCGAATAGCAATAAATCATAATAGGTTTTAATGGAATTCATTGTGTAGTGTAGAACAAACAAAAAATACCGATAATAGGCTTATTGCACAATACACCATATAATATGTGTATGTTCAATTACATTAGCATAAAATTTTGTAATAGTAAATATATGTTATAGAAATTTGAAAAACATAACATTGGCAATAATTGAAATGTACAATTTTCACTTTTTGTACTACAAAAATGTTCTTCTGTCATTGATAATTGTGAATGATTAAGGGGGAAATAAAGTTAATTCGTGTAAAAAAAGTGGCACATTTTTGTGATTTTTTTTATGAAACAGTTAAAACCTTTTAATAAAACTAATGGCATATTTTAGTATGACATTTGAAGAATATTGTGTAAAATTTTCATGAAGAAATATTAAAAAATATGGCAATGGCAGCAATTATTCTGGAGTGTCTGGGAAAAAGAGTTGAATTGCGGTTTACCTCATAATAGGGTGTTGGATCATCTGAAATAAAAAAATCCAAATTATATCGTTAGATAATAACTTTGCCCAGGTAACGCTGATGGAGTTTTTCGAAATTTCAATTTTTCACTTTTTGGGAACGATTAATTTGTTATTATAAAATGAAAAATATTAACAAATTTGAAAAAAAACTCTCTAGCGTTACGTCGTAAATTATGTAGTGTTCAAAATTTCAAAACGATCGTTGCAGTAGTTTTGAAGTTATGAGGGACACCGACGTGAGTTGTGGGAAAAACGCTTTGAAGTTTTGAACACTAAAACATTTGGAATGAAACGTACAGAAGCGAGTTCTATCGCCTTAACTCACACTGAATTATCGATGACAGGTCCATAAAGGATGTTGCAATCATCCATGATGTCTAAAGCATCGTTTTTGCTATTGTCTACAATGAATCCTGCCTTCTTTTGTTTGTTTTTAAGCTTCCTGCTCTGCTCGCCCGATACGCATAGAGACAGTCATAACTTCGTCAATTTTGATACGAATGACTTGAAATTTAGACACAACATTTTTGAGATATTAAGCAATCATTTAAATTTTGAAACCCTATTTCTTCCTTAAAGTAACTTTTTCCTATATCATCCATTGAGTGTAATATTAAGAAATTCATATAAAGTCGGTAACTAATATTCGTACATATGGATATTTTTATATCACTAATGATTTCCAACAATAAAGATGACGAGTATAATTTTGCGTTTACGAATACACCAGAACATCGACCTTCTTTATCATTCTCATTAGCCAGATATACCTACTTATTACTTTGCAATAATAATTGTGTTTTTTTTTTGCATTTTTTGCTTGAGCTCCTTTTTTAATTCTCAAAATGTAAACTTCATCTTTTGCTGTTATTTCATCTTTTAATATTTCTTCTCCTTCTTCTTAGTAGTCTTAATATATGGTGTAGTAAAAAGTAATCCATTATTTTTGCATTAAATTGAAGGTTTTATTTAGCATAGCACATAGAAACCATCGTCCCTATTGGCAACATTTTCACAAGCTTCTCTTTGGGGCGAATTTTTCTCAAGGAAAATCATTCGCCATAGACAGGAACAGGTAGGAATCACTTTATCCCAGGTCCGGACTATAAGGTGGATGCATAAGAACTTGACTTCAAAAACGGATCGATTTTGTTGCGATACAGCAGCAATTCGCAGATGGAAATTCGGTTCATAAGGTTTTTTTTTGCGTTAACCCGTGTGTCACTAATACATCGAGCTTCCTTTTTGTATCCAGCCTTATTTAAATGGTTCCAAACGGTTTTTTGTGCAATGTTTATCTCCTGGGCAATAGAAACAGTGCTTACATGACGGTCAGACTCGACAATTTCCATTATTTTATCGAATGAAAACTGCCTGAAAAGTTTATTTAGTACGAAATCTTATCTTTCTAACGCCATCTAGCGTAAAGCCATCTATTGGAAAAATAATGGATTTCTTTTTACTACACCTTATAAATATATGTAGGTAGTCATCATAACATTGTCAGCTTCATTGTCATAGTCATTTTTATCGTCTGGTGATTCTGACTCCCTATCGCTCACATATTAATAACAATCTTACTAAACCCCAATTAATTTACACTCTTTAATATACGTAGTACAAGTAGTTAGTTGTAGCTGAAAGTACAATATACTTAGTTATTTGTACTGTTGCTTTTGTTGATATTTCTGCCAAGTTATTTTGACAGTTGAGTGCATCATCATGCTAATAGTTATTATCATCAACGTTAGTATTTCTACCACAAATAAGTAAATAAATAAACAGTCAAAGAAAGTCATTAGTATCTATTGCACTATAATTCTGAATTTCATATCTCTTCGATATTGTAATTTAAGTTAGATGTTATGCGGTATCACTAACTATCACTTGTTCACTTACTGCCTTAATTTGTGAGCAATTTCGATTTTTCACTTGCCCAATTCAAACAAATGTTATTTACTTAAATCTACATGCTTGGACAAGTTTAATGGCTTTACGTCATGTTCATCGTACATCTTACTACCATACATCATCGTATGTATGTAGCAATGGTTACATTCTTATATCAGAAACTCTATTACCATTTGTCTATCGAACGAGTGTTAAATGAGTTGTATTGTCCAAACAACAGCGGCAACTCATTAAAATTCTGTACGTGACAAAAAAAAAAAAAAGGAAAGACAAAAAAAATACCGAGATCAACAAAAAATTACAACAGAATATAAAGAGAACAAAAATCGTAGTGTGTTTTAGTGATGTGAAAATTTGATATAATCGAATATGCTGTACGAGTATCTTTTGTGCAAAGCTACAAAGTAAAATTGGAGCTATATAGAACACAAATGAATCACAAAATTTAATATTGCAATTATTGGAGTACATATTTGATAAATACAGTATTTTACGTAGTCGTCGATTATTTCGACATTAAGTACAATAGCATTTTTTTGTAGTCATCGAAATATAATAACATGACTAACTTGAAATATTTATAATTTATTGCATACAGCTTCAGTTGATTGTAATGACTTGAAAGCACTTATTGCACTCCTAAGAATTCACTGGAAGAGGGAAAACAAAGCCTAATTGAATTCTGGAGAGCTCAAATGAGTATTCATAGATGTAGCGATACAATGAATAAACCAAATATCTATCTACATATGCTGGGTACCTACATTCATTCTCTATTTTTTGTAGCTTTAATTTTGGTCAACAAATTTTTTTTGTACAATTTTTTTTTTTTTATGTGTTATAGTACCGATTCAAATTAATAGTAAAAATGTTGTATCGCTATGTTGTAGCAATATCGTATAACGGTATTTTTGACTAATTTTTTTTTTTTTTTTTTTTTAGGAAATACCATGTATGTAATTTGTTAACTTTCATATAAATAATTTTTTAAACTATTATATATGTTATACAGGAAAACTTTATGCTTTTATGTATATTATGTATATTTTATTTTGATTTTAGCGTTTTTAATTTATGCTAAAAGAACAACAATAGGATTCTCTATTTTTGAGCAATTAATTTATTCATCTGACAATTTTCGTAAATTGGAAATTATTTTAAATTATTCGCTTATAATAATATAATTGCTGCTCAGCAACATTTTTCTTTTTCGTAGCATCGAAAAAAAAAACTTCCATATCGAAAAGAAATCATGTATAATATGGCTCAGAACTATCCTGTTAGCGTAAAGACAGTGGCCAATCTCTCATTATCTCTCTTGCTAATGTCAATAAGATTTCAGGTTCGTTTCATACTAAGTAATCAAAAACATCTTCTTTGTTTGGAATGCAAAACGACACGGAAAAAATATACAGAAATACATAATAATTTTGTTTTGAAAAAAAAATATTTTTTAGGTCCGAATGTCCAAAGATCATGCACAAAACTTTTCTCTCGAAAACTCCAAGCATCCTCTCATCCGTGGTGGATATTGTCCAGGCTTCTGCTCCATATCTTAGGACAGAAATAATGAGGGACTTATAGAGTTTGATTTTTGATCTTCGGGAGAAGGCTCGACTACTCAATTGCTTACTCAGCCCAAATTAACACCTGTTAGCAAGAGTTATCCTACGCATGATCTCCAGGCTGACGTCATTACAGTTGTTGATACTGATTCAAAGATAGACGAAGTCCTTCACCACCTCAAAAGTGTAATTGTCAATAAGACTCCGGGACTCCTTGTTTGTAGACGCTAGGTACTTCGTCTTGCCCTCGTTCACCGTAAGACCCATTCGACGTGACTCTCGTTCTGATTCAGAGAATGCTGTACTGATTGCTCGCCACTTGATATCGATTATGTCAATATCGTCGGCATACGCCAGCGGCATGATACTTTCGTTGAAGATATTGCCATTATGTGGGTGCCGTAGCTCAGTGGTTAGTGTGTTCGCCTTCTGATCTGTAGATCGTGGTTCAATACCCGGCTGATGCATAACAAATTTAATATCGAAAAGATTTTTCTTTCGAACGGTACCCACCTGTCGGCAAGCAATTGGCAATTCTTTCAACAGTAACAACTTGCCATGAAAAAGCTTCTAAAAAGAACTATGTGACAAAGCTCAGAAAAAGTGATGTCACAAGTGTTCTGCCGTTCGGAACCGGCTAAAATAAGTAGGTCCCTTCTAATACTGTCCAAATTTAAGACGCACAACAGTAATGGAAGAGAAGCTCGGCCAATGAGCCCTTTGGGGCTTTAAGTGCCACATATTTATTTATTTTTTTATTGCCATTATGGCGTAAATCTCGTATAATTTTCTCCATAATAAGGTTAAAGAAATTACACGATAACGTGTCTGAAACCTCGTTCGGTATTAAACGGAGGGGGAGAGGTCCTTCACGAATTTTCACTGCACAACGAGAGTTAAGCAAAGTGAAGCATTCTGGAAAGTTGAATGAGTTTTGTAGATATACCAAATTCAGATATAGTTATGTAGAGGTAATCCCTTATCGGACTGTCGAAAGCGGCTTTATAATCGACAAATAGGTGATGTGTGTCAATCTGTTTTTCTTGGGTCTTTTCTAGGATTTGGCGTAGTGTGAAATTTTTTGATTGATGGTGGATTTATTCGATCTAAAGCCACACTGATAAGGTTGCTGAGCATAGACTTCAATCTTTCACACAATACGCACGATAAGACCTTGTAGGATACTTATGCCACGGTAGTTGGCGCAAATTGTGAGGTCTTCTTTCTTATGTATGGCGCAGATGACACTGAGACTCCAATCATCGGGCATGCTTTTGTCGGACCATATTCTCCTTATGAGCTGGTGCACCCTAAAGCGTTCTACTGAAATATATATTTAAAATTTATTGATTTTCTCCATTTTCATCTTTTTGAAATAGTTATTCTTTATTTTTCGATCCATTGTATAATATAAAGTGCTCACGTTCATTGCTTCTACATTTAAGAATATGTCGCTGTTGACTCTTGTAAGCTTCTGGCCAATAGTTTCAGCATATCTATCTAAAAAAAAATATATATTTCTTTACATATATTTGTAAATACATATCCGTCTAAATATATCTCACTCATTTGGTATGCATAACGATATTTTAATGTTGAATTTTCGATTTGTTAAAATTGTAACTGGTAGCCTGTTCGAAAAATTCAATATACGATATGTACATATAAACAAAGCCACTGTTGTGATACGTGCTACAAATTGTATGTTGTAGATACAACAAATTAATATATAAAGTCTATCATTAATAGCAAAAAAAAAAAAATTAAATAAAGAAAAAATTACAATTTTACTCTCATTTTGCACGTACATATACAAATACAAAAATTGATAACTTTTCACTATGTTTACTAATTTTTTTTTTATCTATTTCATTTTTTTTGTTGGTGATTTTTGTTTTGTTTTTTTGAAAACTTTCTATGCAAAATATATTTTTGCATTTATTTAAAAATTGCTGGCAACACTGCTCTGCATGCATAAATTTCATTTCGTATGAGGGCGAAAGGAAAAAAAAAACAGAAGTCAGTGCGATGTGACGAATGTATAGCTTCATTTGACATTAGTTGATTTTTCTTTATTATGAAAGTGAGTGAGAATGTTTATTAAATAAAGATGAGCTAGCTGTCTGTTGTTGAATAAATAAATATGCATCTGCATATGTGTATGCCAAACAATAAAAGTGAGATTTATGCGTGCGTGAATTTTGTATTTTATATTTTAGTATCGTTTTGTTACATTTCATATGGATGAATGCATTTGTTTGCTGGCAACATGTTCCTAAAATGATAATGTGTATACAAATGAAAATAGACACATATTTATGTATACATTTGTATATGTATATAATTAATGCTAAACGGATGTGATTTATATTAAATTTTGGTGTTGATGACGAAATGTTGTACGTTTTTTTTTAATAAAGCATTCAAATAATATATCGTTATACCAACAACAGCACCACTAGCAAGTGTGCAACACAAAGCAGATATATAAATATAATTTTACATAATAAATATAATATCTACTACAACAAGAACAAAAAAACACAAAATCACGAAAAAAAGTGCCTAAAAGAATTTTGCTTGTGTGAGTTTTCGTGCAAATCGTACAGAAGGCGTAAAAGTGAAGTATTACCTCAATGCAGCATCGCTTTAGAATATTACAATATTCATAAAATATAATTGTATACAGTTACGATAAAAACAACAATAATGTATTATTGTATATACTCACAAATACCAAAAGCGTCTCATAATTAAAGAGTACAAATCATATAGCTAGTTGCAGAACGAACGAACAGCCTTTGGCATTCCATAAAACAACAAAAACAACAAAACGAAATAAATAACAACAACAACAGCATAAACGACATTACAAAATGCGCCTCTTTACAACATCGCCAACAGCCGTAGCCACAGCGTCGACGTCTGCACCATCGGGCTCATCTGCTTCAATGTCAGCAACAACAACAACAACATCAATGGCAGTGGCAACAATAGTGGCAAGCGATGATGCAAACGATGCTACACTTATACGACACAGACATTTAATAGATGACGATGTTGTTGATGATGCGTATAGCGGTGGTGTACAACAGAACATGCTATTGCATGACTTGAACTTGAAAACGCCTAAAAGTGGACGAAACAACAATACTAATAATTATAGTAACAAGAGCAATGGCAACAACAGCAGCGGTAGTAAAAAATATAAAAAACAACAAAAACATGTAATAACAACAACAACAACGGCAGCTACAGCAGCAGCAACAACAATGCCGGCAACAGCAATTTTCTACGCTAACATGCCACTGCAATGCAATGATGCAACCAAATCAAGGTCGTTGGAACGTTATACTAAACCACCACATACAATGGCCATGGCCATGGAGATGGCAGAACATTCAGTTACAGCCAGAGCACAACAATCGCAACCGAGCAAACAATGCAATATGGAGACGTTGACGCCGACATTTACAACACGTCGACGTTTTTTATTGTCGCCTTTTAAATCGCTGAAACGACGTAGTCGTAGCAGTAGCAGCAGTGGTCGTGGTAGTCGTTGTGATTCACGTGATATTGCTATATATCAATTGCAGCAACAAGAACAACACACGAAAGACGATCAACAACAACAACAACAATTGACATCAATGAGTATATTGGCAGCTCTGAATGTTGGACATCATCATGCGGAAAAACAACAGCAAAAAGAGTCACCACCACTGCGCCCGCCATCGCCACTACAAGAACATGAACGGCAACAAACACAAGATTATAAACAACAAAAGGAAGAGCTAAAACAACAACATATAAAACAACCAAAACATATGCAAAACTCCATAACTGGCTCACAAAGTGGTGATAGTGGAACTGGTGGTACTGAACTCGAACATGATTGTAGTCGTACCTCAGCAGCTGAGAGTAGTCAGATCAGTTTGAGTTACTCACATTTGAGTAGTGAGAGTAGTAGCAGCAGCAGCAGCAGCAGCAGCAGCAGTAGTAGTAGCAGTACTAGTTGCACGGGTAGTCATAGTGGCAAGAGCAACAGTTTGTGTAACAGTAGCACCAATATTAATACCATCAATAATGATCTTCAGATCAAGAGTACTGAAAGAGAAAACATGTCACAACATGATGTTCGCAATAGTACTATCTCCACTCCAATGGATACATGTTTAAAATATTCATCAACAATTGCTACACAATATACACATATTGAGCACAACAATGTTGATAATATAAATGTTGCGAATACTGTACCAATTAATGATGCTGATGATACAACTAATTTTGAGCTTAATATAAATGAATTAAATGAATCATTTTCCGAAGAGAATCTATATTGTGGTGATATAACACTTGTCGATGATACATATTCCAATTATGATCCAAAAAATGATGCGGAACGTATGTTTTTACAGGTTGTTGGCATATTGCGCGATGAAAAAGAGGTTTGTTTTAGTAGTTAAATTTTAAATTTTATTTTTTTTTTATATTTATTTATTTGCATATAATTTAAATAATTTTCTTATGTTTATAAATATTTTATTGTTTATTTTATTTTGTTTTTTTAAGTACATAGTTTATGTATTAATTTACAGCGAAATATTAAATAACACATTCTATCATAAAATGTGTTGATGGTTATTATTAATTAATTAGACCATATATTTCGTTTATATTCGTACACAAACGATAGTATTCAGCGTACAGAATATATTTACATATGCACATACATATATTGGAGTGTCGAAAAAGTCATGACGTATGCTCTAATAGATGGTGTCACATGTAATTATTTATATTGATAGACGACAACTCAAGATTAATTTAAGAAAATATTCCACAAATCATTGCAATTAACAATTTCATGCTGAAAACATCATCTCATAAAGCTGGGATTCCCATGTACTTGGATTCAACCTAATCAATGCCCATTATAAACTCAACAAAAACAACACGTTTTTTAAACTCATTCTGGCAAGCAATGTAAAAAATATTGTTTACAAAAATATTCAACTGATAATAGTGGATTGGTGAAAATGTTGCTGAAACGACCACCAAAACTTGGTGACTCATCAAATGTTGCTATACATTGATTGCGAAGTCTAGCGTCATCCACCATACAATACCAAATATTGCACTATTTTTTTTATTTTTTTGCATTCTTTGCAAATCAACTAGAAACATTAATTTGCAATTCTGATAATGCATTCAAACATTTCTGCTAGTTGTGACATGACTTTTCCGACAATCCAATAATTGTATATATAGGCAAGCAACCATGATACATGCAATTTTAAAACACTTTAATTAACAATTTCAACATCATTGAGTGTTGAATATATTTATTTTAGTATCGCATTTTATGTTGAATTATTTTTTTTTTATTTTTATTTTATATTTTTTTTTTTTTTTTTTTTGTGAATTAATTTTAATACTCTGAATTTAAATCAATATTTACTGCGGGTATTACATATAATCATTATTGTTATTATTTAATTGTAGTTTTTGTTCTAGCGTTTGCTATGTTTGCTATGTCACTGTTTTCCTGTTGACATTAATGAACAATTTTGTTGAAATGTTAATATTTACGTATAGTTATTATATATAATTTCAACATGATGTTGAATATATTATATTTTTTTACAAATATCAAATGACAAACTTAATTAATTCTTAATTTTTTTTTTTGACGTATTGACATATACAAAAAAAAAACCTATAAAAAATTTAGTCACTCGCATTTTTGAGTATTAAATTGTGTTAAAATTTATTAGTATTTATTATTTTCTTTATCAATTTCTTTAAATAACAGCAATAACAAAATTTAGATATAGCATTCAATATAAATTAAATATTTTATTAGCTATGGAACTATAAAATGGGATAAACAACAGAACACTTGACTGAAATAAGTTCCTTTGACATTTGTCTTTTAATAAAAATTTGAAAAATCCGCAAATTTTTAATTAAATTTGAGTTTTATATGACAAAAGTAAAATCACTCAAGCTAAATTAACATTAACATCAGGAACATTATCAATTTCAATGTAAAAATGAAAAAAAATTAACTATTCCCATTGTACGTAGTCTCAGAGATATTAGTCTAAGTCAGTCTAGTCTAGTCTAGTCTACAAAAATATACTGGAAGTGACAAATATTTCATTTGTGTGTTTCAATTTGACAATATTCTAAAGGAAGCACATAAGTGAATAAGTGCGAAGTTTCATTTATTCTGTATTTGAACTTTAACCTCTCTTTACTACATATAATCATTTAAAATTTCATAATAAATTGAATAAATACAATTTTTTTTTTCTCAAAATGTTTTAAAAGGAATTCACTGGCAAGTACTATGCAAGAATTTCATCCACGCTGTCATTCAATTATTTTATTCACATCGAATTAAAGTAAAAGTTTTAAACTGCATACATTTTCTTCATCGTTGCATCATGGATACATACATATTTATGTATTATTTTGTTCTATCATTTAAAGTTGTTTTTTTATTTTTCATTTTTCATTTATTTCTCAATTTAATTTAATTATGAAAAATGAATTTCATGAAGATTTACTATATACAAACAACACGACTCCTACGAAATAGCAGTATAACTTTGAGTTTGACACAAACACTCATTGGAAGAAGAAGAGAAAACGGAAAAAGACAGAATTTTACTACTCAATGTAATTTCATGTATCTCAATTCAACTAACCAACCAACTAGCCCATTGACTATCCACCACCTACGCTGCCCTACAATTTTCGTATATTTTACGCGGGTCCCTCCATGAATTTTGTTCTTTTTTTTCGTTCGTTCTCTCTCAACCTCTCTCTTTTAGAGAATTTTTACTATTTTTTGCTTGTTATTATCCATATTGTATTTACTGCTCTGTTGTCATACATATATTGACATCCATTAACTCGTCCATTCAAAATAATTGAATAATTGACGTTTTCCATCGGAAAAAATATATATTTGTTTGTATGAGTACATCACCGAGAAGAGCAACAACACCAATAAAACACCATATATTGTATGAAAAACTACAGCAACCTTTTTGTAAAATAAAATATGAAAATATAAATTCGTGATTGGGAGACGAAGGGTATGAAAATCTTGACGTAATGAAATACTGAAAATGACATTAAAGTGAATTATTATGAATGCGCTTTATTGAAATGAATTTATTTGTTTTCAAAAAACACTTGAACAAAATCACTTTTCATTTATGTAGTTATGAAGACATACATTCCTTGGAACAGCAATTCGGAAATGATCATTTGAAAGACACGCGAAAATGTTGTAACCATAATTTCTTTCTATATGGCAATATTATAAGTGACAACAATTCGAATGCGAACTGTCATTTACTTGTAGATGTTTTACGATTTTATTTATGTATGATAAAATATATTTATTATCGAGACATGGCTCTCTCTCGCTATGGCATATTTTATGAAAATTTTGTCCATAGAGTTGAACTCATTTCTTAAGCAAACCAATTTTATAGCCCTTATGGAAAAATATTTGCAAAATCTCTGAGATACTTACTGAGATACATTTTCGGACATTTTTATTTATTTTATCGACCAAAATGAGACAAATCCACTGGTATTTATAAATGCTTTCGAAATAATTTCGAAAAAACATATGTTTTATAAGGTGCCAAGGTGCCACGTTGTTTAGTATTTTTTTTTTTTTTTGAGCCATCGAAAGTTAACGTCCTCAGTGAATTTGTAAACATGGAAAAAATTGGTCACCTTTATGTAATTCAATACTTTCATTTGGTCAAAGTTCTCAGTCCAACGAATATTAAAGCCGAACTAGATTCTACTCTGGGTGAATCTGCTCCTTCGTTTATGGCCATAATATATTGGGTGGCAGAGTTTAAACGAGGTCGTACGAGCCGCCAAGATTGTAGTGGTTGACCCATTGAGGTGGCCACGCCATAAACGGTTAAGAAAATCCACAAATGATGTTGGATGATCGCCGGCTAAAGGTGCATGAGCTAAGTGAAATTCAAAATCAATGAGTTAAAGCTCGAATTGCTTCAGCATGCACCTTATTCGCCAGATTTAGCTCCTTCGGATTATTTTCTATTTCCAAATTTGACAAAATGGCTTAGTGATAGAAGATTTGCAAACAATGAAGAGTTGGAGTCTGCGGTAGATGGCTATTTGAATGAGCTAGACAGTTCATACTATAAACAGGGTATCGAAGCTATGGAATATCGCTGTGAAAAGTGTATAGAGCTAAAAGGAGATTATGTTAAAATATACAGAACAATTTTCCCAAATTTGTTGTGTTTTCTTTGTTAGGTCGGGTAGTTTCGGGGACCGCCCTCGTAGCACGGTTGTGCATTACTAGGGGACAGAAAAGTAGTTAGGTATGCCGATGGAGTTGTTAAAGAAGAAAAATGACAACATATATATATTTAAAAATCATTCATTAACATTGATTTTTTATATATTTTTTCCATCCCCCCCATGCCAAAATTCTGACAGCGCCACTGGTGCTATGTATTGTGATTATTTCAAATTCAGTTTAATCACTGCTTGAAGCACTTCAGTGAATTATCATACAATGTAATTTTTCCGCATAGCACGAACATTAGGGAGGTCCAAAAAATATATGTGCTTTAGAATAGCATTTTTTCCACGTTGAAAAATTTTGTTGATAGTTCTTGGCAAAAAAAAACACTAAAAAACTTTAAGGCACTTTAAATAAATCATATTCAAATTATCTAATACAATTTATGGACTGATCCACTGAGCATTACGATAATTTTTTTTTGTTTACCATATGCAAATATTTGCTTCTTTCATAGATAATAGTTATAAACAAGCAATAATGTGGTAGCTCACAAAAGATTCACAAATGCTCTTTACAATGTGAGATACAATAAATGCATGCAATTTATTATTATCATAGATGTTGTTATTGTTGTTACATGTCATCATTATCATTATTATTATTATTATTATTAAAGCGTAATTGCCTTGCTTATTATTGATGTTAGCTTTTTTGAATTTTTTTTTTTTTTTTGCTTCAATATTCATTACATACGTATAATAACGTAAACATTGTAAATAAAAAAAAAAAAATGTCGCGTTGAACTGAATAAATTTTTAATGAAGCAATAAAAGATGGTGAGTGGGTGATTGGGTGGTCTGTGTTTACGATGATAAAATTTAAATGATTTTAATTTTTTATTTTGTTATTGTTGTTGTTGTTATTGTTGTTGCTGTAAATGACCACAATACTTTACACTTGACTTTCTCATGCATGTACGCACGCACGTACGCCTTCACGTATGTATGCAAGGTAATGCAATCGTATTTGTACATTTATACGATGTGACCAAATTAATGTATAAATATTAATGTGAGAATACCATTTAATACCTTTGGTGATGGTTATGTTATGCACAACATACAATGTATGTAATTTTATATTGTCATTTGAATCCTTTTTGGCAAGAGAATACATATGCGAGTATATATATGCGTGAGTGCCTACGTTTATTACACTGACGCTGTGTGCATTCGACTAAATTACAGGCATCATGTAATGCATATGTAATTATTAAGCGTATAAAATGTGTGAATCCATCTGTTGTATGTGTGCATGTATGAAAGTGATGACAAACTTTCGTACTGACAAGTTAATAAAATTTTTGTTGACAATTTTAATGCCGATTTAAAATACACACATACATGTACGTACTATGTAAGGTACTATGTACTTGATTGTACAGCATGTATAGTATAATTGTGTGGCGAGATAGTGGAATTACACAAATATACTTATAGAGATAATTTTTAAACCCCAGTAATCCTTAAAGTATTTACAAAATACACATAAATACATTATTTCATTGTGGATGAAATTCATCGAGCGCAATTTTGTAATGTGTGATTAATAATTTTGATAATACATATTTCTACGGCAATATCCGGATATTGTCTTACATAATTTTATCTCATTTTTATTTTTAATTCTTCCTTGATTTCATTTAGGCTTCACACTATGGGATGTTTAACATACTGTGGATAAATTTTATCTTCTATTCGATTGTCCCTTTACTGTTGTGTTGTACAGTGTGATTTTTTAAGAGCCTTCGGATTTGTTTTAAAAAAAAATGTGTGAAATCGTTATTTGAGTCGATAAAACGATCTATATAATTCAATGTTCGGTCCAATTTTGGCATTCTCCCTCCAACATATGGGCCGGTATCTCACGAAGAAATTCTTCAATATTGGCTTCCATTGGGTCAACCGTTGCGGGCTTGTCGTTATAGACATGAATCTTAACATAGTCTCACAAACAATTGTCGACATACGTTAAATCGCACAATCTATGCGTCCAATTGACCGGCTCCAGACGTGAAATAAACTGTTCACCGAACTCGCCTCTCCATTGGGCCATTGTTTCGCATGCTGCGTGACATGTGGCACTGTCTTGTAGAAACCACATGTCAGTCAAGTCCAGCTCTTCCCTTTGGACAAAAAAAGTTTGTAATCATTGCACGGTAGCGCTCGCCATTCACAGTAGCGCTCGTGCCTTCGTCGTCTTTGAAAAAGTACGGTCCAATGATGCCACCGGCCTATAATCCACACCAAACGGTGCATTTTTCTTAACCGAACATGAATTTTGATAATATAATTCAATAATCTACAAGCGTTTGTTCACACCAATGTAAACATGTTTGACAGTAACATGTGACACGAAAACCGCTGAGCTGCCAAAAACAGTGTTGCCAAAAAAAAGTTGCTAAAAGATCACCCTGTATTTCCATAATATATTGCAGGTATAATGATGTCTACCACCTACTGCTCCTTCACATTTAGCTCTTTGTCGGGTAAATAGCGATGAAGAGCTCAACCGCGATTTTATGAATAGAGCGTAGTGATTCTCTGCAATGCTCAACGCATTTTAGTTTCACAAATTACATCGATTGTATTGACATTCTGCATAAATATTATACTATTGAGGGTCATTGTCTCGGGGGTAAACCAAACTAGTCTCAAACTAGAGTATTTGACTTCAGTTATAAAAGCCCTAAAATCTTTCTGCTCTACTACACAATTCTTTTCACAATTTTTTTTTGCAGTGGTTTATATGTCGCTCTTTCGGTCAAAAGTAGAATCATAGAATTTAAAAAATCATATGTAAAAATATATTTAGGATAGTTCTTGTCTTCGGAGACCTATATTAAAATTTTGCGAGGATTATTTTCTTAGAACATTTTAACCCTCTAACTACCACTGGTATTGATCATTTTTAGCTTTTTTTTAATTTTGACTTTTTCGGTCAAAAGTAGAATCATAGAATTTAAAAAATCATATGTAAAATTACATTGAGGATAGTTCTTCTCTTCGAAGACCTAAATTAAAATTTACCGAGAATTATTTTCTTGAAACATTTTAACCCTCTAATTACCACTGATATTGATCATTTTTAGCCTTTTTCCGAAAACTCCCAAAAAAAAGTCAACATTTGGGAAAAGATCAAGCGTTAAAGTCTTCCACAAAAATATGCTCCGGAAATTTTCACTATGGATTACTGAAGATAAAATATATGATATCATATGTATTTACATATGCAGCCTCTCTAACTGCCCTATTAAAAAGTAGTGCAGAACATTTTAACCCTTCAAATTTAACAGATCTTTTCGTTTGTGCAATAAAATAAAATATTGCAATGCAATCAATATTTTACGCTAATTGTCGTTTAGCAACTATAGAAAATAAAGCTTCATTTAAAATAATATCGAAATAATTGCTATAATATATTAAACGACATATACATATAGGTACAAGTACCAAACACTAATTGAGATGACATAGTGCTGCACTTTCAAATTAATTACTATTTTATACATCAATAGAAACCAATCAAAAAGGACATAGAAAGGCGAAATGTTCTTTACAATAATACATAGTGTATAGAAATAGTAACAGAAGAATATTGCAATGAAACCTCACGATAATGAAAGGTATTGCAAGGCAGAGACTGAGTAAGTGAGCTAGTTAGTTGGTAGAAGAAAGACGTTTGAAAAATAGTTATTATATATACAATATATAACCATAGTATGTAATAAGAGTATTAAATATTATGTATACTATATTTCGAAAAAAAAAAATTGATACAACTTGACAATATACAAGTCTCTTTGAACTACTTGAAATTACTTGTGCATATTCTTATCATGTCCTTTTCCATATTCTCTATATTTCATAAGTATATTCTACGAGTGCATATTTTTCATTTGCATTTTCATATTACTTTTAATATTTACCTTCCACAAAGATATCGAAATACCTTAGTGTGTACTAAAAAGAATATGAGCCTCTTTACTCGTGTACTTTATACCTTGAACGTACATGAAATGCAATAACATTATCTTTTCTTGCTCGAGTCTATGCGTATTTACTTACTTACTTTAGCTGTCATAAGTCTTTTAACTTCTTCTTCAGAAAATTAACATTGTATTTATTCCTAAGTTTGCAAATAAGCAAACGAAAAATATATACTTTTAATCTTTTAAGCAAACTCAACAAACATTCTACACTGTTCAATAGGATTATGTGATTATAAATCGAATTACACATAAAAACAGGATTGTAATGCACACTAAGTACTCGTATGCAGCAAATGCCATAGGTTACTATTTCATTTAAATATTTCTTTTTTACATTAAAAATAATTTTCGATTTATGAATTTAAGATACAATAAACCGTACTGAAGTACCATCTTGATCAAAAAGTTCCCGGAATAACCACCGTGTGGCGCTCCCATCGTTCCAATTTGAGCTCTGTTTTTTTGTTAAGTTGATATTCTGTTCTGTTGTTGATATTCCCTCTAAATCTTAGCGTCATAGCTTGACATTTGCAGAAGTTACGTAGCCAAGAGTACATCTATCTTAGTGCTTCCTGCGATTTTTCCATTACTTCCTCTCGGCTGCTGAAACGCGTTCCCCGTAAGGGTTTTTTTGACTTGATTGAACAGAAAGAAGTCACAGGAAACCAAATCAGGTGAATTCGGTGGCTGTTGGATGGTATTTGTTGCAATTGGCGTCAAAAAATTACGAATAATGATGGCACTGTGTGACGGTGCGTTATCATGGTGTTAAATCCACCAGTTTTCTGCCCACAATTCTGGTCTCTTTCCGTCGTACTCATAAATCCACGTCTCGTCTCGTCTCTAATAATAATCCTTTTGATGAATGTGGGATCGGATTCAGCCTCGCAAATCATGTCTTTTGCGACGTCAACACGGTCTCAACATTCACCTCATATGGGTGCCTGGGTACAGGGACATATCAGGGAACGAAACTGCAGACGAGCTAGCAAAGAAGGCTACAACGTTACAAACTCTTTCTGATAAGGAGATTATTGGCATTCCAATGGCGACATGTAAACTTCTACTAGCCTCGAACGCATTACGAAGAAAACGAAAACCAGATGGGAGCTGGAAGATTATGTACAACTACCCAAGCAATCTGGGCGGCACTTAACATAAAATGAACAAAGGACCTACTAGCATTTAACAGACACGCGGTTAGTTTGCTAGTGGGAATTTTTACGGGACATTGCCTCATAGTTAGGCATGCAAATAGACTAGACTGCCCTGACTACTCTGACTACTACCGAATCTATGGCAACGAGGAGGAGCCAGAGTCCATATCTCACCTTCAGTGTGAGTGTCCGGTACTGATTCTCAACTGAATTACTTATTTGGGCAGTCACTTTATACATAATCTCGCCGAGCTGGCTTACTGTCAGCTGGGAAGCATATTATACTCTACTACACGTTAAAATTTTAGACGTAGTCTGGAATTCACCCGGCCTCACGGTCTTTGACAGTATGGATAAAAAATTTATATTCTCCAAACTCTTAGAAGTGATCATTCACGATCGCTCAGCGTGGAGAAACAACGAACTATTTCTAGAACAGGGCTCACAGCTATGGTACACTGATGGGTCCAAAATAGAAGATGGCAGTGCTGGAGCGGGAACTGTAGGGCCAAATTTCCGGAAGACAACTGCAATGGGAAAAATAGCTTCCATTTTTCAGGCGGAGGTCCACGCCTTAGAGCTATCTATCAGAGAATGTCTACGTAGTCAGGCGGCTCTAAAATCACAAATGAATTTCTCGTTCCAATCTAAGTTGGTCTGGGAAACTTTGAACCAAAAGGGCGCAGACACTCCTTTCATAGTCCCAGAACCCTTCTGCGGGGTAAACAGTAGCTTCATGAACAACTTAATATATGAAGAGGGAAAAAGTAGTCTAACCGATTACTGGAGAGCCCAAGCAGGTATGCTGCAGTCGAAATGATTCATTGACCCTGAACACATAAAGGTAGATACTATCTTGAACCTCAGCAGAAAAGACATCAAGCTGTACGCTGAACTATTAACAGGTCACTGTAACCTTAATTATCACACGATGAAATGGGTGTGATAAACAACGGTCTCTGTCGACTCTGTCTTGAAGAGGAGGAAACAGCAGAACATGTTCTTTGCCCAGCTGTGGCTAGACGCAGACTAAACTACCTATGCAACGGATTCATAGTTCCCAGGCTGCACAAAAGATCTTCAGGTTGCGGTGCTTCATAGCCTTAATAATAATAATAAATGCTCTACCCGAAACTCGGATTGGTTCCTAAGGAAAGCGGGGTAGCCCACCTGCGGCATCACAATGGGCCTCATTTGGTCTAAGTGTGTCCGTGCAAGCGGACAGCCGCCTCAAACTACCTATCTACCTATATAAATCTAGAAATTATACTTCACAATTATTTTTCTTCCTAAATTCGTTCAAAATTCATCCAAAATTATTAACTGAATGAAAAAACCTCCATATTTCACCTCAGCTTTTTTAAATTGTTTGTCTAAATTCATTTATTTCATAAATACTTAAAGTGTATGCAAACAATAATTAAAATTATGTATAATGTAGAAATAATAAGAAAGAATAATATCTACATAAAAAAACGACTAAAATGATAAGTTCAACAATTGTTTATATTTTTTCTTGAACCCCGCTGGGAACGAAAAAATATCTAAATTTACAATACAATAGTAAGAAAAGCAGGGAGGAGAAAAAAGACTAAAATTTATAAAAAAGTTGAAAATAAAAATGAAAAAATTGTAAAAGAAACTTCTATGGTATCCTGACGTGATTGTACTTTCCCTTTACATTCTTACCCTTTATATTATGAACATTATTTACCTTTAATAATTTCGCAGTTTCTTTGTTTTGTGCTGTATTCATCATACGAGGAGAGCTTATTATATTATAAATTATTTTACTAAGGAACTATTTTCATGCACATTCCCTCTATATACATACTTATTCTCTATACTTATAAGCTATACTTACTTTTGAATGGGTTGGTTTTTTTTTCTTAATGTATATATTATGTTGCAGGATTGGTTAGTATACATACAGTTCAATATATTGTATACCTCGTGCTTTTTATGTACATTCTGTCAAATAAGTACCCGGAAATTCTCATTTTTAATTTTCCCTCTGAGAATATTTCTTCTCGCCCCTCTTTGAACGATTTATACCAATCGTAAACTTGAGTTTTCGACATGGTTGAATCACCAAATGTTTTTTTTTTTCAACATTTCCAACGTTTTGCCACAAGAAATTTAGTTTGAAACACAAAATTTCACACAAACTCTTTGTTCGATATTTTTATCCATAGTAAAAATCGCAACGCACACAAAAGGTTGACTTGTTCCTAATGATACCGTAACCAAACTAAATGACACATAGCAATAAAAATTCACAGAATAGTGGCTGACAGTTGTGCCAACCTGGGAAAAAAAAGTTTTTGAAATATTCTCAGAGGGAAAATTAAAAATGAGAATTTCCGATTTCCGGGTACTTATTTGACCGAATGTACCTTAGGTCGAGTCAAATTGAAAGCAAAAATCCGATAGCTCTAAGATGAATTTCGTGTTCCCGGTAAGACATATCATCGATATAATATCAATAAATGTTTAAATATAGATCTCAGATTTGAGCATTTGTCGAAAAAGAAATACTTACAGATTGCCAATGATCGTAGATTCTTGTTGGACTTTCACAAGAATCTCCAACTAATTATGACTAATTATCAGATATTATTTTACAAATTCAAATCATTTGTATACCGCCCTAACGTAAAGTGCTCATATATAAATTTAAAAAAAATCACTTTGTATAAAAAGTATTTAAGGCTCCTTAAATCCCACTCTTACTGAATCTGCGTTAAAGAATATTAACATGAAGGAATTATGTACAACCGTTCTACGTGGGTGGACCCAGAACTACCCAAACTAACAAAATAAAACATAACAAATTTGGGAAATTTCTATATTTCTCAACATAATTTCCATTTAGCTCTATACACTTTTCCCAGCGATATTCTATAGCTTCGATACCATTCTTATAGTATGAACTGCCTAGCTCATTAAAATAGGCATTTACCGCAGGCCATTTTTTCAAACTTGGAAATAGGAAATAATCCGAAGGAGCTAAATCTGTCGAATAAGGTGTGTGAACTGGTGCATTGTCTTGATGAAACAACGCTTTCTTTTTCGCCAAATGCGGCCTTTTTTCTTTAATTTCATCACTTAAACGCTGCAACAAATTAGCATAATACTCGCCGTTGATTGTTTTTCTTTCTTGAAGACAATCAATAAAAATTATCACACATGCATCCCAAAAAGCAGATGTTTCTGGCGTGGCCACCTCAATTGGTCGACCACTACGGTGTTCGTCTTGGCAGCTCGTACTACCTCGTTTAAACTTGCCACCCAATAAACGAAGGAGCAGACTCCCCCAGATAAGAATCTAGTTAGGCTTTAATATTCATTGGACTGAGACATTTCAAATGAAAGTATTGAATTACATAACGGTGACCAATTTTTTCCATATTTACAAATTCTCTGAGGCCGTTAACTTTCGATGGCTCCAAAAAAAAAAAATACTAAACAACATGGCATCTTGAAACTTAAAACATATGTTTTATAAGGTTGCCACTTTTTATCGAAGTAATTTTTTTCAAACTATTGCCGCCATCTATATGTCAGGTCAGGTAGTTCGATGGCATAGGATCGACGTCATCAAATCATTTTATTTAAAGAAAATCTTCATAATTCTTTGCTAATCCGCACAGAGCCATAATATGTACAATTTTTTGTCATAAATATTCATACTTTTCACCAAAAGGTATGATTAATTTATAAATCACTTAAAATTAAATTTTCAATATACCACAATTGCATAATATTGATACTTCTGAAGTATTCGCTATTTTTATTCACACACACACACACATACGAGTATGTAGTTAAGTAATCCAATTTCATTCTTTAAGTATAATTGATACACAAGACTACACAGAATACATACACATACATATATGCAAGTAAGTTATAGAAAATAAGAAAATGTGCATATGCACATGTGCAGATAGCAGTGAAGCACAAGTTCATTTAAAATCAAGACCTCAAACTATCAAAGAAGTTCATTTGTTGGTTTAATAATATCATTTAAAGATTTGCATAAAGAAACGTTACATCATGATTGTAATCATCATTGCCATCATTATCATCGTCATCATTATCATCATCTTCATCATCATCATTCTGATTGAAAGCAACAGCTTACGTATGACATTTTCTTTGGGGGTTTTATTTTTTTTTTTTTTTTTGTCATCAATTTGTTGTCGATTTCATTCCATTTTCTTCTACTTATGATAGTTTTTTTTTTTTTTTATTCTACTGACGATATATACTGTTGCTATTACATCCTGTTTTCCTAGCATACAACATTGAGGAGAACTTTAAAATGTATAAACTCGTTTCGACGAATAGCTACATGTGTACATAAGTAGGTAAATTTAAAATCAAAATTTGCTCATGTGCTTAGGTAGGTACTTTTAAATGTGTGTGTGTACACGTACAACTTTATTTACCCACATATAGTAATAGCACAGATAATATTTTCTTCATCAGAAAAATTGGTTTTAAAATGATTTTATTCTACTTTTTTTTTCATATGAAATTTTTTGTGAGAATGTATTCTATGTTACATATAGTTGCGGGTTTGAACCGATATATGTATATTTTTTTTTTTTTTTTTCAATATTCAGATCAATTTGAATATGTCAACTTTTGCTGGACTATGTCATTTTGTGGTACCTCACATGTATCACATCTGAAGTTGTCTCTTATTCAGTATTTACATATATGAGCTTTATGAGATGAAGATGTATTAGGATAGCCTTCCACTGGTCCATAGCTTTCTAAAAATCAGTAAAATCGATGAGAGAATTTACGTATAATTTTTTGTAGTCAACATTTTCCTTAGATGTCCAATATTGAAATTAATAGAATTTCAATCAATTTTTTTTAAAGTAACAATAATTTATCCGAATTACGGAAGCCTTCAATTTGATGGTCTAATATGTAATACGTTCTAATGAATATTGTACTGAAAAAATTATTTTCTTTTTTAGAATAAAATCAAATTAATTAATACAGGGTGATTTATTAAGATCTTTCAGATTTGATTTAAAAAAAAAAAACATAAACTTTAGAGAAATGTATGATATCTTTTTTTGAGTCGATAGAACCATTTATATTCATTGTTTAAAGATGATTTCATGTAAATATAGACCGCAGCTGCGCCTAAAATGTTTCATACGCTGGGTCCAATTTTGGCATACTCTCTCCAACATATCGGCCGGTATCTCACGAATAAACTCTACAATATTGGCGTGAGCCTTAACATAGCCCAAATACGTTAAATCACACGATCTAGGCGGCCAATTGACCGGTCCCAAACGTGAAATAAACTGTTCACTGAACTCGCCTCTCAATTGGGCCATTGTTTCGCGTGCTGTATGGCATGTGGTACCATCGTATTGAAACCACATGTCAGCCAAGTCCAGCTCTTCCATTTAGGGCAAAAAAAAAAAAAAGTTTTGTAATCATCGCGCAGTAGCACTCGCCATTCACAGTAACGTTCCCGCCTTTGTCGTCTTTGAAAAAGTACGATCCAATGATGCCACCGGCCCATAATCCACACTAAACAGTGCATTTTGCGGGATACATTGAGAGTTCTTGCAATGCTTCTGGTTGCTCTTCACACCAAATACGACAATTTTGTTTGTTCACGTATTCATTCAATCAGAAATGAGCTTCGTCGCTGAACACGATGCATTTTTTGATTTTGATAATAAAATACAATAATCTGCAAGCGTTGTTCGTTTGTAAGTCGATTCATGGTTAAATTATAGACCAAACTAAACATGTTTGACGGTAGTAACATGTTACACGAAAACAGCTGAGCTGTCAAAAACAGTGTTGCTAAAAAGAAAGTTGCAAAAAAATCACCATGTATATTAATCTATGTTTTGTTTTTTTAATTATGAGCGAATATTGCTATACACTTGAGTTTCTATTTTCTCTGCATTATCCTGTATAGTTTATGGTATATGGGTTTGGTCCTTATATGCAACAAAAATTACCTAATTTAATAATATGTATAATTGAAAATATTCAAGTTGTCATACATATATTAAGTATATTTGTTTGCTAATATATATATGTCAAGTACTTATAATAGAGTAATGTAAGAAAATTGTTCATTCCTTTATCTCTCTTTATATTATTATTATAAATTCATTATGAATATATACATATTTTAAAGCCAAACAAAATGTTCTTTGCCTTCTGTCTGTCTGTTTGTCTCTCCTTTTCTATCGCTGACTGTATCTCCTTCTTTCTTCCTCTGTCTCTCCGTCTCTTCTCTCTCTCGCTCTTTCTCTTCCTAATGATTATAATTGTAATAACAATTACAATTTCAAATTATGTCGGCGATTATAATAAAACTAGCAGCAAACAAAAAGATGCAATTATTATGATATTACACAATATAGTACAATATAGTACCTACAATGACAGATATAAAACACTACTTAATTATACCACACAATAACGATGACAAATTTCAATTGAGTGAATGGGTTATTATACGTAGAATTAAGGATACATATAGTGATTGTAAGGAAAATGATGGTTTATTAATGATTGAAATCGGGTATACATTATGAATTCTTTTACTTGAAAGCATACACTTTAAGGTACTACCCAATAGTATCTTAAGTAATCTCCTCTTCAGATCTATTCACGCTGAAAGGCTTTCCCAATTTTATATTATCTATATTGTCTCTGACTGAAAACTCATCGAGTATGGTTTTGTGATAAATATAAAGCATAAAATACAATATGTATTTGCCAACCGATTTATAAATATTAAATCGTAATAATTTTATATTTTTTTCCATCAATTATTTACAGAAAATGCGTCAATTCCAAAAGATACTCGAAGATTTGAGTTCACGTGTCGCTTCCGCTGAAACAACACAAGTATCATGGACCCCACCGGTTAGCATACAAGAAGCCACCGATCAGATGCAACATTTGCAACGTTTACATGATAAAATGACCACTGCCGGTGCACTATTGGATGATTGTAATGAACAACAGTCATTTTTCTCTGCCAATCATGTGCTGGTGCCAGCTTTGTGTCTAAGGAAATTGGAGGATTTGAATACAAGGTGAGATTATAATTGTTTTCAGAATTTTATGTGATTTGGAAAACAATTGAATTATCAATTCCTATGATCTGAATGCATAGACAATTTTGTTTTATCAGAAATTATTATTATATCTACTTAAAGTCGACACCTATACGGTTAGACTTGTTCAACGGACAAGTCTAACCGTACAGATATATCACCTTTTGTTAAAGAAAAACTCCTAGAAAAACTCAAAGCAAGAAAAAAATGGCAAAAGACCAGAAATCCTAGAGACAAGAAAATATTAAATTCACACACAAAATATCTTAAGGAGCTCCTCCAAAACGAGCACAATTCACAACTTCAATATTATCTCAGCAACCTTGATGCAAATGTTGCCTCTGACTACTCCCTTTGGCAAGCAACTAAGCATTTATAGAGGCCAACTGTGGAACTATCTGCTGTCAGAAAAGCAAATAATAAATGGGCTAACGAAACGTCGAAAAAGCTTGCACATTTTCTCAAGATCTTAAAAGAGTTTTCACTCCTCACGAAATCGAACCCTCACCCAGCACTGCCCAACGAGTGAGAGAAACTCTGGAACACATCTACCAGATGGAATCACCCATTAAAAAGTTGTCGAAAAGAGAAGTCAAAGAAGCAATAAAAAAAACTTAAAGCCAAGAAAGCCCCCGGATATGATCTCATTACTGGAGAAGAGTTAAAACAACTCCCAAAAGAGGGAATCACTTTCCTAACCTATATATACAATATAATATCTGGCTTTATTCCCCCACAGTAGAGAGTTGCCCAAGAAAAAATGATTCTCAAGCCCGGAAAAAGTGCAGACAAAGTGGAATCATATCGCTTCATTAACTTGCTACCAGTTGCCCTCAAACTTATGGTAACCCATTTCCTCAAAAGATTGATGCCAGTAATAGAAGAACGCAAACTAATTCCTAACCACCAATTCGATTTCAGGAAACAGCAGACTTATAAATTATATTCACAATGCATGCGAACAAAAGAAATACTGTACAGCTGCGTTTCTCGATATATCTCAAGCTTTCGACCGTGTCTGACATGATGGTTTACTCTATAAAATCAAGGACACCCATGTGATAAACTTTTACATATTTATCAAGACCTATCACAAAAGTCTATACTTTTTCGTCAAGTAATATGAAGAACAGTCTGAACTCTACGAAAGTTCAGCCGGTGTACCTTAAGGTAGCGTCATGGATTCCATTCTATACTTGCTTCACACATACCGCTTACCAGCCTCTGAAGGATCCATCGTTGGCACTTTTGCAGACGACACTGCTGTCCTCGCAAACTCAGAAATTTGTACTGGTTGCTAAATCGAAATTCCCAAGTTTCACGCGAGAGTAAACTCTTACTCTACTCAGCTGTCCTAAAACCAGTATGGACATATGGCATACAGCTGTGGTGTACTGCGGCAACTTGAGAGTTCCAAGCGGTTGCTGAAGTTATCAAAAAGCATGCCAAATCAAAGTCAAAGTCAAAGGCTTTAAACCCATACTAAGACACTAATATCGGATCTCATTTTCAACTCCATCAAATTTACCTGGCTGAAGAGAAAATCAACAACAAGTCTCATATCCTAATAAGTGAAGAATAATAAATGGCTGAACCACTAGGTGTAGTCCATACGTGATTCATATTTTTATGTTTATTTTTACTTTAAGTAATTAATTATTGCTTAACTAATAATTGACTTCTGTTACATTTTAGAATGAAACTCTTACAAATTGCAATGGATGAACGACAAAAAATACTATGCAATGCTGGTGCCAATCAAATGTTAGATAATGGTGAAGATGGACGTAATACATCGAATAGTGGTACCATTGGGCCATTACCAAACCTAGGACAAAGTGTTAAACCACCCTGGGAACGAGCAACGACAGCTGCAAATGTGCCTTATTATATTGAGTGAGCCAAAAAAGAAAATATATAATAAATATGTAAATATTATAAAAACTAATTGTGTTTTTATAGCCACGAACGTGAAACAACACATTGGGACCATCCCGAAATGATTGAGCTAATGAAAAGTCTCGCCGATTTGAATGAGGTACGCTTCTCAGCATATCGTACGGCGATGAAATTGCGTGCAGTACAAACAAGATTGGGTAGGTTTATTGCTCGATTTTTTTCTCTTTGCAAAATATGTCCTAGCATTTACTAAGAATTATTTTAAATTACATCCCCTTAATATAGCATTGGATCGTATAGCAATGTCAACAGCCATTGAATCGTTCGATCGTCATGGTTTGCGTGCTCAAAATGATAAACTAATCGATATACCCGATATGACGACCGTATTACATTCACTATATGTGACAATCGATAAAATAGATTTGACCCTAATGTTAGATTTAGCCATCAATTGGATATTAAATGTATATGATTCACAGCGAACTGGACAAATACGTGTGCTCAGCTTTAAGGTGAGAGTGAAACTCTATTTTATACATAAAAATATGTTCTTAATTAAATTGCTATTGTATTTCATCCAGGTTGGCTTGGTGCTATTGTGTAAGGGACATTTGGAAGAGAAATATCGTTATTTATTCCGTCTGATTGCCGATCCGGAACGTAAGATTGACCAAAGAAAATTGGGTTTACTATTACATGATTGCATACAGGTATGTTATTCTTATAAATTACTATTTTTTAGTATTGTTTCTTCTATAAATAATATTCAATTTCATTTTCTTAGGTGCCACGTCAATTGGGTGAAGTTGCCGCATTTGGTGGTTCTAATATTGAGCCATCCGTACGTTCATGTTTAGAGCGTGCTGGTATTTCACAAGAAGGTATATTAAAATTATATGGCACTATTTGATGAGATTTTACATTAGGTCGGTTCAGTGAAAAATGTCAGGTGTGACTTATTTCAAGAAATAATCAAACTCACGTCATCTCACTTTTCCTAAAATTGAAAATAGATCAATAATTTCTTCGACAAATATTCCTTAAATAAGCCAAACTTTACATTTTTTCCTGAGACAGACCGCAATCAATATATCTTACATGTATACCATTTAATATTTTGAAATTTCTTATTATTTTTGTATAGTAATTGATGCGAATCAAGAGATTGCTATTGAAGCTCATCATTTCCTTGGCTGGCTGCAACACGAGCCACAAAGTTTAGTATGGTTACCAGTATTACATCGTTTGGCTGCAGCTGAAACAGCTAAACATCAGGTATGTCAATACAAGTGCTTACAATATGTGTAGCTTTTCATAGAGTGTCGTAGTTTTCAAGGCAAGTAAAAGTCCTAATTAGGTCCAATTTTCGACTGCTTTCTCGTGACAATTTCTCGGCAGTAATATCACGAGTGTTAGCTTCCAAATTATATAATTCTGACATCCTGATGGACGCTTATGCACTCTTTGCTGAAGCTGATTTAATATCAGACGAACTATGTAAGACCGTTTTGTAAAATTTACTTCTAATGGGATGTGGCGAAGAATATCATGAAGAAATCAGATCCTATTTTAGAATATTTAAATATATAAATAAATAAATATGTGGCACTTATAAGCTCCGAAGGGTTCTTTGGCCGAGCTTCTCTTTCATTACTATTGTGCGTGCAAAAATTTTAGAAGGGACCTACTTATTTTAGCCAGTTGCGAATGGCAGAACCCTTGTGACATCACTTTTTCTGAGCTTTGTCACAGAGTTCTTTTTTAGAAGCTTTTCCATGGCAAATTGTTACTGCCGGAAGAATTGCCAATTGCTTGCCGACAGGGGGGGTACCTTTCGAAAGCAAAATCTTTTCGATATTGAATTTGTTATGCTTCAGCCGGGGATTGAACCCGCGACCTACAGGTCAGAAGACCAACACACTAACCACTGAGCTACGGCACGCACCCATTTGAAGACATTAGGTTAGGTCAAGTCAGGTTATGCGGCTGCCCTCTCTGAGAGGACATACTTAGGCCAGAAAGGCCCATTGTGATACCACCAAGCTTCTCTTCCAATACTGTTGTGCGTGTTAAATTTGGACAACTCTAGAAGGGACCTAATTATATCAGCCGGTTCCGAACGGCAGTACCCTTGTGACATCACTTTAACTTAGTTTTGCCACAGAGCTCTTTTAAAAAGCATTTTTGACAAATTGTTACTGCCGAAAGAATTTCCAATTGCTTGCCGACTAGTGGGTACCATTCGAAAGAAAAATCTTTTCGATATTAAATTTGTTATGCTTCACCCGGGGATTGAATCCGCAACCTACAGATCAGAAGGTCAACACAGTAAACACTGAGCTATAGTACCCACCAATTTTAAAACATTACTTTAAAAAAAAAAACACCCTATATAAGCTTTAATTGTAAGTAAACAGAAAAAATACAACAGAATTTAGTCAGTTTAAAAAATTGTAATTTAAAATGACACTTAAAAATTTGTTCAAATCATTTTTTTTTTTCCATTACATTTTTTTCTCTCTTCCTTTCTCTCCATCTCTCTCTCTCTCTTATGTATTATACATATAAATATCATCGTTTAGGCGAAATGTAACATTTGCAAAGAGTATCCGATAATTGGATTCCGTTATCGTTGCCTCAAGTGTTTCAATTTCGACATGTGCCAAAAGTGTTTCTTCTTCGGGCGTAATGCCAAAAATCACAAATTGAGTCATCCAATGCACGAATATTGTACAACGGTAAGTACTGATACTGCCACCACCACCACCATTATTGCTACCCCAAGTATTACAAGTTTGAAGAATGCTGTTAACTTATCATTTATTCTTCTTTTCACACCACCACCTTTATATTTTTTTGCAATTGCAATGCTTTAGACCACTTCTACTGAGGATGTGCGCGATTTTACGCGTGCTTTGAAAAATAAATTCAAAAGTCGCAAATATTTTAAGAAGCATCCACGTGTAGGCTATCTACCAGTGCAAAGTGTATTAGAGGGTAAGTGACAAATACTTATATTTAAGATTTATTTACATTACTTTATCCCAATTAAAATTGATGAAAAAGTGACACTTGGTTATAGTCAAAATTTAGTTCCAACTTAAGTTGGACTAAACCTATTGTGACAATATGTTTTTAATATCAAAGCTCTTGATTCTAGAAATGTAATTTTTGAGAAAATAATTCACGAAGAACTCATGTTTGTTCACACAATTTAATTATTCATAGATTTTCTTTTAAATTCCACTAAAGTTCTCTTATAATAATCTACTGTTAATCATCTAAAAATTTGATTAGGCAATTTTTCTATTTTGCAATATATTAAATAGTTTATATTTTGAAAAAAAAAAAAATATTCTAAAAATTTATTTGACAATAATAACCATAAACTAATATTTCTTACAGGCGATGCTCTTGAAAGTCCTGCACCGAGTCCACAACATACAACGCATACACTGCAAAATGATATGCATTCACGTCTTGAAATGTATGCATCACGTTTGGCACAAGTTGAATACGGTACCGGTTCAAATTCTACACCTGATAGTGATGATGAACATCAATTGATTGCACAATATTGTCAGGCATTACCAACGAACAATGGTAGCGGCCCCAAGTCACCTGTACAAGTAATGGCTGCCATGGATGCTGAACAGCGTGAAGAACTCGAAGCAATAATTCGTGATTTGGAGGAGGAAAATGCAAATCTGCAAGCGGAATATCAACAGCTATGTAGCAAACAGAATAGCACAACACCAGATGAGAGTGGCATGCAACATTCATCGTCCAACATGGGAGGTTTGGCATCAAGTGGCGCTGGCGGTGCCAATGCTAGTGGTCAGGGTGAACATGGACAGGTAAAAAGTTAATTGATTGGATTTATTTTTTTTTATTCTTCTTTCACATTATCGATATGTTTTGATTTTTTTTCAGGATATGATGGCCGAAGCGAAATTATTGCGCCAACATAAAGGCCGTTTGGAGGCACGTATGCAAATACTGGAAGATCACAATCGACAATTGGAGGCGCAATTGCAACGTTTGCGGCAATTATTAGACGAACCGAATAACAGTGTACCCGGTGTACCTGGTTCAGGTTTAAATTCGAAACCGAATACATTGCAAACACGTTCGGTAACAGCATCACAGCTGAACACTGATTCGCCAGCAAAAATGAATCAACAAAATGGTCATTATGAGCAAAATACAAGTAAGTCTTATTATCATTATATGTATAAATTCTTAATGATTGAATATAACGGCGTAAATTCAAACAAATCGAGAAATTTAAAACTCGATTTGAATTACAATATATACCTTAGAAGTAGTGTATGTACGAATTTTTTTTTATATTTATTTTCAGTTATAATCGCTTTAGAATTTAATCATATCGAATCCGACGAAAACGAATATTTTTATTGACAATTTGTACATTTCAAACTATGTCACTTAAATGTGTCTCTAGATTTGTGTTATTCCCAAGAAAATCAACTGACATTTTATATGTTGAATGTAGTGTCATATGTAACCAAGTGTTTCCATGAAAAATTATGCTATACCAGATATGATATTTAGCAAATCATTTCTTTTAATATCCTCCATACAAGTACTGCCCATTGAAAATAAGTAATTATCTCAGTACTAACCTGGTGTGACGCCCCTTAATACCGATCATCTTCTATTCCAAACCTTTTACTGCTAATTCTTATTTGTTAATGTATGACCCTGTTATTATATGTACTTTAAATTCCAAAATACTGATTTATATAACAAATATGGCGATGGCGAAATTATTTAAGAGTAATATCACATGGCGGCAATATCACAATATTGATTTAATGGATATGCACTGTTCTTGTACAACCATTCCCTTTTAAAATATTTAACATTACTCCAAAATAGTTGTTAAATATAAATAATTGATTATGGTTTCAGACGAGTCCATTATCAATAGCGTCCTTACGCTTGGGCCATAAATAGATACTTCATGCCATTTCGTCAAAACTGTGATGGCGACTATTATTAAGAATATATTGTATACCTTAGAGAGGGTCAATTTTGAATGGCGGAATATCGTGAAAAATCGACTCACATGTGATTCTATGTTTATTTGCTCAAAAAAACGTGAATTTAAAACCAATCAATCAATGCAATCATAATTTGTGAGCATAATATTTGATATGCTCTAATATAATTATGTACTTTTATTTATCCTAGCAACGTCCTTCAAGTTTCTACAAGCAACTACGTTGAGTTAGTGTCGCCTCCCTCTCCAAAAGAGACGGCGCACGTATGCCAGATAAAGGCCCAATGTAAAAATTCTCCTGCAAACTCAACACAGCACTACAGTAGTCTAATAAAAAAAGATTTAAAAAAAAACAATTTAAGAGCTTTCTCAAATCGTATCTATTTACAATATTTTGAAAATTTACACCTCTCATTGTAGCAATCACATCTTTACGGCTCGTATTGCCATGTGAACATATTTTAATGAGTAGTAATGATCGTGCCAGGCATGCCATACTACACCTTTGGCAAATAATTTCTTATCATATGCTCCACGCAAGTATTGTCCATTTAAATTACTATTATATAAAGAAAAGTACATGTTGTAAATTAGTAATCGTCTTAGCTGTATCAAATCAATACAAACCTATTGTGGCACTTATGATACCACCAAGCGCCTGTGAATTCCGTTGCACAGTTTTTATCCCAAACATCATTATCGGAATCTTTAGTTGTAAATTTATGCCCCTGATGTGATCGCAGATCATCACCTGCATTACCATGATATGTACCCAAAACACTTAGATTATATTTGGAAATCTCATCACCAATGGCAAATGTATCATATTTAGCATAGCGTGTCTGACCATCAAAATCATCCATTTTGATCCATAACTCTTGTACCTTGGCATGCGTGAGGGCGTGCAATTTGTCCAATCCAATAAAGAATTCACCATCAATATTGCCAAAACCGCGTTTGTATTCAATCCAATCACGAAAGAAATCCACTGAACCATCTAGTCGTCGTTGTATCATGGTCCAAGCATCACCATTATCTGGATCACGTAAACAATAAACATGAAATGCTTCAATATTGGAGCCTGGAATCTTTATCATATAAATTCCATTTTGACCACCAGATTTTAATGCCTCAGCACAGTCGCTTGTTATTGTAGGCGCCCATTGTAATTGAGAATTCTCTTTAATACACTGATCAGTATCGCCACGAATATCGATATCTACAGGTTTTTGTTCTTGTTGCAACTTCACATTTTCTTCCAACAATTTCCGAATATCCTCTTTTGTATTGTCCAAGAGTTTTTTCACACCCAATTGATTTTCTTCCACCAATTTTCTAATTTCCTCCAAAAGAATTGTCTTTTGTTCTGTTAATGCTTTTTCAAATCTAGAAATTTTTGAAAAACAAAAATGCAATTTACACTAATTAAGTGCAATATTTTACATATTTTTCGCAATTTTACAAACTTTAAATTATTCATTTCCAAATTTAATCGTAAAACCTCCACTTGATGTGTCAATTCTTTAAGCACAACATCGTCCCACAAATAGGTTGTATTCTAAATTAATGGAAATTTCTTTAAATTTTTTCATCTACGTTATCTTATTTATTGTATCATACTTCAAGAATTTTATTTTCTATATCTACGCCGTATGCAGGAATGATTAAACACAGGAAAATTATTAAATATTTTTTATCAGAAAATAACATCTTGAAATGTATGTGCTCAATTGAAGACTACTACTTATGAATTATTTTGTCATTTCGTTTGTAAATTCATAGAATCCATAATCAAAACATCATGTTCACAGGTCACATTACGGTTGCGATAAGATGTGATTTCTCTCGAAAATATTCGATGTACTCTCTCAGAATTAAATATCAACATCTCTTTTTTAATCATTCAATTTTACTTTATTCCTCTATAACATATACTGTACTAATACATATCAGGTATAGTAAAAAGAAATCCATTATTTTTCTAATAGATGGTTTTAGTAATCTGTATCTCGCTTTGTATAAATGCGATCTGGTTACGCTAGATGGCGCTAGAAAGATAGGATTTCGTACTAAATAAAATTTTCAAGCAGTTTTGTGATTGCTTGACTCAGTATTGTTTGAGCACGTGTCAAAGATGGACACCAGCAAAGACAAAATACTCCATATTTTACAGTTTTTCTTCGATAAAGGCGAAAACGCAAGCCAGACGGTTGCGTTTTCGCCTTTAAATGTGGATAGTGTTTATGGTCCAGATACTGTAACAGCCAATCACGTGCAATTTTGGTTTCGTCGATTCCATTACGGTAATTTTGATGTCAAAGATGCAAGCCAATTTTCGAAAATATTGATGAAATAATGGAAATCGTCGAGTCTGACCGTCATATAAGCACTGTCTGTCTATTGTCCAGGAGCTAAACATTGCACAAAAAACCGTTTGGAACCATTTAAATAAGGCTGAATACAAAAAGAAGCTCGATGTATGGGTGCCACACGAGTTAACGCTAAAAAACCTCATGGACCGAATTTCCATCTGCGAATCGCAACAAAATCGGTCCATTTCTGAAGCGGATGGTCACTCGTGATGAAAAGTGGATCACTTACTACAACGTCAAGCGAAAACGGTCGTGGTAGAATCGCGGTGAGCCGGCACAAACGATGGCCAAGCCAGGATTGATGGTCAAGAAGGTTTTGCTCTGTGTTTGGTGGGATTGGCAGAGAATCATCTACAATGAGCTGCTCCCCTACGCCCAAACTCTTAATTCGGACCTGTACTGTCAAGAATTTGACCATCTGAAGGAAGCAATCGCCCAGAAGCCGCCAGCTTTGGCCAATAGGAGAGGAATTGTGCTCCATCAGGACAACGCCAGGCCACATACATCGATAGTGACTCGCCAGAAGCTCCGGGAGCTTGGTTGTCCGGACCTGGCATCAAGTGATTACTACCTGTTCCTGTCTATGACGAATGATTTTGCTGGTGAAAAATTCGCCTCAAGAGAAGCTTGTGAAAATTTACTGTCCCAGTTTTTTACCAACGAGGGACGAGAGTTTCTATGACAGTAGCATTATGAAATTAACTTCAAAATGGCAACAAGTTATCGAACAAAACGGTGCATATTTGACCTAAATCAAATAATTCTAACTATGCTAAATAAAAACTTCAATTTAATGCAAAAATAATGGATTACTTTTTACTAGACCTTACATATACAAACTTGTATGTGGTCGTATTTATTTGTTTTTTTAATATTTACATATGTGATAGTCGTAATCATTTTTGTACAGCCCGTACTGCCATATGAACATATTTCAGTGAATAGTAGTGACCATGAAATGCATGCCAATTGATACCTTTTGCATATAGTGTCTTATCATATTCACCGCGCAAATATTGACCATTCAAATGACTGAAAATAAAATTACATACTACAATTTATCAATTATCAACAATTTATCAATTCCATTCAATATCATTCGATAAAATTCACCTCTCATGACATTTCGTATACCACCAAGCGCCCGTATACAGTTCAGCACAATTACCATTCTCCAATAGATCATTATCTTGATCTTTAGTTGTAAATTTTTGACCTTGATGTGCATGCAAATTATCTCCAGCATTTCCAGGATATGTTCCCAAAACATCAAGAGCATATTTCGAGCTCTCATCACCAATCGCGAATGTCTCATATTTGGCATAACGTGTTTGACCCGCAAAATCATCCATTTTGATCCATAACTCTTGCAAATTGGCATGCGTCAGAGCGTATAGTTTTTGCATACCGATAAAAAATTCACCATCTACATTGCCAAAACCGCGTTCGTACTAATCCCAATCACGATAGAAATCCACTGAACCATCTTGTCGCCGCTGTACAATAGTCCAAGCAGGACCATCATCTGGATCTCGTAAACAATAAACGCGGAAAGATTCTAAGCCAGAATTTGCAATATGGATCTTATATATGCCATTTTCGTTTCCTTCGGCTTGTAATGCTTCAGCACAATTATTTGGTAATGATGAGGTGGAGTTCATTGGCAATTTCTCAGACTTCTCTGAATGAATTTCTCCCAACAATTTCCTAATATCCTCTTGAGCCGCAACTAGCATTTCTTTTATAGCCAGCTGAGTCGCCTCTAGTTTCGTTATTTCCTCTAAAAAAGCTGTCTTCTGTGATGCCAGCTCTTTTTCGAATCTAAAGTCAATACGTAAATGTGATTGGAAAATCTAATACTTTCGTCACTTTTTACCAACTTCAAAGTGTTAAGTTCCAAATTTAAGCGCATCACTTCCATTTGATGTGTCAAATCTTTGACCAAAGTATCATTGTTCCAATATGTTAGATTCTGAAAAAAACAACAAATACTCATAGTAAGTATATGCCAATTATTTCAATTCACATCTATGCCATACTTCAGTGGTGTTTTTTTCGACGACATTTCCATGCAAGTGGATGAATAAACATATTAAAATTGGTATATATTTCGCGTGCAAATCAATGTACATCATGAAATGAATAGCTTTATTTACATACTACATTTTAATCACCGAAAATTAAAGACTATCAATTTATATAAATAAATATTCGTCTATAAATACATGTACAAGTATGTGTATGTGCACCCACTAGCAATGGAATTCACTATTGAAAAAAGTAAGCGAGTTAGTAATAGGTCGTGCGGGAAGAAAGGAGGAAATTGTGTTTGTTTTAAAGAGAATATTCTTTGTTTTTGTTCTTTTCCTAAAAAAGTTAATTTTTGTTTTGATTGGTTTTGCTTTATCTCTGCCGCGATGGCAAGAGCTGTTTTGGTTATGGTGTTGAAATCTTCTTTTTTATATTATTTTTTAGTGTGTTTTAAGTACTTGAAGCAGTTGCAAATAAAGCGGCATAAAATTTTACAGTTTCAATTTATTTTATTTATTTATTATGTCATTAATTTATTTTTTTTTTTATGTGAAATTACAAAAATATTTATATTATATATTGAATTCATATATGTAAGTGATAAGTAATGCACACAACTGAACCACACATATCACTAGATACATGGTAATGCATAGAACTGATGAATGACTGATATCTCTGGGTATTCTTTTTCTTCTTCTGCTTCTTATGTGGTCATAACAACAAATGATCAATTTAGGACGAAGATATAATGCGGCGCCAGTGTTCTCTGTTCTTCGCTTGGTGGCGCCAATTGGATATTGCAAGCGCTGCCAGGTTACCCGACACGTGGTCCTTCCAACGGCGCTTTGGTCTTCTTCTTCTTCTGCGTCCTCCAGCGGGTGCCACCCTCTTCACTAGAGCGTCTTCTTCCATTTGCTCGACATGACCCAGCCAGCGCAGCCGCTGGATTTTGATTCGTCTGGCTATGTCATTGTCAGCGTACAGTTCATACAGCTCATCGTGGTACCTTAATCGATACTCGCCATCAACGCACATAGGTGCGAAGATCCTGCGTAGGACTTTTCTCTCGAAAACTCCAAGCATTCGCTCATCCGAGGGGGAAATTGTCCAGGCTTCTGCGCCATTTGTTAGGACAGGAATAATTAGGGACTTGTAGAGTGTGATTTTCGATCTTCGAGATATGGCTTGACTACTCAATTGCTTACTCAGCCTAAAGTAACACCCGTTAGCAAGAGTTATCCTATGATCTCCAGGCTGACGTCATTACAGTTGTTGATGCTGCTTCCAAGATAGACGAAGTCCTTCACCACCGAAGAAAGTGTAATTGTCAACAGTGACGTATTGTCCAAGACGCCGGGACTCTTTCGACGTAACTCTCGTTCCAATTCATAGAATGCTGCACTGGCTGCTCACGAGTTGATACCGATTATGTCAATATCATCGGCATACGCCAACAGCATGACACTTTTGTTGAAGATGAGATGCAATTATGTCGTAAATCTGCAGCTCGTATAATTTTCTCCATAATAAGGTTGAAGAAATCACACGATATCAAATCACCTTGTCCGAAACCTCGTTCGGTATTAAACAGAGGGGAGAGGTCCTTCCCAATTTTCACTGCACAACGAGAGTTAAGCAGTGTAATTCTGCAAAGTCGAATGTGTTTTGTAGGTATACCAAATTCAGACATAGTTGTGTAGAGGTAATCCCTTATCGGACTATCGAAAGCCGTTTTATAATCGACAAATAGGTGGTGTGTGTCAATTTGTTTTTCTTGGGTCTTTTCCAAGATTTGTCGTAGTGTGAAAATTTTTTATCGATGGTGGTTTTATTGGATCTGAAGTCACACTGATAAGGTCTAATCAGGTTGCTGAGCATAGGTTTCAATCTTTCACACAATTCGCAAGATAAGACCTTGTATACGATGCTCAAGAGACTTATGCCACGGTAGTTGGTGCCAGTTGTGGGGTCTCCTTTCTTATGTATGGGCAGAGAACACTGAGACTCCAAAAATCGGGAATGCTTTCGTCCGATCATATTCTGCTTATGAGCTGTTGCATGCAGGGTATATGGGTCGATAATGCATACAACTGATCGACTCATATCCCTGGGTATGCGAGACGTTTTAGTCATGTATTTCCTAGGAGATCGCTGTGTTAAAATGCATCGATGAATTCAGTGGTATTGCCTTCACTTTGCTATTAGGGAGAGTGCCGTAGCTCAGTGGTTAATGCGTTGGTCTTCTAACCTTTAGGTTGTGGATTCAATACCCGGGTGAAGCACAATTTTAATATCGAACAGTAAACTCACTTGTGGGCAAGCAATTGGCAATTCTTTGGCAGCAACAATTTGCCATGAAAGAGCTATGTGACAAAGCTCAGAAAAAGTTTGATGTCACAATGGTTCTGTCGTTCCGAACCGGCTAATATAAGTAGGTATTAGAAGCGATGATCGGTCGAGGACCCTTCGTGAACTATAAGTGCCACATATTTTTATTTTTTTTTACATTTATTTTAAATATTTTCTATGAGAGTGTTATCATTTTTTTATCCATTTTAAACAATTTTCGTAGTACTTTACCTCTTCGATTGATGTACCACCAAAATAGTCAATACCTAAGAACCTAAGCAGGGCTATAAGGCAGTCAAATTGTAAATTTAATATGTTTAGTGATCAAAGAGAGAGTTTTTTTAGTCGATGTGTGAGAGTTCACATTGTCGTGAGAAAAAATAATTCGTCTTATACTACGGTCATGATCTGAATGGCTGTGTAACATCGGAAGACCCATAACGGCAACTGCTGTTTAGCTTCGAACCCATATGTATGCATAGATCCAAGATTCTTCAACTATTTAGACCTTGTGCCAAGAAATATGAAATATGAAAGTAAATCTTTCTTATAAATAATTTAATTTATTTATATATACAAAAAACAGTTTTTTTTTTTAATTTCGTTGGTCGTAGAACTCAACTCAACTCAATTGATCATGTTCGTGCAGGTCGTACTGCCATATGAACATACTTCAATGAATAATAATGTCCATGCCAACTCTGCCATACAATACCCTTAGCATATAATTTTTTATCATATTCACCACGCAAGTATTGGCCATTCAAATTGCTACAAAGCGATAATAAAGAAGTATAGGTAAATTCAAAATTCCACAAAAAAAAACAATAACAGTAGAGCCCATAACTAACCTACTATGACATTTAGTATACCACCATGCACCCGTATATTCCACAGCACAATTACCATCCCAAATATCATGATCGGCATCCTTTGTTGTAAATTTATGTGCCTGATGACCATGTAAATTATCACCAGCATCACCATGATATGTGCCTAGGACATTTAGTGCATATTTCGTTATTTCACCACCAATGGCAAATGTATCATATTTGGCATAACGTGTCTGATTGTCGAAATCATCCATTTGTATCCATAATTCTTGTAATTGTGCCTGTGTTATGGCATACAATTTGTCTAGACCAATGAAAAATTCACCTTCCATATTGCCAAAACCATGTTTATACTCATCCCAGCTACGATAGAAATTCACCGAACCATCTTGTCGTCGTTGTACAATTGTCCAAGCTGGACCATTATTTGGATCTTTCATGCAATAAACGAAGAACGGCTCCAATCCAGAGCCAGGTAAAAATATTCGATAAAGACCATTTTCCCCACCAGACGCCAATGCTTCAACACATGAAGTTGGCAGTACATTACTTTGATTAACACATTGTTGTGTTGGTGTGTTGATTACTCCAGCATCATCATCGCCTGTAGGCTTTTGCTGTTGCTGCTGTTGATTTTCTTTCAATAATTTTTTTATATCCTCTAGAAGGGCTGTATTAAGTGTTGTCAATTCCTTTTGGAATCTAAAAATTTCAGAAATTTACAATGTTATACAATACATAAGGTCTAGTAAAAATAAATCCATTATTTTTGCATTAAATTGAAGATTTTTTTAGCATAGTTAGAATGATCTGATTTAGGTCAAATATACACCGTTTTGTTCGGCAACTTGTTGCGATTTTGAAGGTAATTTCATAATCCCATTCTCATAGAAACTCTCTTCTCTATTGGCAAAAAACTGGCACAATCGATTTTCACAAGCTTTTCTTGAGGCGAATTTTTCACCAGCAAAATCATTCGTCATAGACAGGAACAGGTAGTAATCACTTGGTGCTAGGTCCGGGCTATAAGGTGGATGCAAAAGAATCTCCCAACCAAGCTCCCGAAGCTTCTGGCGAGTTACTATCGATGTGTGTGACCTGACGTTGTCATGATGGAACACAATTCCTCTCCTATTGGCCAAAGCTGGCCGCTTCTGGGTGATTGCTTCCTTCAGACGGTCCAATTGTTGACAGTACAGGTCCGAAATATTAGCTTGGCCGTAGGGTAGCAGCTCATAGTAGATGATGCCCTGCCAACCCCACCAAACACATAGCAGAACTTTCCTGATCGTCAATCTTGGCTTGACCACCGCAATTCGACCACGACCGTTTTCGCTTGACGTTGTCGTAAGTAACCCATTCTCTTCAGAAATGGATCGATTTTGTTGTGATTCAGCAGCGATTCGCAGATGGAAATTCGGCCCATGATGTTTTTTGCGTTAACTCGTGTGACACACAAACATCGAACTTCTTTTTATATCCAGCCTTATTTAAATGGTTCCAAACGGTTTTTTGTGCAATGTTTAGCTACTGGGCAATAGAAACAGTGTTTACATGATGGTCAGACTCGACGATTTCCATTATTTTATCAAAATTACCGAAACGGAATAGATGAAACCAAAATTGCACATGATTGGCTGTTACAGTATCAGGACGGACCATAAACACTATTCACATTTTCAGCCATCTGGCTTGCGTTTTCGCCTTTATCGAAGAAAATCTGTAAAATATGCCATCTATTGGAAAAATAATGGATTTTTTTTTACTACACCCGATAATTGAATGTACGAATAGCATTTCGAAATAATTTCTTTTCACCAACTTGACATTATTTAATTCCATATTCAAACGTAAAACATCCACTTGATAGGCCAAATCTTTTAACGCAGCATCATCACACCAATAGGTTACATTCTATGAAAGAAATATACGAAAATGAATTTATTTTATTTAATTTATACTATTCTAGTATAATTCATTTTCTTTTTTATACATCACTAATTTTATTGTCAATATCATCACCATATGCTGTAGGCATAATTTGCAGTAAACTGGAAATGATTAAAAATGTCACAGCAGAGAAGAACATCTTGCAGCACGTACACCTAATTAGAGACTGTAAATGAATAGAATTGAAAAATCCCTCACAAGCTTGAAAGTACGCTCTTTTTTTTGGAATTCCCTTGTTATAATTAGTTTTTTGTTCTTTCTTTTTTTTTTGTTGCACTCTTACCAATTAAGATTAGTTAATCTCACTGTCATCTTTTATTTATGTGTGCTTATATACATATGTGTTAGTGTATGAAATTGATTTTTATTTTTCGTATTTTATTATTTCATTATTTTATTACTTAAAGTCTATTTCTGCATTCTGCATTGAAGCAGCAATCATTTTCGTGCCGGTCGCAGAGCCATATGTGCATATTTCATTGAATAGTATTGACCATGCCAATCACTCCATGTCACACCTTTGGCATATAGATTCTTCTCATATTCACCACGCAAGTATTGACCATTTAAATTACTACAAATATATAATCAAATAATTATCCGCTCAGATGTAGAACATCGACTCGTTTAATTCTATTGCCCTTCCTTACCTGCTGTGACATTTATTATACCACCAACCACCTGTGAATTCCACTGCACAATTTGCTTTCCAACTATCATTATCGGCATCTTTTGTGGTAAATTTTTGCCCTTGATGAGCACGCAAATCATCACCAGCATTACCATGATAGGTGCCCAATACATTTAGTGCATATTTGCTATACTCATTGCCAATGGCAAATGTCTCATATTTAGCCGAACGTGTTTCACCCGCAAAATCTTCCAATTGTATCCATAACTCTTGCAGTTGTGTCTGTGTAATGGCATATATCTGTTGCAAACCGATAAAATATTCACCCTCCAAATTGCCGAAGCCAATTTTATAATCATCCCAATTGCGATAGAAATCAATCGAACCATCTTGACGACGTTGTATAATCGTCCATGCCGCACCATTGTCGGGATCACGCAAACAATAAACATAGAATGGCGCCAATGAAGATTCGGGAAGAAATAACATATAGACACCACTTTCTCCGCTGCCCATACGCAATGCTTCATCACAATTAGTTGGATACAATTTTGAGCTTACGTTCTTCTCCATACATTCTGGTTGTGTATCAACACCGCCAAATCGTATATCAATATCAGGTGGCTGTTGTGATTGTTCATTGTGCTCTTGCAATAATTTTGTAATATCCTTGAGCAGTGTTGTTGTTTGTGTTACCAATTGTTTTTCTAAACTGAAATGTTGTGCTCTCTATTAAAAAGCTATTTTCAAATCTCATACAATTAATTGACACTAACTTGACATTATTTAATTCCACATTTAAACGTAATACTTCAATTTGATGTGCCACATCCTTCAGAAGAACTTCATCACACAAATATGTTATATTCTGTAGACACACACACACAAGAAATTACAACACGAACACAATGCCAAAATTGTCACAAAAACAACTTACTTCGCCAATATGAGTTTCAAGCACTGTTGCTGCATTTGCGATCAAAATACAAATATTCAATAGACATATTATAGAGCACGCGTTCCATAAACACAACATCTTGAAGTGTAAACGTCTGCTTGAGCAATGACAACACATAAATTTTAATTTATTCAAATTTCTTTCGCTTTTTTTTTTTGTCTTTACACGTACGATTTATTATTCATGCATCTTCTTACGCTTATATGAAATACATACATGCATACATGTACTACTTATTATTATTAACTTTATTATTATTAGCTACATGTGTATATTATCAAGGTTTGTGATTCCCAACATTTTAGCGAATGACTGTGTGCGGTTGTCTTACGTATTAAACTCAAATACAATGGAACAGTTCAGTGTTCAAATGCTGATTCATTTATAAACATAGTGTAAAAAGAAAGACAACAACAACAACAACAACGAGAAATTAATTGATGTGGGTGTTACCGATAGTCAACCGCTTGGATTATGAAGAGTAACCAGCCGATTAGTATCTACTAGTAGTAGTCAAATGCAAAAATGACAAAAATGATTGTGCCATCATCGTTTGTTTGCATTTATATAATATTTACCTAATTAATATTACAGCTGTTGCCTTACTATTTATATAAAATACTTTGTGGTTAGATATCATAAAAACCCGCAAGAAGAAGATGAATAAAAGTATTCAAAATCTTAAGATAATCTTAAAGTAGGTACTAACTACTCAGTGTTAGTCATATTCAATTGTATTGTATCTCACGAATTCTGATCGTATTGTTATTTTTCGACCTTTAAGAATCACACATTATCGGTATACTGGTGGTGTCTAAATAATGTGATTGAAATGAGTAAGATATCAATATTTTTCATCAGCCTTTAAAGCTGTCGGCTGCAATTTAGCATATTTATATTTAGCTCTATAAAGAACTTAACACTGTTAAGTTGCTATAAAATACATCATAATTTATTAAGAACATGTCTAATTTACATTCATGACTATCTCTTACAAGACCCGCTCAAGAAACTCAATTTGAACAGACATTTTAAAGCAAGCAGTACACGTAATAAATATCAACTCTGAAAATGGTTGATTTTTTCACAAGGTATCATCATCATCATCATATATTTAAAACATATTATTAGAAGCTTAGTAATTGATTCAAATTCGAGATAGATTTCTTTTTGTAAACAGTGAAAGCAAGAGAAATTTAAAAATCATCACAAGGATGCTTGAAGACGGCAACATTATATCAATCGATCAAAAGAGAGCATGACGTTGGAGCAAGGACTAAATTCTTGTTTATCAAGTGAACCACGCGAAACCAGACTAAAGTCTGTTAGAGGATATTACCCCTACGGTTGATACCTCGAAGGGCCAACCACAATTGTTACGGGCACTGCGACCATACGAGATCTTTTGTACCCAAACCCGTCTACGACACTAGAATCTGTTCTACCTTTTTAATAAAATATAGAATTGATATTGTCGAACTTTTGATGATTGAAATTGGTGTTGAGAAACTCAGCTGAAAATGTTTGAGGCGAAGCCTGGCCAAGACTGAAGATTCGCTTCTCCAGACAGAGTCTACACTCCGTGTCAGAAGAGAATGCCATTTTGTTGAGGTGATACTTTAGCCAGTTATCTCCTGAGAGATAGCTAAGACTAATTCTGTCAAAAGCTGTACCAAAGCTGATGAGCGTTTTCGCTTGGCGGAGACCTGTCGAATTTGTCCATTGTATTTAGTGTTTTTCGTGGTAATATTTTTCTACATATTATAGCTTTGGCCGATGCCCAGCTTATACCGCCGGCAAGTTCTGAGTCTGTCAGTGAAGAAGACGAGCCAGCTCACACTAGTTCATTGCCTTCATTGCTTCACAGCCACTTCATTGCCCTCAATTCCGTTATGCCCCGGTACCCAACATAATGAAGAAAGTTTTTGTATGATAAGAAAGTATTCGGTGACTAGTTTGGAAAAGAACTCCCATGAGGAGAGAGATTTGATGGCAGTTTGTCTGTCTGAGTAGTCTGGAGATAGAAGTAACCCTTGGTAGAGCCAGATTGCCAAGGGAAGCCTAGTTCCCCTTTACAGAAGGGCGGCTGGTGTTCTGAGTTCGGATATTAAGACCATGCACCGCCACGGCCATGCATCTATCGGCATATGTTGTTTCACCTTAGATTTGAGGAATTTCTTGCGTTGCCATCGATAATACGAATTTGCTATCTATAATAATCGCGTCGCAGACAACTCAAATAAATTGAGTTGCGAAAATAAATAAGAGCAAAAATCTCAAAACTCTATAATTTGCACAATGAAAACTCGCGATAATTGCAGAAAATAAGGAAAACTTTTTGAAAGTATTTTAGGTATTTATTGGATCGGCGAAGATTATATTTTTGCCATAGCTATGAAACAAATAGCAAATTTGTATGTGTCCTAATATATAGGAGAAATACTTAGAGATTGAGTTAAGAGAGAAAGAAGTATAACGTTATTTTTTTTATTTTTTTTTTTTAAATAAATTTTTGCATAATTATACTAGTATTTTTTTCCACTTATCAGTTTGAAATTGCTACGTTAAACTCACATTTACTTATGCGTTGGATATACCCCCTAGGAAATCTAAACTTTTCACCATACATAGTCGAAGCATTCCTCTCATTAGACACTCTCCATATTGGAGACTATTTGTATTTATCAGTATATCACGTATTTATATGAAACAGAAGATAAAATTCTTAGTACTGAAATTAATTCCAATCTAACCAATGCATCTTGATATGGATGTAAACATAAAAACTATATATTATAGTATTAATGAACAAACTACGTTGAAAATATGTTTAGCGTCATTTTCAAAATTTTACAAAAGTACTGTATATCATTATGCAAAAAGTTTTTTTTTTAACCTACTTCAATTTTCTGAAATGTTCTAATTTGAAAATGTTGATGAGATATAAATAAAGCAACATGTTTCAGCAACAATCTTTCTATGTAAAGGGTTATCCATTTTGCGGTTTCAAAAGTAAATGTAAATAAAACACATATAAAATATTTTTTATCATGATATTTCTTTTTTATTATAAAGTTTGAATGTTGACATTATGTGTGAAATACTACATCATTTAAATGACCACCACGCGAATTGTTGCAAGCATCGATTCTTTTGAGGTAATTTTCGACCACTTTTTGACACATATTGGGCGGTATCTCAGCCATAACGTGACGAATGTTGGTTTTTAGGTGCTCAAGAGTTAAAGGTTTATCTGCATAAACACGGTCTTTCGCGTACCCCACAAAAAAAAAGTCAAGCGGTGTCAAATCGCATGATCTTGGTGGCCACTTGATATCGCCACGACGAGGAATTACGCGGCCAGAAAATTTCTCTTGCAATAAAGCCATATTCGCTCGAGTTGTGTGGCATGTGGCACCGTCTTGTTGAAACCACATATTCTCTAAGTCGTATTCTTCAATAGCAGACAAAAAAAAGTCGGTTATCATATGACCATAACGCTCCGAATTGACGGTGACAGTCGTTCCATCGTTGTTTTCGAAGAAGTAAGGTCCAATCACACCTCCGGACGAAAGAGCGCACCAAGCAGTGACTTTTTGTGGATGTGATTCTCAGAACCTCAAATACGACAATTTTGTTTGTTAACATACCCACCAAGTGAGAAATGTGCTTCGTCGCTGAAGAAAATTTTGTTCGAAAAATCGCCGTCCACCGCCTGTTGTTCAAGCACCCATTCGACATATCTACGACGTTGTGAATGGTCAGCTGGCTTCAGTTGTTGTGTGAGCTGGATTTTATATGGATGTAGGTGTAGATCCAAATGCAAAATACGCCATAATGTACCGTAAGACAGTCCTAATTCCTGAGAACGACGAGGAATCGACACATTCGGGTCTTCGGCAACACTTTCACTTACAGCAGCGATATTTTCGGTGGTACGAGCGAAACGATGATGCACAGGCCTTACAATATCTGTAACCGATCCAGTCTCTTCATATTTCTTCACAATTTTGCCAATTGCTTGCGTAGTTGGACGATTATGTAAACCATAATCTCCTCTTAAAGCACGATATGTGGCTGTGGCAGAATCACCATTTTAGTAGTAGGTTTTTACAATTTTAATGCGTTGTGCGATAGTTAAGCGATCCATTTTCGCAAATGTCAGACTTTGAACTGAAAAAGAAAGAAATTCTTTTAACAACTCAGTTTGACAGATGTCGAATTCTAGCCCTATACTTTTGAAACCGCGAAATGGATAACCCTTTATTTAAGAGATGCTCAAATTGATACCATTCACATGTGCAGGGTATCAATCATGAATGAATTAATAGACACAAACACACATACATACACACTATTATACACATCTCTGATAATAATTATCATAATTTTATCAATCATTAATATTATCATAATTGTTCAACCTTTTGTGTGTTTTTTGCTTTCATTTTTATCCAAAATAAATCTTAAAACTATTAAAATATGCCATATGTACATGACTAATATGTGGTATTCATTCTTCCTACACCATTTTCATCATAACTTATTAATATAACAACAACAACAACAACTGTCAACTAAACATAGAAGGTATGATGCTACCAGGCATGCCTCCAGATCATATGTTTATGGGTAAACATCATATGGCAGGTGGTGGTGGAGGTGGTAGTGTTGGTGGCTTTAATGCTTCTACAATGCAACAACGTGGCGCTGCACTTGGTAATGCTGCCGCTGTAATGGGTGGTGGTGTTGGAGGTGGTGGTGGTAGTATCGGCGGCGTTGGTGGCACTTTAGCAACAGGAAACGGTTCAATCGATATGAGTGTTGCTAATCAAATGTTCATTGGTGATGATGGTCGACCACCGCCACCGCCACATTCAAGTATTTTGCAACAACAACAACAACAGCTACATCAACAACAACATAATAGTATGACAAGTGGCAACGGTAGGAATAGATGATATCTATGCATACAATTACTGGATGTTATATGTTGCAATGATCTTTTTTTTTTTTTATTTGGAAATTTATTTATTTCTGTGTGTGCAGTGTGGTGTTCTTCTTGTTTATTTATTTCCTTTTTGTTGTGAATTATTTAATTTTTTTTTTCTCATTTAATTCATGTAAATCTTCTACTAAGAAGAAATGATTTAGCAAAATTTAGAAAGTAATTTCTTAGAATTTGTGTTTTTAAATTAATTTCTGTTCGATTAACTAAACATCTTGAGGACAAAAATAAGAAGGGAGTAGTAATGCCCTATTATAATTCAAATATTTGAGCGTAAATATAAAATAATCATTTTCGAAAGAAGGCCTACGCTATTTTTGTATTGTAATTTTCCCTATAGGGGTACAATATAAATATACATACACATAGTCGACAAGCAATTGACAATTCTTTCGGCAGTAAGAATTTGCCATGGAAAAAGCTTCTAAAAGAACTCTGTGACAAAGCTCAAAAAAGTGATGTCGCAAGAGTTCTGCCGTTCGGAACCGGCTAAAATAAGTAGGTCCCTTCTAATACTGTCCAAAATTTTTGCACGCACAGTGCAGTAATGGAAGAGAAACTCGGCCAAAGAGCCCTTTGACGCTTATAAGTGCCACATATTTATTTTTCTTTTTATATAGGTGGTACATTAGGGTGGATCACGAAAAAAAAAGTATCGAAATTTCATTCATAGAATTTTTAATTAATTTTAATTTAATTTTGAAGTTTTAAAAGTGATAGCTGGTTAAAAAGATCTCGGAGAGAACTATTACCGACCTATATAAGATTTAGATTGAATAAACCCTTAAAAATTTGCATTCAGTTCCCATGTTTCTACCCCCTAATAAATATTTTTGGAACAAATACAGAATAGCCCACTTGAAGGGAAAAAAATTAAAAATTTGTTCGTATTGAGCCTATTATTGTGAATGTACAAAACCAAAAATTGTTTTAGCTTACGCCCATATAAGGCGTGGCTTAAAGTCAAATTTCAAATTTGCGATCGAAATTATTCAATATATTCGCAATTTTTTCTCAAAATATGGGTATCAAAAGAAAGGCGTTTTTACTACCTTTTCATTGATATCAACATTTATAACCTATTTTGAATATTTTAAAAGTTATGGTAAAAAAAATTTTTTAATATTTTTTTTTCACAAACCAATTTTTTTTTTCAAAACAATTACTATATTTTTTCACGAAATGAAATTCTAAAAGGTTCTAAAAGGGTTAAGAAAAAAAATTTTCCTTCTTTCCTGAGAATATTTCGACATTATATTACATTCTAGAGGTGAAATTTTCAAATTAAAAATTTTTTTTTTTTTTTTTGTATGGGGAGCGATCCACCTTAATGTAATATTCATATAATATTATTGCTTTTGATGTTGTCATAATTGTATTATTATGTTTATTCTTACTTTTGATTGATTTTTGTTGATTCTGATTTTCGTGTGATTAAGTATTTCTTTAAAAATGAAGTTATATTGTATAATATAAGAATGCATTCAGGAAAGAGATTTCATTATTTTAAATAAGTTTTCAATCGATTATAAATCAACTTAATACAAAAATAAAATACCTCTAAATACTCTAAGGTCAATCTACCTCAGAATGTGGTAGAAATTAATTATTTTTTATTTTAGTTTATTTTTTTTTTTTTTTTTTGTTTCTTTTATTTTTTTTTTTTTGTTTCTTTTATTTTTATTATTATTTTTTTTTTGACAAATTTCAGAAATGGTAAATCATAATCTTTGAACTTCTTGGTATAACCTAAATACCTACCCTTAAAAATTCATACAAACAGTTTCAAATGAATGCATTCTTTTACAATCTCTATATAGGATTGTTATTAAATAAAGCTTCAAATGCTAGTCAAATGAATTAATGTCGCAAAAATATTTGCAATAATATCGAAAAAAAAACAAATTCGACATTATTGCATAAGTTGCATAAATCATAGAAATATATTCTCTAAAATGTCTGCAAAAATATCAATTTTACAAAAAAATTTTTGCAATAATAGAGAATAATTTTATTTTTGCAGCGATATTATTTTAAAACATTTTCGACATTAATTTTAGTACACCAATCAAATATTCCAAAATCTAATTATTATTAATATTTTATCCACCAAAAACTATATATCTCTTTCTCTGTATATCTATATTTATTCTTATGCCTGCCTGGATACACCAATATCGACGGTTCAATATACATTTGTCTTTATGAAATATAATTAATTGCATTATGCATAATACCATACCACCAATATAGAACATGCTTAAAATGTTAAAAATCATTTGGAAATACATCTAGCATATGAGAACTTATAAATATTTCCAACAAAGCAGAAAAATAAAATGGTAAATCATATAAGATGTAGTAAAAAGAAATCCATTATTTTTCCAATAGATGGCTTTAATAATCTGTATCTCGCGTTGTATAAGTGCGATCAGGAGGAGCCCAGGAGCTAAACATTGCTCAAAAAATCGTTTGGAACCATTTAAATAAGGCTAGATACAAAAACAAGCTCGACATGGGTGCTATGTGTTTGGTGGGATAGGCAGGGAATCATCTACAATGAGCTGCTCCCCTACGCCCAAACTCTTAATTCAGAACTGTACTCTGGACAATTGGACCAATAGGAGAGGAATTGTGTTCCATCAGGACAACGCCAGGCCACACACTTCGATAGTGATTCGCCAGAAGCTCCGGGAGCTTGGTTGGGTGGTTCTTATGCATCCACCTTATAGTTCGGACCTGGCACCAAGTGATTACTACCTGTTCCTGTCTATGGCGAATGATTTTGCTGGTGAAAAATTCTCCTCAAGAGGAGCTTGTGAAAATCGACTGTTTCTGTTTTTTGGCAATAGGGAATGGCAACAAGTTATCGAACAAAACGGTGCATATTTGACCTAAATCGGATCATTTTAACTATGCTAAATAAAACCTTCAATTGAATGCAAAAATGATGGATTTCTTTTTACTTAAATATTGATGTTGTGTTTTTTAATCGATTTAAAAAAAAATGAAATATTTATTGTTTTTTTTTTTTCTTATTTTATATTTCAATATGTCTTGCTTTTTGCAATAAATAACAACATATTCAATTTTATTAATTATATGACTCTCTTTATTTGCTCTCATTTTTACTCTAGTGGATATTGATCGTGCTGTTGAAGCATTGGTGACTGTTATTAATGAACAAGAAAACGAACAAAACATGGATGCGTCAACAGAGGATGATTGTCATGATTATAATCATGACAATATTATCATACATGAAGGAGGCGGCGGCAATGGTATTATTAGCGATGGCAAAAATGGCAACGAGCATGTTAAAAACAAACATTAAAATTTAATCGATTCAATCATAAAAGAACTATGACTATGAATTTTCGATGCGAAAAAATACATAACACAAAAATCTGACGAACGAAATCATAATAATTAATAATAGAAAATTATTATTATATTTTGTGTTTTTCAAAAAAAACAAATCAAATTGTGAATAGATTTAGTAAGAATGGATTTGGAATGGAAGTCGAGATTGATAAGATAAAGATTGTATTAATATTAATAATATAAATGCACATATAGACACATATATGGTACTTATATATATATATATATGTAGAATATATACATACATATTACTATAGATATATACGAACGACTATAAATCATACATATGCATAAATACATACATATATATATATATACTATGAGTAAAGATATACATACATATATAAGCAAACATACAAATATTAGTATTTGAATCAATTTAATAATATCATCAAGTGAAAAAGAATTATGAAGGATATATCACAAAATAGCAAAAAAAAGAAATACAAAAAACATAAAATGTACACATATAGTTGTAATTATTAAAGTTGTTTATACTAACTTATACATACATACTGGTCTACTGGTACTCGCATGTATAAGAAGAATACTTTTTAATGTTTATTACAATTATGTATCATATTTATACATAAATGTAAGTAATTACATATGTTTTAAATTTAATTTAATAACATAAAAAAAAGAAATGTGAACGTAAAACACTGTAGAACATATCAAATATTGTACTGTATTTTTTTCCCGCTTTTTTTTACGATTTTTTACAATTTTTCCCAAAAACAAACAAAACTCTTACAATAACTGCCATTGATCACACATACAAAATTAATGCAAACCTACTTAAAATAACTTCAATAACACTTTGCAATTGTATTTAAATATATTATAAAAAAAAATGAAAATATGGAAAAAAAATGTATATAATTTTTTTTACAATAATATTAACAGACTATTTTGATAAGAAATTTTCCGCAAATTTAGATTTAAATTTCATAAGAAAATCTGTGTCAAATTTCCCGCTAGAACGAGGTCATTTATTCTGAATCATGGGCATAAGTACGAGAGCCAGAGTCACAGAACTACCCGACCTAAGTAAGAAAACACAACAAATTTGGGCAAATCTCCTTTTAGCTCTTTCACACTTTTCCCCAGCGATATTCTATAGTTTCGATACTCTGTTTATACAGGGTGATTTTTTTTAAGAGTCTTCGGATTTGATTTAAAAAAAACATAAAATTTAGAGAAATATATGAAATCTTTATTTGAGTCGATAGAACGATCTGTATAATTCAATGTTTGACCGCGGCTGTGCCTCAAATGATTCATACGCTGGGTCCAATACGCTCTCTCCAACATATCGGCCGGTATCTCACAAATAAATTCTTCAATATTGGCTTCCAGTGCGTCAACCGTTGAGGGCTTGTCGCTATAGATATGAGCCTTAACATAGCCCCCCAAAAAAATAGACTAATGGCATTAAATCGCATGATCTAGACGGCCAATTGACCGGCCCCAAACGTGAAATATACTGTTCACCGAACTCGCCTCTCAATTGGGCCATTTTTTCGCATTCTGTGTGGCATGTAGCAGCGTCTTGTTGAAACCACATGTCAGCCAAGTTCAGCTCTTCCATTTTGGGCAAAAAAAAAAAGGTTTGTAATCATCACACGATAGCGCTTGCCATTCACAGTAACGTTCCTGCCTTCATCATATTTGAAAAAATACGGTCCCATGATGCCACCGGCCCATAATCCACACCAAATAGTGCATTTTTCGGGATGCATTGGCACCTCTTGCAATGCTTCTGGCTGCTCTTCACACCAAATATGGCAATTTTGTTTGTTCACGTATCCATTCAACCAGAAATGAGCTACGTCGCTGAACACAATTTTCCGCTAAAAAAAGTGGACTTTCATCCACTTCATCCTTAAAAAATAGATGGAATCAACCTAAATATTATTTCGGTGATGTCTACAATGTCCATCTACGATTTTTGAGCATCCAAATTTTTATTTTCCTAGCAGGACTCTCAATTTAATTGAATTTGATGCAAGCACTTTGCTAAATTTTCGATGACATTTTAAAAGTCGCCGATATTACTTGTTTGACTTTACAAAAACACCCGCAACTCTGGCATCAATAACAATATTAATATGAAATTTGACACACGTTTCAGTAGACCAATAGAAAAATAATAATTTTGTAAATTGCATTTCATCGTCAAATTTAAATCCAACTATGCGGAAACTTTTTAATCACAGCATTCTATATTTTTTTTTTTTTTGCTTTAATCCATTTTTATGTACAATAAGATTATGTTATTTAATGTATTATATTTTTTATTAAATATGCTTATAATAATATTATGATTTATAATTATGATTTGAAAAATAATTTAAATATAAAGAATTACTCATTTAAATTTTATGGTTTGTGTTTTATTTTTAATTTTGTTTTTTTGTTTTTTTTTTACATTATTATGATACATATATTGTACATAAATAGACTCATGACTCAACACTGCGACAATGAGGCATCTATTATGCTTCCCATCAGAACCTATGGGTCATTTATTTCTTCTAGATAGCTGAGTTTGTGTTTGTGAGATATACACTTGTAGTCTGCTTCTTTTGATTCATATCGGACCATGTGGTCAATTGTCTCCCCCTCCTTATTACATATTCTGTATTAGTCTCAAGTGCAGGTGGTAGAGTGAGTGTTTATAAAAGTGAGGTATGTCACATGTAAGGAGTTTTTTAACTTGTCTTCTACCTTTTTTTTTTTGAAGTTTTGTAATTTGTTCATGTGTTTTAATCCTACGTGTGACGGCTTAACCTTTGGTTGGCTTTGGTAAGGTTTTTTTTTTTTGCCCTAATTTTTGAAGCCATAGAGTGAACATGGTCGCATGTAAAAGATTTCTCTTACTGCTCTTACTTCTGCATCTGCTTCCTAGCTGCCACTATGACTTTTCAACCCCGGTACCCATATCAAAATTACATGATTGAGGTTATGATGGCATTTGAGTGTTAATTTTTCTTTGAACGTGTAACCTTTTAGATATTTTAAGATATTTTAGAGCCTTTCTGTAAATAGCAAACTATAATTACCCATGTAAATTGAAAAGAAAACCTCAGAATGATTGTATAATCATTTTTTTTAACTTATTTCAATTTTTTTTTTTTTAATGAACCATTATTCTAATGAAAATTATATTTATTACTTAAATGCTGCCACAGAATAGAAATCACAAAGAATCATTAAACATATTTTCAGGTTTCTATTAATTATATAAAAGTGGCTAAAAGCACTTCATAAACTGAAGAAATTCTTAGAGTTTAAATTCAATTTTTTTAACCACAGCCATTGTTAGCGATTTTGAGCAACGAAGTTAAAATACATTGATGATTGCTGTTCATATTAAAACACGTAAAAAAATGTTTCCGTTTAAAAAATCTATATTTGTTGGCATCTGTTTTCAAATATTCTCTGAATTTTTACCCATTTTCTTACAAAGATATCCCCTGTAAAGAAATCCCTTTTTATCTGATAATTTTATGTATACCACCTTCATGAAAAGGTTCCCGGAATAACCAAGATGTACTCTTGACTACGTAACTTTTGCAAATGTTAAGCTACGACGCTAAGATTTAGAGGGAATATCAACAACAGAAGTACCAACTTAACAAAAAAAAGGACTCAAATTGGAACGATGGGAGCGCCACATGGTGGTTATTCCGGGAACTTTTTGATCAAGGTGGTATATAATAATATATTATTTTTTTATATAATACGTTGAAGGATCAGACGATTCGATCGTAGGATCATTCCGTCTTTGTGGATCAATAATTATGCTTCCTATTTATTTGTAATTAATTCTAATAAATTTTTTTTTTTTTTATATTATTTATATATTTCAAAAGTACATACCCAATCATGTTGAAAATAATCTAAACGGTGAAGTAAAGCAGACAGGAATAGTGTATACACTCACGAAACCATAACAAACAAATTCCACCATACTTCACCTCATATATTAATTTACAATAATAGTCGTATTTTATTCGTCAATTCGCTATATTTATGCGAGTAAAATGACGAAGAAACATTGACTAGGTAGCATTGATACTGAATGATGGCTATTGGTGGAATAAATTTTTTATTTTATATCTGCATAAATTTTAAATTTAATAAATTTTGATCATGATAAAATATTTCCAAAATAGTAGCAAAAAATTTCATTGCAATAATCCATTAGCGATTGCAAAATTTATTAATTGTGTATGGTGAAACATTGATGAATCTTGAAACATTTCGCATATTATTTAAAAATGTTGAAATCTGGATCAGGATCCATTAATCCAAATATCACAACAATATCAATAAGTAACATCGTGATGTATATGTTCTCCGACAGAGATGTTCTCTCAATTATCAACATTAAATTATATTTACAGTAGGTTGCAGCAACATGTTAAGTGTACGTGTAGTGTATACATGCTATGTATACATTCCACAGTGGATAACAAAATCTAAACTAGCCACATAATGCAAAAAAAAAATATTTAATTAAAAATTTCTACTTTTAAAAAACATTTCTAAACTAAATAATACAAACTACTTTCATAGAAACAGATACATATAGACATAAATAGTTATATTGAATAAAAACAAAACAAAAATAAATACTTGAGAATCATCAGCTGACGAATACGATCATAAATGGACCACCTTTTTTACTACTTACTATAGAAATAGCAATTGCAAAAAAACAAAGAAAACAAATAATTTATAAGCTACATATAAAACTAGATGAAATTTAACACTACCATTCGAGTATTAGTGAAAATGAAAAGCATCAAAGTATTGTCATTTTTTTCGTGTCTACTGTCTCTGCTTTAAATGGTAAAATTGTGAATAAAGCAGAAATAAAAACAAAAACAACAGCAGAAAAGATATATGAAAAATAGAAATAAATTAATATTATATGCAAAAAAAAAAAAATAAATCTTAGTCAAATTGTACATTAACACATTCCCACATCCAATCTTGTAATAGATACATGCATACATACTTACATATATGTGGAATTTTATCTTTTATACCCAGAAAATTATATTAGAAAAAAACGAATCCTTTTTATACATACATAAAGTACACCTACTTAACACTCTACCTACCGTTTCACCACAACAATAATACGAACGAAATGCGTATTTAAATACTTATATTCTAAATTACTACTTATTTATAGTATATGTACGTAAAGAAATTATAGAAATTGAAAATATTAAAATAAATATATTAAAAAAAAAATAAACTATATATTCCTATTCGCTTAAAAAAAAAATAAGTAAGAAAAAAAAAAGTAAGAAAAACGAAGAAAATAACATACATTTTGGAAATTATTATTTTTATTTTGAAATTTTACTTATATTATAATATTGGTACATGTTGTACTACATTTTTTATGAATATTTATTACTCTACCTGTACCATAGGATCGAGTAAAACCATTCATAACATAAAATCTATTGAAAATTGGTGAATAAAATGATTTCAAATTTTTAATAAGGCTATTGCTCACAGTTGCCACTTGCTGGCATTTTGACATTTTGTAAACTCTTCACTCAAAGAGCATTTCTGTTTCCATTTCTAACACAAATCTTGTGATTTATGATCATCAAAAGATTATTTTTATGATAATAAATATTACCCAATAAAACTGATTTTTTTTTTATTTTTTTTATATTTTATTATTATTTTTTTTTTTTGAAAGTAAGTAAATACTTCTAAATGAATCACCCAAATGGTATTACAATACAATGATCAGCAATATGTGTGTACAAATTGTTTATACACCATGTAATTTGTGATGAAATGCGAGTGCAACAAACAAAAATGTTGCAGAAAACTCTATTTCTCTTCCTAGAAATGTAAACAAACAAACAAATGTTGCTAAACAAAAAAATGTCTTCAAATATATACATGCTGCTAAAGAGTGATGCTGTTATATGTAAGTGCTCTGTTAACATTCGTACAGGAGAGAGCAATGTTGCTAATTTAACTTATTATGTTAATTTAACAGTATTATGCATTTTTGTGTGCATTTTATTGAAGCAATTCAAATTTCTCTTCCTAGAAATGTAAACATACAAAAAAATGTTGCTAAACAAGAAAATGTTTTCAAATATGTACATGCTGCTAAAGAGTGATGATGTTATATGTAGGTGCTCGTTAACATTCGTACAGAAGAGAACAATGTTGCTATGTCAATTTTAATCGCTTGCATGTGTACATTTTATTGAAGTAATTCAAATTTTCTACAAACATGTGTATATACGACACATTAGAGCGTCTTACGAAAATTTGCATCTTTGGATATTTTTCATTTCATATATAGTTTTTTTTGTATTTTATTTTAATAATTTTTCTTTCATTTCCTCTCACTTTGCTATAGGACAAAAAAAAAGTATACATTACAATTTCTTAATTTCAAATGTAGTACAAATTTCATTGTGCTTATCTGTTGTTGTTCTTTGTGACTAAACAAGCCGAAAAAATATTTATAAGAATATTGGTATTAGCTAAGAAAATTTCAAATAAAGTGTGACAATATCAAATATAAATTAAACAAAATAGCTATAATTATAATCAATAAAATTTTGTATGACATTGTAATGTGCACAGAAACAAAAAACAAACACACACAAAAAAAAATCAAAGAAATAATATATGCATATCCTTAAACAATTTCCTATAGTATTAAATTAATAGAAATATAATTCATTCATCATACATACATACATATGCATATTTACTTAAACGAATTTAAACGTTTTCGAATGTTTCAAAAATTACACCAACCACAACAAAAAAAAAGGCTAACTGAAAATAGAATAAAATAATATTAAAACATCCTCAATGGGGAGGGGAGAAATTTAAAAAAATTGATAAGCTCTTCAACGATTTTCAAATCAATAGAGAACAAAATAAAATTTGCGTCACTTTAGAATTAACATATCCTTGAAATATTTACAGTATACACATGCCAATGAATAATTAACAGTTTATTCGTATATGTAAACGTACATATATACATGTTTACCAATAGATATAATACACATTTACGCATGAAAAAAATATATAAAATTTTTTAACATTATTTTGAAAGTTTTTTAATTTTATACAATAGACGCTTGAGTGTATTTCAATGTATATTCGTAATTTTTTTTTCGTAAAATCAAATTTCATTTTAGAAAGTCATCTTCACTCTAAGGCCATCAGTCAAAATCAATTTTTCTCCAAAAATGCATACAATATTTGGTGGCATAAACTCAAAAAATATACGTAGAGCCCTAATATACGACACATACAAAGTTTCAGCGTTATTCTGACATTTTTAAAATAAACGAAATCACTTTTGAAATTCTTTAGTAGAAATCTTTGACCATAAATTGCATTTAATTTAGAAGCTTTCTCTACAAATATGATAAATAATGGAAGAAGTGCCCAAGCGTCTGATATAATTAATTACAAAAAGTGTAAGGTATTGACAGTCTGCCATTGTTTTAATTTTTAACTGCCAAGATAATAGATAATGCCAAAATTATAGACTACAATGCTACACGAATGCTGCTCATCACTACACTCATGACATAATCAGCTGGTGTTTTCATGACTTTCACATTAAAAAGACATTCTAAACTTACAAGTACAAATTCTGCTTTTTGATTTTGTTGATACGAGAAAAACACAGAATTTGTTACTACGAGGATAGTCTCGAGCTTGTCGAGGTAATTTCCGAACCCATCACAAAGATGACTGGATGCATCAGTACAAGATAGGGAATGTGCTTAAAATTTTGGACAGCTTAAATTAAGCGTGACCGTACCAGATTGATGGACGATGAACGTTCGGCACGTCCAAAAGCAGCAACTGCAAATGGTGCTACCGTCGAATTAAGATGACGGTGATAGCTAAGACTGTGAATTTTTCCAAAACTCCAGTTTGTCACATATTGAATCAAGATTTACTTATATACTTATTTATTTATGTGGCCATTACAATCGAAAATCGATTTAGGCCGAATCTAGCATGCTTCGTCAGCCAGCTCTTTCCTTTGCTTGCTGGAGCCAGTTAGAAATTCCAAGCACTGACAAGTTCACCAGTACTTGATCTTTCCACCGGAGAACACTCTGTGACAAAGCTTGGAAAAAATGATGTCGCAAGAGTTCTGCCATTCGCAACCGGCTAAAATAAGAAGGTCCCTTGTAATACTGTCCAAATTTAGCACGCACAACAGTATTGGAAGAGATGCTCGCCCAATGACCCCTTCGGCGCTTATAAGTGCCACATATTTATTTTTATTTTTCATCTCAATGGACTGCAAATAGGGATCGGCTCCAAAACAAACAAAAAAAAACTGTTCCTTCGGCTAGGAAGGTGTTGGAAATAGCTTTTTAGTATAGTCATAGAGTTACCTTAATCGATTGTCTTCAAAAAAGGGCCATACTATGCGTCATTACTTGACAAGGTGAAGGGTGGAAGTTGCGAGAAACACTATTTGACTTTGAACCTTACTTAACAGATCTTGCAAACCGCCGTTATATATTCCGTATGCTTAAAGTCGTACCCTCAGGTCAGAGATTTTCATCAAATGGAGAGAAATATATTAATTATTTTCTATGGATGGGTCAAAAATATAAGTAAAATGGACTTACAAGGAGACTATGTAGAATCAATCAATCAAAAGAGAGAGCGTGACGTTGGAATAAGAACATAATCCTTGTTCATCAAGTGGATCACACGAAACCAGAACAAGGTATGTTTGAGGATAAGAGCCCTATAGCTGATACCTCTGGGGTCCAACCACAAGTGTTACGGAAACTCGACCAAACGAGATCCTTTATACCCTCTGACTCCAGGAGCAGTTTGACTATGTAGTGAAATAAAATTAAATTTAAAGAAAAAATGTTTTGTCTCTTTGTTTGATTGGAAACTCCTCAGCCATCCCTAGTATTTGATAATAAGAAGGTAATATTTGTTACATCATATCCTATATTCGATAAGACATTAACATTGTATTTTCTATAAAAGCAGCCCATTAGTATAAAATTATTAAAAATATCCAAAACTTAGTCATCATTCAAAAAGCGTGCTCGTGCAGCATTGTCATTCGTAAATACATACATACATATCCCCCCAAAAAATATCAACTAACAGAGTCTTCACAGTACCACATGTATTATGGTTGTTTTTTTGTTGTTGTTGTCTGTGTATAAGAAAATACAAATTACTTACCTATAATCAAGAAAAATTGCATCAACGATTAAATAAACCACAAAAAAATAGTATTAATAAATAATAAAAATTAAATAATAAATAAAATATAGAAATATAAATTTAAATAATAATATCAAAATATTAAAAAAATATAATTTATATACTTTAATCAAAAGTATATTAGATAATATAATTATAAAATTTTATATAAAAATTTCTTTTTTTTTTTTATTCAATATAATTTTTTTTTTACTAACTACTGAACTTTTCATACAATATTTTAAATAAATTAGAAGTAATATTTTTTTTTTTTTAAAGATAATCTTTTTGAGATAATCTTCATCCAAAAGTATTAATACAATATATATAATATATATAATATATAATTATATAGATTAAAGCATACCTACACAATATTAATTAGCACTTACTTACAAACGTCAACTAAGTAAATGTGTTTTTGATGTATACACATGCTCTTATATTTGTGTATGTGTGTGTGTGTGTGTTCTTTAGAGTACGTATCAAGCAAGCATCTTCAATGGTAACTAAATTAATTCAATAATTAATATCTTGGACTTGATTAAATAGAAGAAATAAAAAAAAAAATGGAACATTAGTAGTCAAATCAAATACATAGTATAGAATATACAATTTCAAATTGCTGTTATTAACATAACATACGTATTAACAGAGACTTTAGAAGTATGTCTAAAGTCTCTGTTATTAACATACCTTTACCTATAGTTGAATTTCCACAACATACACAAGAACTACATACATACAATATACTGAATATTTAGTATTTACTTACTATGTAAATGTGCTCCTCTCCCACCCACAACACTTATGACGTAAGTTAATTTTGCATTAATTTTCTACATAATGAAAATCTTTAAGTGAAATGATGATTTTGGGGACGAAAGAAAGAAAATAGAAGGCAAACAGAAAAATGAAGAAGAAAAAAGCTTTATTCATATGTACTATCATTACCAATTACCAATTATTATACATACTTACAAACTGTGCGTAAGTACGTAATAAATATATATATATATATTAATTTAGTCTTTTAAACATTTTATAATCATTTGTATGTATTTAGATTAATGCTAACTACATATGTACTTAATTTTATTAATTGAAATTGTACCTACATATCTTTTGATACCGATAATGATGATGATGATGATGATGATGACGATTACAAATTAAATGACGACGATAAAATTGCATCTCACACAATACGTACATACCCCAACGGGTACATGTACTCTAACTTAGATGTATTAATTGATATCATATATATATATATATATATATATAAAAGTATACATACTCGTACATATATTCATGTATATTGGATCAAATGAAAATTGAAAAAGAAAAAATTATGAAACAAAAAAACAAAAACAACAACTTTCTCAACAAAAACAAACAAAAAAAAAACAAGTCAAATGAAATGTTTTCCAAAATAATAAATAATAATAAATAAATAAATAAAAATATATATATATATATATAAAAATTATACACTATTATTATACAAATTATAAATTATTAAATATATATACATACATATAACCATAAAAAAAATGTATGACATACATACTTACATATATACATATATACATGCATACATACATATAAATATACATACATATATATATATATATATAAAATAAAATTATTATTACATGAATATGAATAAAAAGTTGATACTACAATACAAGAAATCATCAAGTATTCATTTTAAAAGAATCATAGCAATGGACCAGATATGGCCCATTTTAACCAAGAGGTGCATAGGTCTAACAATTGGCAAATCAAGTGCTATGACGGTGGTTGTAGTATTGATGCTTGAAATTTCTTCTTCTTTTTCAGTAGGATAATATAGCGCCATCTGGATATTTTGGCATACCACACTCAACACCGTGGTGAATTGAGCAGTTGTTCAAACCCCATCGTATTCGCGATTGCCAGTCGTTAATCATTTTCTTTTTCACTCTCACTTTTTCACTTTAAACATGTAAAATAAAGGGTTATCCATTTTGCGGTTTCAAAAGTAAATGTAAATAAAACACATATAAAATATTTTAATCATGATATTTCTTTTTTATTATAAAGTTTGAATGTTGACATTATGTGTGAAATACTACATCATTTAAATGACCACCACGCGAATTGTTGCAAGCATCGATTCTTTTGAGGTAATTTTCGACCACTTTTTGACACATATCGGGCGGTATCTCAGCCATAACGTGACGAATGTTGGTTTTTAGGTGCTCAAGAGTAAAAGGTTTATCTGCATAAACTCGGTCTTTCGCGTAGCCCCACAAAAAAAAGTCAAGCGGTGTCAAATCTCATGATCTTGGTGGCCACTTGATATAGCCACGACGAGAAATTACGCGGCCAGAAAATTTCTCTTGCAATAAAGCCATATTCGCTCGAGTTGTGTGGCATGTGGCACCGTCTTGTTGAAACCACATATTCTCTAAGTCGTATTCTATAGCAGGCAAAAAAAGTCGGTTATCATATGACCATAACGCTCCGAATTGACGGTTACAGTCGTTCCATCGTCGTTTTCCAAGAAGTAAGGTCCAATCACACCTCCGGACCAAAGAGCGCACCAAGCAGTGACTTTTTGTGGATGTAGTGGCCTCTCTTCAATTACTTGAGGATTCTCAGAACCCCAAATACGACAATTTTGTTTGTTAACATATCCACCGAGTGAGAAATGTGCTTCGACGCTGAAGAAAATTTTGTTCGAAAAATCGCCGTCCACCGCCTGTTATTCAAGCACCCATTCGACGTATCTACGACGTTGTGAATGGTCAGCTGGCTTCAGTTGTTGTGTGAGCTGGATTTTATATGGATGTAAGTGTAGATCCAAATGCAAAATACGCCATAATTTGCCGTAAGACAGTCCTAATTCCTGAGAACGACGAGGAATCGACACATTCGGGTCTCCGGCAACACTTTCACTTACAGCAGCGATATTTTCGGTGGTACGAGCGAAACGATGATGCACAGGCCTTACAATATCTGTAACCGATCCAGTCTCTTCATATTTCTTCACAATTTTGCCAATTGCTTGCGTAGTTGGACGATTATGTAAACCATAATCTCCTCTTAAAGCACGATATGTGGCTGTGGCAGAATTACCATTTTTGTAGTAGGTTTTTACAATTTTAATGCGTTGTGCGATAGTTAAGCGATCCATTTTCGCAAATGTCAGACTTTGAACTGAAAAAGAAAGAAATTGTTTTAAAAACTCAGTTTGACAGATGTCGAATTCTAGCCCAATACTTTTGAAACCGCGAAATGGATAACCCTTTATATTGAAATTAAAACTTTGAACAAATTCTTTATATTTTAGAGAAATGTTCAATTTATCTTAAACCACCCAACACCGTCTCAAGCAGGAGCTCCCAATAGACTAATTATTGCACAAATTACGAGGGGGATCTGGCAACACTAGTGTCAATAGCTCAAATCTGGCAACACCATAATAAAGTTTAAAATTCATGTGACATATCGTGAGATAGAAGCATCCTTTCATATTAGTTCCACTTCAATACATTCGATTTTGCATGAACAGTTAGTTGTAAAAAAAATTTGAAATCGTTATATACCCCATAATTAAACAATAGCTCAAAAAAAAAGGCTCATGTCGATTGGTGTAAGGAAATGCTGCTTCAAAAGACGTGTATGTGATGCGTCCGTCAACAAAACAGCAATCGATCATGTAGGTTTTCCAAGACCAGCCAAATTCAACAAAAGTTGTTCGGGCCCGCAGCACATCGCAGCAAATGGTCGCCTGTTTCTTCGACCGAATGGGTCATGTGTCCACTATTCCGCTTGAGCAATGTAGGACGGTCAATTCTGAATGGTACACGATCATTTGTTTGCCGGAAGTCTTCAGAGAAATTTGCAAAACCAACCGCCAAAGACGAATCATTCTCCATGATGACAATGCGTGCTCTCACACATCTCGTCAAACAGGTGAATTTTTGAGCAGTCAAAACATCGAATTGATAACTTATTCTCCATACAGTCCTGATTTGGCACCCAATGACTTCTTCTTGTTCCCGAATATCAAAGTTAAGCTGCGTGGTCAACGATTTACGAGCGCCAAAGAAGCAGTTGAAGCATTCAAAAACCACGTTTTGGATGTGTCTCAAGAGGAATCGAAAAACTGCTATGACAAATGGTTTGAACGAATGCAAAAGTGCATCAAAAGATCATCATGGTGAATATTTTGAAAAACAATAAAATCGGTTTTCATTTAAAAATGTTTGTTATTATTTTATATTCCCGAAATATAAATAGTAACCCTCGTAATACCCAATTTCAGCTCTGGGAACGCCCTCGTAAAGTGGCTTTCCATGATCATTTCAGAAAGGTTGTATCATTTGAAAAGAATTGAAACTCAGTGCCAAATTAAAAATGTTCATCGTTTGGAATATGTATATGTATTGTATTTTGAATACTTATAAGTATTTATTAAATTTATTTTATTTCCAAATCTTTCAATTTAGTCTTAGAAAACAACAACACACACATTTTATTATATCCCTATGAAAAACAAAAAAAAAATGGTAAATACCTACACTCAAAGCATCTACATATACAATATGAAAAAAAAATATATATAATTAGTTAAAAATAAAATAGAAATAGAGTATAGAAATAAGTACATATGCACTTCAATATGAGACACACTAAACACATACATACACATATGTGGAAGACACAACTCGGACTGAATGAACCGTATATGGAGCGAAGAGGAATATGGCAAGCGAATACCTAGAATTGCATAAGAAAATATACAGTAACAGTGTGAATTGTAAAATGCTTCGTTCGCAATTAGAGTAGTCAAATAGTAGTCGCCTCAGCTTTTACAAATTTCTTCATTTAATGTGAATGATAATAATGTCCATCGGGTACTGCTGCTGGCACCGGTCCAGCATATGGTGCATAAGCGCCATGTGATAAAGCTGGATAGGCGGCATGAAATACAGGACCAGCTGGAGCATGTGCATGCGCTAGAGCATAGGCTGGTCCTGGTAATGGAGCTGGTGCAGGTGCTGGTGCTGGTGCTGGTACAACTGGTGCGTGACTCTTATAGGCGAGTGGTTCTTTTCGGACTACAGCATTGAAGCCATTATGTGGATCAGCCGTATAGTCAACCGTGCGTTTAGTGCCATCAGGATCTACAACGGAATAGCTACCCTTTACGACATCACCATGACGGGTCTCATGTTGACTTTTTAGATCTCCAGTATAACCATCCTGTACATCATATCCAAACGAATATTTAGGTGCCGGATCATAGGGCTCTGGTGCAGCTGGTTTCGCCACTTGCATATAATGAATATAATAAATATGCAATTCATAAGAATAAATATCAGTATGTACAGATATAGAAATTAATTGATTATACCAGGTGCTATATATGGTCCTGGTCCTGGTCCTGGTAAAGCAGCATGATGTGCTGCATAACCACCATAATAGGGACCCTCTGGTCCATAGTGGGCTGCATAGGGGCCAACCACACCGCATAAAACGACATTGCAAAAAGTTGCAATTAAAAAGAGTATCTAAATGAAGTAAATATAAAATAATTTAGAACATATGGCAAGTATTGCATACATCTTATATATAAAAGATTTAGCAGTATGAACATAGAGAAACCAAGAAACGAAGCCTCTCAGCCAATCTGATTCGGAGTTACAACTTGAAAGACATTTATGCTTCATTTAGACAACTCTTCTGGATTAACCAAGGTCGATTTTCGCAACAAGTTCAACCTCGCCTCCCACAAAGCTGGATATTTACAGTGAAACAAGGACTATGAGGAAGCTTCATGTGCATTAGGGTCGAGTGATCACATATGGATATTCATTTTTTCATATTGATAAGTTGTCTTTAAATAATTCATTAACCTTAAAAAATATTAACACAGCTTTTTGTAGACGAATAACGTTTCGCACCGTTATTTTTGAGCTAAAACGGAAATATATACGCCTAAGCCGTTGTAAAATAAACTTTTCTTACTCCAACTTAACATACATATTAAGCAATTCTGACGAAGCTTTATCACAAAGCTCTTTTACAAGTTTTTCATGGCAAATTTTCGATTGCTTAAAAAGCAATTGCCATTCGTTAATACTGTCCCACACTAAACTTCGAGAACGAATCTCTTTAGCAGCTAATGTATTAGGATAGCATTCTAAAATCCCTAAATATAACACCATATAAGCGCAGTTTCTTCTGTGGTCTCATCAAATTTGTGACAAATCTCAGAAAAATTAATGTCACAAAGGTTCTGCCGTTCGGAACCGGCTAAAATAAGTTGGTCCCTTCTAATACTGTCCAAAATTTAACACGTACAACAGTAATGGAAGAGAAGCTCGTCCAATGAGCTCTTCGGGGCTTTAAGTGTCACATATATATTTTTTTTTTCATCAAATTTGTATAGTTTTATCTAAAAATTTAAATGGTGTTTCAATATTTAAATAAATGCTGGGCAAATAATATTTTAGGAAAATTTTTCTCGAAAAATTTATATCCCATTCATTGTATAGGAATCATTTTAGTGTTATTTTTAGTAAGCCACAGGGTTTCTCGAAAATATAAAAAATAAAAATAAATATGTAGCACTTAGAGCCCCGAAGTGCTCATTGGCCGAGCTTCTCTTCAATTACTGTTGTGCGTGTTAAATTTTGGACAGTATTAGAAGGGACCTATTTATTTTAACCGGTTCCGAACGGCAGAACCCTTGCGACATCACTTTTTCTGAGCTTTGTCTCGAAAATATAAAGCAGTATTTTATTAGGTTATTGTGCCTGCGCTCTCTCTCTCTCTCTCTCTCTCTCTGGTAGAATACACATAGGCCAGAAAGGCCCATTGTGATACCATCGAACTTCTTTTCCAATACTGTTGTGCGTGTTAAATTTTGGAGAGCATTAGAAGGGATCTACTTATATCACCCATTTCCGAACGGCAGAATTCTTGTGACATCAGTTTAACTTAGTATTATCGCAGAGCCTCTATTTAAGAAGAATTTTTTGGAAATTGTTACTGCCAGAAAACGTCCAATTCTTGCCAACAGTTGGGTACCGTTCGAAAGAAAAATCTCTTCGATATTAAATTTTGTAGTGCGTGCTAAATTTTGGGCAGCATTAGAAGCGACCTACTTATACCAGCCCCTTTCGAACGGCATAATCCTTGTGACATCACTTTAACTTAGTTTTTATCACAGAGCCTCTATTTAAGAAGCAAATTTTTAGTGCCGGTTAACTGCCAATTCTTGCCGGCAGTTAGGTATCGATATTATCTCTTCGATATTAAATTTTGTTATGCTTCAGCCGGGGGGGATTGAACCTACGACCTGCACATCAGAAGACCAACGCACTAACCATTGAGCCACCACGGCACCCACAGTAGTAAATTTTACTAAAAAAAATAACTGTTAAACGCTGCCATTAAAATCGTACATTATGGAAACCAGCCGAAAGTATTTTTAAGTAAAATTTTGAACTAATTATATGTTGAAGAATGAACAAATTTAATATTCTCTACAATGCACAGTGTTACGATAGTGGGTAAAATTGGAAAATAATTTTGATGTTATTTACACGGTACTTAAGCATTCACAAAAAAAAATCAAATCTTATTTTTTGAGAATTTGTTTAAGATTAAGTGTATTACAAACCAATGAATAGTATATCTTTTCTCAAATGCTCATGAGAACTTTAAAAAGTATTCCGACCTTTATAATACCACCTTGATCAAAAAGTTCCCGGAATAACCACCGTGTGGCGCTTCCATCGTTCCAATTTGAGTTCTGCTTTTTTTTTTTTGTTAAGTTGGTACATCTGTTGTTGATATTCCCTCTAAATCTTAGCGTCATAGCTTGACATTTGCAAAAGTTACGTAACCAAAAGTAGGTACATCTATCTCTGAGTGTGTTGGCGATTTTTTACAGACCGTGCTGACGTCGCAAAAGACATACATTGCGATGCTGAATCCGATCCCACATTCATCAAAAGGATCATTACTGGAGACGAGACGAGGGTTTATGAGTACGTCGGAAAGAGAACAGAATTGTGGGCAGACAGCTCGTGAATTTTGCACCATGATAACGCACCGTCGCACAGTGCCATCATTCTTCGTAATTTTTCGTGACAAAAAATGCAACAAATACCATCCAACAGCCACCGAATTCACCTAGCTTGGCTCCCTGTGACTTCTTTCTGTTCAATCGAGTAAAAAAAAAAAACATTACGGGGAACGCGTTTCAGCAGCCTAGAGGAAGTAATGAAAAAATCGCAGGAATCACAACTTAACAAAAACAAAAACAGAACTGAAATTGGAGGGATGGGAGCGCCACACGGTGGTTATTCCCCGGGAACTTTTTGATCAAGGTGTTAGGTACATGGAAATAAGGTCAAGCGATTATTCTATCCTGTAGTTGAATTTGAAAAAGAAAAAGACTAAAAATTTCAATTTTTACGAATAAATTGCCATCGAGTGAATTGTCATGAAATGTTTTTTTTATTTTTTATGAAATAAATCACTTATTTCGTTCCGCTGGTATTAGGAAGAGGTGAACCACTATTCTTCTTTTTTTCATTAAAAACTATAGGCTATAGAAAATAACTGTTAAAATTTTCGAGCTTGGCAATTTTTACAAAAATCAAAACATTCTGTTATATTTTTTGTCCTAATTTTGTATTTGGCATCAAAGCACTTTGCGTCCTCTCAAATACAACGACTATTTAGGTTATTCCTGAGGACCAAAAAAAATACAAAAAAAAATCACTAAATCGCTGATATTAAGACACACCTTTAACATGAACATTTTCGACAAGTCACTTTCTTTTTGACTTTTCAAAACAGTTTTCAAGACCACGCTAAACTTCCTTTCTTTATATTAACGCGTTTAAACGCGTTATTTTTTTAGGGGGGTTTTAATACTTTATTATAAAAAAGTTATAGGTTTGTTACACTATGCCAACAATTATTTAATACACGACCGTTTCAATGAATGAATAATCAAGACTGTTAAGTATGATCATTTCGTTCTTTTCTTTTATATGGATACAATTTTTCAGTAAAATGTCAACAGCTTCACATGGACTTCATAAGCTGTACACAAAGCATGCAATAACAAAAAAAAATTTGTTTTTGCAACAACAACAACAACAATAATAACAGAATATACTGCCTACAACTTCATACGTAGTCGTATATTAAATCCATTACAAAAGAAAAACTCAACGTAAAGGCAATGGATGGAAAAAAAAGAAAAAACAATTTTTTTTTTTTTGAAAACGATTAAATTGAATAACAATATGACTAATTTAAGACTTCATGATGTTGGTTAGTTAGTAAATGATGTACTTGTTGTTGGCGCTTGTTATAAGAAATAGAAAAAAAAAGAAAAAATTAAAAATCACTCACAATTTAAAAGCGAATTTAAATAGAAGATCAGTTGAAGGAGAGACTCACACGTAGAGTGTACATGTAGACCATGGCAAACACTTTGACCTCTATGACATCAAACATCGAGTCACACAAGAAACACAACACATATATATATATATTTTAAAGGTTATTCTTCCGCATATATATATTTTCAACCTCTTTAAAGGGTCTTCTTAGTATTTTGTACCAATGAGCTTGTACTTTTTGAAAGTGTTCCCATAAGATTTTCTTTATATTGAATGATTATTTTTTCCAATTTATATTTGAAAATAAATTAAGTTTAGTTCCAAAAAAAAATAGCATTTTTACCTTATTCTCTTGCTATTATTTATTATAAAATTAAATAAAAATCTTACTCCACCTTAGATGCTTTTCTCCATTTCATTATAAATTCTATTGGTGAACATAAATATTAATTAAAAAGATGTTTGAAATTATTATGCAAACTTCAACAATAACAGCAACAACAACAACAACGACGACAAAAACAACAACAACAACAGCAATAGCAGCATGCATGCATATACCTTGCATATAAATATTAGGCTCGAATATTTATATTGAAAAAAAATATAAAATAAAATACTATAAACATCAAACCAGAGATGGGAAATAATTGAATAATTTTTTAGTCGGCAACGTATGCAATGGGGCATACACTTGGAAAAACTATAGTACCCAATTTATGTAAGAAACTTCTTCTTTTTCTTCTTATGTGGCCATAAAAACCGATGATCGATTTAGGCCAAACATATAATGCGGCGCCAGTGTTCTCTGTTCTTCGCTTGCTGGCGCCAATTGGATATTCCAAGCGCCGCCAGGTTACCCAATACTTGGTCCTTCCAACGGAGGTTTGGTCTTCCTCTTCTTCTGCGTCTTCCAGGGCGGTGCCGAATTAAATACCCTCTTCGCTGAAACATATTCTTCCATTCGCTCAACATGAACTAGCCAGCGCAGCCGCTGGATTTTGATTCGCCTGACTATGTCAGCTCATACAGCTCATCGTTGTACCTCATTCGGTACTCGCCATCAACGCAAATAGGTCCGAAGATCCTGCGCAGAACTTTTCTCTCGAAAACTCCCAGCATTCTCTCATCCGTGGTGGAAATTGTCCAGGCTTCTGCGCCAGATTATATGCGGGCAGGAATAATGAGGGACTCGTAGAGTGTGATTTTCTATATGCGAGAGAAGACTCAACTACTCAATTGCTTACTCAGCCCAAAGTAACGCCAATAGTTTCAAAAAAATTACTTTGGTGAAAAGTGGCAACCTTACAAAACGTATGTTTTAAGTTTCAAGGCGCCACGTTGTTTAGTATTTTTTTTTTTTTTTTGGAGCCATCGAAAGTTAACGACCTCAGTGAATTTGTAAATATGGAGAGAATTGGTCAACGTTATGTAATTCAATACTTTCATTTGAATATTAAAGCCAAACTAGATTCTACTCTGGGGCAGTCTGCTCCTTCGTTTACGACCATAAAATATTGGGTAGCAGAGTTTAAAAGAGGTCGTACGAGCTGCCGAGACGAACACCATAGTGATCGACCAATTGAGGTGGACACGTCAGTTAAGAAAATCCACAAAATGGTATTGGATGATCGCCGGCTGAAGGTGCGTGAACTAGGTTAAATTACAGGCATATCGGAAAGTGCTATACATCGTATATTAACCGAAAATTTGGAAATAAAAAAGCTGTGTGCAAGATGGGTGCCGCGATTGCTCACAATAGAAGAAAATCGATGTCTTGAAGATGTTTCTAAAGAATGCTTGGCGATGTTTCACAGTGGACTGAAAGGGGAGAATCGTGTCCAAAGAAGGCGAAGACAGTTCCATCTGCAGGCAAGGCTATGGCTTCTGTTTTTTTTGGAATGATTATTATTAATTTTTATTGATTATCTTCAAAAAGGTAAAACAAGGTTGCAGCGTTTAAGTGATGAAATTAAAGAGAAAAGGCCGCATGTGGCGAAAAAGAAAGTGCTGTTTCATCAAGACAATGCACCAGTTCACACATCCACTATTGCAATGGCCAAAATCAATGAGTTAAAGCTCGAATTGCTTCAGCACGCACCTTATTCGCCAGATTTAGATTCTTCGGATTATTGCCTCTTTCCAAATTTGAAAAAATGGCTTGGTGGTAGAAAATTTGTAAACAATGAAGAGGTGGTGTCTGCGTTAGATGGCAATTTCAATGAGCTAGACTGTTCATACTATAAACAGGGTATCGAAACTATAGAATATCGCTGGGCAAAGTGTATAGAGCTAAAAGTGGATTATGTTAAGAAATAAAGAAACATTTTACCAAATTTGTTGTGTTTTCTTTGTTAGGTCGGGTAGTTCTGTGGCCGTTCTTGTACAGTTGCCTCAATTGTTTGAATATTCTATAAAGCTCAGATATATTTTTATGAAATTCCAATTTTACAATATTTTCACCATCACGATTTTTTTTTATAAGAAAAATATATTTTTTTAGAAATATATTTTTAACGAAATTTTCATAATTACATTTGTTGGCGTACTTTAATCGAAATAATTAATACGTTTATAATTAAAAATTAAGAGAAATATTCAATGCCCAACACGGCATCAATTGAATAAAATCCATCAAGAAGGCGCTATACTCTGATCTAGACAACTAACATAAGTAACAGCAACAATAGCATAAAGATACACACTAACAACCTCTGCCATAATATGCAAGCGACTAAAATTGCAATAACAACAAATCACAATTGATGATACTTTATTTATTGTAATAGTCGCTAAAATGAAATGGCAACAAGTTAAAAAAAGGTCAAATCGAAATTCAACAATATTGTTGTTACTTGTGTACTACTGGCATCACAATTACAATTACAACTATGTACCTACTACCTACTACCGCTGCTTTCATATGCAGGCAAAAAAAGAGTACAGCTAAACAACAACAGAAACATCGCGAAAACGTTCATATATAAATTGCATGTTGTTTTGGTTATATTCGTACATACATACACATACTTAGCATGCTATTTATTTGGTTATTTGGTTAGTTGGTTACTTGATTAGGAGGTTTCTGGATTGTATGTACATTAGACCTTACCTCACAAAAAAAAAAAAAGTTCGCCGTACACCACCTAATATGAAGAAGTTTTGCAAGGCAATTCCAAAAAAAAAAAATTTTTTTTTTGCCGAACGTAGGGGTCGCCTTTTTACATTTTTCGTCGTAAATACGGCATTTGCAATCGGATATTGAAGTGTAATATATCGATGTTTTTGTCTCAAGAAGACACATCTTTTTTTTTCAATGATCATTGACCTCAAGTACCCCGTTCTAATACCTACCCACCAAATCTCAGTTCCTACTACCCTAATGTACCACCCTAATGCCAGTAAATTACAACTCGCAAAAAAACTCATTAAACCTCTGCAAAGAAAGTATTGCGATTATTCCTATTTTAAACTTATTTTAAACATTTTTCTGCACTTAGTCTAATTCACACAGGGCATCAAAATTGACATTTTTGAGTGTTCTGTTGATAATTGGTGACTTGCAATTTTATCAACAATTGCTTAGATAAAATTATATCGAAAAGAACCCAATGTTGCGAACAGAATAAAATTCGTAATTCCTTTGGGTGTGGTTTAAATTTATAATTGATCATTTAAATTAAAATTTGTAAGCGCTACAGCTCAGTGCTTAGACTTCTAGCCGTGAGAGCGACTCAGTTTTATCTATAGAATTTAGCAGTAACACCAAACGGAGAAATGGAGAAATGGAGAAAAATAAAATAAAAAAAACCAGTAATTCGAAAATTTTGGTGTTTAAAAATACCTAATCAAGTCATAAATATTGGTACATACAACTAAACGTATTCATTACGAATGCAATAGTGGGCGCATCCATCGACATGGACATCGGCGCGACATTTAAAATCGAAACATGATAAAAAGCGATATCTTTCGGACGTTGCGGTACTGATGGAGTAGGAGACCGCTGAAGATCCGGCCGTCCGCGCATTGTGAGAACTCCGAACTACGATCAAAACCTTGAAGAAACGAATCAACCGAAAATAACTGCGAAAACAGAAAATCTGGCAGCGGGAAATGCAAATTTCGCAAAAATCCATGAAGATGTGGGACTCAGCGCGAACAAGCGACACACTCACTCACTCACACTCACACTCACACCTACCCACGTCCGCATTGGAGGGAAAACACAAGCGAAAATCGATAGCATTACGCAGCCGGTACGCTCACAAGCAAATTCTGTTTACTGACAAGAAAATCTACACCATAGAAGAATCGTTCAATAAATCGCAACTCATCCCGAGAATCCAAAAGGGCCTCTGCTCCAGCTCACAAGGCAAAAACGACTCAACTGTGGCTAAAAAACAACATTCCCGACTTCATATCAACGGATAATTGGCCAGCTAGTAGTCCAGATCTCAACCCGTTAGATTACAAGTTGTGGTCCGTGGCATAGCACGGCATGACTTGTTGAACGACTCGATACCCAAATATTGAGTCGTTGAAGTAAGCCCTTGTCTGTGCAGTGTACAATTTATCCATGCATGAAGTGCGTCTCACGATCGAAGAGTGGCCAGATGGTCTCAAGTTGTGCTAGAAGGCAAATGGAAGTCATTGTTGAAGAAGATGTTGTTCTAAGATTTATAGCCATTGAATAACCCAATAAAAAGAAAACAAAATTTTTGAAAAATATCAATTCGTTTTCATTTGGCTTCGATTTTTCTGTGTACCAATATAAATGACTTGATAAGGTAAAGGATGTGGGTGCCGTAGCTCAGTGCTTCTGATCTGTAGGTCGTGGGTTCAATCCTCGGCTGAAGCATAATAAAATTTGATATCAAAAAGATTTTGCTTTCGAACGGTACCCACCTGCCGGCAAGAATTGGCAATTTTTCGGGCAGTAACAATTTGCCAAAAATGCTTCTTAAAAGAGCTCTGTGACAAAACAAAGTTAAAGTGATGTCACAAGGATTATGCCGTTCGGAACCGGCTAATATAAGTAGGTCCCTCCTAATACTATCCAAAATTTAACACGCACAACAGTATTGGAAGAGAAGATCGTTGGTATCAGAATGGGCCTTTCTGGCCTAAGTGTGTCCTTTCAGAGAAAAAGCAGCCCCATAACCTAACCTAACCTAGGTAAAGGATATGGCTTCCTTTTTTCCATTTTCATTATTTTTTTAAATATTTATTTTATTCTGTTTCAAAACGAAATATAATTCTTAACGAACTTCATTGTTCTGTGGTAATATAGTTTAAATTTCATCACAGCTAATATTTAGGTATGAAAAAGTTGCTGGAAAATTTCCTAAATTGTTCCTATTCACGGCATTATCGACACATTTCCAACAATTTAGGATAAGTTACAATTTAGACACCAATTTAGGTAAACTCGAGCACACCCTATGTATTAAAATAAGCTAAAATAAATATTTTAGGTTCCATATCCACAGTGATCACAATAAAAGGGGTTGTGCCAAAGTTTGTTAGAAAACTTCTCCGTTTCGGAATTAGCTGGGTAGGCATCAGCGTAGCACGGACAACAAGGCTTCGACTTCCGAATATTTAATATCAAATAGTACGCATTATTTATGAGACTGCGAAAATCTGTACCTTTACCGGAGTAACTGGCATCGTACGTAAAACTGGCTACTCGTAAATTTCTTGAATACAAGAGTACTCATGATCGCTGTCCATAGTAATAAAAGCATTGTGGTTGGTATGCTGTATGTATTTGACACCATATTATATTCAAATCGATGAAAATGTCGACCATGGTATGCACTACTTTGGCAATAATATCATCGATGACAATCCACTAATGAAGATGATGTTGCTACAATACAACTCTATAGCATATGCTGCTGCTGTTGGTTGATACGTACAAACTATGTCGTCAATTGAGGGATCAATGCACGTATACTAGTACACAAATGTAAGTACACATATATATTCCTATATATTCTATTTGTATGGTAATTGTAATATATAGTGCTATTGTGTTTGCCTGCAGATGCACGTATTCATATATGTACAACGTAACTTCGATGAAAGGTCATTTTGATGTTGTAAACTTATTTAATTATATGTATTCGTTATATTCGCTTATTTCTTATTGTTGTTGTTGATATTGCTATTAACATTTCTTAATAACAATTTGGTTCTTCGCTGTCATATGTGAACATTTTAATTTATATGTTGTATGCAAATAGTCATATGTACATGCATAGAAAAAATGCAGACTTTTTAAATGTCTAAGTTGCATACACATCGTTTAAATATGATTGTATTTTATTGCATTAGTTAAATTTTAAATTCATGAATTTCAAAAATTAAGTTGAAAGAAAATTGCCTGCCTTTCCATTAGTTGATGGATGCCTCTAAGGTTATGCTATATCCCCAAGACATGGCTAAAAGTAAATGTGGTGTTTATCCCTAAAGGCAGAAAAACGTCTCACTCAAAGCCAAGTGATTTTATACCTATAAGTCTATTATCCTTCTTATTAAAAACCCTAGAAAAACTACTTTATGTGCACTCCATTGCGGCTCCATAGATGCTAAGAATATCTCTTCATTACAACAGCCTTCCATTCACTTGTGCAGAAGATCGAGATATCTCAGCACTGCAAAGAATATAGTCTGGTCACCTTACTAGATATTGGGCGGGCCTTCAATAACATAAACCGAGAAGCAGTCCAAAATTCTCTTGCTTTGCTTAAAGTGGATGATTCCTTAGTCCGTTGCTAAGGCAAAGAGTGATAAATTCTAAAATTGGGTACTTCGTGTAACACAAGGGGATGTGTTATCGGCTCTTCTGTGGAACTTAACCAACAATGAGGTTTTCATATTACAGGCAGCAAAGCGGTGGCTTATGCAGATGACGTGGCACTTGTGGCATCGGCAAAACATTTAAATACACTCACTGAAGTAATGAACCATACCGTATCAATCCTGTCCAAATGGGCTTCAAACTCTGGTCTCTGGCCATCAACCCTGCCAAAACTGAGCTGGTCCCCTTTACTAGGAAGCATAAAATACCTATTTTTACCTTACCTAGAATTGGGAGAACTAGCCTAAAGTAAAGGTGAACGAGGGCAAGACGAAGTATCTAGTGTCAACAAAGAGTCCCGGCGTCTTGGACAACACGTCACTGTTGACAACTACACTTTTGAAGTAGTAAGGGACTTTGTCTATCTTGGAACTAGCATTAACAGCAGTAATGAAGTCAGCCTGGAAATATTGCGAAAGATCACTCTTGCAAACAGGTGCTACTTTGGGCTAAGAAAGCAATTGAGAAGTCGAGCCCTCGCTCGAAGAACGAAAACTACACTCTACAGGTCTCTCATCATGCCTGTCCTTACATATGACGCTGAAGCCTGGGCAATTTACACCTCGCCCGAGCGAATTCTTGGGGTTTTCCAGAGAAAAGTCCTACGAAAGATCTTTGGACGTATTTGCGTTGGTGGCGAATACCGAATAAGGTACAACCATTTATTCGGTTTTTATGGCCACATAAGTAAAGTAAGTAAGCCTAAAGTTAACTGAACAGTGCTCCGCTCAGCCCTTAACGAGCTAGCGGAGCACTACAATGTACACATTGTATCGGTACTGGGGCATAGGAATATTCCAGGGAACTGTGAGACAGATGAATTGGCGAGAACGGGCACTAGGTTGCCAGAGATCTATCCATCTCATCAAGCAAAAATTCCGCTTGCAACATGCAAGCTTCTTGTACCACAATATTTCCTCATTATAGCCAGCAGAATATGGCGGGTTGAGAACTCCTGTGTTATTATTATTATCGTTGGGGGGGATGTTGAACCGCGACCTATAAGATCTATTGTGTCCCCTTCATGGAGCTAGAGTATATCTCTCAGCCCAGTTCCCTCGATGAATTTTAGTATTGGACTTACTTCACAGAGTCTAAGTTCATCATCGGGTATGATGAAATCTCCCAGGTATTTGCTTCTCTTGTGCATCAGTGCGGAACAAGTTCCTATCACATGTTGTGCGGTCTCGTCCTCATTCCTGCAGAACCTGCAGAGCATCGGAGCTCATGTGTTACTACTAGGAAAATCTGGCCAACTTTTGACAATAAAAGAACTCTTTGACTGTTGCCAAATGAGTAGGAAAACTAACAGTAATGTAGTTGCCGTACTCAAGAGCCCCTGGCTTGTGGGTAGTAGGCATGCTACCAAGCTTGGTTTACCGTCCAACGATTTTTATCGTAGCTGCCAAGACGAGGAAGTGGAGGAAACTGTTTACCACTTTCTCTGTAGATGCCCTGCATTGGCAAGCAGAAGGCACACCCTATTGGGGAGTTTCTTTTTTACAGATACCACTAAGTTAGTACCCATGGATGTCAGGGACATTGGGCCAATTTGTGGCCTAAGTGCGCCCACTTTTGGGGTGCGGCCGCATAACCTAACTTAACCTAACCTTGCATTAGTTGTATAAAAACATCAAAAAATAGCGAATATTCATAAATACAATATTTTATTAAAGCTTCTTGGCATAGACATAGATTAGTATCACTAATAGCGACTACAAACTAATATACAATTGAATATTGATAGACTTATTTTAAAAATTTTGCTAGATCTTAACTACAATATTAATAGCTTTGGATTTACATATTCATTAACTTGTTGAGAAAACAAATAATGATTAAAAATTAATAGCTTTGGTTTTCAAAATCACTACAAGTACAAGATTTTTAAAGATTTTTACATTCACCTGACACGTATACCAGCTAGAAATATCATTACTCTAAATTTAAAGTATTTAAAGAATTATTAAGTGGAAATAAGAAAAATCATATCGCAAATATATTAATTTTAAGTACGGTGGAATGCATGTAAATAGCCTATTGAAAGCTCTAATTGTGAAATCGAAGATTGAAATGTAAAGGAAGAGTCAATTCCTTACGCCTAATATTATGTATTGTAGATTAAGGTAGGTCAATTAACGGACAAGACAGTATACATCATTTTTGTTGTAATATTTTCTTTGGCTTTCTCTTTGGAAACTAAAACTTATTGCGAAATGGAACTTAAGAAAGGGCCGCCTCTCATTCTCAGTGACCGAATTACCTGTAGACATGTCTTCTTACGTATGTATATTCATATGGAAAATAATTAAACTTAGTCTAAACTTATATGTACATATCTAATCAAGCACAATCAAAAATATCCCGTTGGATCGGATGGACTCTGCGATATGGAATTTGTCGATAAAACATCAACGGACTGGGTACGTTTCTCTAAGAAACTAAAACTCCACCAACGATCATTTTTGCCAAAATTTTCACCATCCTCCAATGTAGTTGGTAATGTTCTTTAAAATGAGATGTAAATTCAAAATATATACAATATTCATATAAATAAATAAATATATGCTCCAAACCTATTTAATGTTTCCGGTAGTAGTAGACACAGCGCGGCACCCAGTAACGAGATCAAACCCAAAATTATTTCTGGCATCGGTGAGAAGAATGAACGAGTAAATAGAATATACGAGCTGAAGAATGTAAAAGCATAGCCCATGACATGTACTGTTGCGACACCTTGACCCCGGACACAAGTCGGTATCAATTCGGTAGCATATTGGGCACCAGAATTATAGGCTACCGTCACACCAAATCGACCAATTACCGACAGAGCAACAACCAATACAACATCTATTAATCAGAATATAAAAAAAGACAAATAAATATTTGGAAATTCATATATAAAAATGTACAAAATACAACTCACTCTGCTTGTCAGCACCCTGACTCTGAAAGATAATGACACCCGTAACCGAAATGAAAATGCCACTCAATAGCAATGATATGGAAGCCATTGCCTTACGGCCGATACGATCTTGCAACAGAATGAGTAGCAGACATGCTGGCAGTATTGTTGTTGCGCTCAATGTAAACATGATAAATGGCGAAATGCCAAGACCTTGTACATTCCGTGAAACGGCATCATAACACAATGTAATCACCATGCTAAATGATGGGATCATTGTATTGGTGTGTATGTGTATGTGTGTGGGGAGAGATAAGAAGAATCAAAATATTATTTTATTTTGCAGCAAGTGCACTGAGAAGTGGCTATGAAGTGAGTAAACTTGTGCTATCAACAAATAATTATCAATGACACCTTTTTATTTACAATAGGGTGTATCGAATTTGAAAAAAAAAAAATATGTCAAGCAGCAATTTTCATCTATACAAGCAATGTGTAAAAAACGCACAAAAATTAGAACATTTCAATCTTTTTGGCACTACTGTTCATTTTGGCACTCTTACTTACTTACTTATGAGGCCATAACAACCGAATATCGACTTATGCCGAATATAATATGCTTCGCAAGCCATCCCTGTTCTTCGCTAGCTGGCGCCAGTTAGAAATTCCAAGCGCCATCAGGTTCTCCAGTATTTGGTCTTTCCACCGGAGGTTAGGTCTTCCTCTTCTACGTCGTCCTCCAGCGGGTTCCGAATATAACACCTTCTTAGCTGGAGCGTGTTCTTCCATTCTCTCGACATGACCTAGCCAGCGCAGCCGTTGGATTTTGATGCGCTTTACTATGTCAATATCGGCATATAGCTCGTACAGCTCATGGTTGTACCTCATTCGGTTCTCGCCACCAACGCAAATAGATACAAAGATCTTCCGTAGGACTTTTCTCTCGAAAACTCCAAGCATTCGCTCATCCGAGATGGAAATTGTCCAGGCTTCAGCCCCATATGTAAGAACAGGCATGATGAGAGACTTGTAGAGTGTAGTTTTCGTTCTTCGAGAAAGGGCTCGACTTCTCAATGTCATTCTACAAAGTCGAATGAGCTTTGCCGGAATACCGAACTCAGACATTGTTGCGTAGAGGTAATCCTTTACCGGACTGTCGAAAGCGACTTTATAATCAACAAATTGGTGATGTGTGTCGACAGTGTGAAAATTTGGTCTACCCATGTCTATATTTGGTAAGACATAAAGTCCATTGATGGTAGGAGTAAATCACCATAGTCTTTATAGGTTTCTTGTATTGAATTATGAGGCGCTTGTTTGATCTTAAAATCGAAATGGTACGAGCGCTTCAAGTTTCCTAATTTATTTTACTTTCGGAGAGATCCAATTGCCATAAAATAGTTTGAAAATTTTTATAGATTCACAATAATATATGTATACCATCAATATGTCCTCAAAAAAGTAATAATTTTCAAAATAGATGTACGAAACTTTGATTTCAGCTTTACACGATATACATTATTTTCAAAGTGGATAATTATTTTCAAATGTACATATAGTATTACTTACGATTTAAAAAATAAAATCAATGTATTTCTTCGTAGTCGCGGCGTCATCAGTAAACCCAACAAATTCGGACCCGCTTGTGTATGTTGCTGTTTTCTTTTGCACTCTTCAATGAACTCGGTGAAAATCGACTCATCTACATTGCGACCATTAATTTTTGCTACACGCTTCAAACATAAAACTGCCTTGTCATATTTGCGTTTCGATATCAACCAATGAACACTTTCGGGCACAAGAAAATAGAACAGTGGTACTATGGCGAATGGTAAAGAGGTGGCCAAGAGAAAACCACGCCAACTCTTTGTGAGTACGGCAATCCATGGGGCAGCCATTGAACCCAAACAGTAAAAGAATCCAATACAAATGCTCAAACCGATGGTACGTAATGATGGACGTAAATATTCCATAACTGTAAGATGTTACAAAGTGAGTGGTGAGTCAAGCATATTCGGAATTTTACTATTAATTGGCATTCATTTTCAAATTTGATGAAAATTGTAAAGCAGCTTTTTAAACGTTTTAATTAGGACTGTCAGATTAATCGTTTGTTCAAAATTTCCAATCAATCAACATATTCGATTAATCAAATATGACATTAAACAAAAATTTCGATTAATCAAAATTGAAATTATTCGATTAATCAGAAATTTTAATTATTCAAAATATTTTTGATTTTTATTTTTTCTTTGTTTTTTGAAATTTACTTTAGGAATAAAAATTTAAAATGCTTTGTATTGGAAAAAATATAAATATTTTAATATTTTATTCGAATAATTTTATTCAGATATATCAAAATTTTTGAATAATCGATTAATTTCAATTTTTTGAATATTCAAATCATGATTATTCGAATAATTTCAATAATTCGAATAATTTCAATTTAATCAAAATTATACTTAATCGAATAATTGCTTAATCGAATATTTTGATTAATCAAAATTAAAATTATTCGATTAATGATAAATTTTGATTAATCAAAATATTTTTTATTTTTAGTTTTTCTTTGTTTTTGAAATTTTTTTTTTTGGAATAAAAATTAAAAACGCATCTCATATTCGCAGCTACCTGTCTGTTTTGTATTGGAAAATTCAATTTTATAAATATTTTGAATATTTTATTCGAATAATTTTATTGTGATTTATCAAAATTCTGAATAATCGAATAATTTGAATTTTTTGAATATTCAAATCCTGATTATTCGAATAATTTCATATGATTAATTAAAATTTTTAGTTAATCGAATAATTGTTTAATAGAATATTTTGATTAATCAAAATTGAAAATATTCGATTAATCAGAATTTCATTTAATCTAAATATTTTTCATTTTTTTTTCTTTGTTTTGAAAACCTTACTTTGGGAATAAAAATTTAAAACTCATTCTTATATCGGTCGCTACCAGTTTGCTTTGTATTGGAAAAAAATATAAATATCGATAATATTTTATTCGAATAATTTTATTGTATTTGATCAAAATTTTTGAATAATCGATAAATTTCAAATTTTGAATAGTCGATAAATTTCAATTTTTGAATAATCGATAAATTTAAATTTTTGAATAATCGATAAATTTCAATTTTCAAATATTCAAATCATGATTATTCGAATAATTTCATATGTGAATAATCAACATTTTAATTAATGGAATAATTGATTAATTGAATTTTTCGAACAAACGATTAATCGCACAGCCCTATTTTTAATGTTTTAACCAATTGAAAAAAAAAAAGCATTTTATTCAAAAATGTATTTCAAATACCAATATTCATACATACCCAATATATACATCATGACAAAATTACTATCCGTCGCCATGCCCGATATGAAACGAAATAGACAAAATGTTGTTAATGTTGTACCAAATATCGTCAATGTATTGCCGATCATAGCAACAACATTGGCCGCAATTAAAATGGGTAAACGACCTAAATTGCAAAAAAAAAAATCAATTAGATGCTTCAAGCAATGCAATTATATGTACAACTTACCAACAATATCAGCAAGAAAACCAAAGATTAATGTACCCACAACGGAGCCCACAAAAAACATCGATTGACCCAATGTGAGTTTCCACGTTGAATTGCATATCCAATTGAGCTCACTTGTAAAACTCTGATAGCCCATATAGAGTTCATATTCGTATTTGTTGCAAACGGCACTCTCATTGCTAGGCGTCGTTGATAAAGCAGCCGCCGCCGGTGTCTGCGGCATTGGCAGGCATGATGAGATTGTGATTTGTTTTGCATGCACTTCCAAATTATCATCAAGACCATCGGCACACCTATGGGTGGTATATGTATGTACTTAGTTATTTAATTTTAACATTGTTGTTGTTGTTGTTGTGGTTAAATATTAACATAACTCACCAATACTTTGGTACAAAACTGATTATCGTCTGTGAGTAATAATGCATGGCCGAGAGTAAATTGATGATGCAGAATAGCAGCAACATCAATGCTTGCAAACGATGGCAGTCGCCACATTTCTCTAATATCTTGTCAATTTCCAACATACTGTTTCCTTCTACTTCAATGCTTTGCATTCAAAAATGCCACTGAAAGTGTATCAACCAACATATACACACTGAATACACAGCTAATGATGAATAAGAACGAAAAGAAATGACTAAGTTAATACGTATTGTTGCTGTATTACTTATTATTATTGTTTCAATTTGTTCTTAGAAATTTCTCGCGTAAATATACATAATAGAATGTACGAACAATTACTTAATAAAAACCATTTGTTCGCAGTTCGCAAATATCCGTATGTAGAAGAAAATCTTTGTTCTATGCTCAAATGTTAATTAATTAATTTGAATCATTTTGTTTATATTTCTTTCATTTGATTTTTTAATTTTCTTTTGAATTTCAAATTCTTGACATTATAATATTTTTTCTGTGATCGTGATATAAATGAAAGATTTATATAGTATGTACGTAAGTAGGTACGAGGGCTGTCCCAGAATTATCCGACCTGATATATAGATGCCGGCAGTAATTTGAAAAAAATTATATAGATGTATATAGAGCTAAAAGGGGATTATTTGAGAAATAAAGACAAATTTTCCCAAATTTGTTGTGTTTTCTATGATAGGTCGGGTAGTTCTGGGAGAGCCCTCGTATATCATATTTGAACTGTGGCACAACAGTCAAGCACCCTAAATATATTGACGCATATTCATAGTTAAAATTAAGTTACAACTTAAATTTAGTACTGACTTTTTGACAGATTTTTGTATTGGAAATTTTCCAAAAAAAAGTCGATACTAAATACAGGCTGGCGATAGCCCTCTGATCTGTATGTCGTGGGTTCAATCCCGGCTGAAACATAACAAAATTTAATATCGAAAAGATTTTTCTTTCGAACGGTGCCCATCTGCTGGCACGAATTGGCAATTTCTCTGGCAGTAAGAATTTGCCAAAAATGCTTCTTAAAAGAGCACTGTGACAAAACAAAGTTAAAGTGATGTCACAAGGGTTCTGCCATTCGGAAGCGGCTAATATATTGGATGCTCGGTGGTATCACAATGGACATTTCTGGCCTAAGTGTGTCCTCTCAGAAAGAGAGAGAGAGAGCTATGTGGCCTAACCTAACCTAAATATAGGCTGAAACTTTAATTCCATTTTTTGCATATCGAGAATTTTTAATAAACCTCTAATCCAGAGCTATATTCATGAATTTATTCAGGTATGAATTTTCTTCAAATTTGTTGTTTTTTTTAACACCCTCATAATGAATTTTTCCACTAGTTTGTACAGGGTGATTTTTTAAGAATCTTCGAATTCGATTTAAAAAGAAAAAACACATAAAATTTAGAGAAATGTATGAAATCTTTATTTGAGTCGATATAATGATCTATATAATTCAATTTTTAAAGATGATTTCATGTAAATGTTGACCGCGGCTGCGCCTCAACATTTGTTTTTGTAACTTAAAAACCAAAAAAATAACAATGCTTCAAAAATAATGCTTTAGTTACCATTGTTTATCTTTAATCGTTGACAATTTTGCTAAATTATTTATACCACTAATATTTAAGTAATGATTATCTCACTATAAGGTTTTTCGGAAGAATTTGAGCACTTATTTAATATTAGTATTATTTTTTTTAATCATGTTTCTTACAATATATCCGCTTTATCCTTATCGAAACTCTCTTTATTATGATCTTCATACCATACGAAATTCATACCACACGATCAACCTCATGTTTCAATCACAACAATTTAGCAGCATTTCTTTTTATCTATTTTATTAGTCTTCTTATATATGTTTTTAGTTCAATTTTTTATTTTTTAATGAAAAAATAATTTAATTTTTTTACAATTTCAAGATCAAGAACATTAACAAGGAATACAATATAAATAAATTACGCACAAAACCATTATAAGACAACGTTGAACTGTGATTGTCGACAGCAATGTGCAATCAACATCACCACCACCACCAGCTAATGATCAACGCACAACCACATCAATAATAATTACAAATTACACTAGTTTACAGCAAAAGACACTCATTAAATCGACTGTTTTCTTAATAGATTGAAGAATCTATGAATTTGATTGCAAAAAGTATCAAAATAAAGGTAAACCAGCAGACGAAAAACTGAGTTCAGTGCTTTCCATAGGTCATGAAGAAAATAGCTGGATAAAATATCTGCGTGCTATTTAGATTTAAATACAATTTTAATAGGAGTCGCGTTTCACATTTTCATGCAAATCATATAAAACTCAACCATCCATGACAAATCGCATTTTTGTCTTAGTAGCCAAGTTTATATTATATAAATTCGTTCAGTCTCATTTTCGTCACTTTACATATTTTGGTTTAAAATACACAAAAGCACACTCACTATACCAAATACTATGGTGTGACTATTGGACTTTTTATCATTGTTATTTTGACAAAATTATATTTTTACCTATCTAAATATTCTAAATACATTTTTTTATTCCAAAAATCCTCGAGAAATTTCAATTTTTTTATTCAACTTTCTCTAACAATAAGTAAATTAAAATTTTGAATATAAAACGATTTCAGTTTTGTGGTAATTATGTCTTAAAGAAAATTCAGCGCTCATTTACAAATTTCATATACAAGAATTAAGTGTCTTCAATATTTTGGAATAAAAATAATAAATAATACTGATTACAAAAATCAATAAATTTGATGTCACTACACCACCATGTGTATTTTGTATTAGTAAAATTACCGAATTTTCAAATATACACTTAAAAAATCCACAAAACTACTGTTTTTCAAAATTTTGATTTAATTTTATTAATCTCACTCCATTTTTTCTCTGTGAAACCTATATTGTCACGTAACCGATTACATTTGGTGTCTATACAAAGACACAGTCCATGTATGCAATGCAATGTTTATATACATTTCATTCTCAAAGCGATGTTTATGCATCATTTTCTTACTCAGATTGAATTATATGCATTTCAAATGAGAAAATAGCGCAACGAGACATAAAATTTATATGACGAGTGATGAAATTTGCTTTTGCAGAAATATTTTCGGCCTATATTTTACCCATTATTTTTTTTGTTTTTATTTTGTAGATTTTCGGTGAACATTTTGAACTTAAAAGCAGAGTAACGAGCATGTTGCGAAGTCATCTTCTGTTTTTCAAAATTTTTATTTAATTTTATTATTCTCATACCACTTTTTCTCAGTGATTTAGAGAAACCCATATTGTCATGTGACCGATTACATTTTGCGTCTAAGCAAAGACACAGTCCATGGTAAACATATGCAATGTTTATATACATTCTCATTTATATTCATTTCAAAGCGATGTTTATGCATCATTTTCTAACTCAGGCTGAATTATATGCATTTCAAATTAGAAAATAGCGCAACGAGACATATAAAATTTACATACATATAATTTATATATTACCCATTTTTGTTTATTATTATTATTATTTTTTTTTTGTAGATTTTCGGTGAACATTTTGAATTTAAAAGCGAAATTAATATTATTTGTTAATTGATTGGATTATCTTCATTCTAATACCTTTCACAATTTGGTAGATTGGGAGTTTTGTGCTCGAGATATAGTCCAATTGATGAAAATATCCGGGTAAAAAAAAAAACAAAATAAAAATTAACAAAATTATATCTCACAGAAAATTGTTTAATTCGATTTGCAGTTTTAGCATTCCCCAATCTATTTTTTTTTATTGGGATGCACGTGTTTAAAATTTTTTTTTTTTGTAAACTAGTGTCATTAGTCCGTTCTGCATATGCGTCGTATATATACACAGATCATTGTTGTTTAGTACTCTACATAATATATTTACATTTTCTTCATACTTGTGCACAAAAAAAATTAATTAATTAAGTAAATAGTAGATATGTTTGCATTTCTATGTAGCAACAAAAACTACAGTGCCAGTAAATATAAAACATATTTTTTTATTTTATTGCCGCAAAACCATTTTAAAACACATGTGAGGAAATTTTATTTATAAGTTGTTTTTGTTTTTTTTGTTTTTTATTAAATATGAAATAAACGTGTATGTACATAAGCAGGTATATCACAACACCATTGAACGATATGCTTGGCGATGATACCAGAAGCACTAGCAGCAACAGCAGCAGCAGCTTGTGAACACACTATCTTAAAAATAAGTAAGCAAATACACACTAAACGAAATTTAAAAACAAATGCGGCTTATAGAATAAAATAAAAAATTGTATTGTGATCTATTTGCAATGAAATTTCTAATATTAAGGATTATTATGTATTAGAATTCACTCACTATACGTTAACCGTTAAATCACATACACGTCTACCTTGATTCGACAACAGACCGAATTGTTTTGTAGAATATTTTGAGAAAGCATCTTGTGCAAGTACCCACTTGTTGTGTTTTATTTCGGTATGTATTGTTCTTTATTTATTTATTTTTTGTTTGTTTTATTTTTATTTTTGTTTCGTTTTGTGAAAGTGACATTTTGTAATTTTTAGAAAATAGATAATACAAATGTCTAGATTTAGATATGTACCTATACTTATAATAGGTTTGGGTATATATATTTAATAGTTTATTATAGGAAAATTTGCACGCTATCATTTTTTCGATTTAAAAAAAAATACTCTATGTACTAGTATGTACCATATATGTACAATATATATTTTTGTCAATTGCATGCTAGCTATTAAATGCAATATTCATTTACGTTCTAACTATGGCAATTCATAATACAATATTTGATCATGATATTCAATATACGTAAGATGTATCAAAATATGAACTGTATAAGCATACATTCATACATTCAAATAGTATGTACTTCACATACATACATCACTGTTGTCACAATTTTGTTTCCGTTTTTAATTTCATTGCATTCACGATATACTCACTCGTACATTAATTCTATAAAAAAATAATATAATCACCTCCCTTACAGTCAGCCACATTTCTCTCATGCATTGCTCTCTCACACATTTAGTGCATGCTTTACCGGCATACAATATCAATCTTATACTCATACATCACGATGAATGATTAAAAAATTTTATTTAAATACCTTAGTTGCTCACTTGAATGCGTATTGTTGATAGACATGCAAGCATTAAATAAATTTCTATTATAACTATACAATATACCTTACACAATACTATTGTACATATTAGATAGAGGCCATACTTATTATTAAGCAATATCGGAAAAATGGAAAATTATTAATTACAAATTTTTTTGAAATTTGGTTTCTAAATGAAATATTATATTTAAAAACTTTTTTCGAATTCTATACTTTTTGCTAAAAATAAAAAACCTTTCATTCAACTGAATATCCAAAGTAATAAATATAATATAAGGTATAGTAAAAAGAAATCCATTATTTTTGCATTAAATTGAAGATTTTATTTAGCATAGTTAGAATGATAAGATTTAGGTCAAATATGCACCGTTTTGTTCGATAACTTGTTGCCATTTTGAATATAATTTCATAATGCCACTCTCATAGAAACCCTCGTCCCTATTGGCAAAAACTTTGACAGTCGATTTTCACAAGCTTCGCTTGAGGCGAATTTTTCACCAATTTGTGTGGCCTGGTGTTGTCCTGATGGAACACATTTCCTCTCCTATTGGCCAAAGCTGGCCGCTTCTGGACGATTGTTTCCTTCAGACGGTGCAATTGTTGACAGTGCAGGTCCGAATTAAGAGTTTGGCCATAGGGGAGCAGCTCATAGTAGATGATTCCATGCCAATCCCACTAAACACATAGCAAAACCTTCCTGACCGTCAATCCAGGCTTGGCCACCGTTTGCGCCGGCTCACCGCGATTCGAACACGACCGTTTTCGTTTGACGTTGTCATAAGTGACCCATGTTTCATCACTAGTAACCATCCGCTTCAGAAATGGATCGATTTTGTTGCGATTCAGCAGCGATTCCTTAGTATTTTATCGATATTTTCGACAATTGGCCTTCCAGAGCGTGATGCATTCGTGACAGTACAGTATCAGCACCTGTGGCTGTTACAGTATCAGGACCATAAACACTATTCACATTTTCAGCCATCTGATGTGACCTAATATTAGCCGGTTCCGAACGGCAGAACCCTTGTGACATTACTTTAACTTAGTTTTGTCACAGAGCTCTTTTGAGAAGCATTTTTGGCAAATTATTACTGCCGGATCCACCAGAAGTTAGGTGTTTCTCTTTGGCATCGCCCTCTAGCGTACTGCAGCATGCTCTTCTTATCTATGTCAATATTGGCATACATCTCGAATTAATATTCGATACTTGCGATCAATGTAAAATATCCAAAAGTTTCGAAAGTGCCCTGTATGAAAGCAGACGCATTAGGAGATATTTTTAGAGTGTATTTTTCGATCTTCAGGTGAGGCCTCGATTTCTCAATTGCCTTCATAGCCTAAAATAGCATCTGTTTTCAATAAAGATTCTTTTCATGATTTCCAGCATTGTTGGAATGAACATGTATTTGTCCTGATACTAAGACAAGCATTATGACCAGTGTTGTAATAGTATACTTCCCAGTTCTGGTGGTATCATAGTGGAATATCAACTATGCATATCTGGTCATTATTATGTAATGGTTCACTTCAGACGTATTAGTTGTCGTCAAAAGACATCACCAGCAATGGTTTCAGAGGGTTTCAGACGGTTTCAGAAACTCACCATATACGTTATAGAGCATAACTTTGTCTCAATAATTTTTTTAATACAAAATCGTTCATTTCTAATCGATTGTGAAAAAGTATTTGTTTACACTTTAAGCAAATTTCATATACTATATTTTGGAACTGAGTGACAACGCTTTATAATAAATATCTTTCAAATCTACTGTGCTGTACTGTATTGTCACCTTTTGTGTATGCTTTAAGACTAAAGATCAGATTATGACAACTTAACCTAACTTAACGTAGAAATTAAAAAGCATTAGAATTCCTCTTCTTCTTCTTCTTTTCTTCTTCTACTTCTTTTCCTCTTCTTCTTCTTATGTCTAGAGTAATCAGATACATGGATATTAAGATTATCAAGTGAGAGTTTAACGGTGCTAAGTTATGTTACGTTAAGTTTCTTAAGTCTTAAGCCTTAAGTTTAACACCCAACATTTAAATCAAGATCATTTCTATAATTTAATTTATTAATATTTTTTCAAATTAAGTAAATCTTCCTTGTTTAGCAATCGACAACAGTAAGACCTCCAATTAACAATTAAATGAATTTACAACTACTACGTATTCATCATAACGATTTATTTGTGATCAATATGAAATTAATTATTCTATGAGAAATGTCATTACTTATTTATTACCACCTACTATTAATGTACCTATATTACCATTATTACGCTGCAAATTTGTTTACTTAAATATACAGAAACTTTAATATAAAGATAGCTTATTCATTTGTAATATTATAGATATTAGATAATCATTGATTAAATCTAATTATATAAAGACATGTACCAAGTAAACGTATTATTAGCAAACAGATATTGTAAAATAATTTCATATCATATATGAATTTCAAATTGCGAGTGAATCTTTATATTTGCAATTTCATTTTAAAATTTCCACTTGCTAGTGGAAATAAAATCGCAACACACAAAATTAAAGTATACTCTAAGTTATAGATACTAATGACTATAGATATTAATATTTAAGAGGGCAGTGCCAGAACTACCCGACCTAACAAAGAAAGCACAATAAATTTGGGAAAATTTTTCTTTATTTCTCAACATAATCCCCTTTTAGCTCTATACACTTTTCCCAGCGATATTCTTCGCTTCGATACCCTATTTATAGTATGAACTGTCTTGCTCATTAAAATAGCCATCTACGGCAGACTCCATCTCTTCATTGTTTGCAAATCTTCTACAACCAAGTCATTTTTTCAAATTTTAAAATAGAAAATATTCTGAACGAGCTAAATTTGGGGAATAAGGTAAGTGCTGAAGCAATTCGAGTATTAACTCATTCATTTTGGCCATCGCAATAGCGGATGTGTGAACTGGTGCATTGTCTTGATGAAACAACACTTTCCTTTTCGCCAAATGGGGCAGCTTTTTTTTAATTTCATCCTCAGGACGTTATTTTTGTTCTATTGTGAGCAAACTCGGCACCCATCTTGCACACAGCTTTTTCATCTCCAAATTTTCTGTCAATATACGATGAATAGAACTTTTTGAAATGCCGCCTGTAATTTCACCTAGCTCACGCACCTTCAGCCGGCGATCATCCAATACCATTTTGTGGATTTTCTTAACCGTTTCTGGCGTGGCCACCTCAATTGGTCGACCACTACGATGTTCGTCTTGGCAGCTCGTACAACCTCGTTTAAACTTTGCCACCCAATATTTTATGGTCGTAAACGAAAGACGATACTCCTCCAGAGTAGAATCTAGTTCGGCTTTAATATTCGTTGGACTGATACCTTTCAAATGAAAGTATTGAATTACATAACGGTGACCAATTCTTTCTATGCTTAGAAACTCACTGAGGTCATTAACTTTCGATGGCTCCAAAAAAAAAAATGCTAAACAACATGGCGCCTTGTAACTTAAAAGTAATTTTTTTTCAAACTACTGCCGCCGTCTATATGTCAGGTCGGGTAGTTCTGAAACCGTCCTCTTACATTGGCCTGCTTATCTGTAGGTCGTGGGTTCAATCAATTCTTTCGGCAGTAACAATTTGCCATGAAAACGCTTCTCAAAGAGCGTATATTAATCACACAGACACTCGAAGTGATTTATCGTTGATTATTTCATGATTTTCATTTCAATTTCAGTTTATTCGCATAGCAAACAGAAATCTTGAAACAATTATAATCATTAATAAATTACTTTTGTTCACTAATTTTTTTTCTTATAATACATTTTATAAGTAAATATTGTATAATTAAGTTTTGTGATAAATACTACAAATGCTCTCTAAGATCTCAGAACTCAGTATCGGCTTTAATAAACACAAAAAATATGCTCTATGCAAGTGCATTGACGCCAGTAGCATATATGCCATGTTCGTCACTTCTATAAAATTTATTTAGTCTATTTGTTTAGCAAACAAAATTTTCCATTTTGTTTACAGAGGCTGGATGATAAGTTCGTGATAAATGAAACAAACAAAAAATTAATTTATTTAACAAAAATATTACAACACAGTTACTGTTAAGTTTGACATAACGATGCTACATTTTACGGCTTAGGAATAATAAAATTTGCCCAGTTCCTCCAAATTGACATCTACTATTGTACAACAATCATCTTTGCATTGGGTTCAATTCTTTTATATCCAAGCCATTTTTTCCTGTTCTGAAATAAAAAGGAATCAGCACTCAATTTCATTTGTGGTGGCATGATAATAACGGTAAACAGGTCTAAATTATCCCATAATACTTATTTAAATATTGTCTGTCCCCTAAAATGATTTAATTCATCTCAAAATTAGCTCAAAGCTACTACACAATATGATATTGAAGTGTAGTGTAATATTTTCTTCTCAGTAGTCAGTAGTTTAACCTCTGTACATATTTTTCAAATTTATATATAAATACAATACATAAATGGTACCTACATATTTAAAATATTTAAAAATTTCAAATTTACTATAAATATCATTAACACACCCGTGTGTCTTTACTTATTTGTTTAATTAATTTGTTTAATATTAAAGCGAATTGCGCAGGAATATACAAATACGTAAAGAAACACATAAAAGTATAATCAAAATGTGTACAACCTGTGGTAAGAGATCATAAATCTTTAAGGAATATTGTAAAAGGTATCAGAAGTGTAATAAAAGATACAAGATTTCTCCTACACTACCAAATGAACAGATGTCGGTATGTATGACAGTGTATGTTATACAGGGTGATTTTTTAAGAGTCTTCAGACTTGATTAAAAAAATTGGCATACTCTCTTCAACATATCGGGCGGTATCTCACGAATAAATTCTTCAATATTAACTGCCAGTGCGTCAACCGTTGCCGGCTTGTCGCTATAGACATAAGTCTTAACATTTTTCTTTCCCCTGATCACTCCTCTTGGTAACATAGGGCCTCAATAAGACTATTCCATCGTACACGGTTCTGTGCTGTTATTTTTGCGCCGTCCCATGTTGTGTTGACATCGGCTAGCTCGCGCAATATCGATCTACTCCGAGTACTTTTTGACCGACCTCGACCTCTGCTCCATTGCGAATTCCAGTCTAGTGCCATTCTTGTTACGCTATCTGCAGGTTTTCTAAGCGTGTGACCTATCCATTGCCACTTGCTGTTTTTGCAACAGGACGGGTTCTGCATTCGTTAGTCTCCGCAGCGCGTTGTTGCTGATGGTGTTCGGCCAGAATATTGTATAGATGATACGGAGGCATTTGTTGACTAAAGTTTGTAGCTTTTGTGTGATGGTGTTTAAGATCAGACATGTTTCACTTCCGTACAACAATACTGACTTCACACATGCGCTGAATGAGCCTTAATATAGCACCACAAAAAATAGCCTAAAGGCAAAGAAATAAACTGTTCACCGAACTCGCCTCTCAATTGGGTCATTGTTTCGCGTGCTGTGTGGCATGTGGCACCCTCTTGTTGAAACCAGTCAAGTCCAGCTCTTCCATTTTGGGCAAAAAGAAGTTTTTGTAATCATCGCACGGGAGCGCTCGCTATTCACAGTAACGTTTCTGCCTTCGTCGTCTTTGAAAAAGTACGGGCCAATGATGCCAATAGCCCATAATCCACACCAAACAGTGCATTTTTTGGGCAATACAGCAATTTTGATTGTTCACATATCCATTCAACCAGAAATGAGCTTCGTCGCTGAACACAATTTTCCGATAAAAAAATGAACGATGGACTTTCTTAACCGAGCATGCATTTTGATAATAAAATTCAATAATCTGCAAGGGTTGTTCATTCTTAAGTCGATTCATGGTTAAATTATAGACCAAACTGAACATGTTTGACAGTAACATGTTACACGAAAACAGCTGAGCTGCCAAAAGCAATGTTGCCAAAAAATCACCCTGTACTTACCTATATAAAATAACGATAAGGCACGAGTAGTAATAAATAAATAAATAAAAAGTTGGCGCTATAATTTGCAAAAAATCTTGATCGAGCTTTACTGCCGGTAGTCTTTTGCGAGGTAAGGTTTAGTTTCCGAACGATAGTGCAATTGTACATCGCCTTTTTCTGAGTTATTCTGCCAATTATTTATTTATTATATCAAAGGAAGCCTTGTAAATAGAGTTAAGTCATAGTTTAATACCGTTAGATTCAAAAATGCCTTAATGTCTTAATAAACTTACGAGATTCGAACTCCATAGAAAATGATATTTTCGACTGCCTAACGACATAGTTGGAATTCAGAATAGGCCTAAATATTAAGTATGTGTGATAATTTAAATGTAATATAAATTATAATATAAACACCTAATTAAATATTTGTGATATTTATTTAAGATTTAACAAGGATTTCATTCATTTCTTATGTTACTGTTCTTACAAAAAATGAAAAAAAAAAAAATGAAAGCATATGCAAATATTTAAAGATAAATTTTATCTAAGTAATACAAAAGCAATTGAAAATGTGAATATTAATTCTAGTATTATAATTTCAGTGGACAGTGGCAGTAGCATAAATGATTAAAAGCTGTAAAGAAAAGTGAAATTGAATACGGTAAAATGGATTTCGATCGTGTATTAGAGAAATGTGGCAATTATGGACGTTATCAATTTGTATTGCTTTTACTATTTGGCTACACCAATATTTTGTCGTCATTTCATTATTTCGCCCAGACTCTTATTAGTTTTACACCCGAACATTGGTTAGTATATATTTTTAAGTAGTACTAACACGGTGCTGCAGTGATTATGAATCTTTCAAGTAGGTCAGATTAAATACAAGACAAAACAAATCTTGAAAATTTAGATTTAGAATTAAAACATCGATAATTTACATCATTTATAAATCAACAGTTATAATTTTTCAAACGATTTTGGAAATGGAAAAACAGATCTTTCACGAAAAAGTATCATAAATTTTTTGAATGGTAATTGGATGTGTGAATTAATAATCGGCCTTTTTTAGTGCTAAAAAAAAACATTTATTATTAAGAATTCTATAAAAAACATGTCATTCAAAGTATTGTCCATCAGAAACTATAACACTTTCCCATCGTTCTGGATTCCATCCCAAAAGAACTTCGTCAACTTGGCGGCCAAAAACGATTCAAGTCAATTTTTGATTCCTGTGACTGAAGTGAAGCGTATTCCTTTAAAGGCGTTCTGTATGGACCGAAACAAATGGTAATCTGAAGGCGCCAAGTCTGGGCTATGAGGCGAGTGGGGAAACAATTCCAATCCGCTTTTAGCAACATAGTTTTTGATCGAAATAGCAATGTGTGGCCGTGCGCTATCATGGTGAAAAAATAACGACCTCTATCAGGTCGCATATTCCGGCTGTTTCTCGATCATTGCTCTCTTCAAACGGATCAATTGTTTGTCGGTACTGCTTCACCGTTGAGGGTCTTGGTTGAGTATCAATCAATCAATCAAACGAGAGTGTGACGTTGGAGCAAAGACATAATCCTTGTTCATCAAATGGACCACGCGAAACCACACCAAGGTCTGTTAGAGGATATGAGCCCTATAGTTGATACCTCTGGGAGCCAACCGCAAGTGTTACGGGCACTGCGACCAAACGAGATCTTTTGTACCTATGCCCGTCTACGACACAAGAATCTCCTCTACCTTTTTAATGAAGGATAGAATTGATCTTGTCGAACTTTTTATGATTGAAATTGGTGTTGGGAAACTCAGCTGAAAGTGTTTGAGGCGAAGCCTGTCCAAGGTCGGGCATTCGCAAAAGATGTGGATCGATGTTTCATTCTCCTCCAGACAGAGTCTACACTCTATGTCAGAGGATAGTCCCATTTTGTGGAGGTGGTATTTTAACCGTAGGCGTAGGTTTGTTCTGCTAATACTAATTCTGTGCCCCGGCACCCAACATAATGTGACTTTATTTCGCATAGAGAGTTTTTGAGGAGAACTCCCATGAGGAAGGAAATTTGATGGCAGCTTGGCTGTCTGAGTAAATAAGAATGCGTGCTGCTTTGCGCCCTTTAGCATGTAAATGACGTGCACAAAGTTTTATGGCATGTATTTCTGTTTGAAAGACAATTGGTCACGAGCCCATTGCGACAGATATGCGGGTATTAGGACCGTATATCCTGGCGCCTGTACCTTCGTCTGTAAACCAAACGTAATTACGTTTTGGGGGTATTAAGTTGCTATGCGTTTTCCATTCCAGTCTGTCTGGGATGATTTTGGAGAAGTGCCTGCGATAGCTTAGTTCTTGTTGCATGGAATCAGAGTTAGAACATTGAGTTGAGTAATGTCTCCAAATCCTCTTCTTCAAACATTTTTACTAATTCACACACCCAATATATTTTCCCATTTTCATAATGTTGGAAAAGTATGTAAATCGATCAATAGGGCGATGTTTAAAATATTTTAAACGTGCTTTTGTAGTATATTCGCTTAGAGCTTCAACCTTCACTAGGTCACTTGAAAGTTGCATTCAATTTTATTGGATTCTGCAGTATTGTGTAATCATTTTCAATCAAAATTATGATAAAAATTCCATCTTTAGGTGCCAACATGATCAATTAACAAATATGTCAATCAATGATATAAAATACATTTACGCTCAGACATCACAACCATCTTGCACACGTTTAGAGAACGTTATCAATAATAGTATACCAGTAGTATCAGCTGAATCTCATAGATGTCATGAATGGATATTTGACTATGAGAAAGGTTATGAAAGTGTTACCACTGAAGTAAGTATAAAATACTAATGAATTTTTCTTTAAGCCTAAAATTATGTGAACATTTTTATATACCGAATAATTATCAAACTTGGTTGAGATTTTTACAAATTATCATTTTAATTACATTCATATAATTAATGCCATCATAAAAACCATAATATCTAAATACTTAACATCAGCTGATTGCTTATCTAATAATATAAACAGTGATGAGTGTAAATATGAAACAAAGTCTTCTTAACTATAAATCTATTTAATTTTCAAACAATGTACGTATTCCAAGGATTAATTATGCAAATATTAAATGTAGAACGCAAACTAAAATAAATTCTATTTACTTTCATCCGACAGTTGAATTGGGTCTGTGAGAATTCCCATAAAGTGGCCATTGGTCAGTCACTGCTCTATATTGGCTCAGTATGTGGTACGATATTTTTTGGTTTTCTAGCCGATAGAATAGGTCGATTGCCAGCCATGATCATAAGTTGTCTAGCCGGTGGATCTGGCGATTTCTTAACATCTTTCACATATTCGTTACCAACTTTTGCATTGGGACGTTTTATATCAGGCCTATCGACAGATACAATATTCTATCTCATGTATATAATGGGTAAGATGAAAAAGCACCACTATTGAACTATTAAATTAATTACTCAAAATATGTTATGTTACAGTTTTCGAATATCTCGATCCGAAAAAACGTACTTTCGGTTTGAATATCATCACAACATTATTCTATTGCGTTGGACTGTTATTTTCTCCCTGGTTTGCCATTTGGGTGGGTACTTGGCGTAAATATCTACTCATTGTTTCGTTACCGGTTGTGGCTGTAGTCCTTTATCCCATATTCATATGTGAAAGCGCTCAATGGCTAATTACGAAAAGGAAATACGAACGGGCTGTACAATGTTTGAAACGTGTTGCCAAATTTAATGGACGGGTCGTTGAAGAATCGGTATTTAATGATTTCGTATCGTACTATCAGAAAAAATTGTCCGAAGAGGAGAAGGTTCGTACACAAAAGGATACATTTATTGGCATGTTTCGTAGACCACGTCTGCGAAAATTCACAATTATACTACTTATTAAATCGTAGGTTTTACAATTCTTATATAAATTTCCAAGCTAACTTACCTGAAAATCCTTTCACAGCATGATCATTACAGTCTCCTTTGATATCATCAGTCGTAATATGGAAGGTCTTGGTACTTCGCCTTTTATGCTGTTCTCCATCACATCGTTGGTGTATATACCGGGTGGTCTCACCATTATCCTGCTACAAAATGTTATTGGTCGTAAAGGCATGGCATGCAGTTGTCTCCTGTTTGGTGGTATCATCACAGCGACTACTGGTTTCATGATCGCCTTTTTGGATCGCGAAAAGAATGCTTTAATATTGGCCATAATGGTTGGTTTGGGTCGTTATGGCGCCAATGTTGCTTACGATGCTGAGGCTCAATATGCTGCTGAAATTATACCGACAAGTGTACGTGGACGTGGTATATCGAATATTCATGTCGTTGGCTATGCTTTCAGTTTTGTCAGTGCATATATCATTTATTTGGGTAATTACTATAAACCATTGCCATCGATTTTCATCAGTATTTTATTGTTGCTGGGTGCCGCCCTTTGTTTGGCATTACCGGAAACGTTGAATAAGTAAGTGGGCAACGTGAAAATTTATTATTATTTTGCAATTTGCACAAACATATTTTTTTTTCTTTTGCAGAAAACTTCCTGAAACTCTAAGTGATGGTGAAGCTTTTGGTAGAAATGAAAAATGGTATTATTTTCCATGTACGAGTCGAAGTCCAAAAACAGATGAAGATGAAGTAGAGAGAAAATCATCAAAAACGTAATGTACTGTGATATCAATTAAATGTAGATTAATAAATTGAACACTGTCGTATGAAAAATCAAAATTGAAAATATGTTTAAACTCCTATTGATTGAGGGATGCTTTCACAGCAATGTCTTTCATTATTTCATCATAGTGATAAATACTTCCAATTTCACAAGTATATCTTAGTTGAAGAATTATTTTTATATGATTTTGGAGGAGAGTGTAAAAAAAATAGTAATTGGCTATGATTTATTCAAAAAACCTGCCGTTACCACTTAAAACTCACTTTGATAGGCGACGAGGACAATTAAAATCTGAGCTGTCTGGATAATGCCAATTTAAAATCTCGAACTGTACACGATTCTGTCATTGTTTTAGCCACAAAATATGTGTGTTAATACAAATCAATAAAAATATGATAGATGTGTGAAGGACTTTTCGTGTATTTCGTCGGGCCTTAGAAGAATAACAAATAAAATCGTAGGCTTAAATCAAATAAGTGTAAAAAGTTAGTTAAATGACATTAGGGCAATGAAAATGAATTGTCTTCGGAGAACCATATTAAAATTTTCCGAGGATTATTTTCTTGGAACATTTTAACCCTCTAACTACCACCTGTATGGGTATTTTTTGGTTTTTGTTATATGGCTTTCTACAGAAAAGTCCAAAATAACCCACATGGCTGGTAGATAGAAGGTTAAAATGTTCCAAAAAATAATCTTCGGAAAATTTTAATATAGGTCTTCAAAGAAAAAAACTATCCTAAATGTTATTTTACATATGATTTTTCAATTTATCAAATTTGAGCGAAAAGGTCAAATTTTAAACCACTGTAAAAAAATTGTGACGAATTGGAGTAGAGAGGATTTAGGACTTTTGTTAATGAAGTCAAATGCTATCGTTTGAGACTATTTTGGTTCACACCCGATGCAACGACCCTTAAATTGTGAAAGCTATCGAATGATCACACGATGCGATAGATGCTTAAAAATAAAGTATTTATAATTTTAATTCGTTTTTTACATGTTACATATAAATGGTACATATTTTTTGACTTTAGTGAACCAAAATGAAAATTTTCGGAGAATGTTCTTGTGGAAGATTAACCCTTAACCACCTCCCAAATATTAATTATTATGGGAGTTTTCGGAAAAATGCTAAAAATGACGCATACGGTTGGTAGTTGGAGGGTTAAAGTGTTCCAAGAAAATAATCCTTGGAAAATTTTAATGTAGGTTTCCGAAGACAAAAACTATCCCAAATGTAATTTTACATATAATTTTTCAAATTCAATGAATCTACTTTTGACTGATAAAGCCAAACTTTAAACCACTGTATAAAATAATGTGACGTAGTTGAGCAAAATCGAATTGAAATTTTTTTTTTTTAACTAGAGTAAATGCTGTCGTTTGAGATTAATTTGGTTCACCCCAGAGAGGGTGTGTTATACAGTGTTATCAGTATTGTCTGTGAAAATCCGCTAATTGTTGAATTTGTGTGTTTCAATACTTAAACTAAGTGATTAGATTCCATACAAACATTTAGAATGTTTTAATAAAATTTCGTAAAAGAATAAATATCGGATTAAATATCGGATCACTGATCTGAAATTATTACTAATGAAGTTTAAGGTTTTAGTAACGAGCAGCACTGATTTATTTTCATTAAAAATAATTTTTTTTTTTGTAGTTTTTATTTCTATTTTTCTAATAATAACTACTATCATGGAAATTGCTACAATGAAAACAAAATAAAATTAATATTTAAAATTGTAGCATATTTTTAGGCATTGTTTTACTTAATGGTATCTGATAGAAGGTAGAAAATAAATTGAATAACTCAGAAAGTTATTAGATGATTCACAAGGTCTTACAAAGACATCTGCTACAATTTCAAGATGGATTATAAAAAAGTTGAGTTTTTTGGACATTTGCATTTGTTATCTTGTCTTTATTTTTCTTCTTCTTCTCTAACTCAAGAAATGAAATGACAATTAAGAAAATTTTTTTAAATATATATTTGAAAACAGATAAAGCGATTTATCTATCCGCATACATTCTCAGAAAATTTTTATTAAAATTTAGTCGGCTTTAAATAGCTTAAAAGCTGTACCCCTGTGTGGTGAGCTCTTTCTGTTATATTAAAAACAAAAAATTAACTAATTGGACTATTCCACTACATATTCCACTAAAGTACGAAATTTATAAATCATAGATTTTAGAATGTTGTATTATGGTAGAGTCTTTGGGCTAAAGGAGCTTTATCATCCTAATTACTTACATTCCGATGCATATGACTTTTGGTTGCCATAATACGTGCTAACGTCTGATAATTAATAATTTTTTGTTATTAATTGTTGTTAATAAAGAATATTGTGCTTTTTTTTCATTAAAAACTAATCTAACTATTAACATCAGGTCAGTCCATAAGTTCTGGCGTTATTTTTTCAATAGTTTCACAGTAGGCGCTTTTTGCGTACAAAAATGATTCGTGGGACATAACGGAACTATTTTTATTTTCTCTGATATATTGTGCATTCAACAAGTGATTTTAATCGCGGATAGAAGCATGCTTTGTTAAAAAATAAAATGAAATCTTCTAACGAATCTTAGAACAGTTCAATTGGGCTAGGTTCCAAAGCTGGGAAAATGGGTTCCGCATAAACTTTCCGTCGCAAACCTTCAGCAGAGAGTAAATGTGTGTTCTCAGCTGCTGCAGCGGCTTGAAAGTGAGAGTGGTTTGAACCGTATTGTTACTGGGGACGAAAAATGGGTCCTTTACAATAATCCTGATAAAGATGAAATACCAGAACCAACCCCCCGAGATGGCCTTCACCCCAAGAAGATGCTTCTGTCTATTTGCTGGGATATGGCCGGTATCGTTTATTTTGATCTGCTGCAACCAAACCAGATGATTATTATTGCCATCAACTATCCAAACTGAATGAAGCACTTGAAAAAAATCGATCTTCTTTAGTCAATAGGCGCAAAGTTTTGTTTCACCACGACAACGCAAGACCGCATACCGCAAGACAGACCTTAGGCAAGCTAAACGAGCTCGGATGGGAGCTAAGTGATGCCGGATCCACCATACTCTCCGAATATTGCACCTTGCGATTATCACCTTTTCCGCGGACGTCAAAAGAAGCTATAAAAAGGGATATCGTTGCGTATTTTGACTCCAAGGACAAACAATTTTTTGAGCAAGGAATTAAAAATTTGCCTATACGTTGGGAAGGTTTTGTAAATAATGCAGAAAAATGTATTATTGATTCATAAATACTGAAAACTTCTTTTTTATTTATTGTAAAACCACCTGAGAAAACGTACGAACTTTTGAACTGACCTGATACTTCTGGCCTCTGCACAAATTTACTCCCTTTACTTAGATATGAGCCTAAATCCATCGACTATCCATCACCAATATTAAAATAAAACAATTGTTTAGCAAAAATGTTTACATTTTAATACTATATTTAGGCATTTACATTTTTAAACAAGTATGCGAATATGAGAAAATTAAAAAAAAATTTTTAATTTATTAATAAAATATGTATATAATTTGAATTTGTTATTCCTATATATGTATATATTTGAATATATGTAGAATTTATATGTTTTAAATTTTCTGTTTATTATTATTTTCAATATTATTTAGATATACATTCTGTAGTATTATGTATTTCGAAAATTTCGATAATTTCGATTTAAACGTTTTTCCAGAAAAAAGAAATGAGATTTAAGTAAAATTGTGCCCAATAGAAACAGTGTGTTAAATTGTATAGTAATTTGAAGTACTCCTATTACATTAAGTTTATTATAGATATATTTATTATTGTATGTGGTAGTATGTATGTACATGTATTAAATCGATATTCCCTAAAATGTAAAAAAAGGCCTATTTGTATGAATATATATGAGTCATTTTTCATTCATACATACATAATCGTATTCATACTCATACTCTCTGACATTCAGTTTCAATTCTTTTTTCTTTTACTATTTTTACTACATCTTCTCCAAATATTTTGTCTTCTTGTTCTCTATTCGTTTTGTTTTTCACTAGCTTACCATTACTTTGATTACTTCCATTAGAAGCAAGTAAGTACTTAAATTAATTTAATTTAATTTAATTGTATAATTACACTTACTAAATTATATATGTATATGTATAATTGCTAAGAATTATTATTATTATATTCTTATCTAAATAATTGATAATTTAAGTATTACAAATGAATATTTAAAAAATTAAGTAAATCAAAGCAAAATGAAAATAAAACGGAAGTTCTATGGATGAAATCTACAATACATTTACGCCAGACTATTACTATTTTCATCTCCAGATTCATCGCCATGCTCGAACACAGTTAACGATTGCTTCCGCTCATAGGCTTCCTCGGAATCGGACTCACTTGAATTACGTTTACCATCCGACAGGCAAGGGAAATCAAACATATGTTCTCCTTTGCCGAAAACTTCACCTTCTTCGATTGTCTTTGGCAGCGTTCTATATATTACAGAAAAATAATTAATTCACATTCAATTTTCATCGAAAATATTCAACTAACCTATTTAATGTTTCCGGTAGTAGAAGACACACAAATGAACCGAGGAAAAATAGAACTCCCAAAATAATTGATGGTGCCGCTTTGAAAAACGTACCCAAATACAAAATATATGGTGCCAAGAAAGAGGCTGCAAAGCCAGCTACATGCACTGCAGCAACACCCTGTCCGCGTACACTAGTAGGAATCAGTTCTGTAGCATATTGAGATCCGGATTCGTATGAAATGGCAACACCAAAACGTGCACAAATCGTCAAGCAAGCCAATAGTATTGCATTGTGACTGTGTTGCTGATAGGCTATGGCAATACCGGCAGCTGTTGTAAAGAGACCACCCACCAGTAGCGATCCAGCCGCCATACCTTTACGACCAATTCGATCTTGCAGCAAAATGACTATTATACTTGATGGCAATACGGCTAGCGCACTTAATGAGAACATAATAAATGGTGAGATGCCCATACCTTCGACATTACGACTGACGGCATCGTAACACAGCGTTATAACCATGCTATTTGGAATAGAATAGAGACGGAATCATGTTAGAATTTGATATCTTAATTTTGTAGTACAGGGTGATTTTTTAGCAACTTTCTTTTTGGCAACACTGTTTTTGACAGGTCAGCTATTTTCGTGCAACATGTTACTGTCAAACATTTGTTCAGTTTGGTCTATAATTTAACCATGAATCGTCGTACAAACGAACAACGCTTGCAGATTATTGAATGTTATTATCAAAATTCATGTTTGGTTGAGTTGGATGAATACCCACTTTTTTATCGGAAAATTGTGTTCAGCGGCGAAACTCTTTTCTAATTGAATGGATACGTGAGCAATCAAAATTGCCGTATTTGGTGTGAAGAGTAGCCAGAAGCATTGCAAGAACTGCCAATGAATCCCGAAAAATGCACTCTTTGGTGTAGATTATGGGCTGGTAGCATCATTGGACCGAAATTTTTCAAAGACGACAAAGACTGGAACGTTACTGTGAATAGCGAGCGCTACCGTGCGATGATTACAAACTTTTTTTTTTGCCCAAAACGGAAGAGCTCGACTTGGCTGACATGTGGTTTCAACAAGGAGGTGCCACATGCAACACAGCATCTTAAACAATGGCCTAATTGAGAGGCGAGTTCGGTGAACAGTTTATGCCACGTTTGGGGCCGGTCAATTGACCGCCTAGATCATGCGATTCAATGCCTTTAGACCATTTTTTGTGGGGTTATGTTAAGGTTCATGATTATGACGCACTGGAGCCAATATTGAAGAATTTATTTGTGAGATACCGGCCAATATGTTGGAGAGAGCGTATTGGACCCAGCGTATGAATCATTTGAATCATGAAATCATTTTTAAACATTGAATTATATATAGATCGTTCTATCGATTCAAATAAAGATTTCCTACATTTCTCTAAATTTTATGTGTCAAATCAAATCCGAAGGCTCTTTAAAAATCACCCTGTATAAAAAAAAAACTTACGATTTAAAGAATAAAATCAAAGTATGCTTACGCATACGTGGCGTTCGAAACATATCGATCAATGTTGAATTCGTCTGATCATCACCACCCATTTTTTGACGTTGTTTCTCGCAATGTTTGCGAAATTCATCAAATTCCGCTTGCGTCACTTTACGTTTATTGAATTTGGCAACACGTTTCAGCCTCTTGATAGCACCATCCACATCATTACGTGTGACCAACCATTGAGCACTCTCTTGTACAATGAAATAGAAGAGGATCACCGAAAGTATGGGCAGTGATGTGCAAGCCAAATAGATTTGCCAATGACCGGCCAGCACTGCTAGCCAAGGTGTAAAAACGAGACCCATACAATAGAAAACACCCACTGCCATATTGAGACCCAGTGTCCGCATCGATGGACGGATGTATTCGAGAACTAAAATAAATGAACAATGAAATAAAAGGTTATTAGCACCAAGAGTATAAGTAAAGCAATTTCTTAGAAATATAGGTTAGCTAAGATGTATTCTTTTTTTGGTTTTTGTTGGTAAGTTTAAAAATATTTCTTTATGACCAAGCAAATTATACATGCTATATATGTACAGTGGCTCACAGCTTATTTCGTACAGTGTATATATTTTTATGTACATGGCTGTAACATCGAAACTAAAAAACTTATCGATAAGTTTTGAATGTAGATGTCTGTGTATGTGTTTAGTAAACCTAATAAGAAAACGGGGAACCCCAAAAATTTTTCTTTTTGTTATGCAAGAGAGAAAAACTATTGATCAGCTGATTTTCAGCTCACATCTTATTTCGTACACAAACTTCAATGTAAGTAAGTTTCATTCTGCCGCGCAGTTACAAAGTTTTTTTGAATTGTATGAGTTTTTGGACCTTTTTAACTATTATAACAATTTTTATTATTATTATTTTAAATAGTTAAAGTGCTGTAAATTAAACATTTAGCTTTATGGGTCATCGTACAACGATGGAACAGCGTAAACTGGTAATTAACCATTTTAGGAAAGGTCAGAGTGTGCAAAAAATTGCTGAAATGACAAATTTAAGTGCCTCAACTGTCCAATACATCATTCAACGCTTCGTTCGCGAAAATGGGTTGGAGAACAAGGGCAGAGAAGCACCTAATAAGATTTTCAACGCATCAGACGAGCGTTATATTGTACGAAAAATTAAGAAAAATCCAAAGTTATCCGCTCCGAAGTTGGCTGCAGAGGTTCAGCGTGAAATAGGAAAATCATCCAGTGCTGAAACTGTCCGACGTGTGCTGCGCAATCATGACTTGAACGGTCGAGTAGCCCGAAAGAAACCATTCATTTCGAAAATGAATATACAACGCCGACTTGACTTCGCCAAAGAGCATATTATTAATACTCCTGCGTTCTGGAATACCGTTATTTTCGCGGATGAGTCTAAGTTTAATATTTTTGGCTCGGACGGAATGTCATATGTTTGGCGTAAAGCTAATACCGAGCTAAACAAGGAGAACCTTAAGCCCACAGTGAAGCATGGTGGCGGTAGCGTGATGGTTTGGGCCTGTATGTCAGCAGCCGGAGTAGGTGAATTGGTTTTTATTGAGGGAACAATGGACAAAATGAAGTACCTCGAGATTCTGAAAAACAATTTACTTCAAAGTGCAGACAAACTGGATTTGCGGGAAGAATTTCGGTATTACCAAGATAATGACCCAAAACATAAATCTGGGATTGTGCAATCTTGGCTTATTTGAACTGCTCACACTTGATGTCTCCACCACCACAGTCACCTGACATGAATGTGATTGAAAATCTTTAGTCTATTTTGGACAATAAAATAAGAACACACAAGATTTCTAATAAGCAAGACCTAAAGAAGGTACTGATGGAGGAATGGAAAAAAATCACACCAGACATCACTCAAAAATTGGTGGATTCAATGCCAAGTAGACTCCAGGCTGTCATTAACGCTAAGGGATGTCATACTAAATATTAAAATCAACTTACTTTGTTTTTAGTTTGAACTTAAAGAGACTGTACGAAATAAGCTGTGACATGAATTTTCCTATTTTTTTCTTATTTTATTTTTTTATAGTGTCAAACACTAAAATTTTGAAAAAGTAAATTTTGGAAAATAAAAAACAAACCTTCCTTTCAAAAATGGCATTTATATTTTGTTCAAATTTTTGCTATATTAGGAATTACGACTGCAGCAATTTTTAAACTGTCACTGTACGAAATAAGCTGGGAGCCACTGTATATAGTATAATTATGTATTTTTTACCATATGTCAATTGTGATGAAGGAAAATATATATGTACGTATTTGTGTGTATATCATTTTTAGCGGTCATAAATAATAATATGGCATATTTTTGTTGACACCTCAAACGCGAGCTACTCGTACATAGTAATAGCAACAGAAGAGCAATGCACGCGTTCACATACAATATGTTTATCTACTATATCCATGAGCATAGTAGTAGATATTTTAGAAACGCACCAACCAAAATAATATATATGCTACTATATAACAATGCATACATACAATGTATATACCCATTGCTCATAGCTAAATGATTTCTAGTGTGAAAGCGTTTCATTTTAAGATAACAAAAACTAAAAAAAAAAAAGGAAACCACCACAAAACATATGATTCATTTACATAGACTTACAGTTATTATAAATAAATAAGTTCGTTGCCTACCAAGTTCAATGTGACTCAATTTGGATGGAGCTGTACAAATTGCTATGGACTCTGGTATATACTAAATACAAGTGTACGTATTAAAATTGACAAGTGATAATTTATTAAAATTACACACAAAAATTATACGATTGAATATTTATTTCTTTGTGTGTGGGGTTTTTTTCAATTTTTTTTTTTTTGTACTTATAAATAGAATCAAACCATTTGCAAATAAAATTAATTAAAGGATGTCAATCAGCCTAGTTCTTTATATCGAAAAGATATATCTTTCAAACAGTGACCGCCTGTCGGCAAGCAATTTGCAATTCTTCTGCAATTCTGGCTCTACAGTGTGAGAAGAAGAGATCGGCCAATGGGCTCTTCAGAGCCAATAAGTGCCACATATAAATAAAAATAAATGCTTGAGGGATCATTATCAGATGCAAATCACAGACACGTATAGTATAAAAGCGTTCTTGGTGGATTGGTCGTTTTCGATCTGATAATTTTAATGATAAAAATACACCACGCTCTGGTCGACCAATCACTGGAAGAGTCGATGAAATCATGGAAAAAATTGAGCAACACCGACATATATGTAAGAGGACTAGGCATTCATCACCAAATAGTTATCAACCATTTGAAGAAAGCTGGATACACAAAAAAGCTCAATGTTTGGGTGTCATATGAATTAACAATGAAAAATTTAATAGACCGTATTTCCATTTACGATTCACTGCTAAAATGGAACAAAATCGAAAAATTTCTGAAACGATTGATTACGGGCGATGAAAGGTGGATTACAAACAACAATAATGTACGAAAAAGATCATGGATAATGAGAGGTGAAGCTTCGCAAACGGTGGCAAGGCCAGAATTGACACCAAGGAAGGTAATGCTGCATATACGGTGTGTATTTGAAGGGAATTGTTCAATATGAGCTTCTACAACCCGGTCAAACGATTGATTTTGATCTCTTCTATCAATAATTTACAAGATTGTAGGAAGTAATTCAATTAAAACGGCCACAATTGATCAACAGAAAAGATGTTGTGTTCCATCATGATCACGCCAGAGCACAAACACCTTTGAGGACCCGTCAGAAATTGAGAGAGCGCTTGGCTGGGAAGTTTTGATGTATCCACCATATGCCCGGACCTTGCACCTTTCAATTATCATTTGTTTTAATCTCTGCAAAACTCTCTTAATGGTGTAAATTTAAATTCCGTAGAGACCTGCAAAACGTCCTTGGATCAGTTTTTCACTCAGAAAACCCAGAAAACCCAGAAATGGCAAAAGGTTATCAATCAAAACGGTATATATTTGATTTCATAAAGCTCATTTCAAATAGAAGAAAAAAGTGTTTCAATTTTAGTCAAATTTATAACCGAACTTTTTCGAACGCTCAATATATATCTCATAGTATAGGGTGTCTAGTCTTATTACCAAAGTTAAACTTTTGAAAATAAATTCATCTCTTAATATTTAAAAGATATATTTATATGGGCATACATTTTACTTACCTATAATGTACATGAGGTAAAAATTTGTATCTGCCGCCATTCCAGATATGAAACGACATAATGAAAATGATGTAACGCCTGTGGCAAAAATTGTTGAAAAATCACCAATAAATCCGGAAAAATTTGATAATATTAAGGCTGGTAAACGACCGATTTTATCTGAGAGTAAACCATAAAATAGGGTTCCCACAACGGAACCAATAAAAAATAGAGATTGTCCAATACGCGCCTTATACGCTGAATCGCACACCCAATTCAGCTAAAAGAAAAAACAACATTTGATTGACAATAAATTACAAATTAATTAAATTGAATTATATCATAAATATAAAGACTCAATAGGTGATTTCACATCAAGCTCATTACTTGGGTCTTTTTAGTATATTCTCGAAAATTTGGTATTTTTACAAAAACCAAATACAGTGTGATGTCACCTAATGCGTATACATAGTACTTCAAATTATTGTAGTTAGCTAACTTACCTCTGTATTCATGCTACGATAACCAAAATCATATTTATATATCCAACGTGTACAAGCCTCTGTGCTAATTGTGACATTGTCACCATCAATATCAAGCAGGCGTGTACATGATGGACTTGGAAATTTCGCATAGACTGCCGCAATCTCATCGAATGTCTTATTTTCTAATTTCTCATGATAGCACCAATGATCGGGCACAAAACTTATCACAGTTTGGGTAAAATAGTGCAATGACACAATAACATTAATGACGCCGAATAGCGCCAAGATCAGTAATTGATAACGACTGAAATCACCACATTTGGTTAAAATCTGATCGAAATCCATGGCAATTTTGTTGTCGGTGGTGCGTTAAGAGTCTTCGATGTGTGTGAGTGTGTGTGTGTGTGTTTGTGTAGATGGTGCGGGTATTAATGCCAGTATCAGTGATTGATTTGCTGATAGCTAATTGCCTGCACCTGCTCCAAAAGACTTTGATGTAATTTGTTGTGACATGTGAAGAATAATTGCCAAAAATGTAGTATCTCTTTTGAAATCACATAAGTACGTTCCTTTTCTTTCTCGATGTTGCGATTATTTACGTTTCTACTTGAGTATTATAATTGTTCTTGCCGATGATGTTGACATCCAATTATAATTAGTTAACTGCAATAAAATAGGAAAATAAAATAAAAAATTACTTGAATTGTAATCGCATTATAAATTATGAATTATTTATAAGATATTGCAACAAAATGCAAATCGATTATTTAAATGAATATGTAATTATAGAATTCCTTTACATACGATTATAAGTAAATAGTTATATGTATAAATTCTACAATATATTCATAGTTTTGCATTATGAATTGCTTTTCCCGATGAGTACATATCAATTGATAATCGTGCAATTACTGCATAATACCTATACCTAGTCAAGTCATAAATATTGATACACAGAAAAATCGACGTCAATGTTGTATGTACGGTGGGATTGGAATGAAATTGTTCATTATGAGCTTCTAGAACCCGGTCAAACGATTGATTCTGATCTTTACTATCAATAATTTACGAGATTGTAGCAAGTAATTAAATTAAAACGGCCAGAATTGATCAACAGAAAAGATGTTGTGTTCCATCATGACAACGTCAGACTAAACACATCTTTGTGGACCCGCCAAAAATTGAGAGAGCTTGGCTGGAAAGTTTTGATGCATCCAATTTGGTTTTTATGCTTTCCAATGCGGCCGTGAGCACGTTGTGTATATATTCACGTGTGTCGCTTGTACGCGCTGAGTCCCAAATCTTTATGGACATGGATTTTTACGAAATTTGCATTTTCCGCGACAAGATTTTCTGTGATCGCTTTCGGAGTTCTCACAGCGCGCGGACGGCCCGATCCTTGACGGCCTCGTACTTCATCAGTATCCTCAAACAACTTCACAGCATGATACACAAAATTGTGAGTAATTCCAAGCGGTCGCAACGTCCGAAAGATATCGCCTTTTGACTTTAATAAATTTATGACGCAAAAAGCTTTAAGGACTTTACGATTCTAAAATCGCTTGTTTGTTTTGTTCGTTTTTTTTATTTCAATAATCCTGATGATGGTGTTGAAGTAAGATCGAAATATCGGCATGGTTAAGTTATGTGGCGCCCCCTTGCTGAGAGAACAACACTTAGGCCAGAAAGGCCCATTGTGATACCACCGACCTTTTCTTCCAAAACTGTTGTACGTGTTAAATTTTGGACAGTATTAGGAGGGACCTACTTATTTTAGCCGGTTACAAACGGCTGAACCCTTGTGACTTCACTTTGACGTACTTTTGTCACAGAGCTGTCGGAAAAATTGCCAATTCTTTCCTGCAGTTGGGTACCGTTCGAAAGAAAAATTTTTTCGATATTAAATTTGTTATGTTTCAGCCGGGGATTGAACCCACAACCTACAGATTAGAAGGGCAACGCACTAATCACTGAGCTACAGCACCCACAAATATCAGCAAAAATCAATAAATAATAGAAATGAAAAAAAAGAACATTTTTTTTTGGTGAATCCTAGCTTTGAGCTCAAAAAGAAGCACAAAAATTATAAAATAGTAGACCAAAAATTAACTAAGTTTTTTTGCTATATTTGTTTTTATAATAAAAAATTTTTACTATTATCTCGATGATCTCATAAAAATTTTCACTAGTGACGTTACTACATTTAAAGTATATATTTTCCAAATTTCTATATATAAAGGGCCCACGGTCAAAACACAGGAACAAAATTTTTGCAAAATATGTTTTTTGTGTTTTTTTTTGGCACATATCGTCGACATTTCGCAGGTGAGTAGGCACGTTTTTTTTTTTTAATGTGCTTCAAGCTATGTGTAAAAATCAGAACAGCTGACCGAAATAATTAAAGGTTATAGAACAACAATTTTTAATAGAACCTACATATTTACTACCTAAAAAAAGGAGGCACAAAATCAATCAACCTTAAGAGTAGAACGTTATTTTATATTCATTCATTGGGAATATTTATTTACAATATTTTTTTTTATTATTACTATTATTATTACTGTACAAATTGATTTGCATATATTTACACTATGCTATTATATAAGTCGATATTGTCAAAAATATCACATACGAAATTGTGTTAAAATTGAGCATATTTTTAACAAAATTATACCTCAATGGAATTTTTTTTTTAATTTAGCATATTCATGCCCATATGTAAAATGTTGAATATGATATTTTGTGTGAAAACATGTTAATTTCTCATAGATTTAATTAATAGAAATTTATTAATTAAATTACCATAATTTTAAAAGACATTGATTTGTTTGCTTGTCATCCGATTTCACCAAAACATTAATTAGAGCTCAAATTAAATTGAATTCAATGAACGAATGGAGTTCGCCGACTATGTGAGCAATATATTATACATATTATATACACAACATGCAAACAGAGCCGGACTGTGGAGTGAAGCGCCCTTTTAGATGTTGCTGATTTCGAACACATATGATTGCATTACGAATAAAATGTAGATTACAAACATACTCATGAAATAATTTCCATCAACAATGATCATTAAAATATATAAAAATTTCACACTTGTGGACTAGCAAATTTTTAGAGTTAACTCATTTGCTGAAATAAGATTTTCAGGCACACTTCTTCATCCAGTTGAATTTTGTAAGTTAGAAAACCCGCCAACGTCGATAATGTTTACAGCCATTATAAAAGCATCAATGTTTCACAAAATCAGAGAGGATGGAGTTAGTGAGTAGGTATGTGTGGAAAAAATGTTAAATAGGAAATGTTGTTCGGAGGAAATATTGGTTAAGAAAAATTAATGAGTGTTAGTGATACGATTTATCGCTCAATGGATGATTCTTTTGCATCTATGGAATTGCTAGGTCAATTTCTTGGTATTTTTGCTCCCCAACAATTTTCCTGAACACAGTTACTCTCTATCTATCTACCCCTAAAAGGTGATTTCATATAAAATGAACGCAGAAACATCTGAAAATCAATGAATGATCCCATAGCTACCCTGAAGTCACGTCCAGAGCAGTGAAATATACATATATAGAAAAAATTAATCCATTATTTTTGCATTAAATTGAAGGTTTTATTTAGCATAATTAGAATGATCCGATTTAGGTCAAATATGCATCGTTTTGTTAGATAACTTGTTGCCATTTTGAAGGTAATTTCATAATGCCACTCTCATAGAAACCCTCATCCTTCTTGGCAAAATACTGAGACAGTCGATTTTCACAAGCTTCTCTTGAGTCGAATTTTTCACCAGCAAAATCATTTGACATAGACAGAACCAGGCACTTGCTGCCAGGTTCGGGCTATAAGGTGGATGCATACGAACGTCCCAAACAAGTCGCTATCGATATGTGTGGCCTGGCGTTGTCCTGATGGAACACAATTCCTCTCCTATTGGCCAAAGCTGGTCGCTTCTGGTTGATTGCTTCCTTCAGAAGGTCCAATTGTTGAGAGTACAGGTCCGAATTTAGAGTTTGGCCGTGGGGAGCTTCTCATAGTAGATGATTCCTTGCCAATCCCACCAAAAACGTAGCAAAACCTTCCAGACCGTCAATCCTGGCTTGGCCACCATTTACGCCGACTCACCGCGATTCGACCACGACCGTTTTCGCTTGACGTTGTCATAAGTGACCCACTTTTCATTTATTGGCATTTCATGGTTCCAAACGGTTTTTTGTGCAATGTTTAGCTCCTGGGCAAGAGAATCAGTGCTTACATGACGGCCAGACTCGATGATGTATCGATATTTATTTACCGATACTATTTTATCGATATTTTCGACAATTGGCCTTCCAGAGCGTGGTGCATCTTTGACATCAAAATTACCGGAATGGAATCGACGAAACCAAAATTGCACGTGGCTGTTACTGTATCACGACCATAAACACTATTCACATTTTCAGCCGTCTGGAGTGCACTTTCGCCTTTATCGAAGAAAGACTGTAAAATATATGGAGTATTTTCTCTTTACTGGTGTCCATCTTTGACGCGTGCCCAAAAACAATACTGAGTCAAGCAATCACAAAACTGCCTGAAAACGAAATCCTACCTTTCTAACGCCATCTAGCGTAACCCGATCGCACTTCTACAACGCGAGATACTACCATCGCAGCGAGATAAAGCCATCTATTGGAAAAATAATGGATTACTTTTTACTACACCTGATGTAATATACCCTATTTATTTTTTCTTCCCACTATTTCAAATGAACATGCTTAAATCCTTTCTCCACTGCAAAGCTTATGTTTTTATAAAAAATTGAACAACTTTCCCTGGTGAAAAAACGCTTAAAATTATTCGATTTTTATGTTATTCGCTAAATCAATATGATGTATTTATGTACGTATATCGGATTTAAGAACATTGTGTCCCTATACACATACAATATTAACCTAAAAACAATGTACTTCCAATGTTAATGTACTCTATTTATTTATTTTATAATTTGCTTTTTTATTTTTAATTTAATTTTTAATTTAATTTTTTATTTTTTATTTTATTTTAAATTATTCTATACATAATATCTGAATATTATGCTATGCTCGTGTTAATAATAACAGTTTCGCGAAATTTATACAATTTCGATTTCAACATTTTGCATATTTGAATATACAGTTTAGTTGCGTTGCAACTATAACAACAAGAATAACAACAACAAAATCTATGTATGTTATGGCGCAATAATTTCGATTTCGCATTGAATTTGAAAATTTATTCAATTTGTGCTTAATGCATGTTGTAATTTTAAGATTTCAAAATGTAGTTTGACCTTTTTGTTTGTATTTGTTTATTTATTTTTTTTTTTATTTGTATATTTCCATTACACGTGTAAGTTTTATTAGCAAAAAAAAACACGAAAACAAACAAACAACAAAAATAAAACCTGTTCGATCATTGAAGGCTACTACCGCTTACTGTTGCTGCAGTTACTGCTGCTGCTACATACAAATAATTCTAATCATATTGTACATAGAATTGTAGTCACACATAGAATCATCAAGTGCAGCAATGTCCACGAAAAAATGCTCAGAGCCAAAGAGAAGCAATGGCAACAAGAACAGCAACTGTAATAAAACAACCTGCAAAGCTGCTTATGACTTTAATTGCTTACATACCCATTCACCGTATGTTTGAGTGCGTGAAATTCAAAAGAATTTACAGCAAATACTCTATTGATTCGAAATAAAATGGATTCCATAAAGCCATAGACATCAACAACGCAACAAGAAACAACTTCGACTATTAAAGAGCTTTCGTATTTGTTGTAAAAAGCCTAACGAGCAAACTTAGCTTCTGACTGGGCTGACGCTAAACAAGATTGTTTGTACATATCATTCAATTAATTACAAACTGTTTCATAGTAAGAGGGCGGTCCCAGAACTACCCGACTTGACGGCAGTAGTTTGAAAAAAATTTCTTTGGTGAAAAGTGGCAACCTTATAAAACAAGTTTCAAGGCGCCATGTTGTTTAGTATTTTTTTTTTTTTTGAAGCCATCGTAAGTTAACGACCTCAGCGAATTTGTAAACATGGGAAAAAATTGGTCACCGTTATGCAATTCAATACTTTAATTTGAAAGGTCTCAGTCCAACGAATATTAAAGCCGAACTAGATTCTAATCTAAGGAAGTCTGCTCCTTCGTTTACGACCATAAAATATTGGGTGGCAGAGTTTAAATGGCATTATACGAGCTGCCAAGACAAACACCGTAGTGGTCACCCAATTGAGGTGGCCACGCCAGAAACGGTTAAGAAAATCCACAAAATGGTATTGAATGATCGCCGGCTGAAGGTGCGTGAGCTAGGTGAAATTACAGGCATTTCAAAAAATGCTATACATCGTATATTGACCGAAAATTTGGAGATGAAAAAGCTGTGTGCAAGATAGGTGCCGCGTTTGCTCACAATAGAACAAAAACAACGTCGTGAAGATGTTTCTATAGAGTGTTTGGCGATGTTTCGCACTAATAAAGCCAAGTTTTTGCGTTGATTCGTAACCATGGATTAGACATGGGTCCGCCACTTCACAGCTGAGACACTGTTTTGACACAGCGTAGTCAAAACAGTGGACTGAAAGGGAAGAATCGTGTCCAAAGAAAGCGCAGACAATTCCATCTGCAGTCAAGGTTATGGCGTCTGTTTTTTGGGATGCACGTGGGATAATTTTTATAGATTATCTTCAAAATGGAAAAACAATCAACGGCGAGTATTATGCTAATTTGTTGCAATGTTTAAGTGATGATGAAATTAAATAAAAAAGGCCTCATTTGGTGAAAAAGAAAGTGTTGTTTCATCAAGACAATGCACCAGTTCACACATCCGCTATTGCGATGGCCAAAATCAATGTGTTAAAGCTCGAATTGCGTCAGCATGCAATTTATTCGCTATGGCTATTTTAAAGAGCTAGACAGTTCATACTATAAACAAGGTATCAAAGCTATAGAATATCGCTGGGAAAAGTGTATAAAGCTAAAAAGAGGTTTTGTTGAGAAATAAAGAAAGAATTTTCACAAATTTTTTGTGTTTTCATTGTTAGGTCGGGTAGTTCTGGGACCGCCCTGGTATTTATTGTATATACAATTTTCAAAGCACATGTTTAAAAATATGCACATATAATAGATAATATGTATGCATGTTATTTACATTTTATGTGGAAATTAATAATTGTTTTTCATATACACAAATATTTTCGAAAATTGCCAACATATCTGCGGATACAAGACACCAGTTACAATATAAGTATGTGTGTATTTGTTAAAGATAATTGTAAAAATTGTACAATCATACCCCTAAGTAAAAATCATGTTTATTTCACGCCGGTGGTGCATTTAAATTACCCTGCAAATTCTCCATTAATTATTTTTAATTTAACGCCGATTCAGCATGATTTTGTGATATATGAATAGCGTTATACGTAATCATTCTTAATCATTTTTTCACACTCATTTTCATTCAGATTTTACTAATAACCTCCCATAGAAGGTACTTAATGTATGAGCACCTAAGCGCCTTACATAATTTTCCCACTGGGTACATACATACATTTTCATAGAAATCATTCTCACACGCACACTTGTAATAGACATTTCGCAAAATAATTAATAATTCTCAATAATCAATTTGTGTTGGAAAATATCAATATATAAACTCATGTGGATATATTGTGCTCATATTAATTCATATACATACGTCTGCAATTATGATACGAGCAGCTGTAATGTCACGTTTCTTATTTTGCTTCATTTACTGTATCGATGTATTGTTTGTTTGTTTGTTTGATTTTTTTTTTCTGTCATTCAATATTCATTAATTTCATTAATTGAGTCATAATATTTTAGATATAGCTAACATACCTGCAACTATAATGTTCGTTAATTGGATATTTTACTTGAATTATGTTCTTCTGAATAAATTATCTAAGACGTCATAGGTCACATATATTAGATGCTCAAATTACATGCTGGCAATTAAACACTGTTCGGAGGCTTTTAGCATATCTCTAAATATACGTATGTAGTATAGAGGCTTCACAATATATTTTTATCTACTAAAGATATTTCTATCGTCTATCCAAATACTACATGTAACAAACAATTTGATTTAATTATTGTAGCCATCTACCAATCTCGGATCGAATCGATTTCGCGATAATTTTTGCAAATGCTACTATAGGTAGCGACTATATACGAGGGCGGTCCCAGAACTACCCGACCTAACAAAGAAAACAACAAAATTGGGAATATTTTTCTCTATTCCTCAACAAACTCTCCTTTTAGCTCTATGCACTTTTCCCAGCGATATTCTATAGCTTCGATACCCTGTTTATAATATGAACTGTCTAGCTCATTAAAATAGCCATCTACCGCAGACTCCACCGCTTCATTGTTTGCAAATCTTCTACCACCAAACCAGTTTTTCAAATTTGGAAATAGAAAATAATCCAAAGGACCTAAATCTGACGAATAAGGTGCTTGCTGAAGCAATTCGAGCTTTAACTCATTGATTTTGGCCATCGCAATAACGGATGTGAGAACTGGCGCATTGTCTTGATGAAACAACATTTTCTTTTTCGCCAAGTGCGGCTTTTTTCTTTAATATCATCACTTAAACGCTACAACAAATTAGCATAATACTCGCCGTTGATTGTTTTTCCTTTTCGAAGATAATCAATAAAAATTATCCCACGTGCGTCTCAAAAAACAGACGCCTTCTTCGGACACCTTGCCTGCAGATGGAACTGCACGATTTCGGCACAATTCTCCCCTTTCAGTCCCCTGTTTTGACTGCTCCTTTGTCTCAGATGTGAAGTGGTGGACCCATGTCTCATCTATAGTTATGAATCGACACAAAAACTCGGCTTCATTGCTGTGAAACTTCGCCAAACACTCTATAGAAACATCTTCACGACATTGTTTTTGTTCTATTGTGAGCAAACGCGGCATCCATCTTGCACACTGCTTTTGCATCACCAAAATTTCGGTCAATATTTTGAAATACCTGTAATTTCGTCTAGCTCACGCACCTTTAGCCGGCGATCATGCAATACCATTTTGTAAATTTTCTTAACCGTTTCTGGAGTGCCCACCTCAATTGGTCGACCACTACGGTGCTCGTCCTGGCAGCTCGTACGTTTAAACTGTAAACGAAGGAGCAGACTCCCCTAGAGTAGAATCTAGTTCGGCTTTAATAATCGTTGGACTGAGACCTTTCAAATGAAAGTATTGAATTACATAACGGTGACCAATTTTTTCATGTTTACAAATTCACTGACGTCGTTAACTTTCGATGGCTCCGAAAAAAATATTAAACAACGTAGCGTCTTGAAATTTAAAACATATATTTTATAAAGTCGCCACTTTTTACAAAGTAATTTTTTTAAAACTACTGCCACCATCTATATGTCAGGTCGGATAGTTCTGGGACCGCCCTCGTAAATTTATTATCAGTTAAACTCTAGTTTTGTACGCTTTTTAAAATATCTGAATTTAGTTTTTGTCAAAATTGCTGTGGACTCTTTAATAGCAGACACGAAGTATTAAAAACTTTAAATTTTATTGAAAAGCACACATTTACATTTTTTGCAGAACCTTCTTCGGTATTTAATATTTAAATCTCTATTTAGAAAAACAAAGAACAACCCTCGAATATTAAATAAGAAAAGTTACTAAATTTACATCAATTTACAAAATTAATTTATATTTATCAATTAATATTGAAAAAAATTTGGTTTCAGATTAAAAAATGATTTTGGAATGCTCCTATTGGTCTTCAGAATAAACAAAATAACTTTAGGTCACGTCAATTTTAATATTTTACAGCACAATAGTATCATTAGTACTTTTCTAAAGTACAACTATCATTTACAAAGTGTATTTAAAATAATCTGAAATCAATATATGGAATTTTCTGAAGACATTTTGCTTAGCCTGTAATATATTTGAAATATTGGAAAATCAATTTGCAGTATTGTAAAATTAAATTTAAAAATTTGATTTGTAAAGTTAAAAAGTTAAAAAATGTATCTAAAATCAATTTGATATGTTCTACATATAATTAATTTGGAATATATTTATTTCATATTACAGATAATAAAACGATCATTTGAAAAAGCAAAAGGGTTAAGGCAGGCAATGGGCCCTAAGCGATAGAATTTTTTCGGCAAAAATGAAATATGTTATGCCATATTAATTGAAATTATGAAAATAACTAATAAAAATTATTATTTATTCGTGATTTGTTACTCCACAATATTTTGTTATTTTAAATCACTGTGTTTTAAACGACCTTTTATTGCACAATTATTATTCTTTCTGACTTACATGCACTGTAATTATATTTTATGAACAACTTTTGTCATTAATATATTCAAGAGATTAATTTCAAATAGTAGAATAATGAAGCATTTAAAAAAAATGAATAATAATTATGAATAATTAATTTCGAGGGGGGTCTTTTATCTGATTGAAAACTGGAAAATGTTTTAAAAAAACAGTTACGATATTTTTTTCTTATCACACAAAATTTCACATTTTTCTTTGTTACATTTATACATTTTAATTCCATTGGAAATCGTTCATAATAAAGAAAAATATTTATATACATTCATGTGTATACAAAATTTCTGATTCAATATGAGGGGTACCTTTGTTAATGCAGCAGCACATTGTTTATATTGTTTATCGTAAGTATAGTGCAAAATATAAAATAAAAATAAACATATTACGATTCTTATGAGATTTGCTTTTGCCTCATTTCACAAAAACAAAGACACAAATACCAAAAGAAAAAAAATATATTTTAAAATATACACACACACACACAAAAAAAATTAATAAATTTTCTTTTAAAACATGAATTTACACACTCAAAAAAAAATAGTAATAATAAAAATAATTCAAAGAAAACATCAAAATAAAATTTATACGCACACGATCGCGTAGTTTTAATGAAAATACATGAATTTCTTTGCGAAAATAAACAGCAGCAGTAGCAACAGTTCAATGTCTTCTGGGAGACTCACTGACTGAGACTGTTGTGTACTATGTATAATTGTAGCAGTGATTATTACCCGTGTTAAATCCGTAGAAAACTGACAATAAACTGAATTGAAATTGAAACATTTACCAACCAAATAGACCTGTTTATTTTTCTACTTATTCTTTTTCTGTTTTTTTTTTTGTTTTTTTGTTTTTTTTCTCTTTTCCATCTTCTTAATATTGCTGTTCTTATGGTTGTTGTTGTTGTTCGTACACGGAATACAAGAGAAGAGCGTAGTATTACAATATTAGCAGTACAAGTAGTAGTCGCAGCACCTTCAGCAGCACACGTTTATAAGAGAAAACAGTAATAATAACAAACAAACAACAATTACAATAATAATATAAACAACGACAATGCAACAACAAGAAGAACAAAAATTGAACCAGTTCAAACTAAACTTACATGTATACATATTTACATAACTAAGCACGTATGTACATAGATGTATGACACACTCAAGAAAAAATTATTAATAATGCTGTGGAATAATTTTTTTTTTTTTTTTAAATAGTTTGGAAAAAAAATATACTTAAATATATCACGACAAATTGTTACTCCAAATCCTCGCCGTCGTCACCGTGAAGAAATCATATTTTTAAAAACATATTTATTGAATTTTTCGAACTCACAGCATAGCATAACACACCTAAGGCCAACGCGTTACCGACTATTCCACTATTTATTTCTCCATTTCAAATATATGGACTTTTTCCGGCATTACAGTCACATCTGTTTGAACTGGACCAGATCATTGAAGGAAGCAAGGACAAAAAAGCATCAAAAACTCACTTGATAAGCATTTTAATCATGCAATTTTCTTGATTGATATGCTCTCCCCATATAAATCTAATCGGAACACAAGCACCGAATTTTAATTACAGGACTTAAAGGACCTGACCTCTTCGAATTTCGTACCTAACCTCAAAAAAAATATAAAAGTTATTTAACACATTCTTAAAATACGCAGAATCGCTTCTGAGATATTGAAAAAACGAAAATATACTCTCCATTTAATTATCATAGTTACACAGGTTAGGTTGGGTTAGGTTATGTGGCTGCCCTCTCTCTGAGAGTACACACTTAGGCCAGAAAGGCACATTGTGATACCATCGAGCTTCTCTTCCAATACTGTTGTGCCCATCAGAAAGGATTTTTCTAGTTGTGACGTCATAGTAGTTCAGCCACGAGAGAAAATTACAAAATAGCGTACAAATAGAAAAGAAAAATGTAAACAATGTGGAATAATTAATAAATAATGCAACTCTTTTAGCGACTATTACGTCACAATCTGTCAAATTCACTGAGAACCGATTGGCGGTAAAAGATAGCTCTTTTAGAAGCTTTTTCATGGCAAATGGTTACATAGTCATGTCTATATTCAATCCCTTTGGTGTCCCTGTACACTTTTATAAAGTTCGCTACCATCGCTTTTAGGGTGATCATAGAGAGGTAAAATCTTTAACTCATCCACATTCATTTTTGCTAACCAATTATTTTCTTAAACGATTATTTTCACTAACTTCACACCCTAGGCAGGCTCCTCTACCTTAGAAGTTCATGAAAATCGACAAGTAACTCCATAGTTTTCTAAGGATGGCCGCTAGAACGGTAAAAAGTAGTCAGCCTCAACATTTCCTTACAAAATGTGTATTTTATCTGCGCTGCATGAGCACACATGGTTCTATACTACTGACTATTGAATTGGTACTGGCACCGGAGAAATGTCAACCATCAATCCAAAAGGCGTAAAAACCAGCAGGCAACCAGCAATCAAGCACTGTTCGGTCTTCGTTCGTTACAGATAATGTGAAGCAAGAAGCAAATTTTGGATTTTTTTTTGCTATTTTTTCCCAATATAAAATTTGAATTATTTCTAGTAGAACTGTAGTACTATTTCTAATAGTACTCAGATCAACACTTTCGCTTGGAGCTGATTATCTGTTATTCTGTGTAATAAATTCAATATTATGATTTATAACAAAATAATTAGAAAAAAAATTTTAATTAAAAATGTGGTTTTAAAAAATTTTTAATATTAATAAAAGCACATAAAAACTAGACATAAACGTATACGTAGACATATGCGCATTTTTATACATTTTGTTTCTGGACTTTGCCTAGAAATTGAAATACACAAACAAAAATATTAAAAAAAAAACAAACAAATTGAAAACAAAACAAATTTGCTACAGACAATATATAATCCACAAAGTGATTCAACGAAATGATACCAAAAATAAAATTAAGATTAAATGAACAAAAAAAAATCTCCTTACAGTCGGCTGGGGCCGACCAAATTATACCCTGCATATGTAGAGGTATATATAAAAAGTTGGCTCGTATATCCATCCTTTTCTTCCACTACTTTGTATAGGACCTACATTAAGAAGCAGGCGTACCTCACCAATTTTGGAGGATCAATTTCTGCCTATAATACTAAACTACATAGGTTGCAATGGGTTGACCTAGGCGTATTAATTAGTAAGTTATGGGTGTTTTAATGTTTAAGATAAATCCGAGACTTTGTACGGAAGCTATATAAAAAGTGGGCGTGACGTATCTCTTTCTGGTATATCTAATTAATTTTTCAATATCAATCCACACCTTAAATTTGGTTGTCCTACGCTAAATGGTTTGTAAGTTATGGAGCTTAAAAGTTTTAGTTTAATTCCCTCGACGTTGTATGGGAGACCCATGAAGGAGTGGGCGTGCCACACTGATTTTCTGCCAGATTTTTGCCGACTACGATATTAATTTAAGTGTCAATTATGGTTATTCTAGACAGAAGATTGCCGAAGTTACAGCTGTTTCAATTTAAAATTTGTATGGGGGCTACGATAAACAGTGGGCGTGGTGCGCCCATTTTCTGTGAGCCTAGTTGCTCGTACAATACTAATCCATACCTTAAATCTCGTTGTCCTACGCTAAATGGTTTGTAAGTTATGGAGCTTAAAAGATTTAGTTTAATTCCCTCGACGTTGTATGGGAGACCCATGAAGGAGTGGGCGTGCCACACTGATTTTCTGCCAGATTTTTGCCGACTACGATATTAATTTAAGTGTCAATTATGGTTATTCTAGACAGAAGATTGCCGAAGTTACAGCTGTTTCAATTTAAAATTTGTATGGGGGCTACGATAAACAGTGGGCGTGGTGCGCCCATTTTCTGTGAGCCTAGTTGCTCGTACAATACTAATCCACACCTTAAATCTCGTTATTCTACGCTGAATAGTTTGCAAGTTATAACCGGTAACATTTTTTTAATTTCCGCAACTTTGTATGGGAGACCCAAAAAGGAGTGGGCGTGGCACATTGATTTTCTGCCATATTATTTCTGACTACCGTGTTAATCTAAGTGTCAATTATGGTTATTCTGGACGGAAGATTGTAGAAGTTACAGCTGTTTCAATTTAAAAGAAGTACTGACACTTTGTATGAGAGCTCCGCTAAAAAGTAGGCGTGGATCAACCACTTTTGGTGAGGTTATATAGTAGTATAATATAACTCTATGTGCAAAATATTGTTGTCCCAAGTGGTATATTGTGTGAGTTATAGCAAGTTAAAGATTTTGAAAATTTCGAGGTTAGTCGCTTTGAATGCTTGGTGTGGGCGTGGTTATTGACCGATCATGCCCAATATCAATCCCCTCCGTACCCTTGGATCATAGATTACTTGTGCCAAATTTCATCGAAATAGCTCAATATTTACTCAAGTTATCGTGCGAACCAGCCAGGTGACAGACAGACGGACGCACGGACGGACGGACGGACGGACGGACATCGTTAAATCGAAAATTTAATCGACGCTGATCACGAATATATATCCATGTCTATATCTCCGGAGATTCCTTCAAGTGGACACAAACATCTGACCGAAATGAATATACCATGCATATTGCATTATGCAGGGTATAAAAACAGAAAGTATTGCAAATAAAATATTAGATATAAACAAAAATCACGCAGAAAACATGCGTATACTTTTTTTATTTTTTTATTTTTAATTTTTTTTTATTTCACACACGAAAATTTTTATTATGGCATTTTAACTTTCAAAATTAGCACAATTATGTTTGTGGCATACTTTGGCCGTTTGTTTATAAACATACCTATATTTTTATTTACATATGCATTTAGTTAATTTATGTATAAAAAGTCGACAGATGATATTAAAAACTTATTTTTATGAAGCAGGAAACTAATTTTCTTCTTACTTATTATAAAAATACTCGTATTTATTTATGCTTCGTCCATATTTATATTCTTATTAACACACGTTTACACGTTGGCAGAACAAATACCCGATAAAATCGGTTAAATCAAGTTTCTCATATGTGCGTGAATAAAAAATGCAAAAAAAAAAATATAATGAAAATGTATGTCTGTATATTAATATGTTTATGGAGTAAGAATATCTTAATTTTACATTTTTTTTAAGGATTTGTTTTTGCACTCATATTATGACGGCAAGACATGTATGCCTACGAGGGTGGTCCTAGAACTCCCCGACCTGACATATAGATGGCGGCAGTAGTTTGAAAAAAATTACCTTGGTGAAAAGTGGCAACCTTATAAAATATATGTTTTAAGTTTCAAGGCGCCACGTTGTTTAGTGTGTTATTTTTTGGAGCTATCGAAAGTTAACGACCTCAGTGAATTTGTAAACATGGAAAAAATTGGTCATCGTTATGTAATTCAATACTTTTATTTGAAAGGTCTCAGTCCAACGAATACTAAAGCCTAACTAGATTCTACTCTGGGGAAGTCTGGCAGACTTTAAACGAGGTCGTACGAGCTGCCAAGTCGAACACCGTAGTGGTCAACCAATTGAGGTGGCCACGCCAGAAACGGTTAAGAAAATGCACAAAATGGTATTGGATGTTGTTTCATCAAGACAATGCACCAGTTCCCACATCCGCTATTACGATTACCAAAATCAATGACTTGAAGCACGAATTGCTTCGGCACTCACTTTATTCGCCAGATTTAGCTCCATCGGATTATTTTCTATTTCCAAATTTAAAAAAATTTAAAAGATTTGCAAACAATGAAGAGGTGAAGTCTGCGGTAGATGGCTATTTTAATGAGCTAGACAATTCACACTATAAACAGGGTATCGAAGCTATAGAATATCGCTGGGAAAAGTGTATAGAGCTAAAAGGAAGTTATGTTGAGAAATAAAAAAAAAAAATTTATTCCCAAATTTATTGTTTTTTTTGTTAGGTCGGGTAGTTCAAGGACTGCCTTTGCACCTTTATATTATTATAAAATTCACCTGGAATAATTGTATTACAAAATATATTGTACGAGAAGTTAGGGTGTCATACTAAAGGACATTGATCGATTTTTTTCTACATATCAGCTCGAAAGTTTATGTGCATGATTATTTTTGTGTTGCGAATCTTTCAACTCGTAGATTCAAATAAATTCCTTATATAATATGTAGGTGGGAAATTTGGGCTTCAATTGCAAGCTATTTGCCACAATGGTATTTGGCGTTAGCTTAAAAATAAATTATTTCTTGATCTTAACATTTTAATAGCCGCTTTGTTTTTCCTTTTTCTTTTTTTTTTTTGGGGGGTTTCTGTAAAAAAAAAATATTATTTGTTTATATTGAAAATATATATGAACATTTGTCATAGATAATGTATCTATCTGCATTATCTTGCATCGTTAATTTTTGTTGTTGTTATTGTCTTTGATAAAGTAACATTTTATATAAAATCTGTAAAAAAAATTGTAATAAATATTTAGAATATATACATAAAATATATACATAGAATATATACATAAAAATAATATATTTTGAACTTTTTAATGTATTTCGCTTTTGTTTATCATCTATTATGGCTACTGTTGTATAATCAGTGTATGAGTAAAGCATTAGTATTCATTTTAAAGCACACTCATTGCATACATATATATATATATGTATATATGTTATAATCTACATATTCATTAAAATTAAATATATAAGTGACTTTTGTATAAATAGGTAAGTAATTCATTATTATTGTAATTTTTATTATTCATAAAAATATATATATGGTATAGTAGATATGCTTGAACATATATATTTCACACCCCAAAGTGATTCACCGCAAATTATGCACATATTTACATGAAATGAGCAGATTTTTTATACATAGCAGAGGCTTTCCTCATATGCAACCAATTGATTTGAATTAGAAATTCCAATATTAAGTGGATTAAAGGAAAGATTTCTAAAACAAAAATTGCTTAGCCTTTATTGTTTATATGTAATATTAAATAAGTCAACAAAGAAATTGTTTAGTCTTAAATAAACACTATCCGAACCCACATCGCTAGTACTATGTATAAAGCTCACATTGCTTAGCAGTCTCGCATTGACGTCAATATTCAAATAAAACTGCAAACGAAGTAAGCAATAATGAATTTCAAGAGTTTATTTGTTTATGCTTTTTTTTTTTGTTCTTCCAAACACTTTAAATACATGTTTAATTCATTTATTATAAAGCAGTCTGTAGTTTTTTTTTTTTTTTTTTTTGCATAATTTTTGTTTGCATAATTAATTTTGGATATTTTAATTATATTTTGTTTGTCGAAAAATTTGTTGTTTGTATTTACTTTTTCATATACCTAAAACCAATACAAGTATTATGTGAGCTTATATGTGGAGTTACCGGCTCGTCAGCCTAACAATGATTTCCAAAACATTTATTAGGCTGGCTGTTTCAATGAATATTCATTATTTTTAATTTTTTTTTCTTTTATATTTCTAAATCATTAAAAAAATTTATATATAATTTATATGTAAACTTTACTTTGGATAATATTTCAATACACCCTACATTCGGTACCTCATACTCTTTCTAATATAAATTTTAATCAAAATTATTTTAGGAAATATGCTGCATACTAAATATTTTCCAGAAATTATTGCTTCACAATATACCACCCTGTTCAAAATGTTCCCGGAATAACCATCGTGTGGCGCTCCTATCGTTCTAATTTGGATTCTTTTTTTTTTTTTTTTTTGGTAAGTTGGTACATCTGCTGTTGATATTCCCTTTAAATTTTAGCATCATAACTTAACATTTGCAAAAGTTGGAACGATGGGAGCGTCACACGATGGTTATTCCAGGAACTTTTTGTCAAGGTGGTATTGTAAATATATTCTTTTGTATCTTCACTAAACTAATCTGAGATAATAGTAGAATAGTAGAAGTGATTTCCAATAAAGGCTTGATTTCTAGAATAGTTCACAGTTTTGTAATTTTTGCAAAAATCTGTGAGCTTTTTTCTATAAAATGGCTAATAATCAATGCAATAAGTACTGTGGTACTATTGAAGACCGGAAGACGTTAGGCAGATTTAATGAACATTTTCCAAATATAGAATTTTTGGCAAACTCAAACAATATTTTTTAAACTAAATAAGTAGGGCTGTATAATTAAGCGTTAAATCAACCAATCTAATTAATCAAAATGATGATGTTGTTGTTGTTGTTGTTGTTGTTCCAGCAAGAATACGAAAATGCTTTATTTTGTTCCCTTACAAACCATTTCCGTATTCTGATGAGTTGAATGGACCTTCGTTGACCACGTAGTAGAGTGCTTCCACTACGTAGACCCGTCCATTCTTGAAAAACCCGTCCATTCTTGAGAAGCCCGCCAATTCTTGAAAAGCCCACCAATTCTTGAAAAGCAAAATTATGATAAATCGATTAAATCAAATTTTCGTTGTTTAAAATACATTCAGGATTAAAATTGATATGAGAAAAAAATTGTTTTTCGTTTTTTTTTATAGATGATAGAACTATCACATTTTCATCCTTCTCAAGAGTTAATATAGCCCCACATTTATAGTGTAGAATGCGGGTGATAAATAATTGTGTTATTATTGCCATGAATTTGATTTAATTTAATTTGTTTGTTTTTTTTTTTTTAGTTCTGAGAAATTATTAATTCGGTATTGTTTTTGTTTACCAATATTATCAAAACGTATATGCTCAACAACAATATTAATGATGACTTAATTGAAAGAAATTGCTTTGATTTCATTAATTTAAACACATTACCTTTGTTCATTGTTATTGTTGTTATTGTTTACCATAGAAAAAAAAGACAAACAAATATTAATAAAATTTAAAAAATCAAATTTTATCATATATAATACCTGGCGCCATATTAAAAGCGTCTACTTAGTGGTAGACCAGATTAATTACAATAAAACAACAAAAAAAGATATTATATATTTAACTTTTGGTTTTCACTTTTCTGGACAATCAATCACAACACACATGGGTGGTTGGCTCAAATTTCAAATTGAATGATATATTTCAAGCAAACGTTTGGAGCAAAAAAAAGTTTTTAATGTACCATTTCATTGCATACTCTCAAAGTGAGGTTTCAAGTTTGAGGAGTCACTCTACCTAATATACATACACTTATATGCAAACATTTATTCGTATTTTTCGGCAAACAATATAATCTGAACAGCTGAATAATTGAAAATAATACAGACAACCCAGACAATCTCATTAATATTGCTTTAAATCGATTTTAAATGTTGTTTTTGAATTCGAATTAACATTTATGAACTATCATTCGACAAAACAAAAAAAAAAACAAAAAACAAATCATATGCTTTTGTTAGTATTAAACTTTGTTTTATCCAAATTATAAGGTCTAGTAAAAAGTAATCCATTTTTGTATTAAATTGAAGGTTTTATTTAGCATAGTTAGAATGATCCGATTTAGATCAATTATGCACCGTTTTGTTCGATAACTTGTTGCAATTTTGGAAGTAATTTCATAATGCCACTCTCATAGAAACCCTCGTCCCTATTGGCAAGAAACTGGGACAGTCGATTTTCACAAGCTTCTTTTGAGGCGAAATTTTCACCAACAAAATCATTCGCCATGGACAGGAACAGGTAGTAATCACTTGGTTCCAGGTCCGGACTATAAGGTGGATGCATAAGAACCTTCCAACTATGCTCCTGGAGCTTCTGGCGAGTCACTATCGATGTGTGTGGCCTAGCGTTGTCCTGATGGAACGCAATTCCTTTCCTATTGGCCAAAGCTGGTCGTTTCTGGTCGATTGCTTCCTTCAGACGGTCCAATTGTTGACAGCACAGGTTTGAATTAAAGTTTGGCCGTAAAGGAGCAGCTCATAGTAGATTATTCCCTGCCAATCCCACCAAACACATAGCAAAACCTTCCTGACCGTCAATCCTGGCTTGGCCATCGTTTGCGCCGGCTCACCGCGATTCGACTACGACCATTTTCACTTGATGTGACCAACTTTTCATCACCAGTAACCATCCGCTTCAGAAATGGATCGATTTTGTTGCTATTCAGCAGTGATTCGCAGATGGAAATTTGGTCTATGAGGTGGTTTTTTGCGTTAACTCGTGTGGCACCAATACATCGACCTTCTTTTTGTATCCAACCTTATGTAAATGGTTCCAAGCGGTTTTTTTATGCAATGTTTAGCTCCTGGGTAATAGAAACGGTGCTTACATGACGGTCAGACTCGACGATTTCTATTATTTTATCCATATTTTCTACAATTGGCCTTCCAGAGCGTGATACATCTTTGACATCAAAATTACCGGAACGGAATCAACGAAACCAAAATTGCACGTGATTGACTATTACAGTATCAGGACCATAAACACTATTCACATTTTCAGCCATCTGGCTTGCGTTTTGGCCTTTATCGAAAAAAACTGTAAAATATGGAGTATTTTCTCTTTACTGGATGGACTTTGACGCGTGCTCAAACAATACTGAATCAAGCAATCACAAAACTATCTGAAAAGTTTATTTAGTACGAAATCCTATTTTTCTAACGCCATCTAGCGCAACCCGATCTCACTACCGCAACGCGAGGTACAGATTACTAAAGTCATCTATTGGAAAAATAATTGGATTTCTTTTTACTACACCTGATATAATTCGGAACATATTCTCATGAAATATAATCAAGATAAGTAAAATGTATAATTGAAGATAATGCTTTACAGTTAAACTTTGATCAATTCGAATTAAATTATTTAATAAAATATGGCTTGATCTAAACACATAACTAATATTAAGCTGTGACCAGTTTTGTATGGTTGTATTTTAAAATTGCAAAATTTTCAAAAACATGTTATTCAAGGTTATACTAATGTATAAATGGAATTATTGAACTCTGTTTATTCTCTTTGGAAGTCACCAAATCGAATTTCACATCATAATGGAAATTGTGAATTCATCATACGCCAGGGAGGCCACGAAATAAAATACATATATTTACATCATTGATTCATCATTGGTCACGTTGATGTTATGTGTATCAAAAAGTTCTATAAAATTATTTAACTGTAATTTTAAACAGATTTCATTGAAATATAATTAGATTAGTATATTTAATGCCAATGCTGTTTAGATGATATTTTTAGTAAAAACATAGAATCATTAATAAATGTATACTCAGTACATATTTATGACGTCATGCATATGAATGAGCAAATGTTATGTGTGCATTTTTGTATATAGATATATACATGTATCTGTATAAATGAATAGTATGTTATGTATGCCGGATATGAAACAATTTCAATAACATTGACATTACTCAAGGAAACAACATGAGAAACCATACTGAAGCAACTGGTCATCGGTTAAAAGCGTGATAAGATGATGACAAAAAAAGAAAAGAAATGTTTTTACCTCGCAAAACATTTCACACTAAAATATTTGTTCATACTAATTAATAATTGTTTGGGCAATATGCTAACTATATAAAATAAACTCATAAAATATCACAGTTTAATAATTTCAGATTTTCTTTATATTTTATAAAATCATGTATAAACAATTTGTTTAAAATACGAGAACATATATTTAATGATATATAAAAATAATGAAATTAATTATCATACACACACATTTTCAATTATATAATTTTATGATTCTAGGAGAAGAAAAACAACAACAAAAAATAAACAAATTGCTCAACAAAAACAATAAATATTTCCAAGAAAAATGACAAATGCTTGAAAAGAAATGAAATAAAAATATATAAATCTTAAAACAGCAGCAACAATAAAATTAAGCAAATAATAAATAATTTTTTTTTTTTTTTTGCTATACCCTATATAGCATATATAGGAAACATAATTTTCCAAACAGTTCATTGTCTTGCAAAAACTGTCACTCACACATACTTAGCACAGCTGAACGATATGAAGCAAATAAATATAGCACAAGAATGAAATCATTATACAGGGTGATTTTTTAGTAATTTTTTTCTTTTGGCTACACTGTTTTTGGCAGATCAGCTGTTTTAGTGTAACATGTTACTGTCAAACATCTTCAGTTTGGTCTATAATTTAAACATGAATCGACTTACAAAGAACGAACAACACTTACAGATTATGTTAAGGCTCATGTCTAAAGCGACAAGCCCGCAACGGTTGACGCACTGGACGCACCAATATTGAAGAATTTATTCGTGAGATACCGGCCGATATGTTGGAGAGAGAGTATGCCCAAAATTGGACTCAGCGTATGAACCATTTGAGGCGCAGCCTCGGTCAATATTTACATGAAATCATCTTTAAACATTGAATTATATAGATCGTTCTATCGACTTCAATAAAGATTTTATACATTTCTCTAAATTTTATGTATTTTTTTATTTAAATCAAATCTGAAGGCTCTTAAAAAATCTTTTAAAAAAATCTCAAAAGTATTTAAACAGCGAGAGAAAAATTCAATTATCTGTCATTCTGAATATTTTTTTTTTTTGTATTGAAAACGAAACAATAAAATCAATAAGTTACATTTTTAAAAAAAATTTTTTTTTTTTTACATATTCACATCTACTTTATACTATAGGTCATAATTAATATCAATAGACATGAATTAGGGTTTGTCTTGTTTGATTGACAATTACATTTTACTTCATGCTTAATACTTCAGCTCTAAGCGAGTTTGTGAGGTGAGTAAATAACACACATAAATCAATTAATGGCTTATTAAATACACATAACTGTAAGCTTACTATAATTGTTCATAGGTTTGTTTATTTGCTATAACATACATCTATGCAGTATTGGCATTTAAAATTGAATAAGCAGCCTTTGTTGGGGGTGAGGATGAAATATTTCTGAGACAGTACATACAATAAATATAATCACTTTTCACAAAGATCACTTATTTCATATAAACAGCTTCGGATTGGACTGAATTTTGAGAAGAAAAAAAAAAAACAAAATACAATAAAAATATACATGCTTGAACTTGAAACCAAAAAAACGAACATATGTTTCATAGTGATTTAATATTTGTGTACAAAATTTGCTTGGCGCCAAAAGAAAATCACAATGTGAGAGTTAATAACACACAAATGTATAGCATATGTTCATATGTATTAAGAATATAAAAATATATTTGGTTAATTAATTTCATAAACAAATCACGCAGCAAAATGTTTAGTTTTCATTTGATTGTATTTTATTGAATTTTTTTAAATTATTTTTAGATATCACGAAAAAATTGTTCGACAAAACGCGCTTGTCGCATGTATTTGTATGTACTACACGCGCATGTGAAAATACTAACACATATTTGTCGCTTGTTAAAAGTATATATAGAGCGCATTTATATGACGCTTATAATTATTCAATTTTTGTTTGTTTGTTTTTTTTAATTTTTCATTTAAAATGGTTTTGTTTAAATTCGATTCAATTTTTGTTGCCTTTGTGTAATTTAATGTGACATAATTTGTATATATTTTCTACATAATGTATGTATGTCGTTAATCGTATTGCATTTATAGCTCGAAAAATGTGTTTTCCGCATTTGACCATTGAAAAACAAGGTAAAATAATTGTGTGGATATTACGAGAGTGGTCCCAGAATTACACGACCTAATAAAGAAAACACAACAAATTTGGGCTTCAGCCGGCGATCATTCAATACCATTTTGTGGATTTCCTTAACCGTGTCTGGCGTGGCCACCTCAATTGGTTGACCACTACGATGTTCGTCTTGGCAGCTCGTACGACCTCGTTTAAACTCTGCCACCCAATATTTTATGGTCGTAAACGAAGGAGCAGATTCCCCCAGAGAAGAAACTAGTTCGGCTTTAACATTCGTTGGATATGGAGACCTTTCAAATGAAAGTATTGAATTACATAATGGTGTTTACAAATTCACTCAGGTCGTTAACTTTCGATGGCTCCAAAAAAAAAAAATACTAAACAACGTGGCGCCTTGAAACTTAAAATATATATTTTTTATAAAGTTGCCACTTTTCACCAAAGTAATTTTTTTCAAACTACTGCCGCCGTCTACATGTCAGGTCGGGTAGTTCTGGGACCCTCGTAATTAATCCAATTATATGTGCATATATATCCCACGACTACGTTTCTGGCAGATGAATATCTCTAACAATGTTGTTTTCTCTTTCAAGTTGTAAGAAATTTTTTAACAGAAAATATTTGCTGTCAGAAAAATTACAAAACTTCAAATGTTCAAAAAAAAAACCCATAAAATAAAATACTGTCTAATGTACTTGCATTGATTATAACACATAAAGTTAAATGTATATACATCGGATCTTTCGATTAGTTTGATTAACTAGCAACAAAAGTAGCTTCTTCTAAAATTATATCTGCTTATCTGTTAAGGGTGTCTAAGCTTCGATATTCCAAACATGTACTTTTCGAAATGTTTCTACATTTTTTCACAATTTTTCTCAGTCGAATAATATCTTATTTTGTGTTTCGGTGTTTAGTAATTTGTTTTTTATTTTTCAATTATAACACATTTCGTGACAATTAGGTAGCCTGTATATTAGCATTCGCAAATATGCAGCGTCATGCATTTAGCAACATTTAACAATCGTCCGAATAAAATTATGAACCAAGACCTGCTTCATATTGTTATTATTATTATTTTATTTTTTTTTTTAATTTATTACCTATATTCTATATATTTTTTAATAAATATACGTTTTATTATAAATTTTTCCTTTTTTTTTTTATTTACAATATATTTGTATATTTATATAGATTTACCTTGATTGAGAGAGTTCTATAATACTGCTGTTCTTATATTTAATAAATTTGCACTAAAATTGTATATTTTATTTTATTTTAAACACTCACACTTATTCAATAAAATTATTTTAATCAAATATTATTATTATTTTTTTTTTAAGATTACTAATTGATTTCAATTTCAGTTTCTAGCCAAACACGCGCATATAAGACCGTTTTTGTCGTATTTGTCGATCATTCCAACGTTCAAATGTTGCGTTTATAATGAATTTGTATACGCTGCTGTCTTGCTACGATGACAATTACAAACGATTTGAATTCAAGTTCAGTGAATATCTACAGTTTTAAATGTATATGCCATATACATATATGTATGATAAGTACAAGAGAGAGTTGTAAATGATTCTTTGAGTGAGTGAGTGAGTTTCGAGTGAAGACTTGAACCTACTACTCATAACAACTCAATGTTATTGATGGAATAGTATGGTAGTTATACGAGTATTTATGCTGCTTACAATATTGTATTTTTTTTTTCTTTTCTTAAAATTTTGTTGTTTTTTTTGTTTGTCGTTTTTTTTTCACTACGCAATAAATTCGACATAAATTATGTGTTACTATTTTCATTGTACGATACGAATACCTAACATACATATTGGACTGATATATAAGGTCTAGTAAAAATAAATCCATTATTTTTGCATTAAATTGAAGATTTTATTTAGCATAGATAGACTGATCCTATTTAGGTCACATATGCATCATTTTGTTCGATAAGTTGTTGCCATTTTGTAGGTAATTTCATAATGCCACTTTCATAGAAACCCTCGCAACCCTATTGGCAAAAAACTGGGACAGTCTATTTTCACAAACTTCTCGTGAGGCGAATTTTTCACCAGAAAAATCATTCGCCATAGACAGGAACAGATGATAATCACTTGGTGCCAGGTACGGACTATAAGGTGGATGCATAAGAACCTCCCAATCAAGCTCCCGGAGCTTCTGGCGAGTCAATATCGATGTGTGTGTCCTGGCGTTGTCCTGATGGAACACAATTCCTCTCCTATTGGTCAAAGCTGGCCGCTTCTGGGCGATTGTTTCCTTCAGACGGTGCAATTGTTGACAGTACAGGTCCGAATTAAGAGTTTGGCTGTAGGGGAGCAGCTCATAGCAGATGATTCCCTGCCAATCTCACCAAAAACATAGCAAAACCTTCCTGACTGTTAATCCTGGTTTGGCCACTGACTCACCGCATTTCGACCACGTCCGTTTTCACTTGACGTTGTCGTAAATGACCCACTTTTCATCACCAGTAACCATCCTCTTCATAAATGGATCGATATTGTTGCGATTCAGCAGTGATTCGGAAATGGAAATTCGGTCCATGAGGTTTTTTTTGTTTTAACTCGTGTGGCACCCATACATCGTGCTACTTTTTGTATCCAGCCTTATTTAAATGGTTTCAACCGGTTTTTTGAGCAATGTTTAACTCCTGGGAAATGGAAACAGTGTTTACATGATGGTCAGACTTGACGATTTCCATTATTTTATCGATATTTTCGACAATTGGCCTTCCAGGGCGTGTTGCATTTTGACATCAAAATTATCGGAACGGAAACAACGAAACCAAAATTACACGTGATTGGCTATTACATTATCAGGACCATAAACACTATTCACATTTTTAGTCGTCTGGCTTGTGTTTTTGCCTTTATCGAAGAAAAACTTTACTGGTGTCCATCTTTGACGCGTGCTCAAACAATACTGAGTCAAGCAATCACAAAACTGCCTGAAAAGTTTATTTAGTACGAAATCCTATCTTTCTAACGCCATCTAGCGTAACCCGATCGCATTTATGCAACCCAAGATTCAGATTACTAAAGCCATCTATTGGGAAAATAATGGATTTCTTTTTACTACACCTGATATTTTAATTGAGCATAATTTTTTTTTTTTGTTGTGATAACTTTATATTACATTTACACACTTTCTAACATCATACATATGCCAACGCTTTAGCAGACCTTGATCAAGAGAGTACTCTTGACAACAAAATCTAAATGCATTGGATATTATCAATTGATTCAATAATTATTGAAACATCATACCATGTTATTGAGTGGAAATGAAAATTGGAGTAGGATAAAGTGGATAATTTACGTCAAATATCATTGTACTATGTACCTGCTATATGTATTTGCTATCACAAAACATTGACAATGTAACTTAATTGCTTGATCTTACAGAGAGAATGACACTCAAGAAAAAATTATAGCACAACCTAAATGATTTCCAAAGATGCATTGTTTGAGTTTATCTTTAGCAAAATTTAATCTTACTGATAAACGAATAATTTTAGCAATAAAAAAAGGACAACTCTAATGAAATGAAATGTAATGATTAAAAAAAAAGGTATTAACATTAGATCAACTCTACTGAAAGTGCATTTGTAATGCAAATGATATTTTTAAATCATTAGCTTTAAATACCAAATGAATTACCAAACTAATGCATTATTCCCATGCCTGGTAATTTTCCATATGCACAATATCCAAAGTGCTGGTGCTATAAATGGAAAATTTTCTTTACTACTTCAATTGATTAATTAAAAAAAACTTTTATTAAAATAAAATAGCAACCGAACAAATTCAATTACATAGTGGTCAAATGCATTCGCGTGTCATTCATTCATTCATTTAATGTATGTATGTATATTGTTATAACAAACAATTGCATCAAATTGACCTAAAAATACGACAACTGTCAAAGATGCTTCTTTACTTGAAGATTCACAAATTAAATAGTATGGTTCACATACATAACATACATTTCACTTAGCAACCTAATACATTTCAATATATAAAAAAATTATTTATAATATTCAGATAGAAATGCTTCATATGACCGAGCTAGTGCGTAAAGTGACAAAAGAAAATTAATAAAAATAAAAAAATTATACGGACTTGTTCATTGATTCGATGTGTGTACGCAAGTGATCATGGAATATTCCAATCCGTATATATAAGCACAAAACAAAATAGACAAAAGTAATTGAAATACTTTCAATATGTTTGTTAATGTTGGTGAGGGGGGAATATAAATAATAAACATGAACAAATGTAAACAATCAGATATATAAAAATTATTTTAATAACACTGGTTAACAAACAAATCTCTTTTCGAAGCTTTTTTTTGTATCTTTTGTATTTATTTGATTTTAATGCGATCATAATCACTGCTTTAGAAGTAAACATGTGTAGATCAAAAGTAGTGAAAACCCTTTTTCTAAATACACATATTTTCAAGCCTGCAGAAATTTTATTTACCATAAACATCTCTGAAACTTTGATTTTTTTTCATCCATCCATCCCTAATACAGAACTATTGTTTCTTTTGCTTTTTAATTGCATTTTTTGCCAACGACACCATACGAAATGTAAATTGCAGTATAAAAAAAACAACAACAAAACAAAAAACAATTTTTTCCAAATATTTCAATATTTTTTAATCAATTTTTTCCAAAAATACCTGAAAAATACCCAGAAGCGCTTATTTGGTACTCGCCATCAACGCAAAAAGTATTCAAAGATTTGCTTAGGGTTTTTTTCTCTTATTACTATTACACAAAAAATTGTGTTGCATAGTGTAATTGAAATCAATTTAAAAAGAAAGTTATATGATATGTTCTATGTATGTATGTATGTATGCATGTATGTATGTATGTGTGTACAACAAAGGCATAGAGCAAAAAATAATAAATGCATTAATTACAATTTGATTCTGAAAGAGTAATAAATGCGGGAATACTATTCGGTATTTACAATTCTTTCAGGCGAATTTTATTAGAATATCATCTCACAGATAAAATTTCAACGACTCAATAAGGGCATTCATTTAAAAATATTTCTTTTATAAACTTAATGTATTATGGGTATTTTGTGCTATCAATGATGGTGAAGATTTAAAATAAATCTTTCTCTTGTATGTCAATTATTGAGAGAAATATTCAACAAAGAAGAGTATACCAAATGGTTCACATTCAAAAATATTGAAAATTTTAATATTATTAGTGTGTACTTCTCTAATATTTAAGCTGTAAAATGCTTTTAGAAATCACTTTAATTAATAAGTTTTACTCTAAATCACAATATTTTTTTTTTTCACTTATATTTAATCATAATTTTAATTCTCATAGATGTATTTTGTTTTTGTAATTTACAAAAAATGTTTATACATTGTATGTATATACAAAAGCCACAAGATTAAGATTGAAAGAAATTATGGAAATAATATTTTTGTATATATAAAACTGCCTACCAACGATTTTTTGTTGAGCGTATAATTGATAACTGACAAATGCTGGTATTAATCGGTTGAAACAGGATAAGTTGATAAGAAAGACAATATGTAACAGAACGACAAAATCAATAGCAACAGCAGTAGTAATCAACAGTTTATACACAGACACAATAATCAGAATCATAACCATTTACACTCCTCTTACTCACACGCTCACTCACTCACTCACTTACTCACTCACTCATCTACTAAATCACTCAAGCCAGTGATTGTAGATAAAGAGACACTAATTGTGTAACTAACATTTTAATCGTCCCCATCACTTACAAACACTATAATGATGATAATTATCATCAACTCATTATTACAGAAAATAGTGAATATGTCTAATGAAGAAAATAGAATGCATACTATGATGAGAATGGATTGCATAGCAACTCTTGAGTGCATCAATTTCAGAAATAATGATAATAATTTTACAAAATAGTCCATATAGTCTAGTCCTTATACCAAAAAAGTAAAATACCATTTTGGAAAATCTCCCCAATTTCAATCAACATTATTACCAGCATATGTGAAAAAATGACAGTAAAAAATGCATATTTTAAGACTTCAACGCATAGGAGTTTGATGCAAATCTTGCGCTAATTTCGAAGAACCTAATTAAGCTTGTCTTCGAATTTTAGAATGTTTAAACAACTAATTTTCTATAAAAGATATGGAGTAGATATTTTCAGTATTGGAATTTCTTCACTAAATGCTTCATAGCTTCGTTTGGTTTTTGGAAATTTTCATCATAAAATTATTATTCACGTAAAACCTGTAAAAAATACAGGAAATTATTTTTTTTTTATATACTAAAGGAATCACTGAAATTGACAAATCTTTAAAAAATTCGAAAAATCCACCCTTTTCGACTTTCATGGCCTATAACACAATAAATTTCCATTCTGATCTATGTATTGTATATGAAAAATATTTCACCCGCAAAAATAATTAGGTACAAATTATGTTATTTTCATCGACTCTTCTCAATATGTTTGCCAGCAACTGAAAAACGAGCCAAAAATACGTTTTTTCGAAAATATTTCGAAAACGCTTCTTTGAAAAAATAAATGAATGAATGAATTCTTTTTCAAAATTAGTCGAGCAAATACATTTCTTATTTTTCGTTGTTGCGAAAAACGATAATTTTTTAAACTAATTATGTTAATCCATATTATGGATATTATTATAGATAAAATTGAAAAATTTGAAACATTTATTATATGTGAAACTACAATAGTTGGGATTCAGAAACGCAATATTGGGTATTTTTAAAAAATGTAGTACTTCTTAATGGAGATTAAATGTAAAAGCATCTATTAAAAGAAAGTTTCAAATTATTTTGCTTTATGGCCACCTAGTTCAATCAGCTATGATAGACGATTAGTAAGCTCGAGTTGTTATTCTCGAGATAAAACCCAAATGTTCAAAAACGTTGTAGAAAATTAAACTTCAAGACTGCGCCGTATTTCGAAGCGTACGATTGTCGATTTTGTCATTGTCATTTGTCATTTCAAAAATTAATTTAAAAAAACACACACTCGCAAAGATTTCGAATAAATTTGTTTATCAACATGTTGCTTGGAACTTTATACGAAGAAAGTAGGATGTAGGATATATCCATAGAACTGAGAAATGAAAATAATCATGGATCATTCGTCATTCTCGCAAAAAGACCAGCCTATGACGCCATCAAACCAAAATGGACATCAAACAGTCACATACAGCATATACGGCAATTCCTCTGATTCATGTATACACCGAGTGAAGAATGAGTCCCAACATTAAAGAAAATTGTATTCGAAAAATAAAATTATTATAAAAATTAAATAATTGTGATGAAGCTACTATAGTAAATGAATGTTTGAAAATATCATATTTTAGATTATGCGAAATATTGATATAAACATTATGATACGCTTGGATACAATATATACAATATGCATAGATACACACGTATGTATACACATGTGCTCTGACAATAAGAGTGAGTGCATGTGCAATTTTATTATCAATGACAACTAATCAGTTATCACACTTCACAATATGGTATTTCTGTGTATTTTTATCATATTTCAATACATTTTTCGAGCATTAGCAGCATTTACTTGCTCAATTTATCAATCATACTACCTACGTACATTTTTCTGCATGCAAATATGCTTAAGATAATATACATAGTATTGATTCAGCTTGCTTACCCGTCTATCTGTCTAGCTTATACGGAAATTTATTGCAATGTTTAAAGTTTTTGTTTTTTCTTTGTTTTTGTTTTTATTTTTAATGCTAATATATTCACACAATTACTCGTAGCATGAATTGTTTATTCTTTTTACACATTACTTTCTTCTTTCCCTGCTACTCTTTTGTTTAATTTTGCTTTCTAATTATAGAATTTTTTTTTTGTGTTTGGATTGCTAACGTATTGAAGAGCCGTTATTTTCACTCTGTGTTTTAGCTAAACAATTCATTATGATGTTGTAATAATTAATTTATATTTAAACAATTCATTTTATTTATTTTTTTTTTTTTTTTAAGATATTATTATTATTATTTTTTGTTTTCTTTCTTTATTACACTTCACTTAAGCACTTTTAAATTATATTCTTAATTTTTCATAATAATGCCGAGTCATTTTCATATCATTTTTATTTGTAATATATTTTTATTTTATTTTTAACATTATGAAATTTGCTCAAATATATGTATATAGATAGCTTTCTTCAAAATTTGTCTGCCAAAAATACATGTTGTTTCCTGAATGTCTTTGTTTGCGCTTGTCTGACATTTGATTTGATTGTATTTATTGGCATTTTCTTTGTGTATTAGATCAAGCAAAATTCTCCTTGTTCCTTAACGTTACGAGCACTATTTTCTTCAGGTAGTTACCTACTTATTTGCAACGCTCAATATGTATTGTACATATAGCTGATAGTATGCTATACTACCATTGAATGAGGAATATGTACGTAGGTACATCATTAATAGCTCTTGACTGATTCTTCGTGGAGGAAGATTCTGAATTTGTTTGCTTCATTTTATATTTACATTCATATACATCTGCTGCTATTTTATTATTCTCTCTCTCTCTCTATCTCTCTTTCTCACTTTTTGTCTAGCTATCCCTTTTTGTTTTTCTCTCACACGCTTTCTTTGTGCAATATACATTATATAGCTACGTACATATGATTTGTGTATTGTACGAAACATTATTATATATAGTTTTTATTGCAGTTGCTGTTTTCAGTTTTAGCTATTGTTGTTGTTGTTTTCCGTTGTCTTCATATGCTCTTTGTACTTTTTTGGTTAATGCATTTTGATGCGTATACCGTAAGAGAGCATTCTTGTGATTACACAAGTTTACACGAAAATGAATCTTTTCAACAAAATGTTTTCTTTTCTATACTAATTTTGGATCGCTGAAAAGCAAAATGTCTTTAATTTTCTTTAATTTATTTTTTAAATATTTTTAAATATTTTTTTTAAGCGAAAACAAATTTATTCTTAAAATTTTAAGATTTTATAAGGAAGATAATTTTATAATGAAAAAATTAAGCATAAATTTGCTAAATTGCATAAAATCGTATCAGCAGTTCTGGTACTATACATGTGACTGAAATACATATCTTCCACAAGAATGATAGAAATAAAAATTTCGTCCTAAATGAACAGTTATCGTTTTTGATTTGAGTTTTACAGTCAACTTTTCGTATGGTGACGTCATAAACGAAAAGAAAATCAACCAAAAAGACAAATAAATTTGTATAATTCTTGCATTTGTATAGTACGCGGATATCTAAAACAATTTTGATTAAACAAAGGTGATTTTTATAAATAACGATAGTTGCTGTAGGCGATCAAGTCCTTTCAGTGACAAAAAAAAGTGTAATTTGCAAGGACCATTTCATAAATGATGATTTTATAAATCTCAAGCAAAAATGCTTATACGGTATTTATATAATCTTCTACAATTTTCTCAAGCGTAATATTCAGCATAATACGTGTTACTCCTGACGTTGATGACACACCCACAGAATTGGAAACTTAGGCAACTTCTGGTCACTTTAGGTTACATACATATTTTTGCGGTATATTTATTTACTTGTTTCTTCTATGTTCATATTTTCATAATATAGTTATAAATATTGCTTATTTTAAAATTTTATATAAATATTCGCAGTTTTATTTACTTTTTGTATGGGATTTTGACACTTCTTATTTGCCTACTATTCGTACTGTTTCGTTTATGACGTCACAGGGCGCAATTTTTATTTCTATCATTCATGTCTCTTCCAGAGACAGAACAGAAATGACAATGTTTGCTGTCTCGTCAAAGGTTGATGAACCCTGGGTAGGAAATTAAAATCAAATGTTTATATCATAAATATAACCCTCTTATACCTAATCAAGATGCAGCCCTGTACCTATATAATGCACACAAAATGTTCCTGCAGGTAAAGGTAATCCTATTTCTACCACCATTAATAATTAAATATATTCTTTTAATCTGATTTTTATATTAATTGTCATGATGTTAAAGGATTTAAATGAAAATACAACAAAAAAGGAATTAAAAAGAAAATAATGGTGGTGGAATTTCTTTTATTAATGCACTTATTCAATATTACGAAAAGAAAATAAATCATAAAAGAGAAGAATATGCGTATATGGGCTGCAATGCTGCACAAATGTGCTTGCTTTGATAAATAATCTACTGATATACATAAGTACTCAAGTAAATATTCAAGGAACTCAACGATGAAACCTTCGATTTTGATTCTATTCGATAATAATAATAGAGTATTTGTTAGTATTCGATATTCGATATTCGATTGTATGACATAGTATTCGATAACAGATGCTCGTAAATCGAAAAATCGATAATATAAAATAATATATTATGTAGGTACATGATTTATTGTATTTGTAATTTGCAATATCATTGTGTCTTGAAGACAAATATTCGTAGTCCTTTACAATGTATATTGTTTTAGATAATATACAAAGATAATATATACATGCGAAAAGGCATATTCGTGCAGCAGTATCGTGTGTATAAATAAATATTTAAAGAAACAAAGTAGCTAAACAAAAGGAAGATTTATTTACCTTCTTGGAAAAGTCTATTCATATATCAGTATATAGACTATAGACTATACAAATGTAATTGAATACTACAATGCATTGTGCCATACTATTCTTGAAATGAGTTTTATTACGCATTTATTATGAGGGCTGCAATTTTCTAGTTGAAGCTATAAATGTTTCCCATATTGATCAATGGTCTATAATTCAATGAACTCTAAATAACAGATAGAGTACCACTTTAATAGGAATTCTTTTTCTTTTAGAGATTTGTCAAAACTACTTTTATGCGATTAATCACAATATACGAATAGCGTGTCTACCAATTCACGGTATGCATACGTTAAAGTGCTTGTAAAAAATTCCTCTTTGTTTGCATAGCTCGCGAGAAATAAAATATGTATATAAACATTCTCAGAAACTTACTATTTATTTCCGTTGAGCATACACTCGACGACGACGATGACGACCTTCACATTTGGTCATATTCACATTCTGTTTGATGCATTCTCATTATGTGTTGGCGTCTGTCTGTTGCACCTTCTTTCTACTGCAGTACTGTGTATAATCTCAAATTGCTCGTATTGCTTTATTAAATAGTGCGAGAGGTTAATGTTGCTGCAATTGTTGTCACTGTTCTTGTTAAAAATTTTCACTCACAATCGCATTAACATGAGCACCAATCTACGTATGGTTAAGCACACTCCTCCGATTCGTTATTGTCAATGTAAAGGTTAGCAATTGCGGCAGTTGTGAGAAAATAGTGCATACTTACGAGTATGTTGCCAAAAATGCACACGTAAACAATTTACGTATATTGGCATTATATGTATGTATGTAGTATAACTTGTATAGCAAAATGAATCAAATTTATTTTGAGAATTATATTTATATATATACCTTAGTATATATGTATATATTTAAAGAGCTTAAGTTTTTATTTTTTTTTTTTAATAATATGATTTGATTTAAACGTTTAATTTCTTTTTCCGTAAAGCGAAAAATGTGCTGAATTAATTTAAAAATATTATTGAATTGACAGCATTGGCCAATAGTCATATATTCCAACAAAAAAATACTAGAAAATTACAAAAATACATTTATATAAAAATTATAAAAAATATATATTTATAATAAATTTTTTTTTTATGGCTTTCAATCGATTCTTGTTGCTACAATATTATTTTTTTTAATCACTGATAACTTTTCAAAAAATATAAAGGAACAGCATATGAAAACTGACTTTTATAATCACATAAACATTTTAAAAAATCCAAAATAATGTGAATCTAAATTAAAAATTTCATTTGGTTTTATGTAACACTGTCATACTAATATTGTAAAATATAGCAATCAAGCAACAAAATAAATTAGAAATGTTTATAATCAAAATGTTGCCATTTACTTTCTCAACACTGCTCGAATGTATATAAACAAAAATTTAGATACAATACGTATGTATATTGTATACACAATATAATAGAATTTCTTAGTAGTTTTTCGTTCAATGGCTTTTTGAACATTTTCAAATTTTATTTGATTATATTTAAATTTAATTTCCTTTGCTACTCATAATTTACAATTTTTATTATTTTTATAAAATGTACGAGTCCGAAATCAATTAATTGTGCGAGTCTGAAATCAAAATCCGATGTACTTGCTTTTAGTTTTGAATGTATTTTTACGATAATATAAAACTTTCATTAAATGAAAAATATAAAATTTTTAAAATATTTTTTTTTTTTTATATAAACAATAAGTTAAATAAGAATCAAATATAACAACAAACATTAATTATACACACACTTTCTTAGAATAATTGTTTTTTTTCTTTGATATTTTAAGTATATGCGAAAAAATTAAAATTTTATATTATATAGTATCAAGTATGTAATAGTACAAAGACCCAAAAACGTAATAAACAAAATTACTTATGAAAATATGTAGCAAGAAGCACAAGATCGACAGCATCGACAGACAACAAAGGTAAATTCAGTCTGAGATGCTTTCATATAAAAAGCAATCTTTGTTTAATTAAAAACGAAGTGGTAATTATGACAAAGTTCTGATAATAATGTTAATAATGTTGATGATGACTTGTATATAATATGTCCCTCTAAGTATGTATGAATAAGTAGGTATTTAGTATTGTTGCTAAAGCGAATAATTATGGTGACAAATAATTGTGTTAATATATATAAGATCCTGATGATGTGAATGACAATGGTGACGATGACGATGATGACGATGACACTGGTGATGACATATTGCATTTAATTGCATCATTTGTTGCACATTTATAATAATAATAAATTCAAATATACCTCGAATGCTCGAATATTTATATAATTACACTCTTCTTTCTTGTTTGTTAATTCTTTTATATATTCTCTTATTCTTTTTCATCTTCTTTTTCTTCGTCCTACTCGTAATAGCTTTTTTATTGCCAATTTATAACAGTTGACAACATTACTTAGTCTCTATGCATTATGTGCAAATTGAGTGGATGCATTGTTATGGTATTTATACTAAATGTTAATATTGTTGTTGTATTGTGATTGTTTCGAGTGTGAAATGAATTTCATAAATATTCAAGAAGCACGAAAAAGAGCAAAATGAAGAAAAAAGCCAATGTGGTTGATGTTAAAGCAAAAAGCAGAGTTAGAACATTACGCTGTGAGTGAATTATTTTATACAAGGTGATTTTTTAGCAAATTTCTTTATGGCAACGCTGTTTTTGACAGCTCAGCTGTTTTCGTGTAACATGTTACTGTCAAACATGTTCAGTTTGGCCTATGATTTAATCATGAATCGACTTACAAACGAACAACGCTTGCAGATTATTGAATTTTATTATCAAAAATCATGATCAGTTAATCGTGCACTTCTTCCATTTTATGATCAGTTTGGGCGACCTTCTGAGGCGGTTATTCGGAATCTTCTGACTAAATTTCACACTAAATTTACATTATTGGACATTAAGCCACCAACACGCATACGTAGAGTGCAGACAGTGTAAAAGATCGCAGCTGTATCCGCCAGTGTTGTGGATGACCGTGAATTATCGATTCGGCGCCGTTCGAAGCAATTGGGCTTCTGTTACCCCACTACGTGGAAAATTTTGCTGCATATTTTGGGTGTAAAACCTTTTAAAATACAGCTGGTGCAAGAAATGAAGCCACACAACCAACCACAACGACTAACTTTTGGTGAATGAGCGCTGGCAAAGTTGGATGAAGATCCACTTTTTTATCGGAAAATTGTGTTCAGCGACGACGAAGCTAATTTCTGATTGAATGGATATACAATCAAAAATGCTGTATTTGGTGTGAAGAGCAGCCAGAAGCATTGCAAGAACTGCCAATACATTCTGAAAAATGTACTGTTTGGTATGGATTGTGTGCCAGTGGCATCATTGGACCGTGCGTTTTCAAAGATGACGGATGGCAGGAACGTTACTGTGAATGGCGAGCGCTATCGTGCAATGATTACGAACAAGCGAGTGCTACCGTGCGATGAGTGGTCTAATTGAGAGGCGAGTTCGATGAACAGTTAATTTCACGTTTGGGCCCGGTCAATTGGTCGCCAAGATCATGCGATTTAACGCCTTTAAACAATTTTTTCTGGTGCTATGTTAAGGCTCATGTCTAAAGCGACAAGCCCGCACCGGATGACGCACTGGAAGTCAATATTGAAGAATTCATTCGTGAGATACCGGCCGATATGTTGGAGAGAGCGTATTGAATCCAACGTATGAACCATTTGAGGCGCAACCACGGTCAACATTTACATGAAATCATCTTTAAACATTGAATTATATAGATCGTTCTATCGACTCAAATAGATATTTCATACATTTCTCTAAATTTTATGTGTTTTTTTTTTGTAAATCAAATCCGAAGGCTCTCAAAAAATCACATCATGTATGAGTCATACTTTTCTACTTATACCAATCAAGAAACGTATCGAATTATCACATTTTTGTTGCGCTTTTCATAAAATTATTTTAAATTACTTTTTTTTTCAATTAAATAAACATATGTACACTTTTCTCAGTAAATATTATGTTACAATTTCACGTGAAATTCTGAAAAAATTATTTTTTTTTTTTTTGTAAATGTATACAAAATACTACTTATATTTCGATTTCAAAGACGTCATATTTTACGTTTGGCAAATATTAATCATTACATTTCCATATTTTCTAATATTTTTAGCTTTCCTTACATATAATTTAATTCATCAATTATGTTCTATAAATAGAATATCAATTGAATCTCTAATGAAAATTATATCTCCTACGTCGAAGTACCCTGTGTATATGAAAATGTCTATAAAATGTATAGAATAAAATAAATTTAAATAAATTATCAAATGGGCTCCAAGAATAAAGTACACAAACATACAAAGAAATACATTTAGAGGAGCTGTGGTGAAAATGTGAAAAGCATCAATTTCAAAGGGGTATAGAAAAACAAATTATTTAAAAAAATCGCAACTAGCAATTGCAAAGTAAAAAACACAGCAAGATGTATTGTAGAAAAAACAAAAAATAATAAAATTTCACATTTTTTACCGCAGCGCCTTCATTGATATGATGATATTTACATGCTCGTGTGCGAACACCAACAATTCATACAGTATGGTAGATGTAGACAAGTGAAGGTCTTCAATTAATTTTAATCATTAAATGCTGAGCAATCTTCTTTAAATATTTTTACAAGTTTATTTATTTATATTTGTGTTATTTTTCTATTAATGTTTTTTTTTTTTTTTTTACATAACCACAACGCCAGCAACGTCAACGATGTCTAGCGTACTTATTTATTTATTACACATCAAGAATGTACATTTATCGGAATTTTTGCTACTATTTTAAAATCACATAAAAGTACGAAGAAACAGAAGCAACAGTAAGCTTTTATACGTAACATATACTACGTAAGTATGTGATCAAAGAGCAATAGCTCGTTGTTTAACAACAATGAATGATAAGAAGTAATAAGCTACATGAGTAATGGTAATACGTAAGATTGATATAAATATTAGCCTAGGTTAATGAACCAAATTTACAATGCTCAATCAGAAAATCTGTTATTTGACACATATTTAATTATTTTAGTTTATTTTTTTATGAAACACAATATATAATTATCCTTCATATGACTTTTGAATGTAGTATGTATCTTTATAAATAATAGTATAATAAAATTTTGGTTGATTATATGATCTGCCTATAATTACCACCATCCCTTGAGAGTCGTTTGTTTTTATTTTGGATGTAATTCAGAGTTATGTGAACATATCTACTTACCTACCCAGCAGAAAACGAAGAGATCTCCTAAATAGGAATTACTCCATATATGGAGAAAATTTTCATTATCGAATTCGTTTTCCTTCAAAAACGATTAATTCTAAATTACTCAATATGAAGCAGTAAGTGGGTCATACAAATAAATACGGAAAAAAATATAAATTTTCATAAAGAAATGTACCAAACGATTTACAAATAAAATTATAGTTATTATTCACAATGAATTGGTAATTTTGGCTTGGAAGACGAAGAACGTCCTGGGCAGGCAAAAAAGTTTGAAGATGAAGAACTGGAAGCATTACTCGATGAAGATTGTTGCCAAACATAAGGAGAGCTTGCAGAATCTTTGGAAGTCACTCAAGCAGCCATTTTAAAACGTTTAAAAGCAGCAGCCGGATACATTCAAAAGCAAGGAAATTGGGTGCCACATGAACTGAAGCCGAGAGACGTTGAAAGGCGATTTTGCATATCCGAAATGCTGCTGAAATGCCACAAAAAGAAGTCATTTTTGCATCGGATTGTTACTAGTGATGAAAAATGGATCCATTATGACAACCCCAAGCGCAAAAAATCATATTTGCAACCCGGCCAACTAGCCAAATCAACGGCAAAGCCGAATATCCATGGCGAGAAGGTAATGCTCTGTATTTGGTGGGATGAGAAGGGTGTACTGTAATATGAGCTGCTAAAATCGGGTGAAACCATTAATGGAGAACGCTATCAACAACACCTTTAATCCGTTTGAAGAGAGCAATAGCCGAAAAACGCCCGGAATATGCGACCAGACATGAGTCCATAATTTTCCATCATGACAACGCTCGGCCTCATGTTGCAATACCGGTCAAAAACTATTTGGAAAACAGCGGCTGGGAAGTTTTGGCTCATGCGCCTTATAGCCCAGACCTTGCCCCGTCTGACTACCATTTATTACAATCGATGCACTGGAATAAGGTTCACATCAGAACAGTGTATTAAAAATTGGCTTGATTCATTCTTGACCGCTAAGCCAAGACGCAGTTCTTGTGGAATATAATCCACAAATTACCAGAAAGATGGAAAAAGGTCATAGCTTCAGATGGACAATACTTTGAATAATACTATTGTACATGTTTTTCTTAAATAAACGTACAAATTTTGAAAAAAAAATCGCACGAATTAAGTTATAGATCATAGTTATAGAAGAGCAACAATGATGATATTTTTTGAAGAAGCTATTAATCCACCATTTGGCAAAAAGCAAAGAATATGTTTTTTCTTTTCAATTTATTAATTACAATTATTATATTGCGACCTAGTAAGGAGCATACTAACAATATTTGACTTGACTCCAAATGGAGGTCAAAGGAACTCCCTCGTAAGACATGCACGATTAAAAGTAATAATATGGTGCACTACATTACTCCCCTTGAAGTGCGCCAAAATTAAGCTTTGGATGATTCCAATCTCTGGTGGGTACTGTATTGAAGTGAAAGTATTAATAACGTGTCAATAGAAAACAAAAAGGTGTTAAATTGATACAAAATACGCACTTTAGTATATACATAAATACTCTTATCGTTTATTGCACATTACGTATACGCCAGAGTGACCTACTTCTGTAACTGGACAAAAATATTGGCTATATATATATATATATATATATATATATATATATATATATATATATATACATATATATATATATATATATATAAATATATATATACATATATATAAATATAAATATATATATATATATATATATATATATATATATATATATATAAATATATATATATATATATATATATATAAATATATATATATATATATATATATATATATATATATATATATGTATATATATACATATAAATGTATATATATATATATATATATATATATATATATATATATATTTATATATATATTTATATATATATATATATATATATATATATATATATATATATATATATAAATGCACATATTTATAAAATAGCAACATCTGATGGGATTCCCAGAAGGTGATAATTACGGTATTCTTTTTCGCTTTATTACATTTTGTCTTAATTTCATTTATATTTATTATTTTATACACTATTAAACTACGAAATAAAATATTTCAACAAAAATCCTTCATCAAATGAAACATATTCATTATACGGGCTGCGAACAGAACATGAAGAGTGACAATTTGTATTTTCTTTAGTTGTTTAACAACAAAACCTAGTTCTGAAAAAAAATTATTAAAAAACTTAAAATATTTTTTATCTACTAATTCGAAAATCAAGTTTTGATCACAGTGTATTTTCAGCCATTTTTCTAGGAAATAATAATTTTGTTTTCTTTTTGCCAACACATTTGGCACATTTTAAAGATATCACCGTACATGTGAATTTTGTTTTTTTTTTTAATTTTTTATGCTTTTTCATTTATTAATATTTAATAAACATAAATGTGTAAATTGTCATAATTTAATTTAATTGTAAATGTATAACAGTGAAGTGAAAACGAATTTGTACGAAAAAGCAAAAATCCATTTGTAGTCGCCCACAATGGGTATGTTATGAAAGGCTTATGCGAATGCACTCATTTTTGTTGTGATTTTTGTTATTATTATTAACATTTATTTGGTAACAGAAATAAATGAAATTGATTGTTAATAAGAGATCACTATTAATTAGCGTTAACATTAAACTAATTTAATTAATTTCTTATGGATTACATTAATTTCCAGATAAATCGAAATAAAATTTATGGGGAATACCAAATTTCATGCAATTTTTGTTTTTGTTTTTTCTTTTGTGATATAACTAAAGGTACTATTTGTAGTCATCCTGTAAGGAATTTGAAGTTTATTATTAGGCAGCAAACCAACAAAGTGGGCAGGCATTACATATGAAAAACTTAAGGAAAAAACTGTAAAATCAAATACGTTCATTAGAAATATAAATGGATAACGGATAAAGATAAAAAATGACGGATGGGGCTTCAGAAGAATTAATGTTTACATACATGCATATGCAGAAGGTAAAATATAAAATTAATTAAAGTAAATATTTTCATATTTTAACTATTTTTAACAATTTCATATTGAACGAATACTCTCTGCTCTCTTAAAGAATTTTCATGTTGTATGAAAACTCATAAAAACTATATTTCATTAAATAAAACTTAATTTTCTAAAATTAAATTTTCTTTATTAATTTATAAATTAAAAAATATATACTAATATAGGAAATAATTTATTAAATACTAAAAAATATATGTAACAATGCATATTGCTTTAAGTAAGTAGCTATCGTTTAAATCACCTTCCGTCATTTCAAGGATAAGAACTATGTGAGAAATGTACAAAATTTATGATGACAAGAAAATAATGAAAGACAGGGTATAACACACAACAAAATGCCACCTTAAAATATTTCAATCAGCAATATGTATTTACATATATGCGTTGAAAACTCAAGAGAAGATTAATTAAAACAACAACAACATGCATATGTAAATAACGAAAAGAATATATATATTTGTAAAGAAACAGAATATCCGAAGAAATAGAAATAGCAGACATAGTGCCACACAATACGAAATATTATTTTATATATTTATGTATAGGTATAGGATATGTTATGAAAATAGTTTTGAAGGACAAAAATTGCGTCAAATTACGCCAAACACGCAACTTTTCAAAAATTGATGTAAAATAAATACGCTGCTCTTATATAGACTTCCATTTTATAACGAAAGAAATAGTAAAAGTCAAAATGCGCCTTTATACCTGTGTAAAGAAAATTATATACATTGATATACAATGTCCAGATGCAATGAACAAATGAGGTTAAAGACCAATATATTCAATATATATTTCAATATATTCACCTTTATATACTTTATAAATAAATAAATTTAAATAAAATAAGAAAAATATTAATTAAGTGGACAATTCCATATATGTGCCGCTAATTATGAAAGTTGTTTAGATCAATATTATAGACAAAATGATTTTAAAATGTATTTGATATTGGACTAATTTATATTGCAATTTGCCGAAATTACCTTTCCAAAATAGTAGAAATTGAATTTTTATGTAGAGTTTTGCATTCAGTTGTTAGACGAAATTCAATCTAATTTTCCAAGTGTAAATATCAAATTGTTGGTAACATAGATTTGGCTAACATAACATTGTATTTTTTTAAGTTAAATATGGAAAATTTTGTACCATTAATTTATTTATATATATTTTTTTTTTTTGAAGAAAAATACAGCTGAAGCGCATTGAATGCATATCGAACCTAATGGTGGTCATGCTCTTTCAGAAGCAACATGCAGAAATTGGTTTCAATGTTTCAAAAGTAATGATTTCCATTTGAGAAATGAAGAACGTGGAAGGCCACCGACAAAGTTTCAAGACACCGAATTGCAAGCATTGTTGGATGAAGATGACACTTTAAGTCAAAACAACTGGCAGAAATGTTAAATGTTGCACAAAACAACAATTTCCAACCGTTTAAAAGCTATGGGAAAGATCCAAAAGAGTGGAAAATGGGTGCCACATGAATTGACTGAGCGACTGATGGAAAACCGAAAAAACAATTATGAAATTTTGCTTAAAAGACATGAAAGAAATATTTTTTTGCATCGTATTGTCACTGGTGATGAAGAGTGTATTTGTTTTGAGAATCCTAAATGCAAAAATCATGGGTTACACCAGGCCAACCATCAACTTCGACCGCAAGACCGGGTCGCTTTGGAAAGAAGAGGATGCTGTGTGTTTGGTGGAATCAGAAAGGAAATCATGAGCTCCTGAGACCTGGTGAAATTGTTAATAGTGATCGCTACCGACAATATATGATCAATCTATTTTCAAATATAGAGCATTTGTGACACTACCTAGATGCTTAAGTCAATTCTAGACGATTTCTCTTTCCAATTGTCATACAAAATCTGCAAAGGCTTCCAAGCTGTAGACAAGGATCTGCAAACCGCGTTCATGGTTTCTATGATTATTCAAGAATGTATTTCAAAACTTAGCTCTTATAAATTTAATACCATTGATCTTATCCAGATTCCGCGTCATTGTGGTATTCAGGGGAATGAAATGCCTGATAAACTGACATTGACACTGGACCAATCAGTGAATTGATTTTAGCTGGATTTGTAACCTAAATCAAATACTAAGTGAACAACATTCAAAAGAAATGATGGTCAAGTTAGCCATCTGCAAAGAGACTAAGTGCTTTCGTAAAAACTCAAGCAAGACTAGCAGCTTTGCTTCTAGCATTAGAGAGGGATTTTTTTTTTTAGTTTTTGTTGGGTTGATGGCAGCACACAGGCATCATTAAGGGCATCATCAAGGGTTCAATTATCATTTCTTGTTTGCAGGAAGGTGCAAATAACACAGGGTATTTTCTCTGTGTTTAGAAAATGGACATGGTCAGCCCTCAACATACTCTTCTGAGATGCATAAAAGTATAAAAGAAGTTTGCAAATCAGAAATGTTCATATTTTTTACACTCGTTTATCATTCTTTTTCCCTTAATTTCTTAAACCTGGGCATCACTTGTCTGTGTCCGGAAAAATTATGTTTTACGGTATTCTTCGATATATCAATTTCTCTTTATCTATCTAATTTCTCATTATCTTCAATCAAAGTACTTTGAAGAGGATATTCTATTGAATTTCTAATCAGCGGACCATCGGCGCAATTTTATGAATTTCTTCAACAAATTACTAATTTGGCAATATGATAAAAATTACAAAATTTCCGTTAGAAAATCCTGACGATATGAAGTAAAAAAAATATTTGAGATCAATGTGCTGAAATTATATGATAGTTTCGAAGAACTTAGGTAGAGCTTCCATACTTATTGGGCATATTAAATTTAAACAGTATTATTAGAAGATAACTTCTTATATTAGCTTGTTTCGGATAGAATTTTTTTGTAATTTCCTTTTTAAATTAGAATTTAATATTTTGTTTAAAAATACTTCCAAGCAAAATCTAAAGAAGTAATTTTCATCAAAAACCATATTTATGATGACATTGTTGTAATAGGATTGTTAAATCAATAAAAAATTATAATAACAAATGCGGCTTAAAAACACACACACACACACATTCACACATGTTGACTTGCATATACAGAGAGCAATGTAGTAACGCTCATTATGAACAGAACCAACGATAGTAATAGAAAATACCACCATCACAACCACAAACTCTACCCAAATAATGACAATGCATACTACATACACTGGTATTAATTGCACTAAAATTCTTCTAATTGTTTGAATATTAAAATGTACAAAAAATCATTCCTCCGGTAGACATACAAATGATGGAAATTCCACAGTACTACGAAAGAATAATTAAATAAACTAAAATTCAATGCGCACATGTACACACACAAACATACATGCATATTTGTGCATACATACATATATGTTCATAAATCCATAAGCATCTAGTGCCAACGAGTCGCATGCCAACAAAAAAAAATCAATAGTTTCCCAAAACATATATTTTCACTTGTCGGCGACAATTTGATTTATGTGTGTGTACCAAATCTGCTACAAAATTGAATATATGTAAGTGGGTGGGTGTAGTTCTCAAGAACTTCATAATAATAGTATTTATCCAGTATTATTTATAGCACATTTATTTTTTGTACTCACTTCACTGATTTACAACTTAATTCAGTACAATTCAGTTCACACACAATTTCATTCAGTTCAGTTCATCATTCTGCCACCATTGCTAATGTCATGTGCGGTTCTCCCTTTGGATTTGTGCGTTCACGTGTAGTCTTGCGTCAAATTCACATTATCACATTACATTTTCATTTCATTGTTACGTTCATTTGCACCACCACCACCTCGTCTTATTACTATTTCTTTCTGTTCTTCTTTACAATATGATTTTACATGAGAAATTTCTAAACTATCAAACACCGGCATGTTTATCCAAGAAATCACTAAATCATACTGACGATGAAGGCACAAAATTACAAAATATTTTTTTGTTTGTTTTTGTTTTATTTGTAAATCGTCAATTTTCGCGCATATCTATAAGTATTTATACTTTTGTATGTATATGTGTGTGTGTGTGTATATATATAGATATCAGCTGCAACACGAAAATCGTCGCCAATCAACCAACCAACCACCACAACAATACTGACAAACAAAAATATCAACAACAACGCATGGTAATGACTTTTCACACACCACAAGTTGACGTCATAACATTTGGCATGCGCTTTTTAATGCCGACCGACGCTGCTGATGACAACAATCACTTTATAGTTACATACATATACATACACAAAAATATACAAGTATGTATAACGCTTGTATAAAGAATATTTTGTTGGCGTCAACAATGACCACAGCGTCACCACTACCAACGATGGTTGTACATATGTAGTACAATATTTGCTTCTAGTATTCTTCCTTAACGTTAAAGCATGCAATTTCATATGCATTAGTAAACACAACAACAACAAAATTCATTGAAAGAGAACAATAAAGATTTAAAAAAAAACAAAAATACATCCAAAGAGAGAACATATTTGAGAGAAAGAGAGATATGTTAATAAGAGCAAGCGCATTGAATGATAATTAAAATGAATAATAAATAAAAATTGCATGCTTGTTGCTTTTATCAAACCCAGACTAGACACTAGACATGCTTCCCATCAACATTCCATATTACATACTTAACTTACTAACTTATGTATATCCGTTACTCTCATTACTGCACTCATCATTGTATGATATGCACGAGTAGCAGTAGCATGTGAATGGTTACGGTTGTGTGCTCGCTCATACGCCACATAGTCTTTTACTGCCCGTCTACTGTGTTGAAATACACATTTATAGTACATTGAAAATATGTAGCATAATTTTATGCGCATGAAAAATTATATTATGAATAAATAAGGTACTACATACATGATGGAGGGGTGAGGCTTTTAAGTAAACTCTTTAACGCATTACGGGTACATATGGATCTATAGGAGAATATGACGACAAAATATTGACTTTGGAAATGAAATATAACCCCCAAAAATAATTATAATAATAATAACAAATAAATATAATAAATATACCTGTGGAGTACACATAAATTGATGCAGAAGTACATATAAATTCGGTAGTCGGTGTTAAATCTAGACAGTTTACGCATATCTTAGTTCCAAGGCTCACGTTCGGGATGCATACATCAATAGATTTAACATGCTTATTGCAGCAAATTCTAAAATTAAAGTGATAGGCCCGGGGATAAAATACTCGGAGTCTTTCAAGCGGAAAAATACACGATAGACAGGTGTGCCCACTTCAAGATCATGCTCCAATACCGGAATAGAAGAATTGCAATCCTGGCAGATAGTCAGGCTGCTATCAAGGCATCGAACTGTAACCAGGTGAAATTAAAACTGGTGTGGGAATGTCTTGACAAGCTGAATAAACTGGTTAAAAAAACCAACTATGGATCCTTTGAGTTCCAGGACATATTGAAGTTGGAGGCAACGAGCTGGTGGATAGCAACACCTTTTTGTGGTCTGGGCAAAGAAGCTTTATCCATGCTCATTAAAAGGAGTGAAGAATCAGAAAGACAATCATACGGGGAAAACCCAATCCAAGACACTTTTAGGAACCTATAACCTAAAACGACTTGAGGAATGTATCAGTCTAAACAAGAATAATATAAGAATCATCACAGGATTATTGACAGGACTCTGCATGCTGAATTATCACCTAACGAAACTAGGAATCTTCTCGAATGAAACCTGCCAACATTGCTGGGAGGAGAATGAAACTACAAAACATGTGTTGGGAACGTACCCAGCACTTATGCACACAAGAAAAAAAAACTTCAGGGAATTTATAATACCGGAAAATCTGCTGAAGTCCATTAGGATAGGATCTATACTAAACTTCCTTCTGGATGCTGGACTTAGAGAAATGCTCTAGTCCATGATGAGGTGCAAATAGACCTAGGGTCGCAATGCAATACAACAACAACAACTAATAATAATAATAATAATAATAATAATAATAAAAATTAAAATTACTTTCATAGAAATGTTTGAGTTTTGAACATGTTTTTTCACTTTTATACATTTAACCGGATGTTATCTACATGTTTAGACATATTCTGAGTGAAATTTTTTGAGAATTCCAATTAAAAATTGGAAATAAAAATTCTGGAACATATTTTCATATAATTTTCAGATTTTCTGTGCTAAAAATGTCGATTTTCAATAATATTATTTTCAAAAATACCTTAATTGAAGAAAAAAATCCAAAATTATTGTAATAGATTATAAATATAAAACTGCAACTTTGGGTTGGATTCTGTTAAAAATGTATTTTTCAGATATTTTCGCGTACTGACGAATTTCTCTAGAAAAATTTTCATTTGAGTAATTTTTCTACACGCACTAATTATTTGTTAAACAAATTAAAAAAATATTTTTTAGTTTGAGTAATATAGTTCAAATGACAACAAATTAATTTGGTTTCAATACTATTCATTTTTTATATTTTGTCTACTGGCTACAACGACGCACCCCGAAACTATGCATTTTACTAGTATTGTATATTTCATTTTATTTTATTTTATTTATTTATTTATTTAACATTACAATTTACTTCTTTAACTAATATTTTGTGTATAATTTCAAAATAGTAACAATCTTGAACTCCAAAGACTTAACATTAACTAGATTCTATTGAATGTATGCGCATATACACTCACATATCTATTTATATATGCTTGTTTATTATTTGCATTCTATGGTCCATTAGAGGATAATGTTATGGGAATACATATCTCACTAGTGAATTTCACATTCACACATTCAAAAGGTGCGTTTCATTAATGTGTTATATATTATATATAGAGCCATATTCTTGATTTCACTTTCGATTGACAAAAAAAAACGTATGTCATTAATAGAATTAACTTCCCTCAATTGACAGGATAAATCAATATTCTAATGGGTATAAAAACTAGGCACCTGGAATAAATTTTGACTACCTTAATACCGATACATGAAATATTATATATGCAAATTATAGAACTTCTTCACTCTAACACACTCTATAGAGCTTAATATTAAGTATAGACTACAGTGGCACAATATATGTTTGTGGCTATTAAATGAATATATTTATCACGATATCCAATAAATATCAACGCGAAAGAAAGATACTGAAAATTTCGAGGATCCTAATAAGACAAGAATTTCAAATCGACAAATCGACAAAATTTTAAAACGAATATCCTATAAGCCGTGTTTTAAATACAAGGCAAAACAACAACAAAATGTCGGACATAACGCATATATTTCTCGTGTTGCTTAAGTTCAGTGTTGCCAATTACTTTAAAATTTTCTTTTATACTTACTTACTTATGTGACAATTACAACATAATATCGATTTAGGTCGAATCTAGCAATCTGCTAGCGAAGGAAAGAGCTGGCCGGCGCCATTTAGAAATTCCAAGCGCTGACAAGTTCTCCAGTACTTGATCTTTCCACCGGAGGTTAGGTCTTCCTCTTCTTAGCCGGAGCGTGTTCTTCTATTCGGTCGACATGACCTAGTCAGCGCAGCCGCTGAATTTTAATGCGCTTTACTATGTCGGTGTCGGCATACAGCTCATACAGCTCATGGTTGTACCTTATTCGGTACTCGCCACCAACGCAAATAGATCCAAAACCTAAAGCTTTTCTCTCAAAAACTCCTAGCATTCTCTCATCTGACGTGGAAATTGTCCAGGCTTCAGCTCCATATGTAAGGACAGGCATGATGAGAGACTTGTAGAGTGTAATTTTCGTTCTTCGAGAGAGGACTCGATTTCTCTATACAGAGTTGTTATTTATCGCTCTTTTTCTTTAAAATCCAAAAATTTCATAATTAATCTAAGAGAAGGAAGAATTTTACAACAAAATTATTTCACTATTATAGAAATAATATAGAAATAATTTTAGGGTCATATAATTTATCTATAGATCTCCTAAATAAATGATTACAAACTGTCAGATTTTATATTTTAAAAAATTACTTTTATTTTCTGTAAATTTCAAAGTATAATTTTACATAAATATTTTTATTGCAAATTGATTAGGGAAAACTAAATTTTTTATCTATTTAATTGATACTACAAAACACTTTAGAAACAAGAACATAGTAAATTAGCGCTTGGACATAAAAAAAAAACACAAATACATGATTTACATTGTAGGAACTAAAATAACCATTTTTAATCAATTACTATTTTAATTTGGATACTAGCATAAAATAAAATTTAATAAAATTGCACATAGAAATATTATTCTTCAAAATTAATCCATTTTAAACAGAATGTAATTCTTATTATTTTCCAAAAATTACACATAATTTGCATAAAATTATAATAAATATTTTCTACATTTATTATATATACATATATGTATAATTAATTCATATTTAAATTTATTCAGTATAAAATTAAATTCTATAAAATTAATTTTAGAAAATACATCGAATTCTTTTGGTTCACTTATTTTGTTCTTTTCTTTTTCTCTCTCTCTCTCTCTCTCTCAAATTATATTTTTACACTTAAGTTAAAAATTGGCATAGTTCAAAAGAAATTATAATAATCATTAGAGATGCAAATAATGAAAAAAAAAATTTAACAAGTCTTATTTTAAGCGCATTTAAATAATACAAAAATTAGCATAAAAATTTTAAGCGAAAATATTTTTCAATTGCACAGCACTTTTCAAAAAATTATAAACAGGCATATTTAAAGCTCAAAATACCTACTTAAATTATATAGTATATTTAGCATACAAATGAGATTTGCCATTTTAAAGCTTAACCATAAGAAATGAAGAATTTTTCATCAAACATATTAAATATATAAATAAATAATGGATGTATATAATGTATATTTTTGCAAAATACCTATGACTAATATGTATGATTATGCAAGTATGAGAGTCAATAGTCTTTATGAAATAGGCTGCAGTAAAAATAAAAATAAAGAATGAAAAAAAAAAAAAACACTGGCACAAGTGTGTAAAAGACTATTAAGCTATTGTGCCCGCAATGCCGGTATCAGCGTTATCACCATGTATAATTAGGTCCATTTGTGATTGTGACAATTCGTTATGCAGCAACTTTTCTATCCTTATAAATTGTTCACTACACTCCTGTATCGATGCAGTATCTTGATCACGCAAACGTGTTAATGAACGCTGCTTTTCACGTTCTACAAGAAAAAGAGACAAGAAATATTATAAACTTTATAAAAAATACAATAAAAATAAATTAAACAAACCAAATCGAGCACGTCGTGATTCCTGTTCAATTATGATTTCATTTGTAATATAAATTTCACGACGTATTTGATCACGCAATTCAACAGTCATATCGGGTATACACCAGCGCACCACTATCATAACCAATGCAACAAAATTCTGCAATAGAAAATGCAAACACATGGTAAAAAAGTAAATAAATATTTGTAAAATGTAAAAGTAAAAGTAATTGAAGAAAATAGTTTCTTTTTTTTTTTGTAATTCGTTGACCCAGTTAACTTGAAGTGGGTCAATAGTATTTTACGAAGCCATTGAAATGATCATGTATTTATTTAGAACATTTAAATTAAATATTTTTCTAAGCAATAGAATCCAATATAAACTACTAAGAAGGTACATCAAAAATTAAAAAAAAAAAATTAAACAAAAATTTTCAAATAAATTCTGAAATTTTTTTGTGTAATTCAATAAATGTCTCGTATTATTAATACTTATCTTTTCAATGATATACATTTTTGATTCGTAAGCATTTGCAACCCCCTTGAACTATGCGCGGCATTATCACATAAGCAGACACATCAGCTTATTAAGGTCATGTTAAAAAGGTACAAACAACTAAGATATATGGTACTACCAACTGACACTACAGCAGTTGGGCAAATAATTTAAATACAAAAGTCATAGTATTTAGATTTCAACACAATTTTGCAAAAGAAAATTATATTTAAATAAAACTATAAATTCTACATAATTCACTTCTAAAGTTAAACAATTTTAATTGAGATATTTAAGTTTTGCAATCAAGCAATTTATACCGATGAGATTCTTTGGATATTTTGACCTCTTATTAATTTCATTTCTTGATTATATGTTTTTAGTATTAAGTTAGGTTAGGTTATGTAGCTGCCCTCTCTCTGAGAGGACACACTTAGGCCAGATATGCCCATTGTGATACCACCGAGCTCCTCTTCCAATACTGTTGTGCGCTTCAGCCGCTTCCGAACGGCAGAACCCTTGTGACATCACTTTAACTTAGTTTTGTCACAGAGCTAATTTAGGAAGCATTTTTTGCAAATTGTTCGTTCGAAAGAAAAGCCTTTTCGATATTAAATTTTGTTATGATTCAGCCGGGGATTAAACCCAAGACCTACAGATCAGAAGGCCAACGCACTAACCACTGAGCTACGGCACCCACATGATATTAGTATTAAAAATAAATAATAATTTTAGTCAGATGACAGCGAAATTTCGTAATTTCTCCAGGAAATTTTAATTTTAATTTGAAATTGAACCTGTTCACATCAGCATTTCCTATTGCATTTGACAACTGATTATTTAGATTGTAAAAAAAATTATTTTTAATTTACTATAAAAGTGGAAAAAATGCAACAACTGCTGCTGCAGAAATAAACGCAACTCATGGGGTGAGTGTAAGGACTGCACAAAAGTGGTTTTCCAAATTCCGAAGTGGTGATTGTGACGCTGTGGATGTCCCACGCCCTGGTCGTCCTGAGGTCTTTAACTTCGACGCCTTGCTGGAACTCGTGGAAGCTGAGACAAATTTGAGTCAATATGATGACTGGAAGGTTAAATTCAGCACATGGAACAGTTTACAGGCACCTGGTTCAATTGAGTAAGGTTCCAAAGCTGGGAAAATGGGTTCCGCATAAACTTTCCGTCGCAAACCTTCAGCAGAGAGTGAATGTACGTTCTCAGCTTGAAAATTAGAGTTTTTTGAACCGTATTGTTACTGGGGACGAAAAATGGGTCCTTTACAATAATCCTGTTCGCAAGCGCCAGCGGTTAGATAAAGATGAAACATCAGAACCAACCTCCAGATATTGCCTCCTGTTGGTGGAATATGTGTGGTATCATTTATGTTGATCTCTTGGAACTAAACCAGACGATCACAGCTGATTATTATTACCATCAACTATGCAAACTGAATGAAGCACTTGCAAAAAAATCGTTCCTCTTTAGTTAATAGACGCAAAGTTTTGTTTCATCACGACAACGCAAGACCGCATACCGCAAGATAGACCTTAAGCAAGCTGAACGAGCTCGGATGGGAGCTAATGTGGCATCTACCATACTCTTCGGATATTGCACCTTGCAATTATCACCTTTTCCGTAGACTTCAGTCCCATTTAAGTACCTGCAATCTGTAGAGGGCTGGATAGTGACAAAGTAGGTGCTCTAAGGTCTAAGGCATTGACCTCGTTGCATGTTGTACATGCATCGCTTTGTACCAGACCAACCAGCGTAAGACAGAGTAAGGCAGTGTCCAGTAAAAACCCCATCCAGTAATTTACAATCCTCTCTTGGGAGTGATAAAATGTAATCGTTGCATTTGCTGTCATGTGTGCGAAGCATGATTTTTGCAGTCTTGCAGGAAGTTAATCCCTGCCACAAGGACTCCGCTTTCTGAATCATTGCTACGTCAATCTATGTTTTCAATGTGGAAAGAGGAGGAAGTATGTGTGGTGGATGCTTTGGGAAGAGCTTTTCATTCCCTTCAATTCCCTTATGTACCCAATAGATGGTGACGTGTCTGTCAACGCATAGTCTATCCATCCAAGTTCTACATTGTCGTGTAATGATAGAGCCTTTTTTTAGAGCCTTTTAAGAATAGAAGCATATTACTGTTTTAACGGAATTTCAATGAATCTTAATTTTCTATACCGAATACTTATTTTATGAACTCTATCAAAGCTTATTCTTATTGAAATTGAAATTGTGATATAATAAATTATTTAGATAGATCACAGCATTGTTGTGAATTTTAGAGCCGGCGACAACTAATAGACTTTTTTAAAGACAGATTTTTTTTAAAATCTTGCTTACACACTCCGCATAGAGGAATTACAATTTCACATAAGGTCTACTTGTTATAATCGATTCTTACTTTCACTTTTCTTTTCTCATCTAGCACGCTAGTTTACCTATTGTAGGGTGTGAAAGAAGAATAGCAAGTGCTTATTGGTGTCAGATCATTAAACTTTACTATTGTTCAATTAGAATTTAGTTTTCATATTCGTGGTTTGGTTGTAACTCTTCTTCTACTTCTTCTTCTTATTCAGTGTTTCCTTCAAAACACATTACACACAAATGCGACTAAGCAAATGTATGCCATTTTACTAATTTGTCACACTTCTTCAACACACTTGACGCAACTTGATGCAACAAGCCTTTACAATTAACTAAAATCAGTCATTCTATTTAGTACAATTGAAATAGTCACAGCGTCAGCAACGCATAACAAAAAAAGGTTGCAGGAAAAGAAAAAAAAAAAACGAACAAAAAAAAAAGAAAGCGAAACAAATACCAATAATAATAATAATACAAAAATAATCAAATACCAAGTGCCACAACGAGAAATCCAATATCAAAATTTTGCATAAAATAAAAACCAAAAATTTTAGTCAAAATTTACAATTACTTTGAATTTCTGTATTATCCCAATTCTGATAAAATCATGAAACGTTTTTCATGCTTTAATTTACGATCCTGTGGTTATGGCATTGCCTGCCTCGATATCATTTTTGCCCTTAGCACTTTGGCCTTATGCTCATATTATCTATATCAAGACTACTTGGAAATGGTGCATTGGCCACAGGAAGATGTTAAAGTGTGGAGTCCTTTTAACAATTTCATTGCAGCCATGGGTTAGTTGTGTGTTTTTAATTTTAAATTATGTCTTTTTATTAACACATTGTAATTATTATTTTCTATTCAAGTTGATTATGTGCTTGTACATAATTTTTCGAATGCATTCTATATGGTTTTAACTGTTACGGTTTGGGTTAAATCCTTAATTAATCTAGTGGTGGCTTCTATATTGGCCGATGGTATAAGAAAGGTATGAAGATGTGTTCACAAATAACATTTAATATAATAATATTTCCTCCTAATACATACAAAGCAAAGTATCATTTGTATTGCACCATGGCTTATAAATTCTGGCGTGTCGATGTTCATCGAGTGTGGTATATTTATATTTATGGAAATTAAAATTGACGAAATTGATGCTTCAATGGAAAGACGAATTGCTCGCAGTATTGTTTTTGGCATATTTATTGGTATGTACCGTATATATACCGACATATTCTGAACTTCACTTACAATCGATATTGATAATCAATAATCGAGTATCATCGAATTTCTCTAGTATTAAATGTACTCTTCACTTTTGGCATATATGCATTGTATAAAATGTTAAAAACAGCATCAAATGAGAATCGTGAACTACAGGAAAGTATTGTGGAAACAGCTGGACTCTTTCAACATGTAAAAGTCTAAATTTACAGAACACTAATATCAGGGAGGAGAAATTGTACGAATAATAAATAAAAAATGGAAGCAATACAAGAGGCAGGAGAGCAACAAATGGTAATGATTGTGACAAATTGTGTACACGAGTAACGAGTAAATGTATGTGGAAGGAGAATGAATACTTCAAAAAAAAAAAATAAAAATACACATTATAAAGCAATATCAAAATAAAGCAACAGCATTTTAAAATAATTTGTTGTCATTTTTTCAAAGCAATTTCCATGGGCTCACCTCAAAGACCACAACAAATGCTAGACGACATGCTAGAATGATATAAAATGTATTGCTCAGTTCATATCTATGCGGTGAGTCGGGTGGTTCACGATAATCAGAATACCTTAAATAGAAGTAAAAACCAAAAATTATGATCCAATTGTTTTATAATGATCATGTTCAGCTTACATGCATATTTTAAGATTTGTATTATCACCAGCTAAATCACGCAAAGTCTTTGAATCACTGATATTAAATTCGGATAGAGTAAAATTTAGATAACCATGCAGATTACGTTCTGGTGACATTGTAGCGTAAACGAAACGTGGTATTAGATCGGATGTGAAGGCAATGATGAAACCATTCGTAATAACGCTCAATTTACCAATGGAATCCAAAATACGATACCACACGCCAATATCACGTACACGTTGTGACACTGGCCGACGATGATGTGTTAATAGCTTTTTCGCATCCAAACGCATTTCGAGTATATTATTGAGCAATGCAAAAAATGGTGCCAACGGAAAGGCGGCAACGAATATTGTCACAAAACCATATTGTAGCACTGAAATGATGTCATTGAATGTAGTCGAATTATTCTCGTAAAACTATGTACTCGATGCAATCTTACCCATTTCCAAATACTCCGGAAATAGACTTCTTGGTCCCCAGTCTAATAGTTTCAAATCACGCATCCAGCGTTCATCTTTCGGTTTATTCGCATCGTAAATTTTATGCGTAAATAATCGTGATAGGCCCACTTTGACAGCCAACACTTTACGCCAAAACATTGGCATTATCACCTCAAGTATGGTATTGAAAGCTTGTTTGCCAATCATTATAATGCCCAATTGTATACATAATTCAGTCAAGCATCCACCAGAAGAACACTACAAATTAAAGACATTTAGATTAGTACATCTCTTCAATATTTTGCATTACCTCCTCTTGTCTATAGTCAAATAGTGTATTATATTTCCCGGGATGTCCAACGAATTTACCCTTGAAAAATGCTATATAAAATATGGATGCATAATAGTTAACAAATTGTAATAAGTAAATCTTCAGTGTTAGTGAATCGTCGAATTGGGTTTGTGTACGCCACATCTCTAATTCGGTAAGATATTCGGCCAGAAAACTATACATCTAAAGAGAAGAATATGAAATTCGATTAGAGTTGTATTACTACAACAGCACACACTATTAACAAATACTCACATAATTAAGTACATAAAGTAGACATAAATTCAGAAATGCCGCCGATGCTGTGGCAAGTACTATAGCACTGGATGTTGTCATTGGATTTGTACCCACTTTCAACGTCGCCAACATACACATACGATATACGACCACAGCTACCAATGCAACAAATGCCAATGCAATCAAGAGAAGTACTACGGAAAAACTTAACACAGTGGCTGGAAATTTCATACGCCAAAATGGTACTGTTGGTTCTTTCATATTTGTAACGTAATCGGTACGAGTCGGTGGTATATGCTCGAGACGTGCCAAATATTCGGGCCGTGGATGTTCTTCGTGTACATCGAAACCCGTTAAATCCCAACGATGTGTAATTTCAGCCGAATAACGTTTCCATAATTCGAGAAAAAGTGTTGCCCAAAAAGACATAAATACAGCAAAGAACACAGTACTTGGATTATCGATGAGGTAAGTAATTTTGGCATATATACAAGTCTCTTTCAAGTCCCAAAAATTGCACCAATCACACAATGGACACATGGTAACATTACTCTGACTAATGCAAATATCTTGGCTGTGAAAAAATAAATTCAAAATCATATAATAATCAACAGCAAACGAAATTGAAGCACAAAAGTTCTAGTAAAAACAAATCCATTATTTTTGCATTATTAAATTTATGGTTTTATTTAGCATAGATAGAATGATCCGATTTAGGTTTTGTTCCATAACTTGTTGCCATATTTTGAAGGTAATTACATAATGCCACTCTCATAGAATACCTCGTCCCTATTGGCAAAAAAAAACCGGGACAGTCGATTTTCACAAGCTTCTCTTGAGGCGAATTTTTCACCAGCAAAATCATTCGCCATAGACAGGAACAGGTAGTAATCATTTGGTGCCAGGTTCGGACTATAAGGTGGATGCATAAGAAGCTCCCAGAGCTTCTGGCGAGTCACTATCGATGTGTGTGGCACAATTCCTCTCCTATTGGTTCCAAACGATTTTTTGTGCAATGTTTAGCTCCTGGGCCATAGAAACAGTGCTTACATGACGGTCAGACTCGACGATTTCCATTATTTTATCGATATTTTCGACAATTGGCCTTCCAGAGCGTGCTGTATCTTTGCCATCAAAATTACCGGAACGGTATCGACGAAACCAAAATCGCACGTGATTGGCTGTTATAGTATCAGGATCGATCATAAACACTATTCACATTTTCAGCTGTCTGGCTTGCGTTTTTGCCTTTATCGAAGAAAAACTATAAAATATGGCGTATTTTCTTTTTACTGGTGTCCATCTTTGACGCGTGCTCAAACAATACTGAGTCAAGCAATCACAAAAAAAAGTTTAATTAGTAGGAAATCCTATCTTTCTAACGCCATCTAGCGTAACCCGATCGCATTTATACATAGCGAGATAGAAATTACTAAATCTATATATTGGGAAAATAATGGATTTCTTTTTACTACAACTGATATGTAAGAATTAACATACACTGGTATGTAACTACTTAATGAGAGTACAGAGTAAAGAAAACATAAGACACCCACAATGGAAGCGAGCAATAACATGTACGTGTAATATCCCAGCCAGGCAAAATAAAGACCTGCAACATCATAAAAGAATAATATTAGTTATTATTTCTATAACAGTTTACGTTGTCTCATTCCAAAGGGCAACTGAGTAAGAGATCAGATAGACCTATGGGATCACAATCACTGTGTGATTTCTGTCGCCTTGGAAAGAGACACTCTCTATTAGACTTGAAACTTGTCATACCAATTTTAACACCAAAATATTCTTTTATATAATCCAATGGTTGATAACGATACCATTTACATATTGAAGCCCAATGTGTATACAATGTTTCACGCATAGTACCCTTCTCCTTAATATCACCCTGTAAGTAAGATAAAGGAATTTATTATTTACACATGAATTAATCATATTTAACTTACATCATGTAAAGGATATGCTGCACAGTAGACATCATCTGCAACTAAACGATCAATACCAAAGCCCATTTCAGCTTTATTTTTTGTGGGAAAACGTTGACGATCCAATATGAATTGTACAATACGTGAGCGTACAGCTGGTGTAAAAAAACAATCCTGACGTATATCAAATCTAAATTCGGTATTTAAATGTAGTTTAAGCATTTTTTAATTTTTTTTACTATTTTAAAAAATCCAAAAATTCAAAAACTTACAAATATTCCTTATCACGACTATAGATGGCGGTGAAACGATGTGAAATTCTGGGAAAATGTTCTTCATCAATACTAATATGTTTAAGGAAAAATCGTAAAACACCTGTAAAACTAGACCATACGCTCTTGGTGGAACGATTCACTACCGACATGCCAGGAATCTAAAAATCAAATATGAAGTTTTTATATGCAAAACTATTAATAGTAAATAAAATATAATTGAGTGAATAATATTTTTTAGAAAGAACAGCAACACAGTAATTGCAACAAATATATATATAAAGTGTTCATTTTAAAAGTCGGATGCAGATGCAGTTGTGTTAGTGAATAAATATAAGGAGAGTAGACAGTGACAATGAGATATACAGGAAAATAATAATGCTTAAGCACAGTGGCGTAGCCAGGAATTTGGAAAAGGGGGCATAAGATGAAAAATATGTATAAGAAAAAAATTTTAATAAATTATTTTTAAATATCTATATATTATTATTTTTCTTTTTTAACAAGTCCATCCCCCTGAACCCTCCGCCCAGGATACGCCATTGCTTAAAACATATATTTTTTATTTGGCAAGTCAAATTGATTGTTGCCAAATCGCATATATGATAACACTAGTTTACAAAATGGGTGATTTTTTAGAAACTTTCTGTTTGGCAACACTGTTTTTGACAGCTCATCTTTCTTGTAACATGTTACATGTCAAACATGTTCAGTTTGGTTTATAATTTAACCATGAATCGACTTACAAACGAACAATGTTTGCAGATTATTGAATTTTATTATCAAAATTCATGCTCGGTTGAGAAAGTACACTTCTTCCATTTTATGGTCAGTTTGGGCGACCTTCTGAGGCGGCTATACGGAATCTTGTGACTGAATTTCGCACCATATTTACTTGATTGGACATTAAACCACAAACACGCATACGTAGAGTGCGGACAGAGGAAAATATCGCAGCTGTATCCGCCACTGTTGTTGATGATCGTGAATTATCGATTCGGCGCCGTTCGCAACAATTGGACCTCTGTTACTTCACTACGTGAAAAATTTTGCGGAAGGATTTGGATGTAAAACGTTTTAAAATATAGCTGGTGCAAGAATTGAAGCCACACGGCACAACGGCTAACTTTTGGTGAATGGGTGCTGGCAAAGTTGGATGAACATCCACTTTTTTATCGGAAAATTGTGTTCAGCAACGAAGCTAATTTCTGGTTGAATGGATAAATTAATAATAATAATAATAATCAATCAATGAATCAATGAATAATCAAAATTGCCGTATTTGCAGCCAGAAGCATTGCTAGAATAGCCAATGCATCCCGAAAAATAAACTGTTTGAAGTGGATTATGGGCCGGTGGCATCATTGGATCGTACTTTTTCAAAGACGCCTATGGCATGAACGTTTCTGTGAATGGCGAGTGCTACCGTGCGATGATTACAAACTTTTTTTTGCCCAAAATGGAAGAGCTGAACTTGGCTGACATGTGGTTTCAACAAGACGGTGCCACATGCCACACAACACACGAAACAATGGCCCAATTGAGAGGCGAGTTCGGTGAACAGTTTATTTCACGTTTGGGGGTCGCTCAATTGGCCGCCTAGATCGTGCGACTTAACGCCTTTGGACCTTTTTTTGTGGGGCTATGTTAATTATAGATTTTGAATAAATTTTAAACAATAAGTTTATGCTATTAGTTTTGTTGATAGAAAGCATATCGCACTGAAGGAAAAAGAAACGATTTTCAACACATATTTTCTGAATTTCGTTTCCCATCGAAATTCATAACTAAATGCTATATTTTAACTGTTAAGCAATGCTTTTCTTAGACGTATTTCTGTAGTTCAACCACATTTCTGGTATTGTCAAATCAATTTCGATCGAATATAAAATTCAAAAAATTTATCTGTTAAACAAATAGAAAAATTGCTTTACATATATGTACATATTAAGAGCTTTTCTCATTTTTATATTGAATTATTTGATTAAGTTGAAAAATATAATAGACGCAGACAAAAAAGACAGCTAAATTTAACGCTTTTCAGACCTTTCGTGTAATATACTGAGCTGCATGTCTCAATCGATTTGATTTCTCTAAAATATTAACACTGCAAAATAACTAAAATTGAGGGGAAATTCATAAAAAAATAGAGACTAACATTAAATAATTATATAAATTATGAAAAATGAGCAAGTATGTATGTATGTATGTATAAAATGTAAAATACCCGTTTGTTCCGAAAAGCAAGCCATTATGATAGATGAATTCACAATCTAAAAGAGTTGTGCAAAGTTCGAATTTTCGAAATTTCGAATGTGCCATTGAACAATGTGGTCGAATGATTTGCAACTAGTGAGAGATTAGTGGTTGCAAAAGCATGTCTACTCATATGAAAGTCATTAGATGTTGTCTTGCCTTCGAATATGCCTTGTGGCATATTCTGAATTTCACTTGCGATCGAAATAAATTTTATCAAGCTAAACTATTGTATATTCTGTATTTCAATTGTTGAACAACAAGAATAATCAATGTTCATCTTAAACTTATTTTAACAATTGAAAAGTCAAATCAATTTCAATCGAAAATGAAATTCAGAACATGATTGAATAATGTATTATTAATGTAGCTCAGTTTGCCCATCCAGTACTTTGCATTCTTCGGAGAGATACAAAAAAACTTAAATTTGCTTTTCGGAATACGATTTCGTATCATTTGCCAATACAAATTTTTTACCTCCTTCATGGGCATACGCAATTTCAGAATTTCCGAATAACGACGTAAAACCTCCAAAGGTGCATGAATCTATAAAAGAAAAAAGAAGAAAATTAATATGAAAATATAAATTTCAAATATATAAGGTGTAGTAAAAAGAAATGCATTATTTTTCCAATAGTATGGCTTTAGTAATCTGTATCTCGCGTTGTATAAATGCGATCGGGTTACGCTAGATGGCGTTAGAAAAATAGAATTTCGTACTAAATAAACTTTTGAGGCAGTTTTATGATTGCTTGACTCGGTATTGTTTGTGCACGGGTCAAAGATGGAGACCAGTAAAAAGAAAATACGCCATATTTTACAGTTTTTCTTCGATAAAGGCGAAAACGCAAGCCAGACGGCTGAAAATGTGAATAGTGTTTATGGTCCTGATACTGTAACAGTCAATCATAGGCAATTTTTGTTTCGTCGATTCCGTTCCGGTAATTTTGATGTCAAAAATGCACCATGCTCTGGAAGACCAATTGTCGAAAATATCGATAAAATAATGGAAATCGCCAAGTCTGACCGTCATGTAAGCACTGCCTGTCTATTGCCCAGGAGCTAAACAATGCACAAAAAACCGTTTGGAACCATTTAAATAAAGCTAGATACAAAAAAAAGCTCGATGTATGGGTGCCACACAAGTTAAAGGAAAATAGCTTCATGGACCGAATTTCCATCTGCAAATCGCTGCTGAATCACAACAAAATCGATCCATTTCTGAAGCGGGTGGTTACTGGTGATGAAAAGTGGGTCACTTGCGACAAAGTCAAGCGAAAATGGGCATGATTGAATCGCGGTGAGCCGGCGCAAACAGTGGCCAAGCCAGGATTGACGGTCAGAAAGGTTTTTCTATGTGTTTGGTGGGATTGGCAGGGAATCATTTACTATGAGCTTCTCCTCTACAGCCAAACTCTTAATTCGGACCTGTACTGTCAACAATTGGACCGTCTTTGGTTTTGGATTGATTGGGAGGTTCTTATGCATCCACCTTATAGTCCGGACCTGGCACCAAGTGATTACTACCTGTTCCTATCTATGGCGAATGATTCTGCTGGTGAAAAATTCATCTCAAGAGAAGCTTCTGAAAATCGACTGTCCCAGTTTTTTGCCAATAGAGAAGAGGGTTTCTATAGAGTCACATTATGAAATTACCTTCAAAATGGCAACAAGTAATGGAACAAAACGGTGCATATTTGACCTAAATCGGATCATTCTAACTATGCTAAATAGAACCTTCAATGTAATGCAAAAATAATGGATTTTTTTACAATCGAACTAACCTTTACAAAATAAATTTGTTCCTTCTCCTTGAGTACACGTTCAATTTCGAGCCCTTGATTGATGAGATTCTCTTCGAAGATGCGTCTTTTTTCAGCATTTTCTGCTTCAATTTGTGGTTGTGGTTGCACTTTATAGGCGAGTACAAAATCAATCGAACGTATGCCATCATCAAAAAAGAGTGAATAATTTATTTCCGTTCTTTGGTAGAATTCACGAGGACAACTGCAATCGTCTCTGTCAAAATAATCAGTCATTGGCACTATACGAGGTGATAATTGTTGTTTACTATTATTATTAATATTAATATTATTGATTTGATGATCGTTGAAGCTAAAATGTGTACTATGATCTGGAAGCAATAATGTTGATGGTGTACTCTCATTGAAATTACTGAAAAGAATGATGTTACATATATAAGAGACTAATATTAGCAATATGTACATTTTAAATGAATATAATTATTGAAAATATACTAAAACGAAAAACATGTCCAAGTATCATCACACTAATGTTGTGTTAATCACTTGTTAACACTTATGTGGTAAAAGTAACAATATTTTGCACTCTAAACTCTCACAAAAGATGCTTTCTTATATACAAGTACATACATGCTAGTAATTTATGCAAATGCACAAGTATATGTGTTATTTTTGAATTTCATATGTGAGTATGTAAATATGTGAAACAATGTTCCACTTGCTTATCGCGTCACCTACTTAGCGGATTCTTTAATGCAAAGAGACAAATGAATACAATAATCATATTTCTTGGAGTTTATATTATATATTTAACCAACACAGTCATATGTTTACATTTACAAATGTATAAATAAATAAAGAATTAATAAAAATTTAAAAAAATACCTCCCACTTCTCTGATATGACTAATTTAAATCAATATACTTATGTATATGGAAAGGGTGTGTTTTTAGTCATCGAACTTTCAATAGGAACAAATCTCATTTGACAGATGATATGAAACATTCTCTTTTGACATTTCTCTTCAGTATACATTGAAAATTTATCATGGAAGTACAGACATTGTTCAATTACTTTTCATTTTTCATCTGGTTTAGTGGTTACGTGAAAAAGCAAAAGTGCCGTGTATTGAATGAGAATAAGCTTCCAAAGATGCAACAGTTTCTATCCATAAAAATTATTTATACTATTTTTAATTTAACAATATAATTTGCTAAAATTCTTCAGTGGATTGGCCTTAAATGTAATATGATCTTATGCAACTGTATTATGATGATGGCAAACCAGTAAAAACTGACGTTTGAAAGCCAACAATTACTTGAGTTATTTTAGCTGATGTAGAAATATGACATCAATTATTCCAAACTCAAATGCCATTGGGTTATTCAAAGCTACAAATCTTAAAACAACTTATTCGAAATGACTTCCATTTGCCTTCCAACACGACTTTAGACGATCTGGCCACTCATCGATTGCGAGACGCACTGCATGCATGGGGAAATTGTCCAGTGCACGGACAATGGCTGGCTTGGTAACGCCATCGTAGCTCACTCCCAATCATGCCATTCCAAACGTGGGATGGTGGCCTCTTTGGATCCTCGCTTTCGATTTTCGCTTGCGTTTTCCCTCCAATGCGGCCGTGAGCAGGTGTCCAGTATGTCGCTTGTACGCGCTGAGTCCCAAATCTTCATGGACATGAATTTTGCGAAATTTGCATTTCCCGCGACAATATTTTCTGTTTTCGCAGCGATTTTCGGTCGATTCGTATCTCCACAGCTTTGATCGCTTTCGGAGTTCTCACAATGCGCGGACGCCCGGATCTTTGACAGCCCTGTACTCTACCAGTATCCTTAAACAACTTCACAGTACGGTACACAAAATTGCGAGTGATTCCAAGCGACGCCCGAAAGATATCGCCTTTTCCCATGTTGCATTTTAGTAGGCCAACTACAACAATACGATTTTCGATGTCGTCCCATTCCATGATTGTAAACAATTGATGCCAAAAACTTTTTACGTGGCAATGAAGCATAAATGTCAACTGTCAAATCCCAGTCAAGATGAAATGGATGCGCCCAATATTGCATTCGTAATGAATGCGTTTAGTTGTGTACCAATATTTATGACTTCACTAGGTATGTGTTTTACCTCTGTTTTTAGATTCATTAGCTCTCCAAAACACCCTTTATAGATATTAATAGACAAGCATATGTAACAAACTATTCTCTATTCATTGAAATTCTCTGAAATAAATTAGTTAATAAATATAGTAAACTAACGGAAGGAAGTCTTAATAAAGTGCATTAAATTTAATGATATCTATACGCATTGACATGCATATATACTAGATATGTCCAAAAAAATATAAGAGTCTTACGGTAAAAGCATTTTTGGAAACTTTGCAAAAGCTTTTGCTAGCCTCTTTAGAGCCATAAATTCTTAAACATTTTAATTTATGGTTATTTTCACATTTCCTTGACTGCCGTAGATCTATCCGTAGATGACAGAGCAGCACAATAATCTCCTGTTCTGAGTACAAATGCACTAGGGTATATGGGGAAACTGTATAGCCGATGAGATCGCATGACAGAGCACAAATTAAACACTAAATAAAGAAAATTCCCTATGATCGCTATTACCTCGTGCAATGTTAACTTCGACCGATCCATTTGAAGGAAAACGACGGTCACGAAAGCTTACCTATACTGTGATCGCAAACAATTAAAGTTCACTATCATTTGAATGACCTAGTCCTACAATCAGAGACTAATATAGATGGCCTAATAGCCTAATAGCAGTATAAGCGTGATATCACAATGGTCGTCTATTTGGTCTACGAGTGTCCTCATATTAAAGGGATCATCCACTAACCTATTCAAATGCCAATAAAAAGGACAGTATTTTGCTTATATTTCTATATTTCTAATTTTGTGTAGCGAAAAAAAAAAACGGAAGATAAAGCGACGTCTAACTCTTACTAATAGGTGGTACTACGGCCTCATTAAGCAAATGACGAGTAGAACCATCTCTCGCCCCACAAAACGGACACTCTACAAAACGCTCATCATACCCGTGCTGCTCTATGGCGCGGAAGCATGGGTTGTATCGCAGATCGACGCTTGGGGTGTTCGAGAGACTGATTCTTCGCAAGATCTTCGGTGCTGTTTGTGTCGGTGACGACTGTCGTATTCGAATAAACCACGTATGAGCTCTACGAAAACTGTTGGACGACGACGAATGGGAAGAACATGCCTCCGATGGTAGGACCAGGTCGCGGAAAACCTATTTGCGCTTGGTGTAACTGATTGCAGAAGACGCGCACAAAACAGAGACGCCTGGAGAGAGCTGCTGAGGTCAGCAGTAACTCAATAACGGGTTGTAATGTCCATATATGATGACGATGATGATGAAAAAAAAATTGTTTTTGTTCGCACGGTTAGGTTAGGTTAGGCATGTTTGTTTTTTTTGTTTTTATTTTTTTTTTAATTCAATGAATTAATTACATAATAAAACATACATTATCTTATAATGTATGTGATATCAGTTATTTTTAAATTATATCCCTGTAAAAGCAGTTATAAAAATAATTACCTTTTTTAAATGATCTCAATATTAATTTTTTGTTTTTTTGTTTTGGGTGGGTGCCGTGGCTCAGTGGTTAGTGTGTTCGCCTTCTGATCTGTAGGTCGTGGTTCAATCCCCGGCTGATGCATAATAAATTTAATATCGATAAAATTTTTCTTTCGAACGGTACCCAGAAATTGGCAATTTTTCCGACAGTAACAACTTGCCATGAAAAAGCTTCTAAAAGAACTCTGTGACAAAGCTCAAAAAAACGATGTCACAAGTGTTCTGCCGTTCGGAACCGGCTAAAATAAGTAGGTCCCTTCTAACACTGTCCAAAATTTAAGACGCATAACAGTAATGGAAGAGAAGCTCGGCCAATGAGCCCTTTGGGGCTTTAAGTGCCACATATTTATTTTTTTTTTTTTGTTTTGTTATATAAATAAAAATAAAAACATGAAGTTAAAATTGTTGCTTCTACGATAGATTAAGATTACGGTAATTACTGCGTACATTGGCAAGCTAAAGATAACTGTACCTTTATTGTTTTAGAAGTCCAAGAGGAACCCTTCCTTACATTTGCAAGCAGTGGGAAAAAAGGAGTAGATCATTTATATGTGTACTCAGCGAAATATACCCTAAATTTTCCAATTGATTATATATTAAACACTAATACTATATATATAGAAATAAGTACTCTAGAGAGTATTAACATTCACCTTACTTAGGTACTTATATCAATTATCGTTAAGTATGTACACCAAATACAAATCCCAATTGAGGTGATTGACCCATTTTTACATACATGCATACGTATATTACTATATGTCACATGTGAAATATATTCATGATATGAAGGTACATATGGGCATTTCCCAGATTACGGATGAAATATTTGTTGACCTAAAATATGGAAAAAAAATAAACTCAATAAAGAAGAAGGATGTGATACAAATGTTGATTGATTACAAATTGATTATTGATTGAACCAAATAAGTACCGTATTTAGGCGAAAAATTGGATATGATCGAATGTTGGATTCAACATTTTAGCTATTATGTAGCAATAGAAACGCAAAAAAATATATATAAAGTGATTTTTTCGCATCCGCATCGATCCGATATCGTAAAATCAAGCATTCAATTGTGCTAATATCATATTTTGCCTAAATATAATATTCACTTGGTCCTATAAATCAAACAAAATTTGTATCACATCGTTCCATATGTTTTTGCTTTTCTTAATATTTTATGTAAACAAATGCCTCGTACGTAATCTGGCAAATGCCCATACATCCTCGTACATATGTGTTTATAAGAGCACACCCACATACAAATTATCAAAATGTAAATGCTTACACATATTTATATGTGTATTTGATATTCAAATGGTCTTTAAAATGCAACCTAAGTTAAATTTAGAAAAGAAATTAAGAAATTTTGACTTTACAAAAGCATATAATTCCTATGCATACATACATATAAAAAATATAGTGGCGTGCAAAATGATTGATAAAATATATTTTATGTATTCTAACTGCTGTAGTAATATACCAACATAAATATTTATATGCTACGATGTTCAATCAATAATTATTAATAAACGAATTTTAACACTCTCAGTCGGATAATCTAAGATAAGTAAAATCACACTTCTAACCCTGACTAGAGTTAGACCCAGCTGGAAAAACTCGACTAGTTATTGTATCTCATTATAGGCACAATTTCTAATCATCACAATACTTCTCTTCTCCCAGAGAGCGTTTGATGTTCTTCAGCACTTCTTCTTCTTCTTCTTATGTGGCCATAACAATCGATGATCGATTTACGTCGAACATATAATGCGACGCCAGTCTTCTCTGTTCTTCGCTTGCTGGCGCCAATTGGATATCCCAAACGCCGCCAGATTACACAACACATGGTTGCCGAATTAAATACCCTCTTTGGTGGAGCGTCTTCTTCCATTCACTCGACATGACCCAGCCAGCGCAGCTGCTGGATTTTAATTAGCTTGACTATGTCAATGTCAGTGTACTCATATAGCTCATCGTTGTACCTCAAGCGGTACTCGCCATCAACGCAAATAGGTCCGAAGATCCTGCGCAGAACTTTTCTCTCGAAAACTCCAAGCATCCTCTCATCCGTGGTGGAAATTGTCCAGGCTTCTGCACCATATGTTAGGACAGGAATAATGAGGGACTTGTAGAGTGTGATTTTCGATCTTCGAGAGAGGCCTCGGCTACTGAATTGCTAACTCAGTCTAAAGTAACAACTGTTAGCAAGAGTTATCCTACGCATGTTCTCCAGGCTGACGTCATTACAATGGTTGATGCTGGTTCCAGGATAGACGAAGTCCTTCACCACCTCAAAAGTGTAATTGTCAACAGTGAAGTGTTGCCCAAGACACCAGGGCTCTTTGTTTGTAGACACTAGGTACTTCGTCTTGTCCTCGATCACCGTAAGACCCATTCGACGTGACTTTCGTTCTAATTCAGAAAATTCTGCACTGACTGCTCGCGAGTTGATACCGATTATGTCAATATCGTCGGCATACGCCAGCAGCATGACACTTTTGTTGAAGAAAGTGCCATTATGTCGTTCATCTGCGGCTCGTATAATTTTCTCCATATTAAGATTGAAGAAGTCACACGATAAGGAATCACCTTGTCTGAAACATCGTTCGGTATTAAACAGAGGGGAGAGGTCCTTCCCAAATGTCCACTGCACAACGAGAATTAAGCAGTGTCATTGTGCAAAGTCGAATGAGTTTTGCAGTTATACCAAATTCAGACATAGTTGTGTTGAGGTGATTACCTTATCGGTCTTTAGAAAGCGGCTTTATCATCGACGAATAGGTGCTGTGTGTCGATCTGTTTTTCTTGGGTCTTTTTCAGGATTTGGCGTAGTGTGAAAATTTGATCGATGGTGTATTTATTCGGTCTGAAGCAACACTGATATGGTCCAATCATGTTGCTGAGCATAGGCTTCAATCTTTCACACAATACGCACGATAGGACCTTGTTTGCGATACTCAGAAGACTTATGTCACGGTAGTTAGCGCAAATTGTGGGGTCTCCTTTCTTATGTATGGGGCAGAGAACACTGAGAGTCCAATCATCGAACATGTTTTCGTCCGATCAATTTCTTCTTATAAGCTGGTGCATGCAGGTGAGCTGCTCATCGCCGCCGGTCTTAAGCAACTCGGAAGGCAGGCCATCGGCACCTGCTGCTTTATTGTTCTTCAGCTTTATTATGGCTGTTTTAACCTCGTCATGGTCGGGTGGTGAAACGTCAACACCATCATCCATAATTGGGGTTTTCGGGAAATCACCTCCACTGGCGGAATTGTTCGTTTGGAATTTCAGCACTAGCTTCCTATTATTTTGAACAATTTTTTTTTTCTCTTCACTGTGCTCTTTTATTTGTCTGCATTCTTTATTATTATATTTATATGTACACCAAAGAGATGCCAGCATTTGTTTAATGATAATGTTACTGGTAATTTAATTGATATACAATGCATTAGCATCAACCATGTATTTTCAATTAAGTTCTCAAATGGGCATTTCCTGGGTAACGGACGCACATGTGCAAATTGAATTCAAACAATCTAATTACATAATTACATGAGAATTGAGATAATCTTCTTTAGTTTGTTTAATACAACATAAATTACAATAGTGTGTGTGATATTATGGATGCGATAATTTGTTCTTTCACAAAATATGTTACAATATAAGCATAAGGCATACATATTTTATTTGATTGATTTTTTTCGAATTAATGAAAAATTAATATAAAAAGCATTTCAGCATATTTTACTTTCATTTGACCTTTTACTGAGAAATGCCCATATGAATGTTGATACCTCACCTTGGATTGATTAAATTACACAATTTGAGTATAGATACAAAAACATTGAAAAACTATAAGAACATATGGAGATAAATTGCAAGATTAATATCAAACTACCTGATATAAAAATAATGATTATGACTAAAGAAAAATTCTTGGTATTTACACTATTATGGAGTGAAACTATAGTGGAAATATCAAACATTATATTCAAGTATGAGTAAATATTGTACATGTTGAAGTGAATTTTATAATATCAGTAAATAAATTTAAGTAAATCACAAATCTGTTGAACTCATTGGAATTTTTATTTACGTAAAATTTGATCTTAAATATTCACTGAGATGATGATTAATCCCAATATGCGCTTGTTGTGATTCTTTATTCATTTTTTTTTTTTTTTTTGTTATATTTTATGCAATATACTCTATATTTTTGTCATTTTTCTTTCTTCTGTTTATTGTTATAATTATAATAATATTTATATTTTTGTTTTCTTTGTATTATAAGTACATACACACCCGAATACAATGCGTGCAAAGGCGTCATTAAACAAAAGAAGACAACTCAAAATATATGTATATGAAAAAAAAAATCAAAATAAATATAAATAAATAAAATAACAACCAGACAAACATGTATATTTGTGCAAAAGGCCAAAAGCAAATGATTCAACACACAATTACAATTTGTTTATCCGCTACGAGAGCTTTGTCTCTATTTATATATAAACAATATATATAAAATCGCGACACAGCACACGGCCACGTTCACTACTTAACGGGCAGACTTACAAATATACACTGGCGTGCATAAATGCTAACATTATACAGTGTACGCACAGGCAATATTTACATGTACAATGTGCAGGCTTTGACTATTTCCGCCGTTTTATCGCTGGCAGTGCATTTTATGTGAATTTGTGATTAAAAAAAAAATTTTTATATGTATGGATATGTATGAATAAGTAGCGGAATATTAGTAGAATAGTATAATAGTGTTTTTGAGGCATACAATTTTATAAAAGAATAAATAACTTCAATGATATATAGGTTTCATTGAAAACTTGTCTTTAATAAGGCTTCTTGGTTACAATACAAATAAAAAGTCCTATTTAATTCGACTATATATAAATAATAATAATAATAAATACACTAATTTGGCTACACTGTTTTTGACAGATCAGCTGTTTTCGTGTAACATGTTACTGTCAAACATGTTCAATTTGGTCTATAATTTAACCATGAATCGACTTACAAACGAGCAACGCTTGCAGATTATTGAATGTTATTATCAAAATTCATGCTTGGTTAAGAAAGTGCACTTCTTACATTTTATGGTCAGTTTGGGCGACCTTCTGAGGCGGCCCAAATCGGAATCTTGTGACTAAATTTCGCACCAAATTTACATTATTGGACATTAAATCACGTAGAGTGCGGACAAAGGAAAATATCGCAGCTGTATCCGCCAGTGTTGTTGATGACCGTGAATTATCGATTTGGCACCGTTCGCAGCAATTGGGCCTTTGTTTTGCGGAAGGATTTGAGAGTAAAACCTTTTAAAATACAGCTGGTGCAAGAATTAAAGCCACACGACCTACCACAACGGCTAACTTTTGGTGAATGATTCATTTTTTTATCGGAAAATTGGGTTTAGCGACGAAGCTCATTTCTGGTTGAATGGATATACGCGAACAATCAAAATTGTCGTATTTGGTGTGAAGGACAGCCAGAAGCATTGCAAGAACTGCCAATGCATCCCGAAAAATGCACTGTTTGGTGTGGATTATAGGCCGGTGGCATCATTGGACCGTACTTTTTCAAAGACGACGAAGGCAGGAACGTTACTGTGAATGGCGAGCGTTACCATGCGATGATTACATACTTTTTTTTTGCCCAAAATGGAAGAGCTGGACTTGGATGACATGTGGTTTCAACAAGACGATGCCATGCTACATGCTACAGCAGCAACAATGGCCCAATTAAGAGGCGAGATCGGTAAACAGTTTATTTCACGATTGGGGCCTGTCAATTGGCCGTCTAGATCATGTGATTTACCGCCTTTATAACCTAGACAGACGACAGCGTTAATCCGGATGAAAGGCACATTTAATCCGAATAAAATACTCACCTGACAGACGGCAGTTTTGCGGATTAACTGAACAGCTGATTGCTGTTTTATTAGTTCTGCTCACTTACATCACTATCACTATCAATTTCTGTCATCTGTCACTTTTGATATGAGAAAATCTACAAGAATAAGGTGAACTGAAAACTATCAGAAACTTGTAAATTGACATTCACAGTTCGTAATTGACAGCTGGATATATTTGTTGGCCAACGCTTTTCATGTCGAAAACTGTTAACAATTGTTGAAAATTTTTTATAAGCGAACACACCTACTGTTTGATAAGTTGGATCGAGAAAAATTCACAATAGAATGTTTTCAGCAGTGTTGTCGCAGTGGAAGCCAATATTAAAGAATTTATTCGTGAGATACCGGACGATATGTTGGAGAGAGTATGCGGTCAACAATTACATGAAATCATCTTTAAACATTGAATTATATAGATTGTTCTATCGACTCAAATAAAGATTTGATACATTTCTCTAAATTTTATATAGTTTTTGTTTTTTTAATAAAGGCTCTTAAAAAAATACCCTTATGAATACATACATATCTTCTTTGCCACTGGCCTTAATTTGTTAACTTGTATTCACTCAAAAAAATAATCTTTTATTCAAATTAGTACCAGTTTTCGCTTAAAAATTTAGCAAAGAATTTTTTTTTTCGCAATTGAGAGCAACTACATAACTCATCAGACTTAACTTAGTTGGTAACAAAAAAAAACTTGTATAAAAAAAAATAACGTTCATTCGTTGTTAAAAGCTATTTAAATAATTAGTTTTCTTTCTAATGTTATCTATTTCTTAAGAATATGCATAGAGTCACAAAATGAAGCGTGTTTATAGATAATAAATAATTTCCGTTGAACATTAGATTACTCAAGATTTCAATTTTATATATAAATTATTATCAATTTACATATTGCAAGCTGTATCGCAAGAGTCGCATAGTTCAACGTATTAGCGATAATTATTGCAGAATGCAAAAACTCTAGAATTATATATTTACAAGCTTAAGAACAAAAACAACATGTGTGAAAAAATCTAATGTAATACATATATACGTCTACATATGTATAACAAATATTCATTATCATTTGCTTACCTTTCATTTGTTTGATTGCTGTTTAGCTTTTGTGAATCATGAAAATCAGCTGGTCCATCACCGGTACTACTCGTTGCACTACTAGCACTTCCTCTTGTTTCTCGTAAATGATCACCAATATTGTTCTCACCGTCTTCTTTTCGTTGAATTAGTAACTTAAGCTGGTTTTTGTTGCTTTTTGCGTTTTTTTGTTTTGCGCGATCGCTTTTTATTCTCTCCATTAATTCAACATCAAATGCAGCAAGCTTTGCTTTATAGGGTGGCTCAAATTTGAACACAACTTGCTGCTCAGTATCTGTAAGCACCGGCGCTGAGACAGCTTCCCATTGAGGTTCGTCATCGTCATCATTGCCGGCCGGTAATGTTGTAACGTTGATCATTGGCAGCGTCATTGTTTGAGTTTCATTTTCTACAAATTGCTCGTTATAATCGGGAGGTATTGTTGTCGCTGTTCGCGGTGTTATTGAACGCTCAGTCGCTGCTGTGTTAAATATATTTGTTGTCGCGTGCAAATCATTTTGCTGTTGTGCTGTTGATAGATTTGGCAATGTCGATGAAATGCCCGCCGCCTCGTCGGATTCTAAAATTAGATCATTTCATACGTATAAACTTTCTTTCCTTCGTTCGATTGCACTAAATTTTATTTTTACTAAAGATATTTTCATCATATTTATCTATATTTTCTTCTTACGAACCCATTGCCTATTTTTTTGCCTAAAACGAACACATTTATTTGTACTAAGAATTATATTAGCTTATTCACGTTTGTATACTTTTCTTATCTATCATCATATTTGTGGTGTATATGTAATTTAAAAAAACAAATAAGAAATAATTTTAAATTTAATGCAATGCAAACCACAACAAGGCATTCAATCTATAACAAAACTTTCCAACAACTAATCAAAAATGCGAACTCAATTGTCAAATATCCATAAAAATAAAAACAGCCTGACAGCTGTTCAATTGACATATAATACACTGCGAATAAAAATGTAATCTACAAAGATATACAAAGACATAAATTAAGGAAAAGGTCACGTGCATTATGCATATTCTACAGCCTCATAACAGACTGAAATATTTTATGAATGATTAAATTTGTTTATTTACTTTTATTCATAAATTCCAAAAAAAAAACAAATATGAATATAATTTATATGGAATAGAATAGAGAGTTTTTTAAACCAATTTAGCAATTGTACCAGGTGTACAAGCTTAAATCCGCTGTTTTTCGGTAAAAAAAAAACACTTCTTTTTTCATAGAAAGCCAAACATTAATTTATTCAAAGTATTTGCCCTCACTAGCTATACATTTTTCCAATCTCTCGGGCAATTTGTGTATACCATGCCAAAAGAATTCCTCATTTTTCCAGGCAAACCACTCGTCAAGCCATTTTCCGACGTTTTCATACGAATCGAAGTGCTGTTCGGCGAGCGCGTGACCCATGAGCGAAAACGAGTGATAGTCAGAAGGGGCCAGGTCTGGTGAATAAGCGGGATGAGGTAGCATCTCCCAATTTTTTGTGTCCAAGTAGTTTTGATGTGTGCGATGGGGCGTTGTCGTGGAGAAAAATCAGCTTCTCATGTCTTTGTTCATAACCAGACCTTTTTTCACCCAAAGCACGACGGAATTTCACTAGCTGTTGGTGGTAGCGGTGAGCATTGACAATTTCACCAGGTTTCAACAGCTCGTAGTAGATGACACCCTGCTGATCCCAAACGCACAGCATCGTCTTGCGTCCAAAGCGATTTGGTCTTGGAGAAGAAGTTGCTGGTTTGCCGGGATCGACCCACGATTTTTCTCGTTTAGGATTCTCAAAGTATATCCACTTTTCATCGCAAGTCACCACAAGATGCAGGAACGACTTTCTTTTTTGTCTAGCAAGCAAGATTTCGCATGTGTTTTGGCGTCGCTCCATAAGCCTATCGTACAATTCATGGGGTACCCATTTTCCAATTTTTTGTACCTTCCCCATGGCTCGTAAACGTATGGAAATGGCTTGTTGAGTAACACGTAACTGTTCGGCAAGCATTTTTTGCGATTGGGGGTCGTCCTCATCCAAAAGAGCCTGCAAATATGGTCCTCAACTTTTCTAGGTCTATTTTCACGCTTCTTGTCACTCAAGTCAAAACGGCCTTCTTTGAACCGACGAAACCAGTCTCTGCAAGTGGTTTCGGATAGCGCACTGTCACCATAGGCCTCCACAAGCATTCGATGCGACTCAGCAGCAAATTGTTCAAATTGAAGCAAAAAAGTAGAACAGCAAAGTAGTAGAGCATCAAATTCTTCAAATTGAAGCAAAAAAGTAGAACTTCCCGCTTATGCTCTTTTTCTGGCACGAAACTAGACATGATTATACGAGGAAAAATGTATGTTCTATGAAATCACTGATTATGTTTACTAATTAATGTAAACAGATGTCGAACTCATAAAAAAAGGATGCACAGTCGATAATAGTTCAATATGCTCACTAACGCCATCTACGAGCAAACTGCGGATTTAAGCTTGTACACCTGGTAAATGCTTTAGAACTAGAGATGTTCATTTTTAACTAAAAATTATAATAGTGCGATTAGTCAAAATGTATCGGTGGGTAACGGATCAACTGTTCCGATCTATTTTATACAAAAGACCGATACCATAAGACGGATTAGTTAAAACGGACTGGTAGGTAACGTAACGTTGGAGTCTGTAGAAATTCGATTTTCAACAGAGCATATGAGAGTCCATCTCTTTTCTCTGTATCACATTTCTATATTATACTACATCTAACTTTCTCTTCCCTACTTATATAACATATGGACTGAGCTATCCGTGTTGACTAATCGCATTTCGTTTTTTTACATTACTTTACTTTCTGATACCTTACGTGTTGACTATTCGCCCTGTAATAATTACCCATTTTACCCGTGGCGACCAAGGTCCATTCAACACAGTAGAATACGGAAGTGGTTTGTACGGGAATAAAACAAAGCATTTCTGTATTCTTGCTGCTACAACAACAAAATATATAGCTTGTATTGAAATTTTAAAATATACATTTTGAATAATCGTACTGGGTAACGCTTATTTGTCGTAGTTTTATGGTTAAGAATTAATTTCTTTTAAGTAGCATTGGCGCCATCTATGAACATTTGAGTTGAAACACTTTTCAAATTGACAGGCTGTCAGCTGCTCATTCTGCATTGCACGAAGACGGTTTATTCAGAGGACATTGCTGGAAAATTAATTTAGTTTTAAAAAATTTGTAATTTCTTCTGATAATGGCTCTTCGGTTAACACAACGTTTGTTACAAACACAAGCACCCTTCTTGACAAGAGTATGTATAAAGAATTATAGTAAGAAGTAATGTAGCACAAAAACAAAAATTACATAATTGAAATGCACTTATGTTGCAAAAAAAAAAAAGAAAGTAATGTTATTTTCATTTTCACATGTTACAGGGTTATCCATTGCTAGTGGGTAAGGAGAAGGCTGAAGAAGTGGAACACACCAAATCAGCACTTCAAAAGAAACTCACGGTAAGTTTGCAGTCAAATCGATTGGCAAAGTGAGGTTATCAAACAATAATGCAATGTTATTGTTACAGGGTACCGATATCCCATCGGCACAATATGGGGGTCGTCATGCTGTCACTATGTTACCCGGTGGTGGCATTGGTCCTGAGCTAATGAAGTACGTACGTGATATTTTCCAATATTGTGGTGCACCTATCGATTTTGAAGTCATTGAAATTGATCCTTCTACCGAAGGCAATGATGATTTAGAGTATGCCATCACGTCGATTAAACGAAATGGCGTTGCCATTAAGGGTAACATCGAAACTAAATCGCAAACACTTACCGAGGTGTCACGTAACGTTGCCATTCGTAATGAACTCGACTTGTATGTGAATGTAGTACATTGTAAATCGTATCCTGGCATACCTGCACGTCACAAGGATATAGATATTGTGTTAATTCGTCAGAATACTGATGGTGAGTATGCAATGTTGGAACATCAGTCCGTGCGAGGTGTTGTGGAGAGTATGAAAGTGGTCACAGTCGAGAATGCTGAACGTGTTGCGCGATATGCATTTGAATATGCACGTCAAAATAATCGCAAGAAGGTTACCACAATTCATAAGGCGAACATTATGAAGTTGTCCGATGGTCTTTTCCTCGAGGTGGCCAATCGTGTTCACAGGGATTATCCAGAATTGGAACATAATAATATGATTATTGATAATACTTGCATGCAATTGGTATCACATCCACATCAGGTGGGAAGAAGATTGGTATACGTATTTGGATGTATATTAATTATACTACTCTTTTTTTCTGCTTAACATAGTTTGATGTTATGAACATGACTAATTTGTATGGCACTATTGTGTCCAATGTTATTTGCGGCTTAATTGGTGGTGCTGGTCTATTGTCTGGCCGAAATTATGGTGATCATGTTAGTTGATTGTTGTTGTTTTGTAATGCCAATGTATGGAATTTTAATTTATTTTTATTTTTGTAGTACGCAATTTTTGAACCTGGCACTCGTAATACTGGTACTGCTATTGCTGGCAAAAATATTGCTAATCCCGTTGCTATGATTAATGCCAGCATTGATATGTTGAATCATTTAGGCCACAAGGATCATGCTAAAGTTATTTATGAGGCCGTCTATCAAACCATTGTTAATGATTGTATTCGAACGCCAGGTGTGTAAAGTGCAATACAGTTGTTTTATTACCGCAAATTTAATTCAAATATGGTATTGTTTTTAGATTTGGGTGGCACTCACTCAAGCACTGATGTCGTTGAGAATATTCTCAAAATCTTATCAACCAAACGTGTCAATTGGTAAAGAATTATTTATGTGTCCTGAATCTATATTTATACAATAGATGTTCTTTTTTTATGCTCTCACATATGCCTACAAATCGATTTCCCTTCTATATTCAAGTTATAAATTTTATTCGATGTATATTAGTATTTAGAAGTGTCATTTTTTCGCTTTTGTTTATTTAAATTATTTATTATACCTACCTATTATTATTATACCGTACAAGTTTATTTGTTCTATATATTTTCTTTTGGGAAAAAATGCCTCTTTTTTATTTGTATCGTATGTGTTATATTCTTTTGTTAAAAGTTTTTGTTATATCCTATTTTCTATTTTATATTTATCCATATTGTACCTACTAATATTAGAATAAAAATTTACAATATTTGCATACTAATGCGCGGTAAAATGCTTTTATAAATGTAATTTCTATATAGACATATGTTGAAATACTAACCAATCGACCCCCCATAATGCTAAAACACTATATGTGCTAATTATATGAGAAAAATTATTACATTATAATATATTTATGCGAATTTGTATTTATTAAAAGTATATTTTTCATCCCTTTACCTGTTGCATATTATTATTATTATTATTAATCCATTCATTACATATTTTTGCCATATTTTTTCTTAAATTTTCATTTAGTAGCAAATACCTATTGTAGTAGCTACTCTCCATCGGTTTTTTCCACACACAGTCAGTCGTATGTAAATTATATTTTCTATTATTTATTTGGAGTTTTTAATAACATGGTAGTCATACATACATATGTTCCTACATTTATATAGGAATTTAAATTTATAATTATTATATTTAAAATTTTTGTATCAAAATTTTATTAATGTACCTTCTCTCCCTCCTCATTACACGCTGCATATCAAACAAACAAACAAAAAAAAAAAACAAATAATAATAATAATAATAAACAAATGGATTGATTGGACAGGCCTCACGGAAATTATTACAGCCAAATTTAAAACCCATATAATAATAGTCAAAATAGTTAATAATTATTTTATATATATATTAACGTATTAACCAAAATAACAAACCACATAATATAACAAATGAAAACACAACACGATTACCAAACAATAACAATAACAACAAAAATGATAATTAACCAAGCCAAGTGATATACAACAATTGGGGATAACAATAAGAAAAAAAGCGAAAGCACACAAAATTTTGTGATCATTCAAACCATGAGCCAAACAACACCACCAAATCAATTTTGTATGTACATAAATATTAACAATAATAATATATATATCTATGTGTGTGTGTGTGTGTAAGTTTGTGCCATAATGTGCGCTTGCTTGCTTTACACGTTGTGAGTACATAGATCCATGTAAACCTGTATGTTCGCCCAATCGTCCTATGCAGAACCTGCCGTTGCCGTTAGTCAGTGCCATGTCATCAAGTCTCACGTGTTTAGCTTATCCTTCCAATTGCTCTGCCTCTATTTGGATGCGCTAAAATACTATTGTGTGCGATTATCCATATATGTTCCTCTTTGTACACACGTCTATAATCGTTTCCCGCCCAGAGGTAATTCAAAATTCTTTTTCGATATGTCTATACACATTTTTCTTTTCTAATTTATAATATTTATCCATCAAGTAATGTATGTAATTATTTTCCATTTTCTACTTACAGAATTATAGAAAAAGTTCCCCACCAATGGCAGGTGACTTTCTATCGCTCTCTCTCTCTCTATCTTAATATAAATGTACATTTTCTATTAGAGGCAAAAGGAAAATAATACAGGATGTTCTCCTAATGATATGCTTTACAGGTTTTACTATATTGTACTTACTCCCAACCGCTTTATACCTAATAATCCCCTCCCTCGATTCGCGAATGTAGTTTAAGTATTTAAATTTGTTACTTCATATGATAAATAACTTTGGAAATATGTTCAATTGCATTATAAATTCTCTAAAATAATTGTTCCTACTTCATTTAGATGTTTGACTATAAAATTTTAAATCATTGTAATACATTTATTCGACTATATTGTTTAGCAAATATTGGCGAAAAAGAGGATAATAAATTTATACTATCTATTGGACTGAAATAATATCGTAGATCTTGATTGAATAAAATTATGCTCACTCAGTTTGATGGAAGTAAAACATGAATAAAATATATAATTAATTTGTAAAACTACATAAACATACATTGCTTTTTTGATATTGATGATTTTTAAATTGATGAAATAATCACGAATATGTGTGTAGCAACTTACAATGGAAAATAATAATTATAAAAAAAGTAATTATTTCTATATGTGAAACATCATGTTTAACAGGCTCGAATTATATTTTCATCTGGTGTTGACCTTTAGCATCACAATCTTTTTTTTACCAATTCGTCTCAACGAACCTTGACAACATTTTGGTTGTTCTTTTTTTTGGAAATGTTTATTCATCGTCTGCTTCATTGATCGAAATTATAATGTGGCCTCTTCAGTATAACATTCTAATATTTTACCTATTTCTTGTAGCAGACGAAATTTTGCATTATTATCCATATACTGAGCATTGGATTTTGTTCATCGAACTTGAGAAATTTTATGGACTTGTCATCAGAAAATTCCATTCCTATAAAAAATATAAACCTAAATCTGTCAACTTTTTTCTTTGTATTCCCCTTGGGTCATATTCCAATAATTTCCATTTCAGCAAAAATTCAGGTAAGCGAACCAACAAACACAATTTCTATTCATTTTTCTTTTGCAATAATAAAAAGAAAATGTTTACAATGTACAAAATTATTTTTTCATTATGGTACAAAATCACATATTTTATTTGTGATATCAAGTTGCAAATGTCAAAAAAAAAAATTAACCGGTGAGGTTAAAAATTCTCACAACACATCAAAGTGAGAATACATATGAGATTGAGAATGCACTCTCATTGCTTTTTAGTAGTCGATATTGATAACAAACCTGTCATTAGGTGTGTTTGTTTATAGAAAATTCGTACAAATTATCATCATTTTTTGTGAAATGGTGTTTGTAAACAAAAAACAACGAAAGAGAAAATGAGAGCTTAAAAAGACAGTTCGCTGTGAGAGAACTTACAAATTTTTTTTTGTAAGAAAAGCATATGATTGAAACACATATTAGAACATATTCTTGAAGTGTGCATAAATTTAAAAAATTACCAATAGATTAGGTTTTATTATTTAATTGAATTCGTTTGAATCAATATTCAGCAAAAAATCTATACAATTCTTGAGGCAAGTTTTGATATTTGATGATTTGATATTCACAATCAGCTGTTTCTGTTAACTTGCAAGTTTTTGCAAATTGTTGTTTATTTTTTTGGGATATTTTTCCGTTTGAGAGCGAATTCTTTCTCTCTAAAATTTTGTTGCTGGATAATTCTTACTGGGAAAGTAAAAATTAAACCTATTATTATTAGAAGAGTAACATGAGAGCGGAATCATGGTTCAAGTGAATCGGTGCAATAAAATATATGTGAATAGTTACTCAATCACTTATTTCAATTTGAAAAATAAGGCTATTCAAGATTTTCGAAGTAATTTTAGGTAGTTGGATGTCACTAAAAGTGGAAATTTTTCGTACTCGTTTATTGTGGAATTTCTTATTATTTTTATTAGGTGGCTTTGAGGGTGGAATTTTTGGATCTGATTCTTTCTTTCTGAGGAAATATCACACTTGGACCAATGCTCCGCCAAAATAAATGCATATTTCACATGAAAAACTTTAATTTACTTTATGTTGGGGACAGTGACTATTTAGTTCCGAATGCTTTTGTGTCCTATTTTATTTATTTTTCAAGTTAAATATTTTTTAAATTCTACAAAATATATGACACACATGATGGTGATCAAAATGATTCACTGTGAAGGCGAATTTAGTGGTTATTGCCACAGAAATGATTCCGGTTAAACATACGAAATAGATTTTTTGAATTATTCGCGTTTCACGATATGGCATCTCTTGTTACTTCAAGCTTCAACAATTATGCAATCTGCTGGGACACTTCATATTACTAGCCATTTTCGTTTTTAATGCATAATTGTATGTAGAATTAATATATTTACAAAAATTCAACTCAAAATTATCCTCGGGATATACCATTACTTTGTTGTCATTCACCTCTATCTTCCAAACACTATACTCATTTATATATCGTACTTCAACATCTTTGCTGCCAATTCATCAAAAACACTTGATTATATATTTTTAATCCTTAAATCTGCCGGTTCTTTTATTGTTGTTGTTTTTCAATCATGTTTTCTATTTTTGTTTATATAAAAAAAAAATTGCGTACATAGAACGCACAAAACTTAAAACCGCAACTTTTGGAAGAACCATTTGTTCTTTCCCTCCTTGTATGTGGACTCAAATTTGACACGAGTCTGGAAACGGTGTGTTTTCCGCTTAATGGGATCTTTCAAGTCCTTTGCTGACAATTTTTCGAAACTGATGTCGTGCGCTTGGTACCGTGTGGGCATCAAATGATTGTAGTTCAATACCTTAAGGAAAGGCTTTATCTTGGACTTCTTCTTCAACTTGTTTTTGCCCATCTTCTTCGTCACTTTTCGTGGGTATCTATCGATGCCCGCAACCAGAGCATGCCCGAAGGGTTTCTCCGTTGTGCCATCATCGTGGGTTTTGACAATAACAGCTTTACGTCCTGCGTAACGTCCGCTAAGGACAATTACAATTTTACCCGCTTTCATAATCTTCCTCATCTTGGCTGTGATGTGTAAAACATGTAGAACGTAGGAGCAAGGTTGCACATGTAAGAGCATGAAAGAGAGACAGAGAAAAAAATAGTTAATATAACTTGCCATTATAAATTAATGTTGGCTTTGAATAAAACCAAAAACACAAATGTGAAAAATCCTACGACAACACAATTTCAATTTTGGAAGAAAATATATTTCTCCGTTTTAATGATTTTCATTACATATTATCTGAGAAAAATTATCCGTTTCACTTCAACATTTACATGCATTCTTCAGATAATAGTGTAGACATTTTTATCAAAAGAATAAAACTTCTATGCCACCAAAATATTGTAGCTCACATTTTTGTTTGTAAAGTACGTAGATTTCTCACAATTTGTTTAGTATTTACGGATATTATTCGATAATAATTTTTAACACCACTTACAGGTCTTATAGCTGACCGGATATAGAGAAAGAGAAAAGGGTTGACATTTCGCACGTTGATTTGACGTTTCACTACATGTCAGCACATTGCTGACAAATTAACCAATCAATATGGCGGCGCTACAGTGTTGTATTTTTTTGTCACTATTCAACTTCGCGAAAAGAGTAAATGAAGGTAATTTTTAATAATAAAATGTGATATTATTATTATAACATATTGTTTATTTTCTTCTGAATCGAATGAATAAGAAAATTATAAATATTTGTTGAGGAAATAATTGTCGCAATGTATAACATACCAGCTTTTCATTCACTCCATTTGATGTTGAAGGGTTGCATTGCAATTGAGCGGACATAATATTTTTAAATAATTCTAACGTAATGCTAGTTAAATTTAATGTGTATTTTAAATATTTCTGATTTTGATTCTACTTTTCCTAAACCACCTTGGACTTTTTATAACTAAAAGCTTTCAATTTAGCTTAGTTTTCTAATTTAAATTGGCTTTTTTTTAATAAATTCTGGATCAAATGCCGAAACGAAACGGATGAAAAATAACAACTAGAAATTATGCTCAAGTCAATGTGCAAACGAAAAATGTCGAAAATTGTATAGGCTTATGAAGCCTATAGCCGTTGTTATAGTATCAAGTTTTTTTTTATTATTTAACATGAAATTCAATATCATGCAATGCAATGATACTTTGCATTGATTTGGCAGCAAAACATTGATGGTTTAATATCGCCAATCGGACATATTACACTTTCAATGGTTGGCTGTCAATGCTTTCGTCAATGTTTTAATTTATGCTATCAAGAATACTATACTATACTATAATGCTAGTTAAATTGTTATTTTAATTTTTATTTGTGCATTATTTAATATTTATTTTAATTATTTCTGATTTTGATTCTACTCTTTGTAAACCATTTTGGTCTTTTTAGAACTAAAATCTTTCATTTCAAACCACGTTTTTTTAAAATTATTTAACATGGTATTCAAAACAATGATAATTGCTTTGATTTGGAAGCAAAAAATGACCTGCTTGGGACCATTACCGTCTGCATAAAATTGCACCAATTGCATCTTGCTAGGCATTAAAGATGAAACAGAGATTCTTTGCCATCTGCATAGTGTATGATAAGAAGTGTCATCTCGCAAAGTCAAATGAATTTCAGAAGAATACACCTAAACGACTTTTCAGTTGACAATTAGGTCGTGGCATGGTAGTAAGTGCCTGTTTACCTTAGATTTCCCATGAACGGTATATCCATGAACGCTGTGATCACATTAGTGCAATTGCGCCGGTTTTATTTCAACTAAAATGCTACAGTGGAATTGGAATTTTGGAATAAAGTTGGGCTGTGCAATTAATCGTTTGTTCAGAAATATTGATTAATCAAAGTATTCGATTAATCAAATGTGAAATTTATCGAATTATCATGATTTTGATTATTCAAAATAGAAATTATTCTAAAAAAATTTTCAAAATATTGATAATATTTCACATATTTCATAAATAAAGAAAAAATAAACATGAAAATGATTGCGATTAATCAAAATTTTGATTAATCGAATAATTTCAATTTTGATAAATCATAATTTTGATCAAGCGAATTGAATTGTCGAATAATTTAATTAATCAGACTTTTTGAATAAACAATTAATCGCACAACCCTAATATAGAACGCTTCTTATTGATGTTATGGCTTCAACGTTTAAAAATTTGTGAGCATAGTTGTCATAATCGGAACACTTTGGACATAGAACATAGATCGTTGCGCCGATTTTTAATTTTGGATTGGATTTTCGGCGCAAAACTTCCATCACTTTCTTACTGCCTACTTTTCTACCTATCTCGGTCGCACAATTGCGTCTGGGCAAGTCAATGTGAACAGGTACTTAGGTGATATCTTAGGAAGGATGTTTGTTGTAATTTTCACAATTTCACCACTCTTACAGGCAGTGATGTTTTCTTTACTAAATTTCTTATAAAATTTTCCCAAAAAAAAAGTACTAAAATACTCCTTTTATAGTTTTCTTTATAACACACAGCATTGGCATAAATAATCGTTTAAGCTTCATATTAATTATTTTAATTCATTTATGACAAATTAAGAATATTTTGTACAATTAAAAAAATAAACCAATAGTGCGTGATGTTGAAAAATGTACTAAAAATGTACTAAAGCATGTTAAAATGGTGCCCTGTAAAAGACTGCCAAAAAAATGAGGTTATGTCGTTGATATCATCTTCGTTTTATGGATCGGAGGATTCGAAATTTTATTTTCTGATAGTTTTATCGTAATATCCATTCCGGAGTTTTAATCTTTTTGAAGAGTTTTCGTATCATATTTCTTTAAATTCTATTTTCTTGCAATTTTTCTTTATACTGCTCCTTTGAAGCAGATAATCTAATTGTATTTATATGAAGATACGATAATATAAAAAATATATCATTTTTCAAATAGCTCTTTCATCCGTATACGTATGTACATACAAAGGAAACAGAAAATTATTTGGAGGAAGACACTAAACCAAACGATTTTAAATAATCTCTTAACATAAGACAGAAGGAAGTATACAAGAATGTAAGACTAGAAAGAAAATGGAACCGAATTAGATAAAGTCAAAAGAAGATGGAATTGCATAAGAATATAGATATAGAAATATAAATTTTTTTTTATGCAGACAGATATTTAAGAATGCTCTATGTGTTGTATGCAGCTCTATTTTTACATATATTATTTATCATTCAAAATAAAACTACTCCAAACAGAAGACGGAAAAGAAACAACTGTATAAAGAAATCTCATGAAAATAAAAATAAAACCCATTTTTTAAGAGACTACTTCCGGCATTTTATTGCGCATTTTAAGTAGCACTGTGTTGTTGTTGTTTTGGTCTGTAGTTGTAGTAGCTATTGCTGTCTTGCTTCTTTAGTCTCTAGTCTTGTATTATATATAAGTATATATGTATATTATATGGTAACGATACTGTAGTGTTGTCTATAGACCAAATACTCTCACAATCAAATGGAAAATAAATTTGCTTGTTGTGAGTAGATGATAATAATCATCATCATGATTATATGATGATGATGATGATGGCGATTAGGATAATACTGCTGCTGTTGCTGTTGATTCAACCAACATTATTGTTGCCACCACCAATTCTATATAATATATTTACTTTTATATGTAAAAGGCACTCGGTTACAACTAATAATCGCCACAACAATACTTTTTGGGCGCATTAGCTGTACTCTGTTTTGATTTTTTTTGTAATTTGCATTGAAAAATAAATTCCATTGAGACGCAAGAAGGTGACGGAGGTGATAATCTTAAAATCCTTTGCGTTAAACTATACCAACAACAACAACAAAAAGCTAACAACACAGCGGTAAAGCAAAAATGTGAAGAAAACATAAAGAGTAAAAGCCGGAAATACTTTCAGTGTAAGTATATGCGTACTTGTGTGTATGTGAATTTGTAAGCTGATGCTTTTAAACTATTTATTTGTTTTGTTATTTTTTTGTTGTTTCGGCGTCTTTACTTGGATTTATGCCCAATAGCGGCAAAAGAAATACGTCTTTACGTACGATATGTACGAATGTATGATTAAATATACATATGTATGTGTATGTATGTATTTATTGCAAGCAAGCAATACTGTTTGCCGTCAAGATTCACAAGTATCATATCCGTTTTGAAGTTCATTTGCATTAAGTATAATTCTCTTTCATTTTGTTATTATTATTATTCTTTTTGGTTTTTTTTTTTTGCTTTATTGGCAAGTAAAAGGGTAAGATCTATATAATACGGATGCTTCTTTATTGAGTAGTTTGGGTAGATATGAAACAAGAAGTATCAATGTTCATTTTGTTGCTTTTCTGTTTGTTGTTTTTTGTTGAAAAGTGAATATTCTCACTCAATGCAATGTGTCACTTAGTGTCTCATTTATAATTCATCACTGTTTTATTTGGCACTTGAGCTTTTGCTCTCACCAAAATGATTGTTTAAATTAAAAATTAAACAAATCGTATTTTATTTTTTGTTGCTGCGAGTTTTTACTTTTTGTGAACTTGATGAGATGTTTTTACTCCGTATACTGAAGTATAACAATAAAGAATAAGTGCTGAAAAATTTGCTGTTTGTTTTTTGTTTTTGTACTTCTTTTAACTTCAAAGTGCAAATATAATGACTTTTATGAAAGAAATGTATTATATTGTATCTACACATGCTTATACCATGATTCTTGTAAAATTTTGTTTACACTTCTTTATCTGACTTAAGGGAAAAATCTTTCTTTGAACTTGTTGCTGTGCTACATCAATACGCCAATATGTCATATTTGCCATATATATGTACGTATATGATAAGTCACACATGTACGGCACATAAGTTCTGTCCAAAATTTATCTACAGAATGTCTTCCGCCGTAGCTCAGTGATTAGTGTGTTGGCCGCCTGATCTATAGGTCGTGGGTTCCATTCCCGGCTGAAGCATAACAAAATTTATTATCGAAAAGATTTTTCTTTCGAACGGTACCCATCTGTCGGCACGCAATTGGCAATTTTGCCAGCAGTAACATTTTGCCATAGAAAGCTTCTAAAAGAAGTCTGTAACAAAGCTCAGAAAAAGTGATGTCGCAAGAGTTCTGCCCTTCGGAATCGGCTAAAATAAGTAGGTCCCTGCTAATACTGTCCGAAATTTAACACGTACAACAGTAGTGGAAGAGAAGATCGGCTAAAGAACGCTTCGGGGCTTATAAGTGCCACATATATTTTTTCAATAAATAGTCCTGAAAATTCTTGAGCTTTAAAGGACGTTATTGATCTTATTGACAAGATTCCAACACAGTATCAAATCATGGGTGCTGTAGCTCAGCTAGTTTGTGCGTTGGTTTTCTGTGCATGAGTCGTAGCTCGTCAGTTCGAGTCTCGACTTTTGAGAAATTTAATAAAAAATTTATAATAAGAATTGGGGTATAATGGAAAAGATTTTTTTCTAAATTTCTTCTTCTTTTGTGGCCATAACAACCGATGATCGATTTAGGCCGAACATACAAGGTGCGACAATTATGTATTAAGACTCGAACCATATCTCAGCAACCAAGCGCGCCATCTATGTGTGAGCACATGCGTTTTGAAGCTTCAACCTTCCTCTATTAACTGTCAAAATTTCATGACATTCATGGTTGACATTTAATGTTTATTGACATTCATTTTACAAAATACGTGTTCGTTTGATGTTGAAATTTTCTCTGTTGGACGATAATGCACCGAGTCATACAGCACTCATTGTTCGTCAATTTTTGGCTCGGAATCAGGTCTGTGTGTTGAATCACCCGCCGTATTCACCTCATTTGGCACCGTGCGACTTCTTTTTGTTCCCAAAACTGAAATTGAAGTTGAAAGGATGCTTTTTTGATGACATTCAGACCATACAACGGGCTTCGACGAGGGCACTAGAGGCAATTCCGAAAAATAAGCTGGAAGACGCGTTTGAATCACTATTAAATCGATGTGACAAGTGTATTAAATCAAGAGGAGAATATTTCGAATAAATATACCGAAAAATTAGCAGATATCATGTTTTAATTGTGTTTTCTAGAGGCAGTCTTAATACATAATTGTCGCACTTTGTATAATGCGTCTTCTCTGTTCTTCGCTTGCTGGCGCCAATTGGATATTCCAAGCGTCGCTAGGTTACCCAACACTTAGTCCTTCCAACGAAGATTTGATCTTCCTCTTATTCTGCGTCCTCCAGCGGGTGCCAAATTAAACACCCTCTTCGCTGAAGCGCTAGTGCGTCTACTTCCAGCGCAGCCGCCGCTGTATTTTGATTCACCTGTCTATGTCAATGTCAGCGTATAGGTCATACAGCTCATCATTATACCTCATTCGGTACTCGCTATTAACGCAAATAGGTCCGAAGATCCTGCGCAGAACTTTTCTCTCGAAAACTCCAAGCATTCTCTCATCCATGGTGGAAATTGTCCAGGCTTCTGCGCCATATGTTAGTATAGGAATAATGAGGGACTTGTGGAGTGTAATTTTCGATCTTCGAGAGAGGGCTCGACTACTCAATTGCTTACTCAGCCCAAAGTAACACCTGTTAGCTTTGGGCTGTTAGACTTTGGTGCTTTATTTTAAAAAAATTGCTATGATATATTTCATTCAACGTATTAAGCTACAACTCTTAACACTTCTTTGAGGTAGGGCGCATAATTTCGACTGAAATAAAGCGTATTCCAGACAAGGCATTCTGCATTAATCGAAATAAGTGATAGTCAGAAAGGGTAATGTCAGGGCTATATGGTGAGTGACGTAATGCTACCCATTCGTTATTTTTCAAATAGGTTTTAACGGGTTGTGCAACATGTGACCGAGCATTGTCCTAGTGGAAAATCAATTATTGATGTTTGATCGCTTATTCCGGCCGTTATGGACCAACGGTTTCACTCGGTTACAGCAGCAGGGGTCTTCGTTCAAAAGCGTCTCCAATTCCAGATGAATATAATGGGACATATTCTCTATAAGTCTCACACAGCATGCGAGCTTTTCGCTGCGTTTTTCTTCATATGAAAACAAAAAAAAGAACAAAGCTTCCTGCGAATGAGGTTTTGTAGGAACAAGCCTTGACATAAGCGGCTAAAATAATATGTTGTTTTTACATACTAATGACATCAGTTGAATGTCCTTAAAAATATAATTGCACACAATAGATCTACTGGTTGCTATCTGGTAACCTTATGACATTTAATTATATTAAGTAAACAAAGGAGAAATAAACAAAAAGTGCTATTATGTAAAAATGTTAAAAATGAGACTATGTTTTCTTGTTTTTTTTTTTTTTTGGTTTTGCTTTTCAGCTTCGTTGCTATTTCTAACATTTTAAATAAATAGTTACCAATTACCCAAACATAACTACGAGTATGTAGGTGGTGCATATGTATGTATAAGCATTGGCATAAAGTGTATATTTATTTTATTAATTGAGATAATAAAATGCTCTACGTACACATTTATACCATACATATACGTTTATCTATGCATATATACGTAGGTGCCATGTATATAAATTCAGTGAGAAGCAATACCAATGGCGATAGCAATGGCAACAGATTTATGCGACATTTTCAATGATACATTCTCTGGAAAAATGGCACAGGTGAAAATCCTTGCTATCGTTTGCTTTTAATGTTTGTAATTTTTATCAGTTTTCATATGGTTCGAAGGTTATACGTAGTTTGAATGGATGACGTTGTTTTTAGTAGTGGAAAAATTAATGATAACATTATGGATGGATAATAGAGTTGAAAAATACATATGTACGCTTGCATATGTGTACATATCTATCTATACAGATGAAGATAACCATTTTTTATACATACACCTATATTTCTCAGAGACCATTTGAAATATATATAATATAAAATATAGCTATATATAGGAACTGTTAGAAATTTGATCAATTCATCGTTTTGAAAGTTTCATTTGCATACTGATAGCAATAATCAAACCAACAACGTGGTTTGATACGTGGGCTAATCATATTGACATATCAGGTGTAGTAAAAAGTAATCCATTATTTTAGATGGGTTACGCTAGATGGCGTTAGAAAGATAGGATTTCGTACTAAACAAATTTTTCAGACAGTTTTGTGATTGCTTGACTCAGTATTGTTTGAGCACGCGTCAAAGATGGACACCAGTAAAGAGAAAATACGCCATATTAAACAGTTTTTCTTCGATGAGGCGAAAACGCAAGCTAGACGGCTGAAAATGTTAATAGTGTTTATGGTCCTGATACTGTAACAGCCGTCGATTCCATTCCGGTAAATTTGATGGAAGGCTAATTGTCGAAAATATCGATAAATAAATGGAAATCGTCGAGTCTGAGCGTCATGTATGCACTGAAAACCGTTTGCAAACATTTAAATAAGGCTGGATACAAAAAGAAGCTCGATGTATGGGTGCCACACAAGTTAACGCAAAAAAACCTCATGGACCGTATTTCCATCTGCGAATCGCTGTTGAATCGCAACAAAATCGATCCATTTCTGAAGCGGATGGTTACTGGTGATGTGTTGTAGTCGGTCGAAAATGGTCGTGGTCGAATCGCGGTGAGTCGGCGCAAATGGTGGCCAAGCCAGGATTGACGGTCAGGAAGGTTTTGCTTTGTGTTTGGTGAGATTGGCAGGGAATCATCTACTACTATACATCTACTCTTAATTCGGACAACGCCAGGCCGCACACATCGATAGTGGCTCGTCAGAAGCTCCGGGAGCTTGGTTGAAAAGGTTCTTATGCATCCACCTAATAGTCCGGACTTGGCACCAAGTGATTACTACCTGTTCCTGTCTATGGCGAATGATTTTGATGGTGAAAAAATCGCCTCAAGAGAAGCTTGTGAAAATCGACTGTCCCAGTTTTTTGCCAATAGGGACGAGGGTGTCTATGAGAGTAGCATTATAAAATTACCGTCAAAATGACAACAAGTTATCGAACAAAACGGTGCATATTAGACCTAAATCGGATCATTCTAACTATGCCAAATAAAATCTTCAATTTAATGCAAAAATAATGGATTTCTTTTTACTAGACCTTATATTACGGTCACGCTGTTCCTGCCGCGTACTATGTAAGATCAATATTGTAAGTATTTTTTTTTATAACAAATACATATACATAAACACTATATTTGCAATGTTAGATAAAAATATGCATTAAAAATCTGTGTTGGCAAAATGTGGAAAGAGAGACAGAGAGAGAGAGAGAGAGAGAGAGAGAGACTATTAAATTATTTTATCAACACTGTACATATATTAGCTTTAGTTATACCGTTGCGTGTTCATAAATATATGTATACATTTGAATAGTTGAGATAACTGAGATTTATGTACACGTACATTGCATATTGTACATATGCAATAGCATAATAAAATGCAAAACATAATAATACTCTTAAAATTAATTAATTAATACATGCTGTATTATGATGCTGACAATAATGATGGTAGTAATGCTGATGATGATATATAATTACACACTTCCATACATAGTATAAAAGTTCAGTAATGCACAAGTTATTGGTAATGCAAATTAAGGTGGGTCGCATTCAATAGAAAAAACTATTCGATTTAACCGTTTCAATTTTTGATTTATCCTAACTCATAAAAATATCCCATTTTTTGTGTTTTTATTTATTTTATTTATAAAAATTTAAAAACTTCATAATTCTCGCTATGTATCATATATCAAGTGTGCTTATGTATTGAAGTGAAAGCTATTTGCGTAGCTTTTTTTGATAATCGTGTAGTTTTTGCTTCTCGTTGCCTAATTGGTCTTTTTACTTTAATATATTCATTTTTAAAAATTCGTGTGTATGTGCGAAATAATGTCCAGCGTTTTTGATTTTATAGGCATTATTGTATGAAGTATTGGATGAGAGTAAAACCGATGAAAATACCTTCGATCCTGAAGGACTGAAATAGAAGGCAGCTCATTTGAAAACTTTTTATCTGAATTCTATGTTTATATTGATGCAAACCCATAGTTTGTTGCGAAAGATGATACTATTTGGCATAGCGAGCCATGCGCTGTAATGATTATTGTCTCATTGAATTCAATTCTTCTAATTTTTTACAAAAGGAAAGCCAAAATCTTGAATCGACGAGATAAATGTGGCTCTGGTTAAGCAAAAAATTGATGAAGATCCACGAATGATACAAGAAATGATAGCCAGTGAATTGCACTTGAATAGCTGTATCGCGAATATTGCGGAATGATTTAAAATACACGAAGAAATCTGCTCGATGGGTCCCACGAATGTTGAATGATAGTCAGAAAGATGCTCGAGTTTGTTTTGCTCAATAATTTGTAAGAAAATTCGAAAACTGTGTATGATCAGTATGATCGCAACAGGTGATGAAGCTTGGTTTTACAAGTAAGACCCGCAAAATAAACAGTAGTCAATGGTAAGGAGTAAGGCAAGGAAATGGTAAGTTAAAGCAAGGCAACAAAAGCCAACAATGAAAGTGATGATTGCTAGTGAAGTACACTAGAGCAATAATAGTAGCTTTTATTCTCCTAAATACTTGTCAGAAAGTAACTGCGAAATGGTATACTGAAGACTGCTTACCAAAAGTGTTCGAAAATTTATTGGGTAACAGAAACGAAGACAAACTGCGCCGCTCACACTGTTGAAACGACAAGTAACTTTATTGCGCTTTCTGGGTTCGAAGAAATTTGCCCATCACCATATTCCCCTGGCGCCTTATTATTTCTGGTTATTTCCAAGCCTTAAGAAAAATTTGAGGGGAAAATTCTTTGGTTACATTGCTACCAAAGAGTTATCAAGAGATAATCAAGCTACAAAAACGTGATTTTGAGGATTGCTTTGATCAGTGGATCTACTGATAAAAAAAATGTATTGAAATTAATGGTGGTTATGTAGAAAAGATAAAAAATACTGAAGATTAAAAATAACAAATTAAAAAAAATTTTGGGTGTTTTTATTCATGCAGCTTACCGAACTTTTATTAGCCCCTCGTATATCGTTGAAAAGGTTCGATACTATTCACTATATTTTCTTTTGACCCCTCAGAGGTCATATTTGGCTAGTTAACTGAGAATCTCTGTACAACCTAATTTACACAAAAAAAAAAAATTAATAAAATTGGAGAGCTCAATAATTGTTGAAATTTTTACATTTGAAGAGTTTTACTAGACTAAACAATTATTATCAGATCAAAGTTATAGTAGAAATTAATCAATTAAATAATTTCTGATATAATGAATCATGTACAATATAAAGGTACCTCATATGAAGAATATTGATTGAAGAAATATTATGCTGTGGTGTTTGCACAATTACGCATTATTATTAATTATTTTATTCTATAATTGTACTTGATGCTGGTAGTTTATATGGGCATATGGGTTACAAAATAAATAGAAGCACAATATGTCCATTGTATGTTATCACAAACAATTTTTATTTATCGATTAAAAGATTAATTTCAAAATAAATTGAACTCAATACAAATATAGATACATGTATGTATTTAATTTAGAAGCTCATTCATTTTAAATTCTGCAAACTACTGCAAATTATGGTATATGGTCACATAATAAATAAAGCAACATGTATAGAGTATGAGTATACATGTATCACGTATACATACGAGTATTATCATGTATACTCATACGTACCTCAATGTGCACCTTGAAAGCACATACCTCTGTGATATAATATGTGAACATTATATTAAACTAATGGTCAACAGATTATCTCAGTACGATTCTAAGATGTTGTGTAGCAGAAAAAAGCAAATAATCTTAAAAGAATGAAGAAAATGTTTATGTCAACGAAGCGTAAAATAGAGAGTACCAATTTATCGTACTTTTTTCACAATTTTTTCTTAATATCTTTTGAAGGAAGATAAAGAATGATATTAATTAAAGTATTTGGGTTTATAATTGAGTATTATGCTTTTATAATGCAATTGTTTCTTCACTCGATTTAATAGTAATTTTTTTGTTTGATTTTTTCTTCTTTACGTTGGTTGCCTTTTATATATATATTTTTTAAAGCATGATCTAGAATTAGATCCGTTGGAAAGTTTGACATTTTTTAGCGTAAACGTACTGGGATCGTTTTAATGTGCACATGTTTGTGTTGAATAATTTGTGAGTTGAAAAATTCATCTCTATCAAAAAATTGATTTGACTCATGAACATTTTCGAGTTATGATTTTTTTACGATTTTCGAAATGAATTATCTCAACAACAGTGCTTCGATCGTCTTCATGCGGCATTTGGCGATGAAGCACCAACCCTCCTGACAATTTATAACCGGTTTAATGGAATTCAAGCGTGGTCGCCGTTCCCTATAGGACGAATTTCGTAAAGGTCGTCCAAAATCGATGATTGTACCACAAAATCATCGATGCTGTGCGTGAACTGATAATGAAAGAACATCATGTGTCATACCGTGAGTAGACGCATCCTTTGGCATTAGTTCCACTGCCATGCATTCGATATTGCATGAAGAGTTAGCTGTCAGAAAGATTTGTTCTCGTGCCGATTGGTGCAACGATGAAAACATTCGATCGCGGTGCTTCGAAATATGTTTATAAAATCTTGACAGGTGACGTGATCATAGATATATGCGTGTGAGCCCGAAACAAATCAGCAATAGACTGTGTGGGTCTTCCAAGACGAGCCGCCAAACCCAACAAAAACCATATTTTTGAGGTTTCTCAGTCGAAGTTGCAAAAGTGCTTCGACTATTAGTTTGCGTGCATTCAAAAGTGTATAAACCTTCATGGAGAATACTTTAAAAAATGTATTTCCATATTTTTAAAAAAATATAAAAGGCACCCCTCGTATATAGATGTTTATGATTTTTTGCATTTATCCGAAAAAATTGTCACCGTCAGAGCTGATGGATCGTTTCACAGCATGTTTAAATATTTTTGTTCACAAGTTATGCCTATAAATTCTCCATTTGTTGCAAAATCTGTCGAACTCACAATGCTTTTGGCTTTTGGTCGTACAGACTTGAATAAACCCCTAGCGGGAAGACGCATAATGAAGACATAATGAGTCTTGATTCGCTGTAGCTCTAACTGTCCGTGGAAAAGGATTATATGATAATCGTAAGATGCAATATCCGGAGAGTATGATGGATGCGGCATTAGCTCCCATCAGAGTTTGTTCAGCTTGCCTAAGGTCTGTCTTGCAGTATGCGCTCTTGCGTTGTCGTGGTGTAACCAAACTTTGCGTCTATTGACTAAAGACGGTCGATTTTTTTCACGTGCTTCATTCAGTTTGGATAGTTGATGACAATAATAATCAGCTACCGATACCGGCCATATCCCACCAAATAGACAGGAGCATCTTCTTGGGGTGAAGGCCATCTCTGGGGGTTGGTTTTGGTGTTTCATCATTATCAGGATTATTGTGAAGGATCCATTTTTCGTCCTCAGTAATAATACGGTTCAAAAAACTCTCATTTTCAAACCGCTGCAGCAGCTGAGAACACACTTTTACTCTCTGCTCTCTCTTTACTGATTTTCCAGCTTTGGAACATTGCCCAATTAAACCAGGTGCCTGTAAACTGTTTCATGTGATGAATTTAACCTTCCAGCCATCATATCAACTGTCAAACTTGGCTCAACTTTCACGACTTCCAGCAAGGCGTCGGAGTTAAAAAGCGCCTACTGTGAAACTATTAAAAAATTTACGCACGAACTTATGGACTGACCTGATATTTTTGTTCATCTTTAAATTATGACATTTGATTTTCTAAAGCCTTGGGAATCATCCAAAGCTATATAAGAATGAGTATATAAATATAAATCTAAATCTTTGATCCATTTACTATCCTCTGCCTATAAGAAACTAATCAAATAGTAATGTCATTAAATAGCTCACCCAGTCAAAGTCATGCACATACAGGCATACCATCACATGCAATCGAATATATAGATTCTTTGCAATGACACTTGCTTCTCAGTTTCAATTTCAATTAGTTTTTTCTTTATGTATATGTATAAGGTGTAATTTTACATACAATTTGCATATATCAAAACTGTGTGTGTGGAGTATGCGTGTGTGTGTGTGTTTTGTAATGAAGTTTGCTCTATATTTGTTGCTTGCACAATGAACATAATGTTTTTTGAATTTTATGCATGCAATAAAAAAATTTAACTTGCACGACAGTCAGATGGACAGACAGGCAGATAGGCAAGGACAACTTTTGTTTATTTGCTTGCATATTTGTATCGTGCATATGCCATACATACAATATGTAAGTACATGTGGTGTGGCTTTATAGCCATTAGCAATTGTTGTTTTTGTTTTTTTTACTGTCATTGTAATTGTCGTTAAATGTATGGTTATAAATGAATATTTAAATGCTACTCAAATGACCAAAAGTTGTGAATTATTGCGACACTGCTGTTACTTTGTAAAGAAAGTTTTATTTTAAAAATGTTTAATTAAATTTAATTTATAGTCATCGATTCAAGTGTTTCAGTAATTGGTATTACTGGTATTCAGTCAGTTTATTGTGTGCCATAAGCCATAGCTGTCGTGTAAAGATATTGCGGCGAAATGTAATCAGATTAAATTAAGGTCACTGTTGTTACCTTACAACGAAATAGTCTTATTTCAATGAAATGGGATATGGCCTTAATCACAAACAAGGCATAGGCACTAGACCTATGATGGGTTTGAGTAACTAAATGAACAAAGAAATGTCTATCATCTCTAAAATGCTATGTCAAGCGTGCCTAATATAAGTAGAAAGAGGCATCTTTGATTCATATTCTAGCTAAGGATTTGGTGAACTACAATTTATCTTGACAGATCGTCCTAAATTTTAAAACTAAATAATTGGCCAATATACTCTTACTCTAGACTTTAGACAAACCATCAAAACAAAGAGTCAAACATATTTAACAAATTAATATGAGACTAACCATTTCGGGTAATGATTTCCTCTCAGTCATTGTGACCCTTTGCGACCATATTGCGCCATATAAAACCTGTTGAAAAATTAAATGCAAGAAAAAAAGTATTCAAGTTCAAATATCGCTTTCTACACTACTTTCTACACTGGCTAATCGATAATATAGGGTGAAGTTTTAGCAACTTTCTGTTTTGGCAACATTGTTTTTGACAGCTCAGCTGTTTTCGTGTAACATGTTACTGTCAAACATGTTCAGTTTGGTCTATAATTTAAGCATGAATCGACTTACAAACGAACAACGCTTGCAGATTACTGAATTTTATTATCAAAATTTATGCTCGGTTTATTCATTCATTCATTTTATGGTAAGTTTGGGCGACCTTCTGAGGCGGCTATTCGGAATCTTGTGACTAAATTTCTCACCAAATTTACATTATTTGACATTAAACCACCAATGCGCATACGTAGAGTGCAGACAGAGGAAATATCGCAGCTGTATCCGCCAGTGTTGTTGATGACCGTGAATTATCGATTCGGAGCCTCTGTTACTCCACTACGTGGAAAATTTTGCGGTAGGATTTGGGTGTAAAACCTTTTAAAATACACGACCTACTACAACGGCAAACTTTTGGTGAATGGGCGCTAGCAAAGTTGGATGAAGATCCACTCTTTTTTATCGGAAAATTGTGTTCAGCGACGAAGCTCATTCTGGTTGAATGGATACATGAACAATAAAAATTACCGTATTTAGTGTGAAGAGTGTCAGAAGAATTGCAAGAACTGTCTAAGAATCTCGAAAAATGCACTGTTTGGTGTGGATTATGGGCCGGTGGCATCATTGGATCGTACTTTTTCAAAGACGACGAAGGCAGGAACATTATTGTGAATGGTGAGCGCAATTGTGCGATGATTACAAACTTGCTTTTTTTGCCCCAAATGGAAGAGTTGGACTTGACTAACATGTGGTTTTAATATGACGGTGCCACATGCCACACAACACGCGAAACAATGGCCTACAATTGAGAGGAGAGTTCGGTGAACAGTTTATTTCACGATTAAAGCCGGTCAATTGGCCGCCTAGATCGTGCGATTTAACGCCTTTAGACCAATTTTTCTGAGGCTGTGTTAAGGCTCATGTCTAAAGCGTCAAGCCCCCAACGGTTGACGCACTGGAAGCTAATATTGAAGAAATTATTTGTGAGATACCGGCCGATATGTTAGAAAGAGAGAGTATGCCTAAAATTGGACCCATCGTATGAACCATTTGAGGCGCATCCGCGGTCAACATTTACATGAAATCATCTTTAAACATTAAATTTTATAGGTCTTTTTATCCACTCAAATAAAGATTTCATACATTGCAAAATTACTTCCGAGAAATCTCGAATTTTATTGATATAAACATGAGAGATTACATTTAAAAAATTATTGCTGTATTTTCTGCTTCCTATACACATATTAGCTGATTTATTATTTGCACTGTGAAAATAATAAATAATAATTAATAATTAATTGTATTGTTTTTGTTGTTGTTGTTGTTATAAATAGATTGTAAGTGCTCTAATTCGGTGCAATCCTAGTTAATTTTCTTAGAAATGATACAAAATTAATTAATCTATTGTTTGTTTGCAATTGATATGATTAAAAACAAAAACAACAAGAAATAAGTTGTCACTAAATAATCTATATCTTAAAGAAAAAAAGAGTTTATCAATTGTGAAGTGGTAAAACAAATCGAGTAATACACGTTCTCCACGAAATATCAAAATTATTGTATTTATATAAATTGTGACCATATTTCTAAGATTCATTATTGTTAAACATTTTATACCAGCAAAATGAGGAGATTAGTTTTATACTTTTTAGTGCCTATATTTGTTTTACTGCAGCATTCGAATTTGATAAATGCAGAAACGGTATTGAGAAAGTTAAAATTTTATTTTAAAAATTCATAACTAAACATATTTTTCTATTAAATATAGCGTGGACGTTCAATACAATTACCACAAAGTTGTGCTGAAGCTCTAAAAAATGAAACTTACAGTGGCATCTATCAATTGTATTTACCCTATTCAAATATCGGACCCTTTTATGTGTATTGTCTACAAGATCCTGCAGGTGGTCCAGCTTGGACTGTGATACAACGTCGTAAAGATGGTACCACCAATTTCTATCGTACTTGGGAAGAGTATAAAAGAGGTTTTGGCAGTTTACACGGTGAATTCTTTATTGGTCTGGAACAAATACATGCTCTCACGACACGTTCCCAATTGCAAGAATTATGGATACAAATGGAAGATTTTGAGGGACAAAAACGTTTTGCCAAATACGATCTATTTGCCATTGATGATGAGTCAACCAAATATACAATGAATATTTTGGGTACATATCGAGGTGATGCAGGCGATTCTTTGACATATCACAAGGGATTTAAATTTACCACAAAAGATGCAAAGAATGATAATTCGGAGGAAAATTGTGCTATCAAATTTACTGGAGCATGGTGGTATGATAAATGTCATGAGAGGTAAGTTTTCGCATTGCCATATCTATGTAATTGGCACGAATGATTTCTACAAGTGAAAATAACATTTCTTTAGCAATCTAAATGGTCAGTATTTGGGTGGTGCATACGATAAAAATTTATTTGCTAAGGGAGTGAATTGGAAGACATGGCGTGGTTATTATTACTCTCTGAAAGATACTCATATGGCAATACGTCCTGTAAAATATTGATTTGCTTAATGTGAATATGTTACATAATAGTTGCATATATGAGTTATAATATATTTGAAATAAATGTTGAAATCATAATTACCTGTCCCTATATTAAAAAAAATAAATAAATATGTGGCACATAAAGCCCCAAAGTGCTCATTGGCCGAGCTTCTCTTCCAATACTGTTGTGCGTCTTAAAATTTTGGACAATATTAGAAGGGACCTACTTATTTTAGCCGGTTCCGAACGGCAGAACACTTGTGACATCACGTTTCCTGAGCTTTGTCACAGAGTTCTTTAAGAAGCTTTTTCATGGCAAGTTGTTACTGTCGGAAGAATTGCCAATTGCTTGCCGACAGGTGGGTACCGTTCGAAAGAAAAATCTTATCGTTATTAAATTTGTTATGCATCAGCCGGGGATTGAACCACGACCTACAGATCAGAAGGCGAACACACTAACCACTGAGCTACGGCACCCACTATATTAATTATGCAAATAAAACATCAATCTGCTTCGAAGGCATTATGTCAAATATTTGTATCTTATATTCAAAATAAAGTCAACTTTAAAAGCAATCTACATTTTTCGAAAATTTTCCCAAGATATTGAGGGTGTCTACGAATCTGCAAGGCTGACAAGATGTTCCCAGCTTTCAGAAGAAAAAAGGGAATTTGTCGGAATCTTGTTTGACAGAATTTTATCTGATGCGTTGGTGAATGAAGACAACCTTTCAAATTTCAAAATTCAACTCATATCCATTGAAAACCCGAATGAGTAATTGAAGCATTCAAGCCGTTCATGCCACCCGGACTTGAGGGTATTTTTCGCGCTCAACTATACAACTTAAAGATAAGAGTCATAGAACACCTAAGTATGATTTTCATTGGCTGGTGGATGACTTATCAAATAATGGAGCAGATTGACAATTGAATTTCTTTCAAAAGTAGTAACACATCACACCTAATGTCTTTTGATCAATAAGCCTTTCGTCTAAAGACATTAGAAAGGCTTATAGATAATAATTTCAGACAAATCATAGAACTGCCAAGTCAGTAGAAACAGCAGTGGTAAATATCATAGAGAGGTCTATGGAACTCAAAGACTACATGAAAATGCATGACCAGTCTGACGTCATTACAGTTGTTGATGCTGGTACCAAGATAGACGAATTCCTTGTTGTATCCAGTCTTAGATAGAAAACTAACTAAATATTACAAACAGATCCCTGAATTCCTGCAAGAAGGCACTGTGAAAAACATGGGACATTAAACCAAATATGAAGTACTGAATCTATACAGCTGTTGTCCTAACATTTGGACTCTTAGTTTGGTGGACGGCTCTGCAGAGAGCTTGTCATCATACCGAAATGTACAAAATGCACCTAATCCCACTGGACCTTTTTTTGTACACAATCTGCGGCCGTAACAAGTTTCGAGAGCACATTAATGGTTACAATGCCAAAGTGACCGTTGCTCCATTTTAATCTGATTATGATTGGTGGAGGGGTATACTCTGAATTATTTGGATAAGCCTCCCTTCCTGGTTGAACCGCCTAACCACTGCAGCGTATTTCAAGCAACATCAGGGAGAGTGACCGACAAGATAAGTGACCTCTGGATGTGTTCTATCACGAGCAAGACCGCGCAACAGATCTGGCCAAAAAACCACATAAAAAGTCTGCTCAGTTCAGATAGATTTGTATTAAGGATCGTGACAGGAGTTCTTACATACCACTGAGTTCTCGGCAAATATGCTCTAATAATAGGATTAGGTCATCTTACGAATGACTGGAATATTTAAATGAAAATTATGTAGGTATATTAATAGTACTTGTGCTCATTTTCAAAATCAAATTCTTCTAAGTTTGGCATATGTAAAAAGTGAGAGCGATGCTTAAAACAGCCTCGCTACGTCATTATAATGTTTGAACTTTTACATGTTAATACTTTGATAGACCGAAATTCCATAAAAAACTTTATCCAAATTCCTTTAGCTCAGCCGCTGAAACTGATAAATTCATGGCAACAAGTACCTACATCCATATTCCATATACTAAGAGACTGATAGGCATGTTATATCAGCATCTACACACACATATGAATTCTCAAAACAAAATATGAAAAGCTATTTAATATTTTTTATTTCATTTATCTTTCCATCTCTTATTTTCCATAAATACACCGAAGGGGCGACATTGGCACATTTTAGTGATTTGTTAACTGATGTGCATAAGCGTAAAATTCTTATTGAAGTATGTGACAGCAAACTTTTCATATTTTTCTTTCAACTTTTGTTTTTGTTTTTTGTTTTTTTTTGTTGACTTTTTACACCAAAAAATATGCGACCATACTAATACAAGAACATACATAACATAACGCAGATGTGGTGGATGTGTCTGTCAAAAATTGTCAACTTTTAAATTTTGAAATGCTATGAATTTTTATATGACTATATATCACTGAGCGAGTGTGAATGTGTATGTACATGAAAATGTGTTTTGAGAATGTATAGCACACTATATGCATACATAGATATATTTATGATTTGAGAATTGTATGTAAATATGCTCGACGCCATATTGTAATTCAATAATATTTATTGAAACGCTTCGACGCCATATTTATATTTATTGACGCGTTAAATTTCAATTTTACAATTGACATTCATTTTATTCGGCTATTTAATGTTTGGTTTGTCATATTTACATATTTACTTGTTTGCCCATTTCCATTGCTTTTATAATTTATCCGCGATTTTCATTCATACATTCTGTCAATTGGGGTAATTAGTAATAATTTTGAAATGTTTTATTTAAAATTTGTATAACTGTCATTTTTGATGTGAACAATAGCGAAAATAGACGTGTTTTTGATATAGAAATTTTTGTGGAAAAAACTTGCTCTAAAAAGGTCAAGGTCAGCCAAAAAAAAAGGTCAGTCAGATATCATTAAATATCCAAGAAGCATATTTTTTGTTTTTTTTTATTACAACATTTTATTTATAGAAAAATATTTAAAAAGTCAGTAGTTTGGCATAATAAATGTTAGCATTTTTTAAAAATGTTTTTCATTTTTTCTATGCGATAAAGCGGTATTTGTAATATATTCATAAATGCTTAGAAAGAAAAAAAAAACAAAACAAAATCATATCAGTTAGATGTATAACTCTTGAAGACTTGTTTGACCTTTTTGGTAATGAAAAAATGCACAAAACCACTTAGTAAAACGCAGATTGCTTTAAAAAGAAGAAGGCGAAGAATCTAACTAATATTTTATAATTTAATTTTCATTATTTTCAACAGCCATTTTTTTTTCATTTTAATTAGAGTACTCAATTAAAACAAACGAAAAAACATGCACTAGCACAAAAACAGTTAGGAAAACGCAGATTGCGATAAAAAGAAGAAAGCGAAGAATCCGATTAATATTCCCATCAATATTTTGTGATTTAATTTTGATTATTTTCAACAGTCATTTTAATTTTTTCTTTTCATTTTCACTACAGTTTTACTCATTTATAGCAAAAAACAATTAATTATTTAAAAAAAAAAATTCTATAATTAATTATCACATTAATGTCTCGATTAAAAAAGAAAAATTATTTTATCTTTTCAATAATACAAAATCAATAAATATTCTTTATAAAATTAATTACAAGAAAAATGAAATAAAAAAAAAAAAACAAGAACGTTGTCACTAATTGTATTATCCCATTTTACGGTACAAACTGTCACATAATTCATGATTCTATGTTTGTGGAATTGTTTGCCTAAAGGTATGCTACAATTATTTTTTGATAATAAAAAGATAAAAGAGGAAAATCAATCAAACATGTTTTTTCTCTCTTCTAAATTTACTGTCAATGTGATATATATTCTATGGATATACATACAAACATAGATATTATATATACATATGTATTATGTATGTACATTTCCAACCACAATTTTAATCATTTCAATTTATGGCTATTCCAAAAAATTCCATAAATTCTGTTACGATATAGATGTGCTTACATGGTATGTTATGTACTACGTTTCCATATGTACATATATCACATTTGTGTATGACATGCTTCATAAAATTTCATTCTAATATCTTATGCCTAAATTAGGTAGGTGAGAGCAGAGAGAGAATTACGAATAGTACTACAAACACTGTAACATATTCTATATATGGATGAAACATAAAGGAAAATGTTAGCAAATATTTAAAATTTGAAATGTTGCAATGACCAGTAAGTAGCAGGCATAGAGGTTAATATATTTACAGTTATTTAGAGTAATGAACAAATGAAGGACGAACAGACGGATGAGTTTTCTTTACTTCATAAGATTTTACGATAATATGATCTGATGAAGTAGTTTATTTATTCCTCAAGTTCAAAATTTGTGAAATTTTTTTTTATATTCATATTCCTTCTTTATTTGGTCATTACAAGCGATCAATTGTTTGCTAGCTCGTCTTCACAACATCCTGCAACGGACACTGAATAGAACACCTTATTAGCTGGACCGTGTTCTTTCATGCATTGGATATGACCTAACCTATACTAAATTATTTTCGGTACTCATCATCTCATTCTAGACTATCTTTCAATATAAATTAAGTCAATTATTACTTCAAAATTGTATGACTATATGACTATATGTGACTATATGTGACTATATGTGACTATATGCTTACATGGATATTTAATGCTAGAGTAAATACCAAAATTATTGATACAAAAATAAATATGAATATATTACCATACATTGGGAAAATATATGATAAATACAATATACGATAACAAGAGTAAACATTTCAAACACTTAGATACAGTCTTTGACATTGTACACTAACAATTTATATATATATGTTATTATATAAGTAAATACTATTTAATGGCACATAATTGAAAGGCAGCATAGTAGTAGTAATATCGATTCATATATGGAAATCTATTTACAAAAAATCAATTCAATTTTTGATTGTAAATGATTGGACATACACGAATATATGCGCTACCATACCTGACCATATAAATGTGGTGAGCCACAGGTGCGCCTTTTGATGCAATATTTTCTGTTTTACTATTACATTATATATCAATGCTTTTGTATACTACATATGGGAGTCTGTGGTAAGTTGTCATATAATTTAAATTTAATTTTGACTTAAAACTCTTCTTCGGTTCTGCATTAGAATAGTTATTTTTGCATGAGTTATTTGCGATTCTTTCGAGCGGTTAAAATGTGTGTATGGTTTGAGGAATGTCGGTAGGTAGGGTGGCTGTCCTGCGACGTACTTAGGCCATTTGAAGGCCCATTGTGATACCACTGAAGCTTATCATTATCTCAATAGAGGATCCAGTGGATTTAATGAACGAAATAATCATGGTTAGTTTTATATTTCCAACATCCGTGATTCCGAGCGTATTGAACATCCTCCTGCACAGAGCCATGCACCCCCATAGAAGGTGTTCTATGGTTTCTTCCTCTTCAACATCTTGACAGCTTCTACAATAGTTGTAAAAAGGTGACCCTAGTCTATTTGCGTGCCTAACGATAAGGCAATGACCAATTCGAACCTCAATTGTTCTTTTGGTGTCCAGCCTGTTACATTTCAAAAGTAGCTTAGTTCGACTTAAGCTTCATTCCCGCCACGTTAGCCTACTAGTTAAACACTTAGCGGTTTGTCTCTAACGTGTGTTGGCGACATCGATGGTAAACCTATCTATTAGCAACGTGTAAGTTGTCAGTGGCATTGGGACCAACGCCTTGTTCTGGTGTAGTGGCATTGTCGTACGTTGCCTTGCCAATTTATCCGCCTTGCAGTTACCCTCAATATTGCTATGGCCGGGTACCCAAGATAGAGTTATGTTAAAGTATTCCGTAAGCTCGGTTAATAGTTCATGACATTCAATCACTATCTTGGATGAATGTCTTGCTGATTGCAGTGATCTCAGAGCAGACTGACAGGAATAGGTGATTAACTCCTTGGAGTAGACACCCCGTTCCACTTGCCTCTGTAGTTTAGATCCGTCTGCTCCATCAAATATGTAATAGCTGAGGGGGCAATGGTACCAATGCTCCAAATATAGCCGGGAGACAGACACAAATTAATACAATTAGTACAAATAGTGACAAAAATGGTTGTTGTTCGATTTAATTCAACAATCTTGGTTAATAGTTGTAGCAGTACGGTGGGCCGTTGTTGGTTTTCCAAATATTTCAGTAACAATAGTAAAATTATTGTATTGATATATAGGCTGCCGTTCGGAACCGGTTAAAATAAGTAGGTCCCTTCTAATACTGTCCAAAACTTAACACGCACACTAGTAATGGAAGAGAAGCTTCGGGGAAGAGAACCTTCGGGGTTTTCAGTGCCACGGCTGGATAAAGGCTAGGTTATAGGTTATGTTATACTGGCTGGCCGAAGCCACACAGAGACCAGAGGTCCATAGCGATATCAGATCAGAATCCTAGTTCAGCGGTAGTAAGCATCACTCAGGATGGGCGTGTCATTTGCAAATCTTAGAAGGGACTCAAGTCCAATTTCAATATTACTCGATCCCTCAAAACTGCTAGCACAGAAATTTGTCAATCGAGATGCTCCAGGGTTTCTTTTGTATCCGACTGATTACATTTCCTGCAAGCCTCGCTGTTGATTAAGTTTAATCTATACGCATGACAGTGACCTGTTAATACACCAACTAATGTTCTGCAGTTCTTTCTATCGAACGATATAACAGATTCGGTGTATTTTTCATCGATTGTCTAGCGACTCTATAAGTAGTCAGTATGTGCCACCTGTCCCTCGCTATTCTTCTCATGTCGTCATCCAGTTGTTTGTATATCACTTGTACCTTGCTTATTTGATCCTCTGCAAGTCTTACTCCGATTTAAGTAATGTCATCAACCATTTCATTTCCCTGTATGCCCTTGTGACCAGGAACTCAATAATCACACAGGCTAAGATTGCAGGCCAGTCTGTCTAAAGCTCCCTTGCACTCTTAGACATTTTTGGATGATGAATAGCATGATTTAATTGCTGCTTGGCTCTCCACAAAGAAATTTACTGCACAGTTGCTAGTAGCGTCGATACAAGCAAGCTCCGCCGCTTTCTTGACGGCAAAAACCACCGCCAGGAATACGGTGTAGTAGTCAGGAAGCTTGAATGTCGTTCTTATGCAAAGTTCTGCACAGTATACGCCAGCACCAACTCCCTCCTCCATTTTGGAACCATCAGTATAAAAGTTGAAAGTGTTGCGTTTCGGTGCCACGCTTCTTCGCCAACCACCCTCTTAAATAACTGTTTTTAATCCTTTCCCAAAGCTCCCCGTTGGAATTATGTAGTCTGAACTAACCGGTGCATTCCAATTAATGGAGCTGTGTGCGAATGGTCTTCGAGTAAGTTGTCCAGTGACACATAGCCTTTCAGCTGAGTATGCTGCCCGATCCTTTGCGTAAAGGTCAATCGGGGGCAGTTTAAGAATGGCCTCAAGAGCCGCCGTGTTAGAATCAACATAATTATTTAACATATTTCCGCATAAAAAAATCTGAGAAAAGACGATTCTCAATTTGAGGCGATTCTAACTTTAATTTCAACTACGAGCCAATGTAGTAATTATCTTCTCTCTCCTACTCTCTCCATGCAACTAGAATGTATGTGTTTTTCATTTATCATATTTCTCCAACCTTCTTTCGATTGCCCATTATTATGTATTTTATTCTACAACTAAAATTTATTGTATTGCATAATAATTTCCCAAATGGATTTTGAAATTCAAGTCAAATGTAACAGAAACAGAATCAGGTATGCATATATCATATACTCAACTAACCTACTGGTCAAGCAATCTTACAATTGCATGTTAGATAGTGTAATGGTATAATTTTATTTGCATGACTGTGTATGTGCACATCTATACATGTAAATTCGGACACTTTATGTATGTACCTCCATACATACATACATCAAAACATATATCAAAATTGGTTCTTTTTATTTCATTTGTATGAAGTGCAAAATGAAATTGTATTCTCGATTGTATGCTGGAATGTATATGTAAGAGAAATACCCATTCGGTTGGGATGGGCTTTGTTTTTGATACATATGAATTCACTGACTGCTAATTTTGAATAAAGTGAAGCATTTCCAAAATTTTATTAATGTCATTTTTCGTTGTGTCGAGACTCGAAAAATTATTATTTTTAGGTAACTTATTAGTTGCCTCTTTGTTCTCGTACTGACAGCCATTTGCTGGTGGGCCTATTCTGGTTCGAATACTTTAGAGTTATTTTAATAACTTAATAGAAACCGATAGTTTCCTAATTCCCGAATTTCAGATAATTAGTAGAATGAGTTAAATAATATATTTTTGATCATACAAATATCGCTAACAATATAATATATCACTGACTTTCATATTTACTTTTTATAAAACGTAACCATGAGCATTTTCGAAAAATCGAAAATAAACTTTATCGTAAATAATTTGAAGAATCAGCCAAGGAATACCACAATGAGCCTCAATGCAATAAAATTTGCTGTCCCATTGCATGAGCTCTCCTAGACTATGAATCTTTCCTCTACATATGTGCTTCTTTTGTTGCATTTGTGAATTTATACAGCTCCTGTAACCACATTCTGTGACCAACAGTAATTTACTCAAAGTTAATTGGAAGAATTCTCTTTACCTTTGGCAACTAAAGAATGCTTCCGATGTTAATAAGTAAAGTATGATAACGAAAATCAAAAGAGAGTAGCTAGTATTAGAAACATAAATAAATTTCTTTAAATTAGAAATATAATTTTCTAAATTTATTTAAAGGTATGTTAATTGCAAAGTAAAACGGGAAAAAAAATAAGATAAGTGGTATCATGTTAGATATACAGGGTGAGTTTTTAACAAAAAGCAACACTGTTTTTGGCAGCTCAGCTGCACTGGAAGCCAATATTGAAGAATCAGTCCATCCAATTGAATGAATAAATATATTTGATTGAAAGAGGAAGACATGTTATTTTTAATTTTATTTATTTAAACATAAATCTAATGAATAAAAATTTCTCATTGATACGATGCAGAAATGCTGATATTGAAATTTATTCTTTTCTTTTATCAACTTCAAGTATGCTAAGTCAAAAGGTGCATCAATATTATTTTGTGGTATTACGTCCGAGCAAACCATCAATTAATTGTGGTTAGTTTCCCTAAATACCTGCACATACATTTGATGGATTCTAATTTATTATGTCCTTTTTAATGTCGCTTTGTCGTATCTTTTGGATTTGTGTACGTGCACATACGTGTTACTTCATAGCATACAAGAATTTGCCTCTTTTGATTGAACAATTTTTTCAAACATGTAACATACCTGCAATTGAAAATCGCATTTTTTCATTAATTTACCTTTTTGGTTTGGTTTGCTGATGAGCATTCATTTCTAATTTTAATTTTGTTGGAATTTTTTCTCATATTTCTTTTTTATTCTTCTTAATTAATTCTATAGTGAAACATGAAGGAATTAATACTGTGGCAAATAGATATTGACGTGTGTGACCATCGTGTATTTTATAATGTTTAACAAAATTTGGTTTTGTTTGGACATTTTAACGCATCACAGAAAGCATCACAAGAAAATCGCTTGAATGGAACAGTTGGAGAAGGTCAACCCTGCGGGAACTAATAGATATCAACATCACATGGGATGGTGCTAGAACAACATTAAAAAATAAGGAACATACTCGTTTATCGAATGTGCGTTTCGACATACGTTGTTCTTTTATATTTCTTCTACGATGCGATGGAGAAGCCTTGTGGAGGCCCTATGCTCCAATTAGCAGTATAAAGGAGAAAAAAAAACGTGAATATATTTAATTATATTTATTTAAAAATATTATTATACATTTCAGAATATTTAACAATTTTTTTATAATAACGATATATGTAACTGAAAAATATGCAAAAGGTGTATTGTATACAAAGAAAATTGACTACTACGACCTTTTACAGCCCTGGAAATTTGGTTTTTCTAAGATAGAGACATCATTGTGGCAAATCGGTATAAACATAACTGTAGAAAGAGCATAGGGAGCTGTAGCACAGAAAGTGCCCGGTAATAAAGTTCATGTATGCAATAATTAAATCTACTAAAGCTCTGCTTCCCAAGAATGGACGGGTCTACATCCCTGAAGCATTCGATCATGTGGTCGACCAAGGTCCATTCAACTTATCAAAATACGGAAATGCTTTGTACGAGAACAATACAAAGCATTTGCGTATTCTTGCCGCTACAACAACAACAACAACTAGGGCACTTATACCTTTCTTAGTAGTTAGTTAATTTGAGCTGAATCATTATTTGTGAAATAACACATTGGATTCGATATTTTCGTTTCAGATGTGTTTGACGGAGCATCAGTGAATGCTATTTTGTTTTGAGTTCAATTTCAAAATCAATAATTTTTTCATATAAATTAATGCTCGTTATCATGATGGATAATTTGGTAGAATAATTAATTGCAACTTGGTTTTTGTTGCTGTAGTAAATTCAATTTCATTCCAATCTTTCCAAGAGCAACAATTATCATCTAACCGATCATCTCTTGCCGCAGTGTGTTGAAACTAACTAATGCATAATTTCGTTTAGACCAGTGGCGCAGCCAGGATTTTGGCTAGTGGGGGGTTCAGATGAAAAAGATGTTTGAGAAAAAAATGTTAGTGAATGATTTATAAATATCTATATATTATTATTTTTCTTTTTTAATAAGTCGATAGATCCCCCCTGATGCCCTTCCCTGCCTACGCCACTGGTTTAAACTATTGTTATTCACGCTATCATTATATTTAGCAATGAAATTGTACACTTAAAATAGGATATGTTAAATTACGAATTTCATTGTTATTGACGAAAATACTTAATTTTAATTTGCATTTGCATTGATGTTGTATAAACAAAAATTGCGCGAATAAATGACATCTGTGTATATAAACATACTCGTACGTATGTATGTATTGATATGAGGATGAAACATATAATATACAATTATAATATACATATATGCTTTTAAGCTAATGGGCATGTGATACATTTTTCGAAAATTTCCGACCACAATTGTTTTTCCTCTCTTAAATTGAAATGTATGCTATACACTATGTACGAGGTCGGTCCCAAAACTACGCGACCTAACAAAGAAAACAACAATTGGGGAAAATTTTTCATTATTTCTCAACATAATCTCCTTTTAGCTCTACACACTTTTCCCAGCAATACTCTATAGCTTCGATACCCTGTTTATAATATGAACTGTCTAGCTCATTAAAATAGCCATCTACCGTAGACTCCACCTCTTTATTGTTTGCAAATCTTCTACCACCAAGCCATTTTTTCAAATTTGGAAATAGAAAATAATCCGAAGGAGCTAAATCTGGCGAAAAAGGTGCGTGCTGAAGCAATTCGAGCTTTGAGTCATTGATTTTGGCAATCGCAATAGCGGATGTGTGAACTGGTGCATTGTCTTGATGAAACAACACTTTCTTTTTCGCCAAATACGGACTTTTTTCTTTAATTTCATCACAGACGCCATAACCTTGCCCGCAGATGGAACTATCTTCGCCTTTTTGGACACGATTCTACCCTTTCAGACCACAGTTTTGACTGCTCCTTTGTCTCAGGTGTGAAGTGGTGTACCCATGTCTCATCCATGGTTAGGAATCGACCCAAAAACTCGGCTTTATTACTGTGAAACATCGCCAAACACTCTATAGAAACATCTTCACGACGTTGTTTTTTTTCTATTGTGAGCAAACGAGGCATCCATCTTGCACACAGCTTTTTCATCTCCAATTTTTCGGTCAATATACGATGTATAGCACTTTTTGAAATGCCTGTAATTTCACCTAGCTCACGCACCTTCAGCCGGTGATCATCCAATACCATTTTGAGGATTTTCTTAACTGTTTCTGGCGTGGCCACCTAAATTGGTCGACCACTACGGGTTCGTCTTGGCAACTCATACGACCTCATTTAAACTCTGCCACCCAATATTTTATGGTCGTAAACGAAGGAGCAGACTCCTCCAGAGTATAATCTAGTTCGGCTTTAATATTAGTTGGACTGAGATCTTTCCAATAAAAGTATTGAATTACAACTTTCGTCGTCGTTAACTTTCGATGGCTCAAAAAAAAAAAAAATACAAAAATGCTAACCAACATGGCGCCTTGAAACTTAAAACATATATTTTATAAGGTTGCCACTTGTCACAAAAGTAATTTTTTTCAAACTACTGCCGCCATCTATATGTTAGTTCGGGGAGTTCTGGGACCGCCCTCATTGATATATTGCAATAAAACCTTGAAAACTGTATAGATGAGAAAAATTATATTAAATTTCTAAATTTTTGTAAGCCTATGTTTGTAGATTCTATGTAGATCTCCATAAGATGTATTGGAATAGTTTTTTAAAGTCAAACTCTTCCTAACATATATCTGATGTGAAACTAGGTTTCTACAAGAACATAGAAATTATATACTTAATTTAAAATGATTTGATTGTAAAGTAATTCAAAACTACATCTGTCAGACTGTTTTGAAAAATTTACTCTACCAGTCAAGCTCAAAAGGTTTTGCTCTTAGAGTAATAGAAGTTGACATTTTGTGCTAACACAGAGATGTTTTTTTGAGAAATTTTAAATCTACTAATTACAGACTGGGGCCAATCTGTTACCATTTGAAAGAACAATATTTTGTCGTTTCGAAAACATACTGCTGGTTGAACCGGAAATTTAACTGACAAATGCTGTAGAAAATAGTGAGGTTTTATGTAGTTATATGTTAGCGTCAAGTTATGAACAAGTTGATGTGTAATTAGCTTATTGAAACTCGTATATGTTTCGAAACCATTAATATAAGTACCTAAAAGTTGCTATGGTTTTACACGATTTTAAGTAATTTCAGTACACTGATTTTTAAGTGTATATTAGACCTGTGTAATATATAGGATTTTTAGAAATTGCAAACATAAAAATTTTTTTTTTAAATAAAATGTTCAAAAATATAATTTAAAAAATCTCCTTACAGTCGGCTGGGGCCGACCAAACTATACCCTGCATATGTAGATTTATATATAAAAAGTTTACTCGAATATCCAACTTTTCTTTTATTTCCACTTTTCGAGAAACAATTTTTGCATATACTACTAATTTACACCCGAAATATGGTTGACTTTCACGAAGTAAAAGGATTTTAAGATAATTCCGAGGCTTAGTATGAGAGCTATATAAAAAGTGGGCGTGGCTTACCACTTTCTAGTAAATCCAATTAATTTTTTAATGTTAATCCACACCTTAAATTTGGTGTCCTACGTTGAATAGTTTCTAAGTTATGGTGGTTAAAATTTTTTTTTAATTTCCTCAACTTTGTATGGGAGCCCCAATAAGAAGTGGGCGTGGTACGCTGATTTTTCGCCAGATTATTTCCGACTACGATATTAATTTAAGTGTCAATTATGGTTATTGTAGACAGAAAATTGCCGAAGTTACAGCTGTTTCAATTTAAAATTTGTATGGGGGCTACGATAAACACTGGGCGTGGTGCGCCCATTTTCTGTGAGCCTAGTTGCTCGTACAATACTAATCCATACCCTAAGTCTCGTTGTCCTAGGCTAAATGGTTTGTAAGCTATGGAGCTTAACATTTTAGTTTAATTCACTCGACTTTGTATGGGAGACCCATGAAGGAGTGGGCGTGGCACACTGATTTTCTGTCAGATTTTTGCCGACTACGATATTAATTTAAGTGTCAATTATGGTTATTCTAGACAGAAGATTGCCGAAGTTACAGCTGTTTCAATTTAAAATTTGTATGGGGGCTACGATAAACACTGGGCGTGGTGCGCCCATTTTCTGTGAGCATAGTTGCTCGTACAATACTAATCCACACCTTAAATCTCGTTATTCTACGCTGAATAGTTTGCAAGTTATAACCGGTAACATTTTTTTTAATTTCCGCAACTTTGTATGGGAGACCCAAAAAGGAGTGGGCGTGGCATATTGATTTTCTGCCATATTATTTCTGACTACCGTGTTAATCTAAGTATCAATTATGGTTATTCTAGACAGAAGATTGTAGAAGTTACAGCAGTTTCAATTTAAAAGAAGTACAGACACTTTGTATGGGAGCTACGCTAGAAAGTAGGCGTGGCTCATCCACTTTTGGTGAGGTTATATAGTAGTATAATATAACTCTATGTGCAAAATATTGTTGTCCCAAGTGGTATATTGTGTGAGTTATAGCAAGTTAAAGATTTTGAAAATTTCGAGGTTAGTCGCTTTGAATGCTTGGTGTGGGCGTGGTTATTGACCGATCATGCCCAATATCAATCCCCTCCGTACCCTTGGATCATAGATTACTTATGCCAAATTTCATCGAAATAGCTCAATATTTACTCAAGTTATCGTGCGAACCAGCCAGGTGACAGACAGACGGACGGACGGACGGACGGACGGACGGACATCGTTAAATCGAAAATTTAATCGACGCTGATCACGAATATATATCCATGTCTATATCTCCGGAGATTCCTTCAAGTGGACACAAACATCTGACCGAAATGAATATACCATGCATATTGCATTATGCAGGGTATAAAAAGAAGAAGAAGAAAAATGCAGCTTAATTTAACTAAATAACTTTTAGACCCTTTTAAAAAAAGCAGCAAATTCCACTAAAAAATATAATTAATGGTTTTTATGGAAATTTTTGAAAATTATTTGAAAATAATTTGGCACATTTCATGTACTGAAGATTGTAAAAAATTAACACGAATTTTTTAACTAATCTGCTTCCAAAAACTGTAATACATTTTATTCAAAATTTCCAGAAATTTTATGTGTACTCAAAAAGACGTGTATTGTATATATGGACACCTCTAATTTACATACTTACATTGTCTTTTTTTTTTTGAATACAAATGCAAAATAAAATTGTATGAACATTTTCTTTTTAATTTTACACTTCCCTTTGGGCTGCCTTTCAGTTCTTTTCAGTTTCTTTTCATTTAGATTTAAGTTATTTTATTTTTTTTGTGTGTGAATATTTCTTATACATACCATACTGTAATTATCAGGCCTTAAGCCATATTTAAGTGCTGTGTTAGTTAGTATGTACAATAGTACTTTTTACTTTAACCATAATACTACTGTTACTGCTGATGATGGCGATAATGATGGTGATGATGTTACTGATGCTGGTTGGTACATAATGATGATGAAAATTAAATTAAATGGAATTAAATTACAACAACGGATATGATATAATTGTGTGTTTGTATGTATATTTGTGCCAATTTTGCGAAAATTTCAACAGCAATTTCAGTAGCAACAAAACATTAAAGTAAAATAATTATACAATTCATATAACCATCTAATGCATAAATATAGTATAAAAACTCGTATACAAATGTAACTAGAGATATCTACAGACAATATAAAACGCAAATTAATGAAAGAATATTTAGTTAAGTATCACATACAATGTAACATACGCCCATGCAATTTAAATATAAACCAAAATAATGTATATCTCTGGTTTATCATTGCTCTGTTACTAGATTACAACCTTGAGAAGTATAGAAAGAAAAGTAGACGCCACAGTTATGCGTAAATACATTAATGTTAATTTCTATTAAGGTATTGTTTTTGCTCATACTTTTTACACTAACATCTGTACTTCTTCTACTTATAATGATTTTTAATAGAATCATACATATTAAGTTATAAGGAAACGGCGCTGTATTAAAATAAGTCTGCCCATATACACGTTTAATCAAGAGATGAGGTCAGGAAGTAGTAGTAGCTAAGACTTGGAATGTTTTCACCTTAAAGTCTGACGCAACTAAAATAAATCTATTTACATTAACCGATTATAAATGTCAGATCTTCTCTGACACGATATCTTTGTCACGAAACTCATTCTAAGTTTCTTTCTGAACACATACAGTTTGTCAAGTCGAACTTAAGAAGCTTATTCATTCTTACTTACTTATGCCATATACATAATGCTGTTAGCAATTAAGAAGTTTAAATCAAATAGTCCTTTCTAATGTGTTTTGAGTATTGTTGTGTTGTGGGTGATTGCCTTAGACTACTGTAGGTCGTAGGCTCAATCCTCGGTTGAAGCACAACTTTAATATCGAAAAGATTTTTCTTTCGGACGGTACCCACCTACCGATAGACAATTGGCAATTCTTCCGGCAATAACAATTTGCCATGAAAAAGCTTCTAAAAGAACTCTGTGACACAGCTTCGAAATAGTGATGTCACAAGGGTTCTGCCGTTCGGAATCGGCTAATATAGTAACAATAGTACTGGAAGAGAAGCTCAGCCAAAGGACCCTTCGGGACTACAATTGTCACATATTTATTTATTAAATTTTTTTTTTGTTTTGAGAGAATGTTGTAGATTTTTCTGAATACATAAATCATTGTAGAAAGTCCATTCCAATCCAGAAAACTGGCAAATATCGCCAAATTGAGATTTTTCTCCCGAACTAAATGAATTACTACAATCGTATGAGGAACCTTTGGTGATGTTGTGAAATTAATTGAAATATCCACCACACTGCGTTGCGTTGCGCCTGAATAAATTCACTTGGTAGTATCTTGTTAACCTTCCTTATACATATCTCATAAAACATGTTGCAATAAACAACCTAATAAATTCCAATAAAAAATATGAATAATAACTTATTTTTACAGATTTACAGATAATATTGTATGATAGTATATAAGCATGTCTCAGGATTCGTTCGTGGATATTTTGATGGGAAATGTGATACCAGCACCTTGCATAAGCACGCTGCACTCAGCAGTATACTGGCCCATTTTGATCATGTTTCGCATTAAAAAGTGAACTCTAGTTAGTTGTTTTAGCTGCTGAAGAAGCTTAGAAGCTAGGATACCTGCTACTATTAATTCAAATATTTCACCGAGCCTCCTACGTACTTCTAAAAGATCTTAGAAGAGTGTTAGATTTTCCTTAATTTAGTTTGGGTCACGTATTGCTTATTGCTTATTATTTTATTCTATAATTCTCGATTTGATTTTCTATTTCTTGAAGTGGTACAAAATATCCATGACCTATTTTTCCTTCGATTATTCCGATCCAAGGCTAGCATATTCATGAGGTTTTTCTCTTATTGGAAAACTATTGTATATTATATTTAATTTAGCTAGTCACGAGCTTATAATTATGTTATTTTAACTCAAATGAAAGAAATAAAGGCAAAATGTAAAACACGAAGTAGAGTAAAAGATAAAAGAAAATACACCATCTTCAATGTTATCCTCATTTATTATGGACCATATTGCTATGTTGCTACTTATGAAGTAATTAGCGTTATTCCTTGTTGCCTACTTTTTTTAATTTCAATCTTAAAACTACTGTAAATTGATAAATAAAAGTTATAAATTGAAAGAACCTTCTCGTGGCTCTGCGTGTATTTTGAAATTAAGTTAACTAGTAATGAATGGTTTCTTACTTTTATTTGAGTTAAGCATAATTAATTATCAACTATAGTTGGTGAATTAATTTATATATAAACATATACTCGTATAGTGTCTAATGAACTCTTTGGTAGAGCTTCTCTTCCAGAATAATTGTGTCATTGCATAATTGCAGGGATGACGATCATAGAAGCAATTTTGTTCACGATAAGTGCTACTCTTTGTTATTGTTTTGATGTAAAAATTAATATATAGTTAAAATACTCTTTATCAAGAAGACTCATCCGAAATAAAATACTACTGATAGCAACTATACCAGCGATATGGATAATTACTAAACTCACCTACAGTATTCATTTATTTATTATTTTTTTTGTTGGGTATGTGAATTAGTAACCGGTCTTTTTTAGTGCTAGAAAAATCATTTATTTAAGATTCGGTAAAAAACAAGTAATTGAAAGTATTGTGCATAAGAAACTATGACATTTCCCCATTTTTCTGGCAATTTATGGATTCCAACTCAAAAGAACTTCGCCGGCTTGGCGGTCACAAAAACGAATCGAGCCAATTTTTGATTCCGATGACTGAAGTTAAGCGTATTTGATTAAGAGCGTTCTGCATGGACCGGAACAAAAGGTAACCTGAAGGCGCCAGGTCTGATCTATAAGGCGCGTGGGGTAAAACTTCCCATCCGCAGTTAGCAACAGAGTTTTTGACCGGAATAGCTATGTGTGGTCGTTCGTTGTCATGGTGAAAAATTACCGACTCATGTCTGGTCGCATATTCCGGCCGTTTCTCGATCATTCCTCTCTTCAACCTCATCAATTGTTGTCGGTACAGCTCTCCCGTAATGGTGCGACCAGATCCACTTGGTCGTGTCATGTTCACAAATCCTCGTCTTCAAACTTTTTCGGCTATCTAGAGCGTTGTGTGTTTTTGATATCAAAATCACCGTTTTTGAAGCACATAAATCACCCCTTACACGGTGTATTGGATAGAGAATTGTCGCCATACAATTCCACAAGCAAACGATGACTTTCAGCCGAACTTTTCTTTGGAAAAAAGTATCTTAACAATACTTCCCGCAAATGTTGTTTTTTTTGCAAATTCTCAAAATTATGACTAATTTTGACAGCCAGTGAGTAGACATTTAAAATGACATTTTGGACAATGATGTATGATATCGCGCGTCATACGTGTGGCGTCATGTAACGTAAAAGGCCGGTTACTAATTCACACACCCAATATATAAAACATATATCCATGTAGGAGGATATACCATAAATATATTGACTTTTAAAGCAATATTTTCAGTATCAAAAGTTTATATATAATTTATATAGAGTTCACCTAGTTACGCCTTAGCTGGGAATATAAGCGATGTCATATATTACTGATTATATGACTTTAATATGATATGAATTTCCAATTGTATTCTAATATTGTCCTAATTTTGTGTTGTGTTAAGAGCCATGACCTGTCATTCAATATAAAGTATACACACGCCATATACGAGTATTGATACTAAAATTCTTTATACATAGTATATATAAATATTCTCCTTCCATATCATTCATTTCTCACCTCTATTAACTTGTATGGGTGAGCGAGCATTGTGTTAAGTTCCGCAACCGCTTTATACTCGTACATACATAAGACTATGTGTATGTGTTTGGTGTGTATGAAACATGGTATTTCCAATGGTGATTGATTACAATGAAAATTGGATTTACCTCAAGATTTTCATTCGTTATGTGGCCGCAAAATGGTGTACTCAGGATTCAGGCAGGAAGAAGAGATATTTATTATTGACTTGTATCAGTCTTAGGGAATTATTTTCGTATAGACTTAACTATTGGCTATATTGGTTTGAACTATTGGCTATACAATGCAATAATACAATATGATTAAGACATATAACTATTTATTGTGTTTTCCTGTAAAAGTTTTGATCGTGAGTTAAATTTTACGTGATGTGCGATGATTCTTTTTAAAATTTGCTTTGGTATACCTATGTATCTATAAGGAATTATATATTAAATCGCAAATATATTAATCGAATCCGTTCCAAAAATTTTGTAATTTCAAAACTTCAATACACTAATGAAGCTTCTATAAAATTCCTCATTCAAAAGTGGTTCAAAAGAATTTGTATTTTTCCAATATTTGCCCATTTGATTTTTTTTTCCAATATCGCAGAAACGAAATCTGATTGAGTGATTAGCGTGCCCAAACTTCCCGAGAGAAGTTACTATCTATGCTGCAGCAAACCTAAACGTGATTTTGTCGAGTTGTTTTATTGTTGTATTGAGTCCTTTCAATATCAAAATGTGATATCAGATGTAACAATAATAATACGGATATTAATTGGACAAATCATCATCGTTTCCCCACTGAAACTTAGCGCGTCAATAAAGCATTTCCATCTGGTCTAGTTTTTTTGCTAATATCTTTAGTTCGTTCCACGATTTTCCGCATACGTCAATTTCTTTTTGTAGTGTTCTCCGCCACGTAATCTTAGGGCGACCCCTCTTACGACTTCCTCAAAAGCCTGTCGACAGACTTTCGTAGTATATTTTCGCAGTGTGTGGCCTATCCACACACCATTTCCGTAATTTGATATAATTGGCAATTGGTTCCAATTTGCATTTTTTATATAGCTCATCATTGCCAATGACATTTGGCCACCACACCGTAAGAATACGCCGTAGGCATCTGTTAAAAAAGCTTTTTTTTTTCGGTTAGATGATTGGTTACAAGCCAGGTCTCGCCTCCGTAGAGAAGTACCGGGATAACGTTGGTTTTAAAAAGCCTCATTTTTGTTTGGAAGGATATTTACATCGAATTCCAAATTTGGGGCAGCTGTGCATATGCGCCTGTTGCTTTGTTAATTCTGGCCAGAATATCTTTTTCTGTACTATTATCTGCGGATATTATACTGCCCAAGTAGGTGAAATCATCAACTTGTTCAATATACCTGCCACATAGCGACAAATTTTTGTCGTTCTTGGTGTTCATTTTCATTGTTTTCGTTTTGTCGATGTTGTTTTTCAGGCCAACCTTACCCGATTCGGCGCACAGATTATTAAGCTTTGCTTGCATACCGGACCGCTTCAGAGATAATAAGCAGATATCACCCGCATAAGCGAGATCTTCAAGATGTTCGCTGAAGTTCCAGTAGATGCCTGTTCGTTTAGCTTCTATGGATTTGTGCATTGATGTCATCAATAATAATAAGAAAAAGGATCGGTGAGAGTAAACATCCTTGGCGAACACCAGCGCTGATTGTGACGCTGTCTGAGAGCTCACCGTTGTGGAGTGCTCTGCACTTGAAGTCTGCATATTGCGCTCTAATTAAAGCGGTCAACTTCTCAGGAACTCCTCTAGATCTGAGCGCCTTCCAGATGCTTCCACGGTGTATGCCGTCAAACGCCATGCTGTAATCAACAAAAACAAGCTATAGAGTCGACTGCCATTCATTCATTAGCTCGACTACGATGCGTAGGGTATTAATCTGATCAATACACAGACGATTTCGACGAAAACTAGCTTGTTGCTTCCTCAGTGATTGGTCGATTTTCGATTTAATGCAGCTTAGAAGTATACCGGACAGTACTTTGGACATGATGGATAGGAACATAATTCCGCGGTAGTGTTTAAATTGAGAACAACAAAAATATCCTGAAAGGGACAAATTATTAAAAATTCTAGCATGAAAACGATATATGTACATATCTATTGTTTGTTGTTGTTGTAATAATAAAAAAATCAGAAAACTTAAATAAGAGAATATAATCAACAAAAGCAATAATATGTGATAAGTTAAAGCCCATGCGTATTAATGCAGATGGCATAAGCAAGTATGTAGTATGTACATAGAATCAACTAAGTGATGTAATAGTATATAATATTGAGGGCTCTAGAGACGCCTATATTTTTCTCATATTTTTAGCAACTCGCTCCTTTAATATGTGTTGTTCGTGATGGTGGTTGTGCTGCTGTCACTTAAGTAATATGTCAGCTGCAGAATTTATGTGTGAAATATAAAGTCTGCTCAAACATATTCTCACACATGTGTGTGTGTGTACGTATGTGTATTAAGTTCTTACAATTCTTAAGTCCATTCTTGACATCATCATTTGTTTTGTGCTTACAGTTTCCGTGCGTATACGTATGTGTGTGTGTGTATATGTATGACATAGATAGTTTCGATTTTTTTTTTTGGACAATGTTTTTCTATCATACATATTTTTATACCCTGCATAATGCAATATGCATGGTATATTCATTTCGGTCAGATGTTTGTGTCCACTTGAAGGAATCTCCGGAGATATAGACATGGATATATATTCGTGATCAGCGTCGATTAAATTTTCGATTTAACGATGTCCGTCCGTCCGTCCGTCCGTCCGTCTGTCCGTCCGTCTGTCTGTCACCTGGCTGGTTCGCACGATAACTTGAGTAAATATTGAGCTACTTCGATGAAATTTGGCATAAGTAATCTATGATCCAAGGGTACGGAGGGGATTGATATTGGGCATGATCGGTCAATAACCACGCCCACACCAAGCATTCAAAGCGACTAACCTCGAAATTTTCAAAATCTTTAACTTGCTATAACTCACACAATATACCACTTGGGACAACAATATTTTGCACATAGAGTTATATTATACTACTATATAACCTCACCAAAAGTGGATGAGCCACGCCTACTTTCTAGCGTAGCTCCCATACAAAGTGTCTGTACTTCTTTTAAATTGAAACTGCTGTAACTTCTACAATCTTCTGTCTAGAATAACCATAATTGACACTTAGATTAACACGTTAGTCAGAAATAATATGGCAGAAAATCAATATGCCACGCCCACTCCTTTTGGGGTCTCCCATACAAAGTTGCGGAAATTAAAAAAAATGTTACCGGTTATAACTTGCAAACTATTCAGCGTAGAATAACGAGATTTAAGGTGTGGATTAGTATTGTACGAACAACTAGGCTTACAGAAAATGGGCGCACCACGCCCACTGTTTATCGTAGCCCCCATACAAATTTTAAATTGAAACAGATGTAACTTCGTCAATCTTCTGTCTAGAATAACCATAATTGACACTTAAATTAATATCGTAGTCGGCAAAAATCTGGCAGAAAATCAAAGTGCCACGCCCACTCGTTCATGAGTCTCCCATACAAAGTCAAGGGAATTAAACTAAAATTTTAAGCTCCATAACTTACAAACCATTTAGCGTAGGGCAACCAAATTTAAGGTGTGGATTGATATTGAAAAATTAATTAGATATACCAGAGAGAGATACGTCACGCCCACTTTTTATATAGCTTCCGTACAAAGTCTCGGATTTATCTTAAACATTAAAACAACCATAACTTACTAATTAATACGTCTAGGTCAACCCATTGCAACCTATGTAGTTTAGTATTATAGTCAGAAATTGATCCTCCAAAATTGGTGAGGTACGCCTGCTTCTTAATGTAGGTCCTATACAAAGTAGTGGAAGAAAAGAATGGATATACGAGCAAACTTTTTATATATACCTCTACATATGCAGGGTATAATTTGGTCGGCCCCAGCCGACTGTAAGGAGATTTTTTTTACCTAACTTTTTCATTGTCATTCGCTCATGGTAGTAGGTAGTAATCTTCTGAATCCTATTTATTAAGTTCAAATTGTATACAATTTTGTTTTCACATTCATATTATTGTGTGTACTCTCTCTCTCTCTCTCTCTCATTCTCTATGATTAAACATGTGAGCAACACATTTTCCTTAATTTGAAAGTTGGTAAATTTGGTATAGATTAATTTGTTTTCTTAAGGATCGGTTATGCTGTAAAGCATAAGTATTTGCTGTTGTACGAGTAGAAAAAAGGAATGCCGAAACCCGGAAAAAATTAATTTAGACTAAGGTACACAGGTACTCCTGTAGGTCCATACATACCGACAAAATTGGCTGCAGTTCTCTTTTAAAATTGATCCTTGGTTTGATTTATGATATTTTCCAAAATACTTCGCCTTTAACGACAATCGCTTAAGAGTCGGTTTGATGTTAAAAATCTCTGCAAATATGATATCTAAGCTTAGAAACTATTGGGCACACAAGTATATTTTAAAGGATTTTCAACAGAGGTCATTCGAAAAATAAAATAAATATGTGGTACTTATAAGCCCCGAAGGGCTCTTTGACCGAGCTTCTCTTCCATTACTGTTGTGCTTGTTAAACATTGGACAGTATTAGAAGGGATCTACTTATTTTAGCCAGTTCCGAACGGCAGAACTCTTGCGACATCACGTTTTCTGAGCTTTGTCACAGAGTTCCTTTAGAAGTTTTTCCATGGCAAATTGTTACTGCCGGAAGAATTGCCAATTGCTTGCCGACGGGTGGGTACTGTTCGAAAGAAAAATCTTTTCGATATTAAATTTGTTATGCTTCAGTCGGGGATTGAACCCACGACCTACACATCAGAAGGCCAACACACTAACAATTGAGCTACGGCACCCACAGAGGTCATTAGTAGTATTAAATTGCATCGGATAATGTGGAAATGATATTCATATTGAAACGTCATCATTAGGCTATTGAAATCAGTAGGTATCATTTTATCAAAGTGCCAGCATCTTTTTTTAGCTCCTACTAAGTCAACTTTTGCGCCTATAAAACCCCATTCGCGAGAAGTTTTGCTTTTTTGTTTTGAACTAAAGGAAAATGCAACGGAAAGTAATCCCAAAAAAGAGCTTGCTGAAGCTATGGGAGTGACTCGACAAGCTATTTTATTATGTCTAAAGAATGTGATCCACAAAATGGAAAATTGGAATGAAACCAAGAGGCGTCGAAAGACTTTTTTGCATGTCTGAAATGCTAATTAAACGGCACAATGGGAAGTTTTTTTTGCATCATATTGTTATTGGCGATGAAAAATGGATTTATTACGACAACCCCAAGCGCAAAAAATAATATGTGAGACTTGGCCAACCAGCCAACTCGACTACGAATCCGAACATTTCAAGATGATGCTGTGTATATGTTGGGATCAGAAGGATATGGTGTATTAGAAGCTGTTGAAAACGGATGAAACCAATAAAAGGGAACGCTACCGACAACAACAACTCATCAAATTAAAGCGAGTATTGAACCAATACATTGGTGTAGGCTGGTGGGTCATCAATTTTCCATCATGACAATTCTTGGCAACATGTTGCAAACCTGAATGGAAAATAGCGAATGGGAAGTATTATCCCAACCGCTGTATAGCTCAGACATTGCCCCTTTTGATCACCATCTCTTTCGATCAATGTGATACGACTTGTCCGGAATAGACTTCACTTTGGTTGAAGGCATCAAATGTTGGGTCAATAGGCCCTTGGCTTTAAAAGATGAGTGGTGGTATTGTGTCGAAATTCGAAGATGAGGAAAAAGTTTTAGCTTCCGAAGGAAAATATTTTACGTAAGATATAATTGACCAATTATTTGTTTAAATAAAGCCAAGAAAGTCAAAAAAAAAAAAAATACGTTAAAATATTATACTTGTGCATCAATCATTTTTTTTTTAAATTAAAATCCATTTTCAATTTGATTATATATACGATTTTTATGCTACATGCTTGACTTTTCTTTAATTTCATGCTTTAATCTTCTCGTTTGTAGATATATAAATTATTATGTTTGAAAACTAAAAAAAAAACGAGAATAATAAGACAAAAAAAAAATCATTTATGTTAGATTGATTTTTCCTTAAATAATTATTTGCTTCATTTGTATTTGTGTGTATGAGTACATAAGGCGTCCAATATTTTGGGGTCAATGAAAATGTCAATATGTCAATATGAATATATGTACATACGCATGTGTAGACACAGCTATACAATAAACATTTGACACTTATTTGAGAATTTTCGCAATTGTATTTGACAGCATCACATTCTACTCAGACACTATGTACGTATATGGGATGAGTACTGTACATACATACATATATGTGATAAAGTAGTACTCATAGATTTTTCTACAATATTAAGTATCATTAATAGAATTTATTTTTTTTATGTTTACCCTATATTTACTTCATAAAGATATATTATATATTCGAATAACTGAATGAAAGAATTATTCTAAGCGGGTACAGCTTGAATATTTAAACGAATGAATCCTTTTCGAGTATTCTGTCAATGAATGGAAATGATATACATACTAGACACTCGACACATGTGTTTGTGATATGAATATCAGTATATATTTATTCTCTTAAAAATTGAAGTTGATGAAGTGTTCTTAGTCTTTATACCCGTAAGTATAAGTATGGTTTTGTAATTTGATTATATCAATTCATATGTATTTGATATGGCCTTTATTTAGTGTAATTTGACGTTTGAAACAATCGCATGTATATGTATATATATTCGTGATATGGATGATATAACTCGAATCTTTTCAGCAAAACAAATATTTTGTTTATTTCAAATGTCACTTAGCTGTCAGCAAGCAATAAGCAATTCTTCTGACAGAAAATATTTGTCAAAAGTGATGCCCCCAAGAATTCTGTCATTTGGAATCGGCTAATATCAGGTGTAGTGAAAAGAAATCTATTATTTTTTCAATAGATGGCTCTAGTAATCTGTATCTCGCGTTATATAAGTGCGATCGGATTACGCTAGATAAACTTTTTAGGCACTTTTGTGATTGCTTAACTCAGTATTGTTTGAGCGCGCGTCAAAGATGGACAGTAGTAAGGAGAAAATACAACATATTTTACAGTTTTTCTTCGATAAAGGCGAAAACACACTATCCAGACGGCTGAAAATGTGAATAGTGTTTATGGTCCGTCCTGATACTGTAACAGCCAATCACGTGCAATTTTGGTTTCGTCGATTCCGTACCGGTAATTTTTGCTGTCAAAGATGAACCACGCTCTGGAAGGCCAATTGTCGAAAATATCGATAAAATAATGGAAATGGTCGAGTCTGACCGTCATGTAAGCACTGTCCGTCTATTGCCGTTTGGAACCATTTAAACATGGCTGGATACAAAAAGAAGCTCGATGTATGGATGCCATACGAGTTAACGCAAAAAAAAACCTCATGGACCGAATTTCCATTTGCGAATCGCTGCTGAATCGCAACAAAATCGATCCATTTCTGAAGCGGATGGTTACTGGTGATGAAAAGTGGGTCAAATTACGACAATGTCAAGCGAAAATGGTCGTGGTAGAATCACGATGAGTCGGCGCAAACGGTGGCCAAGCCTGGATTGACGGTTAGGAAGGTTTTGCTATGTGTTTGGTGGGATTGGCAGGGAATCATCTGCATCTATGAGCTGTTCCCCTACGGCCAATCTCTTAATTCGGAGCTGTACTGTCAACAATTGGACCGTCTGAAGGAAGCAATCGCCCAGAAGCGGCCAGTTTTGTCCATTAGGAGAGGAATTGTGTTCCATCAGGACAACGACAGGCCACACACATCGATAGTGACTCGCCAGAAGCTCCGGGTGCTGGGTGGGGAGGTTCTTATGCATCCACCTTATAGTCCAAACCTGACACCACGGGATTACTGCCTGTTTCTGTCTATGGTGAATGATTTTGCTGGTGAAAAATTCGCCTCAAGAGAAGCTTGTGAAGATCGACTGTCCCAGTTTTTTGCCAATAGGGTTGCGAGGGTTTCTATGAGAGTAGCATTATGAAATTACCTTCATAATGGCAATAAGTTATCAAACAAAACGGTGCCTACCTAAATTGGATAATTCTAGCTATGCTAAATAAAACCTTCAATTTAATGGAAAAATAATGGATTTCTTTTTACTCGACTTTATATATGTAAGTCTTTTTCAATAAATTACAAACTTGTCACATACAACAATATTGAAGGAGAGAATTTTCTTTTATTTTCTTTTTAGAAAGAAAGCTTGTCTCCACTTGCCCCGATTGTGAAAAATATCGATACCTCAATAACATATTCTTAAATGTAGTCCATACCTCCCCCATCACAATGTAAGTTTAAAACAGAAGCGAAAGTCATAAAATCAAATAATAGATCAAATAATAATCCTAGACATAAAGTCAATATACACAGTACATATTGTATATGTGTAAGATGATCATGATATTAAACAATCTATACCAAATATTATAATATAATAGAAATTAACAGAGCTATGTAATATGTAAGCATAACCAACCCAGCTACCAACCACTTTAAAAGCAACCAAATAAATTAGATGTACACATTTAAAATTATGCTAGACATTTTATATGCGGCTTAACCGAACCTGACTTATGCAAATGAGTAAATCACATAGTTACATATGCATGTGTGTGTGTGTGTTTGTGTGCATGTTTTTACATCACGTTTGTGCAATTAAAAATTTAAATACAACAACAACAACAACAACATAAATGAATGATACTTTGTCAGCTAGAAATACAAACTTGAATGCCAATTTATAGGGAATGTTTAGGTGAAGCGAACAAACGTTGAATGACTTACCATATATGATAGGTAAAGTACTTCTACTACGCATAGATGTGTATGTGTGAGTACGTAGAAAATATACGTATATACTAAACATGTATTTTTGGTTGTAATAAAACACACCAACACAACACTTTCACGTTGCGTATAATTTAACCTAACCGATGATGCCATTGTTGTTGTTATTGTTGTTGTTTGTGAATACGATTTGTATGCTATGCCTACGTAGGCATTGAAAACAAGAAAGATGAGAGACAAATGAGAGAAAAGTGGTATTACGTATGGTACTTTTCAAAACTCATTAAACTTTTTGCGACAAAACATGATTTTCCACATCATAACACAACATTGGAAGCTTGCGAAAGCATAGATACTTTTATATACCCTCCCCCAACCTATGAATATATATACATACTTTCATTTCTCACTCCCTTGGGTTCATTTATTAAAATGCCGCGTCGGCATTAGCATTGGTTAATGTGGTAAATAGTTAGAAAAGCAAGTTTCAATGTACTTTATACACATATGTGTGTGTGTGTGTCTACGTTTATATTAATGTATATACACTAACATCCCAATAGGAAGTGTTAATGAAGAGTAGATCTATCAGATATGAAGTCATGTATGAGAGGACCTTTCGCAATTTTATTTAGCACAGAAATATGTTTCTGAATATTTCAAAGCCTTGTCTACGGTTTACAGGTCTAGTAAAAAGAAATTCATTATCTTTGAATTAAATTGCAGGTTTTATTTAGCATAGTTAGAATGATCCGATTTGAGTCAAATATGCACCGTTTTATTCGATAACTTGTTGCAATTTTGACGGTAATTTCATAATGCCACTCTCATAAAAACCCTCGCAACCCTATTGGCAAAAAACTGGGACAGTCGATTTTCACAAGATTCTCTTGAGGCGAATTTTTCACCAGCAAAATCATTCGCCATAGACAGGAACAGGTATGTAATCACTTGGTGCCAGGTCCGGACTATAAGGTGGATGCATAAGAACCTCCCAACCAAGCTCCCGGAGCTTCTGGCGAGTCACTATCGATGTGTGTTGCCTGGCGTTGTCCTGATGGAACATAATTCCCTTCCTAATGGCCAAATCTGGCCGCTTCTGGACGATTGCTTCCTTCAGACGGTCCAATTGTTGACAGTAAAGCTCATAGTAGATGATTCCCTGCCAATCCCACCAAACACATAGCAAAACCTTCGTGACCGCCAATCCTGGCTTGGCCATCGTTTGCGCCGGCTCACCGCGATTCGACCACGACCGTTTTCGCTTGACGTTGTCGTAAGTGACCGACTACGACACATCACCAGTAACCATCCGCTTCAGAAATGGATCGATTTTGTTGCGATTCAGCAGCGATTCGTAGATGGAAATTTGGTACATGAGGGTTTTTTGCGTTAACTCGTGTGGCACCCATACATCGAGCTTCTTTTTGTATCCATCCTTATTTAAATGGTTCCAAATGGTTTTTTGTGCAATGTTTAGCTCCTGGGCAATAGACGGACAGTGCTTACATGACGGTCAGACTCGACGATTTCCATTATTTTATCGATATTTTCGACAATTGGCCTTCCAGAGCGTGGTGCATCTTTGACATCAAAATTACCGGAACGGAATCGACGAGACCAAAATTGCACGTGATTCACATTTTCAGTCGTCTGTCTTGCGGTTTCGCCTTTATCGAAGAAAAACTGTAAAATACGGCGTATTTTCTCATTACTGGTGTTCATCTTTGAAGCGTGCTCAAACAATACTGAGTCAAGCAATCACAAAACTGCCTGAAAAGTTTATTTAGCACGAAATCCTATCTTTCTAATGCCATCTGGCGTAACCCGATCGCACTTACACACAACGCGAGATACAGATTACTAAAGCCATCTATTGGAAAAATAATAGATTTCTTTTTACTACACTTTATACAATAAAATAATTCCCGAACGATGATATGCTGGTAATTGTTGTCGTTTAAGTCTAGCATAATTTTAGGCAATTGCTCATTACTTTAGATCTTTACCTAGGGGGGAATTGTGGATTCTACCAAGCATGGAAATTACAACCGCATCACAAATTTCATTTGTGTTCTATTGATTTAAACTGGTTAGGTGTTTTTTACATCATGACTTACTTATGGTATAAATCTTAAAAGCTATTTTTTCCTGCTAAGTATTGAATGTTCTAAGTATTCGACTTTTTGAACATTGAATAGTCGTCATTCGTATTGGGACATTAGTTGTAAACAGCAAATTCGCCTATAAATTTAGTTTCACTATAAAATCACTTTTATATATTCATAGTTAAATTGAAAAATTTATGGGTTATATACCGAAATGTCGCCATTATTTGTTCTTAATAAAATCACACTACCTACGTAATACAGTTCTATTAAACCACATATGCAATCATTTTAAATTGTTGAATTTAATCAATCAATTTCTTTCAAAATGCGTGTAATTGCTAACGGAAATGTGTCACAATAAAACTGTCAACAATTAATTAAAACATGACAATAAGAATGTTATAGGACAAAATGTTATTTGGGTTTATTTTTTTTTTGATGTCACAAAATTTATTTCCAATACTTTCAAACAAAACCAAAGTGAAAAGTATAATAAAGCTTCTATTGATAAAGAATGTTATACACAAGCATTTATCCCTCCCATAATATTGTGGCTACATGTGTGTATTTTAACTCAAATTTCCTAAATGTGGGAGTATATGGTATGCCCTTGCGTATAATAAGAGTAAGTTATATATATGTGTAAATAAAAATAAATTCATGGATAAAAAGAAAAAACATTGATTTCAACTGTCAACTGTGCTAACAATCATTTGCTGTCTCTTACATAAATGTTAATATATGTACATTTATATATATAAAGATAATGATGATGATGATCATTGTGTTGACATTGGCCAAAATGTTGATTGACAGCGAATAAATGTTAAAAAGGAAAAGCATTGAATATCATTCATTTTCTTCTTGTAAATTTCTTTGACTATACTTGTTACTCAACGTCTGAATTAATGTTGTCTTTTATGGCAATATTGTGGCCTTAATACATACGTATTTGGGCTGGTTCTCAAACTACGTTATAAAATCTAACATATTCTAGGAATTTCACAAGTATTTTTGTTGCGCTCACCTTCTATTGGATTTGCTAATAAATACTAGGCTGAATTTAAGCAAAGTTAGACTCATGGCACCTGGGAGACTGTCCGATAGACTCTCCTGAAAGCACACGTGTGTTTTTGTGGAATGATGTCATGTCAACCAGACTATGATAGCGCAGAAAAGTGTGGGTCATATTCCTGGTTAGTAGAGTCGTAGGACTACGTGGGTTTCCATATCCCAATCTTGCTTCAGTGTTAGGTAGTATGAGGGCGATCCCAGAACTACCGGATGGCGGCAGTAGTTTAAAAAAAGTTACTTCGGTGAAAAGTGGCAATCTTATAAAACATATGTTTTAAGTTTCAAGGCGCCACGTTGTTTAGTCTTTTTTTGAAGCCATCGAAAGTTAACGACCTCAGTGAATTTGTAAACATGCGAAAAAAATTGATCACCGTTATGTAATTCAATACTTTCATTTGAAAGGTCTCAGTCCAACCAATATTAAAGCCGAACTAGATTCTACTCTGGAGGAGTCTGCTCCTTCGTTTACGACCATGAAATATTGTGTCGCACAGTTTAAATGAGGTCGTACCAGCTGCCAATACGAACACCGTAGTGGTCGATCAATTCAGGTGGCCACGCCAGAAACGTTTAAGAAAATCGACAAAATGGTATTGGATGATCGCCGGCTGAAGTTGCGTGAGCTAGGTGAAATTACACGCATTTCAAAAAGTGCTACACATCATATATTGACCAAAAATTTGGAGATGAAAAAGCTGTGTGCAAGATGGGTGCCGCGTTTGCTCACAATAGAACAAAAACAACGTCATGAAGATGTTTCTATAGAGTCTTTGGCGATGTTTCACAGCAATAAAGCCGAGTTTTTGCATCGATTTGTAACCATGGGTCCCAAACTTCACACTTGAAGAGTCGAGTCCAAAGAAGGCGAAGACAGTTCCATCTGCAGGCAAGGTTATGGCGTCTGTTTTTTGGGATGCTCGTGGAATAATTTTTAATGATTATCTTCAAAATAATCAACAGCGAGTATTATGCTAATTTGTTGCAGCGCTTAAGTGATGAAATTAAAGAAAAAAAGAAAGTGTTATTTATCAAGACAACGCACCAGTTCACACATCCGCTATTGCGATGGCCAAAATCAATGATTTAAAGCTTATTTGCCAGATTTAGCTCCTTCGGTTTATTTTATATTTACTTACTTACTTACTTACTTATGTGGCCATAACAACCGAATATCGATTTAGGCCGAAAATAACATGCTTCGCCAGCCATCTCTGTTCTTCGCTAGCTGGCGCCAGTTAGAAATTCCAAGCGCCGTCAGGCTCTCCAGTACTTGGTCTTTCCACCGGAGGTTTGGTCTTCCTCTTTTGCGTCGTCCTCCAGCGGGTTCCGAATATAACACCTTCTTAGCTGGAGCGTGTTCTTCCATTCGCTCGACATGACCTAGCCAGCGCAGCCGCTGGATTTTGATGCGCTTTACTATGTCAATATCGGCATACAGCTCGTACAGCTCATGGTTGTACCTTATTCGGTACTCGCCACCAACGCAAATAGGTCCAAAGATCTTGCGTAGGACTTTTCTCTCGAAAACTCCAAGTATTCGCTCATCCGAGGTGGAAATTGTCCAGGCTTCAGCGCCATATGTTAGGACAGGCATGATGAGAGACTTGTAGAGTGTAGTTTTCGTTCTTCGAGAGAGGGCTCGACTTCTCAATTGCTTACTCAGCCCAAAGTAACACCTGTTAGCAAGAGTTATCCTACGCATGATCTCCAAGCTGACGTCATTACTGCTGTTAATGCTGGTTCCAAGATAGACAAAGTCCCTTACTACTTCAAAAGCGTAGTTGTCAACAGTGACGTGCTGTCCAAGACGCCGGGACTCTTTGTTTGTTGACACTAGATACTTCGTCTTGCCCTCGTTCACCGTGAGACCCATCCGACGCGACTCTCTTTCCAACTCTGAGAATGCTGCACTGACTGCTCGCGTGTTCATGCCGATTATGTCAATATCGTCGGCATACGCTAACAGCATGACACTTTTGTTGAAGATAGTGCCATTATGTCGTAGATCAGCAGCTCGTATTATTTTCTCCATAATAAGATTAAAGAAGTCGCACGATAACGAATCACCTTGTCTGAAACCCCGTTCGGTATTAAACGGTGCGGAGAGGTCCTTCCCAATTTTCACTGCACAACGGGAGTTATGCAGTGTCATTCTACAAAGTCGAATGAGCTTTGCAGGAATACCGAACTCAGACATTGTTGCGTAGAGGTAATCCCTTACCGGACTGTCGAAAGCGGCTTTATAATCAACAAATAGGTGGTGTGTGTCGATCTGTTTTTCTTAGGTCTTCTCCAGGATTTGGCGCAGTGTGAAAATCTGGTCGATGGTGGATTTACCAGGTCTGAAGCCACACTGATAAGGTCCAATCAGGTTGATGAGCATAGGCTTCAACCTTTCACACAGTACGCTCGATAGAACCTTGTACGCGATGCTCAGGAGACTTATTCCACGGTAGTTGGCGCAAATTGTGGGGTCTCCTTTTTTATGTACAGGACAGAGAACACTGAGCCTCCAATCATCAGGCATGCTTTCATCCGACCATATTCTGCTTATGAGCTGGTGCATGCGGGTGAGCAGCTCATCGCCTCCGGTCTTAAACAACTCGGCAGGCAGGCCATCAGCACCTGCAGCTTTGTTGTTCTTCAGCCTTAAAATGGCCGTTTCAACCTCGTCATAGTCGGGTGGTGGAACATCAACACCATCATCTGTAATTGGGGTTATCGGGCATTCTCCTCCACTGGCGGAATTGTTCGTAGCATCGCCATTCAGTAACGTGGAGAAGTGTTCCCTCCATAGGCTCAGTACACTCTGGACATCCGTAACCAGATTCCCATTTCCATCACGACAAGAAGAGGCTCCGGGATTTAAACCTCCACTCAGGCGCTTGATCTTTTCAAAGAATTTTCGAGTCTCATTCTTGTCGGTACACATCTCTATCTCCTCACACTCGCGTCTTTCCAACTCCCTCTTCTTGCGCCTGAAAACACGTCTCTCTGCACTCCTTTTCTCTCTATACCGCTCCTTAACAGCTCGCGTTACGCCTGCACGCAGGGTTTTTCTGTAGGCGGCGTCTTTCTCTGCGGTAGCGTCGCGACACTCCTGATCATACCACTCATTCCTCAGAGGCCGGTAGTAACCGATTACCTCCTCGGCAGCAGTAGTCATGGAGTGGGATATATGTGTCCACCGTGTGCATGTATCATCAAGTGAGGGAGTGTTCTGCATAAGCAGATCCGATAGTCGAGTGGAAAATGCATCTGCTGTCTCTGGTGATCGCAGCTTCCTGACGTCGAGCTTTCTCTGTGTGGGACTTCTCTTGTTATTTGCGACACATAGGCGTGTGCGCACCTTAGCTGCAACAAGGTAGTGATCCGAGTCGATGTTGGCACCACGGATCGATTTCACGTCCATCACACTGGAAGCATGCCTTCCGTCAATCACCACATGATCAATTTGGTTTCTTGTACGTTGATCTGGAGACAGCCATGTCGCTTTGTGGATGTCGAGATGCTGGAATCTGGTACCACCAATTACCATGTTTCGTGCTGCGGCGAAGTCGATCAGCCTCATTCCGTTATCGGAGGTGTTCTGGTGGAGGCTGAATTTTCCGACAGTTGGACCAAAGGTACCTTCCTTGCCCACCTTCCTTGCTGGCATTAAAGTCGCCAAGCACGATTTTGATATCGTGGCGGGGGCAGCGGTCATAAGCTTCTTCGAGGCGCTGAAGAAGCTCTCCTTGGTCACATTGTCCTTCTCATCCGTCGGAGCGTGGGCACATATAAGGCTGATGTTGAAAAATTTTGCCTTGATGCGGATTGTGGCCAGCCGTTCGTTCACAGGCGTGAACTGTGAGACAAGATGTCGTAGTCTCTTGCTGACCAAAAATCCACATCCTAATTCGTGCCTTTCAGCATGGCAACTGTAGTAGATGTCACAGGACGCTCTTTTGGAGCAGCCCTGTCCTGTCCATCGCATTTCCTGGAGAGCGGTGATGTCAGCTCTGTATTTTTCGAGGACATCTACCAGCTGGATAGAGGCACCCTCCCTATAAAGGGATCGGACATTCCAGGTGCATATCCGTAAATCGTGGTCCTTTTTTCGTTTGCGGGGGTCATCAACAAAAGCGGTAGTCCTTATCTGAGGCATATTTGTTTTTTTCATTGGGGTTTTTTATGTGGCGGGTCCCAAACCCAACGCACAACCTCTAACCGAGGAGATTTTATATTTACAAATTTGAAAAAATGGCTTGATGGTAGAAGATTTGCAAACAATGAAGAGGTGGAGTCTGCAGTAGATGGCTATTTTAATGAGCTAGACAGTTCATACTATAAACGGGGTATCGAAGCTATAGAATATCGCTGGGAAAAGCTAAAAGGAGATCATGTTGAGTAAGTAAGAAAAATTTTCCCAAATTTGTTGTGTTTTCTTTGTTAGGTCGGATAGTTCTGGGACCTCCATGTTAGCAGCGTAGTAGTAGCTTAGTACTCGAATTTGTTCTCCATTATTAAGAAATAATTTCATAATTTTTTTTTACAATTACATTACTAATTTATTTTAATAGAAGAAACGATTTTAACATTAACTCTTGATAGTTAAAATATGAAAATGGAGAAAATTTTATGTGCCAACTTTGCTTAGGGGCCATGCTAAACTTCTGAGTATCGTCTTAATTTTAGAATATCGCTATAATCTTCTAATTTCCCTGAAGTATGATGCCTTCAGGGTTGCTTCTACCGATCATGATGGTCTGATGGCCTAATGGAAACTGGAAGTTTACAGAGTAACAATGTTGCCACAACTACAGACTTGATCGATTGCGGCTCTTCAGAATTAAATTTTAAGTAAATTTCTGGACATACAATGAAAAAGGGCTTCTAATAATTTTATTTTGAGTACTTATTTGTTTAATTGAAAGGAGCTGAAAGACGAGCTTCTCATTTCAACAAAAACACTTCTTAATCTCACCATGGGTTTCCAACAGTTCATCAAAGTCGACAAATTTTCATAAGAATAAATATTCGTGAAAAACATTTTAAGATGCAAAGATTTCAGATTTAACATCAGTAACCTAAAGTTGAGAAGTACACGAAATTTCAGTGAAATAGAAAAATTGCAATGTAAGGCGCTGAGGTACCAGTTGTTCCTAGCTATTGCACCCGTTATGCAACTGTGCATTGTTGAAAAGTACTAATGTAATAACATATTATAGTTTTGTAGAATATTATTATCAACAGTATAAAAAATTCATAGAATAGAATAATTGCTGATAGAATCACATAAAAGCATTTCATATTGATTAATTTCAATTAATTCTGATCAAGACGGTGATCGTGCGAACAACAACATGTACCGTAGACTAATTGAAACTCTATCAATTGTACTAATACTTGTAATCAGATTAAATGCTACTGATGCAGTTGAAAATTCCACTTTTGGTCATTCGAATGATGATAGCATGTTGAAGGAGATTTTGCATAAAATCGAATTAATGGATATGACCAATGTTAGGTAAGTACTTATGAATTGTATATAATGCTAAATAACATTCAGATATTAGAATAATATGAAATCTATATATTCTTACTATAGAATCGAAAGAGAGTTGACGGAAATTAAGAATTACCTCGTTGAGAGTCTTAACAAGGATATACGACCACCAAGATCTGAAAATATAACCTTAACGGATGCTTTGAGGAAACATCATAGTGTCACAATGGATATATGGCAATCACAAAAGGATATTCTACTGCAGGAATTTAAGCATATTATGGACCAAATTATAGATCGATCCAAAGGGGAGAAATGTATGCCTTCTGAAGACGCTGAAATATCAGACTATCGTCTAAAATTGCCTCGCAACTGTGCTGAAGCCTTGAAATATGGTGGAAAAAGTGGTATCTACAAAATATATTTACGTGAATCCGATCTGCCACCATTTAACGTATACTGCCTCGAAGATCCTAACGGTGATGCACCATGGTTGGTGATCCAACGTCGTAAAGATGGTTCAGTTGATTTTTATCGAGATTGGAAAGATTATAAAAATGGTTTTGGAGATCAGAGTGGAGAATTCTTTTTGGGTTTGGAGAAAGTACATGCCTTAACATCGGCACAACCACAAGAATTGTGGATTGAAATGAATGATTTCAGTGATGAATCACGCTTTGCAAAATATGATTCCTTCCGTATCGGCGATGAGAATTCTAAATACATGCTTGAGCAATTGGGGCAATATAATGGCAGCGCTGGAAATTCACTTAGGTCAAATGATGGTCAAAAATTTACTACAAAAGATTCAGATAACGATCTCGCAGAAGCACATAATTGTGCTGAATTGTATATGGGAGGCTGGTGGTATATGGACAATATTTATAAGTGAGCACTATATGTTTCTTCAGTAATACAATATATTAAAATAAATATATGTAAATATTTAATATTTAATTTGCAGCAATTTGAATGGATTATATTTGGGTCCCTTAAACTGGATCGCACCAAAAGGTCAAGGAATTACCTGGTATCCTTGGCATAGTGGTTATTATTCTCTCAAAGATGTTCACATGGCTATACGTGACAGAAAATAAATGAATGGTTTAAAATAATTCATTCAAGTTAAAATATGAATTTAATACATTTATACTAAATGTGAATATTTGGAATTCAGTTATAATTCATGTGAACTCCATACTTCATGTGGATTTAGTGTATCGACATACTGTAATTATTGTGATATGAAATTAAATTAATAAAATATACCTACATACACACTTATTATACATACGTACATATTGTTTTAACTGCCAAGCTAAATTCGCAATAATCAACTTTTGATGAAGAAAAAAACCTGCCTGCACATTACGCATCCGGACGCCTCTTTCTACACAACTTGTGGGTCTTTATTGGCAAAAAAAAGGTATATTAAGAACATAACACACAGAAGTCGAAATCGAAGGCCACGACTTTTTACTGCTGTGGTCCTACGAGAATACGCCCAGTCTAATAGTTCTACTCACCAGAATCAGCTTTTGGCTCATATAACTACTTAAATCTAGACTTATTTGAACACTAAAATATTATATGTTCATTAGGCCGTACTACCTTACAGGGGGGAAAAAAATTGCGCCGTACACCCCCTATCAATCAATCAAAAGAGAGCGTGACGTTGCAACAAGAACATAATCCTTCTTCATCAAGTGGACCACGCGAAACCAGATCAAGGTCTGTTAGAGGATATGAGCCCTATAGCTGACACCTCTGGGGCCAACCACAAGTGTTACGGACACTGCGACCAAACGAGATCTTTTGTACAGAAGCCCGAGTACGACACTAGAATCTCCTCTATCTTTTTAATGAAGGATAGAATTGGTTTTGTCAAATTTTTGATGATTGAAGCTTGTGTTGGGAAACTCAGCTGAAAGTGTTTGAGGCGTAGTCTGGCCAGGGCCGGACATTCACAAAGAATGTGGATTGATGTTTCATCCTCGTCCAGACAGAATCTACACTCCGTGTCAGAGGATAGTCCCATTTTGTGAAGGTGGTATTTTAACCAGTTATGTCCTGAAAGATAGCAGGTTAGCAGACATAGGTTTGTTCTACTAAGACTAATTCTGTCAAAAGCTGGATTAAAGCTGATGAGAGCTTTCGCTTGGCGAAGACCCGTCGAATTTGTCCATTGTAGAAGGCATTTGTCATGGTAATGTTTTTCTATCATTGCTTTGGCCGATGCCTAGCTTATACCGCACTAAGGCTCAGGGCCCGTCAGTGGAGAAGACGAGCCAGCTCTCGCCAGCTCGTCCACCACTTCATTGCCCTCAATTTCTTTGTGCCCCGGTACCCAACATAATATGACCTTATTTCGCATAGAGAGTTTTTGTAGGATATGAAAGCATTCGGTGACTAATTTTGAGGAGAACTCCCAAGAGGAGAGAGGCAGCTTGGCTATCTGAGCAAATAATAATGCGCGCTCCTTTAGCCCTTTGTCATGTATATGACGTGCACAAAGTTCTATGACATGTATTTCTGTTTGGAAGACAGTTGGCCACGAGCCCATTGCGACATATATGCGAGTATTAGGACCTTATATCCCGGCACCTGTACATTCATCTGTCTTCGATCCGTCTGTGAACCAAACGTAATTGTGTTTTAAAGGTATTATCCTGTTATGCGTTTTCCATTCCAGTCTGTCTGGGATGATTGTGGAGAAGCGCCTGCGATAGCGTAGTTCTAGAGGCATGAAATCTGAGTTAGAACATATTTCTATATTTGGTATATTTTTTATGATTGTTTCGTGTCCACTTGAACTCGAAGTTGAATTGTCGAAAAGGTTCATGCTTATTCACCAGACCTGGCACCTTCTAACTATCACCTGTTTTAGTCGATGGGTCACGCGCTCGCCGAACAGCACTTCGATTCGTATGAAGACGTCAGCAAATGGCTTGACGAGTGGTTTGCCTCGAAAAATGAGGAATTCTTTTGGCATGGTATAGACAAATTGCCCGAGAGATGGGAAAAATGTATAGCTAGTGAGGGCAAATCCATCAGATTTGGAGCTTTGGCACAATTTTTTTACAGTGGCGTCGCTGAAACTATTGAAAGCGTGAAGCTCAAAGGCTGGAACGTTCATGGGTATCTGGGTCTACTGTAAAGATATTGCCAGTAGTCGATACTTTTAGAGCTGTATCCGACAATTGCTTAATTAGAATATCCATATGTTGTATATATTGCATATATATTGTATACATAATTCAAGAGCTGCCAGCAACATAGAGTTCGCATAGTACAGGTCAAACTCCTCCTCGATCATGCACCGTTGGCGTATGCTCTTCCGTATTCCATATTGTGGAATTTTAATTAAGTGAATGTCCTTCTTATCGTTCGACTACCGTAATTTAGCAGTACATTGTTGTATTTTCTAATTGTATACCATTATTGCAAGAATATAGTAAATCGGAACATCAACAATAACCAAAACTAATGTCAGAACCGTTGCGATATCATCATTTCTGAGCTTTATCACAAATCTTGCCTTTTCAAATAGCAAATTTTCCCATTAAAAAATTGCAAACATCGCAAGAAGAAACTTCAGTCTTTCAAATGAAAAAAAAGGGGAAAATTCGGTTGAGTTAGCTGAGGAGCGAAATTCGAACCATCGATTATATGCACAGAAGCTCAATGAGTTAACCACTAGTTAAACTAAGCTACGCTACCTGGTATGAAAATACGCTTTGTTGAAGTGTACTAATATAATTATAATTCTATAGAATATTATTATCAACGGTATAAAAATGCATAAATTCTATAGAATAATTGCTGATAGAACAACATAAAAGCATTTCACATTGATCAATTTAAATTAATTCTGAGCGAGTCGGCGAATCGGACAAACAACATGATGTGCCGCAGACTATTTGAGATGTTATCAATTCTACTTATATTTGTAATCAGATTATATACTACTGAAGCAGTTGAGAATTCCACTTCTGGTCATTCGAATGATAATAGTATGTTGAAGGAGATGATGCATAAAATCGAGTTAATGAATGAGGCCAATGAAAATATACGTCTGAAATTGGATTTGACCAATGTTAAGTAAGTATTTATGCCAATATTACGATAAGATGAAATGTTTAAGCACTTTCTATAGGATCGAAAAAGAGTTAACGGAGACGAAGAACTACCTCCTTGAGAGTCTTAATAGGGATATACGACCACCAAGATCTGAAAATATAACCTTAACGAACGCTTTGAGGAAGCATCATAGTGTCACAATGGATATATGGCAATCACAAAAAGATATTCTACTGCAGGAATTTAAGCATATTATGCACCAAATTATAGATCGAGCCAAAGGGGAGAAATGTATGCCTTCTGAAGACTCTGAAATATCAGACTATCGTCTAAAATTGCCTCGCAATTGTGCTGAAGCCTTGCAAAATGGTGGAAAAAGTGGTATCTACAAAATACATTTACGTGAATCCGATCTGCCACCATTTAACGTATACTGCCTTGAAGATCCTAACGGTGATGCTCCATGGTTGGTGATCCAACGTCGTAAAGATGGTTCAGCTGATTTTTTATCGTGATTGGATAGATTATAAAAGTGGTTTTGGAGGTCAGAATGGAGAATTCTTTTTGGGTTTGGAGAAAATACATGCCTTAACATCGGCAAAACCACAAGAATTGTGGATTGAAATGAATGATTTCAGTGATGAATCACGCTTTGCAAAATATGATTCCTTCCGTATCGGCAATGAGAATTCTAAATACAGGCTTGATCGATTGGGGCAATATAATGGCAGCGCTGGAGATTCACTTAGGTTAAGTGACAGTCTAAAATTTACTACAAAAGATTCAGATAACGATCTCGCAGCAGAACATAATTGTGCTGAAATGTTCAAGGGAGCCTGGTGGTATAGGCGCCATGTTTATAGGTGAGTATTTTATGTTTCCTCAGTAATACAATACATTGAAATAAATATATGTAAATATTTAATATTTAATTTACAGCAATTTGAATGGATTATATCTAAATGGCCAATACTCGTACGAACAAGGAGGTCAAGGAATTATCTGGGATCGTTGGCATGGTAGTCATTATTCTCTCAAATATATTCATATGGCTATACGTGACAGAAAACAGAACGAATGATTTAAAATAATGTTGAGTAGTTAATCTGTGAAATTGGATCGTATGGAATTCATGCTTTTTGGATTTTTTCCTAAATATAGAAATTCGTATTTTTCAATCTAAAGTTAAAATATGGATTTAATACTTTTATACTACATAAATGAGAATATTTGGAATTCAATTATAATTCAGTAATTGTTGTGATATGAAATTAAATTAATAAAATATACATACACGCATATTGTACATATGTACCCATTGTTTTTTACTACCAATAACCAGATTTTGATAAAAGAAATCGTTATGGCTGATACAATACTAGTTTACATCTCAAACATGATTACTAATGATTTGTAAAATTTACATTGAAATCAAAATATTATCAATAATTCATATTCGCGAAAGTCACCAATAAGAGTGGACGTCTTTCTTTTGATTTTTAGAAAAAAAAAAAAAAAAAAAAAAACAAATAAAATAATATCGTTTGCAAACAATTTGTTTATAATATGAGTGTTCAGCGCTCTCCTCCCCGGCAACGGCAATCGCCTATTAATGTGTGTGTAAACAATAATTTGCAATCACCCGCGCAAACCCCCGCGATAAGTGCATTATCAAATAAAACAGTTGATACACACTGCACAAGTGAAAGTAACAGTGCAAATCTTTTGCCTGCACATATTAAAAATTCATCAAATTTTGCAACAACAATAAATACAGACAAAAAAAATAATTTGTTCTATCGTGATATACTCTCTCCCTCTATACCGTGGAGTGTACAATGTGCTTCTCCTGCTGTAACACCAACAGCTACAACATCAAAGCAATCAAATAACGGCACTTCTACTGAAGTGCATGACCCAGTAGTTAAAGCAACTAGTGCGATGACTAATAAAGAACCAGTTGCTGTTCAAACTGGTATTGATCGCTACATTACTGTAGTAAAGCGAAAGAGAAGTCCGCAAAATTCAAAACAAATGAATTCAACAAAAATTCAAAAACAGAACACTGTCCCTATTAGTTCGGAAAATAGATACGCTCTGCTTTCAGGTGATGAAAGTGACGAAAATATTATCTCCAAGAAAAATTTCAAACCCCCACCCATTTTCTTGAGAGAACGCAACTCAGATAAGTTGATTTCTAGAATTACAAGTCTTATAGGACCAAAGAATTTCCATGTTGTTCCTATTCGCAAAGGCCAAATTGAGGAAACCAAAGTGCAAATCTACAGCGAAACTCATTATCGCAAAGTAATAGCGGAATTTGATGCTGTAAAAAAGAATTACTACACATATCAGCTAAAAAGTAGTAAGGGCTTAATCGTTGTACTCAAAGGCGTCGAACCCAACGTTGATATTAACGAAATCAAACTTGCCCTTCAGGAAGAAGGGTTTCAAGCCAAAACAGTATTCAACATTCTCAACAAGAGCAATATACCTCAACCGTTATATCGTATTGAGCTTCAGCCTGAAACAAAACCCCTAAAAAAAGGTGAGGTACACCCCATATATAAAATTCGATATTTATTGCATCGCAAAATCACAATCGAAGAACCCCATAAGAGAACTGGACCTCCTCAGTGCAGCAACTGCCAAGAATATGGACATACTAAGACATATTGTACCCTGCCAGCTGTTTGTGTGATTTGTGGAGATCTCCATAAATCAAACATATGCCCAAAATCTAAAGACGATGCTAGCATGAAAAAATGCAGCAATTGTGGAGGTAATCACACTGCAAATTATAGAGGTTGCCCAGTATATGCAACCCTAAAGCTAAATTTCTCCGCTAACAATCAACCTCTAAAACCAGTTGAGCAAACTCAGATAGCCAACTCAAGTAAGAGACAAAATATTGATGCAACACAATTCTTCTCTGCAATCCCAAACAAGAATCAAACCAATTCATACGCTAGCGTGTTAAAACAAAACCTACACCAACAAAGTAACGTAAATAATGAGCAGAAACACTCACTGCCAACCCAACAGCCAAGTACTCTTGAACATTTGCTTCAAACATTAATTCAGAATATGAACCAATTCATGAACTCAATGCAAACAATGATGCAAGAAATGATGAAAAATCAATCGATGTTACTCCAAACATTGCTATCCAGACCATGAGTTGTCTCAAGATATGCCACTGGAACGCCAACGGCTTAAGCCAGCACCGTTTGGAGCTAATTCAATTCCTTGAATCCAACCAGATCGACATAATGATGATATCTGAGACCCATTTCACTGACAAAAATTGCTACCAAATACCATATTACAAACTGTACACTACAAATCATCCGCATGGTAAGGCACGCGGTGGAACTGCCATATTGATAAAAAGCAGAATAAAACATCATGTTCTCGAAGATTTCAGTAGCGTCTACTTGCAAGCAACATCTATATGTCTGGAAGAATACATCTCTAAGCTAGTAATATCTGCGATATACTGTCCCCCAAGATACAGTATTACCGAACAGCAATATAAAGAATTTTTCTCAACTCTTGGTAGCAAATTCTTGGTTGCTGGCGATTTCAACGCCAAACACACTCACTGGGGCTCCCGCTTAATAACTCCAAAAGGCAGAAGACTATGTTCAATCATCACTAACCATGGCTACGATGTTATTTCGAATGGTCAACCGACATATTGGCCGACGGACAAGAGGAAAATACCCGATCTCATAGACTTTGGAGTCGCCAAAGGTTTGCAGATGGAAAATATCTCCACAGAGTGTAATTATGATCTATCATCTGACCACTCACCCACGGTAATATCTATAAAATCACCAAGCCCCCAAGGCAATTGCGTTAGAAAGAAAATAGACTGGTTAAAATTCAAGAAATATATAAATTCCCATCTTCCTCTGAGTACTGTATTAAGAAATGGACACGATGTAGACTCAGCACTCGAAAAATTCAACCAGCTATTCTCATTAGCTCTCAGCTCAGCCACCTGCACTAAGGTATGCAAGCAATCAAAATATAGCCAATACACACCAGCAGACATTGAATTGCTAGTAAGACAGAAAAGAAGACTCCGAAGACAATGGCAAGAATTCAGATCACCGAATCTGAAAACACAGCTACAGCACTGCACTCGAAAGTTAAAGCAAGCCTTGAAAAATAAAAACAACAAAGAGTTAGAAGAGCACATAGCGAAATTAACACCTGGTGAAGCGTCAGACTACTCTTTGTGGAAATCAGCAAAAAAATCAAATCGGCCAATTCTCACTGATTCCCCCATCCGTTTGAGTGACGGTAATTGGGCTAGAAGCAACTGTGAGAAGGGTTTGGCTTTTGCAAACCACCTAAAAAGTGTGTTTACACCCAATCCACCTTCTTCACAGTCCTCATTACCAAAATTAACTTCTCAACCTTGCTCAATAACGCTCAAAATTAAAAAAAAGGACATATTCAAAGCAATTTATAAAGATTTAAACCCAAAAAAATCACCTGGTCCAGATAAAATTACCGGTAAAATGATAAAAGAGCTACCTCCGGCTTCAGTAATTCATCTGATGCACATTTTCAATGCTATCCTTCGTATTAAACACTATCCCAAATGCTGGAAAACTTCAAAAATTATTATGATAGCAAAACCAGGAAAAGACCCTACAAAAGTTGCATCGTACAGACCTATCAGCCTCCTGCCTCTACTTTCTAAAGTATTCGAAAAGCTACTTGTCATGAATATAACTCCATTTATTAATCTCAACCAACTGATTCCTCAACATCAGTTTGGATTTAGAAAACAGCACGGCACAATAGAACAAGTCCACCGCATTGTAACTCTGATAAGGAACACTTTTGAAGAAAAAAAGTATTGCTCAGCTGTCTTTCTTGATATCACTCAAGCTTTCGATAAAGTATGGCACGATGGCCTTATTTACAAACTCAAACTATTACTGCCTGCAAATGTCTCCTCATTGCTTAGTAGCTACCTCACGAAAAGACAATTTCTCGTACATCACAAGGATTACACAACAAATCCATTGGATATTCACGCTGGCGTTCCTCAAGGAAGCGTTTTGGGTCCCTTACTGTATCTCTTATACACTTCAGATATGCCCAACAATAACTATACATTCATATCGACCTTTGCTGATGATACGGCAATATTGTGCTCTCGCTCTAACCCCATAGAAGCTACTAAACTCCTGCAGACTCATGTCGATTCTCTCGAAATCTGGCTAGCAAAATGGCGTATAAAAGTCAATGAATCAAAGAGCGTACATGTAACCTTCACGCTAAGGCTAGATACATGTCCCCCACTTAAAATTAATGGCCAATCAGTTCCACAATGTTCCTCAACAAAGTACTTGGGTATTCACCTCGACAGAAGGCTGACATGGAAAAATCACATAGAGGCAAAGAAAACTCAGATCAAGCTTAAAATGAATCAGTTATGGTGGCTGTTACACAAAAGATCAAAGTTGAATCTTGAATACAAAGTGCTATTATATAAAGCAATCCTGAAACCAATCTGGACTTATGGTATTCAGTTTTGGGGCACCGCATCTCCCTCTAATATCGAAAAATTGCAGCGAATACAATCCAAGTGTCTGCGAATTATTGTAAACGCGCCTTGGTATATGAGGAACGTTAACATCCATCGAGATTTAAATGTATCCACAATTTCTGAGGAAGTTGCAATGTACTGCAGAAGCTACATTCAAAAATTACACAATCATCCGAATCCTCTTGCTAGGCAATTGTTGCTGAGCAAGGGGCATCGTCGATTAAAAAGAAAAGACACACTGAATATGCTGTAAAATTGCTACATCTCGCGACTCACCAAATTGTGATGGAACGTAGGGGATATCACATAGTTTTATTTAGTTTGTAAGATTTGAATACTTATTGTTAGTTTCTAAGTATTTAAGAAAGATTCAATAAAAAAAAAATAAGCTAACAAAAAAAAAAAAAAATAATTCTACATTTAAAAGTGATAATTTGCTTCGATGTACTCGATGTTAATCTCTTATCAGTTTCTATTATTTACAAAATATACAATATACATACTATTGCAAATAGTTTCGAGGAAATAAAGTACATAGTGTATTTACCTATATTTATAAATATATTTATTGTATTGTATGTTGCTTAAAAATCAGAAATTAGTTACAATAGTACTTTAGTATTAGCTAACTTCCTGTATGTTACATGTCTGTACAATATTTTCAAACAAACTTCGTATCTATTTTTTTGCGATTGAGACTAAAATATGTGAAATTGGTGAAAAGTGGCAACCTTATAAAAAATATGTTTTGAGTTTTTAAGGCACCACGTTGCTTAGTATTTTTTTTTTGGAGCCATTTTGTTGTGTTTTCTTTGTTAAGTCGGGTAATTCTGGGACTGCCGTCGTAAATAAATATTAAAAGGATAGCACTTTACGACTAATTCTTTTCACTTTATTAGTTTATTGTGGAAAATCAAAATAACCTACGCTCTATCCGAATACTGGGTGCCCTACGGATTATTTAGTCCCCCGCCACTTGTGGGTCTTTGTCCGGACAGGAAGAACTGAAGATGGATACGTTGATGGAATACGCTTGCACATCATATTTTGTAATTGATTGTTGGGGATTCAGTGTTATCTTTAGGTATTCTTCTCTGCAGAATGCAGTTCATGTTGATCTTTTAAATATCCACCTTCAAATGTTGGTGAATTTGATGATACCAGAATTAGTCTAGCCTTTGGTTTTAAGTGGCCGATATAACTACCGAAATCTAAACTTATTTGAGCATTAAAATATTTTTTTTTTTTATATATTTCATTTGTTCATATAATACGCATATAGAATAAAGTATACATCCATTGCATTTAGAGCTTTGGCACAATTTGTTTTCGCCAGTGGCGTCGCCAGAACTATTGGAAGCGTGAAGCTCAAAGGCGGGAACGTTTACTGTATACATATTTCCAGTAGTGGATACTTTTAGAGCAGTATTCGATAATTGATTAATTAGTATATCCATATATTGTATATACTATAATTTTGCTTGAAAGAAATCACCTGGATATAATTCAAGAGCCGCCAGCCACTTTATCATAAATCTTCTTCACAAACATTTCTATTGGAAAATTGCAAAAATCACAAGAATAAAATTCACTCTCGATCTAATGCACAGAAACTTAACGCGCTAGCCGTTGAGCTACGCTACCCGGTATGTAAATATGCTTTGTTGAAAAGTACTAATATAATTATAATTCTATAGAATATTATTATCAACGGTATAAAAAATGCATAAATTCTATAGAATAATTGCTGATAGAACAACATAAAAGCATTTCACATTGATCAATTTAAATTAATTCTGAGCGAGTCGGCGAATCGTGCAAACAACATGATCTGCCGCAGACTAATTGAGATACTATCAATTCTGCTGATACTTGCAATCAGATTATACGCTACTGATTCAACTGAAATTTCTACTTCTGGTCATTCGAATGATGATAGCATGTTAAAGGAGATTTTGCATAAAGTAGAAATAATGAATGAGGCCAGTGAAAATATACGTCTGAAATTGGATTTGACCAATGCTAGGTAAGTATTTATGCCAATATTATGTATAAGATGAAATATTTAAGTACTTTCTATAGAATCGAAAAAGAGTTGACGGAAATGAAGAATTACTTCGTTGAGAGTCTCATCAAGGATTTAAGATCGCCAAGATCGGAAAATGTAACGTTAACCAATGCCTTGAGGAAACATCATACTATCACAATGGATGTATGGCAATCACAGAAAGATATTCTAATGCAGGAGTTTAAGCATATTATGCACGAAATTATAAATCGAACAAATCACGAAAGACAAGTCGAGCAGAAATATGACAAGTCATTGCTTATGGAAGAATTTCAAATGCTGCTTAAACGAACGCAAGAAGAAAAATGTAAGCATTCTGAAGACTTCGAAATTTCAGACTATCTTCTAAGATTGCCTCGCAACTGTGCTGAAGCCTTGAAATATGGTGGAAAAAGTGGTATCTACAAAATATATTTACGTGAATCCGATCTGCCACCATTTAACGTATACTGCCTCGAAGATCCTATGGGTGATGCTCCATGGTTAGTGATGCAACGTCGTAAAGATGGTTCAGTTGATTTTTATCGTGATTGGAAAGATTATAAAAATGGTTTTGGAGATCAGAATGGAGAATTCTTTTTGGGTTTGGAGAAAATACATGCCTTAACATCGGCACAACCACAGGAATTGTGGATTGAAATGAGTGATTTCAGTGATGAAACACGCTTTGCAAAATACGATTCTTTTCGTATCGGCGATGAGAATTCTAGCTACAAGCTTCAGCACTTGGGAAAATATAGAGGCAAAGCTAATGATTCGTTTCGCACACATGAGGGCAAAAAATTTACCACAAAAGATTCAGATAACGATCTGTCAGAGTCAGCAAATTGCGCTGAATTGTATAAAGGCGGATGGTGGTATAACAAATGTCACGACAGGTGAGTGAGTTCCCGTTTTGCCATGTTACAATATACAATTAAATAAGTATAATTGCAATGCTTCAAACTTCTAATGTTTAACTTGCAGTAATTTGAATGGATTATATCTGCGTGGATCCTATTCTGAAGAACAGAGAGGTGAAGGAATCACCTGGTTTGATTGGCGGGGAAATCTTTATTCTCTCAAATATGTTCACATGGCTATACGTGAGAGAAAATAAATGGCTGAACATAATTTAATTTTGTAGTAATCAGATTTTGATAATATGCATAATATAAATAAATAAATAAATAAATATGTGGCACTGAAAGCCCCAAAGGGCTCTTTGGCCGAGCTTCTCTTCCATTACTGTTGTGACTGTTAAATTTCGGACAGTATTACAAGGGACCTTTAGCGGGTTCCGAACGACAGAACTCTTGCGACATCACTTTTTTGAGTTTTGTCACAGAGTTCTTTTAGAAGCTTCTCCATGGCATACTGTTACTGCCGAAAGAATTGCCAATTGCTTGCCCACAGGTGGGTACCGTTCGAAAAAAAAAATCTTTTCACCGGCGATTGAACCTACGACCTACAGATCAGAAGGCCAACACACTAACCACTGAAATACGGCATCGACACAATCGAGCTGGAAATTGGAAGATAAGATTATGTTGGCCATCAACGCATGGAAAATCCACCGCTGCCTCCAACAAAAGAACTGTCTGTCTATCTGTCATGGCGTAAGTTACCTGCTTTTCGCTGCTTTTGGGAATATGTTTGAATTTCTCATTCATGCAAACCTTTGTCGTACGGTGTAATCATTGAAAGTAATCATTTAAATAACACATCATTTTCCAAATATACATCTAATATTCTATATCCGTATTATAAGTGTTGTCCAAATATTAGGTACAGCTTATTGCCACAAGAGTCAAACAAACACACTGAACATATACAAATGGGGAATGGTAATTGCAAGTTGACCATCTTTTGCGGATTCAGCAAATGTCGACATAGCAAATGCTATATTATTAATAGGAAGACAGACATATTGTACTGCACTTATGTAGATATTATAAGGTGGAATATATTCAATGTGATATCCTAGTGTAGCATCGTTTGCAGAGTGCATTTGGCTATGGGAATATTTAATGTCAACCTACGTACGTCAGTATGTCAATATACAAAATGTATTTGGGTATTAGCAGCGACCAGGACAAATTTTAAGGGGAAGAATGAAAAGGAGATGGCATCTAAGCTGTCTACTTTTGAAGCCCACTCTGATGATTATCGAAAATATTTGTGAAAGCTAAATCAAAACGATATGTCAAACAAAACAAAATCTTAATTTATAGCATTTAGTCTTTAGTAAGAATTTTGAGAATATGAGATGCTTTCGATGATTCTTTCGATTAATTTGAAATGTATGAATGTCGAAAATAATTTCGATAATATTGACGAAGAATCTATGAATTGTGAACGCTGATTAAAATGTGATATTTTTTATTTTTATGATTGAAATCTGTTCATGCAACTTAATAATATCTGAAGTTAGTATTTCAGTGAATTTTTTCTTTTGACTCTACTCTAATGATGGCACTGCTTGGCAATTATTTTATAGTGATCATTAGGAAGAACATCTGTCTTCATTTAACATCGGCTGGATTTTCTTTTTCATTAATCTTCAACACTGTAATGGAGATAATGACAAATATTTGAGTTGCAACAAGCTGACCACAACCCTTCTTGTTTTAAGATGGGCCTCGATTCTCACCAAGGGTGGGTAGTGCGGCCATTCATGCACCCCAAATTGATACCTCAGGACTAGAAGTTGTCTGCCTTCTAAACCTGGGGGGCGCTTATCGACGCTTAATTTTGATACGCTGTGCTTTTGAGCCCCGTGAGATAGGCCTTCCAGGCAGGTACTCATGTAAAACTTTCTCGTTCTTCTGTACTTATACACGGTGATTTTATAGCAACTTTCTTTTTGGCAACACTGTTTTTGACAATCAGCTATTTTCGTGTAATATGTTACTGTCAAACATGTTCAGTTTGGTCTATAATTTAACCATGAATCGACTTACAAACGAACAACGTTTGCAGGTTATTGAATTTGATTATAAAAGTTCATGCTCGGTTAAGAAAATGCATCGTGCAATTCTTCCATTTTATGGTCAGTTTGGTCGATCTTCTGAGGCGGCTATTCGAAATCTTGTGACTAAATTTCGCAACAAATTTACATTATTGGACACTAGACCACCAACACGCATATGTAGAGTGCAGACAGAGGAAAATATCGTCTGGCTGTATTCGCCAGTGTTGTTGATGACCGTGAATTATCGATTTGGCGCCATTCGCAGCAATTGGGCATCTGTTACTCCACTATGTGGAAAATTTTGCGAAAGGATTTTGGTGTAAAACCTATTAAAATAGACGACCTACCACAACAGCTCTTTTGGTGAATGGGCGCTGGCAATGTTAAATGAAGATCCACTTTTTGTATCGGAAAATTGTATTCAGCGACGAAGCTCATATCTGCTAGAATGGATATGAGAACAATCAAAATTGCCGTATTTGGTGTGAAGAGCAGCCAGAAGTATTGCAAGAACTGCCAATGCATCCCGAGTAATGCACTGTGTGGTGTGGATTATGTGTCGGTGGCATCATTGGACCGTACTTTTACGAAGACGACGAAGGCTGGAACGTTACTGTGAATGGCGAGCGCGATCTTGCGATGATTACAAACTTTTTTTTTGCCCATAATGGAAGAGCTGGACTTGGCTGACATGTGGTTTCAACAAGACGGTGCCACATGCCACACAGCACGTGAAACAATGGCCCAATTGAGAGGCGAGTTCGGTGAACAGTTTATTTCACGTTTGGGGCCGGTTAATTGGCCGTCTAGATCGTGCGATTTAAAGCCTTTAGACTATTTTTGTGGGGCTATGTTAAGGCTCATGTCTATAGCGACAAACCGGCAACGGTTGACGCATTTGAGGCGCAGCCGCTGTCAACATTTACATGAAATCATCTATAAACATTGAATTATATAGATCGTTTTATTAACTCAAATAAAGGTTCCATACATTTCTATAAATTTTATGTGTGTTTTTTTTTATATCAAATCCGATGGCTCTTAAAAAATCACCCTCTATAAGGCAAAAACGGCAAAAGCTTGAATCTATCACATATATCGCATATCATAGCACTGATTTATTTAGAAAGCAGTTCATTTTGCATTATAATACAATAAATAATTCAAACTGGTTCTTCACTGTTTATGTTAAATTTGTTTACATACTTACTTACTTACTTATGTGGCCATAACAACCGAATATCGATTTAGGCCGAAAATAACATGCTTCGCCAGCCATCTCTGTTCTTCGCTAGCTGGCGCCAGTTAGAAATTCCAAGCGCCGTCAGGTTCTCCAGTACTTGGTCTTTCCACCGGAGGTTTGGTCTTCCTCTTTTGCGTCGTCCTCCAGCGGGTTCCGAATATAACACCTTCTTAGCTGGAGCGTGTTCTTCCATTCGCTCGACATGACCTAGCCAGCGCAGCCGCTGGATTTTGATGCGCTTTACTATGTCAATATCGGCATACAGCTCGTACAGCTCATGGTTGTACCTTATTCGGTACTCGCCACCAACGCAAATAGGTCCAAAGATCTTGCGTAGGACTTTTCTCTCGAAAACTCCAAGTATTCGCTCATCCGAGGTGGAAATTGTCCAGGCTTCAGCGCCATATGTTAGGACAGGCATGATGAGAGACTTGTAGAGTGTAGTTTTCGTTCTTCGAGAGAGGGCTCGACTTCTCAATTGCTTACTCAGCCCAAAGTAACACCTGTTAGCAAGAGTTATCCTACGCATGATCTCCAAGCTGACGTCATTACTGCTGTTAATGCTGGTTCCAAGATAGACAAAGTCCCTTACTACTTCAAAAGCGTAGTTGTCAACAGTGACGTGGTGTCCAAGACGCCGGGACTCTTTGTTTGTTGACACTAGATACTTCGTCTTGCCCTCGTTCACCGTGAGACCCATCCGACGCGACTCTCTTTCCAACTCTGAGAATGCTGCACTGACTGCTCGCGTGTTCATGCCGATTTGTTTACATACACCTATATTATTTATCTATGTATATATTGCATATTAGACACACATAGCAATGCAAATAGAACATGAAAATCGCCTAAGCTTTATACAATACAAAATCAATTAAATTTATTAAATGGTTTATTTGATATTGTTTCTCGATAATGCATACCACCTTGATCAGAAAGTTCCCGGAATAATCACAATGTTGCGCTCCCATCGTTTCAATTTGAGTTCTGTTTTTTTTTTGTTAAGTTGGTACATCTTGGTACGGCTTGGGTGCCGTAGCTCAGTGGTTAGTGTGTTCGCCTTCTGATCTGTAGGTTGTGGTTCAATCCCGGGCTGATGCATAACAAATTTAATATCGAAAAGATTTTTCTTTCGAACGGTACCCACCTGTCGGCAAGCAATTGGCAATTCTTCCGACAGTAACAACTTGCCATGAAAAAGCTTCTAAAAAGAAATCTGTGACAAAGCTCAGAAAAAGTGATGTCACAAGTGTTCTGCCGTTCGGAACCGGCTAAAATAAGTAGGTCCATTCTAATATTGTCCAAAATTTAAGACGCACAACAGTAATGGAAGAGAACCTCGGCCAATGAGCCCTTTGGGGCTTTAAGTGCCACATATTTTTTTTTTTTTTTGGTACATCTGTTGTTGATAATCCCTGTAGCATCATAGCTTGACATTTGCAAAAGTTACGTAGCCAAGAGTGCTATGATGCTAAGATTTAGAGGGAATATCAACAACAGATGTACCAACTTAACAAAAAAAAAAAAACAGAACTCAAATTGGAACGATGGGAGCGCCACACGGTGGTTATTCCGGGAACTTTTTGATCAAGGTGATATAGCTTCAGTGTATACACACTGTAAATATAAATACATACATATGAATGTATGCCATTAATTTATAATGTTTTTTTTTTCCCTAATTTTGTGTTTACATTTTCCAATATTTTAATTAAATATATTAAATAAATTTAGGGAAATATGCAGAGTGTACAAAGTTTCAAATTCATAAATTTTGGTCTAAAAATTATATTAGCTAAACTATAAATATTCTTATAATCAGAGATAAGCAATTCATTGCGAACAAGTTATCAATGAATGAATGCAAAAAATAGTGCATTTAATTAAAAAAAAAATCTTAATGTATTAAATTTACATTTCCATTTTAATGCATCTCATTGGGTTCGATTAGCTCTATTCGCGATGCCATTTAATAAATATGCTCTATACATAGTTATGTGTGTAGTGGGATGTGGCGTGTGAATGTGGTGCTGACAGATTATTCTAACGATAATAATACTACTATGCTAATGTTAATGAAGCTGTCATTATTTGATGTCATATATCAATATGATTTTTTGCTACTTTGCTGTAGTGGCAATCAGAAGGTGAATTCATTGATGATTGTGATTGTTGATGATGGTAGTGTTATATTGATGATGCTACTGTAATTACTATAATGAATGATTCGTTTTATTATTCATTAAAAAAGAGTTCATTAATACGGAGATCGAGATGTGTAGAGACAGGAATGAGACTTGAAAATTCTTTGAGAGGATCAGGCGCCTGAGTGGCTGTTTAAATCCCGGAGCCTCTTCCTGTCGTGACAACAATGGGAATCTGGTTACAGATGTCCATACTGTACTGAGCTTATGGAGGGAACACTTCTCCAAGTTACTGAATGGCGACTCCTCGAACAATCCCGCCAGTGGAGGAGATCTCCCGAACTCCACAATCACGGATGAAGGTATAGACGTTCTACCATCGGACCATGATGAGGTCAGGGAGGCCATTTCTAGGCTGAAAAACAACAAAGCTGCAGGTGCTGATGACCTGCCTGCCGAGTTGTTTAAGATCGGAGGCGATGAGTTGCTCACCAGCATGCACCAGCTCATAACCAGAATATGATCGGATGAAAGCATGCCTGATGATTGGAGGCTCAGTGCTCTCTGTCTCGTACATAAAAAAGGAGACCCCACAATTTGCACCAACTTCGGCGGAATAAGTCTTCTTAGCATCGCATACAAGGTTCTATCGAGCGTACTGTGTGTAAGGTTGAAGCCTCTTCTTAACAACCTGATTGGATCTTAGTGTGTCTTCAGACCTGGAAAATCCACCATCGACCATATTTTTACACTGCTCCAAATCCTGGAGAAGACCCAAGTAAAACAGATCGACACACATCATCTATTTGTTGATTATAAAGACGCTTTCGAGAGTCCGGTTAGGGGTTACCTCTAAACAATAATGTCTGAATTTGGCATACCTGCAAAACTCATTCGACTTTGCAGAATGACACTGTGTAACGCACGTCGTGCAGTGAAAATTGGGAAGGACCTCTTCCCGCCGTTTAATATCGAACGGGGTTTCAGATAAGGTTATTCGTTATCGTATGACATCTTCAATTATTTTATGGAGAAAATAATATGAGCTGCTGATCTACGACTTAATAACACTATCTTCAACAAGAGTGTCATGCTGTTGGTGTATGCCAACGATATTGACATAATTGGCATGACACGAGCAGTCAGTGCAGCATTCTCTAAATTGGAACGAGAGTCGCGACGAATGGGTCTCACGAGGGTGAATGGGTGGACGAGGGCAAGATGAAGTACCTAGTATCAACAAACAAAGAGCTCCAGCGTCTTGGACAGCACGTCACTGTTGACAACTACGCTTTTGAAGTAGTAAGGGACTTTGTCTATCTTGGAACCAACATTAACAGCAGTAATGACGTCAGCCTGGAGATATTGCAAAGGATCACTCTTGGTAACAGGTGCTACTTTGGGCTAAGTAAGCAACTGAGAAGTCGGGCCGTCTCTCGAAAAACAAAAACCACACTCTACAAGTCTCTCATCATGCCTGTCCTTACACATGGAACCGAAGCCTCGACAATTTCCACCTCAGATGAGAGAATGCTCGGAGTTTTCGCGAGAAAAGTCTTACGCAAGATCTTTGGACCTATTTGCGTTGGTGGCAACTATCGAATAAGGTGCAACCATGAGCTGTACGAGCTGTATGCCGATATTGACATAGTAAAGCGCATTAAAATTTAGCGGCTGCGCTGGCTAGGTCATATCGAAAACTGGCGAAGGTGTTATATTCGGAAACCGCTGGTGGACGACGCAGAAGCGGAAGACCTAACCTTCGGTGGAAAGATTAAGTACTGGAGAACTTGTCAGTGCTTGGAATTTCTAACCGGCGCCAGCTAGCGATGGAAAGAGCTGTCTGGCGAAGCATGCTAGATTCGGCCTAAATGGATTTTCGGTTGTAATAGCCATATAAGTAAGTAAGTAGTATATCATTAAAAAAAATTTAAGTTTTATTCGAGTATCATTCTCATTATAACCATCTTTATTATCATCATCGTTCTATTCGCCATTATGTAAACAATTATTGTATCAATAGCAATGGCAATGATGGTATTTCACCGGCAGCTGCGAAAGCTTATAGAATGACATGCCATCGTCATTTTCATAATATGTAATATCAAAATTTCAACTGTCAATTTAACAGTAGATTTAACTCTTATAAAATAGTTGCATATACATAATAGTGCCACTGTCATAGGCACAACATCCTAGAGTAGCATATTGTTCATTTAATCTTTTTACCTACTTCTCGTTCATTTTTGTTTTACTTATATAGCAAAATAGTGCAATGGAAAACATTGAAAAGTAATGAATTTTTGCAATTAAAAATCAGTGGACCATTAAAAGGTAAAATTATTGCAGAAATATCGAAAAAAAAGATTATGTCATATATATGCGAGAATTCCTAAAGCTAATTTAAGTACAGATGACTCTAGAGAGTCGTGAAATTATATTCGAATGTTGTAATGGCAAGTGGATGGATGAGCTTAACAAAATATTACAATGGTATTGCAAAAAAACAACAACATCTGGCACACTACGTTGAAGCACCATCATAACGAGGTAGATCGATACTATGGCAACTCCCACGTGGACGCTGTCAGCATGAATAATAAAAATAATAATAATTATAATAATAATGTCTGCCAGCAGTAAAACGAAAAAAAAAATAATAAACTATAGTCTATGTATAGTATATATTAAATAGGCAAAAGGGGACATCAATTAGCTTGCATCGATTGCTGCACCATCTACCATTATACCATAAGCGTCAACAACATCACTTCAACATCATAATCATCGACTTTATTGTTGCGTCGTGTTGAATTTTAAACTTTTGATGCTTTAGTCGCCTATTTGTATGCTTCATTTCACTTCATTAATCAAAACTAATTTTATGTAACGTTCATACGCTCGTGTTCGTTTAGTTCTTTTTATATTTCAGTTGACATATTTTCTTCCACTTATTTATGTTCTGGCGTATGGTACAGTATAGTATATTTCTTCTGTAAGAGTAAAAAAAAAAGCAAATACTTATTCTAAACATATCGTTCAGGAGTCATACAGTGGGATCTCTTTCATAAATATTTTGTGATAGATACTAGTAATATATCGACAAAGAAAAAAAAAATATGTGGAACTTAAAGACCCGAAGGGCTCTTTGGTCGAGCTTCTCTTCCATTACCGATGTGCGTGTTAAATTTTTGGACAGTATTAGCGTCCAATTTTGGCATACTCTCTCCAATATATCTCATGAATAAATTCTTCAATATTGGCTTCCAGTGCGTCAACCGTTGCAGGTTTGTCGCTATAGACATGAGTCTTAACATAGCCACACAAAAAATAGTCTAAAGGCGTTAAATCGCACAATTTGGGCGGCTAATTAACCGGCTCAAAACTTGAAAAAACTGTTCATCGAACTCGCGTCTCAATTAGAGGCCATTGTTTCATGTTAGCCAAGTCCAGCTCTTCGATTTTGAGCAAAAAATATCTGTAATCATTGCATAGTAGCGCTCGCCATTCACAGTAACGTTCCAGCCATCGTCGTCTTTGAAAAAGTATGATCCAATGCTGCCACCTGCCCATAATCCATACCAAACAGTACATTTTTCGGGATGCATTGGCAGTTCTTGCAATGTTTCTGGCTGATCTTCACATCAAATACGGTAATTTTGATTCTTCACGTATCCATTCAACCAGAAATGAGCTTCGTCGCATGAATTTTGATAATAAAATTCAATAATCTGCAAGCGTTTTTCATTTGTAAGTCGACTTATGGTTAAATTATAGACCAAATTGAACATGTTTGACAGTAACATGTTACACGAAAACAGCTGAGCTGCCAAAAAACAGTGTTGCCAAAAAATCACCCTGTATTTGTTTGGGGCTTTACGGAAGCATTGGTTTCGGTAAAGCTTTGCTTAAAATCGCATTGAAGTCTGAACGACGATTTATTGAAAGAATATAATATAAGCTTTCTTCTCTGATCATGACATGTAAGTCGAGTATACCATAACTGTTACTGCGAATTATTGTAGAAGCTCGATCAAAATTATATTTTAACCGTATCGAAGCGAGAATTGTAATTCGTGCGCTACTACGACTAGCAAGTACTAAATTACACAGGCAGCCCATCATAAATTGTTTCAACATTGGAAATTGACTGGCTTCTAAAAGTAAATGTAACTTTGTGTATGCTATACACCTGTGTGCTATACTACCAAAAGAATGAATATGTATAAGAAAATGAAAAATAATGCCAAAGAGGAAAAACAATCGAAAATGAGTAGTTACTAGTCGTCGTCGTCGTCGTCGTCGTCGTAGAAGTAGTAAATTGCTTTAACGCCTCCTCTAAGTATGTCCTTCAAAGCAATTAACAGTTTTGCTATAAAAAATTACCCAAAACTTCCATTTTTGCCTCTTTGTTGTTGGACGAGGTTTTTCTTTTTCTTTTTTTTTTTGTTCTTTTAGCGATTGTTAAATGTATGAGCTTTGATGGTTTTGACATTTGTTGCTACATATTTCGTTCTGTTCGCATGTTCGTTTTCCATGCCATACAATGATGTACTTACTGTTAATTGCTACTAAATCATTGTGAATGACTTTTTAATACTCTGTGTGTGGCATGGTGTGTTGTTTCGACACCCCCATTAGCTTATTATAAGAACCTCATCATAGCACATCTACATGTACATACGATATATACAAACTTATAATAGCTTCTTGGGAGGGATACCATCAAGACAAAGTACTAGTCGTAATGTTTGTGGTATTGGTTTTTGTGTTGGCGATGTCTACCGATTTTATTGCCAATAATTAAATATAATTATTAAGTTGCAGAGCAAAATTTGTTAGAAACTAAAGGCATTCTATGATGTTATAAATATGTACTTATATTCCAAAAGGTTTTGTTGCTTGTTGATGCGGTATTTGGGGCATTATTATGCAACTTCAAAGTGTTAAGTGTGAGCAATAATTAGTTCGGTACCTATTAATGGATGAATTGAGAAAACTGGAACAGTATCTACAATATGTATGTAGTTAATTCATGATGGATAATTCATAAGTGCAATAAAATAGAATGCCATATATAGGGCAAACATTTAAAGAGTTTAAAATCGGTATTGTTTTCAATATTTGACCGATTTGATAGGCTTTCGCTATGAGATATGAATGAAGTAATCAATTCGGTCAGTAAGAAATAACTGAATACAGAACTGAAAAAATAAGCAATTATTTTTATTTTTTCCATAATATTTTACAATATTTTTGGCTTACTTAAAAATACAATTTAGATTTACTTTATTTTTTAAATGTACATTTATCCATCATACCCCAAATTTGACTGTGGAAATATTGGGCAAAACAACAACAACTTTCGATTTGGATAGAGCGCTGAGATATTTTACCAAGTCAACCAAAACAATTGTTGTACTTTGAAACACTCAAAATGAAAATGGTACGAGGTCGGTGCCAGAACTATCCAACCTTACAAAGAAAACACAACAAATTTGGGAAAATTTTTTCTTTATTTCTCCCACATAATCCCCCAATGATATTCTATAGCTTCGATAACCTCTTTATAGTATCAAATGTCTAGCTCATTAAAATAGCCACCTACTGCAGACTCCACCTCTTCATTGTTTAAAAATCTTCTACCACCACGCCATTTTTTTGAAATTTGGAAATAGAAAATAATCCGAAGGAGCTAAATCTAGCAAATAAGGATGCTGTAGCAATTCGAGCTTTAACTCATTGATTTTGGCCATTGCCAAATAGCGGATGTGTGAACTGGTGCATTGTCTTGATAAAGCAACACTTTCTTTTTTGCCAAATGTGGCCTTTTTTCTTTAATTTCATTACTTAAACGCTGCAACAAATTAGCATAATACTCGCCGTTGATTATTTTTCTTTTTTGAAGATAATCAATAACAATTATCCCACGGGCATCCCAAAAAAACAGACGCCATTACCTTGACTGCAGATAGAACTGTCTTCGCCTTCTTTGGACACGATTCTCCCCTTTCAGTCCACTGTTTTTGACTGCTCCTTTGTCTCAAGTGTGAAGTGGTGCACCCATATTTCATCCATGGTTACGAATCGACACAAAAACTCGGCTTCATTGCTGTGAAACTTCGTCAAACACTCTATAGAAACATCTTCACGACGTTGTTTTTGTTCTATTGTGAGCAAACGCGGCACCCATCTTGCACACAGCTTTTTCATCACTAATTTTTCAGTCAATATACGATGTATAGCACTTTTTGATATGCCTGTAATTTCACCTAGCTCACGCACTTTCAGCCGGCGGTCATGCAATACCATTTTGTGGATTTTCTTAATCGTTTCTGGCGTGGTCACCTCAATTGGTCGACCACTTCGGTGTTCGTCTTAGCAGCGTAAACGAAAGAGCAGACTCCCCCAGAGTAAAATCTAGTTCGACTTTAATATTCGTTGGACTGAGACCTTTCAAATGAAAGTATTGAATTACATAACGATGACCAATATTTTTGCATGTTTACAAATTCACTGAGGTCGTTAACTTTCGATGGCTCAAAAAAAAAAAAATACTAAGCAACGTGGTGCCTTAAAAACTCAAAACATATTTTTTATAAGGTTGCCACTTTTCACCAAAGTAATTCTTTTCAAACTACTGCCGCCATCTATATGTCAGGTCAGGTAGTTCTGGGACCGCCCTTGTATTTCTTGTTTTTTATATAAATTTTTTACTATGCGCAGAAATTGTGCTTTTATATTTAATTTAATCATGAAAAAACAATTTTCACTATACAATATAGAAATATTTTAGTCTCAATTGCAAAAAAATAGATACAAAGTTTGTTTGAAAATATTGTACAGACATGTAGCATACAGGAAGTTAGCTAATACTAAAGTACTATTGTAACTAATTTCTGATTTTTAAGCAAATTACATCGAATCCTACTAACATACAATACAATGAATATATTTATAAATATAGGTAAATGCACTATGTACTTTATTTCCTAGGAAGTATTTACAATACTATGTACCACATTGATCAAAAAGTTCCCGGAATAACCACCGTGTGGTGCTCCCATCGTTCCAATTTAAGTTCTGTTTTTTGTTTGTTTTTAAGATGGTACATCTGTTGTTGATATTACGTTAGTTACGTAGCCAAAGATATATCTATCTATTCCTGCGATTTTGCCATTATTTCCTCTCGGCTGCGTTCCCCGTAATGGTTTTTTAACTCGATTGAACAGAAAGAAGTCACAGGGAGCCAAATCCGGTGAATTCGGTGGCTGTTCGATATATGTTGGAAATATGTCTCAAATTGGAATCATGGCAGCGCCATACGGTGGTTATCCCAGGAACTTTTTGATCAAGGTGGTATATTGTATATTTTGTAAATAATAGAAACTGATAAGAGATTAACATTGAGTACATCGAAGCAGATTATCACTTTTAAATGTAGAATTATTGATAATATTTTGATTTCAATGTAAATTTTACAAATCATTAGTAATCATGTTTGAGATGTAAACTAGTATTGTATCAGCCATAACGATTTCTTTTATCAAAATCTGGTTATTGGTAGTAAAAAACAATGGGTACATATGTACAATATGCGTGTATGTATATTTTATTAATTTAATTTCATATCACAACAATTACTGAATTATAATTGAATTCCAAATATTCTCATTTATGTAGTATAAAAGTATTAAATCCATATTTTAACTTTAGATTGAAAAATACGAATTTCTATATTTAGGAAAAAATCCAAAAAGCATGAATTCCATACGATCCAATTTCACAGATTAACTACTCAACATTATTTTAAATCATTCGTTTTGTTTTCTGTCACGTATAGCCATATGAACATATTTGAGAGAATAATGACTACCATGCCAACGATCCCAGATAATTCCTTGATCTCCTTGTTCGTACGAGTATTGACCATTCAGATATAATCCATTCAAATTGCTGCAAATTAAATATTAAATATTTACATATATTTATTTCAATGTATTGTATTACTGAAGAAACATAAAATACTCACCTATAAACATGGCGCCTATACCACCAGGCTCCCTTGAACATTTCAGCACAATTATGTTCTGCTGCGAGATCGTTATCTGAATCTTTTGTAGTAAATTTTAGACTGTCACTTAACCTAAGTGAATCTCCAGCGCTGCCATTATATTGCCCCAATCGCTCAAGCCTGTATTTAGAATTCTCATTGCCGATACGGAAGGAATCATATTTTGCAAAGCGTGATTCATCACTGAAATCATTCATTTCAATCCACAATTCTTGTGGTTGTGCCGATGTTAAGGCATGTATTTTCTCTAAACCCAAAAAGAATTCTCCATTCTGATCTCCAAAACCACTTTTATAATCTATCCAATCACGATAAAAATCAACTGAACCATCTTTACGACGTTGGATCACCAACCATGGAGCATCACCGTTAGGATCTTCGAGGCAGTATACGTTAAATGGTGGCAGATCGGATTCACGTAAATGTATTTTGTAGATACCACTTTTTCCACCATTTTGCAAGGCTTCAGCACAATTGCGAGGCAATTTTAGACGATAGTCTGATATTTCAAAGTCTTCAGAAGGCATACATTTCTCCCCTTTGGCTCGATCTATAATTTGGTGCATAATATGCTTAAATTCCTGCAGTAGAATATCTTTTTGTGATTGCCATATATCCATTGTGACACTATGATGCTTCCTCAAAGCGTTCGTTAAGGTTATATTTTCAGATCTTGGTGGTCGTATATCCCTATTAAGACTCTCAAGGAGGTAGTTCTTCATCTCCGTTAACTCTTTTTCGATCCTATAGAAAGTGCTTAAACATTTCATCTTATCATTAAGATCGTCATAAATACTCACCTAATATTGGTCAAATCCAATTTAAGACGTATATTTTCACTGGCCTCATTCATTAACTCGATTTTATGCATCATCTCCTTCAACATGCTATCATCATTCGAATGACCAGAAGTGGAATTTTCAACTGCTTCAGTAGTATATAATCTGATTACAAATATAAATAGAATTGATAGCATCTCAAATAGTCTGCGGCACATCATGTTGTTTGCACGTTTCGCCGACTCGCTCAGAATTAATTTAAATTGATCAATGTGAAATGCTTTTATGTTGTTCTATCAACAATTATTCTATAGAATTTATGCATTTTTTACACCGTTGATAATAATATTCTAGAGAACTATAATATGTTATTACATTAGTACTTTTCAACAATGCACAGTTGCATAACGGGTGCAATAGCTAGGAACAACTGATACCTCAGCGCCTTACATTGTAATTTTTCTATTTCACTGAAATTTCGTGTACTTCTCAACTTTAAGTTACTGATGTTAAATCTGAAATCTTTGCATCTTAAAACGTTTTTCACGAATATTTATTCTTATGAAAATTTGTCGACTTTGATGAACTGTTGGAAACCCATGGTGAGATTAAGAAGTGTTTTTGCTGAAATAAGAAGCTCGACTTTCAGCTCCTTTCAATTAAACAATTAAGTACTCAAAATAAAATTATTAGAAGCCCTTTTTCATTGTATGTCAAGAAATTTACTGAAAATTTAATTCTGAAGAGTCGCAATCGATCAAGTCTGTATTTGTGGAAACATTGTTATTCTACAAACTTCCAGTTTCCATCAGTCCATTAGACCAGTCCATTAGACCATTAGATAGCCCCTGCTTAAATTATATACAGAGGTTCTAGCTTCTGTTGGAAATATATTTTAAAATTAAGACGATACTCAGAAGTTTAGCATGGCCCCTAAGCAAAGTTGACACATAAAAGTGTAAGACATCCCTATTTTCATATTTTAACTAACTAGAGTTAATTTGTTGTTCTATTTAAAGAGATTAATAATTTAATTCTAAAAAAATAATTATGAAATTATTTCTTAATAATGGAGAACAAATTCGCGTACTAAGTTACTACTACGCTGCTACGTGAGCGGTCCCAGAACTATCCGACCTAACAAAGAAAACATAACAAATTTGGGAAAATAGCCATCTACCGCAGACTCCACTTCTTCATGGTTGCAAATCTTCTACCATCAAGCCATTTTTTCAAATTTGGAAATAGAATATAATCCGAAAGGGCCTAAATCTGGCGAATGAGGTGCATCCTGAAGCAATTCGAGTTTTAACTCATTGATTTTGGCCATCGCAATAACGGATGTGTGAACTGGTGCATGGTTTTGATGAAGCAACACTTTGTTTTTCGCCAATTGCGGCCTTTTTTGTCTTTAATTTCATCACTTAAACGCCGCAATAAATTAGTATTATACTTGTTTTTCCTTTTTGAAGATAATTAATAAAAATTATCACACGTGCATCCCAAAAAAACGAAGGAGCAGACTCGCCCAGAGTAGAATCTAGTTCGGCTTTAATATTCGTTGGACTGAGATCTTTCAAATGAACGTATTGAATTACATAACGCTGACCAATTTTTTTGCATGTTTACAAATTCACTGAGGTCATTAACTTTCGATGGCTCCAAAAAAAAAAAAAATACTAAGCAACGTGGTGCCTTGAAACTTAAAACATATGTTTTATAAGGTTGCCACTTTTTACCAAAGTAATTTTTTTTCAAACTACTGCCGCCATCTATGTGTCAGGTCGAGTAGTTTTGGGACCGCTCTCGTAATATCGATAACCAAAAGTTGCAAATATCGGATCATCGAAGAAAGAGAATCTACGATTTTTATGAAATTACAAATGGCAAAAGAAAATGCGAATGGGAGCACAACTTATAATTCTATAAACACAAATTTCACCCTAAATGTACTTACTTACTTACTTACTTACTTACTCTCTGTTCTTTGCTAGCTGGCGCCAGTTAGAAATTCCAAGCGCCGTCAGGTTCTCCAGTACTTGGTCTTTACACTGGAGGTTTGGTCTTCCTCCTCTGCCTCGTTCTCCAGCAGGTTCCGAATATAACACCTTCTTAACCGATTTTGATGAGCTTTACTATGTCAATATCGGCATACAGCTCACACAGCTTATGGTTGTACCTTATTCGGTACACCGCCACGAACGCAAATAGGTCCAAAGATCTTGCGTAGGACTTTTCTCTCGAAAACCCCAAGCATTAGCTCATTCCTAAAAGTATTTTCTGCATATACAAGAATAATTTAGTGTGACCTATAAAGGATATCTGAAGATTCGGAGAAATATTAATAGAAACAAGTCAAGAGATTGTTATGATTTTGGGTGAATTTTGATTATTTTCACTTAGACCATATTTCTTGAGATTTCTGTTTCGACTTTTCACCCTCTATATTGAAACTGTGAGTGTTCTAAGCTTCAAATTCTCTCTTCAAAAACCGGTCCGACAAATTCTAAATAATTTTTCCATCATGTACTAAGCAATACCTTGAATCCTTTAGGGATTAAATTTCTCTATATAAGAGCAAGTATTGTATAGAATGTAGCCTCTTGAGATATGTCTCTTTGCTGTTGTTTTTAGCATATAAAAAGGGCAAAATATAATAATTATATCGTATACTATACAACAGGAGTGATTAAAGGATTTAAATCGGTACATTAATATCACTTTTGGTTTTTCTATTTGCAAAGATATGCAGATTTAAATTCTATTGGCTGAAAATGAGCTTATTTAAATGAAAATCCACTATAATTACATTAAACCGTATTTGAAAATATTGTATGTACTCGTATTGTAGTTTTGTATAAATTTTCATAATATGAAAGTTCATAAATTAAAATCATCACTGCTACTATCAGCATACAACCACAATTATTGTACTGTATAGTAATGCTTTTGCCTTTTTTCATTGTTCTTCCAACAGTCTTACGTTATTTGTGCATAATGTGCCACAAGACACAATACCAGCCCTCCCACGGTTTCGTAATCTCTTTTAAGCTGACGAGTATGGTCGATTCCTGTATGGAAAATAAGCTGAGAAACTTAATGCAGCATAACAGAACAGATTAAAATGCAACTAACTACAAACTGACAAAGCAACGAAAGCGGTTGTTGTATGGCTGTTCTGTTGCTGATGATGTTCGTGTAATGTGGTGTAGTGTTAGTGCACTGGAAATGTTGATATCAGCGAAATGTTATTGTACCACATATATATGTAGTAGCTAAACTGAAAACTGAAAAATGAACTAAAATACTACTTGGCAGCTGTTGTAGTTGGCAATGCTTTGTTTTTGGAGAAGCATTAAAAACAGTTGGCAATAAATGAAGATGACCGAATCTAAGATGCTTTTGTGTAACAACTTTCGCCTAATTAGAAATTTCTTTTGAAAAGCTGGAACAAATTATGTTGTTGTATTAAATAAAGAAATGAAATTTTTCGTCAAAGAACTTTTGCATTTGTATCTACGAATGTATGTAGGTACATGTATATAAGCATTCTATACAGTTGGGTTAACAAATAATCGTAGAGGGAGATTAAAATTGATGTTGAAAATCTACTATAAACGAGAGGAGGATGGGGTAATGGAAAGTGAAGCGATGAATAGGATTTAGTTGTATGTACAATAATAGTAGTTACATAGTAGAAATTAATGTACTAGATATAATTGTTGACCTCAAAATCCACATGAAAATTGCAATGAAATTTTTGTAGTGGCAATGTAGATAGTAGAACTTCATACTAAAATGAAAGTTTTTTATATATATGGAGAAGAAGAAGTAGTGAAGAAGAAATAACATCAAAATTTATTTGAATTTTAAAAACAACATTAAAAGGATGCTTGAAATAAACAATATACTATTATATACTTTTACGTTTTACTGCCCAATTCAATCACTGGAATGATGTAAAAATTAAAATGTAATGCTTACGATGAATGAGGGCAAGACGAAGTACGTAGTGTCTACAAACAAAGAGTCCCGGCGTCTTGGACAATACGTCATTGTTGACAATTACACTTTCGAGGTGGTGAAGGACTTCGTCTATCTTGGAACCCCAGCATCAACAACTATAATTACGTCAGTCTGGAAATTATGCGTAGAATAACTCTTGTTAAGAGGTGTTACTTTGGGCTGAGTAAGCAATTGAGTAGTCGAGCCCTCTCTCGAAGAAGATCGAAAATCACACTCTACAAGTCCTTTATTATTTCTGTCCTAACATATGGCGCAGAAGCATGGATAATTTCCACATGGATGAGAGGATGCTTGGAGTTTTCGAGAGAAAAGTTGTGAGCAGGACCTATTTGCGTTGATGGCGAGTATCGAATAATGTACAACGATGAGCTGTATGAGCTGTACGCTGACATTGACATAGTCAGGCGAATCAAACAGAGAAGACTTGCGCCGCATTATATGTTCGGCCTAAATCGATCATCGATTGTTATGGCCACATTAGAAGAAGAGGAAGAAGAACGCTTAGATTAGTATTGACAAGCTCTTATAAGGAAGAAACTCTTAATATTGTTAATAATTTGACTATAAATTCTGAATGTTGCAGTTTGATTTTTGTTGACAATTTTTCTACGTTCTAGAAATGATTATTTGTGCGTCATCCCATTTTGTTTTTGTTGATTATTTTTATCTTTATAATATAATATTTTTTTATTGATCCTTAACTTAATTTCCGCCCAAAAAGGCTTATGAAAAATAATTTATTGGAAAAAATTTGTGCAATTTATTTCAATGAAAGTAATTTCCATTACTTTCTACAACTTTTTTCCATCTTTCTGGCAAATGAGTGATACCATCTCGATAAGACGATGTCGGTTTCGAAGCAACCCATTCATCGACCCATTTTCACACTTCTTCAACATTTGGGAAACGTGTACCACTCAAGCCGTACTGTATCGATCTGAACAAGCGGTAATCAGAAGGCGCTATGTCTGTTGAGTACGCTGGGTGAAGAAGCGTTTCCCATTCGAGGTGCGTCAGTCTCTTTTTGACGATTTTTCCAGTGTGTGGCCGAGCATTATCGTAAAGGAGAATAGATTTAGGAGCCATTTTTTAGGTTTGGAAACAGATGCCAGTCTCTGACAGCCATATCGAACAAATATGGTGGATTTTCATATAATTCGTACCTTAAATCGTCTAAACACTTGTGTGTATAGTCACACAAATATAAATGCATTGTCTTGATGAAAAAATATAAATTAGGTCTTTATCACAAATTTTTGCCTAATCGATCCAAATGGCTTGAATAATATTATGAGTTGCTTCTTTTAGATTTCTCAAGATAATAAACCAATAAAGTAAACCTTTGTAATACCAAAAAATTGTATTTGACTACTTTGGTGCACTTTCATTGATTATATTATTCTTGAACAGTTACTTTCACCACGGCACCACAAAGGCCTTGGAACAGTCTTATAAAACTAACCAGAAACTGCAAAAATATCGTAAAAACAATAACATTATATTTATGAAAGAAGGGATGTTGAAGAAATCACTACAAGTTATGTCGCATAATGTTACCATACAGACTCGTGATAGAATTAGATAATTTTGTGCTTTTGCAATGGTTAACCCAATATACACGTAATGACAATAGTATGAATATGTGAAGAAGAATATCGAAAATATAAATATACATAAAACGTACATACTTGTGTTTATATATGAGTATGTTGAGCAATTTAGTTAAGGGTAAACCATGTAGTATTGAAGATGTGCGATCGGTGCCTACCACAATATTAAACTAAGAAGGCTGCTTCAAATGCAAAATATTTTTGTTTTTCGTTTCATTATAATACAATAAATTGGGTTTATACATAATATATATTATGTACCTAAATACTTACAAGTACTGTATAGAATTAATTAAAAGTTTGCCTAAGCTATACCAGCGGTTGAGAGAAATTCCTTTTGCGTTGGTACTGAACATGTCATCGCCACCACCATAACTATTTATTCACACTTCAACAAAGCCCGCATTATTTATGTTGACCCTTTTCGAAATACATTTCTATTAATACCATTTGGATTGTACCCCTTTTCAAATCATATTGACGGCTTTGTTATGGTATTTGTTATGAAGTGGAACGTAGTGGAAAGAGTTAAGAAGCAAAAACAACAACACAAAATGAAGAAAACATATTACAGAGTGATACTCTAGAAAAGAGACATCGAAGATAATGCTATTGAAATGGAATTTATTCAAAAACATTTGACCCATACATTTGGTTACACATGCGATGGAAATGAAGGCAAAGCAAATTAAGAAGAAGAACTAAAAAAAATGAAAATAAACACATAATAAATAAAAAAAAAAGAAAAACCATGATATAAACATACAATATAAAAATAATCAAAGGTCTTGAAAAATAATAGAATGAGCAAATATATTTGTATGTATGTATATGTATTTGTTTCTATCTGTATTACAATGTCAACTACACAAGTCAATAAGGATAAAATGACAAAATCGTTTTGGCAAAACCAATTTGGTATAAACAAAATATCATCAGCAAGAACAGCAACAACAACAACAACAACAACAACCACAAATATAATAATAACAATAACAAATCAAATGGCTAGCTGGTATTGAAAATGTTTAACACACATAAAACGTTATATATGGTAGGTATGTACATTAGGTCGTACCACCTTATAGGCAAATTTTTTTGTAAGCTGATTTCGAAAAAATTTTTTTATTTTTTTGACCGAACGTAGGGGTTGCCCATTTAAATTTTTCGTTATATCATCGGCATTTACAGTCGGATCTTATAGTGTGATATATCGATGTTTTTGCCTCGAGGAGACCAATTTCTGCCCTATTAAGATCATTAAGCTCAAGTGTCCCGTTGTAGTATTTACCCACCATACATCAGTTACTACCGCCCTAATGTACCATTCTAATGGTAAAAAATTAAAGCTCATAAAAAATTATTAAACTTTTGCTAGGGAAGTATTTTGATTATTCCAGTAGAACTCTTTAAAAATCATGTTTTAATTTTTGTTGCCGAACGTAGGGGTCGCCTTTTTAAATTTTTCGACATATCTTTGGCATTTATAGACCAATCTTAAAGTATCATATGTCGATATTTTTGTCTTAAGGACGCCAATTTTTTGCTTCAACGATTATTGATATTAAGTAACCCCTTTTAGTACTTACCCATCAGATCTCAGTTTCTACCGCCCGAAGGTACATTCTAATATCAGAGAATTAAAGCTCTTAAGAAATTATTATCCTTTCACAAGAAATAATCGATTTACCAGGTAAACACTTGGAAAATAAATCCGACTGTTAATGTCGATGATATAACGAAATCAGCTTGCAAAAACACTTCATATTCGATGGTGTGCGGCGCACTTTTTTTTTTAAGATACGGCCTAATGTACATATGTGAAGAAACTACGAAAAGTAAAGTAAACATCGCTCACGTTTTTCATAGAACGTGACTCAATTTCTTTGGGCTCTAAAGGATCAAAGAAGAAGAAGAAAGAGGAGAAAAAAGTGTAGTAACAACAATGAAAAAGACGCTGAAAACTAAATAATAAATGAGAAAAAATAAAAAACGTAAACGACAGCGTAAACATTAGTTGGCAACATAAATATAATATTAAGTAAAAGAATAAATAAGCAGGCACACGCGCACCTATAAATTGTATTTTTTTTACATTATGCAATATGTTTGCATTGTCACATGAGGTCACTGCTTGAGGAGAAATTGCAAAAACAGACAAGAAGAATTACTTTCGATTGCCAGTCGATTTTGTTACTTCTCCCTCTAATGTTCGCTAACTCACATTCTATTTAACACACACACACATACACACGCTGTCTTCCCTGTCACTTTGCCGTGCTTGTTTTTACTTGAATTTCCATACGCCATAGTAATATGTAGTGATTTCCTGGTTGACAACCCCTTACCGTCCATTCTATGTGGTCTCATATATTGATGATATCTATGTATATGTGTGTGTATGTGTATCAGCATAGTAATAAGTTAACCAATTTTAGTTAGTTTTTTATTTTTTATTTTTCCTACAATTTCAGCTTCCTTCATCATTTGTCTTTTGTGGTGGGTCAACAAAATTTTTACATCTGGCAAATACACACAGAGTATGATGAACGTTGTAATAGTGGTTATACGAATTGTGTTCGTGGTGGTGTAGATTTGTGATAAAACAATTTCATGGGTCAACAACATTTTTAACATTTAGTTTAAAGAGATATTTTCGTATCAAATTTAATTGAAAAATTGTATGTGTGCAAAATCTACATGCATAGGGGCTTTAACCTGATGAGTTCTACAATATATACAAGTTTTTAAAATTATTTTGTACAATATCCCATCATTTAGAGTAATAATTTTAAAACAGCGATGGTATTGATTAATTATTACAAAAATTGTTTCAATCAGATTAGCATTGGGATACTGTGAGAGGTAGTTCAACGTAAACTTTCTGTGCACAAGGACGCCGGTTCGATTTCCAGTTCAATTAACTGAACTATCAATCAAAAGAGAATGTGACGTTGGAGCAGGAACAATATCCTTGTTCATCAAGTGGACCATGCGAAGCCAGACTGAAGTCTATTAGAGGATATGAGCCCTACGGCTGATACCTCTGAGGGCCAACCACAAGTGTAGTCATACGAGGTCTTTTGTACCCAACTAACTGAACTAACTTTTCAGTAAAACTTTCGAATAATATAGATTCTACTCTAATGCCTAATTTATGGTGAAAAATCTGTGAAACTATCAACTGCAAATATTTTCCACAAAAGAACTATGGACCTAACAGGCCACTCAATAAGTTCGTAGGAAAAGTATGAAAAAAACATAATTTTGACAAAACTCGATTTTGTTATTCAACATAGTTGCCTTTGAGGGCGATACAGCGATAGCGATTTTCGATACCACTTTTACAGTACGATTTCTCTTTCTCGTAAAAATAGGCTTCAGTTTCAGCGATTATTGGCTTTTACCAATCTTAGAACAACTGATTCGAAACGACTTCCATTTGTCTTCAAGCACGCCCTGAGACGATCTGGCCACTTATCGATCGCGAGGCGCACTTCATGCATGGGGAAATTGTCCACTGCATGGACAAGGGCTCGCTCAATGACTCAATAATTGGGTGTCGAGTAGAGAAAGCAATTGCCTCTAATACGGATCACAACTTGTAATTCAACGGGTTGAGGTATAGACTAGTAGTTGGTCAATCATCCGTTGATATGAAGGCCGGAATGTTATTTTTTAGCCACAGTCGAGTCGTTTTTGCCTTGTGAACTGGAGCAGAGTCTTGGTGGAAAGTCCACGGCTTGTTGGCGAATATTGATTGGTTGAGACGGGTTCACAATGGGTTCCAAGACGGTCGATTGATATACTTCGGCAGATGTTTTCACTCTTTTCTCGCAAAAATGGAGCTTGGTAACGCCACCGTAGCTCACTCCCCACCATACTATTACAGATGCGGGATGGTGACCTCTTTGGATCCTTGGGATGAGTTATGTTGCTTCTCTGGAGCATACACACGATCGTTCTGTTTATTGAACAATTCTTCTACCGTGAAGATTTTCTCGTCAGTAAACAGAATTTGTCTGTGATAGTACCGGCCGGGTAACGCTTCCGATGAGCGGCCGTGAGCAGGTGTCCAGTGTGTCGCTTGTACGCGCTGGGACCTAAACCTTCATGGACATGAATTTTTGCGAAATTTGCATTTCCCGTGACAAAATTGTCTGTTTTCGAGCGGTTTTCGGTCGATTCGTTTCTTCACGGCTTTGATCGCTTTCGGAGTTCTCACAATGCGCGGACGGATGGATCTTTGATGGGTCTCGAACTCCACCAGTATCCTCAAATAATTGCACAGCACGATACACAAAATTGCGAGTGAGTGCGAAACATATCGCCTTTTCCCATGCTGCATTTTATTAGGCTACAACTACAATTCGACTTTCGATGTCTTCTCATTCCATGATTGTAAACAATTGATGTCAAAAACTTTTTACGTGGCAATGAAGCATAAATGTCAAATCGCAGTCAAGATGAAATGAATGCGCTCAATATCGCATTCGTAATGAATGCGTTTAGTTGTGTATCAATATTTCTGACTTGACTAGGTATATATGTATGTATATAGTTATATATGTATAGGAGGGCTGTGTTAAATATCGTCAATCGATTGCACTATATGTGACCTCCTACTATTGACATTAACGACGAAGACGACGACATTTTTAATAAACTTTCATCGTCACGCGTACGTACTTACGTACATGAACATATCCATACAAAATATATAGAAATATTATACATATTCTGAAATTGAGAAACTGACGTTTATAAATATTGATGGGGTAACAAATGTATATTGTACATTGCATCATTCTCAATTTATTTCGTATTTTCTCAGATCTTATTTTCGAAAAGTATATTTTTAAACAATATTTTATTTTGTAGTACTTACTTTGGTAGAATGAATTATATGATACGACTCATCAATGGATATCTTGTGGCTAAATTTCATTTGATGATAATAAATATAAGGATGAACTGTTGTGTTGAAGTATCATCACACCTCACACCTAGAAGAGGGAGACCTTTATACCAATATACAACGGGGTAGCGGATGGTTGCTCCTGGTATATGCGGTTGGTCAAAATGACCTCGGGCAGAGCGGATGACTCGCAGGCGACTGCTTTAAGCTAGCGATCGAATACAGACAGCCTCGCTTAAAGCAAGAACTACTTATAGTCGTCGAGCGAATTACTGCCAGCACGACTACAAGAGCACTCGTTCGGATAGCAAGCTACTCGAACGTGCCGATTCAAAAATTTTAGCAAGATCATTTCAACTAGTATATCGGGTTACGACTTACTCGATCAAGCATTGTGTTTTTTTTTTTTTACCCTTTTTACAATATCTTACGTTTGCAAGTCATACACCTTTAGTACATCTCCATATATAAAGCATTTAAGAATTATGTAGTATAAAATTATTATGATGATACATTTTACGTTCAGTGAAAATTCACTTGATTGTTTCTTCTTTCTCTGTCGTCACAGCGATTGACTACAGGAGTATGTGTGTACACATCTACTGTATGATGACAATAAGGAGAAGAAGAATAATCAAATGAACCGTTCTGTGATACACATATTTGCTATGTTTTGTTCATTGTTGGTACGTTGAATATTTTAATGATTTATGGAGTGTTCGTAGGTAGGTATGTAAAACGTTTAATTTTAACTTGCTACAACGTTAGGTTACTGGGGGGTGCCCTCGAAGATGACACACTTGGTCCAGAAAGGCGCTTTGTGACACCATTGAGCTTCTCTTTCAATACTCTTGTGAGTGTTAAATTTTTTACATTTTTAGAAGGTTTGAGTTGCCTGTTCCGAACTGCAGTACTCTTGTGACGTCACCTTTTCTGAGTTTCTGAACAATTACAATTACTTATGTCATCAAATTGTGATTATTACAAATTTGACTCTGTAGTACCGATTTCATAATTCTTTATGTATGTATATATTTACGTATGTATTTGTATTTTATTAGTTGAATTTTAAATCATAAAAATTCGAATATTCAAATTTAAAGCAACAAATATTCAAATTTTAAACAACTTATTCATTTTTTTTCACGTATTGCCATGTGTACATATTTGAGAGAGTAAAGATTTCCCCGCCAATGAAACCAGGTGATTCCTTCACCTTTCTGTTTTTCAGAATATGAGCCACTCAAATATAATCCATTCAAATTACTGCAAGTTGAACATTAGACAATTGTATGTATTATCTGCATTTAAATATACCATATTGTAACATGGCAAAACATGGAACTCACCTATCGTGACATTTGCTATACCACCATCCGCCTTTATACCATGTAGCGCAATTTCCTGAATCAGCCAGATCGTTATCTGAATCTTTTGTGGTAAATTTTTTACCCTCATGTGTACGCAACGAATCATTACCTTGGCCACTATATTTTCCCAATTGCTCAAGCTTGTAGCTAGAATTCTCATCGCCGATACGAAAAGAATCATACTTTGCAAAATTTGTTTTATTACTGAAATCACTCATTTCAATCCACAATTCTTGAGGTTGTGCCGATGTCAAGGCATGCATTTTCTCTAAACCCAAAAAGAATTCTCCATTCAGATCGCCAAAACCATTTCTATAATCTTTCCAATCACGATAAAAATCAACCGAGCCATCTTTACGACGTTGCATCACTAACCAAGGATCATCGCCCATAGGATCTTCAAGACAGTATACACTAAATGGTGGTAGATCGGATTCAGGTAAATAGATTTTGTAAACGCCACATTTTCCACCATTTTGCAAGGCTTCAGCACAATTGCGAGGCAATTTTAGACGATAGTCTGATATTTCAGAGTCTTCAGAACGCTTGCATTTCTCCTCTTGAGCTCGCTTGATCATCGTTTGCAATTCATCTTGCCTATCGAGATTTGTTCGATCTATAATTTGGTGCATAATATGCTTAAATTCCTGCAGTAAAATATCCCTTTGTGATTGCCATATATCCATTGTGACACTATGATGTTTCCTCAAAGCATCCGTTAGCGACACATTCTCTGCCGTGTTCTTTTCTAGTCGTCGCTCTCTTGTACGCTCGACAAGACACTCATCGAGGTAGTTCCTCAATTTCAATAGAACATACTTCTGTAACGTCAGATCATTCTCAATGCTATAGAAAAAATTTAAACATTTTGTATTAAGCAAAAGATATCTAACAGTACTTCCATTAACACTTACCTAACGTTACTCTTTTCTAATTTTCGCTGAATATTTTCAGTTACATCATCCAATATGCCGACATAACGCATAATCTTCATTAACATTTCCTTATCGTCACAATGATCAGAACTGGGATTTTCCAACTCCGTGATCGTCTCTTCGGCTACAGTATCATTTAATCTAATAAAAATAATTAGTAAAATTGATAGTATTTCTATGCGACACATCTTGTTGTTCGTCTGATCGCTGTCTCACTCAGAATTAAATTGAGTTCCTCAATTTGAATTCTTTTTATACCTTCCATAATGCAATATGCAAGGTATATTCATTTCGGTCAGATGTTTGTAACCACTTGAAGGAATCTCCGGAGATATAGAAAAGTATATATATTCGTGATCAACGTCGCTTAAATTTTCGATTTAACGATGTCCGTCCATCTGTCTGTCACCTGGCTGGTTCGCACGATAACTCTAGCAAATATTGAGATATTTTGACGAAATTTGGCATAAGTAACCTATGATTCTAGGGTACGGAGGGGATTGATATTGGGCATGATCGGTCAATAGCCACGCCCACACCAAGCATTCAAAGCGACTAACCTCGGAATTTTCAAAATCTTTAACATGCTATAACTCACTTAATATACCATCTAGGACAACAAGATTTAGCAGATAGATTTACATTACACTACTACATAATCTTGCCAAAAATAGGCTAGTCACAACTACTTTTTAGAGTAGCTCCCATACAAAGTGTCTGTACTTCTTTTAAATTGAAACAGCTGTAACTTCTACAATCTTCTGTCTAGAATAAATATAATTGACACTTAGATTAATATGGTAGTCGGAAATAATATGGCAGAAAATCAGCGTGCCACGCCCACTTGTTATTGGGGCTCTGATACAAAGTTGAGGAAATTAAACAGAAATTTAAGCGTCATAACTTATAAAATATCCAGTGTAGAAGAACGAAATTTAAAGTGTGGATTAGTATTTTAAGAACAGATATATTCACAGAAAACGGACGCGCCACGCCCATTGTTTATATTAGCCTACATACAAAATGATCGAATTTCTTTTAAATTGAAACAGCTTTAACTTCTGAAATCTTCCGGCGAGAATAACTATAATTGACTTTTAGATTAATATGGTAGTTCAAAATATTCTGGCAAAAAATCAGCATGACATGCCCACTTCTTATTGGGGCTCCCATACAAAATTGCGGAAATTTTAAAAAATTTTAACCGATATAACTTACAAACTATTCAGCGTAGAACAATCAGATTTAAGGTATGGATTAGAATTATAAGAGCAACTAGACTCACAAGAAATGGATCAGCCACGCCTACTGCTTATAATAGTCCCCATACAAAATGACCGAATTTCTTTTAAATTGAAATAGCTGTAACTTCTGCATCCTTTTGTCTAGAACAATCATAATTAATACTTAGGTTAATATGGTAGTCAGGAATAACCTGGAAAAAAATAAACATGCCACGCCCACTTCATAATAGGGCTACCATAGAAAATTGCGAAAATTAAAAAAAATTTAAACCGCTATATCTTAAGAACTATTCAGCGTAGGATAACCAAATTTAAGGTGTGGATTAATATCGCAAAATTAATTAGATTTACAGGAAATGGACTCGCCACGCCCACTTTTTATATAGCTCCCAAACTAAGCCCTTTTAAAACCCCCATAACTTACAAAGTACTTCGTCAAAGTCAACCATATTTCGGGTGTAGATTAGTATTATATGCAAAAATTGTTTCTCAAAAAAAGCTGACGAGCCAGGCCTACTTCTTAATAATTCGTTTAATAATTCTTAACAATTCTTCTTAAGTGGTATCTCCCATACAAAGTAGTGGAAATAAAAGAAAATGATGGAATTCGAGCAAACTTTTTATATATATACATATCTACCTATGCAGGGTATAATTTGGTCGGCCTCAGCTGACTGTAAGGTCATTTTTATGTGATTCTCTTAGTAAATTTTTACATACAATTCGTATATTTTTCATAGAATTGATAATGATATTCTACAAAACTCTCATGTAATACAAGGGGTTAGAATTTTTCAATAACATGTAATATCAGGTGTAGTAAATAGAAATCCATTATTTTTCCATGGTTTTAGTAATCTGTATCTTGCGTCGTATAAATACGATCGGATTACGCTAGATGGCGTACTGGGGCTGCCCTCGAAGATGACACACTTAGGCTAGAAAGGAGCTTTGTGATACCATTGAGCTTCTCTTGTAATGCTGCTGTGAATGTTAATTTTTTGACAGTGACGTCACCTTTTCTGAGTTTTACCGCATAGCTCTATATAATCATGTTATATTCTACAAAGTGCGACAATATATTTCGGTATATTTATTCGAAATATTCTCCTCCTGATTCAATACACTTGTTACATCGATTTAATAGTGATTCAAACGCGTATTCCAGCTCATTCTTACGGAATTGCCTCCAGTGCCCTTCTCGAAGCCCGTTGTATGGTCTGAATGTCATCAAAAAAGCATCCTTTCAACTTCAATTTCAGTTTTGGGAACAAAAAGAAGTCGCACGGTGCCAAATCAGATGAATATGGCGGCTGATTCAACACACAGACCTGATTCCGAGCCAAAAATTGACGAACAATGAGTACTGTGTGACTCGGTGCATTATCGTGCAACAGAGACCAAGTTTTTGGATCGCGGTATTCTGGTTGAACACGACGGATTCTGGACATAAAACGCTTCAAAACTTCAAGGTAACATGTGGAAGTAACTGTTTGACCAGTTGGAACAAATTTTTTGTGGATAATTCCTTTGCTATCGAAGAATGTGATGAGCATTGTTTTGATTTTTGATGGAACTTTTCGTGTTTTTTTGGCTTGTGGTGAGTTTTTTTTTGATTTCCATACAGCACTTTGACGCTTGGTTTCTGGATCGTATTGGAAACACCATGTTTCATGACCCGTAACGATTGTTAACCATGTCTCTAGAATGACTGACTCTCATTAATTTTTGGTCCTCGGTTTTGCCCAAATCCTCGTGAAGAATGAGTCGGATAGTTTCTCTGTTGATGTTTAAGGCCTCTTTCATCATTTTCTTCTTTTATTTCATCTTCCAGCGACTCTGTCATCCACAAACCGTTTATGCCATATAAAAACATTTGATCTTGATAAACAAGCATCGCCATACGCTTGCTGCATCATTCCGAATGTTTCTGATGCACTTTTACCAATTTTTGCGTGGAATTTAATGACCGCTCTTTGCTTCATGTTAAAATTACAACATCAAACGAACACGTGTTTTGTAAAATGAATGTCAATAAACATTAAATGTCAATCAAATGACATGCAATTTTGACAGTTAGTAGAGGCAAGTTGAAGCTTCAAAACGCATGTGCTCACACATAGATGGCGCGCTTCGTTGCTGAGATATGGTTCGAGCCACAATACATAATTATCGCTCCTTGTATATTTCATCGAAAAAAATTCAAATACTAGGTATCTTGCTTGCAATTTTTCTATAATTAGTACTTACGTGTTAGATGTAAATTATCAATTTATAATACAAGCAATTACAATTACTTTCGTCATCAAATTGTGATTATTACAAATTTTACCCTGTACTCTTTACGTCAGTATTTGTATTTTATTAGTTGTATTTTAAATCATAAAAATTAGAATATTAAATATTAAAGCGTTATTCGATCACAGATAGAGACAACGCAAACGGAACTAACTAACGGATTTATGATACATATTATGCCGATTTTTATTCTAAACAATTTATTTATTTTCTTTCGCGTATTGCCATGTGGACAGATTTTAGCGAGTAAAGATTTCCTCTAAAATGAAACCAGGTGATTCCTTGACCTTTCTGTGTTTCAGAATATGAGCCATGCAAATATAATCCATTCAAATTACTGCAAGTTGAACATTAGACGTGTGTATTTATTAGTTGCATTTAAATATATTTTGAACATGAAAAAACGTGAACTAACCTGTCGTGACAGTTCCTATACCACCATCCGCCCTTAAACCTTTCGCCGCAATTCCATGACTCTGCCAGATCGTTATCTACATCTCTTGTGGTAAATTTTTTACCCTCATGTGTACGCAACGAATCATTGCTTACTTGGCCACTATATTTTCCCAATTGCTCAAGCTTGTAGCTAGAATTCTCATCGCCGATACGAAAAGAATCATACTTTGCATAATTTGTTTTATCACTGAAATCACTCATTTCAATCCACAATTCTTGAGGTTGTGCCGATGTCAAGGCATGCATTTTCTCTAAACCCAAAAAGAATTCTCCATTCAGATCGCCAAAACCATTTCTATAATCTTTCCAATCACGATAAAAATCAACCGAGCCATCTTTACGACGTTGCATCACTAACCAAGGATCATCACCCATAGGATCTTCAAGACAGTATACACTAAATGGTGGTAGATCGGATTCAGGTAAATAGATTTTGTAAACGCCACTTTTTCCATCATATTTCAAGGCTTCAGCACAATTGCGAGGCAATTTTAGACGATAGTCTGATTTTTCAGAGTCTTCAGAAAGCTTGCATTTCTCCTCTTGTGCTCGCTTGATCATCGTTTGGAATTCATCTTGCCTATCGAGATTTGTTCGATCTATAATTTGGTGCATAATATGCTTAAACTCCTGTAGTAGAATATCCTTTTGTGATTGCCATATATCCATTGTGACAGTATGATGTTTTCTCAAAGCATCCGTTAGCGACACATTCTCTGTCGTAGACTTTTCCGATCTTCGCTCCCTTGTATGTCCGACAAGACAGTCATCGAGGTAGTTTCTCATTTTCAACAGAGCATACTTCTCTGCTATGACATCATCCTCGACACTAGAGAAAGAATTCAAACATTTTGTATTAAGCAGAAAATATCTAACAGTACTTCCATTAACACTTACTTATCATTATGCCTTTCTAATTTTTGAAGAATTTTTTCAGTTATATCATCCAATATGCCGACATAACGCATAATCTTCATTAACATTTCCTTATCGGCCGAATGATCAGAACTGGGAGTTTCCAACAGTTTGATCGTCTCTTCTGCAACAGTATCATTTAATCTAATAAAAATAATTAGTAAAATTGATAGTATTTCGATGCGACACATCTTGTTGTTCGTCAGATCGCTGTCTCACTTAGAATTAAATTGAGTTCCTCAATTTGAATTCTTTTTATGAGAATCTATCACTAAAGTTTTACATACAATTCGTATATTTTCCATAGAATTGATAATGATATTCTACAAAACTATAATATAATACAAGAGGTTAGAATTTTTCAATAACATGTAATATCAGGTGTAGTAAATAGAAATCCATTATTTTTCCAACAGATTGCTTTAGTAATCTGTATCTCGCGTCGTATAAGTGCGATCGGATTATGCTAGATGGCGTTGGAGAGCTAAGTTTTCATACTAAATGAACTTTTCAGACAGTTTTGTGATTGCTTGACCCGGTATTGTTTTAGCACGCCTCAAATGTGGACACCAGTAACGAGAAAATACGCCAAATTTTATAGTTTTACTTCGATAAAGGCAAAAACGCAAGCCACACGGCTGAACATGTGAATAGTGTTTCTGGTCCATCCTGTAACAGCCAATCACGTATAATGTTGGTTTCGTCGATTCCGTTCCGGTAATTTTGATGTTAAAGATGCACCACCACGCTCTGGAAGGCCAATTGTCGAAAATATCAATAAATTAATGGAAATCGTCGAGTCTGACCGTCATGTAAGCACTATCTGTCTATTGCCCAGGAGCTAAACATTGCTGAAGAAACCGTTTGGAATCATTTAAACAAGACTGGATACAAAAAGGGGCTCGATGTATGGGTGCCACACAAGTTAACTCAAAAAAACCTCATGGACCGAATTTCGATCTGCGAATCGCTGCTGAATCGCAACAAAATTGGTTCATTTCTGAAGCGGATGGTTACTGATGATGAAAAGTGGGTCACTTACGTGAACGTCAAGTGAAAACGGTCGTGGTCGAATCGCGGTTAGTCGGCGAAAACGGTGGTCAAGCCAGGATTGACGGTCAGGAAGGTTTTGTTATGTGTGTGTGGTGGGATTGGCAGGGAATCATATACTATGACCTACTCTCCTACGGCCAAAATATCGCAATCGCCCAGAAGCTGCCAGCTTTTTCCAATAGGATAGGAATCACATCGATAGTGACTCGGCAGAAGCTCCGAGAGCTTGGTTGGGAGGTTCTTATGCATCCACCTTATAATCCGGACCCGGTACCAAGTGATTACTACCTGTTCCTGTCTACGGTGAATAATTTTGATGGTGAAAAATTCGCCTCAAGAGAAGCTTGTGAAAATCGACTGTCCCAGTTGTTTGCCAATAGGGTTGCGAGGGTTTCTATGAGAGTGGCATTATGAAATTACCTTCAAAATGGCAACAAGTTATCGAACAATATGGTGCATATTTCGGATCTAAACCGGATTATTCTAACTATGCTAAATTAAACCTTGCATTTAATGCAAAAATAATGGATTTATACTATTATAGAATGCAGCATTCTGAACACTTTTCACTTCCAACGCGAGGTTGCATTTGTGCGAAAAATATTTCGCAAATTATATTAATTATATAAATAATATGAATTATCTACCAATATAATCAAGAGCAATAAAAGCTAGAGGAGCTAACAAGGGGGGTACATTGCCGATAGGGGGGTGCATCATATTATTTGTTATTGTTTGATGTTCTATTCGTAACATAATTACTTTTTTGGATCGCTACGAGGAATACTACATGCGCATCGGCAACGTCAATACACAAATTGTGCGATCAGATTATTTTTCAAAATACATCTTACATTTACATTCACAAACACAAAGCGATTACATTTAAAAATTATCAAAATCAAATCACGTGCTTTATTCAGTCCACAATAAAATTAGCAATATACGTAAATTTGACGGAATAAATATTACATTTCTATTTGTAGATTTATGCGATAATCATAATCTATTCCAATACTAGGTATTATATTATCATATTATTATTGATAATATTTTGCATTCAATTTTCCCATAATTAGTACTTACGTGATAGATGTAAATTATCAATTTATATTAAAGGCAATTACAATTGCGTATATTATCAAATTGTAATTACTATAAATTTAACTCGGTAGTACAAAACGAGTTCATAATTGTTTATGTATGTACATATACACGAATTACGTATTACATATATTTACGTATGTATGTGTTTTTTATTAGTTGCATTTCAAATCATAAAAATCACCTTATTCAGATCCAGTCCATTTAAAGCAGGAAAATTTCAATTCAAATAAATACCACTTTGATCAAAAAGTTCCCGGAATAACCACCGTGTGGAGCTCCCATCGTTCCAACCACACGGTGGTTATTCCGGGAACATTTTGATCAAGGTGGTATTCTCATTTAGTATAAAAGAAAGTATTAAAATATTTATTTCAATTTCAGAATGTACATATTGCAACAAAAAACAAAAAAAAAAGACAACAATGAATTTATATGCCATTCAATCTCAGATACAAATAACCCATACTGAATTAACATCATGTGGATTTATGATACAGATTATCCTGATTTTTGATATTATTCTAAACAATTTATTTATTTTTTTCACGTATTGCCATGTGGACATATTTGAGAGAGTAAAGATTTCCCCGCCAATGAAACCAGTTGATTCCTTCACCTTTCTGTTTTTCAGAATATGAGCCACTCAAATATAATCCATTCAAATTACTGCAAATTGAACATGAGACAATTGTATGTATTATCTGCATTTAAATATACCATATTGTAACATGGCAAAACATGGAACTCACCTATCGTGACATTTGCTATACCACCATCCGCCCTTATACCATGTAGCGCAATTTCCTGAATCGGCCAGATCGTTATCTGAATCTTTTGTGGTAAATTTTTTACCCTCATGTGTACGCAACGAATCATTACCTTGGCCACTATATTTTCCCAATTGCTCAAGCTTGTAGCTAGAATTCTCATCGCCGATACGAAAAGAATCATACTTTGCATAATTTGTTTTATCACTGAAATCACTCATTTCAATCCACAATTCTTGAGATTGTGCCGATGTCAAGGCATGCATTTTCTCTAAACCCAAAAAGAATTCTCCATTCAGATCGCCAAAACCATTTTTATAATCTATCCAATCACGATAAAAATCAACCGACCCATCTTTACGACGTTGCATCACTAACCAAGGATCATCACCCATAGGATCTTCAAGACAGTATACACTAAATGGTGGTAGATCGGATTCAGGTAAATAGATTTTGTAAACGCCACTTTTCCCATCATATTTCAAGGCTTCAGCACAACTGCGAGGCAATTTTAGACGATAGTCTGATTTTTCAGAGTCTTCAGAACGCTTGCATTTCTCCTCTTGTGCTCGCTTGATCATCGTTTGGAATTCATCTTGCCTATCGAGATTTGTTCGATCTATAATTTGGTGCATAATATGCTTAAACTCCTGTAGTAGAATATCCTTTTGTGATTGCCATATATCCATTGTGACAGTATGATGTTTTCTCAAAGCATTCGTTAGCGACACATTCTCTGCCGTGTTCTTTTCCGATCTTCGCTCCCTTATATGTTCGACAAGATACTCATCGAGGTAGTTTCGCATTTTCAATAGAACATACCTCTGTGATATGATATCATTCTCGACGCTATAGAAAGAATTTAAATATTTTGTATTAAGCAAAAGATATCTAACAGTACTTCCATTAACACTTACCTATCATTACGCGTTTCTGATTTTCGGAGCATTTTTTCAGTTATATCATCCAATATGTCGACATAATGTATAATCTTCATTAACATTTCCTTATCGTCCCATTGATCAGAACTGGGATTTTCCAACTCCTCGATCGTCTCTTCGGCAACAGTATCATGTAATCTAATAAAAATAATTAGTAAAATTGATAGTATTTCAATGCGACACATCGTTGTTGTTCGTCAGATCGCTGTCTCACTCAGAATTAAACTAAGTTCCTCAATTTGAATTCTTTTTATGTGACTCTATCAGTAAATTTTTTTACATACAATTCGTATATTTTCCATAGAATTGATAATGATATTCTACAAATCTATAATATAATACAAGGGGTTAGACTTTTTTCAATAACATGTAATATTTGCATACCGGGTACCATAGCTCAGCAGCTGATGCATTGAACTACAATGTCTAGGGTAGTCATACTACTCTCCAACCATTGAAAAAATTGAAACATCATCTCAATTGTTTAAACATATATTAGATTTAACTTTTCTAAATTCAGAATGTTTTGTGATTTTCCTTATTTTGACAATTTATGAGCTAATGAGCCACGCCTACAGGCAAAAAGCAGTATTTTATTTAGTATTAAAAAAATGTGTGTTCAATTATTTCTGATTATTATTATTTTGAAAATTATTTTCATATAGTTTTTATATAAAATTTATAGAATATTAAAAATTTATAAAATTTTAGTGTCAAGTTGTAGACTTATTTGACAACTTCGTATGGAAAATCCGAATTCATTGTAGGGGAAAGCGATATTGTAGGCCATTTGGAGAATGGAAAAAATTCGACGATAATAAAATGGAATAAAATCAAACTCATTTATATCGAAAATATAATTTGAACATTTGAACATTACCATGACAAATACCTTCTTCAATGGACAAATTCGACGGGTCTTCGCCAAGCGAAAGCTCTCATCAGCTTTAATGCAGCTTTTGACAGAATTAGTCTTAGTAGAACAAACCTACGCCTAATAACCGGCTATCTCTCAAGACATAACTGGTTAAAATACCACCTTCACAAAATGGGACTATCCTCTGACACGGAGTGTAGACTCTGTCTGGAGGAGGATGAAATATCAATCCACATTCTTTGCGAATGTCCGACCCTGGCCAGACTACGCCTCAAACACTTTCAGTTGAGTTTCCCAACACCAGCTTCATTCATCAAAAGTTCGGCAAAATCAATTCTATCGTGATTAAAAAGGTAGAGGAGATTCTAGTGTCGTAAACGGGCTTGGGTACAAAGGATCTCGTTTGGTCGCAGTGCCCGTAACACTTGTGGTTGGTCATTTAACGAGTGGATGGAAGAACACTTGTCACTGTTGACAATCGATTTAAAAATTCGTCAACTTTGTACGCATATCGAGGGCATACTTTCAGAATTTTAAATAACAGCTCCATATAGCCGCACGTATAAGTAAAGTGAGCACGCTTTTATCATAAATTAGATAAAGTATGGCGCTCACGGTTCCTGTCTCTGAAGTCTAAATTACGCATCTTTAACACCAGCGTGAAGCCGGTATTACTATACGGCTCTGAAACTTGGATGATCACCGAACGAATTTGCGGTTAACTACAGACATTTATAAATAAATGCCTCATAATCGTTTGCAGAGTTTTGTGGCCTCGCACCATCACAAATGCAGAGTTGTTGTAACTTACCAATAGCGTCCCAATAAAAACAGAATTCAAAAGGACCTGGATTGGTCCTGGATTGGACCTGAATTGGTCACACTATGCATAGAGAGGATGACAACATAGCGAAAATGGCGTTTCAATGGAATCCTCAAGCCAGCCGACAACCTGGCCGCCCACGCCAAACATGGTTAAGGACAATCCAAGTCGAGACCCGCTCTAGAGCCACTTGGCATGAAATCAGGTATATGGCCCGGGACAGGACTCAATGGGGAGCCTTTGTTTCTGCCCGATTGGCTGCGACCCTGTTTTCATTTGTAAAACATGTAAAATATATATTGTATGTGATTTTTGTGTTGTATCTGAAATGTCAAGGAAATCAAAAAAAAAAAAAAATAGCTTTACATAATTATAATTTTCGTAATGTTTTTTACCACTTATTGGCAACGAATAGGTAATTTGACATGATATTGGATATATAACTTAATTCGTGCGGGTTTTTTTCAAAATTACATGTACAGTAGTATTATTCAAAGTTTTGCCTATCTGACGCTATGACTTTTTCCCATCTTTCTGGCAATTTATGAATTCCATCCCAAAAGAACTGCGCCGGCTTGGCGGTCAAGAATGAATCAAGCCAATTATTAATACATTGTTCTGATGTGAACCTTATTCCAGTGAGGGCGTTCTGCATCGACCGAAATAAATGGTAGTCGGATGGGGCCAGGTCTGGGCTATAAGGCGGCTGAGCCAAAACTTCCCAGTCGCTGTTTTTCAAATAGTTTTTGACCGGTGTTGCAACATGAGGCCGAGCGTTGTCATGATGGACTCATGTCTGGTCGCATATTCCGGGCGTTTTTCGGCTATTGCTCTCTTCAAATGGATTAATTGTGTTCGGTTGCATTCTCCATTGATGGTTTCACCCGATTTTACCAGCTCATAATACAGTACACTCTTCTGATCCCACCAAATACAGAGCATTACCTTCGCGCCATGGATATTCGGCTTTGCCGTTATTTTGGCTGGTTCGCCGGGTTTCACATATGATTTTTTGCGCTTGCGGTTGTCATAATGGATCCATTTTTCATCACCAGTAACAATTCGATGCAAAAATGACTTCTTTTTGTGGCGTTCCAGCAGCATTTCGGACATGCTAAATCGCCTTTCAACGTCTCTCGGCTTCAGTTCATGTGGCACCCAATTGAAACGTTTTGAAATGGCTGCTTGAGTGACTCTCAAAGATTTTGGAAGCTCTTCTTGTGTTTGGAAACAATCTTCATCGAGTAATGCTTCCAGTTCTTTATCTTCAAACTTTTTTGGCAGCCCAGGATGTTCTTCGTCTTCCAAGCCAAAATTACCACTTTTAAATCGTGCAAACCACATTTGGAACATTCGCTCAGATGCTCTAGCTCTAAAGTTCCACCAAAATACGATGACTTTCGGCAGCAGTTTTCTTCATATTAAAGTAATGAAGAAGAACTCTCCACAAAAACACTTTTTCAGGCACAAAGTTCGACATATTTGAGTGAAAAAAAATTATTGTTGTTTACGCTTCAAATGAATGACTGTAAAAGACGCACAATGACAGTAGCTTTCGAACGCATGCTCGGAATATTGGAACGATGGAATAATAATCAAGTTACTCCATCTCTTAGCAAATCGCACGAGTTATAGATCCAATAGGTCTTCTCAAAGGATATGCTATTCGGAATCTGCCATTAGGAGCTTCCCTGTAATCTTTAACCTCCTTCAAAATTCAATACTCACAATAATTCTGGTATAAATGTACGGTAAGGTTGGCTTGCTGTTGTTGCTGTTGATGTTATTGTAACGATATATGGTATGCAACAATACATTTAGTATCTGAGTATACAGGGACACAGCCTGTATATATATTGAGTAAATGAAGCAAACAACATCATCCATTTATATATTCACATACAGTTTGTTAATCTTGAGCATGTATTGCTATATGAAAGCACGATTATTAGACGATTAAAAAAATTTGTGTTTATGTTAATGACATGATTTCTTATGAATTAATAATGTAATAAATGTAATTGCAGTTGGTGGCTGAGTCGCATTATATGAAGTATAAAGCAGTAAAAATGAATTTTATGGAGTTATTCCCTTTTCCCTGACACCATTGACTCAATGCCTATGCACGTACAAATGCATTAATGGCCAAACAAATAGCAACCTTGAAAATGTCTACGTATTTGATTATATTTAATTTAAATGTTGTCTAATATTGTATTATTTTCAATAGCACAACAATGCGCGATCCACTTTTTTGTACTTGTACTCATCATCACGTGCATACAACAATAATTTAGTTTATGGTGGCGTGACAGCTATTCCACTAATAGTCGAAATGAAAGATAAAAGATATTTATTGCAACAATGCCACTGTGGACATTTTATAATTGGAAGAACTCTCTCACATTTAGTAAAATTTAAAAAAAATTCTCAAAATATGAATTGATGATAAAAATCCATATAAAAAAAAAATTTTTATTTTCTCCTTTATACTCCTAATTGGAGCATAGGGACTCCACAAGGCTTTTCCATCGCACACGATGCTGGGCTGTTGTTCTACCGCTATCCCATGTGATGTTGACATCAGCTAGTTCCCACAGGGTTGACCTTCTCCAAGTGTTTTTATGGTCGTCTGCGGCTTCTGCTCCCTTGCGGATTCCATTCAAGCGACATTCTAGTAATGCTTTGTGGCTGCTTTCTTAGCGTGTGGCCAATTCAGCGCCACTTCCTACGCTTAATCTGGTTCAGTATAGGCTCCTCGTTCGTTAGACACCATAGTCCTTGTTGGAAATAGTGTTAGGCCAGAATATTTTACATATGATCCTCAAACACTTGCTGACGAAAGCTTGAAGTCTCTGCGTGATGGAGTTCGAGATCAGCCATGTTTCGCTTCCATACAGTAGCATCGATTTCACGCATGCGGAGAATATTCGCAATCTCGTGCGTCTGAAGATTTGGGAATTTGCCCATACTGATTTTAGCCGAACAAATGTTGTCCGTTCGTGTTGATATTGTGCAACCGAAACAGAAACTTTCGACGAAATCAATCGCACAGCTGTCAATCATTCTATGGCTTGTATTGAAGTGATTGATTCTCATTTCTTTGGTCTTTACAAAATTTATCTCTAGTCCGACGATGCGTGCCAGCGCGACTAAGTTGTTCGGAGAATTTGTGCGAGAGGAGGCAAATGTTATCGGCAAAGTTCAAGTCCTTAAGTTGCCGTATGAGATTCTACGTAATATCAGTTCTCGTGAGCAGGAAAGAGAGGAAAGAGCCCTGCCGTACGCCTGCGTTGGTGGTGAACGAATTACTGATGCTGCCGTTGTGAAGAACCATCAGTTCGGAGTTCGCGTACAGCGCTACTATGAGGTGGATCAACTTCAGGGGTACTCCTTTTCTACTCAAAACCAGCCAGCCAGATGGAGTTACGCTTAAGTGTGTCGAACATCTTCTTGAAGTCGACGAACTGCATGTATAATGGGGAGCGCCATTTAATAGCTTGCTCGACGATTATATGAAGTGTATTTGCTTGCTCAACACAGCTACGTTTCGGGCGAAATCCAGCCTGTTCGTCCCTTAAAGCGGCCTCAACGCATTGGAGCCTATTCTGTATAAGTGTGGCTAGAATTTTGTAGATGATATTGAGTAATGTTATTCCTCTCCAGTTGCCACAGCAGCTTAACGATGATGCCCTTCGTCCAAGAGGGTGGTAGCTTTTCGCTGTCCCAAACAGCAGATATGTTCGAATGCAGAATTTCAGCTAATGTTTGTGGGTCAGCCGTCAGCAATTCTGGGTGAATGCCGTCGATGTCTCCGATACAAAAATATGCATACACAATTTAGCTCCAAAATGACAGAGAAAATTGGGGGATAGTTTTAAAATGAAAACTACACTTTACTCCATTACCGGCGAATTCATATTTTGTTTTAAGAACCAAATGTTTGCTGTCAAAATCTCAGTCAGATGGAAGTTGTGAAAATATTTTTTATTTGTCATTAGAAACATTTGATATTTTGCAAAAATCGGGAGAAAATTAATTTTGCGTTTCAATGAAATATTAATCTTAACGATTTTTGCAAAGGATATTTTTTTTTGCGATGAGGAGGTAACAAAATTGCTGTCCCAATTACAGAATGTGCCGTCGTAGACACTAAAAAACTTCCCCCTCCTTCAAAGACCTTTAAACCTACTCCGACACCACGGTAGCATTACGTTAGGTTAGGACTCTAGCTAGTATATATTAGACTTCACTCGTTATGATCTGCATGCAGGTCCCGTTTCTGTCTTCTGAGAACATATTCCATATACCGCGAAATAGTGTTCCAATTTTCTTCGCTGTGCAACAGCTTTTCAGGCAAGTTTTCAACTACCCATAGCCCATTGATGGCCAAAATCAATCAGTTAAAGCTCGTATTGCTTCGGCGCGCACCTTATTTGCCAGATTTAGTTCTTTCGGATTATTTTCTATTTCCAAATTTGAAAAAAATGGCTTGGTGGTAGACGATTTGCAAACAATGAGGAGTCTGCGGAGTCTGCGGTAGATGGCTATTTTAATGAGCTAGATAGTTCATACTATAAACATGGTATCGATGCTATAGAATATCGCAGGGAAAAGTGTATAGAGCTAAAAGAGATTATGTTGAGAAATAAAGAAAAAATTTTCCCAAATTTGTTGAGTTTTCTTTGTTAGGTCGGATAGTTCTGGGATCGTTCTCGTATATGGAAAAATTCATATATAATATAAATTTATGAGTTTTTGATTTATTCTGGCATTTCAAGTTTCTCTGAAAGCTTTTTGTAAAAGATAAGCATCTATCGCTATTTAATATATATGGATAAATAGATAAATAAAACCATATTCTCAAAATTTGAACAACTCTAATGAATAAACTTTTTTTATGTAAATTTCAAGCATACAATCTTCTTCAAAGCGAAACTTATAACGGTTTTGTTTTACATACGTACTATGCATTTATATGTATTATTATATATTGTTCTTTCGTTGTAAGCGTTTTGTATTCCATTGGTATTTTATCAGCATTGTTGCCGAGTTCCACCTTTGTTTTAAATTCCAAGCTCTTGCATTGAAGTCATAGCAAAGTAACTTTTAGTTCTATTGTGGTCATATGCATGAATGCGGTATGTTGTTTTGTAGAATTCGTATGGTATGTGTTTTGTATAAATTAAATTTTGGTCATTTTTGCTTACTAGTACTAGTTATGTACTACGTGTATTTATGTGTATATGAGAAGCTACATTTTTGTACATAAACATATACGTATATATGTGTGTCTATCACATTGTTCATTTTTTACACCGTATATACATACAATATGTGGTCAACTCATTTTGATGAGCTTGCAGTGGTTCGTATTTATACAAAGTAATTATTTTGTAATTTAGTGTCTGAGGCGAAACATGTTTTTATCTCTTCTTGTTTTGACTTTGTTTTATTTTGAGGTTTATTATGGTAATATGATGTGTAGCAATATAATAGGATTTGTGTTAAGTGCTCAAAAAATCTTATGAACCTATATCATGTAGGATATACTGTACACACCAACAATGCATATGTAATCAAACTACACAAATAGCCGTCCGTCATATAGTACATTTTAGTTAAATAACTATTTGTATAAATTACTTAGATTTGCATAAAATTAAACATAACATTTGCTTGAAACGGTGTGTAAATGTAAATAAATTATAATTAAAAATGATTAAAATAACAAATAAATAAATAACTCCGAAAATGTTAATCGAAATTCAGAGGCAAATGGGTTCAGCTTGAAACTAAAGGTGTTTCTTGTAGTTCATATTTTGCTCTTCTAAGATGAGATTGATGCACTTGGAGCTTGAATTATCGTTAATCATGTTTTGATCTAATCTAATCTAATCCGATCTAATTGGTGCAGTAATTGAGATTAGAGTGCCATCGTCCGCGTCATCTACGTACGTCCCAAAGTTCCTACGTGGAACACAAGGCCACAACAAACAAATTATGATTGAATTTATCTAAAGAAAAAAGTTTAATTTGTCTCCAAGAACGGCCTGCTTCAACTTGACGTCTCCATGTATTGGCTGTTCTTCATCGCTTGCGACTCCCTTGAGGATTCCAGTCCAATGCTGTTCTTCTGATGTCATCTTAGGGTTTACGCAGTGTGTGTACGTTAGCGTCAAATATTCTCAGTATCGTGCGTCTAGAAATTTTCGTTGCTCTCCATAACCACACCGGTAGCCCCAGATACAGGATCGGATGCAGAAGGACAATCCCCTACTCATCTTGAATCAAATTGATTACAGAAACCAAAATAAACAATGAAACTAATACTTCCGATAAATTGATGACGACCTTCAGCATGAAAAAAGTATCACGAATAGGAAAATGGAATGTAAGCTCACTGCTTGAACCAACAAAATTGTCGCAATTATGCAAGGAGTACCAGCGTTACCAACTTCTCGTGCTCGGCCTCTGTGAAATCAGATGGGCTGACTCTGGCGAAATCACAACAACAACTGGCCAAAATCTCCTTATTGCTGGTAACCATCCCAATCAAAGAAAAGAGTGTGGTGTTGGATTTCTTCTCTTCAAGTCAGCTGCAGCTGCTCTTATAGAATTGATAGCGTAGTCCGATAGTATCATCTTGGTGATATTGCGTAGAAGAACAAGAAATACTGACCAATTTCATAGTTAAGGATGCGTTTTACAGCAGTCTCTCGAACGTCTTGACAAACATCAACAAAAGAGGTGACATAGTTGTCTTAATGGGCGACATGAACGCGTAGGTTGGCCAACGCAACATGTATTTCGAAAGGACGATGGGTCTGCACGGCTTGGGAACACTTACTGAGAACGGTGAGATGTTCACTGAGTGTTGCTCTAACTATAATCTCGTTATTGGTGGCACGTTCACAAGACATCACAAGCTCATCCACAAGACAACATGGACTTCACCGGACCGAGTTACCGAAAACCAGATCGACCACATTACCATAAGTCATAAGTGGCGTGGCTCCCTTATGAACGTGCGCAATAAGCGCGGAACTGATGTGGCAAGCGATTTTCATCTTCTAATTGCAGAAGTTATGCTCAAGGTGGCTGTGGTCAGCAAAGACTTTAACCAAAAAACGCAAAAGAAGTTTGATGTTGAGAAACTGAAAGACGCAGCAACTTGTCTGCGTCATATTGGAAGCTCATTCTGATTTCTACAGTCAAATTTTAGTAGTCTTTAGTAATGAAAAATAATTATTTTCTTCATCATTTCATCAGTGTGACTAAACATAAAGGGTTATTACAAAATTATTCAATACAATACCGAAAAAAATAAGAAAATATTCATCCTCAGGTGTTAGAGTTTGCTGCCGCATATAATATTCATCATCATCATCATCATCAGTTTGTGTATCTCCCACTGGAGCATAGGGCCTCCATAAAGCACTTCCACCTGGGTCTGTTTTTCACCTAAATCTTTAGGTCGTTCCACATTTTTCCGGAATCTTCGATTTCTTTTTGCAATGTCTGTCTCCATATGTTTTTAGGACGTCCTCTCTTACGGCTGCCTTCAGGCTTCCAATCAAGAGCTTGTCGACAAATCTCCCTGGTGTCCTTTGCCAATGTTTGACCTAGCCATCGGCATTTTCGTAGTTTTATGTAATTAGCCATTGGTTCCAATTTATATTTTTCAGATAAGTCGGATTTGCCTGATGACATTCCCGTCACCACACCTTGAGAATACGTCGGAGACATCTGACATTGACGAAACTTTGAATTTTTCAATAAGAAATTCGGTTACAAGCCAGGTCTTACATCCATAGAGCAATACTGAGATGACGTTTGACCTAAATAGTCTCATTTTTGTGAAGAAGGCGAATATGCACCTATTGAAAATGAGAGTTCTTTTTTGAACCGTATTCTTACTGGGGATGATAAATGGCTGCTTTTCAATAAATCCTGTTCGCAAACGCCAGTTTTTAGATAAAGATGAAACATCAGAACCAACCTCCAGAGATGGCCTCCTGTCGGTGGGATATGGCCGGTATCATTTATTTTGATCTGCTGGAACCAAACCAGACGATCACAGATGATTATTATTGCCATCAACTATCCAAACTGAATGAGGCACTTGAAAAAAATCGATCGCCTTTAGTCAATAGACGCAAAGTTTTGTTTCACTACGACAACCCAAGACCTCATACCGCAAGACAGACCTTGGGCAAGCTGAACGAGCTCCGATGGGAGCTAATGTCACATCCACCATACTCTCCGGATATTGCACCTTGCGCTTATCACCTTTTCCACGGACTTCAGTCCCATTTAAGTAATAAGAAATACACCTCAAAAGAAGCTACGAGTACAAAAAGGGATATCGACGCGTATTTTGGCTCCAAGAACAAACAATTTTTTGAGTAGGGAATTAAAAATTTGCCCTAAACGTTGGGCAGACATTGTATATAATGGAGGAAAATATATTATTGATTAATAAATACTGAAAACTTCTTTTTTTTTTTATTTATTTTAAAACCACCTAAGAAAAACGCACGAATGATGTGCATCCACATACAAGAGTTATATTCATTTATTCATATAGAATTAATACAAAAAGAACACAGTATTCAAGCATATTGAAAAGAAAAAAAAAACAACACCCATTCAAATGCAATGACTTTGCCAATACACCTTTAGTTGTACATTGTGTATACGAACATATATACTCGTACATATATCCATATGCATTAATTGTTCATGTGTGATCTGAGTCTATTCGTCTGTGGTATTGCTTCCATTTGCTACTTTCATCAATCTAATGTATAAACATGACTTGAATTTACATGCTATTGCTCATGTTGTCTCACGTAACGTTAGTTACAATATGTACTGTACTGTACTGTACTGTACAGTGGTGTAATTGTGTGTGTCTCTATGTAAAATATAAATTGTGTGCGGTTATACTACATAATACTATATATTTCATGCGTGTATGTGTAAATCTATGGTATGATCAAAATGTTTTCATAGTTATTCACATGAGCATTCACATTTAATAGTAATAGATAACAGAGACCAGAGAAAGTATAAGAGAAAATACAATGAACAAGCAAAAGAAAGCCACAAAAGAACAAAATGCCATACTAAGCACTGATGTTACAACAACTTGTCTTACACATTCAATCCGGCTTCCGGTGAGTACTCGTATTATTAATATGATTGTGAATACTAGTAATAGCGGCGATGGTACCATATAGTAGTATAAAGCAGTGTATGAGGTTTTTACTTTAAATGTCTAATTTTTTTCTTCCTTTTTAATTGATGCCGAGCAAGCTCTTGTTGTAGATACTCTACGCTTAGGTATCCTCTTTTGCTAAGAGTAAAGCAAAATATACAAATAATATATGATAACATCAACTAAATATTAGAATTGACTTCAATTCTATTACTTGCAGCCTGAGTGTATATTGATATTTTGACCCTGCAAAAATGGATCAGTCGCAAAGGAATATGTGACTAATCACACTTTTGATCCCTTTATATGAAATGAACGGTTCCCTTTTGTTCAAGCTTGCCCTATGAAGAGACTAATTGTACCATTCTATAAATAGATTAGTCGCAAGGTTAGACATTTTCATTCACTGCATTATAATTCTCATGTACATATTCATTTATAAATTATTTGACAATTTACCCATTTTTGCTCACTGCGATTCGAACCTGGGTACCGATCAGAAGTATGGTAATTTATTTTCATTAATTGCATTATAATTCTCATGTAATAAAATAAAAATAAAATTTTATTTAGCATTCGACATGATTCGATCCTGGGTACAGAGTATAGATCAACAATTTCTTTTCATTCATTGCATTATAAGTCCCATGCATATATTTTCAAATTTAAATGTATTTCACAATTTACCTATTTTCTGTTACTCGCCGCGGATTCAAACTAAGTACCCACCTTCATGTGTTTTGCTATCGTATGTTCTATCACCGTCGCTCTACCATTTACGCTAATCTGTAACATATTATTGCTGATTTAAGAGCGAATCACTTGAAAGTGTAGAATATATCTAAATATATTATTAATATAAAAATTGATCTCCAACGTATCTCTAAAGAGACCGACCGGAGACTAATTAGTTTCCGATTGATTTCTAAAGAGATTAATCTCGGACTACTCTCTTTAGAGTGCCGTAGCTCAGTGGTTAGTGTGTTCGCCTTCTGATCTGTAGGTCGTGGTTCAATCCCCGGCTGATGCATAACAAATTTAATATCGATAAGATTTTTCTTTCGAACGGTACCCACCTGTCGGCAAGCAATTGGCAATTCTTCCGACAGTAACAACTTGCCATGAAAAAGCTTCTAAAAAGAACTCTGTGACAAAGCTCAGAAAAAGTGATGTCACAAGTGTTCTGCCGTTCGGAACCGGCTAAAATAAGTAGGTCCCTTCTAATATTGTCCAAAATTTAAGACGCGCAACAGTAATGGAAGAGAAGCTCGGCCAATGAGCCCTTTGGGGCTTTATGTGCCACATATTTATTTATTTTTAATCTCTTTAGAGATTAGTTGCATAAGTTTTTGAAGGGTAGTTAGTTACATAAGCGACTCCAAACAGAGCTCAGTAATAAAAATCTCCTTACAGTCGGCTGGGGCCGACCAAATTATACCCTGCATATGTAGAGATATATATAAAAAGTTTGCTCGTATATCCATCCTTTTCTTCCACTACTTTGTATAGGACCTACATTAAGAAGCAGGCGTACCTCACCAATTTTGGAGAATCAATTTCTGCCTATAATACTAAACTACATAGGTTGCAATGGGTTGACTTAGGCGTATTAATTAGTAAGTTATGGGTGTTTTAATGTTTAAGATAAATCCGAGACTTTATACGGAAGATATATAAAAAGTGGGCGTGACGTATATCTTTCTGGTATATCTAATTAATTTTTCAATATCAATCCACACCTTAAATTTGGTTGTCCTACGCTAAATGGTTTGTAAGTTATGGAGCTTAAAAGTTTTAGTTTAATTCCCTTGACTTTGTATGGGAGACTCATGAAGGAGTGGGCGTGGCACACTGATTTTCTGCCAGATTTTTGCTGACTACGATATTAATCCAAGTGTCAATTATGGTTATTTTAGGCAGAAGATTGCCGAAGTTACAGCTGTTTCAATTTAAAATTTGTATGGGGGCTACAATAAACACTGGGCGTGGCGCGCCCATTTCAAGTGAGTCTATTTGCTCGTACAATACTAATCCACACCTTAAATCTCGTTATTCTACGCTGAATAGTTTGCAAGTTATAACCGGTAACATTTTTTTTAATTTCCGCAACTTTGTATGGGAGACCCAAAAAGGAGTGGGCGTGGCACATTGATTTTCTGCCATATTATTTCTGACTGCCGTGTTAATCTAAGTGTCAATTATGGTTATTCTAGACAGAAGATTGTAGAAGTTACAGCAGTTTCAATTTAAAAGAAGTACAGACACTTTGTATGGGAGCTACGCTAGAAAGCAGGCGTGGCTCATCCACTTTTGGTGAGGTTATATAATAGTATAATATAACTCTATGTGCAAAATATTGTTGTCCCAAGTGGTATATTGTGTGAGTTATAGCAAGTTAAAAATTTTGAAAATTTCGAGGTTAGTCGCTTTGAATGCTTGGTGTGGGCGTGGTTATTGACCGATCATGCCCAATATCAATCCCCTACGTACCCTTGGATCATAGATTACTTATGCCAAATTTCATCGAAATAGCTCAATATTTACTCAAGTTATCGTGCGAACCAGCCAGGTGACAGACAGACGGACGGACGGACGGACATCGTTAAATCGAAAATTAATCGATGCTGATCACGAATATATATCCATGTCTATATCTCCGGAGATTCCTTCAAGTGGACACAAACATCTGACCGAAATGAATATACCATGCATATTGCATTATGCAGGGTATAAAAACAAATGGGAAGGTATATCTAAAACATTCGGGATAAACCAGAACATGATAACATGGTTTACGGACGGCTCCTTGACTAATGAAGGGACCGAAGCAGGAGTGATAGGTCCGGGTATCAAATACTCGGAACCTTTAGGTAACAATACTATTGTCTTTCATGCGGAAATATACGCGATTGGCAGGTGTGTCCACTTCAACATCAAACGCCAATATCGGAATAGAAGAATAGCAAACCTGACAGACAGTTAAGCTATTATCAAGATACTGAACTCTAACCAGGTGAAATCAAAGCCGTGGTGTCGGAATGTCTTGACAAGCTGAATAAACTTGGTGAAAATAGCCAATTATGGATCCTTTGTGTTCCAGAACATAGTTTTGCCAAGAAGGGAACAGCAACACCCTTTGTAGACCCAGAATCCTTCTGTGGTCTGGTCAAAGGATCTTTATCCATGCTCATTGAAAGGAGTGAAGAATCAGAAAGACAATCATACTGGGAAAATTTACCAGAGTTGTCCCACTCCAAGACACTTTTAGGAACCTATAACCTAAAATGACTTGAGCAATGTATCAGTTTAAACAAGAATAACATATTGAATCATCACGGGATTATTGAGAGGACACTGCAGGCTAAATTATCACCTAATGAGATTGGGAATCTACTCGGCTGAAATCAGCCGACATTGCAGGGAGGAGAATGAAACTGCAAAACATGTGCAGGCACGTTCCCAGCCTAGCACTTATGCACACAAGAAAGAAGAACTTCGGGGAATTCATAATACTGGAAATTCTGCTGAAATCCATTAGGGTAGGATCTCTACTAAACTTCTTTATGGATGCTGGACTTAGAGGGATACTCTAGTCTATGATGGGGTGCACAATAGACCTAGGGACGCAGTGCATTACAACCCTCTAATAATAATAGTTACATAAAGCGTCTGATGTATTGATGGGTTAGTAAAGTAAAACGTATTTAGAAGACGGCGTTGTAGTTAAGACCTGATGCCTGATGCTTGTTCCGGTCCATGCAGAACGCCCTTAATGAAATACGCTTCACTTCAGTCATCGGAATCAAAAATTGGCTCGATTCGTTTTTTTTGCCGCCAAGCCGACGAAGTTCTTTTTTGGATGGAATCCATAAATTGCCAAAAAGATGAGAAAATGTCATAGTCTCTGGTCGACGACAATACTTTGAATGACATGTTTTTTTATAGAATTCTTAAAAATAAATGATTTTTGAGCACTAACAATGGTCGGTTACTAATTCATACACCCAATAAATTGTCTGAATCTATTTACTGACTTGAAAATCTAAATTAAAAAAATGTTTTACTACACCAAATTGTTAGCCTCAGAAGAATTGCAAATCGCTTGCCGATAGATGGGCACTATTTAGGTGAACAATTTTTTACTAATAAATTTTTTGAAGCCAGAACTGGAACTCACTACTCTTGAGTCATGTACAGAAGACGATTTTACTAAGCAACTGGGTGACGCAAATGACCCAAAGGAATATATCGCCGCCATATTTATCTAGCCGTCATATATTTTTCGCAGAAACGATATAATAATTAAAAAGCCTCAAATTACATAGTATTTATGAGCACAGTGGATTCCAACAGTCATGATTTTCATACAGTTGTAAACTGAAATTATTGAATTCCTTTAACATATTTCTCAATAACTTGATTAAGCGCTGATGCTAAACGAACATTTGTTGGTTTAGAAATCAATAGTAACAAACTCGCTCATAATAATAAGATTACATTTTTGCCAGATAAATATTTAGGGGGCGGATTAATATTTGCCCGCGGCACCCAATGTTCTACTGCTGCTGCTGTCATATCTACAATACAATTAAGATTCGAAAGATTTAAAGCGTATAGGAATAAAGAAAGTAAAACTGAGTGAAAGAGAGAGAAAGAGAGAGAGAGAGAGAGACGATGATAGTACCTATTACTACTACATATTTATTATCTATGTATTGTGGTTTGTTGGTGACTTATCAAGTAGAACATAATCTTTAATGCATTTGGAATGATGATCGCGTAGAAATCGCATAAATAAATTAACAATTTCAACATCATTCAATTGATTGGAAAGTAAAACGCCTTCTTCTGTATTCTTCCGTTTCCTCTTTTTCGGTTGCTGTTTTTTTTTTTTTTTTTCGTTTTTTTTGGTGTTTTTCTAATTCGATTGTAACTTGCTATGCATTGTATGGTTGTGATTCCATTGAGAGCTGTAAAATACGATTCATTCTGTTTTGAATCGATGCGATGATGATGATGATGATGGCATTATAAAGTAATGCGTAATAGAGTAACAAGATAGAGAGCAAGAGTGAGTGAGTGTGAGTGAATGGCAACAACGGTTTTTTTGTGCTGATTTCTGATAATTTCCGCTATAAATTTTGCCATCTCTACTAATGTTGTGTGAGTATGCGATATCGATGAGTGAGCGGTGGCAATACGTTGCTTACGTTGCTGTTGAAACTGTATTTCAGATGAACATTAAAAATACCATTTTCTGATTATGTACTACTACTACTGCTACTACTACTTGTGATTGTCATTGTTGCCATTATGTATTACTGTACTGCTGCAGGAGCATATTATTGTTAATTTTTTTTTTTTTTTTTTGTGTCGATTCTACTTACTTTCGATTTTCTTCAGACGTCAGCACAAATTTCCTTTTTGGACCAACATTAAATTAGACTAGAATTACTTACACATACATACATACATACATATATTGCGACAAGTAACTAACTTGGACATAATGTATACGAAATACACGTAACATGACATGACATGAACGTGTTTGCTGTTTTGGTCCGGTTGGTTGACTATTTGGTCGGTGCATGCGTAATTTTTTATTGGTATTGATCTATATTGATGGAGATTGTTTTATATACAATATAATTCCTGTTGTAGCTGTTTATAGTGTTGCATTACTACCAGCATACCAGCAATATAATATATAGTACATATCAGGTGTAGTAAAAAGAAATCCATTATTTTTTCAATAGATGGCTTTAGTAATCTGTATTTCGCGTTGTATAAATGCGATCGGGTTACGCTAGATGGCGTTAGAAAGATAGGATGTCGTACTAAATAATCTTTTTAGGCAGTTTTGTAATAGCTTGACTCAGTATTGTTTGAGCACGCGTCAAAGATGGACACCAGTAAAGAGAAAATACGCCATATTTTACAGTTTTTCTTCGATAAGCAAGGCGAAAACGCAAGCCAGACGGCTGAAAATATGAATAGTGTTTGTGGTCCGTCCTGATACTGTAACAGCCAATCACGTGCAATTTTGGTTTCTTCGATTCCGTTCCGGTAATTTTGATGTCAAAGATGCACCATGACGCTCTTTTTCTATTGCCCAGGAGGTAAACATTGCACAAAAAAACCGTTGGAAACCATTTAAATAAGGCTGGATACAAAAAGAAGCTCGATGTATGGGTGCCACACGAGTTAACGCAAAAAACAACCTCATGGAACGAATTTACATCTGCGAATTGCTGCTGAATCGCAACAAAATCGATCCATTTCTGAAGCAGATGGTTACTAGTGATGAAAAGTGGGTCACCTACGGCAGCGCACAAGCGAAAACGATCGTGGTCGAATCGCGGTGAGCCGGCGCAAACGGTGACCAAGCCAGAATTGACGGTGAAGAAGGTTTTGCTATGTGTTTGGTGGGATTGGCAGGGAATCATCTACTATGAGCTGCTCCCCTACGGTCAAACTCTTAATGCGGACCTGTACTGTCAACAATTGGACCCCGTCTGAAGGAAGCAATCGCCCAGAAGCGGCCAGCTTTGGTCAATAGGAGAGGAATTGCTTTCCATCAGGACAACGCCAGGCCACACACATCGATAGTGACTAGACAGAAGCTCCGAGAGCTTGGTTGGGAGGTTCTCATGCATCCCTTTTATAGTACGGACCTATAACCAAGTGATTACTACCTGTTCCTGTCTATGGCGAATGATTTTGCTTGTGAAAAATTCGCCGCAAGAGAGGCTTGTGAAAATCGATTATCCCAGTTTTTTGCCAATAGGGTTGCGAGGGTTTCTATGAGAGTGGCATTATGAAATTACCTTCAAGATGGCAACGAGTTATCGAACAAAACGGTGCATATTTCGGATCTAAATCGGATCATTCGAACTAAAACCTTAAATTTAATGCAAAAATAATGGATTTCTTTTTACTAGACCTTATATACTTTATCAAGCAATACAATACATTTATTGATGCTGACAGTATTTAGCTGGGCAAATAGCCATTATATATTGATTTATTTTCTAGTCTTGTTTGTTGTCGTTGTTGTAGTTGTTGTTGTTGTTTAATCTCTTATTACAATTATTTCTTACTATTGGTCACATTGTTTGTTGGCATCATTTAAAATATTGTGTGTTAGCAATGTCATTAAATGGTCACGTAATCTCAAAAAGTTTTGTCATTGCAGCAGCATTGCTGATGGTCGATGTCGATTCTAGCAACGATAGTATTTGATAATAATATTAATGGTTCGTGGTGGTGGTGGTGGTGGTGGTGGTCACGATAGTACATACTTGCTGTGTGCTACATTAACAAAATGACAACGATAAATTCGTATGTAATCTTATAAGTCCGAAGCTTGTTGTTGTGGCACAAACGAAAATAAAAAAATTTTCACATATAAATTTTAATTTAATTGAACTGTTTCTATTTTAAATGTGCAACATTGTATTAATTCAATATTAGAATTGCTTTTATTTTTGTCATAGCATTTGTGAAAGTGGAATTGCTTTCAATTTCAAAATACTCCAAATACTGCAAACAACAACAACAATTTAGGAGAATATATATTTTATTTAATCAGCTCCATTAACTAGTATATTTTTTAGCTGATTGAAACGTTTGGTGGCGTCAAATTTATTTCAAGAAAAATGTGTTCGATTAAAGACGTGTTTACAATCATTAACGCACACACGCATACGAGGGTGGTCCCAAAACTACCCAACCTAACAAAGAAAACACAACAAATTTGGGAAAATTTTTCCTTATTTCTCAACATAATCTCCTTTTAGCTCTATACACTTTTCCCAGCGATATTCTATAGCTTCGATACCCTATTTATAGTATGAACTGTCTAGCTCATTAAAATAGCGATCTACCGCAGACTCCATATCTTCATTGTTTGCAAATCTTCTACCACCAAGCCATTTTTTCAAATTTGGAAATAGAAAATAATCCGAAGGAGCTAGATCTGAAGAAAATCAATTAAAAATTATCCCACGTGCATTCCGTGCAGACTTGCCTGCAGATGGAACTGTCTTCGCCTTCTTTGGACACAATACTCCCCTCTGAGACCACTGTTTTGACTGCTCCTTTGTCTTAGGTGTGAAGAGGTGGACCCATGTCTCATCCATGATTACGAATCAACGCAAAAACTCGGCTTAATTCCTGTGAAACATCGCCAAACACTATATAGAGACATCTTCACGACGTTCTTTTTGTTCTATTGTGAGCAAACGCGGTACCCATCTTGCACACAGCTTTTTCATCTGGAAATTTTCACTTAATATACGATGTATAGCACTTTTTAAAATGCCTGTAATTTCGCCTAGCTAACACACACCTTCCGCCGGCGTGGTCACCTCAATTGGTCGACCACCAAGGTCTCGTCTTGGCAGCTTGTACGACCTCGTTTAAACTCTGCCACCCAATATTTTATGGTCGTAAACGAAGGAGCAGACTTCCCCAGAGTAGAATCTAGTTCGGCTTGAAGATTAGTTGGACTGAGACCTTTCAAATGAAAGTATTGAATTACATAACGGTGACCAATTTTTTCCATGTTTACAAATTCACTGAGGTGGTTAACTTTCGATGGCTCCCAAAAAATACTAAACAACGTAGCGCCTTGAAACTTACTTACCACTTTTCAGCAAAGTAATTTTTTTTCAAACTACTGCCGCCGTATATATGTCAGGACGGGTAGTTCTGGGACTGCCCTCGTATGTAGAGTTCACCGACAACTGGCACAATTTGTACTCAAACGAATTCACAATTCATTGGTCCATCACATAAGTCTCATAAAATACGTACAACAAGTTAAGTAAGCGCTTCAGAAATGCATAAGTACTACAGGGTGATTTTTTAGCAACTTTCGTTTTGGCAAAACTGTTTTTGGCAGCTCAGCTGTTTTCGTGTAACATGTTACTACTGTCAAACATGCTCAGTTTGGTCTATAATTTAACCATGAATCGACTTACAAATGAACAACGCTTACAGATTATTGAATTTTATTATCAAAATTTGTGCTCGGTTAAGAAAGTGCATCGTGTTCAGCGAAGATGCTCATATATGGTTGAATGTATACGTGCACAATCAAAATTGCCCTATTTGGTGTGAAGAGCAGCCTGAGACATTGCAAGAATTGCCAATGCATCCCGAAAAATGTACTGTTTGGGGTGGATTATGGGCCGGAGCCGGTACTTTTTCAAAGACTACGAAGGCAGAAACGTTACTGTGAATGGCGAACGCTAACGTGCGGTTTACAAATTACACATTTTTTTTCCCCCAAATGGAAGAGTTGGTCTTGGCTGACATGTGGTATCAACAAGATGGTGCCACGCACATGCCGCGCAGCACGCGAAACAATGGCCCAATTGAGAGGCGAGTTCAGTGAACAGGTTATTTCACGTCTGGGGCCGGTCAATTGGCTGCCTAGATCATGCAATTTAACGCCTTTCGACTATTTTTTGTGGGACTATGTTAAGGCGACAAGCCCGCAACGGTTGACGCATTTGAGGCGCAGCCGCTGTCAACATTTACATGAAATCATCTTTTAACATTGAATTATATAGATCGTTCTATCGACTCAAATAAAAGATTTCATACATTTCTCTAAATTTGATGTATTTTTTTAAAATCAAACCCAAAGGCTTTTAAAAAATCACTCTGTAGTACAAATAAGGAAAAAAACAAAAAATAAAACTCATTAAGAATTATAAGCAATTTTCTTTTGATATTAATTAGACTACCGCTTACATGGAAAAATATTTCCTTAAATAAAGGGTTATCCATTTCGCTAGGGCTAGAATTCGACATCTGTCAAACTGAGTTGTTAAAACAATTTCTTTCTTTTTCAGTTCAAAGTCTGACATTTGCGAAATGGATCGCTTAACTATTGCACAACGCATTAAAATTGTAAAAACCTACTACAAAAATGGTGATTCTGCCACAGCCACATATCGTGCTTTAAGAGGAGATTATGGTTTACATAATCGTCCAACTACGCAAGCAATTGGCAAAATTGTGAAGAAATATGAAGAGACTGGATCGGTTACAGATATTGTAAGGCCTGTGCATCATCGTTTCGCTCGTACCACCGAAAATATCGCTGCTGTAAGTGAAAGTGTTGCCGAAGACCCGAATGTGTCGATTCCTCGTCGTTCTCAGGAATTAGGACTGTCTTACGGCACATTATGGCGTATTTTGCATTTGGATCTACACCTACATCCATATAAAATCCAGCTCACACAACAACTGAAGCCGGCTGACCATTCACAACGTCGTAGATACGTCGAATGGGTGCTTGATCAACAGGCGGTGGACGGCGATTTTTCGAACAAAATTTTCTTCAGCGACGAAGCACATTTCTCACTCGGTGGGTATGTTAACAAACAAAATTGTCGTATTTGGGGTTCTGAGAATCCTCAAGTAATTGAAGAGAGGCCACTACATCCACAAAAAGTCACTGCTTGGTGCGCTCGTTGGTCCGGAGGTGTGATTGGACCATACTTCTTCGAAAACGATGATGGAACGACTGTCACCGTCAATTCGGAGCGTTATGGTCATATGATAACCGACTTTTTTTTGTCTGCTATTGAAGAATACGACTTAGAGAATATGTGGTTTCAACAAGACGGTGCCACATGCCACACAACTCGAGCGAATATGGCTTTATTGCAAGAGAAATTTTCTGGCCGCGTAATTCCTCGTCGTGGCGATATCAAGTGGCCACCAAGATCATGCGATTTGACACCGCTTGACTTTTTTTTGTGGGGTACGCGAAAGACCGTGTTTATGCAGATAAACCTTTAACTCTTGAGCACCTAAAAACCAACATTCGTCACGTTATGGCTGAGATACCGCCCAATATGTGTCAAAAAGTGGTCGAAAATTACCTCAAAAGAATCGATGCTTGCAACAATTCGCGTGGTGGTCATTTAAATGATGTAGTATTTCACACATAATGTCAGCGTTCAAACTTTATAATAAAGAAGAAATATCATGATAAAAAATATTTTATATGTGTTTTATTTACATTTACTTTTGAAACCGCAAAATGGATAACCCTTTATATTTTATAAAGTTAATTTTGTGTTGTGAAAAAATCTGCATTTGCCATGAATGAACTAAAAACCCACTAATTCGATTGAATAAAATTTAATCATTTAACCAATATGGTAATTAAAAATACACTTTAAAATTTGTGATATAAAATCTGTAAGCTACTACTTACAATGTATAGCATTAAAGACCAATTTAAATTTTCTATGCATATACTCGTATTTATCTATCTTAGAATTTCAACTTGATACATTATACTTTATACTTTAAAAGTAATTACCACAATAGCAAGAACAACAAATAGAATTAGGGGTGGTTTTCTGCAATAGCTACTATTTGATAAAATTGTATATACATTGTTGGAAGAAGACTAAAAAGAAAGAATGTACAACAAACACTCTTAATAGCATCGATTTAAATTTGCTAGAGTTGAAATTTTTTCCGTCTACCTTTGTGTTATACATACATACATGCATATGTTGTTGCATACTTTAAAAAGTTAGTGAAAATTTCAATACATATTGATTTGTACTTACCAAGCGAACAGAATATATAGAGTTTGTATATGTAGCTTTTGGGATTATTTTAAAATGGAAAAACAAACTTTACTTTCACACACATAACATATTATTATTATTTAGTTCTTACCTCTATCAAACATTCACGTTTTTTTCTCACAATTTCCATACCAAAATGCCAGGCACTCAGAAAAGTTGTATAGCAGACAGAATATTATACTATCTAAAGCGAGTATGGTAATTTTTTTTTTGGTTTGGAGAAATGTATGTCACACATTTTATTCTTGCTTAGGTCATTCTATATGTGTGCATGTGTATGCTTTTATGTATGTACATACATATAATCCATAAGCATATCCTATATATTGCTATGATATCCTATATATTGATATGATGACACAGTGGCAATTATGTGATGATGATGATGATGATGATGATGATGATGATGATGATAAAGCAGTTCTTGTCACAACAAATTTTTTTTTTTTGAAACTATCAGGCGAACAGATAGCAATAGTTTGAACACTTGATGATTAAAATTCATCCCAAAAGTATGCTACACAAATATTCATGTACAATAAAGGGTGAATGTTGTGTGGTGAAATTAAGCGACGTTCTATGTAAATCATGTATGCGATGTTTGTGTGGTATTTTTTATTTTTTTATGATATGTTTGTACACGCATAATTGTTTTTGTTTTTTTGTCTCTGACAGCAAATCATCATAATCCAGGGAATATAGAGTGACATTGAATAACAGGCGTTTAGATAAAAATCGAATGGTAGGCAGATTATGTATTGTGAGCAATGTGTGTGTGTGTGTGTGTGCATATAACATAAAGTTGAGAAAAATCACTTAATTTTTTGTTTAATGATTTTATTGTATGCTTTTCTTTATTAGTAGATATTTTTATTTAATTTATAATATTATATTTTATTACAATAATTTTATTACATTTTTTTTTCATAATTATTTATGTTAGATTGTTATTTTTAAATTTTTTATTTTTTTTAAATTTATATAGTTTCTTTTATTAACACTTAAAATTAAATGTAAAGTAGAAAAGAATGAAATTATTATTGTTAGACATATTTTCTACTTCTTTTATTTTTAATTAAAATTTTTACAATTTTTTGACATATTTATTTTTATCTTTTCTGTTTTTTTCTCTTTTTAAATATTCTTATACTATAAAAAATCTCTTGTTGTTATTGTTGTTTTTGTTGAATAAAATAAAATGATATTTAAAATGATGAATTTTGAAATTTTTTGAACAAATTTCCTGTAAGACAATTATAGTATCTACCATTTTTATTATAATTATATTTTAACATCAATTTTCAAGAGAATTTTTTTATCTTAATGCCACTTTTTTTATTGTGCTGCTTTTTTATACAAAAAAACAAAAAAAAGAAAAACAACAATTATATTCAAAAATAATATTTTCAAAAAACAAAACATTTAGAATTGAATTTTTTCCTACACGTCACAAAAATCACCTCCAATAATTTTGCCCTTTTTTTTGTTATATTTTTAGGATAAAGCTTTATAGATGAGAAAAACATTAAATTTTCATGTTTTAGCTTTTTTAATAAAGAAGACAATTTTAATAGTGTAACTGTGTGATAATACCAAAACATAGATATTCTACTCTATCACTTACAAAGAGGCATATTTCTGTATGGGAGTTGGGTCTAATTTTTACCCAATGACGCTAATTTTCAAACATAATAGTTCATTGGTAAAATTAATCATTTATGCAAATTTAAAATCGTATAGTTGAATATTTTAGGATGTAAAGTCTACAAAAATTCATTCGAAAACATACTTTTTTATGAGAGGTAGACGAGGTTGCCATCCAATTCCACCCATTCTCAAACTAGTCCATTGATTAGCAATTATAATCATATGTAGCGATTTTTTGTCCCCATTACATTGTGATTTCTTACGAAAAGTGTGAAAAAAAACTCATACGGAATCACACAGCGATAGGCATCCTTCTCTCTCCATTCTCTCCATCATGACAATGTGAGCTCTCACACATCTCGTCAAACAGGTGAATTTTTGAGCAGTCAAAGCATCAATTTGTTGACTCATACTCCGTGCAGTTATGTTGTGGCACCCAATGACTTCTTTTTGTTCCCAAATATCAAAGGTAAACAGGCGTGGTCAACGATTTATGAGCGCCACAAGAAGCAGTTGAAGCGTTCATAAACTATGTTTTGGAAGTGTCTCAAGAGGAATGGAAAAATTGCTATGACAAATGGTTTGAATGAATGCAAATGAGTGCATTGATCATCATGGTGAATATTTTGAAAAACAATCAAGCCGTTTTCATTCAAAAATATTTGTTATCATTTATTTTATTATTCCCGAAATATAAATAGTAGCCCTGGTCACCTCCCTTGTTGAAAGTGGTACAAACAAAAACACAAATTATTTGTTTTTTTTTTTAAGTCAAAAAATGCTATTTTTGTGATATCCGTGGCTTTGTAAAATGTAGGAAAAAATTAAACTCCTAATTTGAGCTCAGTGACCAGAATATAAAAATTTGTTTTTTTTTTTTTTTTTTCAATTTTTACATTTCATTCTGTAATTCTGTATCAATTTTTGAATATTTTTATAAATAAATTACACGTTTTTATTTTATATACGTACATATTTTGATTTTAAACCTTAGCAAACTGATAGCTCCTACTATTACTGATTCTACTTTACTATAGCGATTGCTTAGTATCAGTAATAGTCTAAGCTAATAATAAATTCCAAAAAAAAAAAAAAAATCTACATATAAAATTTCAACTACTAGATATCAAACTTAAAACAACTACAATTTTCAAATAAATATTCTTGTTGATGCTATTTTTTATTAATTTATTTTTTTATGTTTTTTCTTGCTAATCAAATATGCAATCACAGTAACTAAAATCAAGTATTTTTTTTTTATTTATTTTCATTATTCAGTAATATTTATATTTTTAATAAAAAAAAAAATGCGAGTATTTTCATTTGATGCAATATTTTTATTAGATATTAAGAGAAAAGAAAAAAAAAATCGGTTTACGAAAAACTTACTTTCATTTTTATATTTTTATATAAATATATATATTTTTTAAATTTATTACCGCAAAAAAAAATCTGAGAATTGTTTGATTCTAAACCGATTTTGAAACTGTGAATTTGAATAAAATTTGAATAATTAGTTTTAACATTAATAATAATATTTAACCATTTAATAATTACCACAGAAAAAAAACAAATTGTTATACATATTTATATTTTGCAAAATAATTTTACAGAAGAACTATAAATTATCTGCTTTAACTAGCATACTAATGTACTTGTACGCCTAAATGTGTTGACCACACCACATATGACTTATGTAAAAATTATTTTTTTTTTTACTCTTATACTCGTATATATATATGTTAAATCTTTGCTTTAAAATATTTTATTCATTTTAAAAATTTTACTCTTATCGACCTTTTTTTTTTTTAATATTTACAGTATTTTTGTTATATTAATTTATTTTTTATTTCTGTAAAGTTTTACTACATTCATATTGAAGGGGAGCAATTTGAAAATATTTTCAAGTATATCGTACATATATACTATCCACTGCGATGGAAAAGTTTTCTCAGACTTGGATTTAAATTTCGTGGGGGGAAAATTGGCAATTGGTTGTTAAAGGGTTAAGGGTTTTTTCGTATGAAAGGAAAATGTCATTAAAAATTTCGCTTGCGATGTACTATGTCTCAAAGGAAGCGGGTCACTAGAAGGAGAGAACCTACGGCCATGGATGCAAGCAAGAGAAACACAATATGAGTCTGACAAGACCGAATACATCATCCCGAAGATGAATTTCAATAGAAACTTCACAGTAGTTTTTCCTTCGAGGAAGGATTGAACTAAAGGATTTTTGTTAAACAGCTTCGACACCACAATCCACATAGATGGCTCCAAAATGGATTGTGGTATAGGGGCAGGTATACATTTCGAGAGTTTGAAAGTGACAAAGTGTCTGTGCGCCTCCCTAACCTGTCTAACGCATTTCAGTTGGAAGTGTTTTGCAATTTGGGGAAGCTTATACTATACTAATCGCAGACTTCAGATTCAAGCTAAACATAGCTATACTATGGGATAGAAGGAGTCTCAATACACTAAGCGAACGACACAACTTTTCATTAATCTGGGTTCCGGGACACCAGAACATAGAAGGAAACGGCGAAAGCCGACGATCTGGCAAGAAGAGGATCTGCCATGCAAGAGGCCCTTGCAGAACCGGTGTACATACCGCTGATGAGTGTGGCCAAAAAAAAGCTATCAATATAAAATATCTACAAATGGCGGATTGTAAGTGGAAAACTCTTACGAAGTGTAAGACTAGAAGGTCACTATGGCCTACATACAATCATCCTAAACAAACAACATTACTAATAAACAGGAACTGCAAAGATGCCTCTAGACTGACGCGGCCGTCATTAATGGCTTCTGGCTCATCGGAGAACAGGCGGCCAAAATGTGGATGTCCCCATTTCCACTTATTTTGTGCATGCCCAGCCCTTTGGAAGCAGAGAATTACTGGCTTCATTACTGGCTTCTGGCTCATTGGAGAACAGGCGGCCAAAACAGGGATGTCCTACAACGATTTTTGTTACAGTTGTAAGCCAAGTGGAAGAAAAGGAAAGTGATCTTCCACTTCCTTGTGTAAATGCCCCGCCCTTTGGAAGCAGTGAATGAACACCCTAGGTAAACCACTCTTCAATAATATCGAGGAGTTGGCGGAAATAAGTATCAGTGACCTTCTAAGGTTTCTAAACAGTATGAACTGGATCTAATCGTGCTGCCCACACAAACAACCTAACGAACAATTGGAAGCGAGGATGTGGTAACAAAACGGTGCGTAAGCGCTATTTGGACTTATGGATGAGTCACCATTTCACACCAACCAACCAACCAACCAACTAGCCATGTCTCAAAGACGACAAGTTTATGAGTTTTAAAAAAGACGCAGATCCAAGATAGTTGAAGCGCGATCTGTAGAGGGCTGGACAGTCACAGAGTAGGTGCTCTAAGCTCCTCCTAGCATTGACCTCGTTGCATGTTGTACATGCATCGCTTTGTACCAGACCAATTTTTGCAGCGTAAAACGGAATAAGGCAGTGTCCCATAAGAACTCCAACCAGTAATTTACAATCCTCTCTTGGGAGTGATAAAATGTAGTCGATATATTTCCTGTCATATGTGTGCGAAGCATGATTTTTGCAATCTTGCAGGAGGTTAATTTCTGCCAGAAGGACTCCGCTTCCTGAATCATTGCTAAGTCGACCTCTGTTTTCAGTGTGGAAAGAGGAGGATGTATGTGTAACCTGAGCTGACCTCCGACAGGCTTTGTTTTCAAAAAAATTTTTGAAATATTCAAAGATTAATTCAATCGACTTCATAATACCACTTGGACCTTCTCAAAACCATCTCTGCTCATTTGGTTTCAAAAGGGATAATTGCAAGTTATCAGTTGATCATTAAATGCATCATCAGTGGAGATGGGATATAGATTTATGTCTGCTAGCCAGAAGCAATAGAAAGCGTGAGGAAATAAATGTTGGATGAGTAAATCAATTGGTTTGAGTTTTGATTCAAGTTTCCGAAAACTTTTTGATCACAGTGCAATATTGAAAAAAAAAAAAACGTAAATTTGCAAATCATTGCTGTAATTTTTCTACCGATATACAATATATATATTTTTTTGATTTAGAACAAATATCTTATAAAATAAATTTAGAAAAAAAAAAAAAATAATAAAATTTGGAAAAGTGAATAAAAAGAATATGAGAAATTTTAAACAATTACATATACAGTTGTTGAGTTGTCTGATTTTGCATAGTGTGTATGTGTGTGTGTGCGTTTTTTTTTTTTATTTTACTTCAACGAATTTATACCTATACATATGTGCGTAGATGAGTGGGTGAGTGTTTGTGTGAGTGAGTGTGTGTTTTCTATATGCGAGTTTGTGTTGTTGTTGTTGTTTTGTCTGATTGTTGTTGTTTTTTCTTCTTCTTCTTGCTTCTAACCTTTGCTGCTGTTGTTACTGCTGCTGTAGCAACTGCTATTCAAGTGTTGTTGTTGTTGTTGTTGTTGTTGTTCATCATTGTGGTGAGGGTTATGAGTGAGAGTTTGTATAAAAATGCTTGTATCGGTGTGTTCACAGTGTGTTGCTATTTGAATTGTTGGTGTTATTATTTACTCAATTCATAACAAAATTTACAGCCTACAAAAATATTCAAAAATATATATACAATGAAAACATATGTGAATTACAAAATGAATACAATCAAATGCATGTACAGAACACATACATACATACACACACATATGTGTATGTGTGTAAATATGATTAAAAATGTATTAAAAAGGTAATAGAAAACATATATATAAAATATATATAATATTACTATTTGTTGATGTTGTTTATGTTGTGTTGTTGTTGTATTCAAGCTTCAAGCTTCAAGCTTCCGTAGATATTATGTGATTATTCCTCTTGTTATTTGTTGATCTTATTTAGCATTTTTTTGCTATTTGTTTTACTTATCGCTTTTGCAATATTTTCTTTTCATTTTCATTTTGTTAAATTAGTAGGTGTGACAGTAAGACAGAGAGAGAGATAGATAGATAGATAGATAGAGAAATAGGTAGGTGGTTTTCTTTAATTCATTCAGCCTTTTATTTATATTATTTAATTTTTGTTTTTTGTTTTGTTTTTCTCCTAAATCTTAGATGCGTATGAGTACAATCATGTAATATGTATGTGTGTGTGTGTGAACAGATGAACAAGAAATATACAATGTATTGCATATTGTATAGAATTTATTTAATTATTTTTTTCTTTGATTTTTTTTCGCTTTGACTTATACACATGCTGTGCCGGTTTCTTTTAACGGTGTTTTGGCCTATGTATAAAGAAAAGAAAAGAAAAAAAATAAAAATAATAAGTTTTAATAAAATTTATAAAAACAAAAACATAAATCAATCAAGATTAACAATAATTATATAAATAAATAATTAAATTGCAATAAATTATTAATTTCTAATAGCAAAAAAGGCAATAATAATAGTGAGAATAATTATAATAATTATAATGATAATAATTATATTAATATTACAACTAATATAATATAATATAATAATCATAATAATAATAATCATAATATTAAATTAATCATTAATAATAATGGTGAGTAATAATAGTGAGAATAATAATAATAATGATAACAAAAACAATATTACAACTAAATTTTCGTACTAAAAAAGTTCTGGCCTACTACTTTTTCTACTACTTGTTCGTAACGAGCAACTATTCTCATGTGCCGTGTTCTGCAGAAGCTGCAAAGATGAGAATGAAGTCAGAATCGTCTCACGTCGCCTGTACATGTACACCTCCCCTGAACTATGTAAAAACAAAAACAATTCTCCGGCCATTATCACGGTTAGAATTCATTATAATAATAAATGCTAAATAAGGCTCATCGATAAATTTGCACTTTCTCTGCTCATACTTTCAAATCAGTGGAACATCGGAGTTTGGACAAATCGTTAATTTCCATAGACTGAGATAGGTTAGGTTAGGTTAGGTTAGGTTAGTGTGGCCGCCCTCTTCAATAGAGAGGTCGCACGTAGGTCAGATAAAGGCCCATTGTGATACCACGCGGATATTCCTTTTACTGGTTCACTCGTTGAACCAACCTGAGTTTTTAACGAACTTTAGGAGTTTGTTAATCTCAACCTGGGATATTTCTGGTAGGTCATTCATTTGATAATGGCCCAGCAATCTCATCGAGATATTTACGGCAATCAAGAATGGTCTTAGATTTAACGAGAACGGAATTCAGGGCTTTCATAGCAGCTTGGCTGTCACTCAAGATACAAATGTCTCTGCGAGAGACAGTGACCTGCTTGATCCAAGTGAGTGCAGTGTTAATGGCGGAATGAGATATTAAGGTTGAGATCCTCCGAGTATACACTCTCTCCCATCTTTCCATCCAGTTTTGAACAGTCTGCAAAGATGAGAGTAGAGAGTGACGAAGGTCCCCTTGTTTCCCAGGCGTACCTGTCGGGGAAAAAAATTTGGAATTTCCGTTCAAATGCGTAAATGAGGTTGACATAATCAAGAGATGTTTCCATAATGTACTGAACCGGAATACTTGCATGCCCAAAGGGCTTTGGTGCCCAGAGTTGCAAGCCTTTGAATCATACTGCCGAGTTTGCTGCCATCTGTTTCCCGAATAAATCGAGTGGCATGAAATGAAGAAGCTCTTCTAGTGGTAATGTTGGTGTTGTTCGAAGTGCTCCCATGAAACTTGCCGCTCTTTGTACTTGATATGAGATGGATTTAGCGAGTGCAGTCCACCAATCTAGGAGCCCATATAAGAGTATTGGCCGTATAATTGCTTTGTAAATCCAATACACAATTTTAGGTTGCACTGCCCACCTTTTTCCTATTGCCCTTCTACAGGCATAGAGTGCAGTACTGGCTTTTTCAACCCTATTGATAATATTTTTCTTCCAATTTAATTTTCGGTCTGGGACTGTACCTAGATATCGAGCTTCTTCTTTCAACATTAACGAGACCCCATTTAAACTGGCGGCGTTTAAGGGTGGCCTTTTGTGCTTAGTGGAGAACAAAAAAGCTTCGTTTTCTATGCGAATGCATTCAAACCGCTGTCCCTAGCCCCTCTTGATAGGGTGTTGAGATTTAATTGAATTATTCTCTTAGGACTTCCGGATTTTTTCCAGTTACCCAAAAGAACAACGAACGTCATCGACATAAGCGATCACTCCGCATCCCTTCCTTTCTATCTCTCTTAGTAGTTCATTCACTATCAAGTTCCATAGAACAGGGGAGAATACTCCTTCTTTCGCGTCTTGTGGTTAGAATTCTCTTAAAAGTTCATTCGAAGTTCCGACTAATTCGACGACTAAAAATGTTGGTAATATGAATATCAATGTGTTATCATAATGGGCCTCCATCTGCCTAGAGCTTACGATTGAAATATGTGTATGGTATGAATGAAAATATGGAAAATAATCCACATAAAATGTAGATGCTTCAATTTTCTTGTAAATATCTTTTCTTCTAATAATAAATAACACTTTTTTTTTTTGTCATTCATTAACATTCCCAAATATTAAATGTTTGCAAAGGCAACAGAAGATTATTTATTTACATGTTGAATAAAACTTTTGAAAAAAAAAAATAATGAAGTAAAACATTTGCCAAGCTAAAGGCAAACATTTTTCCAATTTACTTCAATTAATGTGGGTTCTCAAATCATAATCAAATGTCACAAGCAATCATTTTCAATTAGTATTATCTCAGCTAGCTGTTAGCAGAATAATATGTGGACGAGTGGACACAATAAGGAAAGGTCAAATAAATAACAGAAAAAAAGGATGATGGAAGAAAAAAAAAAATTAAAAGACATTGAAAGCAAACTAAGCCTTAAAATGTTTTTTTTTTAGCATTTTTAATTAAATTTAATTATTTTTATTGATTTCATTATCATGTCTCATCAACTGTACTAATATAATTTCAAAGTTTTTTGTATGGCACTTATTTACATTACTCAATTTAGAATGGGCAGCAATGAAGGCGCAGAAAAATAACACATTTTAAAATATACATAGTAATTAAAGGCAAAACTCGACTACTATACTATATAAAATTTTAATTATGTCGACAGTAAAACATTAAATTGTTCATTGTTTGGCGTCATCCTTCAATGCCATTGGCTTTGGCTTCAACATCAACGTGACTTCTTCACGTTTGGAGATTTTTTGTTAATTTAATAATAATAATAATAATAATAATAGCAGTATATAGATGTTTTTTGTTGTTGTTGTTGTTATAGTACTTGAATCTGCTGCCTCTATTTCTACTTTTTTTCTTAATAACTCTACGCGCCTACATAAATTTACTCCTTTTTAATCCTTGTCAGTTTATTGGATAGAGTCTCTGAGTGGTTGGTGGTGCCTTTTTAATAATCTACAAACAATGTGAACGTAAATTTGTACCAAGTTCCATATGTACGAGTACAACAAACATTAAGTGGCGGCGCCATATTTTTGCATAAATTAATTTATGTAATTTATGCGTAATAAAGCCTAAGCAGCAACGGATGTTGCCACATAAAATGGAATGATAAATTTTTGCAAGTAAATATTTTATGCGCATAGTTTCATCGTTTGTTTATTTGTTGTTGTTGTTTTTTTTTTTTTTTTGTTTTCTTTGTAGATAGTTACTTGAAAATTTAATTTTAAAATTATTTACTTAAATTTTTGGAATTAATGAAGTCATGTTGTACATGCTAGTTGAGTTTTTAGCGTAGGTGATTAGTGAAAGTTTATGCATTAATATGTAAATAATTATTAAATTTGTGCAAGTATAATTTTTGAAAGACTTTATAAATGTCATATCTAATGATTGGAGGAAATTATTTATTGTTATTGAATTTAGTTGGTGGGAAGAATGATGAGCAAACGGTCTATAAGAATGAGAGCAGCTTTAGTCGAGCTTTAGTTCGTTATACAGGATGATTTTTTAGCAACTTTCTTTTTGACAACACTGTTTTTGACAGCTCAGCTGTTTTCGTGTAACGTGTTACTGTCAAACATGTTCAGTTTGGTCTATAATTTAACTCTGAATCGATTTACAAACGAACAACACTTGCAGATTATTGAATTTTATTATCAAAATTCATGCTTGGTTAAGAAAGTGCATCGAGCACTTCTTCCATTTTATCGTCAGTTTGGGCGACCTTCTGAGGCGGCTATTCGGAATCTTCTGTGATTAAATTTCGCATCAAATTTACATTTTTGGACCTTAAACCACCAACATAGGGAAAATATCTCAGCTATATCCGCCAGTGTTGTTTTGATGATTCTGAATTATCGATTCGGCGATGTTACTCCACTGCGTGGAAAATTTTGCGGAAGGATTTGGTTGTAAAACCTTTTAAAATACAGCTGGTGCAAGAATTGAGCAAGCTACATGACCTACCATAACGGCTAACTTTTGCTGAATGGGCAAAGAACCACTGAAGATCCACTTTTTTTTATCGGAAAATTGTGTTCAGAGACGAAGCTCTTTTCTGGTTGAATGGATATGAGGACAATCGAAATTGCAATATTTGGTGTGAAGAGCAGCTAGAAGCATTGCATGAACTGCCAATGCATCCCGAAAAATGCACTGTTTGGTGTGTATTATGAACTGTTGGCATAATTGGACCGTACTTTTTCAAAGACGACGCAGGCAGGAACGTTACTATGAATGCCGAGCTCTAACGTGGGATGACAAAATTTTTTTTTTGCCCAAAATGGAAGTGCTGGACTTGGTTGACATGTAGTTTCAAGACAGTGCCACATGCCATACAGCACGCGAAACAATGGTCCAATAGAGAGGCGAGTTCGGTGAACAGTTTACTTCACGTTTGGGACCGGGAAATTGGCCGCCTAGATTGTGCGATTTTAGACGCCTTTAGACTATTTTTTTGTGGGGCTATGTTAAGGCTCAGGTCTATAGCGACAAGCCTGCAGCAGTTGATGCACTGGAAGCCAATATTGAAGAATTTATTCGTGAGATACCGGCCTATATGTTGGAGAGAGTATGCCAAATTTGGAACCAGCGTATGAACCATTTGAGGCGTAGCTGCGGTCAACATGAAATCATCTTTAAACATTGAATTATATAGATCGTTCTATCGACTCAAATAAAGATTTCATACATTTCTCTAAATTTTATGTGCTTTTTTTTTTTAAATCAAATCCGAAGGCTCCTAAAAATTCACTCTGTATAATTCATATTTGAAAATCATATTTCAAAAAATTTATAGCAATTATAAAATAAGTTGTAATTGGGTCTCAAAAATAAGTGAAATTTCTAAAAAATGATTGCAATATTTCATCGAAATAAAATTGTGCTTTATATGGTTAATTCAGAAATGGTTTAGCCGCTTCGAAGCGTGAGGTTTTAATGTTATGTTTTAATGCATTTTTATTTTGTCAATTTATCACAAATACAATCGACCAAAAATTGCGATAAAAATCTGAGTCATTAAGGAATATTCATTCCAAAGGGAGTTCGGTTTTTGAAATTGACAGCATTAAATTTTAAAGAAATAGAGACACTTTTTTACTGCCGATATCAAATGATGAAAAAGTAATGAAATTTCGAACGTTACCCACCTGCCGGTAAGAATTGGCAATTTTTCAGACAAAAACTAAGTTAAAGTGATGTCACAAAGATTCTGCCATTCGAAACCGGCTAATATAAGTAGGACCCTTCTGATGTGGTCCAAATTTAACACGCACAACAGTATTGGAAGAGAGGCTCGGTGGTATCTCAATGGGCCTTTCTGGCCTTAGTGTGTTCTTAGTGTTGAGTTGCTTGTATTGTATACACACTTGTTTATGGCTCTTCTGTTTCTTTTTTTTTCGATATTATATATTTATTTACCTATTTATTAATATATTTATTATTCATTTCAATCGGTAAATATGTATATATATGTATATCTACGGTGTGTTGTTGTTGTTATTAATATTATATGATTATTTATATATTTTCACATTGTTGATACATCAATATTTATTCAAAATATGTATACGTATGGCTTGTTTTCGTATATTTATTTATTTAATAATAAAATAATAATAATAATAATAATAATAATAATAATAATAAGAAAATGAAGAAGACAAAAAAAATTTAAATTAAAAAGCACACTTATACAATGCCGACTTAACAATATATTTAATAACAATGGCAATGGTAACAACAACAACTGATGTTGCAACTTCAAAACAGCAACATGAGTCAAATAATTAAAAAAGCACACTCGAATGAAATGTATGTGATATGAATGCCATGGCCGTGCATGTAAGCATAGGTACCAATGAGTACAAACATGTATGCACTCACACAGTCCAGCATACATAAAACAATGTATTGTTGTTGTTGCATTAATTTGGAGCTTGCCTGTGTAGTATGCTCATTGCTTTTATTTGTTCATTTATTTATTTATTATTATTTTGTTTTTGCTATATTTATTTACATCTCAAATGAATGCATATGCAACATATCGTTGCATTCATATCCATATTTATTTGTTTGCACACATTCGCAGTGCAAATATCAAATGTATTATTATAAAGACAAAGGCAATAGTAGTGTAATATTAATAACAATGCGTATATGCATTTAAATGAACACAACATTTTTTGAATGTATTATTAAAGAAAAATATTAAATGCATGAATGAGTGAACAAGGGAAAAATGAACCACAAAAAATAATATGGCAACATTGTCAGTATAAATGAATTGTATTATTAATAACAATAACAATAATAACAACAAGAACTCTGAATGATCGGTTTAACTTATTAAAATCTCATTGCAATTGAATGACAAAAGGTGCACTATTGCGGCTACTGTTGTGGCTTCATATATTTCGGCTTATACTAAGTATATAAACAAACGTATATTTACGTATATTTAAGTAATGTATATATGTATGTGTAAAATTTTATTCTTTTTTTTTTTTTTAATTTTTTTATTTACATATTTACTTTATCAATATGATCGCCGTCTCTCCATGCATACTATACCATACATGCCATACATGAGTTGCGATGAGGTAAGGGCAGTGTAAAAGAAGCACAAATAGAGCATATGAAAGCATGTGTTGGCGTGTGTGTGTGTGTGTGTGTGAATTTAAATGAACAAATGTAATCACTCATCACATTCGCATATATATATATATATAGACCACATTGAGCGCAAAGCAATCAACCATCAGATGTAATAATACACACATATACATATAAAGTTAAGAATGAGTGAAAAGAAAATATATTGCAATATCCATTTATATGGCTATTTTTATGTAATTGTCCATATAGGCTTATATATGTGTGAGATATACTCCATTCTCCACAAAAGGTATAAAGCGGTTAAACAAAAAAATATTTTGGTGGTCCCAGAACTATCCGACCTACCAAAGAAAACACAGCAAATTTGCGAAAATTTTCCCTTATTCCTCAACATAATTTCCTTTCCACCCACCGATATTCTATAGCTCCGATACCCTGTTAATAGTATAAACTGTCTAGCTCATTAAAATAGCCATCTACCGCAAACTCCACCTCTTCATTGTTTGCAAATCTTCTACCACCAAGCTATTTTTTAAATTTGGAAATAGAAAATAATCCGAAGGAGCTAAACCGGGCGAATAAGGTGCGTGCTGAAGCAATTTGAGCTTTAACTCGTTGATTTTGGACAACAATAACACTATCTTTTTCGGCAAATGCGAAGATTTGAAGATAATCAATAAAAATTATACGACCTAGATCCCAAAAATCAGAGGCCATAACCTTGCCTGCAGATGGAACTGTCTTCGCTTTCTTTGGACACGATTCTCCCCATTCTCCCACCTTCAGCCGGCGATCATTCAATACCATTTTGTGGATTTTCTTAACCGTTTCTGGCGTGGTCACCTTAATTGGTCGTTCATTAAAGTGCTCATCTTGGTAGCTCGTACGACCTCGTTTAAACTCTGCCACCCAATATTTAATGGTCGTAAACGAAGGAGCAGACTCCCTCAGACTAGAGTAGTTCGGCTTTAATATTCGTTGGACTGAGACATAACGGTGACCAATTTTTTCCATGTTTACAAATTCACTGAGGTCGTTAACTTTCAATGGCTCCAAAAAAATACTAAACAACGTGGCGCCTTGTAACTTAAAAGATATGTTTTATAAGTTTGCCATTTTTCAGCAAAGTAATTTATTTCCAACTACTGCCGTCATCTATTTGTCAGGTCGTGTAGTTCTGGGACCGCCATCGTATGCGTATGAGCAACAAATACAAAAGAATACGTGAATAACTGTACATATGTATCGTATATTGAAGTGTAATTAAAATTGCAGGATTATTCTTTTATTATTTTTTTTTCTTTTTCAAATAAGTGCTGCCATATTTCTTTCTACTCATTTTTGTTCTTTTTTTTTGTGCACTATTTAATTACTCATACGAAAACTAATAGTACCGAGGCAGACGCATCAGAGAAATATAATCCTAAAAGTTTTTGGATGCAATCACAAGATAAAGTTTGCGTGAAATCTGTTTTTGAATATGTCAGATAATTGGGCAATGGACTGAATATCGTTTTGATAGTACCTCAAAGTATAAGTTTTGTCGCAACTACTCGGGATTATTTTCGTTTACATTCCAGTTTAGTCAGCGTTGCAAGTATTGATTTGCCTCAAGTCTTCCATGAAATCAAGAAAATGAGAACATAAATCGTCACATTATTCTGTTTATTATTTGTAATGTGAAAAACATCGAATTATTGACGCATACTCTTTAGAGTGGAAGAAATATTTTAAAAACGGCGCTTTCATCGAACGCAAAAGTATATAATATTTAATGGTGAATATTTTGAAAAGTAATCAATACCTTTTTTTTTTATAAAATATGCTTCATTTGTGTATTTCAGGCAACCTTCAGGGCCAGTACCATACATTATTTAACCCTACTAACGTTGCTTTACTTTACTGCATCCTATCTCAATTGCAAATTACCTCAGCGCACTTAACTTACTTATTCATACTGAAAAAATTGTAATAATTTTTATTACTGTTCACACATGCATGAAATGAAAAATAATACGCATACAGTTATAAGTACATAAAAAAAAAATTACATTGAAATGAATTAAAATAAATATTGATGCATACATATATTTATGTACTTATTGTATTTGCATATGGCCATGAAAGTGCTTGTATCGGAAAAAATTTTTTTACGCTTCACTATCATTTATAATATTAAATACATTATTAAATACATACATATACAGGTAAGTCAATTTATTTAATTGAAACATCAGATATTATTGAAGTGAATGGTCAATGATGATTTGCCATTTTGTAACATTTGGTATTATATATATATATTCCGTATTAAATAAACTTTTCATGCAGTTTTGTGATTGCTTGACTCAGTATTGTTTGAGCACGCGTCAAAAATGGACACCAGTAACGAGAAAATATACCATTTGACCGTTTGGAACAATTTAAATAAAGAAGCTCGATGTATGGGTGTCACACGAGTTAACGCAAAAAAAAAACCTCATGGACCGAATTTCCATCTCCGAATCGCTGCTGAATCGCAACAAAATCAATCTATTTCGGAAGCGGATGGTTACTGGTTATGAAAAATGGATCACTTATGACAACGTCAAGCGAAAACGGTCGTGGTCGAATCGCGGTGAGCCGGCACAAACGGTGGCCAAGCCAGGATTGACGGTCAGGAAGGTTTTGCTATTGTTTTGTGGGATAGGCAGTTAATCATCTACTATGAGCTGCTCCCCTATGGCCAAACTCTTAATTCGGATCTGTACTGTCAACAATTGGGCCGTCTGAAGGAAGCAATCGCCCGCCAGCTTTTTCCAATAAGAGAGGAATCACATCGATAGTGACTCGCCAGATGCTTCGGGAGCTTGGTTGGAAGGTTCTTATGCATCCACCTGATAGTCCAAATCTGGCACCAAGTAATTACTACCTGTTCCTGTCTATGGCGAATGATTTTGCTGGTGAAAAATTCGCCTCAACAGAAGCTTGTGAAAATCGACTGTTCCAGTTTTTTGCCAATAGGGTTTCTATGAGAGTGGCATTATTCAAATTACCTTCAAAATGGCAACAAGTTATCGAACAAAACGTTGCATATTTGACCTAAATCGGATCATTCTAACTATGCTAAATAAAATTTTCAATTTAATGCAAAAATAATGGATTACTTTCTACTAGACCTTATACTTGTAGATAATTATATTAAGTATTTAATGTAATGAAGAGAGTTCATTTTATATTATAAATACGCATATGTGTTATATTATATATTCTATGTTTTGGTTCCTTTTCCTTGTGCAAATGACATCAGACATAACAAACGACAAGCGATTATTGCAACTTACTGTTGCCGGGCGCGATGAACAATAAATTGTTTGTTACAACATTCAACGTAAGCGATCATGATGTAGTTTCAAAAATACTGCTTAAATGATCATCACCAAACCAAGATTACATTCTCTATATGGTGCAGTTAGAAAGTGTCGTGTCAAAAGTGTTATTTCAAGCATCTATGGCACAACGAAAGATACGATTGATTGAACTATGTTCTAACTAAGTAAGTAATGTGCCTTGAAAATGACCATAAATTCGTCATTTTCTGACAAACCCAATACTAAACATTGTCTGATTGTCTCAAATGTACACCTTAGCTCCAAAGATCTCCAGCAGCCAGTATCACTGAATTAAAGTACTCGCTAAGACGGGTTTACATATAACTATGAGAACCCGCAATAAAAGGGTTCAAGAACTGCCAACATTGTCTGATTCCCAAACGTACAGCTTAGATCCAATGATCTTCAGCAGCCATATCACTGAATTAAAATACTCACTAAAACGGGTTTACATATAACTATGAGTACTTGCAATAAAAGGTTTCAAGAACTTTACATCCTTGCTCAAATCAGATGGTATTAATCAGTGTGCATTTGTGTGCTAATGTCGAGGACCCAATCAAGCTTTTTACTACCATAAATAAAATTGATGTTCTACGTCATTGTATATAAATTCACTAAGCGGGTTTACATATAACTATGAGTACCCGCCAATAAAAGGATTCAATAACTTTATATTCTTGCTCAAATCATAATGTATTAATCAGTATGCAATTGTGTGCTAATGTCGAGGATCCAATCAAGCTTTTAACTAGCATAAATAAAATTGATTTTCTACGTCATTGTATATAAATTCACTAAACGGGTTTATATATAACTATGAGTACCCGCCTTAAAAGGGTTCAAGGGCTTTATATTCTTGCTCAAATCAGGTGTCAATTTGAATGTATTAATCAGTGTGCATTTGTGAGCTAATGCAGAGGACCCAAACAAACTTTTTACTACCATAAATCACATTGGTTTTTCGCATCATTGCATATAAATACCATGAAAATGTATGTTTGAATGTTTATATTGCGTGTGTTAAACGCACATTAGTTTGTGTATATATAATATATGTATAAATATATAAAAAATGATAAATGATAAATTATAATAATTTATTATAATAAATATAATTTGGAAATTAATTTAAATAAATTTTGTATTGTTCTTCACTTAAAATATACTCCCGTATTTATTAAGTATGTATTATATTGAAGTATTTAATTTACTACTATTTTGTTTTTTTTTATACTAAATTAATTAATTTACTTAAAATAGTCATTTATATATTTATTGGTTTTTTTTTTCCAATGATATTTATAAGTATGTCGATATTTCATACTATAATTCTATGTTAATTTTGTGTCACTTAAATGTATACACCTATATGTACTGTTAATTGCCTTCATACATACATACATACATATCTCTATAAGAATTTATATGTAAATATATTATTATTATTATTATTATTCTATTTATGAATACTTAAAATTATTAAAATATTATATTTTTATGTATTTTCTATTGTTTTAATAAAAATACAACTTATATTTTCATTATGATTATAAATTTTGAATGGATTCTTCAAAATTGCAAAAAAAAAAAAATAATGCAATTTACTATAATTCTTATTATTGTTTCATATAAGTGAAATTAATGGAATGCTATTGCGTTTACAAAAAAAAAAATAAAATAAAATAAACAAAAACAAAAACAGTTGGCTAAATGCATATAAGCTATTTAATATTGCGCGAACAATCTTCTTTGTGAGCAATGCAGCTAGAAATAAAATTAGGAAATATAGGAAACGTTGTAAATCAAGTCAATGACTTTGTAATATTGCATTACACATTACACAAAAAAGTTTTAATAATTTTGTAATTATTTACAAAATTATCTTTTAAAAAATTTTGAGCGAAAATTATAAGAACATTCATATTATTTTACCTACAAACTACAGTATCTATTGCCTAATTTTAATTAATTTAATTTCAATTAATTAATTAATTAATTTTTTTCTAATTTTTTTTTTTTTGAATTTTGTAATTAGTAACTACAACTTAGTAATAATAATAATAGTAACTTATGCTGATTTCAAAATTTAACATAATTAAAATCATTAATTATATGCGCGCTTACCTCTTCGTCCACCGTGCTAGGGAACATACGTGTTGGTAGATTTTTCTCTAAGCTAAAATGATCTTCGGTTGTTTTGCGATAGACTGGATTCTCGAAATTGATTGAGGTAACAGCACGTCTGCTGCAATGGCGATATCCAATATAGAGTAGCTAATAATAAGAGAATAAATATGAATATGATGATTATTCAATATATTGATATTAATGTTTGATGGAAATTATGGTAAAAAATAAAAATAAATTAACGTTTCACTTACCACACCCAATACTAATGAGGAGCCCACTAAACTGCCAATAACCACTAAGGCTATATAACCAGAATCAGGTTGTGGCAGTGGTATGATGCCACCATCTGCATGTGTAGCATTTCCGGCAGGACGTTTATCAACTATTTATTTTTTAAAAATATTTTTGTGGTAAATAGAAAAAATAAATAATAAATTAATTGCATTAAATAATTGCATTATAAGTGTAATAAATAATAGAAACAATTTTTTTCTTCAATAAACATTCACTAGCATGAAAAAAAATTAGACAAATACCACCACCAAAAAAATTAAATATAATAAAAAAATTTTTATCAGTAAATGCAAACCAAACCGCTTGAAAAAAACTTTCAATTTATTAGTTATGAATGATTGCTAAATTAATGAGGAAATAGATTAAAAAATTTATGAACAAATTATAAAATATTAATAAATTTACAATGACAATTAAATACATTACACTGTGTGCTACTTGCTCTTCAGCAGGTTTGCCACAGTTGTCCCATCTATTGATATAAGCGAACTTTAGTGCCTGCGCTTGCAAAAACTACTTGAATATTTTGAAAGCGTCATCCAGTCAAAAAAAAAAAAAAAAAAATTATGGATTATAATATAAATTCTCATAATTTTATTTTCTAATTTTAAAATACACTTGAGCAGAATAAAAACGCAAATTTTCTATGGTAGTTTGATTGACCACAATGACCAAAAATTTTAATAAGTTCCTATAACTTCTTCTTCTTCTTCTTCTTATGTAGCCATAACAACCGATGATCGATTTAGGCTGAACATATAATGTGGCGCCAGTCTTCTCTGTTCATCGCTTGCTGACGCCAATTGGATATTTCAAGCGCCGTCAGGTTACTCAACACTTTGTCCTTCTAACGGAGGTTTGGTCTTCCTCGTCCGGCACCCCTCCTACAGGGGTGCCGAATTAAATACCATCTTCGCTAGAGCGTCTTCTTCCATTCGCTCGAAATGACCTAGCCAGCGAAGCCGCTGGATTTTGATTTGCCTGACTATGTCAATGTCAGCGTACAGCTCATCCAGCTCATCGTTGTACCTTATTCGATATTCGCCATCAACACAAATAGATCCGAAAAACTTTTCTCTCGAAAACTCCAAGCATCCTCTCATCCGTGATGGAATTTGTCCAGTCTTCTGCGTCATATGTAAGGACAGGAGTAATGAGGGACTTATAGAGTGTGATTTTCGAGATCTTCCGGAGAGGGCTCGACTACTCAATTGCTTACTCAGCCCAAAGTAACACCTGTTTGCAAGAGTTATCCTACGCATGATCTCCAGGGTGACGTCATTACAGTTGTTGATGCTGGTTCCATGATAGACGAAGTCCTTCACCACCGAAGAAAGTGTAATTGTCAACAGTGACGTGTTATCCAAGACGCCGGGACTCTTTGCTTATAGACACTTGGTACTTCGTCTTGCCCTCGTTCACCGTTATACCCATTCGATGTGACTCTTGTTCCAATTCAGACAGTGCTGCACTGACTGTTGGCGTACTCATGCCGATTATGTCAATATCGTCGACATACACCAGCAGCGTGACACTTTTGTTGAAGATGAAGTGCCATTATGTCATAAATCTGCAGCTTCTATAATTTTCTCCATAATAAAGTTGAAGAAGTCAGACAATAACGAATCACCTTGTCTGAAACCTCGTTCGGTATTAAATGGAGGGGAGAGCTCCTTCCCAATTTTCATTGCACAACGAGAGTTCAGCAGTGTCATTCTGCAAATTCGAATGAGTTTTGCAGGTATACCAAATTCAGACATAGTTGGGAAGAGGTCATCCCTTATCGGACTGTTGAAAGTGGCTATGATAATCGAGGAATAGGTCGATGTGTGTCAATCTGTTTTTCTTAGGTCTTTTCCAGGATTTGACGTAGCGTGAAAATTTGATCGATGGTGGAATTATTCGATCTGAAGCCACACTGATAAGGTCCCATCAGGTTGCTGAGCATAGGCTTCAATCCTGCAGACAATACGCACCATAAGACCTTATAAGCGATGCTCAGGAGATTTATGCCACGGTAATTGGCGCAAATTGTGGGTTCTCTTTTCTTATATATGGGGCAGAGAACGCTGAGACTCCAATCATCGGTCGGTGCTTTCGTCCGATCATATTCTGCTTATGAGCTGGTCCATGCAAGTGAGCAGCTCATCGCTGCCGGTCTTAAACAACTCGGCAGGAAGGCCATCAGCACCTGCTGTTTTATTGTTCTTCAGCCTCAATATGACTGTTTGAACCTCTTATAACTAGCGATAAATAATTTCATAGTTTTGAATGGTCCTAAATCATACCTAACATACAATACATACATATATATTTTTAATAATTTTGCTTCCATTTGCATTGGCATCCATTTGAATTTAAATATTTCTTTCACTTTTTTTTATGCCATATAAAAAACAATTGATAAAAATGCGAATACATATGTACTATTGCATACATTTAGGCGAAATTTCACTTTGTTATGTTATTTATTGTTCAAATTTATTTTATTTTTTATATTTCTATTTTATCGTTAGAAACACATCTATTTTATGTAGAATTTACACTACATAACTAGTGTATATATTTTTTTTATATATGCATTATTCCATTTGTATTTAAATGTTATTGAAATGCCTAAAACTATACATTGTTTTATGTATACACATGTGCATAAAGACAGAACAATGATGATAAACAAAAATATATTATTGCAATGCTTTGTTTTGCATATGTGATATGGTTTTACTATTTGTACTATTTGTAGTGAATATTTTTACAAACACATATTTGTAAAAACTTTTACAAATATGTGTTGTATAAAATTTTGTCAGATGATGTTCAAAAAATGATGAAAAAAAAAAAGTTCAACTTTTAATTGTTTCCGTTTGAAATTGTTGTTAATTTTTCATTTTTATTTTTAATTTTTTTATTATTTTAAAAATAAATGAATGACGTATATGTGCATGTATTTATACTCGTACGTGTGATGTTTAATTTATGAAATGTGTCATATTGTAGTCATTTTTAATAAAACAGAAGTAAAAGAGAGAGAGAAAAGGATGAAAATTAAAGCAATTTATTACAATTCTCTTCTTCATTTTAATTTATTAGAACTTTTTCATTTATATTTTGTATTTATAAAATACGTAGTCTGTCAAGTGAAAAGCATCGCCATCGCATAGTCAATATATATATGCTCCCGCTATCGGATTTTGACCCGGACATTCGCACTACTAATTTTGGAAAATTCACGATTTTATAAAAAAAGTAATTTAGGTCGTGAAAATTTCCATCATAATTCCATAATAAGAATATTTGAACTTTCGATTTTCAATCCGCTATCAGATTTTGATCCGGACATCAGCCATTACTAATTTTGAAATATTGAGGAATTTTATAAAAAGCATAATTTAAGTGGTGAAAATTTCCATAATAATTCCATAATATGAATATTTCAATCTTGGAAAGAAATTTTATATTTTTCAGTATACATATATGCTCCCGCTATCGGATTTTGATCCGGACATCCGCCATTACTAATTTTGGAATATTCAGAATTTTATAAAAAGCATAATTTAAGTGGTGAAAATTTCCATTACAATTCAATAATATGAATATTTCAACCTCTTATATTTTTCAGTATACATATATGCTCCCGGTATCTGATTTTGATCCGAACACCCGCACTTCTAATTTTAGAATATTCAGGATTTTATAAAAAGTATAATTCAAGTGGTGAAAATTTCAATAATAATTCCATAATAGGAATATTTCAACTTTCGAAAGAAAATTAAATTTTTCAATAATAGTCACAGAAATATTTGGCAAATGTCATTTTATGGCCGAACGAAGGATAAGAATTTTTATAACAATAAAATATTTATGGGTGATTTGTGGTTTATACTCTGTTAAGACGGAAGATAATTTTCAATAGTAGAATATATATACCACCTTGATCAAAAAGTTTCCGGAATAACCATCGTATGGCGCTTCCATCGTTCCAATTTGAGTTCTGTTTTTTTTTTTGTTAAGTTGGTACATCTGTTGTTGATATTCTCTCTAAATCTTAGTTCACAGCTTGACATTTGCAAAAGTTACGTAGCCAAGAGTACATCTCAGTGCTTCTTGTGATTTTTCCATTACTTCCTCTCGACTGCTGAAACGCGTTCCCCATATATGAACGATGGGAGCGCCACATGGTGGTTATTCCGGGAACTTTTTGATCAATGTGGTATATAATATTTGGATATGAAAATATTTGCTAGCTTCGATATTTTTCAATTGGCTTTAACAGTTTTAGATTTCGTGGCTGCAACAGAGTAGCCATTGTCTAATCCTGAAATAGAAGCAACATTTTTGTTGAATGAAGTCTGAGGTTTTAGATATTCGTATCTCAAAAATAGAAAGGTCATAAATAATATTAGTTCCAAAACAATAAAAACTTGGAGATATTAAACGTCTGAGTTAAAGTTATTTCTTATAAAAATCTAAATACATTCAAGTTTTTTCATGATACTGCCATACCCTCACCTAACCCTACAAAAATTCCGGGATCAACAAGAAATAGCAAAATCTTAATATCATTGCACGACCTTACACATGCGGCACCGACACGTAGCCATTAGCAAATGTGTACGTACATACACTCTCATATATTAAAATGTTCTTATACTATTTCTTCTTTCTTCTTTCTTCTTCTTCTTGTTCTTCTTCTTCTTATCTTCTTCATTCTGTATGGCATTTTATTAGTATTACACTTTTGTATGCTCTTATTTTTTCCTTCTATTCTCCTTTATGTTCTTATCAAATGTTGGGTGTAAGTAATTTGTGTGATTGTGATGATGATTGTGGAAAGATGATGATGATGATAATGTTGATCATGATGCAACAGTACACAAAACGCTACTTTATCGCACATTCGTCATCGTGCAAATAGAAAACGATAGCAAGCAGGGCCGTACTGAGGGGAGTTTACGCGTCCAAGTATTTGGTGTGAAGAAGAGCAGCCAGAAGCATTGCAAGAACTGCCAATGTATTCCGAACAATGCACTGTTTAGTGTGGATTATGGGCCAGTGGCGTTATTGGAGCGTACTCAAATAAAAATTTTATACATTTTTTTTTTTTAATTTTATGTATTTTTATTTTTTTATTTTTAATCAAATATGAAGGCTCTTAAAATAATGACGCTGCACAAAGTCACGTTTGTTTTGTAATTCTTAGAACAACAACTCAAGCACTCAATCCAGAACCATCCCAACGCCGATTGTTCATTTTTCCATTGCCTGAAACCTGGGACACTTTAAAATCCCCTTAATCCGGCACTGATAGCAAGCAAACGAATGTTAGAAAAATACGTTCAGGCTAAAGGCAGATGGCGATTCGAAGAAAGTAAAGGAATAAGAAGACAATGTACGACCCTAGAGCTGTATATGTGCAACATATTGGTTTGGGGAAAAAGAAATCCATAATTTTTTTTCATGTTTGTGACTTTAGATTTTATTTAACATACAAGTATTTCAGATTGTCCGAGTTTGATCAAATTTGCAAATCTTGGAATGATGCTTTCGTAATGAAGATGTAATTCAGTTTTGTTTTCGTACGGAATAAGAATAGAAAAGCAACTCAGATTCTGAATTACGTACACGTCGATTTCAATTTTGTATGAGATCATATGAAAAAAAGTACTTTCTTGGAAAATCTGGATAATTTGTCATAGCCCTGACAGACGGCAGCGTTAATCCGGATTAATGATTTAATTCGAATTAACTCGGGTATTAACTGCAGTTAATCCGGCAATTTTCGATGGCAACAATGCTGAAAAATTTCTATTTCTGAATTTTTCTCGATCCAACTGACAAAATATTAGGTGTGTTCGCTTATAAAAAACTTTCAACGATTGTTAACAGTTTTCGACATGAAAAGCATTGGCGAACAAATAAATTCAACTGTCAATTATGGACTGTGAATGTCAATTTACAAGTTTCTAATGGTTTTCACGATAGTTCACGTACTTCTTGTAGATTTTTCTCATATCGAGAGTGACAGATGACAGAAATTGATAGTGATAGTAATGTAAGCGGACAGACCTAATAAAACAGCAATCAGCTGTTTAGTTAATCTGCAATATTGCCGTCTGTCAGGTTAGTATTTTATTCGGATTAGGTTCACCGTTAATCCGGATTAACGCTGCCGTCTGTCTAGGCTATTACGCTACTATCAATCTGCCTCTTCCATATTGACAATATATTTTATATCACTACAGCAAATTAAGGAGAAAAAGAATGCATTACTTTTTCCCCAATCTGCAATAACTATAAATATGCTTAAATATGTGTGTGTGTATGCGATTGTCAATGATATATGTACAAACTACATGAAAGACGTTCGAGAGTTCATATAGAACCCCTTTAGCGATATCTCAAAATATATAAATAAATTCATACGCACACAAATTTCTAGATACGTAGTTGATGCAATGAACGAGAAAATATATGGACGGACGCATATGCACGTGTATACAAACGTAAAAATTTGCTAAAGAAAGAACTATTTTTTGAAGCTCCGTCTCCTCTACGTCCAGCTTATGAGCTTGAATAAACATGTGCGTTATATGGAAACGTATAAAAATTGATACCCCTATAGTGTTGGCATTGTTGTTGTGCTCATCACACTGTCATACTCATCATACGTTGTCATTCACAGGCGCTGTTGCGTCACTTCATTTGCAGCGCAAAAAGTGTCAAAGCGTTACGAAATGATTTTGTGTGATGATAAGATAGAAAATAAAGTCAAAATAAGTAAGAACAAACAAACGCACATACATACAATGATAACGTGTACAATAATAAAATGATGTTGCTTGAAGAATACCAACGCGTTTGGGATGGGTGGTGGTATTGAGAAACGTGTGAGTGGTGCGTCAGAAGAAAAAGTATACATATGAAACTGTTAGTAAGTCTTTAAAAAGGCATAAAAGAGAACGGCAACTGTCATAAAAGATTTGCTGTGTTTCAAATAAAAAGCAGTCACAAAAAAAAAAACGAAATATTACGAAAAGAAAAAAGATTTTGTTGAAAAAGTTTTTTTCTTTGTTCTTCTTTTGCTGATCAATTTGATATACTTTCGTAACACGGTTTTTATTTTCTTTCTTTCTTTTGTTAATTCTGCTTATTTTTATTTTTGTTTTTTGGCTTTTTGTCTTTTTTCTTTCAAAACTTTAACTAGGTACAACAATATTGAATGACAATATATGAGGAATGAATAATAAAAATAAATAATATATAATATAGGTTATGTTATTTTGAAGATTTGCCCCTGCTCCCAAGTGTTGCAAAAGAGAATAAAAGTCAAAGAATTCTTAATCTAAATTTCAAACTTTATATTTCGTGCTGTGAAATTGCTCAAGGATATTAAAAATGCAATAGGTCGTCCTATATAGATCTAGCTCTATGCGGTGTGTGAGACCTACGGTTGTTCAAAATCAAATTTATCTAAATCACTCGAAATGTAGATAGTATTGTCGCAATTTACTGACGAGAAAATGTAAAAAATATGTCAAAAATTATTCCGAGAGTTCTAAGCGATAACGGTCCGGCTTTTGGAAAGTTATGGTGGCGAGGCACCGACTTTATTAACAAGCTCAAGGATCGTGGAAAAAAGAAGTTGAGACTTCGGCAACTCTGATGGTTCGATGATGATGGTTCGATCCGATACTTAGGAGACTGTTGTGGACAATGGTAGACTTGTAGCTAAAAAAAAAAAAAGAATGTGTGGTACTTATAGGTCCCGAAGGGCTCGTTGACCGAACTTCTTTTCCATTACTGTTGTGCGTGTTAAATTTTGGACAGTATTATAAACACCTTTAAACCATTGAAATCCCCTGGTGTGGATGGCATATTCCCTGCACTACTACAAAAGGGCCTAGAATATATCCTAAGTACGTTAACTAAGATCGTCAGCAGCAGCATTGCATTGGGGTATATACCAAGGCTGTGGAGAAGAGCAAAGGTGGTCTTCATACCGAAGTCCGGCAAGAAGGATCCTCTTCATCCGAAATCCTTCAGACGAATTTACTTAACTTCCTCCAATTCCAGAAAGCAACGATTTAGCGGATAGGCTTGCCAGAAAGGGACCAGCAGCACCCTCTGTAGGTCCAGAACCCCTCTGCGGTATGGGCAAAGGAGCTTTATCCATGCTCATTAAAAGGAGTGAAGAATCAGAACGACAATCATACTGGGAAAACCTAACAGGGTTGTGCCAATCCAAGACACTTTTAGGGACCTATAACCTAAAACGATTTGAAGAATGTATCAGTTTAAAGAAGAATAATATAAAAATCATCACGGGATTATTGACAGGACACTACAGGCTGAATTATCACCTAACAAAACTGGGTATCTTCTCGTATTAAATCTGCCGACATTGCAGGGAGGAGAAAGAAACTGCAAAACATGTGTTGCGAACGTACCCATCACTTATGCATACAAGAAAGAAAAACTTCAGGGAATTTATAATACCTGAAAATCTGCTGAAGTCCATTAGGGTTGGATCTATACTAAACTTCCTTATGGATGCTGGACTTAGAGAAAACCATGATGGGGTGCACAATAGACCTAGGGTCGCAGTGCAATACAACCCTCTAATAATAACAGAAGGGACCTACTTCCGGTTCCGAACGGCAGAACTATTGTGACGTCACTTTTTCTGAGCTTTTTCACAAAGTGCTTTTAGAAGTTTTTTCATTGCAAATTGTCACTACCGGAGGAATTGCTAGTTGCTTGCCGACATGTGGGTAGAGTTTAAAAGAAAAATTTTTTCGATATTAAATTTGTTATGCATCAGCCGGGGATTGAAGCACGACCTACAGATCAGAAGGCCAACACACTAGCCACTGAGACTTGTAGTTATTATTATTTCGAAAAAATCGATCATTACTTCTAGCATAGATTTATCTAATCTATTTGGTATTTTAATTATATATTCAATTTAATATTAGATTTCTTCTTCACGTACATTTAAAGCATTTTTAATAAAATTTCCTTGTTGGATGGCATGGCAATAATTTTCATAGTTTTATTGGAGTTGAGTTTGCTTTCCTTTCCTTTTCCCTCATGCATAATAAAATTAGATATGATTTATGTAAGATGACTACAATAACAACAACAACAGCAACTACAACAACAACAACAACAACAACAACAACAACCGCAACAAGAATAACCACACTATTTCATTTCGTTTATCAAAATGCGAATTGTTGCTTTGCTAGCGTCAACAACATTGTTGTTTCTATTGTCGCCACGGTTTTGTTGTAACCATCCAGCGACTTTCCGTTTCCGGTAACACAACAACGTCGCACAGAAATAAGACAAAAACAACATTAAAATGATGAACGCTAAAAACCGTAAAAAGGAAGAAAATAATAAAATAGCAACAAGAGTAATCATGTAAATTGCTTGAGGCAAAGCAAAAAGCAAAAAACCATACAAAAAAAAAAAAAGCAGCGAACGAATGAATGAATGAGCATTGTAAAAGGTATTCAACTGTAGGTAGTAATAATTTGCTTGTTCATTTTCCGCTTTTTTGCTTGTAACGAAGAATCCGTTTGTAGTTAGATGGAGAAAACCAAATGCAATAATATCAAACTTTGCTAGCTGCCGTATTACAAAAAAAACAAAAAAATTTTAGAATAAAAATTAACAGAGACAAATTTATCACCCTAGAGAGTAGAAAAAATTTTCCTTACTCCGGTGAAGTTCCTTTAAAAAGCTAGTAGCCTTACTATAAGTACTAAGTGGATGTACAGACTTCGGTCATGCTGGAAGATATCCTTGAACGTTGGATAGAACTCTATAAAATGAAGTCAAAATTTGCAACTGCGTTTTATCAAACTACACCATATTTTTGAGATAGATGTAGAAATTTGGTTCTACCTTCATATATAATTTATTAAATTTTATTAGTTCCGGCCTTATCTGTGCCAATAATCATAAATTCAAATTCATTTCGAATTCAAATAGAATACAGTGAAAGTCTTTAGTATAATTGTCCCCAGAAGATTCGTACATTTCATAAAAGCAGAGCGAATTAGATGGATAGGCCATGTTATACGAATGCCAGCTGAAAGAATCCAAAAAAAAATGTGTTTGCACTTCGTCCGATTGGTGAAAGAAGAATGGGCCGGCTAAGAAAAAGATGGCTTAACGATGTAGAAACAGACCTCAGTACGATGAATGTTCGAAATTGGAGAGAGGAAGCGAGAGGAAGGGAGAGAACAAACTGGAGAAGAGTTGTTGGTGAAGCTATGGTCCACCCTGGACTGCGAAGCTAAGAGAGAGAGAGAGAGAGAGAGAGAGAGAGAGTTCTCCAGAAGAAATTGTTATTTTCGAAACATATAAAACCATTTGGTAACATGAAATTTGTCTCGAATTCCGAATTTATTGGACTGGTGTTTGACAAACCGGTATTCCACTGAAAATTCAACAAAAATTTAAACATAACATCGTTTTACTAAGTGCATAATCATTAAACGTTTTTATTAGTTGTGTGAATTAGTAACCGGCCTTTTTTAGTGTCCAAAATTCATTTATTTTTAAAAGCTCTGTAAAAAACATGTCACTCAAAGTATTGTCCATCAGAAACTATGACATTTCCCACATTTTTCTGGTAATTTATGGATTCCAACCCAAAAGAATTTCGCCAACTTGTCGTCCAAAAACGAATCGAGCCAATTTTTGATTCCGGTGACTGAAGGCGTACTGCATGGACTGGAACAAGAGGTGATCTGAGGGCGCCAGATCTAGGCTATAAGACACGGGGGGGGGGGGGTAAAACTACCCATCCGCTATTAGCAACATAGTTTTTGTCTAGAATAGCAATGTGTGGCCATGCGTTGTCATGGTGAAATATTACCGACTTGTGTCTGGTCGAATATTCCGACCATTTCTCGATCATTGCTTCCTTCAACCGTATCAATTATTGTCGGTACAGATCTCCTGTAATGGTTCGACTAGGTTCTAGTAGTTCATAAAGGATCACATCCTTTTGATCCCACCAAACACAGAGCATTACCTTGGCGCCGAAAATATTTGCGTTTGACATCGATTCGGCTGGTTGACCAGGCTTGACATACGATTTTTTGCGCTTGTAATTGTCGTAATATATCCATTTTTCGTTGTCCGTTACCATTCAATGCAAAAATCTATTGTTTTTGTGCTTATCAGCAACATTTCGGACATGTAAAATCGCCTTTCAACGTCTCTCGGCTTCAAATCGTATGGAATCCACTAGTTCAGCAGGCTTGACATACGATTTTTTGCTCTTGGGTTTGTCGTAATATATCAATTTTTCGTCGTCCGTTAACATTCGATAAGAAAATCCCTTATTTTTGTGCTTTTCAAGCAACTTTTCGGACATGCAAAATCGTCTTTCAATGTCTCTCGGCTTCAAATCGTATGGAACCCACTGGTTGAGCAGGCTTGACATACGATTTTTTGCGCTTGGGTTTGTCGGAATATATCAATATTTCATCACCCGTTACCATTCGCTGCAAAAGCGCTTTGTTTTTGTGCCTATCAAGCAACATTGCGGACTTGCAAAATCGCCTTTCAACGTCTCTTGGCTTCAAATCGTATGAAACCCAATTTTTAACCTTTTGGATAAACCCAAATACTTTTAAAAGCTTGACAACAGTTGAGCGGTCTAATTTACTCCTAATGATTCTGCAAGCTCTTCTTGTGTTCTTCTGCATGGGTCTTGGGCGAGTAATGTCTCTCCAAATGAATATCTCCATTCAACGTAAAAGGCCGGTTACTAATTCACACACCCAATACCAAAAATTTTAAAGAGTGATGAAAACAACCTGCGACCATAACTGGCGTCAAATGTCATAAGAAAAGAAAACTGTATGGGAACTGTGTATGAGACGGTGCTGCGTAAATAATTTATATTATTACTGCTACTGGATATTGGGGGGGCTGCTGCAATTTTAGTCTTTTCTTATTATTCTCATTGTGCTACTACATAGTGTTGTTGCTATTATAATTACTGTTATTATTATTAATATTATAATTATACTTGACGAGTTGTTGTTGTTGTTGGTACTGCTGGTGTTGCTGGTTTCTGTGTGCCAGCGATTTAAATATTTTAATTTTTTCATTTCAAACTGGAATCGCTAACATTTGTTTGTTATGGATGGTATAGTGTGGCCATGAGGCTCTCAAATCATGTCAAGTTATGTACTATATCCTGTTTGATATTATTGGTTGGGACCACAGCCTAAGCAATAAATCAAATTAATTTGCAGTTATCCGTCGTTTGCACGCATTTCGCGTTTATTTCATTTCATTTTTTTTTTATTTTTTTTCTTGCTTTTCTTTTGTTGCAAAGTCTAGGGTTTCCATTATCCTTAACCCTTAATCAACGATCCCAAAAATAAGCTCGTATTTTTTTCTTTTCTCTCTTAAGCGATTATTTGAGTTGTGGTGTATGTATTTATGCATTGTCTATTGTATGTATGTATGTGTGTGTGTGTGTGTACAATATATACGAAAACATTTGTGAATGTAAATATGCGAGCGTGCGTTGCTTTTTAAACGGAATTAAAAATTAATGTGCTCCTCCTGTGTTTTGTAAGAATTCATTCTCAAAAGGATTTTCATTAATATAAGAAACAGTAGAAGGCGTGTATGGATGATGTTATTGCTTGCCTAACAATACTTTTGCTTGATTATTTATGTATAAAATGTCGTAGGGGGGGGGGGGGGGTGGCAAGGTGAATTGGGTGTAGGTACGATGTACGATGTATACCAAAATGTTTGTTTGGATTTAGATTACATTATAATATGAAATTGAGCGAAAATAATTCAGCTACTACGAAGAAGAATTATATTAATAAGGAAAATGTGAAAAAATTCGAGAAGAAAAAGGTGCATGCACCATATTATATTATAAATGAATATTGTTATATGCAACAAAATATGGTATGTGTTAAATGCTGACGATGAAATTAATATTCTTTGGTAAATGATGAGCTTAAAAGTTTTTGCTATTCGTTGGCTTCGTTGGTTGGTGTTAGCGTGGCAAAAATATTAAGTTTCAGTCTGAAAGAGGAGCAGCAGTTTGGGCATTCTCATTTAAGCTTGAATGCCTTTTCTTTCCGGAGTTTAATTTATTAATTAAAAAGACGCATATAATCTCTCTTGTTTATTTCTGTTTTGCATAAATTCATATATTTTTTTTTTTTACTATAATTATTATGCTGGTTGAGAAGAATTGAGAGAGCGAGAGACGTAGACGTCCGGTAAGGGTTTGTTGTTAAAATGAAAAAATAAAAGATGAAATGACAGCTTCAAATTGCAAGCACAGTAATAAATTTCAATTAAAATATAGTATGGATACGTTCTTTTACAAGAAATTATGCTAAAAAGGCGGCTGATTAAATAATAAATATTGATAAAAATAAAAATAAAAAAATCTCCTTACAGTCGGCTGGGGCCGACCAAACTATACCCTGCATATGTAGATTTGTATATAAAAAGTTTACTCGAATATCCATCTTTTTCTTTTATTTCCACTTTTAGAAAAACAATTTTTGCATATACTACTAATTTACACCCGAAATATGGTTGACTTTGACGAAGTAAAAGGATTTTAAGATAATTCCGAGGCTTAGTATGGGAGCTATATAAAAGTGGGCGTAGCTTACCACTTTCTAGTAAATCCAATTAATTTTTCAACGTTAATCCACACCTTAAATTTGGTGTCCTACGTTGAATAGTTTCTAAGTTATGGTGGTTAACATTTTTGTTTAATTTCCTCAACTTTGTATGGGAGCCCCAATAAGAAGTGGGCGTGGTACGCTGATTTTTCGCCAGATTATTTCCGACTACGATATTAACCTAAGTGTTAATTATGATTGTTCTAGACAGAAGGATTCAGAAGTTACAGCTATTTCAATTTAAAAGAAATTCGGTCATTTTGTATGGCGGCTACTATCAACAGTGGGCGTGGCGCGTCCATTTCCTGTGAGTCTAGTTGCTCCTACAATACTAATCCATACCTAAAATCTCGTTCTTTTACGCTAAATGGTTTATAAGTTATGGCGCTTAACAGTTTTAGTTTAATTCACTTGACTTTGTATGGGAGACCCATGAAGGAGTGGGCGTGGCACACTGATTTTCTGCCAGATTTTTTCTGACTACGATATTAATTTAAGTGTCAATTATGGTTATTCTAGACAGAAGATTGCCGAAGTTACAGCTGTTTCAATTTAAAATTTGTATGGGGGCTACGATAAACACTGGGCGTGGTGCGCCCATTTTCTGTGAGCCTAGTTGCTCGTACAATACTAATCCACACCTTAAATCTCGTTATTCTACGCTGAATAGTTTGCAAGTTATAACCGGTAACATTTTTTTTAATTTCCGCAACTTTGTATGGGAGACCCAAAAAGGAGTGGGGGTGGCACATTGATTTTCTGCCATATTATTTCTCACTGCCGTGTTAATCTAAGTGTCAATTATGGTTATTCTAGACAGAAGATTGTAGAAGTTACAGCAGTTTCAATTTAAAAGAAGTACAGACACTTTGTATGGGAGCTACGCTAGAAAGTAGGCGTGGCTCACCCACTTTTGGCGAGGTTATATAGTAGTATAATGTAAGTCTATGTGCCAAATATTGTTGTCCCAAGTCGTATATTATGTGAGTTATAGCAAGTTAAAGATTTTGAAAATTTCGAGGTTAGTCGCTTTGAATGCTTGGTGTGGGCGTGGTTATTGACCGATCATGCCCAATATCAATCCCCTCCGTACCCTTGGATCATAGATTGCTTATGCCAAATTTCATCGAAATAGCTCAATATTTACTCAAGTTATCGTGCGAACCAGCCAGGTGACAGACAGACGGACGGACGGACGGACGGACGGACGGACGGACGGACGGACGGACATCGTTAAATCGAAAATTTAATCGACGCTGATCACGAATATATATCCATGTCTATATCTCCGGAGATTCCTTCAAGTGGACACAAACATCTGACCGAAATGAATATACCATGCATATTGCATTATGCAGGGTATAAAAATAAACGAAACCGATTATTATTAATACTAATGATATTCAAATCTCAGGAAAAAAATTTTGAAATTCTAGCTGAAATCTTGGGATACTCCGCATAGATGTGATATTATAAAAAGTGTAGTAGTAGTAGTAATGTAGTAAAAAGAAATCCATTATTTTCCCAATAGATGGATTAAGTAATCTGTATCTCGCATTGTATAAGTGCGATCGGGTTACGGGCTAGATGGCATTAGAAAGATAGGATTTCGTACTAAATAAACTTTTCAGTCAGTTTTGTGATTCCATGACTCAGTATTGTTTGAGCACGCGTCAAAGATGGACACCAGTAAAGGTAAAAATATGACATACTGCACAGTTTTTCTTCGATAAAGGCGAAAACGCAAGCCAGACGGCTGAAAATGTGAATAGTGTGTATGGTCCTGATACTGGTAATTTTCATGTCAAAGATGCACGACGCTCTGGAAGGTCAATTGTCGAAAATATCGATAAAATAATGGAAATCGTCGAGTCTGACCGTCATGTAAGCACTGTCTGTCTATTGCCCAGGAGCTAAACATTGCACAAAACACCATTTGGAACCATTTAAATAAGGCTGGATACAAAAAGAAGCTCGCTGTAGGGGTGCCACACGATTTAACGCAAAAAAAACCTCATGAACCGCATATCCATCTGCGAATCGCTGCTGAATCGCAACAAAATCGATCCATTTCTGTAACGGATGGTTACTGGTGATGAAAACTGGGTCACTTATGACGACATCAAGCGAAAACGGTCGTGGTCGAATTAGGGTGAGCCGGCGAAAACGGTGGCCAAGCCAGGATTGACGGTCAAGAAGGTTTTGCTATGTGTTTGGTAGGATTGGCAGAAGGGAATCATCTACTATGAGCTGCTCCCTTACGGCCAAGCTCTTAATTCGGACCTGTATTGTCAACAATTCGACGCTATCGCTCAGAAGCGACCAGCTTTGGCCAATAGGAGAGGAATTGTGTTCCATCAGGACAACGCCAGGCCACACACATCGATAGTGACTCGCCAGAAGTTCCGGTAGCTTGGTTGGGAGATTCATATGCATCCACCTTATAGTCCGAACCTGGCACCAAGTGATTACTACCTGTTCCTGTCTATGGCGATTGATTTTGCTGGTGAAAAATTCGCCTCAAGAGAAGTTTGTGAAAATCGACTGTCCTAGTTTTTTGCCAATAGGGTTGCGAGGGTTTCTATGAGAGTGTATAAACTGTATAGAATATTACAGAGTCTATTCGATAGTATATGCCTGAATGAATCCAAAGGCAGATACTATTTATTTTTCAAATAATTTATTTTCAAAAAGAAAAGAGTTGAAAAATATTTTTGCTATAAAAAAATGGTTTTGAGACTTCATATTCTATTTTGTCAGTCACCTGTGATGCTATTGTTTTTGTTATGTTTGTTTAATATGTTTGTATATTTTTGACTGCCCCATGGCGTACATTTCCTGTCATTTTTTTGTTCTACATAACAAGTCTGTGACAATCCTGATTGCATCCTATACATGTTGTTATCAACTTGTTATATGCTCTTAACCCACCAAATGTCATCTAACATCTAACAAAATGCTTGCTTGCTAGTAGATAAGCACACATCGCAACGGAAGTTTATTTTTACAACGGAAACGGAAACAGAGAGAGGAGAAAAAACAAAAAAAAAAACATAGCATAGAAATAATAATAATAATAATAATAATAATAATGAGAATCGCTCGGAACGTATATGGAATGTAAAGCTCACACAAAATTCATGTAGCAACTTTATACAGATGGAGCAGAATAATATGTAATACAAATATAATCTTGTCGTTGTATGTTGTTGATGTTACTTTGTTCCGGTGCGATTGTTGTTGTCGTTGTTGTTGTTGTTGTAGGTGATGTTATTTTAAATGGTTCAATGTCTTTTTTGCTTCTTTTGTTTTTATTTTTCTTTTGCCTTCTGTTATTTGTTTGTTTGTTTGTTTGTTCATCGTCAGGTTGAAGAAGTTAACTCATTCATTGGGGGTTTTTGTTGTTGCTGCTGCTGCTGCTGCGTGTTTCTAACAAATTTCTACGGAAGCGTAGAGCAAACGAAAGCAGAAAAAAACAACACACAAGAACACCAACAACAACAAACGACGGATGTTAAATAAATAACTGTAGCAAAAGAGAGCAACAGAAATGAAAGTTGTCTTTAAGAGGCGTTACTGTGACATCAGAAAGTTAAATTTTATTTGTACATATTACCGAAGTAAGTGATTACCGTAGAAAAGCCAAAAGATGAGTGAAGGACAAAATAAAGCAATTTTTAAAAAATAATCACACAGACACACTATGACTATGGGATTGGTGGCAAAAAAAAAAAAAATAAATGTGCTTTGTTTTGGATTTTAGAATATAAGTGTATAGTTTAGGCATCAGAGGAGTATTTGCGTATGAAGAGAGGAAGTAAAAAAAAGTCATAAAAATTTAAAACTTTATTCTGATGTCCTATATATATTACAAATATACCTACTCATTCCTATATTACCTAAATATTCTCTTATAGGTACTTACAACAGTTTATATCGTCTAAATTGTAAGGCGCGGATCAAGTAGCGTATTTATTTAGGAAAGTGTTTTATGTGAATTGTGAAATATATATATATGGTACGTAGGTATGTGTATGTATATGAATGTGTATGTGTTTCCTTGAAATGGGGTAAAAATTAAATGTTAAGGACAACAATTGTTTGTAGATTTGCTGCGTACGTGCGTATTAAATTTGCAATGTGTTGTAATTAGTGTTGAAAATTATGAGACTTCTTAAATATTATACCTTACGTATTGCCATTTACTTAATTAAAGTACAATGTGAGTTGGTAATAAATTTATTCTAATGTCGTTGTTTATTTGTTTGCTTATTTGTTTTTCGGGTGGGTGGGTGTAGTAAAATTGCCATCTTGTTTTTTCAGAAATGTTTTAAGGAAACCGAATTTAATCCCAACATTGCACAATGTACAGAATTGTCTTTGATATGAAAGAGAACATCGTGAAATGCCCTCAAACAAAATTGATTAACTTAATTGTAATGCATTTTAATGGCATTGCATAAAGTAATAGACATATTTTAAAATTTTTTAATATTATTTTGAATTTTTCATAAAAAGGACGCCATCACCTATATAAAGTATTGCAAAAATAACTAATTGGCCGTACTTCTTCTCCAATAGTATTATGCACAAACATATAGGGTTATAAGGATGCAAGGATCCTTAAATCCTTTTTGAATTTGCACTCTCAACATTTATATATATATGATATACTATAAAGCTAACCTCACCAAAATACTGATCTACTAACATTGAAATATCTCAAACCATATATTGTACGATTGCGGTCCCAGAACTACCCGATCTGACATATAGATGGCGGCAGAAGTTTGAAAAAAATTACTTTGGTGAAAAGTGGCAACCTTATAAAATATATGTTTTAAGTTTGAAGGCGCCACGTTGTTTAGTATTTTTTTTTTTGGAGCCTTCTTAAGTTAAAGACCTCAGTGAATTTGTCAACATGAAAAATATTGGTCACCATTAAGTAATTCAATATATTCATTTGAAAGGTCTCAGTCCAACAAATATTAAAGCCGAACTAGATTCTACTCTGGGGGAATCTGATCCTTCGTTTACGAAAATGAAATATTGTTTGGCAAAGTATAAACGATACGAACACCGTAGTGGTCGACCAATTGAGGTGGCCACGCCAGAAACGGTTAAGAAAATCCACAAAATGGTATTGAATGATCGCTGGCTGAAGATGTGTGAGCTAGGTGAAATTACAGGCATTTCAAAAAGTGCTATACATCGTATATTTACCGAAAATTTGGAGATGAAAACGCTGTGTGCAAGATGGGTGCCGTGTTTGAAGAAGATGTTTCTATGGTGTGTTTGGCGATGTTTAACAGTTATAAAGTCGAGTTTTTTTCGCCGATTCGTAACCATGGATGAGACATGGGTTCACCACTTCACACCTGAAACAAAGGAGCAGTCAAAACAGTGGTCTAAAAGGAGGGAATCGTGTCGAAAGAAGGCGAAGACAGTTCCATCTGCAAGCAAGGTTATGGCGTCTGATTTTTGGGATGCACGTGGGATAATTTTTATTGATTATCTTCAAAAAGTAAAACGTAATCAATGGCGAGTATTATGCTAATTTGTTGCAGCATTTAAGTGATGAAATTAAAGAAAAAATGCCGCATTTGGCGAAAAAGTAAGTGTTGTTTCATTAAGACAATGCATCAGTTCACACATCAGCTATTGTGATGTCCAAAATCAATGAGTTAAAGCTCAAATTGCTTCGGTACGCACTTTATTCGCCAGATTTAGCTCCTTCGGATTATTTTCTATTTCCAAATTTGAAAAATTGGCTTGGTGGTAGAAGATTTGCAAACAATGAAGAGATGGAGTCTGCGGTAGATGGCTATTTTAATGAGCTAGACAGTTCATACTATAAACAGGGTATCGAAGCTATAGAATATCGCTGGGAAAAGTGTTTAGAGCTAAGAGGAGTTTATGTTGAGAAACTAAGAAAAATATCGGGTAGTTCTAGGACCGACCTCGTATATACATACGTAATTCAATTGACAGCCAGTCATTGAGTATTTTCCTATTGTAAACTCTTGAGAACGTGAGCAAAATTTCATGTAAGAAATAAAAGAAATGTTTCAAATGCACAGAAACATAATTTGTTCTTGGAAAAGTTTACAGATAGTAAACTACCCTTCAAATTTAATACAGACAGTGCTAGAAATTAAAATAAAATATGCCAAACCAAAATTCTCATCTATACACTAGGCTAGACTATATTATGTAAGTTAACGAGATACTGATAAGTATATATTCTTCATTTAGCCTATCAAATGGAGGCATATTGTTTCATCATAATATTATTTTTATGATTATTTTTAATTCACTTTGCATCATTAACATGATTTTCATCAAACATTTTCATTTTATATATTCAAATAATTTTAACTTACTTCTGCCAAGTACATTAAAAATATATAAAATGTTGTAGTAAAAATAAAAAAAAAATTATAAAAAAAACTGTAAAATAAGTGAAAATGTAATAAAACATTATTCTCTTTGCAGAGTGGTACGCGTTGAAAGTTGCAACAAAATAATTAAAATACTAAATGTTACGACGATGTTCATTTACAATAATAGAACAATATAAATTATAATGCGTAAATTTAATACTTTCCGGTTGTTGTATTATATACTCGTAGTTATTATATACAGTAAGTGCAAATAATAATAATAATAATAATAATGTATATAAATGTATTAGTGAATGTGTATATGTGTGTGTTTTAGTACACTTAACAATGAGCCGACCAACCAGCAAAGCAATCAAGAAGTGGGCACAACAACAAAACGTCTATAGTAGGTCCACCATATGGCATACTTTTAAATTGCGTATAATTTTTGCAACAGCAAAACCAGTAGAAGCATGGCAGTTTTAATTATTGTTATATGCTTAATGTTGTTGTTGTACTGTTTATTCACATGCAACCCCATATATGGATATGTGTATATAAATATTTTCATTAACTTTTGTATTGTTGCCACTATTTATGTACTGCATTTGACTTATATTATTCTTGTATTTACATTTTTTTCTGTTTCACACTCACTCAGCGCACAGAAGAAAATTTAATGAAAAACTCAAATATGTATATACAATATAATGGTGTGGGAGGAAAATATTTTAATTATACACATATACACATATAACTACTCTCATTTCAAATGAAACATAGACCAGTACCGACATATGTAGATACATTTATGATGCAGACACATTCCGTGTATGGCAACATATGTTGCCATATGCATGTTGAGTATGCATCGTTATAGTTTTTAATCTAAATAAAATGTATGGCCAAGCGTTGTCAAAAACACTGATATATATGTTATTGCATATATAAATATTGGATGTATGTGACATTTTAACCCATTTTTGAGCAAACGTTGAAAAATTGTTAAAACCAAAATGTTGCAGATATTCGAAAAATAAAATCGTTTGCTTTACAATTCTATAAAATAAAATAAAAAAAAAATAAATAATAAAAAAAAATATAAAATTGAATTCTGGTCGTACTTTTAGAGTAACATATGTATGGGTTAAGAGATTAGTTGTAATATATTATTGCATATTTTTGTGCGCGCATTTGTGTGTATATACCATAATTCTAATAGAATGAATCACATCACAATAGTGCAAATGTCGGTAATATTTATGATCAAATAAATTAAGAGCTTCGCACATATTTCCAAGTTCTCCACATGGCGTATGAGCAACATGTGATATTCATTTAAAATAATCCCCTACTCAAATATAGCCAAAGCGTTTGAATAATTTTTTTAAACACCATAAACATATGCGCTATAATTTTTTACATACAATTACAATTACACTACAGTCTTCTCTGCAACATCAGCACAAAGAGAGCAGATAGCAAAACGTAAACAAATCTATGCGATGGCGTTGAAATCAATCGATAAAATATTACGTATTTGAAAACCGCTTGAAAAATCATAACGTCATACAATTTAATTCAAATTGATCAAAGTAAATGTTTTTGTGCGTGTTATAATAACAACAACAACAACAATAAAAGGAGAAAACAACTACAATTGGTACGATATCTAACGATTGATTGAACTCTGTACATACAACTGTACATATTGGTGTAGGTGTAAAGATGACGTTGATACTAGTGAGACTTTGTTGATATTGATTGATTGCCTGTTCATTTTTTTTTTTTTTGCATCATTTCTAAAGCTATTTTTGTATGCAACGTAAACATAAATTATCAGAGAATTTATTATGAATTTTTTGTGCTGGGTGGGGGACATTTTTAAAAGCATCTTATTTCAGGCATTCGTTATTTGCTCATCATGATTTGTAAATAGGAAAATAATTGTAATAAATAAATACAATCAAAAGAGAATTTTTTTTTTTTTTTTTTGAGATTCATATCGTGGTCGTTCGATATAATTGCATAGGCATTATGGTAATGAAAATGTAAATGGCTAGATTTTTGTAACATACTTTTAGGAGTGAAAAAAAAATGTAAATATTCGTATTTATTTAATTTTGTGGCGCAAAAAAAAATTATACTATTTATAGCATTTTTAATTAGAATATATTATTTGAAAATATATGCATAATTTAAAATAATATTAAATAAAAGCGACTCAAACATATTTTTGCTTTGCTTGTGATACTTGTTGTATCATTATGTAAAATCAATCTATCAATTGTTATTCCCAATAGCAATTTAATTCTACTTAAGGAATAGGTGATCGATTGGCATTGATCAAGCAAGGTCAAATGTAGACATTTTCTTCATAAATTTTGGAGGCCAGCCAGCAGAAGAATGAGCAATTTCATTTTCAAGGTTTTATTTTTTTACTTAACATACTAAAGTTAAAAGCTTTTAAACGCTAACCTAGATGAGTTTTTTAGAAAAAAATGTATTGATTTTGAGAAACAAACGAGCCAAGGTAAAATCAGGGCGTGTATAATGGCTAGGTTACACCTTAATACTTTCTTGATCCATACTGAGAGCAACGACCACTTAACAACGGTCAGCTGGGAGACGGGCAAGAGTAGGTATCTGCTTACCATGTTTCATTTTGCCTACGACGACCCAGGGTCATTACCATCGCAACTGGTAAAAGAGCTTGTAATGGACCGTGAGGCTTCAAGATGTGGGCTCATTCTTGGTGGCGACGCAAAAGCACATCATACTGTTTTGGGGTAGTTCGGTCATCAAGGAATGGGGTGAGTTGCTTTATAATTACATTATTAGTAATAAGCTGTTATTATGCAATAGAGGCACACACTTTTATAACGCGCAATCGACAAGAGGTATTAGATATTACGCTGGTCTGTGACTTTTTAGTCGATAAGGTGACCCAGTGGAAAGTTTTAGAGGAGCACTCATTCTCAGACCATCGGTTTATTGAGATTACCTTTCAAGAGGAATCGCCCAGACCAATTAAAACTAGGAATCTTAGGACAACGAACTGGAAGGTATATTTATACGACCTAGGCGGCTAATTGACCGGTTCCAAACGTGAAATAAACTGTTCACCGAACTTTGGCTTTTAAGCGGACCATTGTTTCACGTACGCTGTGGCATGTGGCGGCACCATCTTGTTGAAACCACATGTCAGCCAAGTCCAGCTCTTCCATTTTGGGCAAAAAAAAAGTTTGTAATCATCGCACGGTAGCCCACGCCATTCATAGTAACATCCCTGTCTTCGTTGTCTTTGAAAAAGTACGATCCAATGATGCCCCCGGCCCATAATGTGTTTGTAAGTCGATTCATGATTAAATTATAGACCAAAGTGAACATGTTTGACAGCAACATGTTACACGAAAACAGCTGAGCTGTCAAAAACAATGTTGCCAATAGGAAAGTTGTTAAAAAATCACCCTGCAATTTTTAATCATCGTATTAAAAATCCATTACTTTTTAATTACCTTTACATTTAAATTATGTGGAATCAAAGAAAAAAAAAAGCTTCGAATATTATGTGTCACGTTTCACAATAAAACAATAAAATCGTAAATAATTTGCAATGTCAATATTTATATTCTAAATAATTTTCTTATATTTTTTTTTTCAATTTTTTCATTGTTTCTATAAAAAAGTGTGGATGTATGTGTCTGTACACATTTGATAAATATGTATTAGTATATGGAATAAATAATAAACCATTGTGCATATAGTACACAATGTGCGGCGTTGACGTCACGTAAGTATTATTCATACATTCTCTCATAAAATGACGCTGGTGATGTCGGTAATAGGATAAATGACAAAGTAAATAATAATCATCATAATAATAGTAATAATATTAGAAATGAGAATTGCTAAAAAATGAAATAACAATGGAAAATTAAAAGCCACAAAATCCACATACTTTTTTTTATTTTTCTTCCCTTCCCTTACGCTATATTTATTCCATTTATGCTTTACACGGAAGAGTGCTGTACTTAATACCTCTACAATTCAGAGAAATGTGTCAATGACTGAGTGAATGAATGCGTATGAAAAATACTTTTTTGTCGCATTAATATGGATTTTACTCAATGAATAAAAAAAAAAAATTCGAATAGAAATCTAAAAAAGCCACAAGCATAAATTTGAAGTCTTATTTAAACAAAAGCCATTGAAAAAATAAATATTAATATTTTTCAATTTTATGCTATTCGCTGTTGGTTAAAAAATGGCAATTTAAGTATTGTCATTAGCTGTTGAGCACAAACACACACACACACACACACACGCACACGGGATGTGATAAGGAAACTTTTTACATTTTCCGTTGACTGACTATGTTCATATAATTTTTTTTTGCTTCTATTTCTTTCATTCTTTTTCAATATACATGGTAATTTGTTATTTTGCTTGTGTTTCTTTGCTTAGCAATAGCATTCACATTAAATTTACATTTATCTTGAGGTATACATGTGTGTGTGTGTGAGTATTTTTTTTATCATTGAGGGTGTGATACGCATACGCATTGAAAAATTGTAATGTAAACAATTTATTTGGGCTTCTTTTTTTGTTTTTGTTTTGTAGGTACTTATGGTTGCTTTGTTGCATATGTATGAAGGTATTCAAAATTAACTAGGTGCCGTATTGTCGATAGGCGTGTGAGTAGTAGCACATATAAATATATTATATTAAATAATTCGTAAAAAGGGTTTCATTTTTCTTCTTCTTCTGCTTCTTTTTCATTCTCTTGTAAGTAATTTATTTTTATTGAATTTTTATTGATGTGAATTTTTATATAATAATATAAGTATGCATGTATATAGTTTCATTTACATATATCTTTTGATCAACATGTTTACGTTTATTTTTTCGTAATCATAAATCATATTTATGCAAGGTAATATATGAATAAATGAGAAATGCTTATTAATCATATATGTAAGCATAATTTATGTACATTTATATTTTTTTGTATATTGAAGGATACACATATTTGATATCAAAAGGCATTGAGGTCTATATATTTTACATATAAATGTACACATATATGTATTTATGTAATTTCTATGCTAATGTGTTAATGTTCTTATGTGGGAGTAAGTAATATTAGCACAGAAAATAAATTTACTTCAATTGAAATTTTGAAGAATTCAATTTCAAATCGGTTTTTATAAAATCGAGGTCCTCAATTTGGTAAATTAACTCTTTTTATTGGGGATATTTGAATATGTCGTTATTAAAAAAATTTTATCTCTTAGAAGAATAATGAGTCTTCATACAAAAGCGGTCCCAGAACTACCCGACCAAACAACGAAAACACAACAAATTTGAGAAAATGTTTCTTTATTTCTCAACATAATCTCCTTTTAACTCTATACACTTTTCTCAGCGATATTCTATAGTTTCGATACCCTGTTTATAGTATGAATTGTTTAGCTCATTAAAATAGCCATCTACCGCAGGCGCCACCTCTTCATTGTTTGCAAATCTTCTACCATCAAAGACATTTTTTCAAACTTGGAAATAGAAAAGTAGTCGGAAGGATCTAAATCTGGCGAATGAGGTGCGTGCTGAAGCAATTCGAGCTTTAACTCATTGGATTTTGGCCATCGCAATTGCGGATGTGTGAATTGGGACATTGTCTTGATGAAACAACACTTTATTTTTCGCCAGATGCGTCCTTTTTTGTCTTTAATTTCATCACTTAAACGCTGCAACAAATTACAGCATAATACTCGCCGTTGATTGTTTTTCATTCTTGAAGAAAATCAATAAAAAGTCTTCGCCTTCTTTGGACACGATTCTTCCATTTCAGTCCACTATTTTGACTGCTCCTTTGTCTCAGGTGTGAAGTAGTGGAGCCATGTCTAATCCATGATTACGAATCGACGCAAAATCTCAGCTCTGAAACATCTTCACGACATTGTTTTTGTTCTATTGTGAGCAAACGCGGCACCCATTTTGTACACAGTTTTTTCATTAACAAATTTTCGGTCAATATACGATGTATAGAACTTTTTGAAATGCCGCCTGTAATTTCACCTAGCTCACACACCTTCAGCCGTCGATCATCCAATACCATTTTGTGGATTTTCTTAACCGTTTCTGGCGTGGCCACCTTAATTGGTTGACCACTGCGGTGTTCGTCACCCAATATTTTATGGTCGTAAACAAATTAGCACACTCTCCCAGAGTAGAATTTAGTTCGGCTTTAATATTCGTTGGACATGGAGACCTTTCAAATGAAAGTATTGAATTACATGATGGTGACCAATTTTTTCCATGTTTACAAATTCACTGAGGTCGTTAACTTTCGATTAGCTCCAAAAAAAAAAAAATACTAAACAACGTGGTTGCCACTTTTCACCAAAGTAATTTTGTTCAAACTACTGCCGCCATCTATATGTCAGGTCGGCTAGTTCTGGGACCGCCTTCGTACTATACAGTGACTCCTTTGTGACCCATATAGATATATATTTTTACTAAAATATTAAAAATTTTAAAATTGGAAATGTTTTCAATTATTAACAGCCGCTTTGAGATAAGATAAGACAGCCTACTAAAAAATTGGCATGAACAATTCAAAGTAATCAAGTAGTAATTCCTATAGTAATTGGAGGTAATTCCAAATTGTTTTTTTTCTTGTACTCAACTCATCATCAGTATGTTTGGTACAACCTGCAAAGTATCTAATTTATTTTATAGATACAAGTATATTGCTTACTCACGCAATACATTGAAATCTCATTAAAAAGCACATACATACTACATGCCAGTGTAGAAGTATGAAAGTATATGAAAATGTAAGTTACAAAAGAATAATATACGCAACAATGGGATATAATTAAAATGTCATAAAATGACACAAACATGACATTAACATGACAAATGAATGTACAATTGCAAATAAGTATGACAACTTGCATGCAATGTTGATATATTATATATATGAAGAATTCCTAGAAAACCAAGTGTAGGTACCAATTCAAAGATAAAAGCAATATACAATTACGTTTCTTCTTAGACACGTGAATTTGAAATTGAAATACGCAATACCTAGGATACTATACTATCCATATGACTGACATATATTGTATCTATACTTGGTTATAAAATCACGTAACGTAACGATGTCATGAAAGATATTTTCACTCTGTGCGTTTTTCTATGTTCCAAATTTGAGACAATACATAGTTCTATTCACACAATGTAGTATGTAGTATGTATAGGTAGAAATCATAAATATGAAATCATGTGTCTTTTAAATAACGAGATTTTAGTCAAACGAATTTCAAATACATTGCCTCATTCAGACGAGAAAAAAAAAAGCGAAAGTCGAGAACACAATTGAAAGATATGATTAAAAGCCAAAAACCATAAAAAATGGCGTTTTCAAAGTTGAAGACATAACATAATATTGATTATTTTTTATGATTCGAAAAGTTTAATGCACAAAGTTCTCATCCTTGAAGTTTTGACGGGCACTGCAAAATACTATTTAGAAGTTTGATTATGATTAAATGTAAGAAAAACACAAAATCATAAAAATCATAGCAGTTTTTAACTAAAAAAAATTAATTTGTGCCTATGACCACCTTCCATATTCGCCTGATTTGTAATTATGTGCCTCTTTGATCTAACCAAAGTTGATATTAATTATGAAGGTATAATTGTAAGATGATGTTCTAGTACAAAAAATTATACGATCACATCCTACGTTGAATTGAGATAAATGAAAACTATTTTAAATATGATACAAATCACTTTCAAAAGAAAAAAATGATGATACAAAGAAAATCTCGTTATTTAAAAGACATACATACAAAGTGTACATACACGGAGCACATCTAAACGTAAACGGTAATATGATCGTAATGAGGTGAATGATTAACATTATGATGATGACCATAATGTTGGAACAGAGTGCAAGTGAATGTAATGATGCTATTGTCATTTTGTATCTGCTACTGTTGCATTTGAGATGCTGTGCTTTGGCATAATCAATGTATGCAAGTAGTACGTATATATAAAGGTGCATCAAATTGATGATAGAAATGTAATATAATGCAATGACAATGATGAGTTGGTTGGTCCATCATCACAATGATGATGATGATGATAATGAAGCTAAAAATGATGTTAACAATGGAAATTGCAACAGAGTGCTGCTTACGAATGAATGATGATACTGATGATGATGATGATGATGATGATGATATTGTGGTTTTGACATTAACGATGATGGGTCACATTCAGGTGGTAATTTGCGCGTTATTATTGATTTTACTATTTTACTATTGTATTTTCGACTGCCTCATAGTGATAATGATAGTGATGAGAATGTTTGAATAATTACTTTGAATTTTGTGAAATGAATGGCACAGCTAATGATGAATTTACGTTTGAATTATTTTGCATGAAATTATCATGCAAACTACTACTACTGTTTTTGATATAATTTGCACATTTGCATTCACAGATGTGGGAGAATTCGTTATATGGAATTGGAAATATTGATACATTTTTTATATTTATGTTAAATATCATATCGAATTTAATTACACAAACATTTACTATTCGATTTTCATTCAAAAGTTCTTTAAGTGCTTGATTTTTCTCATCTGCTAAATGTTACTGAAAAAAATCATTAAAGAATGTGTAATCCAAAAATAATGGATTTTTTGGATTTAATTTTTAAATTTGTATATAAAAAAAATTTATAAAAAAAATTGTATGTTGTCCTTAGATTTTCGTTGATGCCTTTACTTCATCGAAACTTGCTGATTCTTCCCCTAAGCATAATAGTTCTAGCATAGTTCTAGTTCTTATTGTAAAATAATCATAATCATAATCATAATCATCATCATCATATCTCAGTCCTCAGACCTCCACATCATCATCATCATCTTCATAACTATCAATATTTTCATTACAACATATCAGAATCATCCGCTCTACTCAGTGCTATTGTTATTAATGGAATTTTTAATTTCTTCTTCATTTACTTCATTCATTTATCATTTTATATCTTCAATAGTACGAGCATGATGATCATTTTTCACCACTACCATTTCCATTAATTTTATTATTGCCAATATGTTCTTTACTGGCTTCAAATTAAATTCCAATATTATGTACTAACTATCCCCATAATTATAATCCTCAACATTGTGATTATCATTATAATGGTTTTGTGTTTTTTCTTTAGCTCAACTTCTATCAATATGATTCTCCACATCTTAGATCATGTTTTGGCTTGTGATGTTTTTTTTTTTTTTTTTGAATATGTGTATGCAATTTGTGCTTTGTAGATTCCCAATATTTTACACATACTCGTATGAAAACACCATATATTATAAGGTTGTCAATCAAACGTAGAGGAAAACGTATTGGTGATGTTTTATGTATATTGATATTTGTCAGTAGTCGAGTGATTTTTCATGTGATGTCTTATGATTAGTTGCATGGTTGATGTACGTTGAATATAGTGCAATATTTGTGAGTATAATATTGTGGAATTAGTGAGTTGAGAATGAAATTTATAGTGATAGAATTTTAAGTGATTTCGCCATCTTCATATTTCTTATATGCTATTTTCTTTTCAAATACAATATTATGAAAAATCCAATGGAAAAATCAACCTTGATATCTAACGATGATCATTATAATCATTAGTATTTGGTTGTTTTGCTTCTTTGATACAATTATGATAAAATGTAGAATTGCACCTCTCAATGTTGCACATTGACATGCTTACATGATACTTGAATCAGCATTTAGAATTGTGTCACGAATGATACAATTAACACATCAACCTCATCATCATTATATGCACATACAAGTATGTGTGCATACCATATGAGTATAATATGCAAGTATCACACAAGTACATATCCGAACTATTTAAGTGTTGCAGAGATGGATTTTTTTTTTTTTTGGTGTAAGAATTTTTCATGGCTTTTTTTTATTGAAGTATGCACTTCATTAAGTTTTTCTACCACATTAATGATGTGTGATGAATGTTGATACGAATGTTGCTATGCATGTTGATACGAATGTTGCTAAGAATGTTGCGTTGGCAATGTTGGACAGTAACATCATCGTCATGAATAATTAAGGAAAGAAAAAGGGAACGAAATTTGAAAGGGAATTTTTAAGTGCTTGTAAATTGGGGATTTTTTTTTTAAATTTACTTTTTTACAGATTTAAGTTGTTTTTTCAATTTTTCTATCATGGCAACGAATCCTTTTTTATAATTGTTTGAATGACTATTAATATAATATCAGTCCATAAGTTCGTGCGTTTTTTTAAGGTGGTTTTAAAATAAATAAAAAAGAAGTTTTCACTATTTATTAATCAATAATATATTTTCCTTACATTATTTACAATGTTTTCCCAACGTTTAGGCACATTTTTAATTCCCTGCTCAAAAAAATTGTTTATCCTTGGAGTCAAAATATGCGTCGATATCCCTTCTTATAGCTTCTTTTGAGGTGTAGTTCTTATTACTTAAATGGGACTGAAGTCCGCGGAAAAGGTGATAAGCGCAAGGTGCAATATCCGGAGAGTATGGTGGATGTGACATTAGCTCCCATCGGAGCTCGTTGAGCTTGCCTAAGGTCTGTCTTGCGGTATGTAGGCTTGGGTTGTCATGGTGAAAAAAAGCTTTGCATCTATTGATTAAAGACGGTTGATTTTTTTCAAGTGCCTCATTCAGTTTGGATAGTTGATGGCAATAATAATCAGCTGTGATCTGGTCTGGTTTGGTTCCAGCAGATCAAAATTAATGATACCGGCCATATCCCACCAACAGTAGGTCATCTCTGAGGGTTGGTTCTGATGTTTCATCTTTATCTAACCACTGGCGTTTGTAAATAGGACTATTGTAAAGAACCCATTTTTCATCGCCAGTAACAATACGGTTCAAAAAACTCTCATTTTCAAGTTGAGAACACACATTTACTCTTTGCCGAAAGTTTGCGATGGAGAGTTTTTGCGGATCCTATTTTCCCATCTATGGAACCCTGTCCAATTGAACCAGGTGCTTGTAAACTGTTCCATGTGATGAATTTTACCTTTCAGCCATCATATTGACTGTCAAACTGGTGGCTCAGCTTCCATGAGTTCCAGCAAAGCGTCGGAGTTAAAGACCCACGAGGACGACCAGAGCATGGGACATCCACAACGTACAATCACCACTTCAGAATTTGGAAAATCACTTTTGCGCAGTCCTTATACTCACGGTAATCTCCCCATGTGTTGCATTTTTTCCACTTTCATAAAAAAAAAAAATACAAAATATGCCTCTTATACTCTTTCGAAGATTCCATTCTATTTTTTAACAATGCGTACTTCTATTCGCGATTAAAATCACTTGTTGAATGCACAATGCACATCAGAGAAAATAAAAATAGTTGCGTTATCTCCCACGAATCAATTTTTTTTATGCAAAAAGCTCCTACTGTGAAACTATTGCAAAAATTGAAACGGACGAACTTATGGACTGACCTGATAGATCCCATCCCTTTTACTTATTCGATAAATTATTATGATTTTAAATGTAAAATATTCCAATAGAAATGAGAAATTTAGCAGGCCTTTAAATCAAAGCTATTAGACCATACTCACGTATTTGTTAAAAATTCACAGAGCAAAAAAAAAAAAAATCATATGTACTTCCCCTAATGCAGGGCAATTATTTCAGAAATTAGCTTATACCTTATTAATACAAATCAATTTTTTCTTCTTATAATTCAATAATTCAATTATGAAGGCATATTTAGCGTTCCCCCTTTGCCCATCGCAGTCCACATGTGTGGGCAACTTTAGTATAAAATTCAAGCAATGCATTGCTTATAGTAAATAAATTATTATTATTAACAACAAACCAACTAACTAACTTTATCAATTTGTATTGACATTGCTTATTGACTGTCAAAGACATGTGATTAAGTTTATTTAGTTTGAAAAGCTTATCATAAATACCATGTACTAATAAAGATGAAATTATGTTAAATTCTTAATGCAGATGATAAGTTATTGTATAAGAAAATGTCAAAAAAATAATAAAAAAAAAAAAAAAATAAATAAATAAAAACAAAGAATAACAAGACAAAGTTTTCAACCAAAAGCCAACAACGAAGTAAATAAAAATGGTGAAAAATAAGAAAAAAAAAACTGAAAATGACAAGAACAGAATTGACAAATAAAACTGAAAAAAAAACCACAACCAAGATGAGGTGTTAAATATAAATCCTATCTACTAGGTTAATATTTATGTATGCTTGTGTTGGTAATTCTACATGCACGCAGCAAAGGTGTATGTCTTATAGCCAACAAAGTAAAACAAAGAATACATAACAATGCAAACATATTATATGTAAGCGAAAGTAAAACAATAAACAAACAGAATAAAAAACAAAAAAAACACAAAATGTGTAAAAAAAATTAATCAAATCATACCCTCTTCTTTTTGTTGCTCAAACATGTGAGCATTTCTATTATTGGTTGTAGTAGGTGTAGTAGTAGGAGTAGTAGTAGTAGTAGTAGTACTAGTAATAGTACCAGTAGCAGTAGTTGAATTGCTTCTAGTCGAATTGGTGGGTGTAAACAGTATAGGTGCATCTGTAGAAGATGGCATCGATGGACTAGAAGTGCTGCTAATCGCATTGCTATTGGATTTAGCTTTTGTCCAAGTCGATGATGATTTGTAATTTGTAAAAGGTGCTACGCAATTTAAAATTGGTGTTGATGGAAATGAAATTTTTTCAAAAATCAAATTAAAAGAGACAAATTGAAAATAATTCATTAAAATTTTAATATACGTAAAGTAATAGAAATCATAATAAAATGTATAGTAGTAAAATCCGCCCAAAAAAAAAAAAAACTGAAATATTGGTGGTTCATCTAAAATATCAATAGAAAACTAAATACTTAAATAAATATAAAAAATCTGTACTTACAATCTTCAACACACATCAGTCTATCTTCCATCAGTTTTAAGCCTGTCGGACAAGCGCATGATATACGTGGACTACGCTCATTAATACGCGGCGCTGGCAAACACAAATGTGAACAATGACCATTCACCGCTTGACAATGATTGATACCATCGGGTTGACGATATGGATGATAAACATGAATTACCATTGGATGTTGTAGCTACATAAACAGAGGAGAGTGAGGAGAAGAGTATGTAAATATTTAATAAAGGAATATGTAGTAGTAGTAGTACAATAATAAAATTTTTATAGTAAAACTTTTTATTTGTTTTTTTTTTTGCAATTTCAAATGAAATTTGTCCTTTCGAAGTATATATGAGGTGTAGTAAAAAGAAATCCATTATTTTTCCAATAGATGGCTTTAGTAATCTGTATCTTGCGTTGTGTGTAAGTGCGATCAGGTTACGCTAGATGGCGTTAGAAAGATGGAATTTTGTACTAAATAAAATTTTCAGGCAGTTTTGTGATTGCTTGACTCAGTATTGTTTGAGCACGCGTCAAAGATGGACACCAGTAAAAAGAAAATACGCCATATTTTACAGTTTTTCTTCGATAAAGGCGAAAACGCAAGCCAGACGGCTGAAAATGTGAATAGTGTTTATGGTCCTAATACTGTAAAAGGCAATCACGTGCAATTTTGGTTTCGTCAATTCCGTTCCGGTCATTTTGATGTCAAAGATGCAAGGCCAATTGTCGAAAATATCGATAAAATAATGGAAATCGTCGAGTCTGACTGTGGTGTAGGCACTGTCTGTCTATTGCCCAGGAGCTAAACATTGCACAAAACACCATTTGGAACCATTTAAATAAGGCTGGATAAAAAAAGAAGCTTGATGTAGGGGTGCCACACGAGTCAGCGGAAAAAAACCTCATGGACCGAATTTCCATCTGCGAATCGCTGCTGAATCGCAACACAATCGATCCATTTCTGTAGCGGATGGTTACTGGTGATGAAAAGTGGGTCACTTACGACAACGTCAAGCGAAAATGGTCGTGATCGAATCGCGGTGAGCCAGCGCAAACGGTGGCCAAGCCAGGATTGACGGTCAGAAAGGTTTTGCTATGTTTGTGTGGTGGGATTGGCTGAGAATCATCTACTATGAGCTACTCCTCTACAGTCAAACTCTTAATTCGGACCTGTACTGTCAACAATTGGACCGACTGAAGGAAGCAATCGCCCAGAAGCGGCGGAATTGTGTTCCATCAGGACTACGTCAGGCCACACACACATCGACAGTGACTCGCCAGAAGCTCCGGGAGCTTGGTTGGGCGGTTCTGATGCATCCACCTTATAGTTCGGACCTGGCACCAAGTGATTACTACCTGTTCCTGTCTATGGCGAATGAGTATGCTGGTGAAAAATTCGCCTCAAGAGAAGCTTGTGAAAATCGACTGTCCCAGTTTTTTGCCAATAGGGTTTCTATGAGAGTGGCATTATTCAAATTACCTTTAAAATGGCAACAAGTTATCGAATAAAACGATGCATATTTTGGATCTAAATCGGATAATTCTAGCTATGCTAAATAAAACCTTTAATTTAATGCAAAAATGATGGATTTCTTTTTACTAGACCTTATATAAGCGATGTACGCTATCAGAAAACTAGTGTTGCCATACCATAAGGCGTTTACATTATACGCAATCGTTCATTGAAATTTATATGTGAATGTGTGCGTGTGTGTGTGTGTGTGTATTTAAATCGCTTATTACAATATGTTTCATTTGCGTTCCATATTATTGTCGACATTATACTATGTTCGTACATGTGTTGTACTTGTAACATCCATTATTGTTACTATTGTACATTGTTCGTGCACATCGTACAATCTTCCTCCCACAGCTATCATACATTGCGTTGTATGAAATATGATGGTGCTTCACACAATTACTCATTGTTAAAAATTATTATTTGCTAGCTGAGTGAGCGAGTGTGGTCGTATATATGCGTTGCTTTTATATAAATTTTCTTCAAACAAGATGGACCGAATATCACAACTACCATTGGTATTGTGGTTACTTTTGCAACGATGACACACACACACTCAGTGAGAATTACATATTTGCATTTTCCTTCTGAATTTTTTTTTTTTCAAATTACTATGTTACAATTGTAGAATTTATTTTTTTATATGAAAAACTTATGCATTTTTCCTGTATGCTTAATGCAATTTACATATGAAGTTATAACCACCAGCAATGCATGTGGAAAAATCACAAATTTTCATTCTTCTTCGTACATAGGTACAATAAATTAATATTTTTTGCCTGCCAACATAGTAATAAAGGAACTTTTCCTTGAGCAGAAATTTATGCATACATATATTTCATATAATGGGTCTTGTATATGGTAGGTGACTATGAGTCATTATTTTTACGTATTTGAAAGTATGTTTCTGGAATATGCACATTTGTAAATACCTAGTCAGGTCATAAATATTGATACACAACTAAAGGCATTCATTACGAATATAATATTGGGCGCATCCATTTTGATTTGACGGCGATTTGACAGATGACAGATGGGAAAAGGCGATATCTTTCGGAGGTTGCGACCGCTTGGAATCACTCGTATCGTGCTGTGAAGTTGTTTGAGAATACTGGTGGAGTATGAGACCCATCAAAGATCCGGCTGTTCGCGCATTGTGAGAACTCCAAAAGCGATCAAAGCCGTGAAACAGAATACCGCTGCGAAAAGCATTATGTAGCCGGTACGCTCGCAGACAAGTTTTGTTTCCTGAAGAGAAATTCACAGTAGAAAAATCGTTCAATAAACAGAACGATCGTGTGTATGCTTGGTCATCCAGAGAAACATCCCAACTCATCCCGAGGATCCAAAGAGCCATCATCCTGCGTTTGGAATGGTATGGTGGGGAGAGAGCTACGATGGCCTTACCAAGCTCCATTTTTGCGAGAAAGGAGTGAAAACATTGGCCACAGTATATCAATCGACCAGCTTGGAACCCATTGTGAAGCCTCTCAACCAGTCAATATTCAAGCAAGACTCTGCTCCAGCTCACAAGGCAAATACGACTCAAATGTGGCTAAAAAACAACATTCCGGACTTCATAACAACGAATGATTAGCTGGTAGCTGGAATCCAGACCTCAACCCGTTGGATTACAACTCCGTGGTCCGTATTAGAGGGCATGACTTGCTCTACTCGACACCCAAATATTTAGTCATTGAAGCAAGCCCTTATCCATGCAGTGGACAATTTCGCCATGCTTGAAGTGCATCTCGCGATCGACGAGTGGCCAGATCGTCTCAAGTCATGGTGGAAGGCGTATGTGAGTCATTTTGAATAAGTTGTTCTAAGATTTGTAGCCATTGAATAATCCAATAAAAAGAAATATTTTGAAAAATATTAATTCGTATTCATTTGTCGTTGATTTTTTTGTGTAGCAATATTTATGTGTTGACTAGGTACATTACGGTGATTAGAATGCACGCCATAATATAACTTGCAAAGAAGTCATACATCTTTGAAGAAGACTCCGAACTCATTCTTTTCTAACGAACTATGCTTTAACGAATGATTGACCAGTTAAGTGTTGCAGTCTCAAGGACTTTATATTGTCCCCAATATAGCAACAATCTTAGCGAACGTCATATGATGACTATTACTGCCGATGTTGATGCTCTTATTAAGCGAAAAACAATATCAATTTACAATATTTCGATATGCATTAAATACTCATATGTTCCATACAAATACAAATGTAGACGAGATAGACAATAAACAATATTTATCATATTTCATATTGTATGCTGTACAATATTACATTGCTATTTATCCAGTGGACATATGCCAACACATACATATAATTGACATATCATACTTACCATATGTACTGCAGTAATGGGTTCGACACCCTGTCCATTGAATTTATTCGCCTTGAATACAGTCTGTTTATCCCAATCGGTCCAATAGATGTAATCCTCGAATGTTGTTATCGAAAATGGATGACGCAAATATTCCGTTGAATATAAAATTTGACGACGTTGTGAACCATCATAATTTGCGGACGAGATGACATTCAATTTACCATCGACCCAATAGATACGTTTACGTACTAAATCCAATGTGATGCCATTCGGCCATTTAACATCATAATCGATGATAGTTGTACGATGTGAACCATCCATGCCGGCACGTTCGATACGTGGTGATGCACCCCAATCGGACCAATACATCCAACTGTGTTAAAATAAGAATACAAAAATATTTAGACAAACGTTGGATACGTTGGCAAGTAGATGGTGCGGTGGTGGATGGTGTACATAATAAATGGCATTTTATGAAGAATGTATAACTTGTACATATGAAGAAACACTAGTCAATGCATGTTCACTTATTTCCACATGTATGTCCACGCACACACGCATGCTCGCACATACATACGTCGGTACATTCTGGTGTCTCATACTGCATTGTTAAAATTCCTGGATTGATTGATCCATGATTGAGTGAATAGTTTGCTGGACCGTTTTCAAAAAAACCTTTAAAATTGACTTTTTTGTGAAGAAATTTGTTACTACCCTCGATTATCAGCTTCTGCATGATTTTCTTTTGAAAAATTTCTAATTTTCATGATGTTCAGACAACAATCCAGCTCTCGAACCACAGACAGTTGCAACTTTTACTTTCATGAGACACCATAATGTACATGCCAGCAAGTTTGTCTTGCATTGAGTAGTTGATTGGTAGTAGTACAAGCTACACATGTCTGATATTATCAAGTGTCAATCAAAATATTTTTGCAAGCACAAACAGATGTTGTTGTTGTTGTTGTTGTTTGCTAGCCATGTCACATAACTACTACTATGTACGAATATATGCAAGTGTACTCACCCTTCTATTGGATCCAATGCAATGGAACGTGGTATATCCAGTTCATCTTCAATGAGTACTTTACCCATGTTGCCATCAAAATTGGTTAATTCAATTGTGGATTTGTGTGTGTCCGTGAAGTAGATGTGATTGTAAATCCAATCGACAGCCAAACCATCTGAGGTCACTGTATGATCTTTGAGTACGGTTGTTTTGTCATTACCTTCATCGATGGGTGCTCTGTCAAATGTAAATGATGTAAATTTCTTTAATATTCTATAGAAAAGACACTGATATGAGGGTTAATATAAAATTAACTTAATTAAAAAATACTAATTAATTCTCAAAAAAAAAACTCTTTGCACTTTTCAAGGTAATCGCTTACCCTATACAGTTTTACAAGTATATAAGTACAGGGTGATTTTTTAGCAACTTTCTTTTTAGCAACACTGTTTTTGGCAGCTCAGATGTTTTCGTCAAACATGTTCAGTTTGGACTTACAACGCTTGCAGATTATTGAATTTCATTATCAAAATTCATGCTCGGTCTATTTTATAGTCAGTTTGGGCGACCTACTGTGGCGGCTATTCGGAATTTTGTGACTAAATTTCGCACCAAATTTATATTATTGGACATTAAACCACCAACACGCATACCAAAATACCGCAGCTGTATCCGCCAGTGTTGTTGATGACCGTGAATTATCGATTCGGCGCCTTTCGCAGCAATTGAGCCTCTGTTACTTCACTAGGTGGAAAATTTGGCGAAGGGATTTGTGTGTAAAACCTTTTAAAATACAGCTGATGCAAGAATTGAAGCCACACGACCTACCACAACGGCTAACGTTTGTTGAATGGACACTGGCAAAATTGGATGAAGAACAATCAAAATTGCCGAAAACAATGACCCAATTGAGAGACGAGTTCGGTGAACAGTTTATTTCACGTTTGGGACCGGTCAATTGGCCGCCTAGATCGAGCGATTTGACGCCTTTAGACTATTTTTTGTGGGGCTATGTTAAGGCTCATAACTATAGCGACAAGCTCGCAACGGTTGACGCACGGGACGCACCAATATTGAAGAATTTATTCGTGAGATACCGGCCAATATGTTAGAGAGAGAGTATGCCCAAAATTGGACCCAACGTATGAACCATTTGAGCCGCAGCCGCGGTCAACATTTACATGAAATCATCTTTAAACATTGAATTACATAGATCGTTCTATCGACTCAAATAAAGATTTCATACATTCCTCTAAATTTTATGTGCTTTAATTTTAAATCAAACACGAAGGCTCTTAAAAAATCACCATGTATAAGATATCTCCCCTCTTTAAAATTTAAAATATGAATGACAGTAGTTCATTTCTCTCTATTTGCACTTGAAATGGTCATTTGCTCAAGGATTTCATATACTCGCACTTAAGTGTTTATCAATATTCTGCATGAGAATGCATTTTATTTGTGTTCTAATGAAATTGCATCCATCACAACTCAATACAATCTCATTATGTACACTACTTACTGTGCTACTATGTATTCGCATCATGAAATATTAAATAATCTTCACTAACTAATATCCACATACTGAGTATGTGTACCATTCAATTCATCAATACTACTTGTACTTGTACAATACAAAAATTTCTACTCACTTGTAAATGCTCTCTGTGGAGACATCACTCCAGAATATCATGCCAGTACGAAAGACAAAATCCAATGCTGTCGCTGATTTTGTATTATTGACAATAGCCGTCATTTCCATATGATCCAATGCAATTTTCCTAATATCATGACGTCGTGCCAACAGAAGAGAGGCATGTCCTTCGGTCGCCTTGCAACGTGTATGATTACGTGGATCACGCATATAGCCAGCTTCGCATTCACACTTGAAACCGCCAATCTCATTGATGCAAATTTGTGAGCAAGCACCAGCCTCATCACATTCATTGATGTCGATGCAGGTTTTATTGTTGATTAGTTTGTAACTGTCAATATGCATACATACATAAGTGTACACGTTATTGTATTTTGAATATGTTGGTGTGTTTGTGTGTGTTGTGTGAAAAATTGCAAAGGGATGGCAAAATTAGTTTGCTGTGTAGTGCCATTTCGAAATTAATTAGTTTCACTTTGGCTACACTTCACCTACCTACGCATGCAAATTACTAAGGAACTGCTTTTACTTATGTACTACATGTTCATTTATTCTTTGCTAGAGGCGGCAAGCACATAATATGTATGCTATAGCATATACATTAGGGTGGGTGGAATTTCAAATCATAAAAAAGTATCAACAAATCTATAGACCTATGGAAATTGGGGATAAAATTATCCCTCTAGAAGTAAAATCCGGAAAATCAATAATAGAAATTGAATTTTGTTTGAATGTGTTTTGAAAATAAATTTCATAAAATAAAAAAAGGTTGAAGAAGTACAATTTTATTCAATTTAGTTTCCCAAATGAATGATTTTGTATTCCATATTAATCGAATCGTTATTATCATCACATTAAATAGAGGTTATATCAAAATCTTATAACAAATTAATTTATATTTATAAACACAGCTATCTATATGCTTTCCTTCCGAACAATTAAGCCCATCCTAACGAAAGTATGTACGTATGTACACTATATGTAATGTCTAGTAAAAAGAAATCCATTGTCCTGATGGAACACAATTCCTCTCCTATTGGCCAAAGCTGGCCGCTTCTCGGCGATTGCTTCCTTCATTGTTGACAGGTCCGAATTAAGAGTTTGGCCGTAGGGGAGCAGCTTATAGTAGATGATTTCCTGCCAACCCCATTAAACACATGGCAAATTCGTACTGCTCGTCAGTCCTGGCTTGGCCACCGTTTGCGCCGGCTCACCGCGATTCGACTACGACCGTTTTCACTTGACGTTGTCGTAAGTGACCCACTTTTCAATACCAATAACCATCCGCTTCAGAAATGGATAGATTTTGTTGCGATTCACAGATGGAAATTCGGCCCATGAGGTTTTTTTGCATTAACTCGTGTGGCACCCATACATAGAGCTTCGACGATTTCCATTATTTTATCGATATTTTCGATAATTGGCCTTCCAGAGCGTGGTGCTTCTTTGATATCAAAATTACCGGAATGGAATCGACGAAACCAAATTTGAACCTAATTGATTGTTACAGTATCAACACGGACCATAAGCACTATTCATATTTTCAGCCGTCTGTCTAGCGTTTTTGCCTTTATCGAAGAAAAACTATAAAATATGGCATATTTTCTCTTTACTGCTGTCCATCTTTGACGCGTGCTCAAACAATACTAAGTCAAGCAATCATAAAACTGCCTGAAAAGTTTATTTAATACGAAATCTTATCTTTCTAACGCCATTTAGCGTAACCCTATCGCACTTATACAACGCAAGATACAGATTACTAAAGCTACGTATTGGCAAAATAATGGATTTCTTTTTACTACACTTTATATGAACGATATCTTGAATTTAAAATGTTTCTTGTATTTAAGAATTTTAATGAGATTCTCCTCGTATGTTTCTTTTCCAGTCGAGTTAAGATCACTTCAGAGTGTGGGCAATTGAAAGTAAATAATGCTTTAGGATATAGCTAAACATCATTACAGAGTATACATTTAATGTCCACTGGTTTTGAAATTCATATTATGTACAATGCAACAAAAAATAAAAATAGACATAGTCGGCATGTACAGAATTTGCAAAATGAAGTAATACGAAGGAGGTAGTTTCTTGCTCATATAACTTCGGAAAATATGTGAGGTTACTGGCGCTAATTATTGTCCCTACCACCCGCAGCATTTAAAGCATTATTCAAATGTGCAAGAATAATGAAAAATTAAATAAAATTAAAATACATTAATTCATTCGATTATGTAGCTATATCCATTGGAAAAAAAAACTCATTTTCTCTGTCTTCCAAATTCGCATTCAATCAAACCAAAGTGAAACCATTAATCGTATATTCTCATACATATCAAACTTACCCGGGATTACATTCGCATCTAAAGCCAATTTGTTGATCAATGCATTTGTGTTCGCAACCGCCATTGCGAACATCACATTCATTTACCGTACATTTACCAGCCGGTTCATCTTCACCATCGGGACAATCTTTCCTTTTGTCGCATACCTTTGATAACGGTATACATTGTCCGCCACCACAATCGAATTGTGTGGTTGCATTACATTGCGTTTGTTTTGTGGTTGCTGTGGCGAAATTAAGCAAATTAATGGTATTCATTTGTGATATGGCATATTATTTGTAGTTGTTATGTAAATAATGATTTATCATAGATTTTATAATGAAATTGATTATGTAAATTTGTAAATATATTATTTCTTGTGAGTTAACAAACTTACAACAACTCAGTTCATCGCTGCGATCAGCACAATCGGCCTCACCATTGCAAGCCAAATGTCCGGCTATACAGGTGCGATCACTGCATTGAAATTGATCGATGCGACATGAGACATTCTTGCAATTACTCAAGAATTCATCATCACCATCGGGACAATCTTTTTCACCATCACACAACCAACTGTGATGAAGGCAGGTAATACGATCCTTGCACTGGTATTCATGACTGAGACATGGTGTAATCACTTGAGTGGCATTTGTACAGGACTGTAAAATAGTAAAATAGTATATTGATTAAAATCACATATATGTAAAGTCAATTGTAAATGCGGGCTTTTAAAAATAGCTTGCAGACAAGGTAGGTAGTTAGGTCGAATGGCTGCGACCCTGGTCGCTAGGACCTACTGAGTGTTAAAGGATATGTTACAATCAGCCGGAGTTGTTTTTAAATTGTAGGATAGGGGAGATCTCTATTTTAAATAATTGTCTAATAATTGTCTACCTAAGAAAGTTAATCGGTTTCTGGCTAAAGCTGGGCATTTACTTAAGAAATGCTCTACTGTCTCCTTAGCAGCTGTGTCGTTACAGCTGCTGCAACGGTTTTTGTGCGGAATACCCATTTTCTCTGTATGTATAGCAATGGCCCAACGGCCTGTGCATACTGCTATTAGTTAGTGTATGACGGACCTAGATCTATTCAGAAGGCTCCTTGTTCTCTTCTCATTGTAGTCTGGCCAGGTGGATTTTGAAATTGTGCGCAGATTGTGGTGCTTGTCCATTTACGCTGCGATTTTTTTAGGTAGTATTTTTGAATATTTGAATAACGCCCTTGGCCCACATCGGCATTGGTTGTTTATTCATTGTCTGCCGATGAACCTCTACGCTCTAGCCCATCAGCATTTTTATTACCTGCGATTCCCTTGTGTCTGCGAAACCCAGATAACTGATACTTCGAGGTTGGCAGTTAGTGAAGTTATTATTTGTTTACATTCTCCGACCAGCTTTGGTGCGGCTATCACCTTTATAGTTGCCTGGCTGTCGGAGAGAATTGTTACATTTCCAGTTATGTTCCTCTGCTGGAACAATTCGTATACTTCCGCCTGGAACACATTATAGTAAGATGGGATGTTTATAATTTCAAAGAACTCCGAGTAGATTCCTGCTCCAACTCCAGAGTCCATTTTGGAACCATCAGTGAAAATTTGTGTAACCCTATCGGCCAGGATCTCACCTTTCTTGCACTCATTCCTACTTGAAATTACAGACTTAATGCCACTCTCAAAAGCCAGCTTGCAAGGGCAAAAGTTCGTCCTGTTGTTAACTATATCTATAGGTACATGTCCTTGTTGAGTACACTTCCAACATCCAGATTCTGTGAGTCTGAGTGCCGTTTGCGATGCAGTACATAGTATGTGCAACTCAATTAGGAAGAGGTTCAAAATAGGATCCAAGGCCGCAGTGGGGCTGGTGCGACAGGCCCCAGTGGCACCAACACACGCAGTGCGCTGAGCTTTCCGTAATTTATTGGTGTTATAGTTCTTCCGTGGGTGCCGTAGCTCAGTGGTTAATGTGTTGGCCTTCTGACCTGTAGGTCGTGGATTCAATCCCCGGCAGAAGCATAACAAATTTCATATCGAAAAGCTTTTTCTTTCGAACAACTTGCCATGAAAAAGCTTCTAAAAAAACTCTGTGACAAAGCTCAGAAAAAGTGATGTCACAAGGGTTTTGCCGTTCGGAACCGGCTAAAATAAGTAGGTCCCTTCTAATACTGTCCAAGATTTAACACGCACAACAGTAATGGAAGAGAAGCTCGGTCAATGAGCCCTTCGGGGCTTTAAGTGCCACATAATTATTTTATTTTTTATATTTTATAGTTCTTCCGAACAGCTGCCCACCAAACTGCAGAGCCATAGCTCAGCACCGGTCTCACCACCGCTTGGTACATCCAGAGTACCATGTTTGGCCTTAGACCTCACTTCTTACCAAATATCGATTAGCAAGCATAGAAAGCGATACAGGCTTTCGGTACTCTCTCCTCGATACATGTTTTCCACTTCAGTTAGCAGTCTAGAGTCAGTCCCAGATACTTGATACTGTTCGATAAGATTAGTTGTTGTCCATTTAATGTTGGTAGTCTGAAGGTTGGTAGGTTTGTACTTCCTCGTTAAGAGTAGCAAATCCGTCTTATTCGGATTCAACCTAAGGCCACCCCCTTGTGCCTAACTATTTAGTTTTGCTAATATTTTTTCCATGATCTCACTCATTATGGAAGGGAAGGGACCCGAAACTAGAATTTGCTTGCAGGCAAACATGATATATTGCAGCTTTATCGTAAAAGTATTCGTATATTATATGATATCGTACGTGTGTATGTACATTGGCATGAAGTCATGAAATAAACTAATTTTTGTTGTTGTTATTGTTGACTAAAAACTAAACGTATACTCATTTTCACCCTTACACACTCTTCTTAGCTATTTGACAAAGATCAAAAATATTAAGTGCATTCCATTTTTGTTCTATTTGCCTGCTGTGAAATTTCTTGGAAAATATCATACTAAAAGTCCTGCAGCATAAAATGGACAATAAAACTTCAAGTGGAATACATATAAAAAATACATATAGAAGAGATATAAAACGGTTAGAAACTAGAGAAGGTGAAGAAGAAAACGTAACTTTTATTACAGTATCACCCAAAATTGTGTACTACATACATACATAGAGTTATAAACGAAAAGTACACACATTTATGTATACATATTGTATGTGTGTGGTTCTTTTGCTTCAATAGATAATATCTCTGTACTTGTTGGCTGACTGGTGTTGCGGTTGTGATGCTACCACACACACACACACACAGAGCATCACAAATGTATGTGCGAATGCAAAGTATGCAAAGCGTAAAATTTTGCAACTTGAAAAAGTTTATTCTTTTAGCAGAATGACTGAAAGTGTGCGTATGAAATGTATGAAAATCGTATTCGAGTATACTTTTGGGTATAGTAACCGCCAATATGCAGCAACAAACACAATTCGGTACATAGAAATGTATACATGTTTAGTATACATTGAATCTATGCATATGTGTACCGAGATACATGTATGCATAAAAGTATGCAATAAAAACAACGCGGTAACAGAGAGTTCAAATAGCAACAATGCGCTATAAAAGTACATAGAATAAAACGTAAATGTTAATAATCAAAAAAAAAAAAAAAAAAAAAAAAAAAGAAAAACAAATAAACCAAGTATAATAAAAATAATAACAATAACATTATATACGAGTAGAGCTTTGTGTTGTTCTTATGTCATTTTACGAGTGAGTATGTGTTACGCATTTGTTGCGCTTCGCTGCCACGTATTGTTGTTCCATACTTTTAGGTGCGCCAACAAATACAAAACAAATGAAAAATCAAGAATTTAGAAATTTGGCTGTTGAACTACATACGAGCATTTATTCTATTTTTAAGTTCATTCTCTTTGTATTTTTGTATGCATTTTTTTTTCACAACCATTTTTTTCGAGTCTCTTTTTTTTTGCAATCTTTGATCCATTTCATTGTCGAGCTAAATTTTATACTTGCACTATATATCATACTATAAAAATATATTTTAGTGCTATTTTTTATTTTTATATTTTTTAAAATTTCAACAAATTGCAACGATTTACAATTTATGTCCACTTTGATGTTGACACAAATATTTTTCTTCTATACGTGCATCTATATAGTTTTGATGAGATTGAGTCAAAAGGTGATAAAATTATATTTTTTATATACAAATTTTAATCCATTGTTGGGGAGAATTTGAAATTTCAGACATTCTCTGACATTACGAAATAGACTTTTATGTGTGCAATGAAAATTGGAAAGGAACTCACCCCTCTGTTTAATACCGAACGAGGTTTCAGAGAGCTGATTCGTTATTGTGTGACTTCTTCAACCTTATTATGGAGAAAATTATACAAGCTGCAAATTTACGACATAATGGCACTTCATCTTCAATAAAAGTTTTACACTGCTGGCGTATGCCGACGATATTGACATAATCGGTATCAACTCGCGAGCAGTCAGTGTAGCATTCTCTGAATTGGAACGAAAGTCACGTCGAATAGGTCTTACGAAGAACGAGGGCAACACGAAGTACCTAGTGTCTACAATCAAAGGGTCCCGGCATCTTGTACAACACGTCACTGTTGACAATTAAACTTTCAAGGTGGTGAAGGACTTCGTCTATCTTGGAACCAGCGTCAACAACTGTAATGACGTCAGCCTGGAGATCATGCGTTGGATAGATAACTCTTGCTAACAGGTGTTACTTTGGGCTACTTAAGCAATTGAGTAGTCGAGCCCTCTCCCGAAAATTGAAAATCACACTCTATAAGTCCCTCATTATCACTAGCCTATCATATGGCGAAGAAGCTTGGACAATTTCCACCACGGATGAGAGGATGTTTGGAGTTTTCGAGAGAAAAGTTCTGCGCATGATCTTCGAACCTATTTGAGTTGATGGCGAGTATCGAATAAGGTACAACGATGAGATGGATGAGCTGTACGCTGATATTGACATAGTCAGGCGAATCAACATACAGTGGATGCGCTGGCTGGGTCATGTCGAGCGAATGGAAGAAGACGCTCCAACGAAGAAGGTATTTATTTCGGCACCTGCTGGAGTCGCAGAAGACTCTCCGTTGAAAGGACCAAGTGTTGGGTAACCTGGCTGCGCTTGGAATATCCAATTGGCGCCAGCAAGCGAAGAACGGAGAAGACTGGCGCCGCGTTATATGTTCGGCCTAAATCGATCATCGGTTGTTAAGGCCACATCAGAAGAAGAAGAAGAAGAAGAATATTCTTATTCTTCTTCTTCTTCTTCTTTTTTAACAAATTAAACTATTGAAAAAATTAGAAAGGCAACAACACATCTAGTTGGAAATAATTTTGTTTTAATTGAGTTTCTCATATAAGCAGAAATTTATTAAATGTCAATACTGATATAGAACTGAAGTCAATAGCAATTTCTTTCGGAAGGTCTCGGAATCTTTTTTTTTTTTTTGTTGATGCACAACTAAGCGGTTCTTTGTGCTTAGTTAGAGCATTATTTGCAACGAAAAACTTCTGAAAGGGATCTGTGACAAAAGTTCTCTGCTCAGAACAGGCTAATATATTATAACGAGCATCGATGGTTGGCATCCGCAGGACATTCTCCAAAAGAGGGTGATGGGTGTGACAATCCCGTGGCTACCATAGTCAAAAATCCAAATCTAATGTGACATATGCTGATAGATGCATGCGAACTTAGCTATCTCTCAGGACATAACTGGTTAAAATACCACTAACCCAAAATGGTATTATCTTCTGACATGGAGTGTAGACTCTGTCTGGAGGAGGATGAAATATCGATCCACATCTTTTGCGAATGCCCAGCCTTGGCCAGGCTCTGCCTCAAACCCTTTCAGCTGAGTTTCCCAACATCAGCTTCAATCATCAAAAGTTCGACAAGATCAATTCTATCTTTCATTCAAAAGTAGAGGAGATTCTATTGTCGTAGACGGGCTTCGGTACAAAAGATCTCGTTTGGTCGCAGTGCCGTAACACTTGTGGTTGGCCCTCGGATGTATCAGCCGATAACTAGAACAAGCCAATGAGAGATAAAGAGAAGAATCTCGACTACGATAAAGGAAGATTCTGGAGTGTTGCCACAGAGTATAAATATACGGCCAGTTATTGATAAATGCGATGAATTGAATCACGAAAGTGATCGCGCAAACATTGATACAGTATCATAGGCAAAAAGTTGCAAGTACATTTTAGAGTTATTGTAAATAGTTGATTGTAAATAAAGTTGATTAAATAAATTGTTGCTTAATATATAGTTGTACAAAATAAGTGTTGTTGGTGTATTATTGACTTCGAGTAGAATTAAACGTTCACAAAATAAAAACGTAACAATATGAACAATATATTCAAATACTATCCAAATTTAATACTGTTGTAACTATTAGTGTCATTTGTCTATTGTCAATTATAATAAATTTATTGTAATAATAAAGAATTATAAAATGGTAGAGAAAAATAAATGTAAAGAATCCAAAAAAAAAAAAAAAAAAATTAAAAGCTCTATATCATAAAAAATAAATTCTCTAGTAATCATATTGTACTAACTTTTATCTTGTCAAAATATTATTTTATAAAAAAATGCATCATATGCCCAAACTATTTACAGTATTTAGATTATGTATAAAATGTTCTTAAACTAAACTATATGCTTCTCGTATCACAAGAATAGTATTTACTCATATACGATTATATTCGAGCCTACACTTGCTTGGCAACTTCAGCTGGATGCTAATGTATGAGTATGGTGGATGCAATAATCCAATTATCCATGTACATGTACATTATATGTACATATTTATGTTAGAAAAGTAAATAGAGTAAATGCTCGATTGGAGTAAAATACATTTAAGATTAATTACACATACACACACACACATACATACATATTCTCTTGCAATAAATTAAAGTTTTACGAAAGGCAACCAAATATGTACATACATATATGCTCAAGAATAAAAAACAAATACTGAATACTGAAAGAAATATCCATGAGCATAATACGGGCTGGTAATTGTAATATTGCTCTTATATTTACCATTGTGATTATAGTCCGAATATATACGATATACGATATACATGAGAGCATAGAGTGTAGAAAAAGTATGACAGTAAAATCGAGACTACATAATTGCTAAAGATAAAGTTTTTGTTTCGTTTGTATACATACGGAAGCTTAAAAAAAATACAGAAAATATTCACACAAGTTGCCAAGTTGTACATATAACTAATAGTTAGTTTCCGTATGCTGTTTATCCTACTTGCAAGCACACAACGTATATCAATAATTTTAAATAGTTATTTGTAGTTTTTATTAGAGCTCCCAATAAGTGCAACACAGTGGTATGCTTTTATTTTTAGAAAACTTCTCAAATTACAAGCTCGCAACACTTATTTTTTGACATGCCACTATTTAGTTTCTGATACATGTAGTTGTTGCAATAAAATATTTATAACAATGCACGTGAGCGCATGACGTTCGCAGAAAATAATATCTTTGATTTATTTGGAAAAAAAGTTGGTAAACTTCAGTAACAATTCTTGTGAAGAAAAAACCAAAATTAAACATATCAGAAAGCGATATATGACATATGACAATAGCTACTTCAATTGAGTTGAGCTGAAGTAGTACGATAAAATAAAATTTGTAGTAAAGAAAAACTAAAAAATATTATATATTGAGCATTATAAATAATTGGAAATATTTCTACCAAATAACTACAGCACAACTTGACGAAAGAAAGTTTTTATTGCGTTGCGCTAAAAATATCAAGTTTGGATAGCGAAAACAATACTAATGCAATAAGTTCATCGAAAAACTATATTAAATGATGTATGATGAGAATTTATAAATATTTAATGATGATTATGAGTTGTCAACTCCTCTACAAGTGTAAAACAAGGTTCTCAAAGGCTCTATCATAAGTATTTCGAAATTAAATGTTAAACAATTTAATGAAAAATTTGCATTTAAAATTTTCTCTTTGTTCATATATATGCGCCAATTTATATATAACAGGCCATTCAATAAGTCCGTAGGAAAAGTATGAAAAAAAAAAACAAAATTTTGACAAAACTCGCTTTTATTATTCAACATAGTTGCCTTCGAGTGCGATACAACGAGTATAGTGATTTTTCAAATTTTCGATACCACTTTTATAGTACGATGTCTCTTTCTCGTCAAAATAGGCCTCAGTTTCAGTGATTACTACATTATCGAATTTAAATTTCTTTCCAGAAAGCATTCTCTTGAGGTCTGAAAACAGTACAAAGTCGCTGAGGGCTAAATCTGGAGAATATGGTGGGTGGGGAAGCAATTCGAAGCCCAATTCATTCAATATTTTGCACCCGTTTTCATCGATTTGTGACACGGTGCATTGTCTTTGTGAAACAATACTTTTTACTTTCGCAAATGTGGCCCTTTATTTGCGAAGTTCAGCCTACAGTTCCACAATAATAGTCACTGTGGTTCCTTTTTGGATATAGCGTCGACGAATATTACTCCATTCGCATACCAAAATACAGACGCCATCGACTTACCCGCCGACTGTTGCGTCTTTGCTCGCTTTGGATTTGATTCGTCGACTCGTCGACCACTCAGCTGACTATCTATTGGATTGTGGTGTGGTCACATGTCCATTGTCACATATCAACGATAGAATTCGGTTTCCGTTGAAGCATCGACACGTTGCTGTTGTTGATCGACCGTGAGCTCACGCGGCTCCCACTTTGCACAGAGCTTTCACATACCCAAATGTTCGTGTAAAATGTTAAAAACACGACGATATCTTTACACTTTCAGCTATCTCGTGCACCTTCAATTTGCAATCGTTCATTGCCAATTTGTGGAATTTTTTGATGTTTTCTGGAATAAGAACCTCAATTGGGCGTCCACTGCGTTCTGCATCATTTGTGCTAGCATGACCTGGTTTAAATTCAGCAATACACTTTTCTACCATCTGTCTCGATGGAACAGAGTCCGCAATAGCAGATGTGTGATCTGGTGTTTTTGATCTATTGTAAGCAGTGAGAGCGGCACCCATCTTACACACAGCTATTTCATCTCCAAATTTTCGGTCAATATACGATGTATAGCAGTTTTTGAAATGCCGCCTGTAATTTCACCTAGCTCACGCACCTTCAGCCGGAGATCATCCAATACCATTTTGTGGATTTTCTTAACCGTTTCTGGCGTGGTCACCTTAATTGGTTGACCACTACGGTGTCCATCTTGGCAGCTCGTACGACCTCGTTTAAACTCTGCCAACCAATATTTTATAGCCGTAAACGAAGGAGCAGACTCCTCCAGAATAGAATCTAGTTCGGATTTAATATTCGTTGGACATGGAAAACTTTGAAATGAAAATATTGAATTACATAATGGTGACCAACTTTCGATGGCTCCAAAAAAAAAAATAAAATACTAAACAACGTGGCGCCTTGAAACTTAAAACATATGTTTTATAAGATATCCGCTTTTCACGTAAGTAATTTTTTTCAAACTACTGCCGCCATCTATATGTCTGGTCGGGTAGTTCTGGGACCGCCCTCATATGTGTCACCCTATACACTTATTGAATCCCCTATTATGTCCATCTAATTGAACCTTGATTTCGTTGTACATATAAATAGCTTTTAATGATTTATGGGTCAAACGATTGATGTACACCAAAAAATTTGCTTTTTTTTTGCAAAGATTATTATTATTTTGTCATTTTGCAAGCTTTTCATATTTCAATAAGCTTTTATTTCGATCTATATAATTCTAATATGCGTCAAAATGGCATACATATAACATGAAATATGTAAAAATATACAAATTTAATACACACCTTTTCATCGGAACCATCTGGACAATCTGGATCACCATCACAAAGCCATTTTTTTGTAATACAAGCACCATCGGCACATGTAAAATCGGTATGCTCATTGCATGCTACAGTTGGACAATCCTTTTCATCCGTACCATCACCACAATCCTCATCATGATCGCAAACGAAACGTTTTTGTATGCAACGACCATTGCCGCAGGTAAATTCATCAGAACGACAGGTTTTATCTATTTGTTTTTTTTTTGTGTATTTGTGAATACGGCAGAAGAAAAAATGTTGATAAAAAAAATAATGGAAAAAAATGGAAAAATTAGTAAAAAAGTATTAAAAATAAGTAATCGTATTAAATTAAGGAGGATTTTTTTCAGTGACCAATGGAATAAAGCAAAAAAGTGTTTTTATATGAAAATATGTAGTTAGGTACAGAAATGCATATATCATATAAATATATAAATATTATGTTCTAAACCATCACCAAAATTAAAAATATTATGTGGTGTGATAGTAATTAAATACATATGAGTTTGTGATTTATATGAAAATAAATATAATAAAAAATTTGAAAAAAATTATGTAAAAATTCTAAAATGATATGATATGATTATATATAAAATATGAAAAATTTTAAGAAGAAACAATGTGTAATAAACAATGAAGAAAGACATAAAGATAAGTTACATTATTTACAAAAAATCAACTCAAAATGACCGCAAATCGTAGATTATATGCTCACCTCTACCAAAAAAAAAAAAAAAAAAAAAATCAAAAACAGAAAAGAAAAACTATAATTATGCAAAATAAATTTCTCTCACCAAACCGATGAAATGCAAAAACTACTATTTCATTGTGCTACTAGGTGCATTTGTGCAGATACACATATATGTATTTGTGTGTGTATGTAAAAGTGTGCATTTGTGGTGTAAGTACATAATTACCAATGTATTGTGTAATAAATAAAAACAATATAAATAACTCAAATACCAAGAAATTACTACGAAAAAAATACAGAAATATAATAACTAAAGCTATGAGTGCATTTGTGTGTTTTTTTTTAGGTCCTTCCTTTTAAAAAGTTTTTACAAAAACAAATTTTAATCCTTACAGCACGAATTCTCATCGGAACCATCTGAACAATCTTTACTTTGATCACACATCCATGATAATGGTATACATTCACCCTCACCAGATTTACATGGATACTCATCGGGCGAACATGTTTTAGCCTCTGTAAGAAGAATGAAACAAAGAAAAAACCAAAATGGAAGTGCAAGTTTATAGTAAATTTTTTTTTTTCGTTGTATTTTTCTTCTTCTTCTATCTCTCTCTTGCTGTGTGTGTATGTGTGTGTTTGTGTTTTTTTGTTTTTGTTGTTGCTGTGCATCCTATTGGCGCCTAATACACATATGTTTGCCTTGTTACGAGGTTGTCTACGCATTTTTAGCTAGAAAGGAAATAATCTTTCAATTGTAGAATTTGTCGTGCAACTTTTTAGGCACTTTTGCTTCAATAAATCTGCGTTGACTTTCTTTTTTATTACTACTTACTTTCTACTTAGTAATTGTATAGTAATCTACTTGTAATCACTTTGGTTTCTTAGTTGCATACGCTTTGGTTGGTGCCTATTGTTTATGTTATTTGAAACATTCAATGAAATAGTGTAACAAAACATAGCCTAGACAGACGGCAGCGTTAATCCAGATTAACGGCGTACTTAATATGGATTAACTTAATTGCGGATTAACGAAACGGCTGATTGCTGTTTTATGAGGTCTGTTCACTTACATTACTATCACTATCACTATCAATTTCTGTCATCTGTCACTAGCGATATGAGAAAATCTACAAGAAGTACGTGAACTGAAAACTATCAGAAACTTGTAAATTGACATTCACAGTACATAATTGACAGCTGGATTTATTTTTTCGCCAATGCTATTCATGTCGAAAACTGTTAACAATTGTTGAAAGTTTTTTTTATAAGCGAACACATCTATTGTTTTGTAAAATGGATCGAGAAAAATTCACAATAGAAATTAATCAGCAGTGTTGCCATCGAAAGTTGCCCTAATTCTCTTTAATATTGAGAATTAACTCATACAGTTAATGCCCGAATTAATTCGAATTAAATCGTTAATCTGGATTAACGCTGGCGTCTGTCAGGGCCATTAATTGTTAAGATATAATGAAAAGGGTTACAATTTGAAGCTATAAATTGGAACCTTAAACAAATCATACACTATACGCTATAAATTTTTTGTTTATGTCTAGGGTGAATGATATTTATTTTATAAAAATTTGTATATATAAATTAAATACCAATATTTGCTTCCACTTAAATAATTAAAGTCATATATTTTTCACAAATAATTCTTGGAAAAGAACTTATTTGCAAGAAAGTGCCTTAAAATCATTTAATTCTTGGAACGATGCAAACATCTCTTTAGAAAACGGAATCACCACCCCCCCCCACAAAAAAAAAAATTTTAATTACTCTTCAACAAATTCTCCACAATATCCATAATAGTTGTGACATTAAGGCAATGAAAAATGAGCATAAAATTGCTTCACAAAATTATGCCCAAATTTGAAGTCACATGCAGTTTGTCGTATAACTACTCCTTTTATTGAATAAAGGTATTGGAATATTGGCGTAATTTCTTAATTACTTACAGAAACTTACAATTGAAAATAAGTTAATCCAATAATCTGCAGACTTAAAGATGATCTCGGTTTAGTAGTATTTGCAAAATAGCTACAATCTATTGGTTGATATTTAATCAATTTGTTTATCACAAACTACGTACACTCAAAAAGTTTCTATATGCTGAGTGTGTCGTTTATTATTTAGTACAAGTATATCAACTTTGTACATAAATAGTACATAAAGTAAATACGTAGACTATTATAGATTACTAATAAATAACTACTGTCATATCGCATCATGCTTCATATATTCATTCTTACATACGTTGAATCAAAAATAATTTTTTCGTATACCACATGAAAGCTATATTACAGCGAACTATGGAATTTCCCTTCATATGGTGGTGTTAGCGTTAGTTAAAGGTGTGCAAAATGATCCGATTAGTTTATATTTCTGCTACGCGAGTTTGGAAGAATCATATTATATACATATCTTTATTGAATATTTCATTTCGATTCATATTCCATGCATAAATTTATCAAATATTGGGAATACTTATAAGTAGCATATACATATGTATATGATTATCTTGGAAAGTCAATAAATTATACATATAAGCTATATTGATGTCACTTAATAGATGAATGCCGAAACTTCATATCGCAGTACATCTTAGTCTCTAATAATAATGTCGGAAGAGAATATGTTCAACATATAATTTTTTTGGCATGAAAGCCATAATGGTAAAATAATTTATTTGCTTGTACCTATAAGTCCCAAAAAGTTGTAGTACATTTTTCTTTCGGTGCTTTCTGGAGAAGCAATGATTTGGATATTTCCTACTGATTTTGAATAAATGCCTTCATTTTCCGTTTTTATGACGCAAAAGATAAATACCAATATGATATAGTTAACATATATTATTGCTCTAAATTTGAAATAGATTTCAATGAATTTTAAAGTGAAAGTTACTAGAAATTTTCTGGCAATATCTTAAAAGACTAGTTAGTCTAGTCTCTTTAGAAATACTTTTTGATCCATTGGGAAATAAAAATAATATATGAAATTAAAAAAAAAAATAATAATCCAAATCAACAACTGCTTATAACACCATAATTACAACAATAAAATTATCAAATAGAAGCTGATAGCTCCTTCAGCTAGTTTTTATTTATATGTAATGTAATTAATGATAATAAATAAATAAATAATATTTGAAAAAAAAAACCTCATCTAAAAATGTTGCTGACATTTAGTAAATAAATATATATGTCGAATATTATACGCATATTAAAATTACAAGTAATTATGTCATATTGTATTTACCATCATATCGCAGCATAATTCATACATCAACGTCATGGTTATTACATGCACTTGATATAATTACCATAACATATTTGTTGATAAACAAAAACGTAATAGCATCATTTCAAAAATGAATATATACATATCGTACATATACATTAAATGTTTGCAAATATAAACAATGTATATATACATTGTACCAATACATTTTCATTGTATACTAATGAAATGATCAAATGTTTACATATACTGTAAATTGATGTTGCTTTCAAAATATATAGAACTAAGAGAAAAGGGAAATTAGTATTTTAGTGATTAAAATGCAATGATTTTATGATATTTGAATATATATATATACGTAAATTCATTGCCCTTGACAAATTGTATAAATGAAATATTGAACTTTTCGAAAATTCTCATTATTTCTAACTAACAAGAAATAATGTGAAATTTATTCTTGTCTCGATATAACATATATATAATTTCACGTTTAAATTACCCAAATTTGTTAAGACGATATTTAGTCTAAAAGTCTATATGAATGACCTTAATTCAAAGGCAGAGAATATAATTATATATAGAAAAACTAAAAAGAGTAATCAACTATAGGTCACAAGGGCTTACTTACAAGTTGAGAATAATTTAACTTTAAATGAATATAAGCAAAACTTGTACATCAGCAGCGTTCATTGCTACTAACTTTTGTACAAAGAAAACATATAAATTGAAATGAATAAGAATAAATGAAGCAACATAAAAACGATAGCCAAAAAATGAAACAAGAAAAACAAGAAATAATGATTGCTTACTAAGCAATAATGCTATTGCTATCGCTATTGCCAACCAAAGTATTGTACCTAGAGTTAAAGTTCAAAAAGAAATGTAACAATACAAGCCAACTTACTTACAGTAAGAATATACCAATAACATAAAATAAACAAATAAAAGACACAGTCGACTGTAAGTACAACATTGACAACACTGTATAATATGTAAGGTAATTACTTTGCAACACTCCGCAATCGGTAATGTACATAGTATAATAAGGGGGGGAAAAAAGCGAGGAAAAAAAAATAATGAAATCTTTTAATAAAACTATACAAATTTCTACTCTTTTCTTTTCTTTTCTGCTTATGCTAAATGAAAATTTTAATTAACTCTTTTTTTATGTTTTGCATAATAATGAAAATAAATTAATTCTGTTGCCTACTTATGGGGGCATTGTACTGTATGCGGGCTGTTAAAGAATGTGCGTTGTAATTTAAAGATTGAAATCTTAAATGAAAATGAGTAAAGGATAATAGTATATAAAATAAATATAGAAAATATCATATTCATAATAGTATTCCACAAAAATTCGTTAGAAAGATTCACATAAAAGTACTGGTACGAGCTATTAGAAGCAATATCGATTTTATTTACTCTTTGTAAGAGTGCGCATAAAATATGTATAATTTATATAGATAACATATAGATAACAAAAAAAAAAAAAAAAAACAAACAAAAAAATTACTTGAACATAAACGTATTATAAAATCCTCAAATTATGCTTCTAATTTTCATAGCATACTTTTATGCTCATACGTACTATTTACTTAGTTCAAGTGAAAGTAATCATACTTTTACTTTCGGTAAACATACTACTATATATTTTTTATGTTATTTACTTCTGTAATATTATATATATGTAGCTCATATGTTTATATATTTGTATGATTGTATACAAGCAAAAGGTTAAATGACATGAATTTATGCAAGTCTATTATACTCATACCTGTATATCTCCATATGTATATTATATAAAAATATTAAATTAAATCAAATACCATGTTTTGTGTGTAGTTTAAAAGAAGTAAAAAGTTTGATAAAACCCAAAGGGTCATTTTGTTTGAATTACCCAAACTTAACCAAAACAAACAATTATGGTCAACATGTTATCCATATAATAGAAGTTGTATAGAAATCAAAAGTTATATGAACAGAATAAAAAAAAAAAAAAATAGAAATTATACAAAAAAATAAGTATATGGCACTTATAGGCTCCGAAGGGTACTTTGGTCGAGTTTCTCTTCCAAAACTGTTGTGCATATTAAATTTTATTATCCGCAATACTCGGTAAAAAAACTCAAAATATCTTTTAGAGTTTAGGGATAAAGCAGAACTAAAACTTCTGAGAGGTAGGTAATTAGTGGACTCTGTCTATTAAAAAATTAGTCACTAGGGGGATTTTTTATGTGGTGGGTCCCAAACCCAAAGCACAACCTCTAACCGAGGAGATTTTCGTCATAATTTTCGGCATAAATACGCAAGCAGTCAGTGCAGCATTCTCAGAGTTGGTAGAGAGTCGCGTCGAATGGGTCTTACCGTGAACGAGGACAAGACGAAGTATCTTGTGTGAACAAACAAAGAGTCCCGTCGTCTTGGTCAGCACGTCACTGTTGATAACTACGTTTTTGAAGTAGTAAGGGACTTTGTTCATCTTGGAACCAGCATTAACAGCATTAATGTCGTCAGCCTGGAGATATTGCGAAGGATCACTCTTGCAAACAGGTGCTACTTTGGGCTAAGTAAGCAATTGAGAAGTCGATCCCTCTCTAAGAAGAACGAAAACTACACTCTACAAGTCTCTCATCATGTCTGTCCTTTCATATGGCGCTGAAGCCTGGACAATTTCCACCTCGCATGAGCGTATGCTTTGAGTTTTCGAGAGAAAAGTCCTACGCAAGATCTTTGGACCTATTTGCGTTGGTGGCGAGTACGACGAATAAGGTACAACTATGAGCTGTACGAGTTGTATGCCGATATTGACATAGTAAAGTGCATCAAAATCCAGCGGCTGCGCTGGCTGGGTCATGTCGAGCGAATGTAAGAATACGCTCCAGCTAAGAAGGTGTTATATTCAGAGCCCGCTGGAGGACGACGCAGAAGAGAAGAGAAGACCTAACCTCCGGTGAAAAGACCAAGTACTGGAGAACCTGTCGGCGCTTGGAATTTCTAACTGGCGCCAGCTAGCGAAGGACAGAGATGGCTGGCGAAGCATGTTATGTTCGGTCTAAATCGATATTCAGTTGTTATGGCCACATAAGTAAGTAAGTAAGTAAGTAAGTCTATCAAAAAAATCATAAAACCCGTCTGAAATTGACAGACAGCGAAATATACAGATTCTGTATGGAGGACGATGAGAAATTCATATACCTAATCACAGAATGCCCAGCCCTTATTCGGGTGAGAAAACAAACACTCGGGTGAGAAACTACTACAGACTACTACCACTCTGTCTGAACTTGAACTCACAAGAATTAAAATGTTCTTTGGAGAAAATAGTAGGATTGAATCTCTTCCAATATTAAACTCGGATATTCGGCACAATAGTTAGAGTGGGATGCAATGCCATAGGCAGCAGCAATTGTCTAGCCCTTACCAATCTAATCTAATCAAATCTATGGTGGATTCATTCATTCATTCGAACATTGAGTCATTCGATGCGCTTTATAAGGATGGCTGGTGGAATGAAAGTTCTTGTGAGTATATCACGAAGGCAAGCCTTATCTATAATAGCAGCAAAACTAACTCTTTTATCATTACCAATTCACCTCTTTGATAATGCTACAGCACGTAAATTAATACAAATATTTTCTATCTAAACTATGATTATGTGAACGAGGATGAAGAGAACTTTTTTTCCATTCACTTTCTTATTCAACCATCTATATTTAGAGTTTTCTTGTAATTCCTTTAATCTAATACATTTTAATTAACTATTACAACCAATATTTACCAGAAACTAATTATAATTTACTTTCGTAAGAAATTTACTCAACCAAATCAAATAATGTATAAGGGACATACATTTACATTCGATATGGAAGTAGACACTTCTAAGAATAATAAATGTAATATATGTAAGTACATTTGTAAATATACATATATAAATATTTGTAGCAATATGCGATAGACACTTAAGTCGAGTTAGAAAACAATTGAGTTATTTAGCAATATCATGGCTGTCTTTTTTAGATTACACTTCATGACAAATTTTAAAACTGAGCTTAGGGTTGAAAAACTCGAATTTGGAAATTCTGCGAACTAATTGAGATTTGTGATGAAACTTGCTGTAATGCTCTAAAGCGAGTAATGTATAAAGTGGACTTATTGCTATTTACCATTTATTTTATATCGAGTATTTATTCATATAATCTTATAACTTTAATTGCTTACATTTGTTTGGTTTCTCTCACAAAGTAACTAATTACTTCGCATTCATGTTTAATAAAATTATTTAATAAATAAATAATAAGATAGGCAAGTTCAAGGACTTTAATACCAAACGCACACATACACACATATACCCACTTGCTCATATAATCTGTAGCTGAATATCAATACTGATTCATTTAAATTTACATGATATTTACTTCACTGATAGTAAATTGGATGGGAAAGTAGAGCAAAAGTGAAAATCACATTAGTGAGAGGGAGATGTAGAGATGTTCACATTGACTGTGTGAGAGAAAACTATACAATTTACAAGTAAATACAATTATTTGCGCTTAATTAATTTCATCATGATTCCTGCTGCTGATGATATGATGATAATACTGGTAGAATATCTCATACAACATGTAGAACCAAAGACAGACAAGACAGCCTTGTGTATAACATACATATGCATATATGGGTAATATACAGAAAAATAAAAATAAAAAAAAAACGACTTTCATCCAACCCAATAACTAGTCCGTTTTACTTGTAAGCATAATTACGGTTTACAATCTCACTACTGCCACTCACCATTATTCGTGCCGATGAGAAACGATGTTATATCAATATTTAATTTTCCAAATCATTACATTAAGCAAATTAACTTTAAAGTAATTTGGATAAAAATTGTTTTTTCACACATTTTTTCTTTCTCAATTTTTGCTACTATAAATATATATATATATATGTATGTTGCTTTTTATACCCTGCATAATGTAATATGCAAGGTATATTCATTTCGGTCAGATGTTTGTAGCCACTTGAAGGAATCTCCGGAGATATAGCAAAGTATATATATTTGTGATCAGCGTCTCTTAATCGATTAACGATGTTCGTCCATCCGTCCGTCCGTCTGTCCGTCCATCTGTGTCACCTGGCGCTGGTTCGCACGATAACTTGAGCGAATATAGAGCTATTTTAACGAAAATTGGCATAAGTAACCTATAATCCAAGGGTATCGAGGGGATTGATATTGCGCATGATCGATTAATAGCCACGCCCACACATAGCATTTAAAGCGACTAACTTCGGAATTTTCAAAACGTTCACCTGCCTATAATTCATTTAATATACCATCTGGGCCAACAATATTTGGCACATAGAGTTATATTATACTATTACATAATCTCGCCAAAAATAGGTGAGCCACGCCTACTTGTTATAGTAGCTCCCATACAAAGCGTATGTACTTCATTTAAATTGAAACAGCTGTAACTTCTGCGATCTTCTGTCTAGAATAACCACAATTGACACTTAGATTAAATTAGTAGTAGGAAATAATATGGCAAAAAATCAGCGTAGCACTCCCACTTCTTATTGGGGCTCCCATACAAAGTTGCGGAAATTAAAAAAAAATTCTAAGCCCCATAACTTACAAAATATTCAGCGTAGAATAATCAAATTTAAGGTATAGATTAGTATTGCAAGAGCAACTAGACTTACAGAAAATGGACGCGCCACGCCCACTGTTTATAGTAGCCCCCATACAAAATGACTGAATTTCTTTTAAATTTAAATACCTGTAACTTCTGCAATATTCTGTCTAGAACAATCATAAATATTATTTACATTAATATGATAGTTGGAAATAATCTAGCAAGAAATCGTCATGCCAAGCCCACTCCTTTATGTGGCTCCCATACAAAGTCGAGGAAATAACAAAAATTTGTTAATCGTCATAACTTACAACCTATTTAGCGTAGAACAACCAGATTTACGTTGTCAATTAGCATTGTAAAGATAACTAGATTTAGAAGAAATGGGCTAGCCATGCCTTCTGTTTTAAATTGAAACAGCTGTAGCTTCGGCAATCTTCTGTTTAGAACAACCATAATTAATACTTAGGATAATATGATAGTCGGAAATAATTTGGCGAAAAATTAACGATCCACGGCCACTTCTTACTGGGGCTCCCATATAAAGTTGCGAAAATTAAAAAAAAATTTAAACCGCTATAACTTACGAACTATTCAGCGTAGGACAATCAAGTTTAAGGTGTGGATTAATATTGTGAAGATAATTAGATTTACAAGAAAGAGACAAGTTACACCCACTTTTATATATCACCCCTATACTAAGCCTCGGAGTTATCTTAAAAATCTCCTTTTAAGTATCCCCTTTAGAACCACCATATATCAATATATGCAGGATAAAATTTGGTCGGCCCCAGCCGACTTTACAGTCATTTTTTCAAATTTCATTTATTCCTTTTTCATGCCTTTTAACAGACATGAATGTTTGCCTTTTCCATTCACATGAAAGTGCTGATTATTAAATGTTCGGGAAACATTTTATTAGTATTATTTTATTTTTTCAAAAAACGCCATCAGCAATGTTAGCACTCAACATCTCAAGCGTCTCAGCATTAGTTGATCGTCGTTGGTGTTATTTGATTGGAGCGGGGTGGTGGTGCAAAAAAATTCGATAAATTTCTGTCTGGTTGATAGGCCAGCTAGCTAAGTAGTTAATTATGATGGCGTTGCTACTTCACTGAGGCAACTTTTTAATTATATGCATTATCACAATCCGCTGATAAAAACTTTTACAATTATAGATGTGTGTGTATGCGTGTGTTTATGTGAATGTAATGCGATGACAGTTGAACCTGTTGCTTGTACTTACAGGATATTCTCATGCGCAAATATATTACATCCAATCAGGAAAATGTAAGATGTATATTTACAATGATTTACAATGATGATATACAAGAATATACTCAAATATAATATCCGTTTATAATAAAAGTCGACTGAAGGTGCCAAACAAAGCCAATGGCAGATAAGAGCTATTTGTATGGACGAAGGCAATTGTAATTTGAATGAAGCCTTTCATTCACTGTTCACTTTTAATTGGATAACAACAAAAGTTTTTCGATTATGAATTAAAAATTAATCTTGTAAATTATAAAGTTTTTCTTGTGAATAAAAATCAAAGAAACAAAAAAAAACAGAAATTCACTAAGTACTACATACCGATGGTAGGACATTTTAATTTATACAAATTATAAAGATTCCGTTTAGACAACGGGAAACAGGTAGGTGCAATTAGCAAGTTTAATCTGAAATAATTAAAAAGTTAAAACGAAGAGTACAACTTTTTTTTTATATCTTTCAAAAAGCAAGAAATCCCTTATATGAGACTATGCAAACTCACCGATTTTGCAAAACAAGACCAAAATAATATTATAAACAATTAGTCAAACCATCTAATCACATTCACATTCACAAAAATTATGAAGTGCCGGAAATAGTGGAACACCTCATAACCAGTTGCCCATTACTATTAGGTTGGCAACTAAGAAATTGCCGTAGTAATTGCTAATGGTTTCATGTACAAATTAACCCAAAACTACCATTTTCAAACAAAAATACATGCAATTTGCTTCTTAAGCCAAGAAAAATGTGACCGCTAACTAATGTCAGAAAGAAAAAAATCATAACATTGAAAAAAGGTATCAAAAATATGCGTACAGTCAGTAACATCCAGGTATGAAATCGGCACTTCCATAGTTGTCAACCCAATGTATAGGATGGTGCTAAAAAAAGGGTAAAATATGAATTAGAAGAAGCAAAATACAAAGATATATATGCACGCATCTACTCCTTTTCCTAAATGACCAGTCGTCACTTATACGATTTACATTAAATCACTCGTAGTCGTAGTGTTGAGCGAGCACCATAGCTGATACCTTTAATATCTTATGTCTATGTATTTTCTCTATCATTAGTAAGCTAAACTCTGATGGCTCCAGGACTGAAGAAGGTTCTGGTTCTGAAGTCTTTGTGGAAACAGACGGAATTAAACTATTCTTTGCCCTTGGTATGTATGCCTTTGACTTTCAGGCAGAAGTGTATGCAAAACAGAAGGCAATGGATTATAATGTGGACAAGAGGCTGAAAGGCAAGTCTATTTGTGTCTGCAGTGACAGTCAGGCTGTGCTGCTGGTCTTGGACAACCTTGTAACCACTTCCAAAATAGTGGAGTTCTGCAAATCAAGGCTAAATTATGTCGGAAGACATAATAGTCTATCGCTAATGTGGGTCCCTGGCCACATGGAAATCGTAGGCAATGAGACTTCTGATGCATTAGAGCAAGAGAAGGTTCTGCGGTTGATTTAATCGGCCCTGAGCAAGGCTCTGCCACTGCCCGCTGGAGCCATCAAGACCATGGGTCAACACCTGGGATAATCTAGTCCATAAGTCGACCTGGCAGGCCGAGAGAAGCTGCAGATGGATGAAATCCATGTTACCTAACATATCGGGTAAATGGTCGCATTTTCTCATATCGCTAGGTAGAGTGGATTGCAGAATGCTAGCCGGCTTGGTAACAGGCCACTTTCTATGGGCGGCAAAACACATAGAAAAGGTAGGACTAGAAGGCAGTGAACTTTACCCAGCCTGTGAAGAAGAAGAAGATGAGACGGTGGACCACTGTTTATGTGTCTACCTTGTTCTTTCTCTCGAATCAGGTTTGAGGTCTTTGGCACTGATGTGCTGAGAGCCGAAACTCTTGGGTGTTTAGCACCACAGGATCTACTCCGATTTGATTTGATCTATGATAAATGAAGAATTGATCACATAATTGAGCAATTGAAAATATTGAACTTTTTCAAAATTTATTGTAAATTATCTGTCTAAGGTTAAGTGATGCATACGAGCACTTAAAATGTAAGTAAGTTGGCAAAAGTGTTAGGAATTTCAAAGAACAAAAAAAAAATTGACAATATTTCGATTCGATTTATTTAATATATTTCTATTCAAGAGTATAGTAATAGGAATTTTTTTCTTAAAGAGTATTTATACAAAATGCTTAAATAATACACCTACAGTTATTTGTATTTTCAGAAAATCCATTGCAAAAGCTTATAGCAAGAAAATAATATTAAATAGGAATTTTGTTGCGCAACACTTTTGCCCCTTGGTTATAATATGTATGTATATATAGTATATACAATAATATATATCATACACGTGTACGTATTACACATATACATATTCTACTTAAGTATGCAATTGAGTATAAGAGTAGGTGTTTTTGATATATCATATGTATAGAACGCACAAGAAATTAAATTATACACAATGGAAAACACAAGTATGTATATATACATATGTGTATATACATATATGCTAATAAACATCCCAATCCATAAACATGTATAGCTACATGAATACTTACTTATATGTATGTTTGAATACCTACTTGAAGGTATGGTATGCCATACATATCATATATATTTAAATAAGTATCAGTACTTTATAATAAATATATACAATACTGAAGAAATAATATTAAAAAGTATTAGATACACGCATGCATTCACAGTAGCCCATAATTGTCCTTGCATATGACTATGTATTTATTTATGCATTTACTTATGGGGATATTTGTGTGTGTGTGTATGTTCGGGTAAGCACACGCGTGTGCAAGTCCATATATTCCAACATTTATACACAAATGTGTGTTGCGGGAGTAGGTTTTCAATTTTATTGTTATTGTTATTGCTCATACACTGTCTATATATGTGATGTGAGCATATGTATATGTAAGTACTGTTGCCTGAGTGCGGTTCAACGTTTATAAATACATGCTGCATGAAGATCGGTATGATAAGTAAGTTGAAATTGAAGAAGGCAATATTTTCATTTTCTTATGTAATTTAGTCATAATTCCGGTCAATCGTGTCATTTACAGTGAAACTATCTAGCATATGTTCAGCTGAATGCTTTTTATCGTTGAGTATGGTATAAATTAGCAATATGGTTGCATATGTTTACTACTGAAAAAATGATTTTCAAGTTCATCTGAGTTATAGGGTAATGTACTGCTGTTTTGAGATGTGATTTTTTCATAGTAATTTAGTATAGTATGTGGATTAGTGTGATTTCATTTTTCCCAGGGGCCTTATTATTTTTCATACGATGGATGATTTTGTGAAGATTCTCAAAACGTGAAAACTTTGCAGTCGGCCCGTACCTATTTGAAGGAGTATCATGGTTTAAATACCTGGGCTTCCTAATAAATAATAATAACAGCTGCTATGATATAATACAGAAAGAATTGTGGCTGCAAACAAAGCAAACTTTGGCCATATAAAACTGATTAAATCTAAGTTACTCTCGATGGAACTAAAACTATGGCTATATCCAACAGTAATTCGGCCAGTACTATTGTATGGCCTACATACTTTGCGAATGTCCGGCCCTGGCCAGACTACACCTCAAACACTTTCAGCTGAATTTCCCAAAACCAGCCTCAATTACCAAAAGTTCGACAAGATCAATTCTAACCTTCATTAAAATGGTAGAAAAATGGTAGAGGATATTCTAGAGTCGTAGACGGGCTTGAATACAAAAGATCTCGTTTGGCCACAGTGCCCGTAACACTTGTGGTTGGCGTCCAGAGGTATCAGCTATGGGGTTCATATCCTCTAACAGACCTTGGTCTGGTTTCGCGTGGTACACTTTATGAACAAGGATTATGTCCTTGTTCCAACGTCACGCTCTCTTTTGACTGATTGAGAGTATGGCTGCGAAAACTGGAACTTGACATCTAAAGACGAAATGAGCCTAAAGGTTTTCAAGAGAAAAGTGCTCCGAAAAATCTTTCTACCAATACGCAGTAAAGATGGCTCTTACCGAATACGGTGCAATGACGAATTGCTGAAATTGTGCAAAGGAGAAGATGAGCGCACCCTCAAAAATACATTCCCGAATACAACACTCTAACACCAAAAGCCAGAGGAAGTCCGAGGCTGACTTGGCTTCAATAAATGTTAGCCGACCCGAAATAAAAACTACAAATTACGCATTGGAGGACAGCTGTCAAAAACCTCATCCAATCGTGGAGGATTGTGGTGGACGAAGCTAAAGTTCACCCCGAGCTGTAATGACTACCTGATGATGATGATGATGATGATGATGTGGAGTTTCACAGTCTTGCAACTACTTTGCCGATTCATAAGAAGGTGTCTTCATTCACGTAAAGAAAACGACTTTGTTACACGTTACATAAGTAATTGTATTGGATTGATCTAACTTGCATTGGTGCATCAATAAGTTGGCTATCATTGACAATGCTGAATAGAATCAATACTAAGTAATAATTTGCCAGGAAAAACGCTTCTAAAACAGATCTCTGTGACAAAGCTCAGAAAAAGTGATGTCGCAAGAGTTCTGCTGTTCGGAACCGGCCTAAATAAGTAGGTACCTTCTAATACTGTCCTAACATTTCATACGCACAACAATAATGGAAGAGAAGCTCGTCCAAAGAGCCCTTTGGGACTTTAAGTGCCACATATTTTTGCTTGAATCAAAAATTTGACGCAGACAGAATTTGAATTGAGGAATTTTACCATACTTATCATACCGCATTGATATTTAAATTTAACATTGATAAGCCTCTTGGTTTTTTTCAAAAGAAAATTTATATAATTTTTTTTTCTTTTAGTTAAAAGCATCAGCAGAGACGCAATACGGTTGATACTTCAAAAGAAACAATTTAGGACAATTGCAAACAACAAAATAAAAATACAAAAAAAAAAAAATGCACATGAAAAAGGAAAAAAAAACAGACAAATATACACATATTTAAGTTACGCATAAGAAAACCAAAAAAAAAAAAAGGAGTGAGTTATAAACAAATACATAGCTACGAAAGGGCTGCTGCAACGGCAACAATTCAAGAGGCACTCAATGTGTCTTTTTCATTCAAGTGAAAGAAATGTCGGGAATAAAAAAAAAAATAAATAAATAAAATAAAAGAAATAAATGCGAGAAAAAAAAAACAAAACATAAAAATAAAAGAAATAAAAAGAAATGAAAAAATAAGAGATATATTTCTTCATATGATGTGCCACCAAAGTAGCGCTTTAGGCAGAATAAATACGAAAATATTATAACAGCAGCAACAACAATAAGTTGTTCATGCTGCTGCTGTTATTGTTGTTGTTGTTGTTGTTGATGTTGCTTTAATATACTACAAAAAATAAAAAGGCTGAATATTTTGCTTACTGTAAGTATCGCAGAAAATCGAGCAAAAGAGAGGAAGCTAAAAATCAAAAACAATAAGAATGAGAGCAAAAACAAAAACAAACAAAAAAATGGTGAATCTTTCGAATAAAAATGAAAATCTTTCAAATAAATTTCAATTACAAACTCTCAATGGAGCATTGAAGAAAGGCAACAGCAGCAGCTTGTTTTAATTTCATGTTTTTTTACCCTCTTTTTTATGTATAGGGTAAAGGTTCGCTGACTAGAAATGTTTTTGTTTTCGGTGCTTACACTATTACTAGATTTTGAATTTGGATGATGAGGTCCACCATTGGATAGCTAGCTAACTAGCTTGGAAAATTATTATTGCATAAGTCACCCTGTACTTAAACAGATGAAAGTAGCCGTTAGGTGGTTTCTGAGCTAGAGAATATGTGTCTTAAACAAAATTGGATACTAAAAAAATAATTCCAAATAACCATATTTTGAGTTGCTTCTTGACTTGAATTTTCAAGAGGTTCGCATCGCTGAAGTAATCCACAAAAGAATTGTTTTTTGCTTTCAAACCTCTTGCACAGCATCTCTAATATAGGTAAGTAAAATATTCAAGCAACATTTGAGTAGAAAACAATACTTTATTATTATTATTATTATTATTTAGTCTGCATCTAGCCACAGCTGGGCAATTACAAAGAACGTGTTCTGCTGTTTGCTGTTCTTCAAGACAGAGTCGACAGAGATCGTTGTTAACCACACCCATTTTCATCATGTGATAATTAAGTTTACAATGACCTGTTAATAGTTTAGTGTAGAGTTTGATGTCTTTTCTGCTGAGGTTCAAGATCTCAAGCATCTACCTTAATGTGTTCAGGGTCAATGAATCTTTTCGACTGCCGCATGCCTGTTTGGGCTCTCCACTAATCGGTTAGACTACTTTTTTCTTCTTTTTTCTCTATTAAGTTATTCATGAAGCTACTGTTTACCCCGCAGAAGGGTTATGGGCCTATAAAAGGAGTGTCTGCGCCCTTTTTGGCCAGTGAATCTGCCATTTCATTTGCCTCTCCATGCCCCTTGTGTCCCGGTATCCATATTAGTCACAGAGTTCGTCTTTGCTGAGGTATTGAGAAGTTCAAAGTATTCCCAGACCAACATAGATTGGAAACAATACTTAGTCGTAAGTATCTCAATCAGGAATTAAAAACCTTGTCATTTCACAATATCAGAAGTTCAGAAGTACTCTTTGGCTATGCAGTAATCTTCAATATAAAATTCAAATTTAAAGTATTTAAAATCAATGATTAATCAATCGAAGAATCATTTTGCTAAGTTATACCAAGTACTGGAACCCGAAAGCTCAAGAACTATAGGGACCCGAATGTAAGAAACCAGAAGAAACCTACTAGTCGTTATTCCTCTGTATCTTCATGTATTTCATATGAGTATCATCGCATCATAATATTTTCTTTTTACATTAATCTGAACTTCAAGCAATGCAATAAAAGGGCATAAAGCATTCATAAACCGGACCACCCTTCAACGTTCTCATTTAACTGCAAAAATATTAACACCCTAAGTAAGAACCAATGTACTTGCGGTTTATAATATTTGATTTGGTATTGGACAAAAAAATGGATATATGATACTTTAAGATCGGTCTATAAATGCCGAAGATATGATGAAAAATTTAAAAAGGCGACCCCTACGCTCGGCAAAAAGATTAAAACATGTTTTTTAAAAGAGTTCTACTGGAATAATCAAATTACTTCTTTAGCAAAAGTTTAATAATTTTTTACGAGCTTTAATTTTTTGCTGAAACTGATGTATGATGGGTAAATACTACAACGGCACTCTTGAGGTTAATGATCTTTGGGGCAGAAATTAGTCTCCCCAAGATAAAAACATCGATATATTACACTATAAGATCCGATTGTAAATGCCGATGATATAATGAAAAATTTAAATGGACAACCCCTACGGTCGGCCAAAAAAAAAATTTTTTTTCCAAATCAGCTTGCAAAAACACTTCGTATTCGATCGTGTGAGGCGCACTTTTTTTTAAGGTACCCCTTAATGTACATATGTAACATTTTCATATAATCATACATAATAATAATCATAATAATAATTTTTTTTTTAAACTGAAAATCATAAATAAAAATGTAGTAACTAATACACTTGAGAATGCTTTATTTTTCATTTACATTTCAAAAACAACTCCTTTTGCACCATCTACATTCACTTAGTAGCTTTCTTCTTCCTTATCATATATGTAAAGTAACATATATATGAGCTTATCGTTCCTTCATCTTGTTATTTTTATCCCTGATTGCTCACAATTTGCTTGTGTTATGTGTGCTCATAAACGTATGTAGCTTAGTTGTGTGTCTGTCTACTTTGGGAGGGGGGAAAAACTAAAGTTTGCCGTTGTCACTCTTCTTTAATTTAATGTTGAACATCACCATACTCATATGGAAGATATTTTGCAATATATTTACAAAAAAATAATCATTTTAAATCCTTACAAGTATGTCTATGCATACACACAAGTACCAAACACATTTACATATATATACATACGTATGTAATCGTAATTCTGTGTATTTCTACTGTACTTCACATCAATTCAGATTATACTCAAGTTGAGATTTTTGTTTTTTTTTTTTCAATACACACACATAAAATTATGTAAATATATATTCATATGAATATGTCAAGATTGACAGTGTTGGTATGTATGTATAATTTTAAAATCATTTAAATATCAACAACAATCTATAGACATTCTTGTATGCTTAATGTTGCAAGATACTAAAATACATACATATGTATTGAAAATAAATAAGTAATAATAATTTATATGTATTTCAAATGACATTGAATCAATGACATAACATTTCAATTTCATATAGAATTCTTTTAGAGAATTCAATAAAATTAAAATTGTGCATTTCAATCGTTTTGTGTTCAAAAGGAGAATTATGTATTTTTATGTATTTAATTTCCGATCACACAAAATATTCTTAAAAAATAGAAATTGTAATGCAAGTCTAACTATTCATTTTCGAATAAGAACATATTTTTGCGAAGTTTGTTATGAAAACATGTACGAGGGTGGTCCCAGAACTACCCGACCTAACTAAGAAAACGCAACAAATTTGAGAAAATTCTTCTTTATTTGTCAACATAATCTCCTTTTAGCTCTATACACTTTCCACCCAGTGATATTCTATAGCTTCGATACCCTGTTTATAGAATGAACTGTCTAGCTCATTAAAATAGCCACCTACCGCATAATCCACCTCTTCATTGTTTGCAAATCTTCTACCACCAAGACACTTTTTCAAATTTGGAAATATCAAAGAATCCGAAGGGGCTAAATCTTGCAAATAAGGTGCGTGTTGAAGCAATTCCAGCTTTAACTCATTGATTTTGGCCATCGCAATAGCGGATGTGCGAACTGGTGCATTTTCTTGATGAAACAACACTTTCTTTTTTTTAATTATCTCACATGCATCCAAAAAAATAGACGCCATGACATTGCCTGCAGATGGAACTATCTTCGCCTTCTTTGGACACGATTCTCTCCACTTTCAGTCCACTGTTTTGACTGCTCCTTTGATCTCGGATGTGAAGTGGTGGACCCATGTCTCATCCATGGTTACGAATCGACGCAAAACCTCGGCTTTACTGCTGTGAAACATCGCCAAACGCTCTATAGAAATATCTTCACGACGTTATTTTTGTTCTATTGTGAGCAAACGCGGCACCCTTCTTGCACACAGCTTTTTCATCTCCAAATTTTCGGTCAATATACGATGTATAGAACTTTTTGAAATGCCTGTAATTTCACCTAGCTTACGCACCTTTAGCCAGCGATCATCCAATACCATTTTGTGGGTTTTCTTAACCGTTTCTGGCGTGGCCACCTCAATTGGTTGACCACTATGGTGATCGTCTTGTCAGCTCATACGACCTCGTTTAAACTGTATATTTTATGGCCCAGAGTAGAATCTAGTTAGGCTGTAATATTCCTTGGACTGAGACCTTTCAAATGAAAGTACTGAATTACATAACGGTGACCAATTTTTTCCATGTTTACAAATTCACTGAGGTCGTTAACTTTCGATGGCTATAAAAGAAAAATACTAAACAACGTGGCGTCTTGAAACCTAAAGGATATGTTTTATAAAGTTGCCACTTTTCACCAAAGTAATTTTCTTCAAACTACTGCAGTCATCTACATGTCAGGTCGGGTAATTCTCGGACCGTCCTCGTATATAAAAGTTGATGTTGATGGTTAAATTTAGCATTTAAATTTCCTATTTAGCAGCTAACCTTTATAAGAAAAATAACTCCAGAGATTTTAGTTTTAAATGAAGGAAATTGTTAACCTTGAAAGAGCTGATTTCGGCTGTATATTTGATTTTTATTTGCATGAAATTCTATATAAATGATTTTTAAAAAGTTTCATAAATAAATCTCACATATTGTACGTTATGCGAAAGAATTTTGTATTGCAAATTATTTTATAGTTTTTATATATATGATTTCATAATTACATAATAAAATCATATTCAAGCGCATAGGGGTCATTCATACTTCCGTGAGCCAAATGTTGGCAAGTTGGACAAATTTTTAAACTTTATCCTTAAGTGACATGTTGATATAAATATGCCATAAAGCACTAATACTTATAGTCTAAAGTATTAAATTTGGACTCGACAAACCTGTATTTGAAATTTTTACACAACGCGATGGGGCCATCACTTTATATAACTTTTTTTTTTTTGGTTTTGTGTATTTTTGAATTCGAGCAACTATGTATGTCACTCTTTATACTTTTTTCTTTCTCTTGTGTTCTTTTTTAAATTTTCTACTTTTCTTCTCCTTCTTCATCTTCTTCTTCTTCTTCTTCTTCTACTTTTTACACATCGCTTGTGGACAATAAATCTACTTATACGAGTATCTAGTTGTTTAAATGTATATACCATACATCTACGAAAGCACTATGAGCTCAAGAAGCGTGTGAAAAAGTTCACCAGGCTGTTTGACAATTTCTTCATCACATTTTCCTTGCAAAAAGCTATACAGTAAAACTTTCGAATTTTGTGATTTTTTAATGAAAAATAAAAATGAAGTTTAAAAAGTTATAACACACAAGATTGAGATTGCCGAAGAAGAAGAAGAAGACAGAGATGTTGGCATAAATAAGACAAAAAAAAAAAAAAAATCCCATTAAAAGTGCATAAACCAACAAGTAAGGTAAATCAGTTCAGTAAGCGAGCATTGTGAAGAAAAGTTTTTTACACAGGCAACCTGAAGCATTAGTTCATGTGTTAGTTTGGAGTACAAAAACAAAAAAACAAAAAACAACAAAAAAAAAGAGAAAATAGAAATGTTTGTTCTCACATGAAATTATGAAAATGATATAGATACTTGCGTGCGTGTGTACGATATACGAGGGTTGCCTTTTATATTTTTTCAAAAAAGTATGATCCAGTAGGTCATCAAATTTGACATTTCCAATGAAAATTCTGACATTTTTTAGCATAAACATACTCAGAACGTTTTGATGTACAAGCCAGCTCCTTCCTTCGCTAGTTGGCGCCATTTAAAAATTCCAAGCGCTGACAAGTTCTCCAGTACTTGATCTTTCCACCGGAGTTTAGGTATTCCTTTTCTGCGTCGTACACCAGCGGGCTTCGAATATACCTCCTTCTTAGCCAGAGCGTGTTATTCCATTCGCTCGACATGACCTAGCCAGCTCAGTCGCTGAATTTTAATGCGCTTTACTATGTCAGTGTCGGCCTACAGTTCATACCGCTCGTGGTTGTGCTTTATTCGATACCCGCCACCAACGCAAATAGGTCCAGAGTTCTTGCGTAAGACTTTTCTCTCAAACACTCAGGGCATTTTCTCATCTGAGGTGGAAATTGTCTAAGCTTCGGCGCCATATTGAAAAATTAATCTCGGTCAGAAAATGGATTTAACTCGTGAGCATTTTCTAGTTATGATTTATAACGATTATCGAATTGAATTATCTCAACAATAGTGCTTCGATTGTCTTCATGCGGCATATGGGGATGAAACACGTGAGATAGAGGCATTCTTGTGCATTAGTTTCGCCGCCGTGCATTCGATATTGCATGAACACTTAGCTGTCAGAAAGATTTCTTCCCGTTAGAACCCGCATAATTTAACAATCGCTCGAAAAATGGCTCGTGTCGATTGGTGCAGAGAAATGATGAAAAAATTCGATGGCGGTGTTTCGAAAGACATTTATAAGTTCGTGATAGGCCACGAAAATCATGAATATATGCATATGAGCCCGAAATAAAACATCAATCAACCATGTGGGTCTTACAAGACGAGCCGCCAAACCCAACAAAATCCATATTTCGGATATGTCTCAGTCGGAGTGGCAAAAGTGCTACGACAATTTGGTCTGAGCTCATGCAAAAGTGTATAAACCTTCATGAAGAATATTTTGAAAAACAAAAAAACCATTTTTGATGATAAGCAAATGGATTTTCATACTTCAAAAAATATATATATATAAAAGGCAACCCTTTTATATATTGCATACTGAAATGAAAATAATTGGTTAGCATATGCTAGGTTGCTACCTTGATTATTTGCATACTTAACACACATACATGCATTCATGTATAATTATAAGTAAATAGATTCTATTTGAGAGTTAGCGATCTCAATTACATACGAGTACATATAAGTACATATAACTCGCATGTAAATATATTGTTTGTATTATTGACCAAGAATGTTGTATACATATTTTGATGCAAATAATTACTACACTTCAGAGTGACATGTAACCTTTATATGCACATTTATGGGTCAGCATTAACCACATTTTCACTTCATATTTTAATTTCGTTTAACCCTAAATAAGTGAGAAACTATTATTCTCAAAATATTTGCTTACAAAAAAATATTTCATATTCTGCATGTGAAATTAATACATCCAACATGACTGCCAGAGAAATATTATATCAATATAATTCGAAACTATTACCGCAAAATATATTTGAGTGAAACAAAAGCAAAAGCAAGATGAATTAGATAAACTTGTATATAAATATGATACTATATGCTAAAGCATTAAGTAACTAGTTAATTTGTGTACATGAAATATATTTATTCTATAATATGATACCATATGCTCTATATGGAATAATAGTGAAATACAACAAATTGAGCAAAGAGCTCAAATAAATAATCATCATGCGTACTATGTAGATAAATACAACTAAATAAGATGGCACACGTAAAATTGAAATTAATTTCATTTTCATCTTCACACGTACTTGCTGAATAGTCAAATGACACAGAAGTAAAGTAAAGCAAAAAAAAAAGAAACAAAAAAAAATGAGCAACCAAATCGTCCAACCAAATCTATGTGTGTATGTATAAACAATAAAATACGATCACAACACAAATATTCATAATATTCAGCCAATCAAGCACTATATGTTCGTTTGCTGAAGCTCATAAAATTAATAAAATTTCCTTTATATCTCACACATAATTTACGTTTCATGTACGTATAAATACAAAGATATGTATGTGTAGTAAAAAGAAATCCATTATTATACCCTGCATAATGCAATATGCATGGTATATTCATTTCGGTCAGATGTTTGTGTCCACTTGAAGGAATCTCCGGAGATATAGACATGGATATATATTCGTGATCAGTGTCGATTAAATTTTCGATTTAACGATGTCCGTCCGTCCGTCCGTCCGTCCGTCCGTCCGTCCGTCTGTCTGTCACCTGGCTGGTTCGCACGATAACTTGAGTAAATATTGAGCTATTTCGATGAAATTTGGCATAAGTAATCTATGATCCAAAGGTACAGAGGGGATTGATATTGGGCATGATCGGTCAATAACCACGCCCACTCCTTCATGGGTCTCCCATACAAAGTCGAGTGAATTAAACTAAAATTTTAAGCTCCATAGCTTACAAACCATTTAGCCTAGGACAACGAGACTTAGGGTATGGATTAGTATTGTACGAGCACCTAGGCTCAAAGAAAATGGGCGCACCACGCCCAATGTTTATCGTAGCCCCCATACAAATTTTAAATTGAAACAGCTGTATCTTATGTCTACAATAACCATAATTGACACTTAAATTAATATCGTACTCGAAAATAATACTACGCCCACTTCTTATTGGGGCTCCCATACAAAGTTGAGGAAATTAAACAAAAATGTTAACCACCATAACTTAGAAACTATTCAACGTAGGACACCAAATTTAAGGTGTGGATTAACATTGAAAAATTAATTTGATTTACTAGAAAGTGGTAAGCCACGCCCACTTTTTATATAGCTCCCATACTAATCCTCGGAATTATCTTAAAATCCTTTTACTTCGTCAAAGTCAACCATATTTCGGGTGTAAATTAGTAGTATATGCAAAAATTGTTTCTCGAAAAGTGGAAATAAAAGAAAAGTTGGATATTCGAGTAAACTTTTTATATACAAATCTACATATGCAGGGTATAGTTTGGTCGGCCCCAGCCGACTGTAAGGAGATTTTTTTTCCAACAGATGGCTTTAGTAATCTGTATCTCGCGTTGTATAAGTGCGTTCGGATTACGCTAGATGGCGTTAGAAAGATAAGATTTCGTACTAAATTAACTTTTCAGGAAGTTTTGTGATTGCTTGACTCAGTATTGTTGGAGCACACGACAAAGATGGACACCGATAAAGCATATTTTACAGTTTTTCTTCGATAAAGGCAAAAACGCAAGCCAGACAGCTGAAAATGTGAATAGTGCTTATGGTCCTGATACTGTAACAGCCAATCACATGCAATTTTGGTTTCGTCGATTCCGTTCCGGTAATTTGGATGTCAAAGATGCAAGGCCAACTGTCGAAAATATCAATAAAATAATGGAAATCGTCGAGTCTCACTGTCTTGTAAGCACTGTTTCTATTGCCCAGGAGCTAAACATTGCACAAGAAACCGTTTCGAACCATTTAAATAAGGCTGGATACAAAAAGAAGCTCGATGTATGGGTGCCACACGAGTTAACGCAAATAAACCCCAAGGAGAGAATTTCCATCTGCGAATCGATTTTGAATCGCTGCAACAAAATCGATACATTTCTGAAGCGGATTGTTACTGGTGATGAAAAGTGGGTCACCTACGACAACGTCAAGTGACAATGGTCGTGATCGAATCGCGGTGAGCCGGAGCAAATGATGGCCACGCCAGAAGTGATGGTCAGGAAGGTTTCGCTATGTGTTTGTTGGGATTGGCAGCATCTACTATGAGCTGCCCCCCTACGGCCAAACTCTTAATTCGGACCTGTACTGGCAACAATTGGACCATCTGAAGGAAGCAATCGCCCAAAAACGGCTAGATTTGGCCAATAGGAGAGGAATTGTGTTCCATCGGGACAATGTCAGGCCACACAAATCGACTATCGACTCGCCAGAGGCTCCGGGAGTTTAGTTGGGAGGTTCTTATGCATCTGTTCCTGTCTATGGCGAATGATTTGGCTGCTGAAAAATTCGTCTCAAGAGCAGCTTGTGAAAATCGACTGTCCCTGTTTTTTGTCAATAGGGTTGCGAGGGTTTCTATGAGAGTGCCATTATAAAATGGCAACAAGTTATCGAACAAAATGGTGCATATTTGACCTAAATCGGATCATTCTAACTATGCTAAATAAAACCTTCAATTTAATGCAAAAATAATGGATTACTTTTTACTAGATCTTATATGTATCTATGTATATTTGTGTGAAATATCATCAGCAGCAGCAGCAGCAGCGATAGCATAGCAATAATACGCGCCAAGATTGCAACATCATAAACAAAGGACATCATTAAGATACACATACACATATAGTATGTGTGTGTGTGTGTGTGTGTAAGGACGTATTTACTTATGTGTAGAAGTAAAATAAATGGACGTTGCAATACGACAAATGAACACATACAAGTATGTATGTGAATGTAGACATTCATACGCGCTTATTTATATAAATTTATATATTTGTGTATATACTCTACACATGAATGAGTATGTTAAATGTAGTTCAGGGTTTTTGTGCTCAATGTTAATACTATTTTATGTCTAAATATGTCCATTTATTTTGTGATGGGTACGGTGAATGTATGGAATGTGTTGTGAACGTTTATTCAGTCATTGCTGGTATGTACATATGTTAATGTATGTATACGTTAATGTATGTGTTTGTTAGTGCTGTTCAAATTTTCAGAAAACAAATATTACTTTAAACTTGGTTTTTAGTTTTCATTTGTTCCTTTTTCTTTCTTCAATATATTAAAAATTGTACTTTTACGATTTTGTCCTGCAACAAGTATGGGGAAATTAGTTAGGAGGAGGAACATTTTTTAAATGCAATATTTTTCATTGTATAAAAATTTAATACAACCAGCAACTTCTTCTCCAAGACCAAATCGCTTTGGACGCAAGACGATGCTGTGCGTTTGGTGGGATCAGCAGGGTGTCATCTACTACGAGCTGTTGAAACCTGGTGAATGTGTCAATGCTCACCGCTACCACTAACAACTAGTGAAATTGTGCCGTGGTTTGGGTAAAAAAAGGCCTGGTTATGAACAAAAACATGAGAAGCTGATTTTTCTCCACGACAACGCCCCATCGCACACGTCAAAACTGGTCCAAAACCACTTGGACACACTCAATTGGGAGGTGCTACCTCATCCCACTTATTCACCAGACCTGGTACCTTCTGACTATCACCTGTTTTCGTCAATGGGTCATGCGCTCACTGAACAGCACTTCGATTCGTATGAAGACGTCGGCAAATGGCTTGACGAGTGGTTTCCCTCGAAAAATAAGGAATTCTTTTGGCATGGTATACACAAATTGCCTGAGAGATGGGAAAAATGTATAGCTAGTAAGGGCAAATACTTTGAATCAATTAATTTTTGGCTTTCTATGAAAAGAAATGTGTTTTTTTTACCGAAAAACAGCGGATTTAAGCTTGTACACCTGGTAAAAATTAAAGAAATCTATTCAGAGAAATTCAATATTTTTGAGAGAGATATATTCAGCACATAATATAACACAATTCCCAAAATTTTTCACATTTTTTTAACATATCTAACTTATGTACATACACTCAAAATAAATGTATATCTAATACATCTAAATTCCAATATGGCATTTTGTGGAGGTAAAAATTTCTAAAGGGTCATTTTCTGCTCTTTTACAACACAACACATACACACACACACACACATACATATTTATGAAGTACACAAATAAACGCAATGAAATAAAACACATAATCGCACATATTCACACATGCTAGCATACGTGAATACATACATACATACATATTTGTATGTTTATAATAAAAGCGTAGACAAACACTTATTTATATACGCATTTAGGGTTAGTCTTAAATGTACACGTACATTTAAGTACAAACAATATTTTGTTGCTTATAATCATATGTACGATAGTACACGTATATCCACGTTATGTTGCGTTAAAATAGTTGTAGTAAGGATTTTGTACTGATGGTGATGGGATAACTGCTGCCATTGACACCTAAAATTCCAAGTACAACAACAACAACAACAATAATAATAATAATAATAACACCAAACGACTAGCAATAAGAGCATGAATGCCACAACAGTTATACATGTATGTATTTGTGTACTCAAAATCACATATACATACACATATAGTATACATAGAAGTATTCTATATTATAGTTAAATATTTACAACGTGTTTTTGTTGATAATTTTTTAATTATGGCAAAGATAAGAGTGTTTAAATTACTAAAAGTTATATGAATTATAATCACGCATTCACATTTACACACACACACACACAGATTCATATGCACACCATTATGGATATAATAATTTTGCCTTGCGCTGGTATTTTTTGATGACTGTGATGACTGATGTTAGAAGTTTAAAACATAGACTTGAATAAGGAATTTTTATGATCATACGGTGCATGTACGTTTAAATAATAGTTACTTATAATATATTTGTATGTATGTGGACATTTTTATGGGTTTACTATTTTTCGTTTTTTTTTTTTTGTTTTGTTCTGTCTGTGATATTTTATGACATTCTTCTACAAGTGAATATGTCCTTGGGCTGTTTTCTACTCTGTGAGTGAACTACGATTAATCGTTTCTTCTCATGAGACTTTTGTCATTGCAGCTGTAGTCATAACAAATATTAATATGGACTCAACATAAACACATTTAAATGGTTTAATCTAAAAAAATCGTTAAAAAATACATAAAATTCATTCAAGTATTGTGTTTTGTTTAATAGAAAAAATAAAGAAAGAGAATAAATAACATTAAATTTAAAATATGCAATGATTTATTTGAAAAAAAAAAATTAATTAATCATAAACGTTGACGTTCAACGTTGCTTCTCCAGTGCACAATGGCAATCATACAAAATTTTGACAAAAGAGGAGAATACTCAACAACAAATTATCAATTTGTAACATGCCAGCAGGCGTGGGTAAGATAATTTTCTTTCATAGCAATGCCTCGTAAAAACCGCATAAAGCAAATCCAGTGCAGGATACGATTGAAATCACTTGACTGGGAAATCTTGTGGAACCCGCAAATTGTTTGAAAGATGGTAAAAATGTATGCAAACCCATGAATAGTACTTTGAATTGTAATATTTTTTACTTTCCCTTAAAAAAAGCGTTTTATTTTCATATAACAAAGGTTAATTTCAAATGCATACACCTAATAAATTAAATAAAACAAATTGTATATAGCAAAAATCTATAGGAAAAAATAAGTTTATAATCAACCCCACTTAAAAACCGAGCAAAGCAAAACAAGTAAAAGATACGATTGAAATCACTTGACTGGGAACTCTTGTAGAACCCGCAAATTGTTTGAAGATGGTAAAAATGTATGCAAACCCATGAATACTAAAATTTCGTCTAAAAAAGGTTCATTTCATTTGCATACAACTAATAAATTACATAAAAAAATTTGCTTAATTTAATTTAATTAAATTTCTTGTTTTTTTATTGTCGTTGGTTCTTGCTTTTTCATATAAAAATTACAATAAGAAATCCAAAACCATATGTGTGCAAAAAGTATGACAAATATTATTTGATGTGGTGATGTGGCAAGCAGTGGACAGTGAAATTAATACCCGACCTTAGAGAATGGACTGAAAGAAAGCTCGGTGAAGTAAATTATTACCTCACGCAGTTTCTATGAGGTTATGGCTACTTTAAAAAATATTTGCATCGTATGGGGGAATCAGACCAACCACGATGTATATATGGAGACACAGAATTTGACGACGCAAAACACACGATTTTTAATTGTGGCTACGGTGGCGTAATAAAAGATATGCACTAGAACGGCTAATCGGGCCAAACACAACTGAAAATATCATAGAGAAAATGGTATGTAACGAAAAAAATTGGAATGCGATAGCAAACTTTGTGATTAAAAAGCAACGACGATCAGGAAAGAATTCATGAACATCATCCTGACGTAACATAATACTTCGACGATATAACCCTGCAACAACTGCACATCAGTGATACAAATATTATAAAATGTAATGGCGATCCTGGACGCAGGGAGATTAACAGAATTAGAGTTCTTTTCAAGACGCCATCTTGGATCTCCTGCCCCGAAGTAATGCAATAGTAGTCAGGTGGAGAATCCAGTAATGCAATCGTCAGCAGGTGAAGAATCCAGAAGAGGAGGAGGGAGTTTTTTTTTTAGTGGATACACCACACACATAGAGATGATGGTCCGTATATGGTACGAAGGCATTTTTTACCCCACCTCAATGCCAAAAAAAAAAATGAAAAATTGTAGTAAATTGCGAATATAAAAAAAGTCAATTATTTAATTAATAAAATCTTTTAAAAATATTTTTAAGAAATTTATTAGAAAATTCTAATAAATTCACACAATTTACTAGATTTTCTAAATTCAAATTTTATTTGCAAAATTTTGGACGAAACGTATACAATTATTTAATTAATAAAATCTTTTAAAAATATTAAAAATATTTTTTTTTTAGAAATTTTCTAATTATTTCACAAAATTTACTAGATCTTCTAATTTTCAAATTTTATTGGCAAAATTTTGAACGAAACGTACACAAGCCTTTGTGTTTCCTATTGTTGATATGGAAATTTGGGCATAATGAGGTACAGTAATACAGCAGTATGATTACAACTAGTCGAAATTGATCATAGCAAATAAATGACACTTAGATATAGTCAAAATAATGTTCCAACTGAAATTTAGTATCAACTTGTGTGACAAATTTCACACAAACAATTTTTCCTTCAACAAGCTTAGACAAAATTTAAGTTGAAATTTAATTTTGACTATAACAACAAGTCAATATTTTTTATGATATTCCATATAAAATTATTAATATTAGATATGTATGTATATCGCATAGATTAATACAACAACATACAAAAACAAAATATGAACAAAAATTAGTTCATTTGCAAATAAAGTGAATTTTAAATTAAAAATATATGTCGAATAGTATTTATTTTTTATTTTTATTTTCAATAAAAAATTTTTTTTATTATAAATATATAATTTTTTTAACTACATTGAGAAATCCATGCAGACATGTATCTACTCATATGCATATGTATGCATATAGAGAACACCTACATGATATATATGTATGTTATATGCATCTATGTATAAGCTTAACGAAAATAAATTGGTTGTTTGCAAATCAACACATTATTATGTATATAAGGTAGGTAGGTTATAAGTGTGTAGTATGTAGACTACTCCGTTGTTGAGTATCATTGAGTTAAATAGAATGTACAGATGAACAAATGAATGATGTAGCTGCATGATGTAGTAAGTAAGTAAGACATACAGAATTTATTTATATATTTCCATCTCCATCTAATAGGTTGCCTTGGAAATTGCCAATTTCATTTAGATACAACATGTCGTATGACTAACAATAATAAGATACTCGTATTTAAGAGTGATTTTTGTAAAATACGCTCTCGTAATAGGATCATGCATTTCTTTTATATTTCAAAATAATTATATTAAATACGAAGTCTTTTGCATTCGATTAGACTATAAAATAAAAAGACTATAGGCAGAATTCAAGTATTGGTGTGAGTATGTGCTAAAGTCTTGAGAGAAATCAAAGTGCCCAAATTGAACCAGCTGGTGTACTAGTACCAGCATGAAATCAAAATGGGCATTAGGAATTGTACTACAATTGCATTCTGCATCAGATGCACCTTATGCCATTTTTGTTAATATCCTGAAACTCTTTTTTTTTTTTTTTGAATTATGAAATTTTTCAATATTTTGATACAAATAATTACCAACGAGTAGTTAAGTAATTAGAATCATAGAAATGATCATTATCCATTACCATCATCATGATAATAATCAGTGTCATTACAACCACATATCAAGGATTCACCTCTTATCAGGTGTAGTAAAAAGGAATCCATTATTTTTCCGGTAGGTGGCTTTAGTAATCTGTATCTCGTGTTGTGTGTAAGTGCGATCGGGTTACGCTGGATGGCGTTAGAAAGATAGGATTTCGTACTAAATAAACTTTTCAGGCAGTTTTGTGATTGCTTGGCTCAGTATTGTTTGAGCACGCGTCAAATCAGCAAAGGGAAAATACTCCATATTTTACAGTTTTTCTTCGATAAAGGAGTGTTTATGGTGGTCCTGACACTGTAACAGCCAATCAAGTGCAATTTTTGTTTCGTCGATTCCGTTACGGTAATTTTGATGTCAAAAATCCACCACCCTCTGGAAGGCCAATTGTCGAAAATATCGATAAAATAATGGCAATCGTCGAGTCATGACGGTCACACTGTAAGCACTGTTTCTATTGCGCAGGAGCTAAACATTGCACAAAAAACCGTTTGGCACCATTTAAATAAGGCTGGATACAAAAAGAGGCTCGATGTATGGGCGCCGCACGAGTTAACGCTAAAAAACCTTATGGGCGGAATTTCCATCTGCGAATCGCAGCAAAATCGATCCATTTTTGAAGCGGATGATTACTGGTGATTAAAAGTGGATCACTTAGGACAACGTCAAAAGAAAACGATGGTGGTTGAATCACGGTGAGCAGGCGCAAACGGTGGCTAAGCCAGGATTGATGGTCAGGAAGGTTTTGCTATGTGTTTGGTGGGATAGGAAGGAAATCATCTGCATCTATGAGCTGCTCTCCTACGGCCAAACTCTTAATTCTGACCTGAAGTGTCAACAATTGGACCGTCTGAAGGAAGCAATCGAAGCGGCCGGCTTTCGCCAATAGGAGAGGAATTGTGTTTCATCAGGACAACGCCAGGCCACACACATTGATAGTGAATCGCCAGAAACTCCGGGAGCTTGGTTGAGAGGTACTTATGCATCCACCTTATAGTCCGGACATGGCATCAAGTGATTACTACCTGTTCCAAGAGAAGCTTGTGACAATCAACTGTCCCAGTTTTTTGCCAAATTGCCTGCATATTTGACCTAAATCGGATCATTCTAACTATGCTAAATAAAACCTTCAATTAATTCAAAAATAATGGATTACTTTTTACTAGACCTTATATATAATTATACACAAAAAACAAAATAATAATAATAATAATAATAATAATAATAATAATAATAATAATAATAATAATGCAGGAATATGAAAACAAAAGTCAAAATTAACATAATATAAACATAAGATTGTGCAAGAATATATGCAAACATACATATATGTAATTATTTTTATATCACCATCACCATCACTACATAACACGTGTACCGCAAAGACAACACACAATTTTCTCCATCACATTGACTTGACTTGACTGCTCTGTGTGATGCTTTATGTATGAGTGCAAGAAAAAACCCTTGCAAGCAACCAACAACAACAACAACAACAACAAAAACAACGACAACCAAGAATTGACTTGATTGCAAGCTTTGTGGTTTGACTGACATGTAAACTACTTATAGACTTATACACATAGACATATGTGTTATATACAAAGATGTATACATAAATACATATTCGTACAAGTACATTAGAATGGTCTATTCGGTCATGGTGACGCATACATTCTACATAATAATCCCATATGATTAAAAGCAGCTTAATGAAAAGGCGTCATCATGTTGGTGCCGCCAAATACATAAGTATGTGGCGCCTCATTGCCATTCAGTTTTTCTACATACGAGACATCAGTTCGACTGTGTAAAATATTGCTCAAGAAAAAGCATTCACCATTCTTTCACAATTGTTGTTGTTGTTGTTGTTGTTGTTAGGCTTGCTTTATGCTAATTTAATGAAAATGCACGAAATGAAACAGAAAACTTTGCCTTTTCTTTGTTGTTTCTTTAATCGTATGTAATACATAAAATATAATATATGTACTTCTTTTGTTTTGCTACTCCATCCATCTTCCATCATCGCCGCATTTGCTTGTGTAAGTCAAACATTGTCATTTGCTGCGCTTAAGTAGACGATTAGATGATGTGGCATTTGATATTGTCGCTTTTATGAGCTGCTACCATAGAAATTTAATACAATTCTGATTAATAGATATTTTTAACGAGCAGGCGATCATGTGTGTGTGTGTGTTGTGTTAATAAATTAACTTAGCGCTGTGTATATATAATTACATATACGATTATATTTAGCTTAGCATAGAAATATATATGTTTATTTTGTTTATTGCAAATATATTATTCTGATGTGAATATATATTTATGCAACAGAATTTTAAATGTTACTTAAGGGATGCATATATTTTCACTATGTGCACTGCGCTTATATGTGAAGTAAAGTTTAATGAAGTGGATAAACTCATATAAATATGATTTTAAAGATAAACAATTTTTTTTATGCTTTCCATGAAGTTAAGAGAGTAGCGTCGGATGGGTATTACGGTGAACGAGGGCAAGACGAAGTATCTAGTATCTTTGTCTATCTTGGAACCGGCATTAACAGCAGTAATAACGTCAACCTGGAGATATTGCGAAGGATCACTCTTGCAAACAGGTGCTACTTTGGTCTAAGTAAGCAATTGAAAAGTCGAGCCCTCTCTCGAAGAACGAAAACTACACTCTACAAGTCTCTCATCATGCCTGTCCTAACATATGGCGCTGAAGCCTGGACAATTTCTACCTCGGATGAGCGAATGCGTGGAGTTTTCAAGAGAAAAGTCCTACGCAAGATCTTTGGACCTATTTGCGTTGATGGCGAGTACCGAATAAGGTACAACCATGAGCTGTACGAGCTGTATGACGATATTGACATAGTAAAGCGCATCAAAATCCAGCGGCTGCGCTGGCTAAGTCATGTCGAGCGAATAGAAGAACAATACAGCAATAATTTTTTTTTATTGCGAAATCACATAGCAAAACTAAACTGAATTTTTGCTGCATTTTTTACGATATATCTTAATGATATTGAATCTATATTACTACTGTTACAAATGATATCAACACCATTTTGAACTTTCGTTTTGGCAGCACTGTTTTTGGCAGCTCAGCTGTTTTCGTTACTGTCAATCATGTTCACTTTAGTCTATAATTTAACCATAAATCGATTTACAAACGAACAACACGTGCAGATTATTGAATTTCATTATCAAAATTCATGCTCGGTTAAGAAATTGCAGATCCACTTTTATATCGGAAAATTATGTTCAGCGACGAAGCTCATTTCTGGTTGAATGGATACGTGAATAATCAAAATTGCCGCATTTGGTGTGAAGAGCAGCCAGAAGCATTGTAAGAACTGTCAATGTATCACGAAAAATGCACTATTTGGTGTGGATTATGGACCGGTGACATCATTGGACCGTACTTTTTCAAAGACGACGAAGGCAGGAACGTTACTGTGAATGGCGAGTGCTCGCCGTGCGATGATTACAAACTTCTTTTTTTGCCCAAAATGGAAGAGCTGGACTTGTCTGACATGTGGTTTCAACAAGACGGTGCCACATGCCACACAGCACGCGAAACAATGGCCAAATTGAGAGGCGAGTTCGGAGAACAGTTTATCTCACGTTTGGGGCCCGTCAATTGGACGCTTAGATCGTGCGATTTAACGCCTTTAGACTATTTTTTGTGAGGATTTTTTAAGGCTTGAAAAATATACACTTCGATATTTTGAATTGTTTTCCTTTTTTGAATATTGTTCATAATTCCTCAGAAAATTCTTCTTAAAATATACGACTGTTTGCCATAATGTGTTTTTAAATAGGCCATAAAATGATGTTAACTTGAAACAAATTGCTGTAAAATATAAAATGTAATTTAATTTAAATTATTCATTCGACATGTTGTGTAAGCAACATCATTTGGTATTTGAATGATTTTTTCAATATTTCAATTTACATATTGAAAAGAATGCAAAAAGTTTTAAGGATGTCTGCGAAGTCTGGTTTGCACATATTAACCATACACACAGATTGGATGGAAAAGATGTTCGTTTTAGTTTGACACGAAAACTTTTTTATAAAAAAATACAACACATGTACATGTACCTTTATTTTTTTTTTTTTTTTTGTATTTGTTTAAAACCAAAAACTTGTGAAACATTTTCCAGAACAATAAAAATAAAAAACAAGAAGCCAAATTAAATTAACACTATTAGATCAAAATTTAAATCACTGAATTATTCTGAAAGAACTAGAACAAAAGTCAAATTAATACAATATGTTGCTAATTGACTCATAAATAAGAGCAAAATTATTTAATTAAAACTATGATAATAAATTAAGTGTTATGAAAGTTGCATACATACTATGTAAAATAACCAACTGTCAATAAATTAATGAATAAGCTTCTGTAAGTACACACATACACACACATATAAGTACTCATATATGTATTTAATGAATTATTTACTTCAAATAAAATGGAAAATTTACTTTGAAAATTATGAAAGTGATTATACTATTGTATATTAAGTAAATTGAAAAAAATTTATATATATATATTATAAAAGCATTAATACATGTGTCTACGTCAGATTGAATTTGCGCCTACTTGGGTACTTTCCCCCCTAAAATGAGTGAATGGGTTGAGTGGTGATCTGGCACCACCAGTGCTGCTAACTCTTCCCATTCCTATCATATCCCAGTACTGTTTTATTTTCCTTTCTCACTCTCTCTCTCTCTCTCCGTATATTTCTTTTTCCCGTTTCTCCACTCTCTCGCTCTCAACCCACATGTTTATTTTTTCCTATTCTCCACTCTCTCCATCCCACTCTCCATGTGTTTTCTCCTCTTCTTGTTTTGGGTGGTTTTTTCGTTTTGATTATTGTGGCTAAACAACTACCTAAGAAAAGGAGTGTGCGATTCCCGAAGCTACAAAAATTTGAAAGTTATTTAAAAATAAAAAACCCAAGTTCTCAGGCAGCGCGCAAAGTATCTTACTCCCGATTATTATAAATACATTTTAAGTTTAATTTAAATAAAGTGTAATATTAAAAGTGAAATAGAAGTGTGTGTTTTACATTGCAACAACAACCCCAGCAACATTACAATCATCACACAGCTATCCGCCAGTACTACGTCATAGGCGAGTGAACCAGACGCAGCAAGCCCACCGGCATCTCTTCCCGCTCTCCGCTGAATATTGGTCCTTCGAGCCGGATCTGGCTCGCAGCATTTGGTAAGCCTAAATTGGCAATAAAGGTACGTTGCATGGTACATATTGGTGTACATTATATTACATATAGTACATACAACATATACATACTACTTATATTTTCATACATGTACTCGTATGTATGAAAAATAAGGTTTGATATTGTTGCTTCTTCAAAGTTGTTGATTACATCCCGCTACATCCCGCTCAAAGCAATAAAACTTACATCAGAAATTGGTAAAACGATATTATTGTTGGTTTTATTTTATTTTTCTCCTACCAATACCCCCTCTCTAACTTACAGCGAATCTCTCGCTGAGTTACATATCACTCCCTGAATACACTCTCTCATATAGACGAGAATTGAAAAGAAAGAAACCCATTTTATTTTACAACACAATATACTGTCGGACATTGATGTTGTTTTACCGACGGCAAAACATACTTTCGTTTGCTCTATTTGGTTTTGTTCCTGCCTACTAATTTTCCCTCATAATTGGAGGTGTAGTTAAGTGGTATATGTGCAATAACAATACCGTGATCGTATCTCACCCATATTACATACACATACCATTTGCATTAAAACTAATCAAAGCCAATTAGCAAATACACTAAGTGATCTCAAGAGAGACTACACAAATAACATACATATATATATACGCGTTACATGCTATTTGCCTGTTGTTAATAAAAACACCAACAACAATCAGTGCATAATACTTTCCGTTTGTCTTCTTTGGTTTGGGTCTATGCTTATATACTTTATAATATTCAGTATATAAAATCCAGCATCAGGTAAAACAATCCCGCTAATGAAAAAAGGCCTGCTGATCCCTTAAATTTTTCTCAAACGAATTTTGAAAAAAATAAAATAAAATAATTGTTACACAATACATATTATCGCTTGATATTCAAGTTTAATTACTATTTTGAATTGAAATAAAGCGCGCGCACTGATTTTTACCCGAATTCATCCCGAATAATAAAATGACGTCTAACCTCAAGCGGTTTAAAGCTGTCGTGGAGGAAATCCACACATTTGACCGATACTTCCAGACCCTCAGTGAAGATTCCCACAGCACTTTCACACTGGATATACAGAGAAAGGATTTCGAGACTCTGTGGAATAGTTGCAGGACAGCATGGGAATCGATCATCTCTGCGGAGGAAGATGTAGACGGCATAGAAGAGGTAAAGGAAGCATACCGAGAGTGCCAGGTGGCTTATACTCGATGCCTCTCTAGCATTAACTCCATTCTTCATGACCTGACCGTCATAGTGCCTTCTCCGATCGCTGCTCATACTCCAACTACTCACAATTCCACGATTCACAATATTGAGCATGCCTTCCGCTCCATTCAATTGCCTCCATGCGATACAGCCTGTTTTTCTGGCGATTATGTATCATGGCCGAGCTTTAGAGACATGTTTACGGCCTTATATCGGAACAATCCCCGGTTATCCCCAGTCGAAAAATTGTACCATTTACTCCAAAAAACACGTGGAGAGGCGCATAGCATTATTAAGTCAACTCCCCTGACTAATGATGGCTTCGCGCTCGCTTGGTACAATCTTGAAGAGCGGTACGAGAACAAGAGGATTCTTGTAAATATTCAGTTAAAAGCGCTTTTCAATCTGCAGTCGGTAACTGACGAAACCGGTCCCAATCTGAAGCGCTTACAGCGCACCATAAATGACTGTATTACTCATTTAAAGCTTTTGAACGTTGACACATGCCAGTGGGACGCAATTTTTGTATATTTATGTTCCACAAAGCTTCCAGATAGTACATTGTGCCTGTGGGAACAATCGTTAAAGAACAAGCGTGAGATTCCTAAGTGGAGTGATTTCGACGCTTTCCTGACTGAGCGGTATCAGACGCTCGAATCCGTCTCAGATATCCGAGGTGGTTTTCGGCCAATCAGCCAGCCACATAATCGACAACCTAGTCGATTCGACACTTATAAAAGACCCAACAGTCCTCCAACGAACTCCCGAAAAGTAAGCACATATCACACCAACATTTCAGGTGGTGCTTGCCCATTGTGCCGGGAGATACACCCTCTTCGCCATTGCCCCGACTTTTTGAAGTTATCGGTGGGTGAGCGTTATAATGTAGTCACGAAGAACGGTCTGTGCACCAATTGCTTTGCAAATTCCCATGACTGCAGTAATTGCAAGAGTCTCTTCACTTGCTCATCTTGCAAGAAAAGGCATCATTCCCTTCTTCACAGACTGGAGAAGTCCTCGGACAATCATCATGAAGTTCCGCCCGCACCGACTCTCGCTAGAGGATCATCTGACCGATCTCGCCAGTCATTCGCATCTCAGCTCCAAGTAGTCACTACAAAGAACACTCATACAGTACTGGATCATGCCAGCCCCTCGACCGTCAATCATACAGTGCTACTCGGAACGGCAGTAGTTCACATCCGTCATCACAACACGACATTTACAGCCCGTGCCCTTATTGACTCAGGCTCCGAAGCGACCTTTATGTCGGAACGCTTACGCAACAGGTTGCGCCTCCCTGTTTGCGACGTTCAAACGGAAGTTACTGGTCTAAATGAGGTAGTAACGGCCCATTCAACAAAAATGTGTTCTTTGGTGATTGTATCCCCTATTGACCCGAGTTTTTCTTTGCAAGTAGATACTTTTGTTCTGCAGAAACTTACGGGAAAACTGCCGTCACACTCGATATCGGCCGACTTACGTAAAGAACTTTCTGGTTTACGGTTGGCCGATGAAAATCTACACAGGAGTTCGCCTGTGGATTTGGTATTGGGTGGTGACATCTACCCATCATTAATACTGAATGGCATAAAAAAAGGAATTCTAGGATCTCTAATTGCGCAAAATACCGTTTTCGGATGGATAATTACTGGTCGATATGCGAAAGCATCGTCACACGGAAAGGTGTTGTCATTTTATAATGAAATCAGCCTCGATAAACAAATTTCTCGATTCTGGGAGATCGAAGAGTTCTCTAAGGTTACCAAAAAATCGCCTGAGGACATATATTGCGAAAATCTTTTCACGAAGACAACTTTTCGAAACAAGGATGGACGTTTTGTAGTATCGCTACCATTCAAGCAGAATTTTCCCGAAGAATTATCGATAGGAGATTCACGCAATTCGGCGCGAGCTCAATTCTTTCGTAACGAAACACGGTTACTTAAGACCCCTCAATTCAAGAAGGAATACGACCAAGTGATCTCAGAGTATCTCGACTTAGGGCATATGAAGAGATTTGCTAATCATTCGAACGCAACACCCGATTCATCATACTACCTGCCTCATCATGCCGTGGTGAAACCAGATAGCACCACCACTAAGCTCCGAGTTGTCTTTAATGCGTCTTGTCGGACTTCTAATGGCAACAGTCTCAATGACGTTTTATGTACTGGGCCAATATTACAATCCGATTTAATGACTCTAATTCTGAGATGGAGACTCTATCGTTTCGTCTTTAATGCCGACATCGAGAAAATGTACCGACAGATTCTCGTACATCCCGAACATACCCCATACCAACGTATTTGGTTTAGAAAATCCCAAGACGAAGACCTCGAAAGTTTTGAGTTGCAAACGGTAACATTTGGAGTTAACTGTGCTCCGTATCTCGCCATAAGGACTCTATTGCAACTTGCGCAAGAGAACGAAGAGGCTAATCCCATTGCTTCGGATATTTTGAAGACATCAATGTACGTAGATGATGTACTTGCTGGAGGTCATACATTGAAAGACACAATCACGGCACGGAATGAACTGACCTCTGTGTTAAACACAGCAGGATTCTCGTTGAGGAAATGGACCTCGAACCACCAAGCTGTTCTTGATGGCCTCCCTTTGAATCACCTTTTGGATTCCGAGTTCCTTAATATCTCTGACACGAGTACTGCGAAAACCCTAGGGTTAAGATGGAATGCAGGTTCCGATTGCTTCTTCTTTTCTCCAGGCCCCCTCCCGAACAAGGCTTCGTTTACTAAACGAGAGGTTCTCTCAATGATTGCCAAGCTATTCGATCCTGCTGGATGGTTGGCACCGAAGATCGTTGTTGCGAAGATGTTGATGCAACAGCTGTGGCTGGATAATACGGATTGGGATGAAGCGATTAAGCCACTCACACTTCACAAATGGCAGAAATTTCTGTCAGATTACCCGAATCTGACTACCATACGTATACCCCGTTTTGTGCAATTCTCACCCGACTGCATCGTACAGTTTCACGGTTTTTGCGATGCTTCTGAGAAAGCTTACGCAGCCACTGTGTATATGCGTATGGAGACTCCCACAGGTGAAATTTATACACATCTGCTCGCGGCCAAGACACGCGTTGCCCCCGTTAAATCCTTATCGCTTCCTCGTTTAGAACTATGCGGAGCGGATTTACTGGCTAACATGCTAGATTCCTTAATACCGCAGCTTCGAATCCAAACGTATACGATGTTTGCCTGGACTGATTCTACTATTGTTCTATCATGGCTACAAAAACCTCCATGTCACTGGGCAACATTTGTGGCAAATCGAATTTCGTCTATACTGGAAAAGATTGGAAGTTCAATTTGGTCACACGTGAGTTCTTCCGACAATCCGGCTGATTTGGCAACTCGCGGAACTACAGCTACGGAGTTGGCCTACCATGTGCTATGGTGGCAGGGGCCAGCGTGGTTAAGAATGTCACGAACTAGTTGGCCGACTACAACTTTGAATACTGAGTTGATTGGCATCCCCGATACCAGGGTTATAAAGTCTCATCTTGGAAGACTTGAAGAATTAGATGATATTTTGGACCGTTTTTCATCTCTCTCTCGTGCGTTGCGCGTTATATCGTACATATTTCGTTTTTTCCGGAATTCTCAGATAGATGGACGAAGTGATACTCACTTTACGTCTTTTAGCATCACATCTTCAGAAATCGTTTCCACGCGCAATAAACTCATTATATTATGTCAAAAACGTCACTTTCCACAGGAATACGCTGATTTGGCGCAGAAGGTCCCGATTCCCCGTAAGAGTGATATACTTACGCTTAACCCGTTTGTGGACTCAAGTGGCATAATGCGTATCAATGGCCGCTTGGTTCATTCCCCGTCTCTTTCTTACAGAGAGAGATTTCCCATACTTCTCCCATATTCCGGCCGATTCACTCAATTACTGCTTGATTTTGTACACGTTATCTCTATGCATGGTGCTAATCAACTGCTTCTACGTTTAGTTCGCATTGAATATTGGGTCCCTAGGCTGAAGAATTTAGTGAGGACTACCATTCACAAATGCAAAACCTGCGTTCTTGAAAAACGGAAACAGTATACGCAAATAATGGCTGCGCTTCCTCCGGAACGCACAACACTCTCGAGGCCTTTTTCTACGACCGGTGTGGATTTCGCCGGCCCTTTTGACATTAAGGCATATGTCGGCCGAGCATGTCGCATTACTAAGGGGTATGTTTGCGTATTCGTATGCTTTGCAACGAAGGCGATACACTTAGAGGCCACAAGTGATATGACCACGCCCACATTTCTCGCAGCATTCTCGCGTTTTTTCTCTCGTCGTGGATGTCCAGCAATCATTTACTCTGATAATGGGACATCTTTTGTTGGTGCATCTCGTGCTCTACGAGCTGAGCATGACAAATTTTTGCGTCATGTACGTGATAGCGTAGAGGCGTCTCAGAGTCATCAAAATCTCGAATGGCGATTTATTCCTGCTGGGGCTCCACATATGGGTGGTCTGTGGGAAGCAGGCGTGAAAAGTTTTAAAGCCCATCTAAAGAAGCTTCCCCCGAATCAAAAATACACCCTGGAGGAATTCAGCACGCTACTCTCACGCATTGAAGCATGCCTTAACTCAAGGCCTTTAAGCCCCATGTCTGATAACCCGTCAGACTTATCTCCGCTTACACCTGGTCACTTTTTGATCGGATCGCCGTTATTGTCCCCCGCTGAAGCTGATATCTCAGGCCACTCATTAAGTGCACTTAACAGGTGGCAACGTCTTAAAGTGATATACCAATCCTTCTGCCTACGGTGGAAGGAAGAGTATCTGAAAGAATTGCATAAACGCACCAAGTGGAAGTACCCGGAAAAGGATATTTGCGTAGGAGACTTAGTAGTCATACGCAACGAGCAGTTACCCCCGAATGAGTGGAAACTAGGTCGAGTCAACAAAACCTACCTCGGCCCCGATTTTCATGTTAGAGTGGCCGATGTCCGTACTGCTAAGGGCATACTAACTAGGCCTATAGTAAAGCTAGTAGCGCTTCCCCTCCCGTCTCCCTAGTTAACTTTCACTAACGTGGCTCACTCTCTTTTTTTATTTTTTTTTTGTTTTTTTTTGTTACTGTTCTAGTTGATATGTTTTCACGAGCAAGAACTTCGGGCCGTCGGAGTCCAATCTATCCACCTCTGGAATCACGCAGCCATGTCACTCGGCGGAACCAACGTCGCGGATGCGATGTGTGCCTCAAGGACCATCCATTACGCTCATGTCCCCGATTCGCAGCAATGCCGATAGCGAGAAGGTATGATATCGTCATACGGCACAGATATTGTTTCAACTGCCTGGCACATACTCACGTGGTCAGTCAATGTACGAGCTCGGTACGATGCCAACGTTGCTCGAAAAAGCATCATACATTGCTACACGGACGAGAAAGAAGGAAAGCGAATCGTCCATCACAACAGTCATCAAAGCAACAGCGATCTCCTCGTCCTCCTACTGTTACTCCGACGCATACATGCACTTGCCATCATGCACCACAGCCTCTACCGGCTGCTCTACCAGCAGTAGTGCCTCAAAGTTTCGTGCCGATGCAGCAAACGGCTCCAACTATGCTCTCCATTTTTTCCGCGATGCCGATGTATGGCATTCAACCCCGGCCTTTGTTTCACCCGCCGTCAATGGTTGCGGCTCAACCCACTCACATGAACTTGATGTACGTGCCGTTTGAAGGGATGCAGCATTTCCGGCCACAATAATTTATTCTTCAATGATCTCTCTTTTTTTTTATATATTCTATATTTCAAATATTATTTATCTCTAATTCTTGAATTTCCTAATCAGTACCCTTAATTTAATTTTCTCTAATTATAAGATTTTTATGAATTGTATTTAAAAAAACCCTTGAATTAAATTCCCTAGTTATAAGTTTCTCTAAATGGTAATTTTAAGATTTCAATCAATTTCCCTAACTATAAGTATATTTTGAATTAATGTAATACCGATTTTTTTTCTCTTTCTTTTTATAATTTCTTTGTCTGGCCTGGGGGTTCCGTCTCTTTTGCAGTATTCCTGCAAGGGGGGCGGAATGTCTACGTCAGATTGAATTTGCGCCTACTTGGGTACTTTCCCCCCTAAAATGAGTGAATGGGTTGAGTGGTGATCTGGCACCACCAGTGCTGCTAACTCTTCCCATTCCTATCATATCCCAGTACTGTTTTATTTTCCTTTCTCACTCTCTCTCTCTCTCTCCGTATATTTCTTTTTCCCGTTTCTCCACTCTCTCGCTCTCAACCCACATGTTTATTTTTTCCTATTCTCCACTCTCTCCATCCCACTCTCCATGTGTTTTCTCCTCTTCTTGTTTTGGGTGGTTTTTTCGTTTTGATTATTGTGGCTAAACAACTACCTAAGAAAAGGAGTGTGCGATTCCCGAAGCTACAAAAATTTGAAAGTTATTTAAAAATAAAAAACCCAAGTTCTCAGGCAGCGCGCAAAGTATCTTACTCCCGATTATTATAAATACATTTTAAGTTTAATTTAAATAAAGTGTAATATTAAAAGTGAAATAGAAGTGTGTGTTTTACATTGCAACAACAACCCCAGCAACATTACAATCATCACACAGCTATCCGCCAGTACTACGTCATAGGCGAGTGAACCAGACGCAGCAAGCCCACCGGCATCTCTTCCCGCTCTCCGCTGAATAACATGCTTATAAGTATGTATATATTTTTGCATTCAATTATACTAATTGCAAAATATTTATCCATATGGTATATGTTGTGCTTTATTGTATAATTAAAGCAATCACAAATAATTCATATTTCAATTATTGGCAAATATATACATTAAGGTGGTTTGGAAATATACATAAAGTTGTAATTTTAGTTAAAAATTGATGGTACAAATATTATTTGTTCCTCATCATATGTTCAGAGGTGACCCCAATGTTACTAGATTCAGAAGAAATGCACCAAATCGACTTCTTCTGTATTCGCAAAATCAACCTAAACGTAACGAATTCTTTACTTTAGTTTATGTTAAAAATAAATATATATATAATCATTATTTGAAATGCCATTTTTATACAATAAAAAATGAAAAATATGTAAATTATGTCTCAACGGTTTATGATATATTTAAGATTTTATCGGCCAAAGTGCTTGAGGCGCTTGCTTTATATGAATAGTACAAAAAAAAAAAATGTTTTTTTATTATATCTACAACTTAGACTCATTAATTCAATTCAATTGAATGAATACAAGAGAATTCACTTTTTCAGTCCGAATTATATGCAATAGTGCTGTGCTTAAGAGAGGAATTAGAAAGACGAAACATTAAATTGTCTACATCTACATTCACTCTAATAGTAAAACTGCATTGCTAGCGCTTAGGTCTTTCGAAATTTAATCGAAATTAGTTTGCGATTGTCTAGTACTTCTGAAAAGACTAGCATCTAATAACAGTGTTCATCTGATATGGTTGCCAGGTCATAGTAGTGGACAGGAAACAAAAAGAGCAGATGAGCATGCACCAAAAGGGGGAGCCAGTAAATTTATTGGACCAGAACTATTCTGCGGGCTGCCTTGGAGCTCCACCAAATATAAAATTAATACTTGGCTAGAAGGAAAATCGCACCAATATGGAAACAAATGAAATTAGAGTTGCGAAAACATTTATGCTACACCGTTCTCACAAGACAACCGCAGAAGTACTGAGCTTAACTCGTGCTGGTATTCGCTTTGTCATGGACACCTACACAATATGCAAAGGCAAAAATCATGTGCATCAACACAACTGAAATGCAAGTCGCCGGCAAGCGCCTCGACTCGAAGTCGAAGAGTTTTGCTACCTAGGCAGCATTTTCACAAAGAATGGTGGGTCAGCAGCTGATATACGTAATCGGATATCCAAAGGTCACAATGCCTTCGGCATGTTGGATAAAATCCGGAGATCGACTCATATATCCAGACGTACGAAGCAAAAAATATTCGATTCAAGTGTAAAATCGGTTGTCTTGTATGGCTGTGAGACGTGGAACATCGCAGCGAGTGTTTTACAAACGCTGCAATCTCTTCTCAACCGATGTCTTCGAAAGATTATGCGGGTATTCTGGTCCAATATTATTAGCAACGCTAACCTTTGGACCGCAACCCAATAGTTACTGGTCCATATTGAAATTCGATGCCGTAAATGGAAATGGATTGGCCATACTTTGCGGAAACCACATGACGATATTACCAGAACAGCGCTGGACTGGAACCCTCAAGGAAGTCGAAGATGCGGGATACCAGTCAACACATGTCAACACCAGTCAGAAAAGCGGTCATTCTTGGTGAGAAATTAAATTCCTAGCATTAAATAAATCAGATTATAATTTGCTTGTTGAGGTTCCACCTAGGCACTATGGGAAAATATCTACTCTGTCACTGTAATGGTCTGATATGGACCAGGTTTCATTACATAGGTATATATTACCTAGAATCGTCAGACATAGCGGACAAGTCTCCACGTAGATGTCTCGCATTGAATTCTGGTGAATACTAGACTTATGGAGTAGATACTTGTAAATTTTCAGAGTGCGTCACAATAAGTCTATCTTGGACGCAGTGACAAGATGACTGGTTCCCGTTCTACAATCATTCTTGGTATCTAGAATCATTGAATGTGCATTCTTTCAACAATTTTAAATAATTTTCATATAAAATGCCGCACACAATTTGATGTGTGAAATCCAGTATTAAATTAGTTAATAAAAATCTTAAAATCTGTCATATTCATAAGCTATTGCGCATTATAATGAAATTAAAATTAAATACCTTTTTTTATATGTGATTGTAGGAAAAAAAATAAAAACTCATATCACAATTATAGCACAATGCCTCTTTGGATTCAAACCCAAAGCATAATGCCAATTAAAATTACCGTATACGACATGTTATAATTGTGACAACGACTTGTTTATGTTATAATTATATATAAAAATAAATTTTTTTGTTTTCTTGCATAAGACTAAAAATATTTTAAAGCTAATTAACAGTATATTTAGACGTGTTAATGCATGAAGGAAAAATGGTGAAAAAGAAAAAACATATCCATGAAATTAACAGAATAATGAAAACGCACAGAAATTAGAAATGAAGAATAAACAAAAAAAAAAGCAGCAGTAGCAATAGCGACACCATCAACACCACCACCACCATCACCATAACGATCAGCTCAGCCATCATCTTTAGCTGACATGTCAACATAATAAAGCCACAAAGACAACAAGACTACAGAGTGGGAATGCACAGACAAATGAGCATGAGGTAGTGGTGTAGATGTTGACTTTTAGCTGCTTGGTTGGTTCTTGTCACGTTAGCAGTAGTAGCAGCAATAACAGCGGTGATTGTCTTCACAGAAAGTTTATGATTTACTACCATGTTTCTTTTGCCCTGCACTTTTTTTTTCTTTTTTTTTTTCTTTTTTTTTTGGTTTTGCTTTTAATGAATGAAAAAATGTATGCAATAAGGATTATGAAAATTAATAAAAAAAAAATAAATATATTTTCTTCTACTTTTACTTTAATTTGTATTCATTATGAAATGGTACTGACATACTGTTTCATAATTTATATATATTTTAAAAGGGGCAAAAAACAAAAACAGGCAACAAAACGAAAGAATTAACAAACGCATTCTACATGAATTCCCAATGGCTGAGAATATCAAACTGACGAAATAAAACGAAAAAAAAAAAACAAGAAACAGACAATAGCATATTGCGTATGTTTATGACATGTCATAAATTTATATATAAAATCATATGCATTTAGTACATATACATGCGCAAACATACAGACTCATACACAATATGCCATATATGTATTAGATGATATTAAAAAATTTATGAAAAGAACAAATATGGGAGGAAATATGTCATTTATGTACAATGACGACGACGACGTCGACGATGATGACAATAGTAATTGTTGAATGATGCTTGAATAGATTTTTTATTTTTATTATGTGTATTGAAAATGCATATCTCTCCGTATGTGCGCGTACTGATTTTCTTTGCTTTAAACATTTTATATAAAAACTAATAAATTGTAAGAAGATGGCATAGTTTGGCGGTTGTTGTATACCAAATATTTCTCTGTGTAATTTTTAAGCCACATTCGGTTTTTGCCGGAGCGACAGCTGACATATATAAGGTGGCTGATAAAAGCAGCTACCAAAAGAAAATGGAATAATTTTTTTCCCATATAACATATCTGTTTCATTTTTTCTTTATTTAATAGATTCATCTTTAAGTTTAACAAAAATGGAGAAAATGGAAGATTGGGATAACGAAACATGAATTTGGATTGTGCGCCGCGCCGCTATTACGAGTTGGAGTCTGTAGTTTCCTTCCGAAGAGAATATATGCGCACATTTGGCGGCACTCCACCTAGCAGATGTACTATAATGAGGCTCGTAAATAATTTTGCCAAGCGTGGGACAATCGCAAAAAGACCTTATCATCGCAAATCCTCAGTTCGGAGGCAGGAAACAATAGCTTCCGTTGCTTCTGCCATACAAGGCAATCCTATAATTTCGACAAGGAGCTTATCTGCTCAAATGATTTAACCTTATTCCCGTATAAAATTCAACTAACAAGCCAACTGAACATAGCAGACTTGCCAATTCGCTTGGAATTTTGCGAAAAGTTCGTCCAAATGGCGGAAGAGGACGAAATCATCTTGAATAGCATTTTTATGTCTGATGAGGCTCATTTTGATTTGAATGGCAATGTTAACGAATAAAATGTTAAGTGATTCTAACCCATAAATAATCCAAGAGACGAAAATACATCCACTTCTCGTCAAAATGTGGTGTGCAGTTTCATCAAGGTACATAGTCGGACCTTACTTTTTCGCAGAAAACGGCGTTACTGTTGCGGTTAATGGAGACCGTTACTTTAAGATGTTGAAAGAGTTTTTCTTTCCAGAACTACGACGAAAAAGAATTCCTTTCAACTCTGTGTGGTTTCAACCAGATGGTGCAACTGTTCACATAGCCAGGATGGTTATGACAGAATTGCAGCGAAAATTCCCCAATAGGCTGATTTCAACAAACTCCATCTTCCGTTTGCCCCCAAGGTCTCTTGACCTTACTCCATCTAATTTTCTCTTGTGGGGATATTGCAAACAGGAATTTTACAAAACCAAAAAAAATTTGAATGATTTAAAGCAATCCATTTGAACGATAATTGAGGGAATTTCTGCTACAGCCCTCCAGGCAGTAATGAATAACCTTTTGATAAGATGTCGCACATGCATCACTGAGCGTGGAGGTCATTTAAACTCAATTATTTTAGAAACTAATTAACCTAGAAATTTAATTAATAATTTTTAATTTAGTTAATTTAACAACCATTAAATAGATGGAAGCTACTTATTTTAATCCACTACGAAGTGAAGAATAGTTGTAAAATCACTTCATCATGGCAAATCATGTACAAATTGGAAAGACAAAATGAACTCTTCTATATGAGAGTATATCAAATAGACTTGGAAAAATATTCTTGAAAGCACACTATATTCATTTTCGGTGTTAATTATATTATTGTCTATTAGAGAGAAGGACATGAACATAAGGCAAAAATTTACAAATCATCCCATATTCAATATTTTGATTATTAATCTTATACTTTATAAAACTAATTACAGCGTGTTTCAAGCTTAAGCCATAACTAAAAGATTCCAATATAATCTAAAACAGGGATGTGCATATGGCGATTTACTTTGGTATAAAATAAAAAGCATATTTGATTAAAAACCATAACAAATATAATAAACGAAAGTCGCTAATACATTTCTAAATATATTTAAAAAAATATGAAAATAATAGAAACGAATAGCCATGCAAAAAGATTAACGCACATTCACGTGCCGAAGATTAATAAAAATATATATAACTTATGTTCACTTTATTTTTGGGAACCCCTACTTTTGCGATATAGAAAAATGCGATAAAATTCTTTATGCAATACACGCAATCACATTTGTATATCTTACCATATGTATATGGCACAAATGTTTATATTTATATGTAACATATACACGCAAAGCCTTAAACACACACGTATTTAATCTGCTAACCTTAACAAATAGTATCTAAAGTGTGCATGTATTTTATTAAAAAAAAAAAAAGAAAAAGTTTAATATCAAAAGGAGAATCATGAGAGCGCTAATAAAATCGAAAAAAAATGAACAAAAAAAACATTTTGTCGCTACAAATTTTCATCTGCCATTTAGTATGTAGTTTACCTGTGCCTAACACCACAGTTAAACGGACTGTTAAACCACATATATCAGCTTTATTATTAACATAATTTTCCATTATGTTTTCTATGAAGCGTGTAGCGGTAAATAGGATGGTAGAACAATATTAACTACTCGCATACACGAGATGTACATGTACATCAAGGTTGTTGGAATGTATATTGGTTATACTAACTATGTATATGATTTGGACGTACAATTATCTTTTGCTATACTTATTAGTGTTTAAAATTGTTAAGTGTTATGTACTGAAGGAATAAAAAATACATAGCTATACCTGTGTAGTATATCAGGTGAAGTAAAAAGAAATTCATTATTTGTCCAATAGATGGCTTTAGTAATCTGTATCTCGCGTTGTATAAGTGCGATGGGGGTTACGCTAGATGGCGTAAGGTAAGAAAGATAGGATTTCATACTAAATAAACTTATAAGGCAGTTTTGTGATTGCTTGACTCAGTATTGTTTGAGCACGCGTCAAAGATGAACACCAGTAAAGAGAAAATACGCCACATTTTATAGATTTTCTTTGATAAAGTCGAAAACGCAAGCCAAACGACTGAAAATGTGAATAGTGTTTATGGTCCGTCCTGATACTGTAACAGCTAAGCACGTACAATTTTGGTTTCGGCGATTTCGTTCCGGTAATTTTGATGTCAAAGATGCACCACGACGCTGTGGAAGGCCAATTGTCAAAAATATCGATAAAATAATGGAAATCGTGGAGTCTGACCGTAATGTAAGCACTGTCTGTCTATTGCCCAGGAGCTAAACATTGCACAAAAAACCATTTGGAACCATTTAAATAAGTCTGGATACAAAAAGAGGCTCGATGTATGGGTGTCACACGAGTTAACGCAAAAAAAAACCTCATGGACTGAATTTCCATCTGCAAATCGCTGCTTAATCTCAGCAAAATCGATCCATTTCTGAAGCGAATGGTTACTGGTGATGAAAAGTGGGTCACTTACGACAACGTCAAGCGAAAACGGTCGTGGTCGAATGGCGGTGAGTCGGCGCAAACGGTGGCCAAGCCAGGATTGACGACCAGGAAGATTTTGCTATGTGTTTGGTGGAATTGGCAGCGAATCATGTACTATGAGCTGGTCCCCTACGGCCAAACTCTTAATTCGGACGTGTACAGTCAACAATTGGACCATCTGAAGAAAGCAATCGCCCAGAAACGACCAGCTTTAGCAAATAGTAGAGCAATTGTATTCCATCAGGACAATGCCAGGCCACACACATCGATAGTGACTCGCCAGAAGCTCCGGGAGCTTGGTTGGGCGGTTCTTATGCATCCACCTAATAGTCTGGACCTGGCACCAAGTGATTACTAGCTGTTCCTGTCTATGGCGAATGATTTTGCTGGTGAAAAGTTCGCCTCAAGAGAAGGTTGTGAAAATCGACTGACCCATTTTTTTGTCAATAGTGTTGCGAGGGTTTCTATGAGAGTAGCATTATGAAATTACCTTCAAAATGGCAACAAGTTATCAAACAATACGTTGTATATATGACCTAAATCGGATCATTCTAACTATGCTAAATAAAACTTTCATAGACATAGGCAGTAATACAAGGAAGTGTTATTTAAAAACAACTTAGTCTGAATATGAAAGCTGCTAGAGGTCGGACAGCAAATGTTAAAAAAGCCAAGATTTGCTTACGTAATCAGAGCACTTTTTCAAATTTTGTGCAAACGATTTCAATGTATTCAAAAACAGATTTGTATTTAGTTGCTGTTGTATGTAAATATTTAAATATAAAAGTTATAAAGAAAAGAATATGAACATTTGTGTTGTAAATTATATGCACATTTTAAGTGGCAAACACAATTATAATATGTCGGCAACCATAATAACATGATACCTGCAAAACCTGCAAAGAAAATGTTGAGGTAAAAAGTAGCATGTGTGTCCCCTTAGATTAAAGCAGCACACATACATATTAATGGGCAAAAAAAAAAAAAAATGTGTACACAAAACATTCAGAAATCTTTACTAAACACTTTGTAGAATAGTAAGAAGTTGGTACAAATTGCTAAGTAAAATAACGACAACATCATGGACGCTGTATTGTTAATGCCATTGTCACTTTAGCAGCCGACTAAATCTCCTAACGACTTAGTTACAAGAAATACATATGCCTATATACATATATATAAATAAATATATATTGTATGTATAAACTGTAGAAATGGTGTTGGCAGTGCTTTATGGTTTATCAGAACAATAAATACAAATTAGCCACACTCACAGCAGGCACTACCAACGCACAATATGAATGAATGAATGCACGAATAAGAACGACGGGCAGCAGAGAATGAACGAATGAATAACTGAATGAATGAATGTATTCAAAGAATTTTGTAATACCGTTTCTATTATTTTGGGGCATGTATTGCATCTGTGTGTGTGTGTGTGTGTGTGTGTGTGTGTGTGTGTGTGTGTGTGTGTGTGTGTGCTCTCCTATGTGCAGCTTTTTGTTACAAATATTACTATACAAATGTATAGAAATAAAGAGCATCAGATCAGATGCCAGCTTAAATTGGAAGTTAAATCTATAAGTATGTATATGTATGTAAATACGTATAGATGTGTGTGTACGCAAGCTCTTATGTAATGCTTTTTCTTTTAACAATACCTGTTTCTAACGAGGTGCCTACTTATAGATGTATGCAAAAAGAGTGTTTTTTTAGAGTGTCGCAGCCTCCAAAGGAAATAATTTGTATTGCGATAGGGAAGTGCGGAGCTTTAGGCAGACTACGATCAACATATCTCAAGAAGGAAAAAGAAGAGCATGGTGTCGAATAAATTCATTTGAGATTTCCTTGATCTCAATATGGACATATTGTCTGCCTTCTTCACTGGCGTCATCTATGTGGATTATTATGATAAACTAGCCAAGACTGACTGACCTTTGTGACGAGGAATTCTTCAGATTTAAAGGCATTGCCGCAATAGAGTTGCATATTTTACAATTTATGTTGTAGTTTGAACTTATTAATTTCATCACACATAGATGGCGTTACTAGAATTTTTTCCATATGATTTTTCTTGAGCTCTAACCTTCGAACGACATATGTATAAAATTGACAACAATCTGACAATTGGTTGGTGAGTTATAGCATTTTTTGTGAAGCAACTATTGTTATTGAAAGAAAAAATGGATAAAATTGAATGCCGTGTTTTGATGAAAAACAAAATACAGCGAAAACCAAACAATGGCTTGATAAACATTATTCGAACTCTGCTCTATCGAGACAAGAGGTAGAAAAATGGATTGCTGAATTTATACGTGATCATACCAGCACAAACGATTTAGAACTCAGTAGCCGCCCAACTGAGGCTGTTATTCCAGAAAACATCAAAAAAACTACACAAATTGGTATTGTAAAGATATCAGATGGTAGTATTTTGATCATTTTACACGAACATTTGGGTATGCGAAAGCTCTGTGCAAAGTGGGTGCCGCGTGAGCTCACAGTCGATTAAAAAACAACAACGCATCGATGCCTCAACGGAGTGTTTGGCGCGCTGTTAAAACGCAATAAAATCGAATTCTATCATCGATATGTGACAATGGATGAAACATGGCTTCACTATTACACCACACCACAATCAAATAGACAGTCAGCTCTAAGTGGACAACAGTCGACGAATCGAATCCAAAGCGAGCAAAGACGTAACAATCGGCCGGTAAGGTGATGGCGTCTATATTTTGGGATGCGAAGGGAATAATATTCATCGATTATATGGAAAAAGGAACCACAATCAACAGCGACTATTATTGTGGAACTTTTGGACTAATTAAATGCTGAGCTCGCAAAGAAACGGCCACATTTGCAAAATAAAAAAAAAATTTTGTTTCACCAAGACAATGCACTGTGTCACCAGTCGATGAAAACTATGACAAAATTGAATGAATTGTGCTTCGAATTGCTTCCCCATCCACCGTATTCTGCAGATTTAGCCCCCAGCGGTGTTTTCTTATTTTCATCTCAAGAAAATGATTTCTGGAAAGAAATTATAGTTCGATGATGCAGTAACCGCTGAAATTGAGGGCTATTTTGACGAGAAAGAGAAATCGTACTATAAAAATAGTATTGAAAAGATGGAAAATTGTTCCGCTCGCTGTATCGCCATCGAAGGCAACTATGTTGAATAATAAAATCGAGTTTTGTCAAAATTTTTTTTTCATACTTTTTCTACGAATTTGGTGAAATTAGGCACCTTTCAATTTCTATTTGAGTAAATGATACTCTAAAAAAGCACCCTCTACACATTTGTATATCGGTTTTTCAAAAGTATCTGCGAGTAAAAAATGAAATTCGAATGCTATGCGTGGAAAAAACCAAACCACAGCAATAGCCATCTCCTAAATAGATGTTTAAATAAATATTTATTGTAATAGCGGCACAACGAAAAGAGATGATGCTTATTAAAAAATAAGCTTCTTGCACAACACAACAATATTGGTGTATGGTATAATGGTACTGCTGGTAGTTGGAATCACATAGACTAAATTTGTTAACAAACATGAATGTACGAAGAAATTGAAATGAAAAATATATGTATGTGATATACATTATTATTCATTAGTTCCTTCATTAGATCTAAATCCTTATATGAAAGTACCTAAAGCATAAATATAAAATATTGTAAAATTAAACTGTACGTATTTAGGCATCTAAAATAGGAATATTTATGTGTTTAATTCAAATTAGATATAAAAATTTTCGTAGAATACCCACATGCATATACCAGCTTGATCAAGAATAACCAGCGTGTGGCGCTCTCATCGTTCCGATTTGAGTTCTGTTCTTTTTTTTTTTTTTAAGTTGGTGCATCTATTGTTGATATTCCCTCTAAATTTTAGCGTCACAGCTTGACATTTGCAGAAGTTACGTAGCCAAGAGTACATCTATCTAAGTGCTTCCTGCAATTTTTCCATTACTTCCTCTCGGCTGCTGAAGATTTAGAGGGAATATCAACAACAAATGTACCAACTTTACCAAAAGAAAAAATAGAACTCAAGTTGGAACGATGAGAGCGCCACACGGTGATTATTCCGGGAACTTTTTGATCAAGGTGGTATTATATAATGATTATCAATTCACATTGCACATTTTGCTTAACCTACCAACCTCAATGCTTTCTAATCGTATTGAAGTAAATTCATTTACTTCCAACCATATATCGTACTAAAATTAATGAATTTATTTAGTAGAGAGAGAGCAAAAAAAAAAAAAATAGATTGCAGGCAAATGAATGATATATATTTAGTATATCTTCCAATAATGAAAAAATCCTCCTTGCAATTCATTTGCAAAAAAATGGGGTTAGTAAAAACAGCATAGACATATTAAGTATTTTTTTGCTTGCTTACTGCAATCGTTCTCATCAGATTTATCACGACAATCAGGACTACCATCACATAGCCAACTGCGTGGTATACATTGTTCGCCATTTTTACACCTAACCTCGTAACTGGAGCAGAAATTCACTGTGAATATTAGCATTAATTGATTTTAGTTTTAATAATTATTGCCACATTTTGAAAAAAAATACACGTAAATATTTGAGTTGTCAATAATCAAATTGCGTTTTTTTTTTTTTTTGTTATGGAGATTTGCTTTTAAATGGAAATGTTTAAAAATAATTATGTTTTTTTTTTAATAGTATTTTTGAATTTTTTTTTTTATTTATTTTCTTGGGTAATATGTAGTATTTTAATACAAGTGGGTACTACATTAAATGCTTTTGACAGATGACAACTCATATATATAACTAGAAACCAATCGAATTGTGTGCTGCGTGTATTAGTGTATTTTATATTGTTTTGTTTTGTTTTGTTTTAATTTTTTTTTAATTTTTTTTTTTGTAAATAAAATTTACTTTATTTTTTTTTTTAACATGCATAACGTTTAACTTACTACATAATGTTGGATCTTCATCAGAATTATCAGCACAATCACCCTCTTGATCGCATCGCCATCTATTTGGTATACAATGACCGTTTGCACATCGGAATTGTTCTGTGCCGCAAGTCGATTCTGAAAATTTAAAAATATAAAACTAAAATTAATACATGACATAAGTAATGATTTATAGAAAATGTGAAATTAAAAAAAATTTTTTTTTTTTCTATATTATTTCAAAAAAATACAAAATATTTGCATTTTGGAACTCAAACAATAACCAGAGGAACTCAAAAACTTTATTGTAATTTGTCAATTAAATGCTTAGTTGTCTAGTATTGTAACAGACTAAAATTAAGCCTGTTACAACCTTTTACATACCTACCTACGAACACTCCATAAATCATTATAATATTCAACGTACCAACAATAAACAAATCATACTAAATATGTGTATCATAGAAAAATTCATTTGTTTCTTCTTCTTCTCCTTATTGTCGTCAAACGGTAATATCAATAGATGTATACACATATACACATACTCGTGTAGTCAGTCACTTTGACGACAGAGAAAGAAGAAACAATCAAATGAATTCTCACTGAACGTAAAATGTAGCATCATAAGAATTTTATACTACATAATTCTTAAATGCATTATACATAGATATGTACTAAAGGTGTATGACTTGCTGACGTAAGAAAAAAAAATAACATAAAACCAATCGATGCTTGATCGAGTAAGTGGTAACCCGATATACTATTTAAAATTATCTTGCTGAATTTTTTGAATCGGAGTGCTCTTATAGTCGCGCTGGCAGTAATTCGCTCGGCTTCTATAAGTAATTCTTGCTTTAAGCGAGGCTGTCTGTATTCGATCGCTCGCTTAAAGTAGACACCTGCGACCATCAGCTCTGCCCGGGGTCATTTTGACCAACCCCATATATCAGGAACAACCATCCGCCACCCGGTTGTTCCTATATACTGCTATAAAGGTCTCCCTCTTCTTGGTGTGAGGCCAGGGTGCTGGATACAGGAGACCCCTGTATCAGACTACCCTACACAACTATCAGTCGCTTGGAGACTTTTGATGAGACAGATCTATCAGACGACAGATTTGTTAGGTCCGACCAGGTGGCACTGGTCAATCCTATAAATTCTATTAGATAAATAAGTTTAGTTAGGGTTAGTAAGAAATTGAAGTTGAATCCTTACAAAATTGTAAAAGAAGAAAGAAAGGAAAATAAAACAAAGTGGCAATCGTGCGGAATTCGGTCCTCCTCCACCAACAATAGTTTTTACGCTACCCTCTTGTTTGGCCCTTGCTGACTGAGTAATACCCCAGCTGGGAAACAAAAGGCACACGTTACGGTATCTGCAGTACAATGGTGGATTAAATTGCTGTTTTTTCTATTCGAATACATTGTTAGTCATCGAGAGCTGAAAACTGATACTCTTGCTGTGTAAAGTTGGCCAAATTAATGTTATGGTTAGATGGTTCATTCTCTAGCAAGCAATCTTGGCCACTCTATCGCCTCATAACTCCTCAAAATGTTCGTATTCTATCTAGGGCAAGTGTTGTTGAGAGATATTTAATCAAGGCTTGGCGCAGGATACGTAGATGTGAACTATAAAGGATTTTACTATCTTCCAAAGAATGTTATTCTCTCAAATAATTTATTAAGCTATGCATTCAAGCAAAATTGAAGATAGTCATTGCCAATTGTATAAATAAAATATAAAATTCAAATAGTATTAAATAATAAAACTGCAACGTATACATTAGTTTCAATACAAAATACAAATTATTACACATTTACCGCCTTTAGCGCATTAAATTACATACATATACACATACATAGAGGCATACGTTATTCGAACGTTATTCATTATTTTGAGTAATGGTTCAAAATCATAAATGTCTTCTTTAGAAATTTCATTGCCAATAATAAATCATTGGCTAATTCAAAAGAAATGTAATTTACCTTTAATGCTAGTAATGCACAAACACACACACACACACGCATATATGATGGCCATAAGCCATCATTCAGTCTACAATATATATACATTTGGTATATAAACATCTATATACATACATGTCTATATAAATAATAAATAGACTTTTATTTTTTTAGAATTTGAGCAACAAATTCACAAAGTTTTACAATATAATTCAATTAATGAAATTTTTCTCTCCATGTAGGATTTTAATGGAATGCGTTTTGTTTGTTGTTGTTGTTGTTGTTGTGTCTCTAACCTTATAATGTTGGTCGGCCTTTGTAGATTTAAAAATTTTTATTTTTATTATTTTTTATTTTTTTTATATATATATTTTTTTAATTAATCACTTAAGCAAAGTTTTCTCATTTTTATATATAATCTAAATGTGAGTGTATATGTGCTGTTTTATTTACCAACACATGAAATAACAATATCAAAGTTTTACCACATAAAAAAAAAAATCTGTTTACAGTCATAATATATATAATATATATTAAATAAAGAAATAAAAAAATAGGGATATAAAAAAAAAAATCATAAAAAACAGTAAGTGAATAAGGCAAAAAAAAAAAAACAAAAAACAAAAAGTTATATAATAAAAATAAAATTCAACAAAAATGACCCTCATCAATATTGTGTTTCATACTGTTGCTACAATGTACAATATTACATTACATTAGTATTGCTACAACAATAGCCGCAACCAGCGGAAACCAAGAAATAATTTATTTCAATAGTAAGAAGAAAAAATAAAAAACAAAACAAAACAACATGAAGCATACATACAATTCATATATACACTTTGTGTCTATGTACTTGAACTCGCATCGTGCCATCGGGCGTATACGCAACATTTAATTCATTAGATGTATTACATATTGAGCCATACATATTGTATTGTGTACGAAAATTCATACATATATTTCACATGCATTTAGTTAGTTATTTAATTAATGACTTGAGCACTTATACAAATGCGATGTGGTATAATTTTTTTATTTTTTTTTTAAGTTATCACCAAATTTAAGTGATTTACTCATACCTAACCTTTAACAATAAGCTATTTACTTTTTCTTCTACTCAAATTCTTTTGTTCTTCATTTGTATTTAATCCAAATGATTTGTACAATATATATATATATATATATATATATATATATATATATATATATATATATATATATATATATATATATATATATATATATATATATATATATATATATTGTATATGCACCCACGCATTTAATGTGCCTAATTTTAGTTGAACATTACCATCCATCATCATCATCATCATCATCATCGGTATCGGCATTCTCATCATCATCACTGTTTCTCTTTTTTTGTTTTTTTACTTATCACTTTCTTTTAATCAATTTCTATAGCATATGGAAGAATCTCAATGGGAAACACTTAGACTTTTTCTCATGCTCAAGCATATTTATTGCTTTTGCTGAACAAACCATGCTAAAATGAAGTGATAGAGAATGTCTTGCATGCGCAAACATCAATTTGTGTTTGAGCACATTGAGTTAATTCGTAATTGGCGATCTTGGATATACATAGTATATATAGCAGCTACCTACTGGGACATTTATCTATTGTACACGTACACAATTCATATCTACACAACATTTGTTCATGCATTCATGTCTATACATATGTACATTAGGTCGTACCTTAAAAAAAAAGTGCGCCGCACACCATCGAATATGAAGTGTTTTTGCAAGCTGATTTCGAAAAAAAAAAAATTTTTTTTTTGCAGAACGTAGGGGTCGCGCATTTAAATTTGTCGTTATATTATCGGGATTTACAGTCAGATCTTATAGTTTGATATATCGATGTTTTTGTCTCGTGAAGATCAATTACTGCCCCAAAGATCATTAACCTCAAGTGTCCGGTTGTAGTATTTACCCATCATACGTTAGTTTTTACCGCCCTAATGTGCCACTCGAATGGCAAAAAAATGAAAGCTCATAAAAAATAATTAAACTTTTGCTAAGAATGTATTTTGATTATTACAGAACTCTTTAAAAAAACTTGTTTTAATTTTTTTTGCCGAACATAGGGGTCGCCTTTTTAAATTTTTCATCATATCTTCGACATTTATACACCGATCTTAAAGTATTATATAGTGATATTTTTGTCTCAAGGAAACCAAATTTTTTCTTCAACCCTCAGGCGCACTTTTTTTTTAATTTTGCTATAAGATGGTACGGCCTAATGTACATACATGTGTGTGTATAGGCTGTTTTCATATTCGTAAATTATATTATATTCGTTGTTGGTATCTCCTGTTTTTTTTTTTTGCATTTTTTCTTTAGTTGATTTGCCATGTGGTGGAATTTGTGCTAATTTCTGCAACTTAATTTCATCATTTAGTACGTTTCCTGGTAATAATCACAATCATTTCTATATATATAATATATATATATATTGTCATACAATTTAATTTTTTTGTATGTATATATGTGTACACACACACACATGCATAAATTTATATATGACTAAAATAATGATAGATAATAAATTGTTGCTTTTGCACACAAAAATATATTCTTAATATAATTGGAAACCAATAAAAATTAAGACAACATATGGAATACTTACACACAAAAATGTGTGCATATTTACAACAAAGAAAATTGTTACATTTCAATGAAGAGAATTATTGATTATATTACGAATATCTATACTTATACAATTGGGAAGGACCTCTCCGCACCGTTTAGTACCGAACGGGGTTTCAGACAAGGTGATTCGTTATCGTGCGACTTCTTCAATCTTATTATGGAGAAAATAATACGAGCTGCTGATCTACGACGTAATGGCACTATCTTCAACAAAAGTGTCATGCTGTTAGCGTATGCTGACGATATTGACATAATCGGCATGAACACGCGAGCAGTCAGTGCAGCATTCTCAAAGTTGGAAAGAGAGTCGCGTCGGATGAGTCTCACGGTGAACGAGGGCAAGACGAAGTATCTAGTGTCAACAAACAAAGAGTCCCGGCGTCTTGGACAGCACGTCACTGTTGACAACTACGCTTTTGAAGTAGTAAGGGACTTTGTCTATCTTGGAACCAGCATTAACAGCAGTAATGACGTAAGCTTGGAGATCATGCGTAGGATAACTCTTGCTAAGAGGTGTTACTTTGGGCTGAGTAAGCAATTGAGAAGTCGAGCCCTCTCTCGAAGAACGAAAACTATACTCTACAAGTCTCTCATCATGCCTGTTCTAACATATTTCGCTGAAGCCTGGACAATTTCCACCTCGGATGAGCGAATACTTGGAGTTTTCGAGAGAAAAGTCCTACGCAAGATCCTTGGACCTATTTGCGTTGGTGGCGAGTACCGAATAAGGTACAACCATGAGCTGTACGAGCTGTATGCCGATATTGACATAGTAAAGCGCATCAAAATCCAGCGGCTGCGCTGGCTAGGTCACGTCGAGCGAATGGAAGAACACGCTCCAGCTAAGAAGGTGTTATATTCGGAACCCGCTGGAGGACGACGCAAAAGAGGAAGACCAAAGCTCCGGTGGAAAGACCAAGTACTGGAGAACCTGACGGCGCTTGGAATTTCTAACTGGCGCCAGCTAGCGAAGAACAGAGATGGCTGGCGAAGCATGTTATTTTCGGCCTAAATCGATATTCGGTTGTTATGGCCACATAAGTAAGTAAGTATACTTATACAATATATAATAAAATTTTGATAAATAAGAAACACATTGAATGAATTCCATTAATTCAATTAAGAAGTAAATTAGCTTGAATATATATGCAACCGCATATGCATTGTGAAATTAAGGTGTCAATGTTTCAGTGAGTAAATTAAATTTGGAAAAAAATTTCAAAGTTCATTTTCTAAGTCATATTCAGAATTATATAATAATAAATTATACTTCTCTAGTTTTGTATACAGGGTGATTTTTTAGCAACTTTCTTTTTGGCAACACTATTTTTGACAGATCAGCTGTTCTCGTGTAACATGTTGCCGTCAAACATCTTCAGTTTGGTCTATAATTTAACCATGAATCGACTTAGAAACGAACAATGCTTGCAGATTATTGAATTTTATGATCAAAATTCATGCTCGCTTAAGTTGGATGAAGATCCACTTTTTTATAGGAAGATTGTCTTCAGCGACGAAGCTCATTTCTCTTTGAATGGATACGTGAACCATCACAATTGCCGTATTTGGTGTGAAGAGCAGCCAGAAGCCATTGCAAGAACTGCCAATGTATCCTGAAAAATGCACTGTTTGATGTGGATTATGGGCCGGTGGCATCATTGGACCGTATTTTTTCAAAGACGACGAAGGCAGGAACGTTACTGTGAATGGTGAGCGCTACAGTGCGATGATTACAAATTTGTTTTTTGCCCAAAATGGACTTGGCTGATATGTGGTTTCAACAAGACGGTGCCACAGGCTGTACAACACGCGATACAATTTTATTTCACGTCTGGGGCCGGTCAATTGGCCGCCTAGATCGTGCGATTTAACGCATTTTAGACTATTTTTTTTGCAGCTATGTTAAGACTCATATCTATAGCGATAAGCCTGCACTGAAAGCCAATGTACAAGAATTTATTCGTAAGATACCGGCCGATATGTTGGAGTGAGAGTATGCCAAAATTGGACTCAGCTAATGAACCATTTGAGGGGCAGGCGAGATCAACATTTACATGAAATCATCTTAAAACATTGAATTATATAGATCGTTCTATCGAATTAAATAAAGATTTCATACATTTTTCTAAATTATATGTGTTTTTTTTTTTTAGTCAAATCCGAAGTCTCTTAAGGCTTACGTGTACTTATTGGCAATATTGGAAATTTTTTTATTTCAAGTTGCCCGTCGAAAATACTTCCTTCAAACCAATAAAAGCTTCCTCTACTGCCACAATCCAGGTTATGATGTGCAGTGGGCCACAGCAAAATTTCAACTGCACAGAGTACGAGATGAAAATATTCGGTTGGCCATTGGCGTACATTTCGTCAGTCTGATGAAAATATATTGATACCAAAAGAGAGGGATGAACCTAATATTTTTCAGAGTTACAAAATGCATTTTTGTAATTTGTAATTAGCTTGATTAATTGTGTAAAAATTTTTCTCAGAAAAAAATTGTTACTTAAAGCAAAGAATGAGAGAGTAGAATGAAAATATGTCTATTAGGTGACATTGCCAGAAGGGAATAAATACTAAGAAAAAATGCAAAATATCGAAAAAAAAGAAAAACGATTGCCATCACAAAAAAAAAAAAATGGTTGTGTAATAAACTACACGAATAGTAAGTAGGCTTTGCTGTGATGTGTGGATATTATCATGATGCATTTATTGCCTTCGCGAAACAAAACAAAATACAAGCTGGAGTATAAAAAGTATAAAACCATTACCGAGTGCAGTAACTTTGTCATTATACCAATACCAATAGGACCGTATACACAACAGATGCATATACTACACATCGTATATGTAGCAGTAGTAAAAGCAGAAAATATGTCCATAAAATTCAACTTAACATTTTACTACCATTTCCACTATGGAAATAGTTATTTTCATATAAAAAAAATAAAACGTGCAATAAATGTAGCATGTAGACGCAGGACCTGTAAGATGGTGATTCTGTTGGACCAGTGTCTTGTAAATCATTGTCGACAAACAACAATATAGCCTATTATCTACCAATGTGTTTGTGAGGGATTTAAGCTATGCAATTTTTATTTTAAATACCATACTCACTCACTCACTCATTCACTCACTCATTTACATACATTTAGCGTTCTCATTGTAAAATACCATCATCAACATGGTGATGGTTGTCTCTGTGTATACGATATTATTTTTATATATACTTATTGCCGCTGGTGTTGTGGCTGTTTCTGGTGACAGTGTTAATTTTTTTTTTTTTTATTGTTGTATTTTCTTCATTTTGTTTTATGTTTTTTGTGTGTGTGTGTGTGTATTTGTGCGAATATCAACGTCATCGTTATCATAGCATAATAGTAGTAGCATCAAACTAACTTTTATAAACGCAGCCATATAGATGTAGAAGAAAGCAGCCAAAGGAGCTGCTAGAACATAGAACAGAACAAGGACAACAAACAAACATGATAACGCACAACAAAACGCCCCAGTTGTGTCATAACTTTGGCGCGTGTCCGCATATAATTTTCTCCATTCGTCGTATTCTCTCTCTCCATTTCCAGACCATGGACAATGCGTTGAGGTGTGGAGCAAATGATACCATGGAAATTTTGTTTACCGCTTCAAGGTGTAGTGGTAGTTAGTTATTATTATGTAGAAGCACTCGTACTGACTACAAACATACAACATACATATCAATGGCATTTGGTTGCCTCTCCTCGCTCGTCACCTTGTTTATCATTCTTGCTATCTCATTCATTGAACGTGATGAGCATTTTGTTTCAACGTTGTTTCTTTTGCTTTTGTTACTATCGCTACCATTTGTAAAAATTATTGTAGGTAGTTTTGTTGTTGTCGCTATTGCTACCGTTTCTTTCTTTTATGATCATTTTTTGTTTCATGTGCCATATTTCGTGTGTTTGTTTGGTTGTGTGTATGTGTCTTTTTTTAACTTAAATTAAGCTCATTTTTATTATAACAGGTTCGAGTGATAAGGTTTTTATACGAGTTCCATACATCTGAGGTATACATATGTATAAGCTAAAGTAAGTGCTTTGATGGTGTGAAGCGAAGAAAAAAACCAAAAAAAAAAGTACCAATGGCAGGAGAAGATAGAATTGTAAAGCTTATACGTAATACATGTTACTTGCTGACATATACATATATATACATATACATATTTGTTTAATGGCCACGTTGTATTGTATGCGTTTTGCATTTTTAATGAAGAACAACAAAATACATATACATATATGTAGCAACAATACAAATCATCATATTTTTTTATTTTTATTTGTTTTTCCTCTCTCTCTCTCTCCCTCTTTTTCACTATTTTTGTTGTTATGGTTATTGTTTTCGCCCACCAATGGTAGGGAAATGCAAAACATAAAAGGTGTATTAAATGACTCGTCACTTTTTCCGGCTTTCATTTGTTCTACACGAGTGAAGTTTCAGTGTTGTGTGTATGTGTGTTTGTGTATATGTACAGCTGGTATCATGGGTAGTGTATATATGAAGTTTTTTTTTTTTTGTTATTATTTTTTATTTCATTAAAACTGCCTATTGAAGTGATGGACAAAAATACTAAAATTCGGTTCATTGGTTTTCTTATTTACAATAACAATAACATGTATATGTACATAGGCAGCAAACAAGAAATTAAACTTTATATTAGAGTGATCCAGGCTTTTTTTTATGAAACTGAAGCTACGACCATTTGCTTCAAATACTTTAAAACCAAAAGTTTGTGCTTTGCTCTAAATTAACATTTCTCAATATTTTCAAATTTTTGTTGTTTCTTTGTTGTTGTTGTTTGTCGACTCTTTCGAATCACCTGATTTTAATTTGCTCTAATTTTAAGTGTTCAACTACATTTAAAGCAAATTCCAATTTAATATAATTTTCTATTTTTATTATATTTTTCATTGAAAATATACACAAGTGTCTCCCTTTCTTTGACCCTGTGGCTTTTTAGTTATATTTTTTTTATTTCTATGGTTCTTTATAAATTTTAATTATTTTCTTTCATTTATACTCACATAAACGTAATTATTTTTATTTCTATATAATTTCAATTTGTACCTTCAGTTGCTCCTCATAAAGATATCCTAGACAGAGAATTTCAATGTCAGTAGTGCTTTTGCATATACTTTAGGTAGCAGCATTATTTTCGCTATAATTGTCATATGCCTTCGGCTTTGGTTGCTATCTTTTAGTCTAATTTTTTGTTTTTGAGCTCTTTGTATAAAGAACAAAAAAACAAAGATTCGGAATTACATTTACCAAATGCAAAAATTTCTATTGAAAATGACATTGATCATGGCCTTTGAAGTTGAAATGCTCGAATTCATTTAGTATATTATTTCTATGTTATTTCTATATCTACATACATATATATTTATGTATACATATATACATTTATATAAAATACATATGTATATAAGTATATAATTTTTTCTTTTCAATCTAAATGATCCTTAGCCTTGATATGACATATGTATGTACTCTGCATTATCCATTGAAACTAAGCTATGCTTATAACGCATACTTAGCATTATGCTTTTTAAAATTGCATATAATATTTACATATGAATAGTTATATGAATATAGCTGCATGTACATCATGTGGCAAATAGAAGCTTTTATGTCAATTATACAAGATATATGTATTTATTTTTAATTAGTTTCATGTTTCATGTATTTCATAATATTTGCTATTCAATATTCAATGGCCACATAATGATGAAATATTAATTAAATAAAAAATATTGCATACTTTTAGGCACTTCAAGAAAAATATGCAATTTGTTTGCTTCAGAATAAAATAATAAATCTTTATCATTAGATGGGACGTCGCAAGGACAAAAAATATACATATATGAGAATATTCAAAGAAAGGCGAGATGTACGACAGTTATAAAGAAAGGTATATAACTTCTTAATCAGAATTTCCTAAATGGTTCGTCCGTCTAGGTGGCTGTCACCTATTTTGTTTGCACCACGATAACTTGAACAAATATTAAGAAATTTGATCAAAATTTGGCATGATCTAAGTCATGGTGTAAGTGGTCTTGGTCTGTTGTCTAAGTGAACAGATTCTATTGATAATGGGCATGCACGATCAATTGTCACGATCACACAGCGCAATCTATTAGGCAACCCCCGGAATTTTAAAGAATTTTTCAATCCATTGAAACTCTCTTAATATTGAATACAGGACACCAATATTGGTGCATGTGAATTGATATTATTATATTGCTTTATAAATTTGCAAGAAATGGGCTAATTGTGCGTACTACTTAATATGGCTTCCATACAAAATTATTTATATCTTTAAATCGCCATATAATCATGGCCTACTAAATCATGGCCTACTAAAATTCAACATGGGAAAGGCGATATCTTTCGGACGTTGCGACCGCTTGGAATCACTCGCAATTTTGTGTATCGTACTGTGAAGTTATTTGAGGATACTGGTGGAGTACGAGACCGTCAAAGATCCGGCCGTCCACGCTCTGTGAGAACTCCGAAAGCGATCAAAGCCATGAAGAAACGAATCGTGTATGCTCCCAACTCATTTCAAGGATCCAAAGACGCCTCTGATCCAGCTCACAAGGAAAAAACGACTCAACTGTGGCTAAACAACATTCCGGGCTTTATATCAACGGATGATTGGCCAGCTGGTAGTCCAGACCTCAACCCGTATTTTGCGTACTATGAATCACTTAATGCAACATAATGTTTTTGTTGTAAAACTATACATATTCTAGACGTTTAAAATCTTTCTTCATTTATTAACATTTTTCTGCAAATGAATTTATCTCATTTTTTAAAGTTACTCCTCATTTACGTGATTAACGTTGCTGATGAACATGTCGTAATAGAAGAGCTTAGTACTATAAGAACAAAATAACCTTTTGTAATAATAATATTATATTAGCTAACTTGTTTCATTGCGTTTTTATTTGCACTTTACTTTACCGCAATAATTTTTATGATTTTATTTATTCTGATGATAATTGTACTAGAATTTTTACACAACAATATATAACATGGCCGTTATGTGTAGCTACATATATACATAGATACAATTCACATCATATTGTAAGACCTTGAACTGTTGACCAAAACCTGACATCTCGCATCCATACACACACACACACACACACACATACACAGTCTGTATTGTATGTGCGTGTTAATTGTATGTATGTATTTCTTACATATTTCGACAAATGATTTTGTTCATTTTTTCCATTTCACTACGATTTTAGCTTGCTCTTTTCATTTGGTTTTCTTTTCTTTATTATTATTTTTATTTATTTTGTGAATTGAAAAAGGTATTCTGTGGAAACAAATTTTTTTTTCTTTGTATTATTACCTTGGAGGCATATTCAATTTTTTGTACGTCTAAAAAGCAAAAAAAAAACCCAAAAACAAAAAACAAAAAATGAAATGGACAAGTCAGAACATATCAGACCAATGAACAAATCGTCCAAATAAAATGTACAAAAATATTATTCACTTATTTTGATTATTATTCTTATTATTATTATTATTATTATTATTATTATTACAATTATGTATATACATAAGTATATACTTTGTTTTGTTGTTATAAATCAACTTGTTTAGTTTGTGGAAAATTTCAAATAAATTACTTAAACAAATGAATCTCCATAAGTACTGTCATAAGAAAACTGACATTTATAGCTGCTTAAACATATTATTACCAACGATGAGTACTCTATATTTGGCACACCTTTTATAATAGCTCGTGGAATTTTTACGAGAAAAATAATTCACAAATATCCTAGGGTCGTAATAGCTCAATGGTCATTCAGTGACTGTGAATGTGAATTCATCATAACGTTCACTGTCACAGCTGCAATCAAGCAAAAGAAAAGGAAACTGTTTCCCATTTCCTCTGCGAATGCCCTGCTCTATGGAGAGAGAGGATTGATATCTTAGGTCAACCACTCTTTAACAATTTCGAAGAGTTAGCGGAAAAAACAACATAAACGACTTCCAGAGGTTCTAAACCGCACGGTAACAATCGAAAAAACAGTTGGAAATGAGGATGTGGCAACAAAATAACGCGAAAGTGCTGGTTGGATTCATGGAATGAATCACCACTTCAACCAACCAACCATTAATGTCATAAAATTGCTGTAAAACCTAGATAATTTTCTGATACCATTTCAAGGCAGAATATTAGCTTCGTAGCAGTGCCATGTTGTATATTAAATCACTCATATTACTCAAATTAATATCTAAGGACATTCAAGGTAAAAGTATGCGAAATATAGAATTATCCCCGTTTTGTTGCGACATATTGAAATTATCACCATTGAAATTATGCCATAACTGACTATCATAAAGATGAATGAAAATAATGTCTCTTTTTAGAAATTATCATATAAGGTCTAGGAAAAAGTAATCCATTATTTTTGCATGTATGATAGTTAGAATGATCCGATTTAGGTCAAATATGCACCGCTTTGTTCGATAACTTGTTGCCATTTTGAAGGTAATTTGAATAATGCCACTCTCATAGAAACCCTCGTCCCTATTGGCAAAAAACTGGGACATTCGATTTTCACAAGCTTCTCTTGAGGCGAATTTTTCACCAGCAAAATTATTCGCCATAGACAGGAACAGGTAGTAGTCATTTGATGCCAGGTTCGGACTATAAGGTGGATGCATAAGAACCTCCCAACCAAGCTCCCGGAGCTTCTGGCGAGTCACTATCGATGTGTGTGTGACCTGGCGTTGTCCTGATGGAACACAATTCCTCTCCTATTGACCAAAGATGGCAATTGCTTCCTTCAGACGGTCCAATTGTTGACATTACAGGTCCGAATTAAGAGGTGGGCCGTAGTGGAGTAGCTCATAGCAGATGATGCACTGCCAATCCCACCAAACACATAGCAAAACTTTCCTGACCGTCAATCCTGGCTTCATCACCAGTAACCATCCACTTCAGAAATGGATCGATTTTGTTGCGATTCAGCAGTGATTCGCAGATGAAAATTCGGTCTAGGAGATTTTTTTACGTTAACTCGTGTGGCACCCCTACATCGAGCTTCTTTTTGTATCCAGCCTTACTTAAATGGTTTCAAACGGTTTTTTGTGCAATGTTTAGCTCCTGGGCAATAGAAATAGCGCTTACATAACGATCAGACTCGACAATTTTCATTATTTTATCGATATTTTCGACAATTGGCTTTCCAGAGCGTGGTGCTCCTTTGACATCAAAATTAACGGAACGGAATCGACGAAACCAAAATTGCACGTGATTGGCTGTTACAGTATCAGGATGGACTATAAATACTATTCACATTTTCAGCCGTCTGGCTTGCGTTTTCGCCTCTATCGAAGAAAAACTGTAAAATATGGCGTATTTTCTCTTTACTGATGTACATCTTTGACGCGTGGTCAAACAATACTGAGTTAAGCAATCACAAAACTGCCTGAAAAGTTTATTTAGTACGACATCCTATGTTTCTAACGCCATCTAGAGTAACCCGATCGCACTTACACACAACGCGAGATACAGATTACTAAAGCCATCTAGTGGAAAATAATGGATTTCTTTTTACTACTCCTGATTTATTTTGTATTTACATATTTCTTGTCATTTATAGATACTATTAATGCTCTGTTGATGCAGACATTTATTTTAACTATGATCCATTTTATATCATGAAAAAACATATTTCCTTTGGTTCATGAATATATTCAACCAAAAAAATAGATATATCCCGTTTTACTAAAATACTCCTCATATATATGTATATATGTAAATACTTTAAAAATATTGCTTGAAAAAAAAATTGAAATCCTCTTTAATATAAAAATATGACATGCTGCAAAATACATTCACCATAAAATCATGATTATGATTCGTTCAGGAGATTTTATTTTAAGCCAGTTGCTTATAAATATATTTCATACAATATTTGTATGTATAGTCTACATAAACTGGCACATGTGTATGTGTGTGTGTGTATGTATAAATATCACTAATAAAAAGTACTTTTATAATAGTTATTGTTGGCATAGGTCCTTGTAAATATATATAATCACATATACATACAATATAAGAGTGTAGTGTGTAAGCAACAATATGTAGCTACTTGTAAGTAAAATTGGTAGTAGTAGTATTAAAAGTAATTGAAAAGGATCTAAGTGTATGATACTTTTACTATATGTACCGACATATGTGTATACATACTCGTAAACTAAGATGAAAGAAAAATAAGATCGTCATTCAACTTCAATAGCAATAGTAAATATGTAGTGGTAGTGGTAGTAGTAGTAGTAGTAGTAGTAGTTGGCAACAATAATACGTAACAATAACAGCAAAAAACAAGAAAATCGCATTTACTTTACAACGAAATCAATTCAAGCACAAAAAAAAGGGATATTTCCTTTACACACAAACACACAGAAAAATATACAGAAATATGTATGAAAAAAAAAAAGTATTATTTTGTATGAGTTCGAATACAATTGTTGAGGAAGCTTGTGTGCGAGTTTATAAGCATTTAAAGTGAAATACTCAGTGGATCGATGGGCAGTAAGACTCTTAAGAATATTTATGAGGCCAGTAGCTTTTAAGAAATACATTCACTTTTGTTCATATTTGTTAGAGAGTGTTTAAAAAAATAAGAAGAACGAAATAATAGAAATTACGAACAAGAATTCAAAAAGACCGGATGACAATCAGTTTATAAAGCTACTTAAGCTATGGTTAAACTTTCGGCTTATTGGTCTCAGTCATACGTAAGTAAGTAGATGGGGAGTAAATTCAAAACACATTAGATTGTATGAAAATGAAACAGTTTATAAGCTTTAGTAGCTAAAATTAAACTAACATTAATTTCGATAAGATGGTTCAATGCGTATCAATTCAACCAATATTTATTTGATACTAAGCAAACAGAAGAATCAAAAAGAATCATTGAATTTATTTGCGCTGGCGGAGAATGAGCGAATAAACTACAAGATGACGGGTGTCGTGCGGGCTCTGCTGGCACCGCGGGCATCGGTCAGGAATTTTAGCAGCCAGCCGGTGCATGTAGAAGCTCAGATTGACGCTCCACCCAGATCTTAGCTGTGCCAAAGTGGCTCGAGCGGATCTAAGGAGTTGTTGCTCGCAGTTTGCAATTGGCGAAAGGCGACCCCCCAACACGATGTTATGCGCTTATAGGGTATTTAATTCGGCACCAGCTAAAGACGCAAAAACCCTCCATTGAAAGGTACAAGTTTTGGGTAACCTAGCGGTGCTTGGAATATCCAATTGGCGCTAGCAAGCGAAGAACAGAGAAGACTGTTCGGCCAAAATCGATCATCGGTTGTTATGGTCACATAAGAAGAAAAAGAAGAAGAAGAAGAAAACTGTATTTCACTGGTTTGAGGGCTGGCATTGCTTTATCCTCTGCTGTTATATAGGTTTCTGTTGACGATTTTTCCCAAAAGGGGACTGTTTGGACAGAATTAAGGAGGTCAGTGCGTCTCTCAAAGATCTCGAGCCACCCCTTGCATACTTTAAACATTTCTTTCGTACTTTTTCGTTGATCGTTATACGAAACATCGTTCATTCAGCGAAATGTTTTTAAACAAAAATTTTTATTTATTAAGCGAGTGGTTCATTAACCGAGGCTTCACTGCATATAGGTAGCTAGCAGTTATATTTTGTTATTTTCAATATTTACAAATGAATGACTTTTTGATACATATTTTGCACCTCAAACAAATGTAAGTACAGCCAAAAATACATATGTATGTAAACAGACAAAATATATTGTAAAAATAAGAAAACAAAAAATACCAAAAAATACAATGGCTACAAATTACATACTCCAACGCGAACGAATGTGTATATTCGTACACTATGGATACGAGGTTTTTGTTAGGAATATGTTTGTAAATATTGTTTACAAATTGGGATTTTGTGTGTAAAACAAAGACGAAAGAATAATAAAAAAATATATATATATTTGTTTTATACACGTAAACAAAATCTTGAAACACACACACACGCAGGCTTACATAAAAAGCAAATGTAATTGAATATGTACATACATATGTATGTATTCGATATTCAATATGCCATTTACATGGTGATTTCTTTTGTTTCCCCTATTCAAATGCCTTTGTATGCGTATGCATTAGGCTACTTATGATATACAACATGTTAACAAATTACATGATCAAATATTGATGTAAACATAAGGATATAAATAAAATAAATAAATATGTGGCCACATAAAGCCCCAAAGGGCTCATTGGCCGAGCTTCTCTTCCATTACTGTTGTGCGTCTTAAATTTTGGACAATATTAGAAGGGACCTACTTATTTTAGCCGGTTCCGAACGGCAGAACACTTGTGACATCACTTTTTCTGAGCTTTGTCACAAAGTTCTTTAAGAAGCTTTTTCATGGCAAGTTGTTACTGTCGGAAGAATTGCCAATTTCTTGCCGACAGGTGGGTACCGTTCGAAAGAAAAATCTTATCGATATTAAATTTGTTATGCATCAGCCGGGGATTGAACCACCGACCTACAGATCAGAAGGCGAACACACTAACCACTGAGCTACGGCACCCACTATGTGACCATAACAACCGATCATTGATTTAGGCCGAACATATGCGGCGCCAGTCTTCTCTGTTGTTTGCTTGCTGGTGCCAATTGGATATTCCAAACGTCGCCGGGTTACCCAACACTTGGTCCTTCCAACAGAGGTTTAGTCTTTCTCTTCTTCTGCGTCCTTCAGCGGATGCCGAAGTTAATACCCTCTTTGCTGAAGCGTCTTCTTCCATTCGCTCGACATCATGTCCCAGCCAGCGCAGCCGATGAATTTTGATTCGCTAGACTATGTCAATGTCAGCGTAAAGCTCATACATCTCATCGCTATACCTCATTCCGTATTCGCCATCAATGCATTATAGGTCCGAAGATCCTGCGAAGAACTTTTCTCTAGAAAACTCCAAGCATCTTCTCATCCGTGGTGGAAATTGTCCAGGCTTCTGCGCCATATGTTAGGATAGGAATAATGAGGGACTTGTAGAGTGTGATTTTCGAAATTTTCGAGAGAGGGTTCGACTACTCAATTGCTTATTCAACCCAAAGTAACACCTGTTAGCAAGAGTTATCCTACCCTTGATCTCCAGGCAGACGTCATTATAGTTGTTGATGCTGGTTGCAATAATAGACGAAGTCCTTCACCACCTCGAAAGTGTAATTGTCAACAGTGATGTGTTGTCCAAGACACCAGGGCTCTTTGTTTGTAGACACTAGGTACTTCGTCTTGCCCTCGTTCATCGTAAGACCCACTCGACGTGACTCTCATTCAAATTAAGAGAATACTGCACTGACGGCTCGCAAGTTGATACCGATTATGTCAATATCGTCAGCATACGCCAGCAGCATGACACTTTTGTTGAAGATAGTGCCATTATGTCGAAAATCTGCAGCTTGTATAATTTTCTCCATAATAGAAGTTGAAGAAGTCAGAAACGATAACGAATCACTTTGTCAGATACCTCGTTCGGTATTAAACGGAGGGTAGAGAAGTCCTTCCAAAATTTTCACTGCACAACTAGAGTTAAGCAGTGTCATTCTGCAAAGTCGAATGAGTTTTGCAGGTATACCAAATTCAGACATAGTTGTCGCAGAGGTAATCCCTTATCGGACTGTCGAAAGCGGCTTTATAATCGACGAATATCGGTCGATGTGCGTCGATCTATTTTTTTTTGACATAGATAACATAAGAGAAACTTTAAATTTGATTATGTACATAGATTTTTTTTTGAGTACTTTTACAAGTTTATTAATTACATTAGTTCAACTTTCCGAATATGTATGAAATTTGAAGATATTTCTTAATATTCTCTTTGTTCATTCAATATGTGCGTAGTTTCCTTTACTAACCGCATTCCTTGCTTTCACTGTGCAATAATAATATTATTTCCAACAAGAACACAATATATGCACAACAACACTTTCACTTGCACGTATTGCAAGTATGCCCAGTTGGAAATTAAGTGCAGAGTTGGCATGCATGATACTTCACTGACCATCTCATATGTGTCTTTGATGATATTTACACATGAGATATGTTTCAAATACTACAAGGATATTGCAGCATGTATACAAAAATGATATTACTTGTCTAATGCTTGATGCCACTATCATCAAGGACGCTACTTCCAAATGGGTGTATACTCTTTCGTACATGACATACAAACATGCATGAGACTAATACAGAATGTAATTGCATTAGACTCAATGTACAAGAAAATTTAATTGAAAATTCTACAAACATGTACATGCACATACTCGTATGTACACTCTTATGGCCACATACATATTTATACTTATATGTACAAGCATGTGCGAATAGATACACCATACAAATAGAAATACACCCACACAAAAAGCATCATAATTATATTGAACAATCGAACAACAACGTACATATGTTTGGTATATACATATTTATTATATGTAGGTACATATGAGTATATGCGAGTGTATCGAAAGTCAGTCAGTATAAAATAACAAACAAGTAGAAAAATTGCAAAAAAAAATTGTAAAAAAAAAAAAAAATTATAACTACATAGAGACTATATGTAGAGAGAAAGAATCTTGGTAAATAAAGCAATTGCATGCAATTGTATTTAAGTGTATGTTGTGTACATGTACTATACATACACAGTGAATGCTTGTATGTAATTGTGGTTAAATAAATTTAAAGGACAAAATGTAAAGAGTGCATAAATATAGAAATACACATGTGTACTTTAAATATTTTTTTGGTTTATTATCTTCTTTTTACATTTGTCTGTCTATTTTTCTGCCTCATTGTATACATGTGTCCTTGGCAAGTGCAAGGGCTCCACTCTCTAAGAGAGAGAAAGTAAATATTTAAAGAAGATGATAAAATTGAAGAAACTTACAATGTAGTAATAACAAGCAGAAGAAAATGTAGTTCAATCAATGACAAAATTTCTTGTACATAAAAATATGTATTTACATACGAGGGCAGTACCAGAACTACGCGACCTAACAAAGAAATCACTACAAATTTGCAAAAATTTTTCATTATTTCTCAACATAATCTTCTATATACGATATTTAGCACGTTTTACTATGCCTGTAATTTCACCTAGCTCACGCACCTTCAGCCACCGATCATTCAATACCAGTTTCTTGCGTGGTCACCTCAATTGATCGACCACTACGGTGTTCGTTTAAACTCTGCCACCCAATATTCTATGGTCGTAAATGAAGGAGCAGACACCCCCAGAGTAGAATCTAGTTCGGCTTTAATATTCGTGGGACTGAGACCCTTCAAATGAAAATATTGAATTACATAACGGTGACCAATTTTTCTCATGTTTAAAAATTCACTGAGGTCGTTAACTTTCGATGGCTTCAAAAAGGAAAATTGAACCTTGAAATTTAAAACATATATTTTATAAGGTTGTAATTTTTCACCAAAGTAATTTTTTCCAAACTACTGCCACCATCTATAAGTCAGATCGGGTAGTTCTGGGACCGCTCTCGTACTACGACCATGCATAACCATGATAATGTGCATATGTGGGTGCGATGTATGTGTCTTTCAAGCTCAATTAACCAAGCAAAAAAAGAAAAAAAAAATGTATGTTGAAAAACCTTACTTCGACACTCACATATGACCACATTCATTAATATTGCAACAGAATACCATACATGAGTCGAAATCACATTGGTGTACACGCAATAACAATGCATGATATTACTATTGACTGAAATTTTCTATTTAAGAAAAAGTACATATACAATTGGTATACACTTATTTAATAGAGTTACTTACTTACTCACACAAATTGAGATACACACACAATGCAAAAGTACAAATTCAGTCGACATTGTCAACATAATCACGAAAATTTGTTTGTAAACAAACAAAGACTAAGTACTTTAGTAGGAACAATATAAATATTAAATATATATATACTTAACTGTACATATTTGTATGTACATAATCGTAAATGTCAAAGTTGTATTAGAAATTCGATTTACTTGTGTGCGTGTGTTTTATTAATGTACGACGTTCATGGCAAATATGATCAATTTTCATGTGCATATGATATGATGGCCATTAGCTATTTCAGTATCAGCGTGCATGTGTCAGTTAAATTTTATGAAATGTCAGATGAAATGTGTACGATGGCTTCTGGCAATTCCTTCTGGTATTATGAATGTAAAGATAATTTAATGGCCAGTGGGACAATAAGAGGAGACTGGACTTCATCCAGCTGCTAAACTCTATTGAACGATTAATGAATTTGAGAGAATTCATTTAAAATTTGTTTAAATGCACTCAAAGTTATGTGTGACCATAGGATTTATGCAATCGAATATAGAATTAAGCTAGGACCAATTAAGTTGAGCGTATATACACGTTTTCGAGTACCGTAAATCATGTACAAAATAATAGACTATTATGTCAATCCAATCTAGATGATAACAACAAAATTGACTTCAATTCTTTGCAACATACAACGATGGCAATCCTAATGTGCTCAGGAAATTAGTCAACAAGACATTAATAAAGACTTTAAATTAGCACAAAATATATTGAGAGCAATTGATTTTTATATTTATTAAAAAATTTTTTTATTATAGTTTTCCTTTGAATAAAATCGTTTAATTAATTTTAATATAATTTTTTTTTTAAATGTCATTCTTAAGCGAACACATAGTTTGGTTCATTATGATATCCTGAGCTACGACTGCAAAGCATCCCAGTAGAAAATAGTAGCAGTTTTTGGATTATACCCTGCATAATGTATATGCAAGGTATATTCATTTCGGTCAGATGTTTGTAACCACCTGAAGGAATCTCCGTGGGTATAGAAAATTATATATATTCGTGATTAGTGTCGCTTAAATTTTCGATTTAACCATGTCCGTCCGATAACCGATAACACGATAACTTGAGCAAATATTGAGCTATTTTGAAGAAATTTGGCGACTGACCTCGTTATTTTCAATGCTTTAACTCACATATTATACCATTTGGGATAATAATATTTAGCATTTAGAGTTATATTATACAGCTATATAACATTGCCAAAAATGAGCGAACCACGCCTACTTTTTATAGTAGCTCCCATACAAAGTATCTGTACTTTTTTTAAATTCGAATAGCTATAATTTCTGTAATCTTCTGTCTAGAATGATCATAACTGACACCTAGATTAATATGGTAACTGGAAAAAATCTGGTAAAAAATCAGCGTGCTACGCCCACTTCTTATTGGGGCTCCCATACAATGTTCTGGAAATTTGAACAATTTCTTAACCTACATAACTTACAATCTATTTAGCATAGAACAACCATATTTATGTTGTCGATTAGCATTGTAAAGATAACTAGATTTAGAAGAAATGGGAAAGCTACGCCCACTGTTTATAGTATGTCCCATATAAAATGACCGAATTTCTTTTAAATTGAAACACCTACAACTTCAGCAATCATTTTACTAGAACAACCATACTTGAGACTTAGATCAATATCATAGTCAGAAATACTGTGGCATGAAACTAGTATGCCTCGCCCACTTCTTAAAGGGGCTACCATACAAAATTGCGAAAATTTAAAAAATTTTTTATCTCTATAACTTACGAACTATTCAGCGTAGGACAACCAAATTTTAGGTGTGGATTAATATTGCGAAGATAAATAGATTTATAAGAAAGAGGCAAGCTTTGTCCATTACAAAGCCTCGGAATTAACTTAAAAACCTCATAAAACACAATACTTCGTCAAAGTCAACCATATTCCAGTTGTAGATTAGTATTATAAGCAAAAATTGTTCCTCAAAAAAACTTCTTCTAATGACTACTACTACTTCTTAATGTAGCTCCCATGCAAAATAGTGGAAATAAAAGAAAAAGATGGATATTCGAGCATACTTTATATATATTTATATACCTACATATGGAGGGTATAATTTGGTCACCCCAGTCAGCTGTAAGGTAATTTTTTTTTAAAGTTTCACTTAATCAAACACATCGTTTGGTTCATTTTGAGCTACGACTACTACGTATATTATCTCCTATCTGGCATTTAATGATCATATTTTTTCTCTTGTACACACTGCAATTGGAACTAGTAATTGATTAGTTCTAATATTGTAGTAATTTTAACAGTAGGTATAGACATTGTATTATCATATTTCTCACTTACACATACACAGTAACTATCGCACGCCTACATTTATTACTGCACTTATTGTATAAGAATATGAGAATTTTATTTAACATCAAATATGTTTATGACTTTTTGTCTTTATCTGTTGCTTTTGGCATTACAATTACTGTTACTGTTACGACTAACTAACCAACTGTATAACGAACTAAAACTCTCTATGCATGATGATGATCATATTGTTCATAATGAATATACGAGTATGTACCGAAAATATGTATTTGCTTTTGAATATAAATATTAACAGCTGTGCTAACACTTACACTACACTAATGTACATCAACATTAAGTATATATGCATGTATATGTAAGACAATAACACTATTACTAAATTACAAAATTAAATTATGCACATAAATGTATTAGTATTATGTAGAAATAGTACACTTGTTACAATGTTGTCATTTTCGTCTTAATGTTATTAGTGAGAACATGTGCCATAATGTTAGTTGGTTCGTCCTCTGTACAATGCAAAGGCAAAATGATAAACATATGTTGTGAGTTAGGAAAGGAAATATTGTATCTTTTTAAGATTTACTTTGTACTATCTACTATTTAATACAATATATATATTTTTAATATTTTATTCTATTGTTCTTTAAATTGCTTAAACTCGCAACTCGTACTAGGAAGTATATAAGAATCCTAATGTACAATTTTAATTTGATTTATTTATTCATATTGATAACAAAAAATTTTCGAAGATGATGAAATTTATAGGAAACAATTTCAAAACCCATACCAAATAATCACTAAACATATTTAGCACAAAAAAAAAAATTTTTTTTTTCAAAAATTAATAATTAAATACACGGAAATTGGAATATTTTTAAATGATGTCAAGGAGAATAATATAAACAAGGTACAAATAATAGAATATATATATATATACCTATATATATATTATATAGTAAAGTACAAAGTTTCTACACATGTAACACAATTGCAAAATTTCGTCATTAAATTGCTTATCAATAAAATGTGTGTCTAATCAAGCAGTCAAGAGTAGTCATTTAGATTCCAACAGCAAAAAAAAAAAACAAAAACTAACAAATTTATACCTAATAATAAGATGAATAATTAGAACAATAACTAATTAGTACAATACGCCTTCAATGTATTTTGGACCAAGTATTGGGATTTTTGTGCTATTTTTGATAATTAATAGCATCTTAAAATTTTTCGCTTTTTATAGTAGATTATATTGTTACACGCAATTGCTGTTGTCGATTTAATTTTAATTCAATTATTTACTAAAATTTGATAAGAGATCCTATACTCGCGCATGTAAAAGAAATTCAAATGTCAATAGCGTAATTATATTATAGGTCACTATGTTATACGTATTACATATACGTACGTATAGTATTCTAATAAATAATATTAATGCAGTACAATACATAAATTGCCTGAAATGGAACACGCGCAAAAAAAAAATGGGGTAAAATGTGACATTCTTATCAGTTTTGAATTGCGATTTTGTACTGCTCACAGCAGCGATATAAATAATAATACTTGTGGCGATGATTTTAAAAATTATAAATATTAAAAAAAAAAATTTTTTTTTAACGAAAAAGCAGGAATTCCGCATTAGAAAAATTTTTTTTTAATATATTGTACTTTTGTATTTAGGTACATTGCGACAAAAGCAATTAAAAGTAAATATGCCTACGTTGTACATATTATTTACGTTTCAAATTTGTATAATTATATTTTTCTAAAACGCATTTTCAAGTAGGAAATATAATTTTAATAATAATGCAAAATGCATACGAAATGAATAAAAAAAAAATATTTAATAAAATACGCAATAAATTGAAAGAAAAATATTTATACATTAAATTCTATTGATATTTGCCGATACTGATGAAATTTTTCTCACTTACTACTAATTACTAATTATTTATCAATTAAAACTAAATTGAATTGGAAATTTTACATTATTATTAATATTATTATTATTGTGAATTTGAATAATAATCAGCTAAATACTTTTTCTTTGAATTGAAAGTTGCACATTGCTTTGGAAATTCATAGTTTTCCGTAAGCGACAACATAGGGGCATGTGAGCTAAACTAAAAAAAAAAAACAACAATGTTATCTCAATTTAAGGGTAATAAATCATTAAATAAATTACAAATCGATTAGAATCACAATCAATTATATTTCTAATCGAATACACCCAATAAATGAGTTGCTATCGAAATAATAAAATATTTTAATGTTCTCATATTTTACAAGATTTAGGTCTAATTGAGTTTATTAGTACAGACTAATCATTATTTAGTAAGAATACAAATTTGAAAAATAAATCCGAGCTATTCTTATCAAGCTTATGGCATTTACATGCTGAATGTATTCAAAATTCACTCAAAAGAGTGAATTACCTTCAATTGGCCATGTTCGATGAAAGTAGAGACTAATATCATATTTGTACATCTAAGTGACATTGAACTCGAAATAAATTGTCTAAAATAGCTTTTAGTTGTTTGTCATTGTCAGAATCTAATCAGAGATTTTTTTGAAATATTTTCGTCATTCTCAAAAGTTTAGTTGGGATAATTACTTTAATGATTTTTAATAATTTTAGCATATATTTAGATAGTGAACATTTTTTTTTTTTAATATTATTGTGCTTTTGTATTATCCCCTTTTGCATTAAAACTCTGAATACCACAATGGGGATGATTCAATGAAAAATTGAATTGAATTAAAAAATTGGATGTTGAAAGTTGAAAAAGTTGAATTGAATGGAAATAAATTAAAAATTTAATCATGTTCACTGAAATAGTCTAAACGATTACTATGACCATATTATTTTAATGTTTATATCCACCATCATAAAACGATAAATATTTTGAAACTTAAATAAACAATTTAAGAAAAAAAAATCCAATTTCAACAAAATTGAAATCACCGGTATCTATTTCTATAAACGATTTCTGCGGAATTATGAAAAATATCGATACTCGATACACGATATTGAGTAATCTCGTAAATCTCTTCTCTTTGCTTTTTCTCTCGCGCATAATGCAAGCCGATTAACGGTAATTCGATATATTTAAAATAATAATAAGGCATTAAATCTTCAATTTACAAAATATTATCGTTGATACTTTTGGATTTTTGTTGTTTTATTTGATTTTGTATTTGATTCCATTTTTTTGGGTTTTGTTTCTTTTTTGCTCATTTTATTTACATTAACAATATGATTAATATTATTAGGCACAAGACAAGATGGCGGCATTGAAAACAACAACAATCAACATTTGCATATAATTAGATGGTAGAAAGAGAAGAAAATGCGATTATTTCGATCGTAGGTGCGTACAAGTATACGCATCTATATTTATATGGTGGCATACGTGCAGGTTATTTGAATGTGAATATTTTTTTTTTTTTTCAAATTCAAGTGACTCTGATTACTATACGTACCCATAGGTAATTTGCAGAAATATGTATAATCACAACTCAAAAATATGTAAAATTGAAAAGGCCTGAGAGCACAGTGAAGCACACTTTCGCGATGTTGAAACAAACCAGTCTCAAACGAAAGCATTTGACGCCCTAATCCCTTTTTGCTCCACTACGTCACCATTTTTTTTTACAAGGGTTGAAAATTTAAGCATTTATTACATCGTGTGAAAGGCAAAATATCATTCGACCAAATTTGAAAGAATTTTGTAAATTTTTACAACACCTCAGAAATACTATGCAGAAATATGTATAATCACAACTCAAAAATATGTAAAATTGAAAAGGCCTGAGAGCACAGTGAAGCACACTTTCGCGGGGTTGACCCAAACCAGTCTCAGACGATAGCATTAGACGGCAGTAATAAATGCTATAATCCCTTTCTGCTCCACTACGTCACAATTTGAACATTTGGGAAGAGGTCAAGGGATAAAGGTCACCAAAGACAATTAACTTGAACGAGTTATAAGTAACAAGTTTATTTTTCTTTTTTTTATATTGCAAGCTGTTTTTCCAACATTCAGCAATACTTAATCACTTAAAGTAAAAATCAACATAAGAATCTTAATCACGTATGGACTGGACCACCCAGTGGTGCAGCCATTTATTATTCTTCACCCATTAGCAAACGAGATTTGTTGTTGATTTTCTCTTTAGCAGCGTAAATTTAATGGAACTAGAATTGAGACCCGATATTAGTAGGTTAGGGTTGATTGTGTGATTTGGCATGCTTTTTAATTATTTCAACAACCGTTGAGACTTTGAAGTCACGATGGATTTGGTTGTTTGTGACATAATACGGGGCGTTTGCAACCATACGTAGGATTTTAGATTGAAATCTTTGATGAATTTCGACAGTGGAGGTTGCCGCAGTACTCCACAGCTGTATGCCATATGTCCATACACGGTTTTAGGACAGCTGAGTAGAGTAAGAGTATACTCTGGAGTGAAACTTGGGAGTTTCGATTTAGTAACCAGTGTAAATTTCTAAGTTTGATGCCTCTAGCGCCTTACGTTTGATGAAGATATATGTTCTCCATATTAGTTTGCTATCGATGTACATGCCTAGTGCATTTAGTTTCGTTACATTGCGGAATATTTACATCAGTGAGTTTTACGGTTTTACAGCAGGTGCTACGTTTAAGGGTGAATGTAACCTGGACAGACTTGGTTTCATTTGCCTTGATTCGCCAATATTTCAACCATTGAGTAATCTAGTTATAACCCTTTTTTGGAGCTTAGCCGTGAAGCTAGTTGTGGAAGATTAGCCATTGCGAGGACAGCAGTCGCGTCTACAAAAGTGCCAACGATGGATTCTTTAGCGGCTGGTAAATCGTATGTGTGAAGCAGGTATAGAATGGGACCCATGACGCTGCCTTGTAGTACACCGGCTGAACTTTTGTAGAGTTCAGACTGTTCTGCACCTTGTTTGACGAAAAAGTATCGACTTTCGAGATAGTAACAAGTAAAAAAGATTTTAAGTACTTTATTTTTAAGGGACTTTTCGAAAAAAAACCCAAAATTAGCCATCAGGATGGCAACAAGGGGGGCTAAAATTTTAAAGAGAAAATACCATGGATTATTTTCTTAATATAGGTCAGCGAAGATAAGAACTATTGTAAATGGAATTTTACATATGATTTTTCTGCTTTTGACCAAAAAATACTACTTATTTGTTGCATCCGTATCACTTTATATTGGCTGCTGTCTTAAAATCGTCAACATAATCAAGCCTAATTTTTTTGCATAAGTACATCTAGCTCTCTTTCGCACTCTTTCATTTCTACAATACTATTTACCATACTTCATATTTTATGCACGCGTCTGTCACGTCCGTAACACAGGTAATGATCATATGTACCACATAGCTCATAGATATAAGCTCTATCTATGTATAAGTACAATAATCGTACAAGTACATATACATATAATTTTTATAATAAAATCTTCTAAAATGTACGTGAGCATATTTTATTTAAATTTTTTTTTATATGAACAGGAAGAAAAGCATGGTGAACGAAATGAATGAAGATAATATATAAAATATGTAAATAACATATCTACATACATTTGCATCTTTTATATGTAAATGTTATTGTTGTTGCATTTACATATTTAAGATTTGACATACTTACATTTGGATATTATGTACACTCAAATCACGATTACACATGTATGTACTCACACAAGTACTCACATATTCTACATTACATATTGTCCTTGTCATTGTTGTATAATTTATAAAATCTATTTAAATTTGATTCGTTTTTCTGTGTAAATTTAAATTTTCATATTTATTTCCCATATATATATTTTTAAATATGCTCAAAATGAATTTAAGGAAGTCTCGCAATCGCAATGTTCACATGGTTAGTAATAAAAAAGTGTCATAAAAATTTTCTAAATGACATATGTAGACCGACAAAATTTGGTCGAAGTAAAGTCGCAAGAGCTCTGTTAATCTATTGTCAGTATGTCCAACAGGGTAATCGTTGTTCGTAGAATAGGCAATATGTCCATGGGAGAGGATATACACACATACATATGTTCAGGCAGACGTGATGCAGATTACCACATTCACATAATACACACACACATATGCAATGCAATCCACAATTCACTATCAATTACGTACATATAAGACTGTTGCACGAGGATGACTTTTCACATTGATTCGCTTCATCTGTATATATACCACCATACTCGGCAGGATTCAGAGACTAGCAAGCGTTTGGATAACAGGAGCAATGCGTACATGTCCAACAGCATCATTGGAAGTTCTCTTGGAACTTACAACTCTTCACATTCACATCCAGTCTCAAGGAAAGAGGGCTATCGTGAAAATGGCTGCTGTTGTATAGCGGACCAGGCAGATGAATGGACCGCAAGAAATATGATGTTCTAATAAAACAACATCCCGAAGTCGGAATGCCGAGGGACTCAATGCATATGGAATTCAGCTTTACTAAGCGATTCAAAAAAGAGAGCTCAGTAATAAAAAAAATGGAAAGGTATATCTAAAACATACGGGATAAACCGGAACATGATAACATGGTTTACGGACGGCTCCTTCACTAATGAAGGGGCCGGAGCAGGAGTGATAAGCCCAAGCATAAAATACTCGGAGCATTTAGGTAATAATACTATTGTCTTTCAAGCGGAAATATAAGCGACTGACAGGTGTGCCCACTTCAACATCATGCGCCAATACGGGAGTAGAAGGATTGCAATCCTGACAGACAGTCAGGCTGCTATCAAGACACTGAACTCTAACCAGGTGAAATCAAAACTGGTGTGGGAATGTGTTGACAAGCTGAATAAATATGGTGAAAATAACCAATTATGGATCCTTTGGGTTCCAGAAACATATTGGAGTTAGAGGCAACGAGCTGAAGGATAGGCTTGCCAGGAAGGGAGCAGCAACACCCTTTGTTTGGCCCAGAACCCTTCTGCGATCTGGGCAAAGGAGCTTTATCCATGCTCATTAAAAGGAGTGAAGAATCAGGAAGACCATCTTACTGTGAAAACCTACCAGGGTTGTCCCAATCCAAGACACTTTTAGGGACCTATAATCTAAAACGACTTGAGGCATGTATCAGTTTAAATAAGAATAATATATAGAATCATCACGGGATGATTGACAGAACACTACAGGCTGAATTATCACCTAACGAAACTGGGAATCTTCTCGGATGAAACCTGCTGGGAGGAGAATGAAACCGCAAAACATGTGTTGGAAATGTGCTCAGCACTTATGCACTCAAGAAAGAAAAACTTCGGAGAATTTATAATACCGGAAAATCTGCTGAAGTCGATTAGGATAGGATCTATACTAAACTTCCTTATGCTGATGCTGGACTTAGAGAAATACTGTAGTCAATGATGGGATGCACAATAGACTTAGGGTCACAGTGCAATACAACCCTCTAGTAATATGTATATATGGAACCGAATAGCGAATACTGAAAACCGAATACCGAATATCGAATACCGAAAACCGAATACCGAATAATCAAAGACAAAAATTTATTATTTTTGATTATCAGTAGATGGGTAGTGAATATAGCTGGGCAACTTGTTGTACCAAAGTCAACCCATTGAAAAGAATACGAATAGTTGTGTTCGAATTACCAATACACAATGGTATTTGATCGAAACGAATATTCGATATACTTATTTATTCATTTTTTAATACTTTAAGGTGTTCTCTATAAAACTGTCTTATTACACATAATGCTTGTTTGGCATTTTTAAGTTAGTTTATATTATATTCCAATTTCTATGCATTTGAATAGAGTCGAAAGTGTCAGCAGTTGAGTTATCATATCAAGTATATTCGTGCAGCATTGTAATATATATGTGTATGTATAATATTTGAAATTTTCAACATTTTCCCGGTCACCAAAAACGGAAATTCTAACATTTGCACTACATTGCTGTGAGGCTGTTAATGTTACTGATGTCACAACATACATTTATACGAGCATTTACCTACCGTAAGTGTATCAACTATATAGTACATGAACATATTCGTACGGTATTAGTCGATTTCCAGCAATGCCATTATTTGTGGTTATAGCGTGCGTACATGAACGCATTAAAAATTATATATCCGTAAAATTGGCATGTTATAGAGCTACATAAATGGACATATACATGCATACATGGCATACAAATGCGGTATGCATTTCGAAGATAGTGTGTGATTAAAGTGAAAAGAATAAAAAAATCGAAATTTAATAATTTATTGCACAATATTACTGTATACTTGCTCTCTCTTGATAACTGTAGAATGGACTAATATTTCAAATTCAAATATAATTTTAAAGCATTTTTTTTATAGTTGTGAATACTTTTTTTTTTTTTTAAACTTGAAATTTAAGAGCTTTTAAATTGAATGTGTTTGTTTATGTTATGTTGTTGTTGTTTTATATTGTGCAAATTTCTTAAATGTGGCATCTCTTAATGTGTGAAACACTTCTCACAACTCACAAAGCAAAAAACTATCAAAATTTATTTTTCTTTGATTTCAATAATAATCGACTATTAGAAAATACCACAAAGAATATATTTACAATGAAAAATTAATAAAAAAAAAAAATTATATTCATTCCAATTCTGTTTATAGAAAATGAAAAGAAAATGAAGGAAACAACACAACACTGACTTAAAGAAAAATTTAGTTGTCAACAAAAATATACAAACAATAACAGAGAGTGAGGGAGAGCAGCAACAACAACAACAAGATTACGTAAAATTTCAAATCCGATTTAATTTCCCATAGGAATAGCACACAAAAATGGAGGAGATATTTTTTTTACAAATACACATATATAAAGTTGAAATAAAATAAAATGAAATGAAAGAAAATGAAATAAAATATTGCAGCGAATTGTTTCCACAAGTCCACAACAACAACAACAACAACAACAAGTGAAAATTATAAAAAATAAAAATATTTGAAAATACTAAAAACATATTTTAAACAAGTACATACAAGTATGCCCTAGTAATCAACAGGCAAGAGTAAATATTGCAAATAAATAAAATTAAAAAAATAAAAATAGCAAAATGAAAAATAAATGTGTACAATTTTAATGAAACACAGCATGGTAAACTCCCTAAAGTGCACTTAAAAGTGACAACATAACCAATGTTGCGCTGCTCATGTTGATTTTTACTGTTGCATTTCTCTTACGCTCTCTCTCTCTCTCACTCTCAAATTCAGGTTTGATTCATTGTGACAACATTTGACATTTTACATTTTATTTCAAATACAACAATCTTCATGGCATACCATGTTGCACAACATTACAAATACAAATACACTAACTTTTTTTTTTTTTGTGGATTGAAATAACAATTGTATGTATGTGTTCGTATACATATTACTAGCAACATCACCTGATGGCATCTAATTAATGTTGCGTTAAATTAAAAGCGCACGCAACTTTGGCAGTTAATCATTGGACGTGTTCGCTGATGTCGCATTCGGTGACTAACTGACTGGCTGATTCGTTGAAAAAGTTCTAACACAATTATTTTTGTTTTTGTTTTTTTTTATTGCAAAATTTTATTTTTCGACAATTCTGCATCTGAACGCATATATAACTGCTGTGAATGTGTATAATGGAAATGACAGCGTTGTACAGGGTGGCGATGGCTGTTCAACAAACAGCAATGCCAACTAACCGAATTTAATTGAAAAATATTTTTGACTACATGAAAGTTTTTAATGAAATAAATTTTGATATTTTCAATTGTAATGCAAATGTAAGAGTAGTAGTAGTAGTAGTAGTAGTAGTGCCATTGAATTGATTATAGTACCAGAAGGCTAAGAGTATCATAAGAGAGTGTACTAGTGTATTTGCTAAATTAGTGAAATACACTTGAAACTTTTTACTTTACATACAGACATCATGCAGTGCAGATCGAAAGAAAACCATTGGGGGGTAAATAGCACAAAATAAAAGTACTCACTGACTACAACTATTTATTTGTTAAAATATGTAGGTCGCTATTGCTAGAAATAAGTTTGTAGAAAGACTACTTGAAAGTCTTTATTCATAACTTAAATGGGCACTTGTAATTAGTTTAATGCCTTTTACCTTTCTTTTTATTGTACTCGTATATAATTACTAATACAATGATTCAACTGACTTTTAATGAACAAGCAAATGAGCAAGGAGCAATTTGTTAACAAGTCCACGCTTCAATTACTTGTATGTCGGTGCCAAGAGAAAAAACTTCAAGAAATGCAATGAACAAGTACTTACATTTTCAAAACTCTTAACTTAATATATATACAGGGTGTAGTAAAAAGTAATCCATTATTTTTCCAATAGATGGCTTTAGTAATCTATATCTCGCGTTGAATAAGTGCGATCGGGTTAAGCTAGATGGCGTTAGAAAGATAGGATTTCGTACTAAATAAACTTTTCAGGCAGTTTTGTGATTACTTGACTTAGTATTGATTGAGCACACGTCAAAAATGCACACCAGTAAAGAGAAAATACACCATATTTTATAGTTTTTCTTCGATAAAGGCGAAAATGCAAACCAGACGGCTGAAAATGTGAATAGTGTTTATGGTCCTGATACTGTATCATAGTCAATCACGTGCAATTTTGTTTTCGTTGATTCCGTTCCGGTAATTTTGATGTCAAAGATGTATCACGCTCTGGAAGGCCAATTGTCGAAAATATCGATAAAATAATGGAAATCGTCGAGTCTGATCGTCACGTAAGCACTGTCCGTCTATTGGCCAAGAGCTAAACATTGCACAAATAACCGTTTGGAACCATTTAAAAAAGGTTGAATACAAAAGGAAGCTCGATGTATGGCTGCCACACGAGTTAACGCAAAAAAACCTCATGGTCGAATCGCGGTGAGCCGGCGCAAACGGTGACCAAGCCAGGAAATACGGTCAGGAAGGTTTTGTTATGTGTTTGGTGGGATTGGCAGGGAATCATCTGAATCTATGAGCTGCTCCCCTACGGCCAAACTGTTAATTCGGACCTGTACTGTCAACAATTGACCACCGTCTGAAGGAAGTAATCGCCTAGAAGCCGCCAGCTTTGACCAATAGAAGAGGAATTGTGTTCCATCAGGACAACGCCAGGCCACTCACATAGATAGTGATTCGCCAGAAACTCCGGGAGCTTGGTTGGGAGGTTCTTATGCATTCACCTGGCACCAAGTGATTATTACCTGTTCCTGTCTATGGCAAATGATATTGCTGGTGAATAATTCGCCTCAAGAGAAGCTTGTGAAAATCGACTGTCCCAGTTTTTTGCCAATAGCGACGAGGGTTTCTATGAGTTTGGTATTATGAAATTACCTTCAAAATGGCAACAAGTTATCGAACAAAACGGTGCATATTTGATCTAAATCGGATCATTCTAACTATGCTAAATAAAACCTTCAATTTAATGTAAAAATAATGGATTTCTTTTTACTATATCTTATATATAACAATGAAAAAATCTGACAAGTCCGGTTGTTAAGAAATTACTACGGTCGAAATGATATGAAAAAGTTAAAAAGTGTGTAGATTATGGGTATATATCCTCCCCTCAAATGCTTAACAGGTTCAAAGTTCGGTCTTAGCAATTCGTTGGGATGGCAGCTAATTTCATAATCACATTTGCCAACATACAAAGGATATGTGTAATAAGATGGGGAGCAATATAAATGATTATATTACCACAAAATATACTTGTAAGTATATCGCAAACAATATAAGCTTAACTACTTTTTAATTGAATTGCAATTAAAAGAGTATGAGCAAATGAGTTTGTGTGTGTGTGTGCATGAGAAGCCAAAGGATTATATATATATATATGTACATATACCTAATATGTGTGTTTAGATAAAAAGTATTTATATACAATGTAAATATAATACGTATATCTGAAATGTAACGTATATAATGAAAACTAAAGCCTAAAAATTGTTCGTCATCCAATGAGAGAGCCAAACGCCATAAAGAAGAAAAGCTCATCGAAATATGTTGAACTCATAGAAGTGACACCATAAAATAATACATATTTAAAATGACGAAATTTTTAATTAATGTGTATTTAAGTTGCAAATCCTACAAGCATAAAATACATATAACATCGAAATAGCGTGCTACTTATGTACTTTGCCATTTCTTTGGGGTTTCCAAATTTTTTTTTTTTTTTGACTTTCGTATATATAACATCATGCCACTTTAACAAACAATTTTATTAACTTTTTTAATTAAAATTTATACAGTGGCGTAAGTTTCACGTTCGTGGTCGATTGTGCTTGAGTAAAAAGATGGATGATGTTATTTTGATAGAGATTACAAGTAAAATCTAAAACGCTTGGGAATTTATTTTTTCAGACAAAAAAAATAACAACATAAATAATTCGCTAGTGATTCATTCATCTTATAAATTGTTTTTTTTTTTTTTTTTTTTTTTTTGTCAAGAAAAATGTAATGGAAAATCTTTATTATTATTCTATTCCACTAAATTCTACTGCTAGATTGAATTTACTAAAAATAAAAGTTGCGCTGAAAAACAAAAAGAATAAAACAAAAATAAAACACAACAATAAGTTTGTCGAAAAAATAGACAATAAAAATCAATCAATATTGAATGAAGAATAAAATTGAAACAAGACAAGCAAAAAATACATATGAGTGATGACGTTAAATTCGCACGCAGCATAAAGAAATTATATAGAGAAGAAGAAAAAAAAACAATATGATACAAAAACAAGTTCTTTAAGAATACAATTTCACGTAGAGATTTAAACATTTTAGTATAACATCACATCGTTAATTGAGTTATTACTGTTTGCAATACACCATTACGTTCCATGGTTTCCAGGTCACATGGGAATTACAGGAAACGAAAAGGCAGAAGAACCCGCTAGAAAGAGAGCAGCAACACCATTTGTAGGCCCGAAATCATTCGGCGGATTGGGAAAGGGCAACTTCTCCAAAAACTTTAGGGAAGCAGAAAATATACAAAGGGAACAATATCGGGACAATCTACCGGGGTTACTACAATCAAAGTCACTCTTAGGAACATATAACCTAAATAGATTTGAGGATTGTATGAAACTAAATAAGAATAACTTAACAATCATTCTGACAGGACACTGTAAGCTGAACTATCACCTGACAAAACTGGTAATTTACTCTAATGAAATTTGTAAGTTTTACAGGGCGGAGGATGAAACCTCGAAACACGTGCTGGAGGTGTGCCCCGCACTAATGCAAACCCCAAAGAAATAACTAGGTGAACATCTACTAACTGATGGGGCAATCAGACTCTGAAATATAGGCGCAATACTACATTTCATAGAGGATGTTGGACTCAAAGAAATATTTTGAACCACAATAGATCTTATAGGTCTCGGTGCTACATCCACATTAACAATAATAACATACACATATGTTTTCCAACGCTCAGTCCAAGATTGAAAAAATGAAAACAGCCGATTTCATATATAGAGCTACGCTATAACTTCGTCTCACTTGTGTTGGCGTTTCGGGGGCAATGAAAACTTGTCTCACCGACGCTATGGGAGTACTTCTTCATATCCTTCCTTCCACTTCCTATCCAAATCGAAAAGAAAGCCTGCCTCTCAGCCTCAAGGCTGCAAGGTATCTCCAAATACAAAAGTGGAGATCTAATCGGGCTCTTAAAGGTTCTAGAATACTTTGCCAATAGCTCCATTTAGTTTAACGAGAATACACTGGCCTCAAAAATATCATACTTCCGACACTTCGAAAAGGTTATAAGCGAAGGAGAAGCATGGAGAAAAGATTCAATCACCTTCAAGCAAGGCTCACAAGTCTGGTACACAGACGGGTCGAAGCTGAAAGATGGTGGAAACAGGGCGGGAATTTATGGCACAAAATTCAGACGATCAATTCCAATGGGTTTCTACCCAACAATTTTTCAAGCGGAAGTTCATGCCATTGAAATATGCGTGCGGGAATGTCTTCGAAGAAAGATGCTGGGATCTCACAATTATATATTATCAGATAGCCAAGAAGCTTTAAAAGCTCTTCAATCTTTCACAATCACCTCTAAATTAGTAGATGAATGTCTTAGCCTTCTACATAAGCTAGGAAACCTAAATACTGTAGTATTAAGATGGATACCTGGCCATGAGGAGAACGAATAATAGAGGGGAATAAACTAGCCAAAATGGGCGCTGAAAAGCCCCTGATCGACAGTGAACTCTTCTGTGACTTGGCTAGATGCTACACCAAGAAGGTTATCAGGAAATGGGAGGAAAAGATATATGCAGAAGACTGGCTCTCAATAGTGTAGGGCAGCGTCAAGCAAAACAATTCCTAATCCCACATAAAGGGATATCTAAAAAGATACTCACATTTGGTAGAGCTGACCTACGTATTCTTTGTGGTTATTTCACAGGCCACTGCAGCCTCAGATATCACTTAAAGAAGTTATATCTATCTGACACTAATGTCTGCAGATTCTGCAACTTCAACATCGAAAGCTCGGAGCACATTCTCTGTGAATGTCAAGTTCTTGGCAGGCAAAGACTAAACCTCTTTGGGTTTAGTACAGTGCCTCCATATAAATTGTGGAATAACGAACCCAACAAAGTGCTGAAATTTATTAAAAGCCTGAACATTTAGGGTTACCCCAAAAACTGCACAATAAATCAAGTCTGATCGCAGTGCATAAGGGTCTGTTAATAATAATGATAATAATAACGCTATAGCAACACCTGCAAATGTAAATATTAAATCAAAAATATAATCCAAATATATATATTCACATATACACACATACATGCATCTCATTTGCTCTCAATGCCGCATTGCATATGTATTTCTATTCCTCTCCTCTGTCGTAGTCTACGTCTACGTCTCGTACCATATGATGAAGTTGTATTGTGGGAACAGAACCACATACGAGTACATACAAATGCATATTGTCTCGCCTATGTGAGCATGAAAGCATGAAAACGTGTGAGAGAACAAAAGGGCAATATTGATGTCGCATGTGTGAAATATTTACCTAGTGTTTGCTTTCGTTTCTTTACCTTTTCTTCTACTATGACTGTGTTCTACTTTCTTCTTCTTCTTCTTCTATGTACTTCTTCATTTTTACAACAAACTGCTGTTAAATTGTGAAAATTTGCAAGTAATTTTTGCAAAAAAAAAAAAAAAATAAAAAAAAACATTGCTCTGACGGTAGGTATGTGTTTAAGGTACATAGGTACTTTTGTGTGCTCTTCTTGTGTTTGCATATTTTATATAAGCTTGCATAAAGGTATCTATGTATATGTTTATGTGTGATATGAGACACAAAATTTAAGCAGGTGTTAACAACATTGACACTCTATCTTTTTTTTTTTTTGTTTCTTTGTTCATTTTTATATATCGCTATCTCTGTCACTCTGTCACATTTTAGTCTCAATCGACAGAGAAAGAAAAACTGAAAAAGAAGAATTCTTTTAAGAATTTAATTTTTCTAAGTGTTTGTCGCCTGAAAATATGCAAGTTTTTTTTGTTTTCTTTCTTGTTGCATGAGCATTACCTATTTGACAGTAAAGAGATACGATGGTGATGGTGATGGTGATGATGATGAAAATGATGAAAGCTCCTATTGTTAATCATACTTTAAAATAGAATATGAACACACAAACTGCAAAAATTTTATTGCATTCTTTTTTATATTGTTTTTACTGTTTGACGTTGCTATTATTTCCACTTGGTATTGTTTTAATGCCATTGGCATATGTTCGTGTTAAAGGCATTAATGACATCGTCTTGGTTGTAATGTATATAAATTCAGATGATAATATCAGGTGTAGTAAAAAGAAATTCATTATTTTTGCAATAGATGGCTTACACACGAGTTAACGCAAAAAAAACCTCATGGACCGAATTTTCATCTGCGAATCGATGCTGAATCGCAACAAAATCGATCCATTTCTGAAGCGGGTGATTACTGGTGATAAAAAGTGGGTCACTAACGACAACGTCAAGCGAAAATGATCGTGGTCAAATCGCGGTGAGAAGCGCAAACCGTGGCCAAGCCAGGATTGACAGTCAGGAAGGTTTGCTAAGTGTTTGGTGGGATTGGCAGGGAATCATCTACTATGAGCTGCTCCCCTATGGCCAAACTCTTCATTCGGACCTGTACTGTCAACAATTGGACCGTCTGAAGAAAGCAATCGCCCAGAAGCGGCCAGCTTTGGCCAATAGGAGAGGAATTGTATTCCATTAGGACAACGCCAGGCCACACACATCGATAGTGACTCGCCAGATGCTCCGGGAGCTTGGTTGGGAGGTTCTTATGCATCCACCATATAGTCCGAACCTGGCACCAAGTGAGCACTACCTGTTCCTGCCTATGGCGAATGATTGCTGAAAAATTCGTCTAAAGAGAAGGTTGTGAAAATCGACTGTCCCAGTTTTTTGCCTATAGGGACCAGGGTTTCTATGAGAGTTACATTATGAAATTACCTTCAAAATGGCAACAAGATATTGAACAAAACGGTGCATATTTGACCTAAATCGGATCATTCTACAAATGCTAAATAAAAAATTCAATTTAATGCAAAAATCATGGATTTCTTTTTACTAGACCATATAAATATAAAATTTTCGAAATGATCCAAATTTCAGACTTTTTTTTTTCGTTCCGGTCAGATTAATGTACATGATGAAGATTTTCGTATTACTATACGAAATTATGCCTTTGTATTTAAGAAGTTCTATTATTTTTTTGTTATTTCTTCACTTTACATTATTAATATTCAACTAAAAATCTTTATGTTGAATGTACGTGTTGCATTTTAATTTTTTTTTTTTCGAACTACATAGAACTAATCAAAGACATATGTACATGAATTATATCCCCTCGACATCATAAGATGTTGAAATATAATGTGATTACGTACAAATAAAAATTATATAACATGGATGAGTAATGACTAAAGGCGTTATGCAGCCATTAAGATGTAGTTAAAAATCAAATTTTCTTCTATTGCTTTTTTTTTTCTCTCAAGCAACATATACATGTACATATTGCTCACTGAGATTAAAATCCCCGCCTATGCTTATTACGTACAAAGACAGTATTTTTCTGAAGACTTATGCAAGCACTTCAATACGTATATAGTCGTAGACGTATAAATAGTTGGATAAAAATCTATATATAAAACAAAATTGTAAGTAGTATAATACAGAGTTGGCTACATAATGGTACAGAGAGGGTTTCATAAGTGCTTATTTTGTATGTAAAACTTAAGATCGCTTTTATAGATTTTGCCTTTCGTGGAAGGTTTTGATGAAAGGCTTGATTAATTCAATAATCTCTTGTAATTACATCCCTCCAACTTGTAGCCGTTCTAATAGTAGACACATAAAAATTGCAATAAGAATTTTATATGCCATGCCATGCCATTCCACCATGTGCTATCATTGCAGTGCACTCATATTATGGGAACTAAATACATACAACCTACACTAACACTTACACTGTCAGCCAAAGGATATGCTATGGCAGCTATGTATAGTATTTTACCTACTAAGTAGTATGTTGAAAACGAAGATAAAATTCATGCAAGGCACGAGTGAGTTCTAAGCGAATAGTGGCAAAGAATTGAATTGAAACTTGTGATGCAGAGGCGAAGAAGGAGTAGTAGAAATCCGAATATAGTACATACACATCTATACAAAATGAAAGGGCGAATAGAGTAGCAGAAATTGTTATAGAAATGTCATAACTTGTAGGATATATGGCGATACGAGTATTGCACGTGAATTTTATGAGCAAACTGGTATAAAGGACACACACAAAGACAGATAATTCTTCTTCAAATACATAGTACATACTTGCATAATAGATATTGGTTGGTACTCTGAGTATAAATATGCACATTTATGACATAGCATGTAGAAAGGTATACTATGTTAACTATGAGTGGGCTTTTTCTAGAGACAAAGTAATATGATATTTGTGTGTGGATGTGTCGGTGTGTGTGTGTGTGTATGTTTAAGTATGATTAGAATTTTGCTTTCTTCTTCATAATATTTATTGTTCAGTAGACTGTGAATTATGAAGTTAAATTGTAAGAGAGATTTCAAACCTATCGCTTTGCTCTTTGAAGGAAAAAGCAGAAAAAGCAAAAATTCTTTTCAAGTGCAATACAATTTGACAGTTATATGATTTATTAGAGAATATGTATTGGCGATTAGAAGATAAATAACTATCGTCTTGCATAAAAAAAAATGTCACAAATGCACTTGAACTGTCTTTTTTTTTCCAAATGATGTGAAATGGTTGAAATTGTTAGGTTAAATGTAACTTTTACTGTAGTCAATAGATATCAAACAGCAGTGGTGTCAATACGAATCAAAACAATACTAAGAAAAACATTTATATCAATCAGTTTCAAGTCGGTTTGATGGTGACCAGTGTTGGCAAATAATGGTAATAGTAAAGGATATCATGGCGAAACTGTCACCATCTAGGACATGGACGAATTTTGCTATCTTGGTAGTCAATTTACGAAAAATGGATGCGCCACGTCGGATGTAGCCGAATGTATAAGTAAAACTCACACGGACTTCCATAAATTAGATAACGTATGGCGCTCGTGGTTTCTGCTCCTGAAGTCTAAATTACGCATCTTTAACACCAGCGTGAAGCCGGTATTACTATACGGCTCTGAAACTTGAATGGTCACTGAACGAATTTGCGGATATCTAGAGGCATTTAAAAATAAATGCCTCAGAATCGTTTGCAGAGTTTTCTGGCCTCACACCATCCCAAATGCAGAGTTGTTGCAACTTATCAACAGCGTCCGAATAAACACAGAAATCAAAAGGGGCAAATGGACCTGGATTGCTCACACTCTGCGTAGAGAGGATGAGAACATAGCGAAAATGGCGTTTCATTGGAATCCTCAAGGCAGCGGACAACCTTGGTCGTCCAAGCCAAACACGGTTAAGGACAATCCAAGCCGAGATCCGTTCTAGAGTCTCGAGTCCTCTAGAGGACTCGATGGAGAGCCTTCGGTTCTGCCCTATATTCCGATTAGGAGTGATATTTTGAATGCGACCCTGTTTTCATTTGTAAAACATATAAAATATGTATTGTATGTGATTTTTGTGTTGAAACTGGAAAGTCAAGGAAATAAAAATAAACAAGGATACCATTAGATTAGCTAAATTGGCAGAAAATGGGGCCCATAGATTAGAAAGTTTAGCTGAATTTTTTTTTTTTTTTTTTTGATAAAGCAAAATTTTAATTGCAAAATCAGCGACGTTAACAAACTCTTGTTTAAGAACACATTTAGGATCCATAAAAAGTATGCTAAATGCTGGTCCACAGGTTGAGACAACGCCAAAAATGTGTGATAATGAATTTTAAATTACACATTCATATTTTCTGTGCAAACTTTTTCATCCTTCTAGAAGAATTAAAGCGAAAATAATTTAAAATGGTGCACGTCATCCATTTTGGAATATTTTAAAGTAACTATGCAAGGCTCTTTTTTAGCTTTAGACTCTCTCATAAAGGATTTCCATATATCTGAACAGCATTAGATTAAAAAGCAGTTGAATCTCAACCTAAATACATTGGGTGACCTAACCGTGGAGTTTGAGATCATTCTACATCTTTTCACAAAATTTTCGGAAATCCGTTTTGAATAATAAAATGCCATATGATTACTTATTTTTGAGTATTGTCAAAATTATTTAACTTCAACGTGTTGAAATTATTGAAATCACAATTTAGCTCTACTGTATGATCAATAATAAGATCCTATGTAAAACAACGAATAAATATAAGTCGCCACAAGTGAACTACATATGTGACATAAAAGTTCAAAATAAATGAGATTTTCAAATTAATACATATTTTGTATACATTGTATGTAATATGCTTGTGGGTAAGAAAACACCCATATGTATAAAGAAGCGCAAATACCTACGCCTTATTACTATGGCATTAATCTAAATGAAAAGACGTCTATGCATATACATAGCTACGTATTTCACTGTAAAATATATTAATTAAATTTTTTTTTTTCACATTCTGAGGCGCTGAAGTGTTCCTTACTAATAAAAAAATATATATATATATTGCGTATTTATTAAAAATTGAAATTAAACAAGGTAATGTTGGTTGGTTACTTTAGGTGCTGCTCGGTAGACAAAAACCCAGACTCAATTAGTACATAGAAATGCGCCATTTTGGCACTCCACTCCTGGAACCATAGAAGTGAGGTCTATTCGAACCATCTTGATCTGTTAATAAACCTGCTAAGGTTGTCTATTTTACTTCCAGCAATTTCATTTAGGCTATCCATTACGAATTTCCCTAGAGTTCTATGTCATAGAGCGCCCAAACTTGGGCACTCACATAGATAGTGGAAAACCGTCTCATTGGATCTCTCTTGTTTGCAGTTTCGGCATCTGTCGTTGTAGGGCCATCCCATTTTCTCTGCATGGTCCCCTATGGGCCAGTGACCGGTAATAGTGGAAGAATATCTGAAGATATCTGTTCTTTTCTTTCTTACCAATTCGTCGGTTCTTGACCTATCGTATTTAGGCCAAGTTGCTTTTGCTATTTTACAGGCGCCAGTTCATGACCACCTGGTTTTTGCCTGCTTCCGAGATTGTAGGTAGAGCTCTTTTCTGATGGCGTTAAGGAGGCTTCCAACAGTTACCGACTCGGATTCGCTGTCAGTTACCCTCCTTCTTGCCAGTTCGTCCACTTTCTCGTTTCCTTTTATGCTCCTGTGACCAGGTACCCAGACGAAAGTGTTGTCCATTTTGCGTGTTAGCGTGTTGAGCTCTTCCTTACATTGCCTTATGATTACTGAGTTCGTTATCGATAATATCAATGCCAGAAGTGCCGCTTGGCTATCTGACAAAATACGATGATGTATGTATCTCACTGTTTAGTATCTTGCAGGCTTCTCTTATCCCGAGAGTTTCGGCCAGAAATATACTAGCTGTATCTCCCAGACGGTAGGACTTTGATACCTCAAGATCTTTGGAGTATACCCACGCACCAACACCGCCATCGATCTTTGAACGATCAGCGTAGATCTTGGTGACATTCTCTTCGACAGCCAGGCCCGATCTCAAGTCCAACTCTAGGATGATGTAGTCTGTTGATTTGTCCTTGGCCTTCTACAATTTTTTTATATCCAATATTTTTCGCGTTCCACAGGCCACCCTCTCTAATTCTGGTTGCCGCGTTCGTTGCAGTTAGTCGTATTTGGATTTCGATTGGAAATATGTTCACGATAATGTGCAGTGCATCAGTTGGGCACAATTTCATGACTTCTGTTATTCCTGCGCACGCTGCGTGTTGGATGCTATTCTAACGTCTGATATTATACTGTTTGCTTAATGCTGGCCACCATTCCAAGGCCTCATATGTCACGATCGGTCTTACTATGGCAGTATACATCCAGCGTGCGATTTTGGGTTTTAAACCCCAGTTTCTGCTGATGATTTTTTTACAAGTGTACTCGTTTTTCGACGTTATCTTTCCAGTTGAGTTTCGGATCTAGCACCACTCCTAGATACGTCGCTCTTTCAGATAGTAGGATTTCGACTCCGTTGAGTGAGGGGAGTCTAAAATGATGTATTTAATTCTTGGTTGTGAATACCATCAACTGTGTTTTATTTTTGTTGATTTTCAGTCCACTTCTTGTAGCCCACGTGCTAGTTTCCCTAAAGCACTTTCTCAGATTTCACTTATGGTTGATATGAACGGGCCGGTTGTCATAATCATGACGTCATCTGTGTACGTCGTAGGTCATGTAAGGTGATGTGCTTTGATAGGAGAATGATAATTAATACATTCCGAAATATCTTTTACGGAAGATTTTAATAAAGACACGCCGAACTCATAAATATTCTAAGATATTTAAATAATCAAATTACAACAAAATTAAGTTCAAAATTCGACTCGCCTCAAGTTAGGTATTCAGAATGCTCATTGAGAAAAAGAACAAAATTGTTCATCCTACAAATTATTGACTTGAATTATTAATTAATTAATTGATTAAAATTACAATTTAGTAAAAAAAAAAATATTATATATATATATATATATATATATATATATATATATATATATATATATATATATATATATATATATATATATATATATATATATATATATATTGCTGATTATGCTAAAACATTCAACTCAAATTAAGGTAAAAGTTCAATAAACGTTTTTGAGTGTGTGTCATCGCCGTTGCCAAAGAGCATTGCAATTCAGACAAAATCTTACCACATACATTGTTGCTACTGTAGCCGAAGCACAGAACAGAAAAGAAAGGTTATCACAATATAAGGCAAACGTACCTGAAAGAAAATGAAATGGAAAAAAAGACAAATATTAAACATTATTTCTATTATGAGAGAACAGTAGAGAAATACTCATACTTGTACATCGATTACGAGTGTAAACAAAAACATAAATTTGATTAATGTACAATAGAGCTACATACATATTCATCATAAAATAACAAAAGCATAATAATGTTAATGAACTATGAACTACCAATTTATATGTATAAGATTTTGCTAATTTATTTAAATCATACAAATACGCTGACAATTCGAAGAGATTCAAAAAAGGTTCGTAGACCTTTCCAATACGAGCATGTACACTTATCATCACAAAAATGTGTAAAGCATAAATTTCTTTATGAAGTTTGCTTTCTTCATTTCTATTTTTGTCTCTCCTCCCTCCTTTCCTGTTATATTGTACATGTATATAAATAGATATAATTATTTCTTAGACCATGGGTGGGCAACATTTGCTATTACAATACATGGACCACATAAATTTTACGTTTTTTTCGGGGGCCCTAGTAGTTAATTGACACCCTCATTTGATTTGTAATGTTTTAAATCTGCAAACTGGAAAAAACAACTATTAATCATAAAGCAATAAATAAAGTGAAGCAAGTATGACGTTTGTTCACTTCAACATGTTGAGCCAAATGTAAGAATAAATATACTCGTACATTGCATTATCAACGAAATTTGGAAATTCTTAAGCACACAATTTTGTATAAAATTCGTTGACAAGATATCGCGGGTCGGGTACAAATTTTTGCCGAAGGTTGCCCATCGTTGTTTTAGAAAATTTTCGATTTAAACAAATATACCAATTATTTTCTTTGATAATCACTGCCACAACCACCAACAATACTTTATTTCTCCACTTTATTTAATTTAAATAAATTACGATAATTATTATATTTATTTGTGTGTGTGAGATATACGAGGTGGTCCCAGAACTACCCGACCTGACATATAGATGGCGGCAGTAGTTTGAAGAAAATTACTTTGGTGAAAAGTGGCAACACTATAAAATATATGTTTTGAGTTTTAAGGCGCCCCTTTTGTTGTTGTTGTTGTTGTTTCATCAAGACAATACACCAGTTTACACATCCGCTATTGCGATGGCCAAAATTTTCGCCAGATTTAGCTGCTTCGGATTATTTTCTATTTCCAAATTTGAAAAAATGACTTGATGGTAGAAGATTTGCAAACAATGAAGAGAATGGAGTCTGCGGTAGATGGCTATTTTAACGAGCTAGACAGTTCTTACTATAAACAGAGTATTGAAGCTATAGACTATCGCTGGGTGGAAAGTTTATAGAGTTAAAAGGAGATTATGTTGAGAAATAAAGAAAAATTTTCCCAAAATTTGTTGTGTTTTCTTTGTTAGGTCGCATAATTCTGGGACCGCCCTTGTAAAAGTAAATTTACAAAAAAAAAAAACCGAAGACATGCAAATTCAATTTAACCTCAAACTTTTAGAGTGAACTAATTAATGCAAAAACCACAAACATTCACATCACTCATAATACGCACATGCACAATCAACACTAACACCATTGGGGATTATTGGTATACCAACTACCTACATATGTGAAAAATGTAATTTTAATGAAGAAAACTGTCGGCGCGACATGAATGATGGTTGAAGAAAATCTAAAAGACAGACAACAGACGAAACTTTACAAAACTAATTGGAAAAGCAAAACCATGTAGGTACACATACAAGTATATATATATTCAGGTATATACATATGTAGTATATATGTACACATAACACTCTTAACCTCATTAGCCACATTAGACATCTGTTGTAATAAGTATACTGCCTACTCACTCACTACCTACCTAAGAGAATAACATTTATAATTCTACTCATTGTTTTGATGAAGGTGAGAACTAGTCACATACTGGTTACATAAACAAATTTTGAGTTTAATTTGTGCAGTATGATTGCTGAAAGTCATACACAAGAGCCGCCAACTTTAATTACCTATTACATAGGTATTACAATAAATCATTTCATCGATATCCTCTTTATCGAAATTAATATACAGATATCATAGCATTTCGGCAATATAAGAGTATATAATTTATTTAATTTATTAATATCAGTTGCTTGATAATTTGTGAATGAGGTGAGCCATCCGGTTCAAATAAAATATGAGGAGAATCAAATAGTGTTTACTCATCAACTCAAAATAACTGTGAGCCCTGTCAGTTCGAGACTCGAACGTTAATACAATTTTATTTGAATTTCTCTTCTGTATATTCAGCACTGAAGTCTCAGTTTTTAATTTATTAATATCTAGCTACTTCATATGGTTGCTTGATATTTTGTGCATAAGGTGAGGTATCCGGTTCAAATTAGATATGAGAGGAGTCGAATATCTTTGTTATTCATCAACTCAAAATAACTGTGCGCCCTGTTAATTCGAGACTCGAATGTTAATAGCATTTTGTTTGAATTTCTTTTTTCTGCACATTTTGCACTCAAGTCTCAATTTTTAATTTATTAATATCTAGTTACTTCATGTGGTTACTTAATATTTTATAAGTAAGGTGAGGTATCCGGTTCAAATTAGATATGAGAAGAGTCGAATATTTTTGTTATTCATCAACTCAAAATAAGTATTCGCCATGTCAACTCGAGACTCGAATGTTAATAGCATTTTGTTTGAATTTGTTTTTTCTACACATTCTGCACTCAAGTCTCAATTTTTAATTTATTAATTACTTCATGTGGTTACTTAATATTTTGTAAGTAAGGTGAAGTATCCGGTTCAAATTAGATATGAGAAGAGTCTAATATTTTTGTTATTCATCAACTCAAAATAACTGTGAGCCCTGTTATTTCGAGACTCGAATGTTAATAGCATTTTGTTTGAATTTCTTTTTTCTGCACATTCTGCACTCAAGTCTCAATTTTTCTGTGCTAATATTAAATTATATTCATTTTTCAATCATTATTTAAAATGATAACAGTAAGAAATGGAATAAATAACAATAGTAAGTAACAAATTTCCATGTTATATACTCTTTGTCTTTTGTAATAATCTTATTCATTTAATTACAAAAAAAAAACTATTCATCCTCTGTGCATATTTATATTCCAATTAATTTAACCCCAAAGCGAAATTGTTTTAATCGAGGGACTCTAATTTGTATAAGCAGTAATTAATTACTTTAACTGTTGCAGATGGAAGTGAAGATATAATTTGTTCTGTTTTGTTGACAAAGCGATTTGTACAATTAATTGAGCATAATTTTAAATTTCCGAGATAATGATAAAAAAAAAACGCTTTAGTCAAATTAACATAAATGAAAAAATATAAAAAAATGGATTCAAATATAGAAAAGAAAAAAAAATGTTCTCCTTTTAAGTAAGTTCAAAGTATAAAGTAAATTCGATTATTTCAGCTCTTCAAGCATTCAAACAAACATGAAAATAACAGATAAATACCAATTATATGTATAATATATATAATCAAATGAAATAACATAATAACAAAAAATGCAAATGTAGGTGCATAAGACTTGACATTGCGCTTACTGTTGTCAGGCAACGTATCGCATAAATACACATACGAGTACATACAATAAAAAATTTCCCATTATATGTATGTGTATAGGTTATAATGAAATTGAAGATTAAAATACAAAAATACAAAAATAAAAAAAAAAATACAATGATAATAATATTTAATTTCCAATAAATGACAAACCATACAATTTTTGCTAAAAAGGCCTAGGTACCCATTACATACGTACATATGCACAATGCCAATGAACGACAAAGTACATACAAATACAATACCAAAACTAAAAAGAAGAGAAAATAATAATCGAAAAAAAAAACATGCAACAATTTCAATTCACTGAAATATTCAATTTCAATGCAAAACAAAAGAAGAAATAAGAATAAATAAACAAAGTCCTTAATGTGATAATGGTAGTGATGATGATGGCATTGGAAAGCCGCTAGGAAATGTAGAAATGGAGAATGCAGCGTAAGTAGTACGTAAAGTTTATTTAATTGCTTTGTAATTTTCATAGTACTACCAATAATCAAAGATTCCTTTATAAATATTGTTATAGAAAAAAATGTATCATTTTCCAAGGTTGTTGTTATGTATTTACATATTTTTTTTTGCCTTTTATGCATATTTTAGAGTACTGCATGAATATTTTTATTTACATCTTCAAAACACTTCATTGATATTAGATTAGAATGTCTCTCATTCATTCTCTCTAAGCAAATACGAATTAAAATGAATAAAATAGAAATAGAATGGAATGGAATCGAATGGAGTGAATATAAATCAGTAATCCAAAAAATCATCAGTGACTGTCACGCATAGCACCAATAATTATAACGTACAACATACGTCGTAATACTCGTAAGTACTCTCAAATACTTGTACTACTCTCAAATATTCATTTATTTGAAGAGAAAAAAACGAATATATGATAAATTTCTTGTACAAGAAATGAAATAGAGTATTTCATGTGCCTAATATTTTTACTCTCACTCATTCTCATTCTATTTAGATATGCTTTGCAAATATTCTACATGTTTTGAGAGTAAAGAGAATCATTCGTAAATCAAATACATTCCTTCAGCTCTTTAGGTAATGCATATATGTCATTTATGCGAAAGCATGAAAAAAATGAAAAATGAATGGAGTATTTCATGTACCTAATATTTTTACTCTCACTCATTCACATTCTAATTAGATATGCATTGCAAATATTGTACATGTTTTGCGAGTAAAGAGAATCATTCGTAAATCAAATACATTTGTTCTTCTGATCTTTAATGCATATATGTCATTTATGTTATCTTACAGCGAAAATGGAAAGTGAATGGTGTATTTTATGTGCCTAATATTTTACTCTTACTCAGTCTCATTCTATTTAAATATGCTTTGCAAATATTGTAGATGTTTTGAGATGTTTAATCATTCAAAAATCAGCTCTTTAATGCATATATGTCATTTATGTTATCTTACACTGAAAATTAACATTTTTGATTAATATGTACATTAACATTTACATTAACATTTTACATGACATTAACCATTAACATTCGTGGCATAATAACATTTTCATGTTCAATTTTTTTTCAGTTTCTAATAGAATTGAATCCAGAGTAAAGAAAAAAATGCTCAAAAAATGGTGTTCATATTTCTTTTGAATTTCTTGAACATATGAAAATATATATTTTTGAAAGAAATATGAAATTAATTTCAAGATAAATACCTATAAGGCATCAAACACAATCGTAGCTGCATGCCAGAGCTGTCATGTGACTTCTCTTCAATGAATATTTTCAAAATTAACAGACATCTGAGTAAAGAATGTGAGAGTATTTACTTTCCCTTTCCATTTCAGTGTCAAAAATTAAACAAATTACTATTCAAACGATCAAATTTGAATATTATTTGGCCTTTTCACACAGACAACATAGTAATATTCGTTAAATGTCTTTATCATTCTTTCGAAAAACCTTACTATGGTACTATTGCTAAAAATTAGATACTCACAAAAAATATTCATACGCCACTGTTGATTATTTAGAAGCTCCAAAGAGTTTATAAATCTGCTGAGAAAAATATAGTACCTCAATTTCTTGTTTTGTCAAAGTTTTCATTCACATTTCAAGCGAAATTGAGAAATGAGTTTATTTACAAAATAATATTATGATAAAATTAAAAAGCAAAAAGTTTCTATCTCAACATTTTACACTTTACCAATAGCAGTTTTTTGTTAATATAAAATTCAACATTTCCAAAAAAAAACTACATATTTTCATCCAAGTAAAACTTCAAATGAAAATTTATTCTACTGGCAGTAATAAGAGAAAATTAGCGAAAGTAGCAGTCAGTAGTCAGCAACAGCAGCAGCGATAGCAAATGAAGGCAGAAAATAAACAAATTGAATAAAATAAAATGAAAATCACAAAATATATATATAAAAATAAAAAAATTAAAAAAAAAAACTTCCAAGAAAACTGTCAGCCTATGAAAATGCAAAAATAGAATAGCAATAAGATACACTTACATACACACACACACACACATATACCTTTGTCGCAATCGAAGGATAACGAATTTAAGTGGAATAATGGACAAACAGGACGGAAAAAATAAGCCAAAAGGAGGAAATTCAATTGAATAAGTACAATAAAGGGGAAGGACAAAAATAAAATGGCAAACATATAGAAGAGGAAATGTTATAAAAGAGAGAAAGGAAGAATAAAACGCAATTTATGAAATATAGTTGGTTACGTATTTTCTATGTTTTGGTAACCAATGTAAGGACATATATTCTACGGTGGGCTGTCACAAAGTGGTAACACTACAACGATGGATGCTTACAAAATGAGACATTGCAGGCCGTTGTCACCGTCATCGTCATCGTCGTCGTTGTCGTCATTGTGACGATACAGCACTCAGAGTAATAAATTAAATTGTCCGTTAGTTTAAACAGTGCAAAACAACAACAACAACAAAACAATATATATATTGGACAACACTTGCTGCTGCTGCTGCTGTTGCCTCTTTAGTAACATATCGTGATGTCAGAATTTTGAACCACAGCGCTTGAAAGTATGAAAGAACAGAAGAACTAAAAAAATGAAAACTATACAAAATGTAAATGGAGCGCAAAAAAAAAGGATATTAGTGCGGATATATTAAAATTGTATACATTGACAATAGTCACAACTTATCGTCAACTGTCAACTGGTAATTGTAAAGCAGAACTGCAGCACTGAAAGGGGTCTGGGAGGGAAAAAAATTTTAAATATTTTGTACTCTATCAATTTTATCACATTTTATCATCACTTGCCTCTTTTGTGACATTTGCTGTTTGCATGGAATTGAGGGGAGGGGGTGGGCGAAAGTCAGAGTATGATAAAAAGGGCTTTCTTTCAATTATGCTTTTGTATTTTTATGTATTACAATACTTGGATATAAATATGAAATGGAAATGTAGCAGCAAACAGCGAAGATCTAGTAGCTCTCATAAATTGTAGTGTGCCTTTTTCGTGAAGTGATTTACAACTTCCTATCTGACTCATACTGATGTCCTGCTGTCACTATGTTATGCTTTATTATTATGAAAATTTATACAAAAGAAGAGAATATTTTGTGTAAAAAAAAAAATGAAATAACTCTTTTTTCATATTTTTATTTCTACAAATATTGCTATCACAAATCAACAACAATAATAAAAAATTCATACTTGTTTATCACCTTGTTGGGGTTTTTTTTACGAATTTATTTAATTCATCTGCACTCTGTCAAGAGAATAATAGCTGACAAATAAATTGTTTCTTTTGAAGGGTTCATTTAGTGACAAATGTGCTAAAAAAAAAAAAAAGAGCCAATCAGATACGCTTTAGAAGTACTCAAAACAATTAAATTCGTTAGCAACACAGATCTGATCTAACATTTTATGAGTAACACTCGTATAATGTAGATCCAGTTGATTGATGGTAAAGTCCGGTAATAGACTTCCTTGTACAGCCTTCATTTCAAACGAAAGTACAGGGTGATTTTTTGACAACTTTCTTTTTGGCAGCACTGTTTTTGACAGCTCAGCTGTTTTCGTGTAACATGTTACTGTCAAACATGTTCAGTTTGGTTTAAAATTTAACCATGAATCAACGAACGGACGAACAAATGAACAACGCTTGCAGATTATTGAATTTTATTATCAAAATTCATGCTCAGTTCGTTCATTCAATCATTTTATCGTCAGCTAGGGCGACCTTCTGAGGCGGCTATTCAAAATCTTGTGACTAAATTTCGCACCAAAATTACATTATTGGACATTAAACCACCAACACGCACACGTAGAGTGCGGACAGAGAAAAATATCGCCTGGCTGTATCTGCCAGTGTTGTTGATGTCCGTGAATTATCGATTCGGCGCCGTTCGCAGCAATTGGGCCTCTGTTACTTCATTACATGGAAAATTTTGTAGAAGGATTTGGGTGTAAAACTTTTTAAACTATACTACCTACCACATCGGCTAACTTTTAATGAATGGGCGCTGACAAAGTTGAATGAAGATCCAATTTTTTATCGGAAAATTGTGTTCAACGACGAAGCTCATTTCTGGATTAAATGGATACCTGAACAATCAAAATTGCCGTGTTTGGTATGAAGAGCAGCCAGAAACATTGCAAGAACTGCCAATGCATCCCGAAAAGTGCACTGTTTGGTGTGGATTATGGGTCGGTGGCACCATAAGACGACAAAGACGACAATGGCAGGAACGTTACTGTGAATGGCGAGCGCTACCGTGCGATTATTACAAATTTTTTTTTTGCCCAAAATGGAAGAGCTGGACTTGGCTGACATGCGGTTTCAACAAGACGCTGCCACATACCACACAGCATGCGAAACAATGGCTTAATTGAAAGGCGAGTTCGATGAACCGTTTTTTTTTACGTTTGGGGCCGATCAATTGGCCGCCTAGATCGTGCGATTTAACGACTTTAGACTATTTTTTGTGGAGCTATGTTAAGGCTCATGTCTATAGAGACAACACCGCAACGGTTAACGCACTAGAAGCCAATATTGAAGAATTTAATCGTGAGATACCGGCCGATATGTTGGAGAGAGTATGCCACGACTTGGACCCAGTGTATGAACCATTTGAGGCGCAGCTGCGGTCAACATTTACATGAAATCATCTTGAAACATTGAATTCTATAGATCGTTCTATCGACTCAAATAAAGATTTCATAGATTTCTCTAAATTTTATGTGTTTTTTTTTTTAATCAAATCCGAAGTTTTTTAAAAAATCACACTGTAGATGAAAATGTGAGATAAATTGATTTTCCAATGCTGTTGCAAAGCAAAACTGTAAAAAAGTTGTTCGAAATTGATAACACCAGAGTATGCGATGTTAAATATTCCATTTCAAATGGTATAGGATTTTGAGATAAGGCATTTGCAAAGTGTTAAATAGAATGAGTTTCGTACAGTTTTAAATCTTCACTTCAATCCTCAATCTTAATTTTTAATTTTGCTTTAATTTTAAAGGCTGAAGATTTTTGTCCAATACCTGCATTTGAGATTTCAGATATTAATTTTGTTGTTGTTGTTGTTGTTGTTATTAATATTGTATTAGTTGTGACATTAATCATTTGGATGTCGAACAAGAATTAATAGAATGCCATAAATTGATATTCATGACAATCTCATCATACAAATTATTTCCAAGTATTTGATTTTTTTCATTCATCTAATCCATATTATATTAATGTTAATGTCAGAAAGCGATTTTCAAGGATATCATTAACTGTCATTTCTTGTCAATTTCACATTTTGTCAAACATACATATTTGCAGCAGAGCAGAAAGAAATATAAAGAAAACATCAACTCAACTGAAAGTAAATCAGGATATTAAAGTGCCACAAATATGTATAAGCAAATGGAGGCAAATGGAAAGGAATCAGTCAAGAGTACAGAAACAAAGCCTGCAATATAGCATAACATACACACACACTGCCATATAAAGGCAAAAAAGTCCTTATAGAAGGCAATAACCTGACATTCAAGTACATTCAATTGTGCTGTGATGCATATGTACGTAGACAATGACCTTCTAATGAAAGTGAGACAGAATTGAATGGAAAACAACATTTAATATGATGATGTTCGCAAAGGCATAAATAATTGAAATTTTAATTTGCGATTACAATAATGTTGAAGCAAATTTTTCGTGTGTATAGCCCAGGCATGTGCCTGTGAAAGTTGACACTCATTTATCAAAGATTTTGCATTTGCCCATCAATGCTTCAATGTCTAGGGCTAAATGTTTGGGTATAATAAATTTTTTTTTTTTTTTATATCTAAAAAGTGCAAAAGTATGATTAATAAAAACTTACATAAAAGAATAATAATAACAACAATAATATCGTCCGTAGTAATAAAAACGAAAAGAAAAAAAAATTATCCAAAAACATCATAGAAGTAGCAAAGTAATAAAAGTATGAATGTAAAATAAGATATAATTTGTTTACAGAGTTTTAAATTAAAAAATAAACAAAACAGAAGCAACAAGGGAGATACGTATATGTACAGGGAGAGAGCATGAGAAAGGAAATGAAAGAGACACACAAAAAACAAAAAAAAAACAAAAAAAAAAGCTTAAAATAATAAACCAATTTGAAAACAATTTTCTTCAAAATGATGACACATGAATATTTTATGAGCCACATTTTTTTTTTCACCCGCCACTTCTATCTACAACGACCATCATCATCATCATCTTCAACATTATATATTTTTTTTGTATAAAATGCCTTTTTTTTGCAGTAAATTCAACAAGCTAAAAATTTTTACGTTATTTTCCCCCAATTTTTAGTATCTTCTTTTAAAATAACTAGATAATTTATGAATATGGGTATGGTTGCTGAAATTATTGTACATACGTACATAGCACATAAATACTGGCATAGACATTTCATAAATGTTATAAGGCAGTGACAATAAAATAAAATATATATTGTATAATAAAAAACAAAAAAGTAATGAAATATCGAAAATAATAAAGCAATAAAGTTAATTTCTGTAGAAGAAATTATTAATATATTTCCATTTGTACTTGATGATGATATGGACATAATTACGTATGTACTATCAGGTCAGTCCATAAGTTCGTGGCAGATAACGGAACAATTTTTATTTTCTGTGATGTATTGTGTATTCAATCCGAGTCACTGTTGTGTTCTTCACTGGGACAAGGTTTTTATGTGGTGTGTCCCAAGCCCAAAGCACAACCTCGAAATGAGAATTGTGCATTCAACAAGTGATTTTAATTGAGGATAGAAGCACGAGTTTTTAAAAAATAAAATGGAATCCTCGAAAGAGTATAATTAAGAGCATACTAATTTTGTAATTTTTGTATAAAAGTGGAAAAAATGCAACAACTGCTGCAGCAGAAATAAAAGCAGCTCATGGGGAGAATACCGTGAGTGAAAAGAACACGCAAAAGTGGTTTTTGAAATTTCGAAGTGGTGATTGTGACGTTGAGGATGCCCACGCTCTGATCGTTCTGAGGTCTTTAGCTCCGAAGCCTTGCTGGAACTCGTGGAAGCCGAGCCAAGTTTGACAGTAGATATGATGGCTGGAAGGTTAAATTCATTACACGGAACAGTTTACAGGCACCTGGTTCAATTGAGCAAGGTTCCAAAGCTGGGAAAATGAGTTTCTCATAAACTTTCTGCCGCAAACCTTCAGCAGAGAGTGAATGTGTGTTCTCAGCTGCTGCAGCGGCTTGAAAATGAGAGTTTTTTGAACCGTATTGTTACTGGGGACGAAAAACGGGTCCTTTACAATAATGCTGTTCGCAAACGCCAGTGGTTAGATAAAGATGAAACATCAGAACCAACCCCCAGAGATAGCCTCCTGTTGGTGGGATATGGCCGGTATCATTTATTTTGATCTGCTTCAGCCAATCCACAGGATCACAACTGATTACTATTGCCATCAACTATGCAAACTGAATGAAGCACTTTAAAAAAATCGTCATCTTTAGTCAATAGACGCAAAGTTTTGTTTCACCACGACAACGCAAGACCGCATACCGCAAGGCAGACCTTAGGCGAGCTGAACGACCTCCGATGGGAGCTAACGCCTCATCCACCATACTCTCCGGATATTTCACCTTGCAATTATCACCTTTTCCGCAGACTTTATTCCCATTTAAGTAATGAGGACTACACCTCAAAAGAAGCTTTAAAAAGGGATATTGGCGCGTATTTTGACTCCAAAATCAAACAATTTTTTGAGCAGGGAATTAAAAATTTGCCTAAACGTTGGGAAAATATTGTAAATAAAGCAGAAAATATATTATTGATTAATAAATTGCGAAAACTTCTTTTTTATTTATATTAAAACCACCTAAGAAAAATGCATGAACATATGGACTGAGCTGAAATTAAATGATATGCGAAAAAATACTCTTGAGTCTTTCTTTGAGTAGACTAATGTGCTATTGATTTTAACAAGATACCGTGTTTACAATACAATATATAAAACTTTTTTGAATAAAACGAAATGATGTCAGACCTATTTTTTTACAGCTTTTCATACTTTTCTTACAGTGTTCTCCATCGGAATTTGATCATACAAATAAGGGGTGTATTGTTGATAGCTGTAACAGATCGAGTTTCAGTTTTCGAAAATTCATTAAATTTCAAATTAGAAGATTTTAATCATCTAATTAATCTAATCATCTAAGATCTAATTGCAGATCCAATATATGGGTCTAATTGTGCTATTAATATTGACTCTGATTATATTGGAATATGAAGTATTATTTATAGAAAATATATACGTTCATTTACTAAATTTAAATGATTAATTTTCTCTACAAAACTAAATTGAAACCATCGCAATGAAAATACTCGCAAAAAAGGTCAATAAATATATACTGTAACTTTTTAATAACTATTACCATGATATTGTAATATTTATTTTATATTCATACAAAAAAAAAAAAATTGTTATAGTTGACAATATTTTCCATTTTACTCTATTCATATATACAATATTTAATATTGAAGCTACATACATATTTTTTAGTGGGTACTCAAAGATATAATATGATTTTTGTTTGAAAGCAATTTATGCTCGTATGTTACACGCTCACATCACATGTATAAATAAAAACTGTACTTTTTCATGATTTTCCAATGTATCAAATTGTTTTTTTTTTTTTTTTTTTTTTTGCTTTTCATTTTCATTTCAATCAACGCCATACAAGATATGCTACTAGCTACATTCTATAGATATGTATGAGTACCCTTACTGCTGACACTTATTGTCGTTGGAAGGTATCTTCCTTTCTCATCTTCTCTATTTCATTAAGTATTGCCAGGCAATTTTATTATGGCCACGCTTACGCTACGTATGTACTAGTAACGCTGCTGCTGCTTCTGTTACTCTATTTGGCTAAAATTCCAATTGAATAAATATGAATGAGTATTTCTCGCTTTAGCGCGCACATTTTATCACTGTTCTTCGTTGTTTTTGTGTGGCTTGTTTGACTTTTTTGCATTTTGTTTTAGCCCAAAATGTATCTTCTTTATTTATATGATATCGAAATTGTTTTTACAGAATGTTTTTTGTTTTTTGTTTTGATATTTTTTCATTCCAAAATATTATCAAACTTTTGCCATTTTCACTGTTTATTGAAATGTGAAAGAGTAAGAGTGGGGGTGTTGTATCGTTTTTTTTTTATGATTGCTTTTATTTTTTTCGTCAAAAATTCGTTGTTCTTGTTTTTGTTGGTGTTGTTGTTGTTGTTTGTCGTTTGTCAGTTAACTGATATTGAATATTGGTATTGGCTGATGGCATCAGAAAATTAAAAATTGTTTCATTTTCTGACGTTATGGTCTCCATGTACCCAATGTGTCTATGTGCGAGTATAAATGAAAATAAATACCCAGTAGTAAATTTGTCAATACCTTGCATAACAAAAGATATTATAGAACAGCTTTGAAGCAAGTGAACTCTCAGCATCTCAGTATCGCTGTATGCATTCACTGCTTCCAATAGTCCTTCTCGAGAAGCGAGCAGGTAATGTTTTAAACAATTGCACTGAAATGAGCTACACAAACATAAAAAACTCATAATTTTCAATTGATTTGATTTTAGTACACATCTAGATAGCAATTGAGTCAATTAACTGTTAGAGTGATGGTATGACCGTTGGCTTTGGAATCGGCAGATCGTGAGTTCAAATCCAGTGGGGGGTAGCGTTTTTATATATGACAAGAAATTCAAAAAATTTCAACAATTTTGAGAGATTTTTTTTTTTTTTTTTTTGATTGTAGACATATATTGTAATTCTTATATCGATATCACATTTTGCATTGAATGAAAAAATTTTGGCATTACTGAAAAAAACTTTTACTGAAAGCTGTTCTAGGCAATGCATTCAAATACGGGCTACATTTCATGCAAAAAAGAATTAGAGATAAAATCTAAATGGTAAGGACTTCTGAATCTCAAAAAAGGGGTTCTGTAATCGCTCCTTCCTACTTCACTCCTTTTATTTTCTACTGGGTATGTATCGAAATAAAAACTGTATGCACGTATTTCGGTTTTTAATAAATATCTACATATATTGAATTTGAAATTATTTAAATTTCTTTTTTGTTGTTGTTTATTTTTTTGTATAAAATATCTTTGTTTTGTTTTATACTAGCATTTTTATTAGATTTTAAACAAACGAATTGTGAGATAGCACAAATTTTCAGTGAGAACACTTGAGAAATCACAAGCAGATTCATTTTCGTTAAAACAAAATGTCAGGATTTTCTAAATTCGATTCTTTCGATTAAACAATTGTTCGAGTATCTTTAAAAGATCAAAGGATCAAAGTATGCTAATTTAAGTTAGGCCTTCCGAAGGTTTATCCGCATATAGAAAAACAAATGCCACTGAGGTTCGATTCTAATCTGTGTTACCATTGAAAGGTTGAAAGTATGAAAGAACCGAAGTGCCAAAAGTCGAAAATATCTTTCAATATTATAGCTCGACACTTATAGGCGCCGAAAGGATATTTGCCAGAGTACTGTTTTGTGTGTTAAATTTTGGACAGTATTATCCGAGGCTTTGTGTAGTACTTTGAGGATAAAAAAATTACCATGTGGATTGCTGGCCTATCTATTGGTTTGGTTTTTGGTCCGCCTGAGGTATTTTATTTCCCTCTTACCCTCCACTCACTGCCGAAACTCTAATTAAGTTTAAGAATTGAGCCAGGGAGTGATGAGCATTCCCCCATCCGCGACCTGGGCCCTTGCCCGATGGAGGTTAAATCTCCACACAGTGTTAGAAGGGATTTACTTATATTAGATGGTTTCGAATGACAGAATCCTTGCGACATCACTTTTTCATGGCTTTGTCATGGAGCTCTTTTGGAATCATTTTCATGGCAAATTAAAACTGCCGCAAGAATAGTAAATTACTTGCCGAAAGCTGAGTACCGTCTGAAAGAAATATCTGTTCGATTTTAAAATTGTGCTTTAGACGGGGATTTAACCCACAACCTACCCACCAGAAGGTACGGCACTCACCCAAATTTCCTTAAACTTTTATTTTTTACAAAGATTAGACACAAAATGCTTTGCAAGTATATACGTATTAGGCATGGCAAACATACATATATATATATATATATATATATATATATATATATATATATATATATATATATATGTTTTCCATTAAAACTCTCCTTCAATTGTTGCTCCACAATGTAAAGTAGAACAGTAGAAAATCGTGTAACAGTATACGTTCTTCAATCATAGATATAGTAATAAGTACAAATAATATGCAATTTAATTCTTGAATTGCAGTTCTTTATTCCATGTATCTGCACAAATATAAAAAAAAAAACATTTTCCAATCGATTGACTTTTCCCAACTCGTTATCAAACAACGACCCAACAACATTATACACTTTTCGCATGGAAGATGGGTAAATAGACTAAAGTCTTCGCGAACTACAGATATTTAAGAAAAAGCACAAAAGAAAAAATAGATTAGAAAAAACAAAAAAAAAAACTCAAACTAAACCGATTTGAAAAGATAACAAAAGTAACAAATGAATGAATGAAGAAATGTAAAGGAGCCATAATAGAAACAAAATACAAGAGTAAATTGTCATATATTTGCGTTCCAAATGAAAGAGCGAAATATAAGCGAAAACAATCAATGGAATCTTTTTATTGGCACCAAGTACGTACTTAGAAGAAAACAAATAAGACGATAGACGGCTACAAGATACTCAGAGAAGACAATCCAGGGCGACAACGAGGTAGATGATGATGATGATGATGATGATGATGATGATGATGACGACAATGACGATGAATTCTATAATAATCCCTCCAGCAAAAGTAGCAACAGCAAATAGCAATAACAAAAAAACCAGCATTGACGATGATGATTTAATACGATAAATCGATAATCGAATAAGTTTGTTTTCTCTTTTATGTATATTTGAATTTATTTTTCCCTTTTACATACGATATGTAGTTATGTATGTATTATGATTAACATATATTTACAGTGTATGGCGCTTCAAAATGACGCTATCAATATTTTGCAGTTATAGAGATCGAAATATTGTAACATTTACTGATTTATGTCTTCGAAAATTTCGAATCGAAGGGCACTTTAGGCAATTGTTCACAAATATTTTCTTATGCAGCCATAACAACCGATGATCGATTTAGGCCGAATATATAATGCGGCGCCAGTCTTCTCTGTTCTTCGCTTGCTGACGTAAATTGGATATTCCAAGTGCCGGCAGGTTACCCAACACTTGGTCCTTCCAACGTAGGTTTGGTTTTCCTCTTCTTCTGCGTCCTCCAGCGGGTGCCGAATTAAATACCCTCTTCGGTGGAGCGTTTTCTTCCATTCGCTCGACATCATGACCCAGCCAGCGCAGCCGCTGAATTTTGATTCGCCTGACTATGTCAATGTCAGCGTACAGCTTATACAGCTCACCGTTGTACCTCATTCGATACTCGAAAACAACGCAAAAGGGTCCGAAGATCCTGCGCAGAACTTTTCTCTCGAAAACTCCAAGTATCCACTCATCCGTGGTGGAAATTGTCCAGGCTTCTGTGCCATATATTAGGACAGGAATAATGAGTGACTTGAAAAGTGTGATTTTCGATCTTCGAGTCAAGGGCTCGACTACTCAATCGCTTCTCAGCCCAAAGTAACATCTGTTAGCAAGAGTTATCCTACGCATGATCTCCAGGCTGAGGTCATTACAGTTGTTAATGCTGGTTAAAGATAGACAAAGCCCGTTACTTTTTCAAAAGCGTAGTTGTCTACAGTAACGTGCTGTCCAAGATACCGGGACTCTTTATTTATTGACACTCGACATTTCGTCTTGCCCTCGTTCACCGTAAGACCCATTCGACGTGACTCTTGTTAATTAAACAGATTTCTCACAAACTATACAGGTAGTACAAATGTTGTACGTGGGCGGTCTCAAACACAATAAATTTCGGAAAATTTATTTTTATTTCTCAACATATTCTCTTTTTAGCTCTATACAATTTTCCCAGCTATATTCTATAGCTTCGATACCCTGTTTATAGTAAGAACTGTCTAGCTCATTAAAATACCCATCTACCGCAGACTCCACCTCTTCATTGTTTGCAAATCTTCTACCATCAAGCCATTTTTTCAAATTTGGAAATAGAAAATAATCCAAAGGAGCTAAATCTGGCGAATAATCTGGTGCGTGCTGAAGCAATTCGAGCTTAGCTCATTGATTTTGGCCATCGCAATAGCGGATGTGTGAACTGATGCATTGTCTTGATGAAACAACACTTTCTTTTTCGCCAAATGCGGCTTTTTTTCTTAAATTTCATCACTTAAAGGCTGCAACAAATTAGCATAATACTCGCTGCTGAACCTGTTGGACCCATGTCTCATCCATGGTTACGAATCGACGCAAAAACTCGGCTTTATTACTATTAAAAAAATACTAAATAATGTGGCGCCTTGGAATTTAAATGTTTTATATGCTTTATAGGGCTGCAACTTTTCACCAAAGTAATTTTTTTCAAACTACTGCCGCCATCTATATGTCAGGTCGGGTAGTTCTGGGACCGCCCTCGTATGCAGTGATATAGTTTGTAAAATGTTAATATTTTTTTCTTTTCTAACCAATTTGATTTTTTTTTTTTTTTTGATTTTGCAAATAATATTAAAGAAATGTTTCAACCTGCTATTATTTGTAATACAGAATAAGAATTAGATATGTATACCACACCAACATATATGATTTTTTATTTAGTTTAAACGTGATACCTCTATTCTTGGCATTTTGTTACCTTGAAATCAAATACATGGTTTTTATGCAAGAACTTCTACTCCTTATGAAAAATTTCCCCCTAAGCAGTTGAAACATCAGCATAAGTTGATTAGATATGTGTAAAAAATATGTTTAGTTTTTCTGAAAACTCTTCGCAAAAGCAATATGATTGAGATTTGCAAAATGGGAATGCATTTAAAAATATTTTCAGACCTTTTTCCTTACTCTTTGCAAGATAAAATAGTGAAATTTTGTATTGTGCAACCATCTTTATGAAAAATCTCTATCCAAAAGTTTCGTTTAAAAATAAATTTCACAAAATATGAGCAGATCTAATATAAGTACACTGCCAGTATACATGCATGTATCACTGGCAAACTGTTCTTGGCTCATCATTTGATATCATTTGCACTTTTTACATGATATGCGATATATCTATAAAAGGAGGGAGAAAATGATAACAACAACAAAAACAAAAAAAGAACAAAAATTACGAAAAAAAAAATAAATAATAAGAAATGAAATGGAAAAAATACAACTTTCATACCATACATACATGTAACCACAAAGTGAGATGATAGTATATACATATATATTGGTAGATGGATTGAGTATATGTGCGTATAGGTATCTTCATGTATGTGTATGTAGGTATGTGTTCAATTGTAAATATGTATGTATTATCGAAACTTTCTTAAATGAGTTTTTCTTCATATTCTCTTTTTTTTCTCGTTTTTTCTCGTTGTTATTGCTTATTTAATTTGCTTTACTTTTATGATATTTTCCTTTTTCCGTTTTCTACTTTTATTTGTACGAATACGAAGTGCTCGGTTCTTTTTCTTCTTTTGTTTTTTTTGCTCCTTTCGATTTTGCTGCATTGAATTTTTGTGGTGTTGGTAATGGTTCTGTTGATGGTGGTAGGAGAGAGAGAGTTAGCATTGAACGTATATATCTTTCAGCCAAAAATTAGATAGTAACGATTTATTTTTTTTTTATTTTTTTTTTTTTGAGAATTTTGGTATATGAAGATTTAACTTTTCGTGGCATCAAACAAACACTGTATTTCTTATCATCCAACGAACAATGATCATATATGAGAATTGCTATACCTTCGACTATTTATTGCTACTAACTATGTACTATGACTGCTTCAACTAACAGCATGATTGTGTTTTGCTGCTTACCACTTGAGACTCGTAGTGCGAAAATTTCTTAATAAGATTTTCGTATCAAATACACGTATGTGTGTGTGTGTGTGTTCATATGTACGAGTGTATATACATAGTACTCATACGCATGGATTAGAAAATACTTGGGTGAATGAGTGCGTGCATTTCGTATTTGTATGGTGTTTGATGCTTTGCAAGTGTTTTTCGGTATTAAAGTATAAAACTATAAAGGTCGTTGGCGTTCAAAAGGCGTAAATCCATATAAATTGGCGCACACACATCGGCACACAAACATACAAACACACAGCCGCACACTCTAAATGATACGACTAGCATTAAAATAGTAGTAGTAAATTTAAGCGCTCCATTCTCTTGAGTATGTATGCATACATATACAGTTGTATTGTATATATATGTATATGTATATGTATGCGAATAACTTGAAATAAACTTAAAAACCAAAATCTTTTAAGCGGGGCATTATTTGAAATGTAAGTTTGTTTGTACGTATTAGTTTGCATAGAGTATCAACAGTAAAAACAACAACAACAACAATAGCAATAGTATTATGTTTGCACAAGCCACATCAGCTAACATCATGGGAATTATGATCAACTTGTATGTGTGTGTGTGTATGTGTGTACTTATTTTTGAACTGACTTTAAGTTGTTTTCTTCATCTGCTACTTGCGACCATGATGATGATGATGATGATGATGATGATGATGATGATGATAATGATGATAATGATGATACTATATAATGCTTCATAAAATTATTCACAATCGCATTCCTTTTTTTCCCTCCCCCCTCCTCTACTGTTTTCAACAAAATCCTTTTTTATCGTTTCTTGCCGTAGATATCATTATGGGTTTACTTATGTTGCGTTAGCTAGTACAATATAAAATGGTATTTTAAACCAAAAAAAAACAAAAACAAAAACATAAATATTACCAAAAATACTTATTTGAAATATTACCAAATTCGTATGTGTATGTATTGCATTTGATTCTCATTTAACCCAAATTGAAGAAGAAGAAGAAGAAGAAAAAGAAGAAGAAGCCAAAGAAAGGATTTGATCTTTGCTGCTCTTCTTATTAGAAATATTTATAGTGCTATTTCTACATATACTTATGTAGTATTAAGAATTTCATAGGCAGTGCTTAAGTGTGTTTATTACACTGACCTACATATATATGCATACACATAAAAATTTGAATTGAAATCATAAAAAATTATTTCTATAGACACACACACACACAAACACATACTTTGAGCTTATATTCTTTACATGTTCAAAGTAGATTTAGACAAATTTTCTTTGCCCAAAATTTATTCAAAAATAATCCTCTTATATTTTGATATATTTATATATTTACCCCAATATGATGCAGCTGCAAAATTGGCAAATCGAAAAATCATTCTAATCCTTGTTTTATTAAAATAATTTCTAATTTTTAAAAATATAGAGAAGTTAATATCATAAACTAACCTCTATTCTAAAGTCAAATTTTTCATTGATAAAAATTATATCCTTCAAAACAGAATAAATTTCACAAAGTAACTACTAGGGCGGTCCCAGAACTACCCGTCCTGACATATGGCGGTAGTAGTTTGAAAACAATTACTTTGGTGAAAAGTCGCAACCTTATAAAACATATATTTTAAGTTTCAAGGCGCCACGTTATTTAGTATTTTTTTGGAGCCATCGAAACTTAACGAACACAGTGAATTTATAAACATGGTAAAATTGGTCACCGTTATGTAATTCAATACTTTTATTTGAAAAGTTTCAATCCAACGAATATTAAAGCCGAACTAGATTCTACTTTGGGGGAGTCTGTTCCTTCGTTTACGATCATAAAATATTGGATGGCAGAGTCTAAACGCGGTCGTACGAGCTGCCAAGACGAACACCGTAGTGGTTGACCAATTGAGGTGGCCACGCCAGAAATGGTTAAGAAAATCCACAAAATGGTATTGGATGATCGCTGGCTGAAGGTGCGTGAGCTAGGCGAAATTACAGGCATTTCAAAAAGTGCTATACATCGTATATTGACAGAAAATTTCGAGAGGAAAAAGCTGTGTGCAAGATGGGTGCTGCGTTTACACACAATAGAACAAAAACAACGTCGTGAAGATGTTTCTATAGAGTGTTTAGCGATGTTGCACAGTAATAAAGGCAAGTTTTTGCGACGATTCATAACCATGGATGAGACATGGGCCCACCACTTCACACCTGAGACAAAGGATCCATCAAAACAGTGAACTTAAAGGGGAGAATCATGTCCAAAGAAAGCGAAGACAGTTCCATCTGCAGGGAAGATTATGGTGTCTGCTTTTTGGGATTCACGTGGGATAATTTTTATTGATTATCTTCAAAAAGGAAAAACAATCAACGAATAGTATTATGCTGATTTATTGCAGCGTTTAAGTGATGAAATTAAAGAAAAAGCCCGCAATTGGCGAAAAAGAAAGTGTTGTTTCATCAAGACAATGCACCAGTTCACACAACCGGTATTGCGATGAGCAAAATCAATGAGTTAAAGCTCAAATTGCTTCAGCACGCACCTACGCACCTTATTCGCCAGATTTAGCCAGATTTTCTATTCCCAAATTGGAAAAGATGGCTTCGTGGTAGAAGATTAGCAAACAATGACGAGGTGGAGTCTCCGGTAGATGGCTATTTTAATGAGCTGACAGTTCATACTATAAGCAGGGTATCGAAGCTATAGAATATCGCTGGGTGGAAAGTGTATAGAGGAGATTATGTTGAGGAATACAGAAAAAATTTGTTGTGCTTTCTTTGTTAGGTCGGGTAGTTCTGGTACCGTTCTCGTACTTAGGTCACTAGGAAATAATCCCGTCCAGTTCCCAATGGCAGAACACTCGATACAGAAATATCATTAATTTCTTTTGGTTGAACATATATATATTTTTTTTTTTCAAAAGGTGCTCAAAGAAGCTTAAACCTACGGCTTATGTATGTAAAATAAAAAACTAACCATAGTCAATTTAATGAAGTAACTGAGGTTGAATTGAAATTGAATAATATTAGTCAGAATCTTAATTTAATTTCCATGTTAAGGAAGAAACAGTTAAACAAAAAAAAAAAAAAAAAACAAATGCATACATTCAAAAGAAGAATTATTGGAAATACTTAAAAGAAACTAGAAGATAAAAATAAATAATTTTCCAATCGTTTTATTATTTGTTATTGTTCAGAACGTTTATATTATTTCGGCTAAAACGTACAAGTATGTACATTTCACGTTTCACACACACACAAAAAAAAGGCTAAATTGAAAACATGATAAAGATCAATGAAGCGAATAAAAAGAAGGCCAAACGATGAACGAAAATCAAAATATAAAACAAAAACAAAAAAAAGCACATAAACGTCCAAAAAGGATATCTTGATGAAATTGAATAAATATTTTACAAATAACAAAGTCAATATCATTTTAACAATTCTACAAAGAGGCATTTTGTAAATATATAAGTATTACATATTATCGTAGAATATATATATATATATATATATATATATATATATATATATATCGATATCGATTCGTTCCCATCTTAACAATTGCATACATAAGTGTACTTACTTACTTACTTACTTATGTGGCCATAACAACCGAATATCGATTTAGGCCGAAAATAACATGCTTCGCCAGCCATCTCTGTTCTTCGCTAGCTGGCGCCAGTTAGAAATTCCAAGCGCCGTCAGGTTCTCCAGTACTTGGTCTTTCCACCGGAGGTTTGGTCTTCCTCTTTTGCGTCGTCCTCCAGCGGGTTCCGAATATAACACCTTCTTAGCTGGAGCGTGTTCTTCCATTCGCTCGACATGACCTAGCCAGCGCAGCCGCTGGATTTTGATGCGCTTTACTATGTCAATATCGGCATACAGCTCGTACAGCTCATGGTTGTACCTTATTCGGTACTCGCCACCAACGCAAATAGGTCCAAAGATCTTGCGTAGGACTTTTCTCTCGAAAACTCCAAGTATTCGCTCATCCGAGGTGGAAATTGTCCAGGCTTCAGCGCCATATGTTAGGACAGGCATGATGAGAGACTTGTAGAGTGTAGTTTTCGTTCTTCGAGAGAGGGCTCGACTTCTCAATTGCTTACCCAGCCCAAAGTAACACCTGTTAGCAAGAGTTATCCTACGCATGATCTCCAAGCTGACGTCATTACTGCTGTTAATGCTGGTTCCAAGATAGACAAAGTCCCTTACTACTTCAAAAGCGTAGTTGTCAACAGTGACGTGCTGTCCAAGACGCCGGGACTCTTTGTTTGTTGACACTAGATACTTCGTCTTGCCCTCGTTCACCGTGAGACCCATCCGACGCGACTCTCTTTCCAACTCTGAGAATGCTGCACTGACTGCTCGCGTGTTCATGCCGATTATGTCAATATCGTCGGCATACGCTAACAGCATGACACTTTTGTTGAAGATAGTGCCATTATGTCGTAGATCAGCAGCTCGTATTATTTTCTCCATAATAAGATTGAAGAAGTCGCACGATAACGAATCACCTTGTCTGAAACCCCGTTCGGTATTAAACGGTGCGGAGAGGTCCTTCCCAATTTTCACTGCACAACGGGAGTTATGCAGTGTCATTCTACAAAGTCGAATGAGCTTTGCAGGAATACCGAACTCAGACATTGTTGCGTAGAGGTAATCCCTTACCGGACTGTCGAAAGCGGCTTTATAATCAACAAATAGGTGGTGTGTGTCGATCTGTTTTTCTTGGGTCTTCTCCAGGATTTGGCGCAGTGTGAAAATCTGGTCGATGGTGGATTTACCAGGTCTGAAGCCACACTGATAAGGTCCAATCAGGTTGCTGAGCATGGGCTTCAATCTTTCACACAGTACGCTCGATAGAACCTTGTACGCGATGCTCAGGAGACTTATTCCACGGTAGTTGGCGCAAATTGTGGGGTCTCCTTTTTTATGTACAGGACAGAGAACACTGAGCCTCCAATCATCAGGCATGCTTTCATCCGACCATATTCTGCTTATGAGCTGGTGCATGCGGGTGAGCAGCTCATCGCCTCCGGTCTTAAACAACTCGGCAGGCAGGCCATCAGCACCTGCAGCTTTGTTGTTCTTCAGCCTTAAAATGGCCGTTTCAACCTCGTCATAGTCGGGTGGTGGAACATCAACACCATCATCTGTAATTGGGGTTATCGGGCATTCTCCTCCACTGGCGGAATTGTTCGTAGCATCGCCATTCAGTAACGTGGAGAAGTGTTCCCTCCATAGGCTCAGTACACTCTGGACATCCGTAACCAGATTCCCATTTCCATCACGACAAGAAGAGGCTCCGGGATTTAAACCTCCACTCAGGCGCTTGATCTTTTCGAAGAATTTTCGAGTCTCATTCTTGTCGGTACACATCTCTATCTCCTCACACTCGCGTCTTTCCAACTCCCTCTTCTTGCGCCTGAAAAGACGTCTCTCTGCACTCCTTTTCTCTCTATACCGCTCCTTAACAGCTCGCGTTACGCCTGCACGCAGGGTTTTTCTGTAGGCGGCGTCTTTCTCTGCGGTAGCGTCGCGACACTCCTGATCATACCACTCATTCCTCAGAGGCCGGTAGTAACCGATTACCTCCTCGGCAGCAGTAGTCATGGAGTGGGATATATGTGTCCACCGTGCGCATGTATCATCAAGTGGGGGAGTGTTCTGCATAAGCAGATCCGATAGTCGAGTGGAAAATGCATCTGCTGTCTCTGGTGATTGCAGCTTACTGACGTCGAGCTTTCTCTGTGTGGGACTTCTCTTGTTATTTGCGACACATAGGCGTGTGCGCACCTTAGCTGCAACAAGGTAGTGATCCGAGTCGATGTTGGCACCACATAAGTGTAATAGGTACATAATAGAGCAAACGATTTGCATTTAAATCTAATTTTTAGATTCTTCTATCAATTGCTTTTTGATTTTGATCTACGTCAGTCACAGTGCCATTTTAAAAACAGGGATGCTATATAATAGAGCAATCTAAACATAGATATTTTATTTGATAAGTTTTAGGTTTGCACCATTTTCTCCAACTATAAATGACGGAATACATACATAATTTACAGTTATGTAGATATTTATTCCTTTTATTTTTCTAGCGCAACGAAACACTGTATACATAATTAATTACAAAACATAGAAATTCTATGATCGCATGGGAACAATGTTACACACAATAATGGCATGATATAAATAGTAGTATAAGAATATAAATGGTATACCATGAGTACATATAAATAAGGGAGAAGAGTAAGAGACTATTCTTGTCCGGTTACTAACTGAATAGTACACGAATAAATATGTATATTCACTTAGGAGCATATAGATATTATAACAAGCTTATCAGCTGTTTGTAAGCACATCAATGTCAGTTCGTTCTGTTTTCATGAATATTTATGGATGCTCTGGTGGAACAATCTGATAGGAATTTTGCACGTAAATGCGAATTAAGGTGAAAATGCTAACAAATATTTGTAGAAATTTTGCAATTTATTATCCTCATATGTAAATGCAATCTATGCGAACAATTGAATATTTTGATAACGGATTAAATGGAAAATTTAAGAAATGTTCATGCAGAATATTGTTAATTGAATCGATTCGTATTAGAAATGTCTAAATCTTAAAACTTGGCATATGGTAGGCGCTTTCTTTTGGATTAATATGAATATTTTGGATTCCGAAAGAAACTATAAAAGAATGCATAAAAAAGTTGCATATTTCAAGGGGATAATTGGTTTTTTTTATTTTCTATGGACTTTACATTGTTTGTATAAAGATTTTGTCTGAGAATACACCTACTGAAATTTTCCAGCGAATAATTAGCTAGAACATTTTAACCCTCTAGCGACCTTCTAAATGCCATTTTATTCAGACACTTCAAACGAGAGGTCAAAATCACCCTTTTGTGGCAGAGCTAACGGATTAAAATATTTTACAAAATTATTGCTTGTGAAATTTTACTAAATGTACCCAAACAACATATTTTGCTCTAATATGAATTTTAACCCTTTTTTGACTATTTATTCTAAAAGCAGTCAGGCAAAAAATTTGCAAATTTAATATTTTTGCTTTTATTTAATATATAATCTATCTATAACTAAAAAATATTTTAAAAATTTTTAATAATAAAAATATTTGTATAACAAGAAAGTCGTCTCTGCGTGAGTTCCCTTTGAAACATCGCTATATGGTTCTCCTTTCAATTTCAAGGTGTGCAAATATCAACTGTCGTTTTTCTTTTCAGTCTTGTGAATATTTGTGGTCGTGATATAAGATTTGAAGCTAGATGGTTGATAAATGAATTTATTATGGCCATAAAATAAAAATATTGGCCTGAGAATGCAAAAAGTTTTCCGAGGTTTTACTATATGGGTTTTTCAGGTCTTTCGTCCTGACGTGGAATCATTCCGCCCCGAAAAATATTGTGTCACAGTGTAATTTATATAAATTCTGTAAAAAAATAATCATTTGAAATTCCCAATAAATTTACGAAATTTCATTCTGAGCTTGGGTTTTCAGGAAATTTTTGACACAGCTTCTTCAAAGAGAATTAAAAAATAAATGCATAAGTAAAAAATTAAATACTTTTTGAAAGTCCTTAAATTAAAAAGTATGCCAAAGTGTAAGTCATTATTTTATTATTTTTATACCCTGCATAATGCAATATGCATGGTATATTCATTTCGGTCAGATGTTTGTGTCCACTTGAAGGAATCTCCGGAGATATAGACATGGATATATATTCGTGATCAGCGTCGATTAAATTTTCGATTTAACGATGTCCGTCCGTCCGTCCGTCCGTCCGTCCGTCTGTCTGTCACCTGGCTGGTTCGCACGATAACTTGAGTAAATATTGAGCTATTTCGATGAAATTTGGCATAAGTAATCTATGATCCAAGGGTACGGAGGGGATTGATATTGGGCATGATCGGTCAATAACCACGCCCACACCAAGCATTCAAAGCGACTAACCTCGAAATTTTCAAAATCTTTAACTTGCTATAACTCACACAATATACTACTTGGGACAACAATATTTTGCACATAGAGTTATATTATACTACTATATAACCTCACCAAAAGTGGATGAGCCACGCCTACTTTCTAGCGTAGCTCCCATACAAAGTGTCTGTACTTCTTTTAAATTGAAACTGCTGTAACTTCTACAATCTTCTGTCTAGAATAACCATAATTGACACTTAGATTAATACGGTAGTCGGAAATAATATGGCAGAAAATCAATGTGCCACGCCCACTCCTTTTTGGGTCTCCCATACAAAGTTGCGGAAATTAAAAAAAATGTTACCGGTTATAACTTGCAAACTATTCAGCGTAGAATAACGAGATTTAAGGTGTGGATTAGTATTGTACGAGCAACTAGGCTCACAGAAAATGGGTGCACCACGCCCAGTGTTTATCGTAGCCCCCATACAAATTTTAAATTGAAACAGCTGTAACTTCGGCAATCTTCTGTCTAGAATAACCATAATTGACACTTAAATTAATATCGTAGTCGGAAATAATCTGGCGAAAAATCAGCGTACCACGCCCACTTCTTATTGGGGCTCCCATACAAAGTTGAGGAAATTAAACAAAAATGTTAACCACCATAACTTAGAAACTATTCAACGTAGGACACCAAATTTAAGGTGTGGATTATCATTGAAAAATTAATTGGATTTACTAGAAAGTGGTAAGCCACGCCCACTTTTTATATAGCTCCCATACTAAGCCTCGGAATTATCTTAAAATCCTTTTACTTCGTCAAAGTCAACCATATTTCGGGTGTAAATTAGTAGTATATGCAAAAATTGTTTCTCGAAAAGTGGAAATAAAAGAAAAGTTGGATATTCGAGTAAACTTTTTATATATAAATCTACATATGCAGGGTATAGTTTGGTCGGCACCAGCCGACTGTAAGGAGATTTTTTTTTATTTTATTTAATGGAATATTTCACAATAGAGCTAATGACAAATTCGTTTGTTTTTTTATAAAAGAATTATGTCACACGCCTATATAAAAATTTACATTTGCACTACGAAGCCGGGTCGGTATTTAAGTACCCATTTCAGATGTTAGATATATCTCTATGGCCCATATAAGGTTAGGTTAGATTAGGAGGACACACTTAGGACAGAAAGGCCCATTGCGATACCATCGGGATTCTCTTTTATACTGTTGTGCGTATTAAATTTGGACAGCATTGGAAGGGACCTACTTATATTAGCTAGTTCCGAACGGCAGAACCCTTGTGACATTACTTTAACTTAGTTTTGTCACAGAGCTCTTTTGATAGGCATTTTCTTCCCGGCAGGTGGGTACCGTTCGGAAGAAAAATCTTTTTGATATCAAATTTTTGTATGCTTCAGCCGTGGATTGAACCCACGACCTACAGAATAGAACACCAACGCACTAACCACTGAGCTACATCTCCCACATGGCCCATATAAGCTTCCTGATAAATATTTTTGAAATCATGAGTCAAAATCTAAATGATGTCAGTAATGGGTTAAGTAAGTATGCAATTATCCTTATCCTTATAAACATCTATATACTTTGGTATATACCTCCTCGTATATACCTCGCTAAAAGTTTATTATTTTCAAATTTAAATTTACATACAAAATATGTATAAGTAAATCTGCTGCATTTCTTTGCCTTAAAATTTGAAATTTTGCAAATAAACTTCTTTAGCCTATGTTAGATATACGACGTCTATCTATGTACAGGCAGTTATGGGTTAAGTATGCAATTATATTAACTTTTTATTGATAAACATCTGATATGTATATCGTTAGAAGCCTATTATTTTCACATTTAAATTTACATACTAAATATGTACAAGTATATCGGCTATATTTATATTTCTTTGAACATATGTAAGAATGTATGTATATGTATGTGCGTTGATATTGTCTGTATATATGCACATTTGCATAAATACTATTTACATACGCATGAAATACAAAAATTTGGCGCGAAAATATCATAAAAATGAAATGATTACGTGAATAATGACAAAATCGATAGCCGCCACCCGCCGTACCGCCTTTCGCTCAATAAACAAAAAGAAGAATGTAATGTAAATAAACGAAATAAACAAATTACGTACACAAAAACGATGAAAGAAAGTGAAAGTAAATATCTACGAGCATTCTTCACATAAGTGCGTAAAAAAAAATGAGTAAATGGCAGATGGCAAGTGGTATTGGCATTTATGGGTATTACGTATATCGAAGTACGATTATGAGAAAAATATTGAATATTGACAAAGACGTTGGAGGCTATGTAAGATATCATTTTTATTGTGATTCTTTGTGTGGGAGTCTCTCAAAATGATTTTCATTTCATTTCATTTCATGTATCGTATATATGATTTCATTTTATCTGCCCCTTTTGCTTGTCGATATTCGATAGATAGATAGAGATATTCGTACATGCGTACATGTGATTTTGCTGCTTCGATAATTTGGTTTCGTTTATATCTTTATTTTATTTTTATATTCACACATTTAACAATATGTATATTTTGTATGGTGATTTTTATCGCAAACTTTATTTTCTTCATTTTATTCAGCTTGCTTGCTTGCTTTCTTGCTGTCTAACATAACAGATATATATTCATCTCTGTTTTTGCGGTAACAAATCAACAAAATATATATGCACGTATTAAATTTAGGTTATTTGTCTTATAATTTCCTTAATTTCACATTTGTATAATGTGTTTGTATGTGTGAGTGCAAAGGCCTTAAATGTGTTAAATGATTGCTGTTTATGTATGCTTGAGAGAAAGATTCTCTACATTAAATATATTTTTGGGTAGTTAAATATAAATGCTTTTTACATACGTAAATATTTTGGCCGGAATATATTCAAATTCATATTAACATTAAATGTTGAAATAAAATTTCAAATGACACACATAAAATATAGTACCTATATATTATTGCATTGTGAAATGTTCCATTAAGCGGCAGAGCAAATAACATAAAAGCAATAAAACTCTAATGTGGCAAATGGCATTAATTATAAAACACAAATAGTTGAATGAGTTTGATTCCATATCTATGAGACGGTAACTCATTAAATTATAAAAGTAGAAGCTCTCACAATATGAATTACAAAGAAAGGCTATCCCGAGCAAGCAGGATATGTTAGTCAATTGAATGTTGGATGAAAATATATAAATATAACCAAGCCTTATTAAGCTCTGTTTCTTTGACGTTAATAATTATATATGACGTTAATAAGTCTATAAATCCAATAAATCGTTGTTCACTTGTGGTTGCCTATTTTCAGCGATTTTACAAAACTTGAATATTTACCTCAATCAATCAACACCAACCATATTTTAAGCAATCATAAAATTTTTTTGGGAATGTTATAATGTTTTAGATATTAATATACCCAGTCAAGTCATATATATTGATACACAGAAAAATCTACGCCAAATGAAAACTTTTTTTTTTCTTTTTATAGGGTAATTCGTAGAACAACTTAATCGAAATGACTTCCATTTGCCTTCCAGCACGACTTGAGATGATCTGGCCACTCATCGATCGCGAGGCGCACGTCATGCATGGGGAAATTGTCCACAGCACGGACAAAGACTCGTTTCAACGACTCAATATTTGGATGTCGAGTAGAGCAAGCCATGCCCTCTAATACAGACCACAACTTGAAATCCAACGGGTTGAGATCTGGACTACCAGCTACCAGCCAATCATCCGTTGATATGAAGTGGATGGATGACCTAGCATATACACGATCGTTCTGTTTATTAAACGATTCTTCTACGGTGAAGATTTTCTCGTCAGTAAACAAAATTTGTCTGTGTGAGAGTACCGGCTGCGTAACGTTTTCGATTTTCGCTTGCGTTTTCCCTCCAATGCAGACGTGAGCAGGTATCCAGTGTGTCGCTTGTACGCGCTGAGTTCCAAATCTTCATGAACATGAATTTTAGTGAAATTTGCATTTTTCGTGACAAGATTTTCTGTGTTTTTGCAGCGGTTTTCGATCGAATCGTTTCTTTACGCCTTTGATCGCTATCGGAGTTCTCACAGTGAGTGGACGGTCGGATCTATGACGGTCTCGTACTCCACCACTATCATTAAACAACTTCACAGCACGATACTTCACAAAATTGCAAGTGATTCCTAGCGGTGGCAACGTCCGAAATATATCGCCTTTTCCCATTTTGCATTTTAGTAGGCCAACTACGACAATACGATTTTCAATGTCGCCCCATTCCATGATTGTAAACAATTGATGTCAAATCGCAGTCAAGATTATTTGTTGTTGCGTTTATTTGTGTATCAATATTTATGACTTGACTAGGTACATACACATTTACGAAGAAACTAACAAAGGTTGACCCATCAGAAGTCATAGTGTTACCAATAGTCTTAATGTAATAGCGTCAAATTTAATTTGTGTTAAAAAAAAAAAAACAATATAAAAGCAACTATCACAAGACATAACAATAAATAACACTAAAAATAAAAGTACACATACATTAAATGCATGAAAAGGTATATGTATGTATATACGACAAGTCTATGTTCAAATAAATACTTGAATCAAATTAATATACGTAGGTACAACAAATATCAAAAGTAACCAAATGAATGCGATGATAATAATGGCAAAAGCTACAATATAACAATACTGAAAATAAATTCGTACTACCTCCACCTACATACTCGTAGCATCATATATGTATAGGTAGAATAGTACTTTAAAGTAGACAGAATAGTATATGTTTGTATGTACATGTATTTATATAAGGCAGTGTAATTTTAAACAAAATTTTGCCAAAAATGTTTCTAAAGTTTCAATAATTTGCTAGTCGGTAATAATAATATTGTATTTATTATAAGCTTGTAGTAATATGAAGGACAAACAAGGTTCAGTCAAAAAGAGTTCATAAATAAGAAATATTAACCAAGCAAGTAAATAAGTAAGTAAGTAAGTAAGTAGTAGATATTATCAGTTGTGATATCTAAGTGTCACATTAATTAAAGAGCTTAGTATGACTAATATTCTATTACTATGTACTATGACACTAACACCACTGTTATTACTACTACATACTAGTAGTCACTATTAATAAATTATTATTCAAATCTTCACGATATTTATCAGTTAGAGACAATCGATTCTAGTGTCTGAAAGTAAAACTAAAAAAAAAAATAATGATAGCACACTTTTTGAATAAGAATAATATTTTCATAAAGACAATTGTGAAAATGCAATATAATACAACAACAATATACAATAATAAATATCTAGGAGTATATGAAAATCAACAGAAGTGAAAGCATTAATAATTAATGTCATCAATAGCACAAACTGGAGCAGACACATCTATGTACTTGGAGCATGAGTACGTGAGTTGATGAATAATTGAAATTGTAGTAGTTAATGACAACGACGAACGATAATAGAGATGCTTCAAAGGAATCATTAATCTTTATAGTAGTATTTTTTTTTTTTCTATTTTCTTATAAAAACTATATATATGTACTTGTAAATAATCACGATATAGAATCACGATATAGAGATGAGAACTCAGAGGCGTCACAAACTGTATTGTAATTTGAAATATATGGATTTTTTTTTGTAGAAATCTAACATCAACAAAAGAATGCTTATTCCACAAGCTATTGTATGATATTATTCCAGCAAAAAATATTAAATTCTATACAAGCATTTCTCTATAAACTTAAATTTGAGAATGCGTTTATATTAATTATGCTTCTTTACTGGGAAATGTGATATTTACTCTGAAAGTATCTATGAAATATCTAAGAGTAATATTGGACAGTAAATGGACGTGAAAATTAAATGTGGAAGAGACGTTGAAGAAAGCTCTCAATGCATTATACGCATACAGGAAGATGCTCGGTAAGACATGGGGCTTATCTCTTCGTCTTACACACTGGATTTAAATGGCGGTGGTTAGGCCAATAATGCTATACGGTATTTTAGTATGGTGAACAAGCATTGATAAGAAGACATACGTAAAGAATTAGAAAAAGTACAAAGGGTCGCAGAGCTGTGTATGACTGGCGCAATAGGTAGCATTTCTACAGCAGCACAACTAGACAAATTACTAAACTTACATTCGATAGGGCTAGTTGCTAAGAATTTTGCGAAGAAATCGGCACTTAAACTTAGGGTGACAAAATAACTAGTACTACTAGGACTAGTGGCCTTTTGGCCACAGCAAGATACACTGGGGTTTAAACTCCAGCTCGGACTACGTTATACCCCAGGTCAACTTCAATAGTGTGCCCAGTGTAGTAATAGAGCGAAACGGGTGACGGAAGGGCATCAACATGGATTGCCACTTCTACAACCTGTTTACCGATGTATTCAAAATGGCGGAGAATGTTGGGGCTGCAGTGTTCTGTTCGTAGCTTGACCTTAAACAGTCATATAAGCAGCTCCCAGATCACTGTCAGGCTGAGATCTGCGCCGCTATGAAGGCATCAGAGCTGGCGATTCAACGCACTCCTCTTAACTCGCAGGCTAATTTATTCATTGACAACCAAGCAGCCATTAAGGCAATAGTAGAGCTGCAACGACAAACTCACAATGTGTACGACACTGTAGAACTTGGATGGATAGACTATGCGTTGACAGAGACATCACCATCTATTAGGCACCGGGACATAAAGGAATTGATGGGAATGTAAAAGTAGACGCACTTGACAAAGCAGGCGCAAGCCTGTCGGAAGTCAGCTCTCGCTCCCAAGAGAGGATTGTAAATTACTGGTTGGGGTTCTTACGGGACACTGCCTTACTCCGTCTAACGCTGCAAAAATTCGTCTAATAAAAAATTCGTTCAATGATAGGGGGACCTTAGAGTACCTACTTTGTCACTGTTCAGTCCTCTACAGATCGCGCCTCAACTACCTTGAATCTGCGTCTTTTCCAACCCTGGAAACCATTGCAGATCACAAAGGTAGTGATTTATTGAAACTCGCAAAAAAATGTATTAAAAACCTAACATAAGCAATCCCACGATTTCACTTGATAACACAATGGACCGGTATTGGTCTATGTGAGAACTTATAGATCAGCCAAGCAAACCTAACCTAATCTAGGAGCTCTAAACAAGCAAAATCAATATATTGATAATATCAATACGTTGCTTAAAATATCAGTCGCTCTTTTTATGTTTTTTATACTAAAATACCACCGAAATTTTGATTAAAAACTTACTGATTAAAGTTTCACTATGTGTCAATATAAATATGGCCACTTTATGTTGCAACAAGAATGACATATTTGAACTAAATCACTATAAAAACTATTATGCTACTGAATTGATAAGTGTAAAGAGTGTATTAAGTGTGATTTAATTTATGTGACGTTAAATAAAAGCATGTAAATATATTTGAAACTGTGAATCAGCTAGAGAGTATTTTCCCGCCACGAGATGTATTTACTGTAACATATGCCGAAAAATGTCAACATTATCGTTCTGAAAATACGTGTAGTAAAATATTAACAAGCTACAATAGCAACAGCGAAACTTTTGAAATGTTTTACATAATACATCATACAACAGCAACTATATTTATAATTCCCAATTGGAAATTCTGAATACTGACTACAATCAAACTGATGTTAAATTACGATTCGAAAATAAAAATCCATATATTTGTTTCTGAGCTTGATGTGGATGTTCTACTTCCTCTAAATATCAAATATCAGTTACTGGTTGTAGTTGTTTATCTGCTATAATGGATGCTAATAATGACCAAAATGTCCTGTAGACAGACCAACTGCCATTAGTCATTTAATATCATAGTTTGTCGGGAAGTGGAGATTAGTCGGTTAGGAAATAAATATTTTACCTGCCAGATTATTATTATTACTAATTAACCACATCGATTGTTGTACATATACACATACGCACTGAGTGTATATATACATACAAGCATATATATGAACGTATATTGGTAATAACAATGATAAATATAATGTCAGCATTTAGTAAAGTACCTACATAGTAGCCAATAATAATAATGAACAAAAGTGGCTGATATTAATGTGACACGTACCTGAGAAAACCTCATGCACATACGAGTACATATACACAACTGTATGTGTGTATAATCGTATACTACAGCATAAACACATAATGCATGCAAATAGAAGATAGGATGGATAGAGATGAAATTGCAATTTCCAATTAAATATCCTTTTCGACAAATTTTCAACGAATTTGTTGCACACATCAAAAACAAATTAACTGCAACCGAGCACAAGTCAGGTAGGTAATCAGGCAAGTGAATGGTGACATTCTCATATATATACGTGCTCGCATGTTGTATGTGTTGTATGCTCAACTCCTCACAACTCAATCCATACACTACATACAACCAATTCCAATTCCATAGGGACAATTGAGATAAAATAATGTGTTAAGTTAGTTCGACTACTAACGAACGTGCCTATTGTTGTCATGTGCATATGTGCATATGTGCATATGCATATGTGCATTATTTATACATTGAATAAATAGTAGTAGGAATGACAATGATAGTATTATTGCATACATATATAGATTGTCAGGCAGGCAGGTGCGCAAACAGTTGTAATGTGTAATATCTAAATTAGGATATGTATATCAGAGTAAAACAGACAACAACAATAACAACAACAACAACAACAACAACAACAACAACAAAAATAACAGCCATCAACCATCATCATCATTACGAATATATATATATATATTTTCGCGTATGCATGTGTATACATGTGGCAACACTAATTGCGCACAATTTCAAGTATCATATACATCTAACCATACGCTTATATACGAGGGTCCCAGAACTACCCGACCTGACATATAGATGGTGGCAGTAGATTGAAAAAAAAAAATTACTTTGGTGAAAAGTGGCAACCACGTTGTTTAGTATTTTCTGTTTTTTGGAGCCATCGAAAGTTAACGACCTCATTGAATTTGTAAACATGGAAAAAATTGGTCACCGTTATGTAATTCAATACTTTCATTTGAAAGGTCTCCATGTCCAACAAATATTAAAGCCGAACTAGATTCTACTCTGGGGGAGTCTGCTACTTCGTTTACGACCATACGACCATAGTTGCCAAGACGAACACCGTAGTGGTCAACCAATTCAGTTGACCACACCAGAAACGGTTAAGAAAATCCACAAAATGGTATTGGATGATCACCGGCTGAAGGTACGTGAGCTCGAAGAAATTACAGGCATTTCAAAAAGTGCTATACATCGTATATTGATTGAAAATTTGGAAATGAAAAAGCTGTGTGCAAGATGGGAGCAACGTTTGCTCACAATAGAACAAAAACTACGTCGGGAAGATGTTTCTATAGAGTGTTTGGCGATGTTTCTCAGTAATAAAGCCGAGTTTTTGCATCGATTTGTAACCATGGATGAGACATGGGTCCACCACTTCACACCTGAGACAAAGGAGCAGTCAAAACAGTAGACTGAAAGGGGAGAATCGTGTCCGAAGAAGGCGAAGACAGTTCCATCTGCAGGCAAGGTTATGGCGTCTGTTTTTTTTTTTTTTTGTGGGATAATTTTTATTGATTATCTTCAAAAAGGAAAGACAATCAACGGCGAGTATTATGCTAATTTGTTGCAACGTTTAAGTGATGAAATTAAAAAAAAAAGAGGCCGCATTTGGCGAAAAAGAAAGTGTTGTTTCTGCAAGACAATATGCACCAGTTCACACATCCGCTGTAGTGATGACCAAAATCAATGAGTTAAAGCTCGAATTGCTTCAGCAAGCACCAGATTATTTGCCAGTTTTAGCTCCTTCGGATTATTTTCTGTTTCCAAAAAAAAAGAAATGATGGCTTGGTGGTAGAAGATTTGCAAACAATGAAGAGATGGAGTCTGCAGTAGATGGCTATTTTAATGAGCTAGACAGTTCATACTATAAACAGGTTATCCAAGCTATAGAATATCGCTAAAAGGAGACTATGTTCAGAAATAAAGAAAGATGTTCCCAAATTTGTTGTGTTTTCTTTGTTAGGTCGGGTAGTTGTGGGACCACCCTCGTACATTTAGATACATATATGTGGTCGTAATGCATACACAATATTATACATTTACAATTACACATATAGTACATATTCGTATATATGTCAATCCCAATGTTTACGTATGCCATTGTAGACATTTTCTAAATAATTCTAAAATTTTAATATTGTTTTTCTCATTAGTTGTTGGTTTTACTATTCTATGTATAACTATTTTGTTAATTTCTATATTCTATTCTAATTTCTTGTACATAAATTTTAATTGACATTTCAACAAAATGTGAAAAAAAAACATTGACAAAACATTAGTTGTGATTTACATTGTGATATTCTTCATTTACATTTATATTATATTGACATTTATGCACACATTAGGGGTAGAGAGAGAGGTCTGTCTGATATACAAATATATGTTAAGTAGGATTGTCTAAATAAAATACAAAATTCATGTAAATGAAAACTATTCGTTGAGTCAATATGGCTGATTACAATTGATTAATGCATATCCTATTGTTATATAAACTGCTTTTGTTTTCAATTATAGAATAGGCTGACACTGTAAATTCGGTTTATTGGGACACCTTGGATTTGTCACTTAGTTTTAGTACACATTAACTGCTGAATTACTCATTCATAATGAATGTTAATGTTAGCGAATAATGGTTCTTCAGAAATAACGAAATATTTAGTTAGACTCGGTTTTAACGGCATAGAAACAGCATCTGAATGAGGCACTGGAAGCTCCAATGACCATAATATTTAGTAATATGAGTAATGGATAGCATGTCCCTATTGATAACTATGCTTTTGAAGTAGTGAAAGGACTTTATCTACCTTGGAATCAGCATTAACACCAGTAATGACGTCAGCCTGGAGATATTGTAAAGGATCACTCTTACTAACAGCTACCACTGTGGGATAAGCAAGCAATTGAGAAATAGGGCCCTCGCTCGAGAAATGAAAACCACACTCTACAAGTCTCTCATCATGCATGTCCCTACATATGGAGCCGAAGATTGAACAATTTCTACCTCAGATAAGATAATGTTCGGAGTGTTCCAAAGAAAAGTCCTACGCAAGATCTTTGGACCTTTTAGCGTTGGTGGCGAGTATCGAATATGATACAACCACAAGCTCTATGAGCTGTATGCCGACACCGACATAGTAAAGCACAGTAAAATTCGGCAGCTGCGCTGGATAGGTCATGTCGAGCGAATGGGAGCCCACGCCTCTGGTAGGAAGGTGTTATATTCGGAACCCAACTAGCAAAGCAAAGAGCTGGCTGGCGAAGCATGCTAGATTCGGCCTTGATCGATTTTCGGTTGTAATGATCACATAAGTAAGTAAGTAAGTATGTGTAAATTGCGTTTATTTTACATAAGAATTTAATTAAAGATATCTTCTTTATTTCCAGCTTACTTGTCTGTGATTTCACTGAGATACGGAGCCAGTGAGTTCGAATTTGTATCATAATATATTAAACTAATAAATTGATCATATGTAGTAAATTATAAAGATTAATAGATCCTAGCTTAATGGGCGCCGCAGATCAGTGATAACTGCGTTGGCCTTCTGATCTGTAGGTCGTGGGTTCAATCCCCGGCTGAGGCATAACAAAAATTTAATATCGAAAAGACGTTTCTTTCGAACGGTACCCACCTGTCGGCAAGAATTGGCAATTTTTCCAGCAGTAACAATTTACCAAAAATGCTTCTTAAAAAGAGCTATGTGACAAAACTAAGTTAAAGTGATGTCACAAGGGTTCTGTCGTTGTTTGGAAACGGCTAATATAAGTAGGTCCCTTCTAATGCTGTCCAAATTTAACACGCACAACAATATTGGAAGAGAGAAGCTCGTTGGTATCACAATGGGCCTTTCTGACCTAAGTGTGTCCTCTCAGAGAGAGAGGGCAGCCTAACCTAACCTAACCTAAGTATAACTCTTAATCAATAAAAAATCATACATATATTTGGTCATTTCAAAAATATTATAGTAAAATTTTAATACTAAAATCAAGACTTTTTCAAACTATTTGCAAACAGAAACTTATCTATTTTTATTTATTAACTATTTGCTAATATATGCGTGCACTCAAAATGATGAATTTTAATTAATATATAATCAGCTATTAATTAAATCATAATCACATTATGTACGTATATATTTTTATAGAAAGAAATAATTAATCATAATTTCATAATATTCGTCAAAGTATTTATATGAGAGCTGGCAATTTTTCAAAATGATATCAACTTGTTTCAAGTAGCCAATTTTTTGCTTTTTTTACTATCCATTTCATCGCCTTTTCTAATTAGATTTTCTTCTGCATGCACGTTTAACATTTCTTGCATTGCTATATTTGTATTCAATGTTGTTGTTGCTTTTTTTTTTCTTAGCATATTACTACTTCTGACCATGAAGAAAAATGATGTGAAATGCCTTTGGCAAAGGAACTATTTTTTTTTTTGAAGTAATTCATATTTAGTTTAAATTTTAAAATTTTTAATTTTTTCATTTTTTATTTCTCCTGCTTTAAGCAGAAAGTTGTGTAAAAGATTTTATTTTTTGTAGGGAAATATTTTAAATTAAAAACAATCTACTAGAAAATATAAATTTCCATTCTTATAGGCAAGCTCCTGTATTTTACTAATGGGATATTGTATTCACAATTGATGTATGTATGGATGCATTCAAGTCTTCCATTCTGATTGGCCCATCGTCTATTTGTATTTGTTCTCTTAAGAAAAGAAGCATCTCTGTGTAAATGTTTTTCTTTGTAATTCTCGTTTGTTGAGCTTCAATTCAAGTTCTTTGACACAGTCATCGGTTTTGTGTTCTCTTCCTCTCTCTTCTCTTCACCCTCTTGATATTTTCTTTGCCTTTTATTTGTCTTTCTAATTGTTAGTGTTGTTGTCGTCGTCGTCATTTGTTCGCCACCTATCTTGCATGCCATCCACCCATCTATCTTAGTTCCTTTTTTTTACCAGTCAACTTTACAATTTTTTTTTTTGTTGAAACAAACATTACACGCAAATGTTGCTTGATTTTTTTATTGTATTGTCTATTTAGTTACTCTTTTCTGCTATTATATCTAATAATAGTCTATTGTTGTTTTTGTTGTTATTATTGTTGCTATCCTTATGCGTGCATTGATGTAGTCTGCTGTGTTTGCATCGTTTCTTCTGACTATGCTCTACGAATATCCTACGTATATGTATACTTTAGTTGTTCTCATTGTTCATTGAGCGTAGCCCATTTAATGGGCGCTGAGATTTTTCATTTTACTTATATTCATGCTATTGTTGTTATTATTTTTGCTCTTACAGTCGTCATTTACATTTATTATTTCTTTAACAATGTTGTCAAAACTTAACTATTGTATTTGTTTTGAACATTTTTAGTGGTTGTAGCATTTTCGTAATTAGTTATCATATCCTTGGAAATTAATTTTATTTTTCATTTGATTTTGTAGCGTAACAAAATCATACAGAAAAACATAAAAGGTTGCAAAAAAGCACAAAAATATACATTATACATACATACAACAAATATTTGTGTTTTTTGCACAAATTAAATATTTATATCGTCCATTACAGTTTGCATACCACTCTATTTATGTATGTATTGTAGATATTTGAATGTGCATATTTGTTTTGTTTTCTTTTGTTTCACCAACAAAAAATTTTTATTAATTGCACAAGGTCATTTGATGAAATTTACCACTCTCAGTTAGAATAGTGTGATAGTTTGCATGAAAAATCCCGAATCGCGCTTTTTCGATTTGGCACTGCCAATATATTCCCCTATAAATATTGGGATTTGTTTAAAGAAAAAATTGGAATGGAATGGAATTGGAATGGAATTGGAATTGCACAATATTTACCCTTTTTATTGAAGGAATCAATTGAATCAATGTAATATTGAATTTTCAAGAAGTACTTATCCTTTAAAATACGACTTATCGTGCAAACAAGGCCAAAGGTGTCTGTTTTCATTTTGATCAGAAATTTGGAAACTCCTGAAAGCAGTGTCGCTGATTTCACGTCCACCTCGACATTACTCGACCGAGACTTGGTCAAACCATTACGGGGGAGCTATACCGGCAACAATTGATACGGTTGAAGAGAACAATGATCGAGAAACCGCCGGAATGTGCGACGAAACAAGAGTCTAATTTTTTAACATGACAACGCAAGGCCACACATTGCTATTGCGGTCAAAAACGATCTTACTAATAGTGAATGGGAAGTTTTACCCCAAGCGCCTTAGATCCCAGACCTGGCGCCTTCAGATTACTACGCTCTTAATGGCATACGCTTCACTTCAGTCAGCGGAATAAAAAATTTACTCGATTTGTTTTTGGCCATCAAGCCGTCGAAGTTCTTTTTGGGATGGAATCTATAAATTGCCAAAAAGATGGGGAAATGTCACAGTTTCTGATAGTCAATACTTTTAATGACATGCTTTGTTATAAAAATCTTAAAAATAAATGATTTTTGAGAACTGAAAAAAGGCCGGTTACTAATTCACACACCCAATACACCCTCAAAATTTTTATTCCCTGAATGATGTGGTTACATTTTGTTTTAAACATTGAAAATTATAGTTTAAAAATCGGTTTCTTTGCAAAAAAATTACATGGCCCATCCACTTTTTGTTACAATTTTCATTTGCAGGTTAACTTGAGGTCATGTCGGTGCAATTTTTGTCGCACTACAATTGCTAGTACCAGTAATTACTGGTATCGGAAAGTGCAGAAAGGTAAGATTAAATGTCAACCCAAAGAAAACCTGCATAATAATATTTACCAGAAAAAGAGTAAGGCACATCTTCAGAGAACCTTCCATGATTGGTGAGACGATACTTTTCTCTAGAGAAGTGAAATACCTAGGTATAACACTCGACGAGAAGTTGCTGTGGAATAGTCACATATCAAACACCACAAAACAAAGCAAGGGCCACAATTTGTACCAGCAAAAACTTTGTGGGAAAAAAATTAGGAACTAAATCCTACAATGTCACTGTGGCTATACATAGCAATTACAAGACCCATAATTGCCTAGGTGCCACCGATTTGGTGCAAAAAGCTGGACAAGGTTACAGCACAAGTCAAAATGAATAAAATTCAAAGACCAGCCTGCGTCTATTGAACAGGAGTCAATGAAATCAACTCCGACTGTTGCTCTTGAGGTCTTGTTAAATTTACCTCCCATTCATCTTTTCATTACGAAAAATGCTTTGCAATTTGCACTAAAGCTGATTACTGGAAATGAGGAAGGTTCCACTCGGCTCTTGGAATCTCTTTCGAGAGAAGAAACAGTGACGAGCAGGTTGAATTTTACCCTTAGCGACTCCTGTAAAACCCAGTATAACTTTCAACGTAACTTTAACGTTGCACTCCCTGATAGGGTTAATTGAGAACAGAATAGACCTCGACCGGCAATTAAGTCTCATGTATGGTTCTCAGATTGCTTAAAAACCCTGTGAAGGTGTTGGTGCAGGTGTATTTGAAGAAAAACCCAGAAGGCGTACTTTTACTAGCATGGGTCAAGAGAATTCAGTTTTTCAGGCCAAAATATATGCAATAGAGCTGTGCAAAGGAGAACATTAAATTGCTACATCTATATTCACTCTGATAGTAAAGCAGCATTGCTAGCGCTTAGTGCTAGAGTGCTAGAGCTCTGCTGAAGTACTGAGCTTGACTCGGACTGGTATTCTGGCATTGTCTCGGGATTCTTAACCGGACATTGCAGAGTAATGAAACACCTACACAATATGAGGATAAGTCAAAACTATCTCTGTAGCTTATGTAACGAAGACGAAGAAATAGTTGAACATCTATTTTGTCACTGTAATGGTCTGATATGGACCAGGCTTCGCTACTTAAGTAGTTATTACGCAGAATCGTCAGACATAGCGGACTGGTTTCCTAAAGATATCTTGAATTGAATTCTAGTGAATACCAGACTTAAGGTGTACTTGTATAATTTTCAGAGTGTGTCACAATAGGTCTATCTTGGCCGCAGTGATAAGGTCACTAGTTCCCGTTCTACAACCAAACTATCAATCTGCTGAAAACACCCCGGAAACAAAAAAAAAATCATATTATGTATATTCTATTATGTTATAATTGCAATTGATTGATTTAAGATGATAAGTATTCATAGAGCTTATAATAAATGACTATTAATGGAAAATGTTTTAACATTAAAAATACCCTAATCAATAATAATAATGGAATTTTAATCAATTGTGACGCATTTACATGTTTCATACATATAAATATAAAAATACATAGCCAATGGATGGATGGATGATAAAATTAAAGCAAGCTGCTAGAAGCTGCTCATACAACAATAAATATTCAATATAACAATTATAAAAATAGCCAAAAAAAAAAAAAAAAAAAAGAAAAAGTCATACCAGTTTGATTGGCTTCTGTTGTGATAATCGCACTGCTATCAACCAAATTCGAAGTTCTCTTATGCCATGGTACATGAAGGATAACACTGATGAAAAGTATCCAACACCAAAATACGAAACCGCGTATTAATAATCCCATGATGATGTTGCTTTGGGGAATGATGATAATGATGTGATGATTCGAAACTTCCGCTGTATATAGGGATTTTTACTTAATATTCTCTTATTATGTATTATCGTTAAATATTTTTTTTTTTGTTTGCTGTTTGTTATTTCTTTTGTTATAACGATAATGTAACTGTGCAGTGCAGCAGCTTGTCCAGTTGGCGACAATCAAGTGATAACGATACAAAACGGTACGAAATATTCTTCAAACCCAATGCGTGTAATATATTTTTATGATATTTTTTGTATTTATAGGTTGTTATTGTTAATGACAATTTTTATGTTCTTTTTAAGTAAAATTTTTTGTTTTTTTGTTTGTTTTTTTTTTTTGGGTTTTTTGCACTTTGAAATTTTTTCTGATAATTATATTTGTTGTGTGAATTCCTTCAAGTTAGTATATATATTCTATATAATATTTTTAATAATCGTTAAATGCTTCTGATGATGTATCCTATTTATGTTGATTATGTCGCAAATATTTACTGAAAATTATTTAAAATTATTATAATATTTTTCTGCCATTGTGTGTGTGCCATTGGAATTTGACTATCTCTTAACTCCTTTTGTGTTTGAATTTTTGAGAGCACAATATGCAGTAATATGCAATGGGGGGACGGGGTTAATTTAAATTGCAATTTATGTAAATTAATGCAATTTTATCTAATAGCAGTAATTGAAATTAATTTCATTTCTATAATTGCAATTCATAAATAAGCATTTGCATATTTTACAAAAATTTTCTCTTAACTTTTTTTTTCAATATTATTTTATTGTGTAATTTTTGCAAGCACAAAAAAAAATTATTGAATATACCAGCCAGCATATAAACCTACATATAATATGTATATATAATTAATGAGATTCATTATATGCTGATTGTGTATTTGAAATGCCACAATTAATAAAATGTATATCTCCAATTAATTGTAAATTTTTAAATCAAAATCAATATGATTTATATTGATATACACATATTTCCAATCAAATCGAACGAAGGAGAAACTATGAGATGAAGAATGGCAACATAAGCTACAATTCGATAGGGCGTAATTTTTCTATTCAGTGTAAATTAAAATAATATATTAAATGGCAAGGTGGCAAAGTGCTACTTTATGTAACCCATTTGCTGAGCTCAAAATCATCGGGCACCCTCTCGAAGAATAAAAACATAACTTACAAAGTTCTCGTCATGTTGTAATTGCAAAATGACCAGCGAAAATCCAGCGAAACCTACAACTGTTCTATTATGCTGACATAATTGATTGGCCATTTCATACATTGATGTTTCTGACTATAGTTGGCGATCATCCAAGACCATTTTGTGGATTTTCTTAATCGTTTCTGGCGTGGTCACCTCAATTGGTCAACCACTACGATGTTCGTCTTGGCAGCTCGTACGACCTCGTTTAAAGTAGAATCTAGTTCGGCTTTAATATTCGTTGGACTGAGACCTTTCAAATGAAAGTATTGAATTACATAACGGAGACCAAGTTTTTCCATGTTTACAAATTCACTAAAAATTCAAATAAAATACTAAACAACGTGGCGCCGGGTCGGGGACCGCCCTCGCATATGTTGAGAAAGCTTCAAAAGAAAGACAGTGCCGGAATAAGTTTGACAAATTTAATTCTGAAAATTTTCATTCCAAGCTGACCAATATTCAGGTCAATCAGCTGTGGTTAATGAAGACCTTATGAGAGCCATCATAGAGTCGGATCACCATGCAACTGTGCTAGATATTAAAGTGATATTATGGTCGACCAATTGAGGTGGCTCGTATATAATGATCAATGGTTAGTTCTTTGAAGTCATGTCAACGTAATATCTCAAACTATTCTACTATTGGGAATCGATTAGCATAAATAGGTTCTGCTGAAATTTAACCACTCATCTCGGCGAAAGATCTTTAAAGTTTTAAGTCCTATTGCTGATACAACTTTAGAAGAAATATTAATTTTATTTTTGATTGCATATAAATATCTAGCAATAAGCTTAAATAAACTCTCATCGAATCATTCTTCACATCCTTCTATAATAGTACACCTTTAATTGCGTTTTTCATGCATCGAAATCAAATAGTATTACTTTAACAGTCATAATTAAATCATACATCATATCATAAATGACAAAAAAAAGAAAAAACATTGTACATATCTCATAGATATCTACATTATTATTACAAAGTTTATAGCATTCAATAAAAGCTGACCATTTATAATGAAATGACTTATATGAGTAAATCCATCATAATGCACATCCGACTAGAGTTACTCATATGTATTACACATATCTTTGTTGTCATAATTCAAAATACGTATGTATGTATATAGAATATATATATATATCAACCTAAGTAATTTATAATAGAGTATATAGAGTGTAGAAAATAATGATAATAATAATGATGATGATGATGATGTGACCATGAGCGCAACTACATCTTCTTGTATTTATAAACAGATGTCAAAAGCAGATTATAATCACACAATCATTAATAAAATGTGACGAATACAAAAATTGACATGAAGTGTTGGTCAAAAGTCCCTTTTTTGTTTTCGATGACTACTATTGTAGTCGGAAAGTCCTTTTTTATACAAAAATGTAGAATAGCAAAGTGAAAGGTGAAACAACAATGTTAACCGAGCTAAATTTCATACTCGTACTCCTTCCTACACTTCCAAACCAAATAGGGCAAAATGGACAGAAGCAAATTTTCATAATGTCAACGTATCAAGTGTAGGATATAGACAATAATAAAGGCAATGCTTTTTTGCACAAACAGACAACAGACAATCAAACAGACAGACAGACAGACAAACAAACAGACAGACAAACAATCAGATAGTCAAACAGATGTACTAAAAATATTGCAAAGGACACATTCAATCAACTATGTATGAGGTACATAGTGAGAAAGGACAAAAGCAATATGAGACAATATAAATAATAAATGATAGGTCTATTCTAAGTGGGGCTACTCAAAGCACTTACATACTCATATATACATATGTACATATGTGTGTGTGTGTATATCAACATACAGTAGCCATATACTATATGCGTATGCAAGTAGAACATATTCGTATTGTAAGGCTTCTCTGTTTGTAAGCCACTTCAGACCCCATACAAAAAATGAGAGCATCTGAGAAGTCTGCAAAAATAAAATAATAAATAACAACAACAACAAAAAATTAAAGAAGTAACAAAATAAAGCTTAATTCCAAGCCAAATCGAAATAAGAAGAAACTAGATACAAGGAAGAAAAAAAAAAGCTCACTGCTACATCAAATAGAAGACTTAACATTTGTCAATGATGACGGCCAACCAATTGATCAACAATATACAGTCTCAGGATTAAAGAAGAGCACAAATATGCAAATAAGAATACTCGTAACGAAATACTACTACTACTCGCCGTAGTGTACTTAAGAAAGCGTTGATAGCATGGGAAAGACAGCCTTATTGCCTTATACTTCCTGTTTCTTTTTATTCAGAGCACTTTTTTTTTCACTAAATTAAAAAAGAAATGTCTTTTCTGAAGGAAATTTCAAGGCAATAATACTTTAAAAAAATGCTAAATGAAATTACGGGCACACTTTCGTTAATTATTATTATTATTATTATTATTATTAGAGGGTTGTATTGCACAGGGACCCTAAGTCTATTGTGCACCTCATCATGGTTTAGAGTATTTCTCTAAGTCCAGCATCCATAAGGACACTTTCGTTAATACACATTGCCAAAAAATATACTCAAAAGAGAACGAAAAAAAAAATTCAAAAGGAGCATTTAATAGTCAACACATGGCACATGACAGTGGGCAATAGGCAAAAAAAAAGTTAGTTAATTTGCTAATTAATTTTTCCCCAATTAAATTCAATTTAAACACACTTTATCGTTAGAGTTGATGCTGTAGTTGTTGCTGTTGTTGTTGTTCTTGTAACCAAAGTAGCAGCTGCCTGTCAAAAAATTCACTGAAGCTTTTCTAATACAATTGTAGTTGGCTGTTATTTCATAAAAAAAAAAAAAACAAAATCCAATCCTTTTCTTTGTTGCGTTCGTACACACACGCACACACACCCACACAAAACACGTAGTGCTCAAAGGATAATTTTTATGAGACGGAATTCAAGCACATAGACACACTGACACAAATACACTAGTGTGTGCGATAAAAAAAAAAAACGAATAAAAAGGAAGCAAAAAAAAAAAAGGAGTAAAACTTTAGACACGTTCTTGCTTGCTTTTTCACCGAACACGTTTTTCTTTCAGCTGAAGATTTGTGTTGTTGTTGTTGTTGTTTTTTTTTTTTTTGTAAATTGACAATTATTATATTTTTGCTCAACAGGATAATAATATAAGAGAAATTGCTAAGGATTACAATTTTCACTTTATACCAATTGCTAGCTTTGTCTCTATAATATGAGAGCAATTTAAATGTTGTATTAATTTTATATTTACAATTTCAATATGTTCTTCCTTGTTAATTATTTTTCCTTGTTTATGGTCTTTGAGTTTTTTTTTTATTTATTATTTGTTTGCCTTTTCGATGAAAATTTTCCGTTTATGTCTGTTTCAATTAAAAGTTCGCAGTTAACTGAATTTTGTATGAAACGACAACAACAGCATCACTTCGTAAAACCAAGTCGCCAAATCAGTCAATTTCGCTTACATTACATTTAGAATTTGGAAACAGTTTGTGAACTTTATCAAACAACAACAACAACAACACATAGAGAATACATAAGCTTAGCTAGCAAACAGCATCCACATACAGCATCTCAAAGGAAATATGAAAGAAAGCTTTTGCTTGCCTCTCTTTTAGTGGTTGCTTTGCTCTCAATTCTGACAATGACACAATACGAGTGTACAAATTTGGTAAATATTCTCTTGCGCGCATTGTATATTCATGCTTTTTTTTTCACAGCCGTTGCTTATCAGTATGACAATTTTAATAAGATTAATTTAGAGCTAAGATGAAGTCTGATGATTTCTAATTGTCAGTCTGAGAAAGCTTTTGATCGTCGATCAATCGATTTCAAAAAATTATCTTAAAAAATAGCAAAATTTTTCTGGTAGCTTAAAATATATTATTTTAGTAAATATATATTTCTTAATTCAAAGCTTAATTCAAATGTAGTTGCCGTACTAACGGGCCACTTGCATGCTCCAAGCTTGTTTTACCGGCCAACGATTTTTATCGCAGCTGCCAGGACGAGGAATAGAAGGAAATTGTTTACCACTTCCTCTGTAAATGCCCCTCCTTGGCAAGCAGAAGTCTCACCCGATTGGGGAGTGCCTTTTTTACAGATACCACTCAGCTAGCACCCATGGATATCAGGGACATTGCTCTATTCATTAGGAAATCCCAATGGCTCCGTTTAACAGAGGGTGCAGAATAAACAGCATCATTAAAGCAGGCTAACACAATGGGCCAATCTTCGGCCTAAGGGGGGGGGGCAGCCGCATAACATAACCTAACCTAACCTAATTCAAAGCTTTAAGTATATCATAGCGTTGTATACACTTGACATTAAATAGATCACTTTGGCATAAAAAGTATAGAATAGTCGTCAATAGTGTATACAGGGTAAAAATTGAGGGTACACGAACCTTAGCTTAAGTGAAAATTTTTGAAGCAAATGAAACCAACTCAAAATCGATGGACTTCCGTGTTTGTCAAATAATGCTTGTTTAAAAAACGAACCTAAAGGAAGAAATATTTAGGAATAAGTTTTAAAAACTCTTCACTGGGTCGATTTTTTATGTGGCGGGTCCCAAACCCAACACACTACCTCTAATCGAGGAGGTTTTCGCCACTCACTTCAGCCGCCTCCCAGCAGACCCCCATTAATAATGAAGGTGCCATCACATAGTAAGCAGAGCAAGCGACAAGACTACCCCTCATTAACAAATAAAGGTATCATCACATAGCGCTCAGAGCAAACTACATGACAGCCAGTGAGTTGATTTGCGATGAGTTCAACAAGGATTGCGCTAGCCCCACCCGGTTAAGGCAGTTAGACCTATTTTGGACCTATTTGTATTGGTGGTGAGTACCGAATAAGGTATAACCATGAGATGTACGAGCTGCTTGCCGATATTGGCATAGTAAAGCTCAGCAAAATCCAACGGCTGCGCTGGCTAGGTCATATCGAGCGAATGGAAGAACACGTTCCAGCTAAGAAGGTGTTATATTCGGAAACCGATGGTGGACGACACAGAAGAGCAAGACCTAACACCTCCGGTGAAAAGACCAAGTACTGGAGAACCTGACGGCGCTTGGAATTTCTAAATGGCGCCAGCTAGCGAAGAACAGGAATGGTTGGCGAACCATGTTATATTCGGCTTCTATCGATAATCGGATTTTATGGCCACATAAGTAAGTAAATCAGTTTTAAAAAATCATATTTGAATATAATTTTCCTTTATAATTAACTTCATTCTGAAAATATGCCAAAAATGTCAGAGTTCTTCTTGTGCAAGTTCAAATATTAAATCATTATATTCGAAAAGATAAAAACCTTTCAGTTTAGATATTAGGTATTTTAAAACCTAGCTAAACTTGAAATATTACGATTCGAAATGGCAGGTATTGTTCAGAAACTTAACTCAAAAACATTAGAAAATGGTAATCTAGGCTTATAATGAACCAAAAAAAAAATTGTCTAAGTACAAATGCCTTTATTTCTTAATCAAACATCTGGCAATACTTTTAATGGAGTGTATCTTTTTTCTTATGCTCTTATAAGAAAATTTGTTATCAGCCGCGCCATTGAATTCATACGTATTGTATATTAAGCTTTAATTAATGCTTGTTTTTTTTTATTATTTTACTCGTAGTGTTGATTTGATTAGCTGTGTAAATACATGCTGCAGGCAGACAATTGCATGCCGATTATAAAATTTCAACACACTCTCTTAAAATCTGTTGAATTAAAGAGAAATATACGGTAATGATAATTATTCTATCTCACTCTCCCTCTCTCGCTAAATTTTCTGTTTCTCTTATAAGTCATAGGAACTTGTTGTTATAATTTAATTAATAGAGATATAAATAATATGAATACATATGAATAATATTATGAACATTAAAAAATATTTAATAGTAAACATTATAATAAGACTCCTTCACTGCTCTTATGAATTATTTTATTGCAATTGTATGTTTCGTATATGACTCTTTTGAAAAGAGAGTCATGAAGGAAACAACATACAAGTATGAGTATGAGACATGTATGTACTTATATTTCGACATGCACACAGCATGCGGTCCGCTTACAGACAAATCGTATTGCTTTGTAGCCATTGAACTTGACAAATTTTAGAGCGCCAAACAGTCATCCTCACCCCCAGCCCAAGACTAATGAATGAACATCCGTAATATGTTGTTGTGTGAATTTATTTATTTAAATTTCTTTTTAAGTAAATTAACTAAAGGTATTTTGTTCTTATAGCCAGAATAATATATTTTAACGATTTTGTGAAATACATATTTATTACATAGAATTACCAAAAGCCTATTTATATTACTAATTACGAAAGAATATGACAGCACCATCTTGTCGACATTGTATGATAGTTGAACTGCAATTGAGAAGTCTGGTCATCCGTGTTGGAACGAAATCGACATTCTACAAGTCTCTCAGCAGCTAGCGAACCAGTTGCAACTATGAGCTGTATAATAATAATATTTTGTGACTCTAGTTTTGAGGGGTATTTTCTACAGGTGCCCACAACCCGTTGTATGAAAAAATAACGACTTTCACACCACCTCGTGCCGATACTGACATAATTAACCACAACCAAATTGATTGGCTGAGTTGACGAACGAATTGAAGAACATACATCAGCGAAGAAGTTGTAGAGCCCGCTGAACGATGCAACGATAAAGACAACAATTAAGCTCCAGTAAAAAAGCTAAGTACTGGAGAATCGATACCAGCTTTTGTTTCCAATTGACTCAGCAAACGAAGAACAAAACCAGCTAGAGAAGGATTTTACATTCGCCCAAAATCAATCAGTCAATCACATCAATCAATGGTTGCAATTGTCAGATAAGTGTGTAAATAAACTCCATTCCTCTATTAAATTTAATATAATGTATTCTATATGTACTGTTGCTTAAACAACTATAATGACTTCAGCCTGGAGATCATGCGTAGGATAACTCTTGCTAACAGGTGTTACTCTGGTGTGAGCAGTAAGCAATTGAGTAGTCGAGCCCTCTCTCGAAGATCGAAAATCACACTCTACAAATCCCTCATTATTCGTGTCCTAACATATGGCGCAGAAGCCTGGATAATATCCATCACGGATGAGAGGATGTTTGGAGTTTTCGAGAGAAAAGTTCTGCGCAGGATCTTCAAACCTATTTGCGTTGATGGCGAGTATCGAATGAGGTACAACGATGAGCTGTATGAGCTGTACGCTGAGATTGACATAGTCAGGCGAATCAAAATTCAGCGGCTGCGCTGGCTGCGTCATGTCGAGCGAATGGTAGAAGACGCTCCAGTGAAGATGGTATTTAATTCGGCACCGGCTGGAGGACGCACAAGAAGAGGAAGATCAAACCTCCGTTGGAAGGACCAAGTGTTATGTAACCTGGCGTCGCTTGGAACATCGAATTGGCGCCAGAAAGCGAAGAATAGAGAAGCCTGGCGTCGCATTATATGTTCGGCCTAAATCGATCATCGGTTGTTATGGCCACATAATAAGAAGAAGAATGTACTGTTGCTGATTCAATGCTCCAGACATCGTAGCCTTTGCTTTGAAATTGGTTTCAAAATTTTTACATATATGGGTAGATATTAACCGACAAAAATTTCACTTCGTTATTAGTCCTTTATTTTTAGATTTAGCTCAACAATTGATAAGAGAAAGTTTAATGGTTTTTAAAGGGCTTCAATATTATGTTAGATTAAAAGTTTATTAGGGGGGCTGAATATAATTTTTTATGATATTATTGAACTTTAAAGTGCGATATAGGCAATTATAGCCCTTCCTGAGACCTTAACAACAAGTTATCATTTTTCAAAATCTGATAATTAACAATTGAGCTATGATAAAAAAACATTTTTTTTCCGGTAATCCTTCAACATCATTTTTCAAATTAGGCGTGAAATTTCGAAACTTATTTTTTGTTTTTGTATGGGGAGCGATCCACCTTAGAGTATATCCTGGAATCGGGTGCTCAACTATATAATACGACCCTGTCTATAAGTGGCTAGACATAATGTATGTGTCACAGTGGTGATGTCAATCAGATATCTACAGCTTGTTCTCAATATTTAATATAAGTATGTTGATATTTACAATACGTAGAACTATATTGCTGATGAATTGTTATGTTTATCACACTAAAATTCATAGCATTGACGCAACAAATTTAGAGTTAGCGTCAATTTTTGCACCAGCAACTAAATCATTTGTATTCAGTCTATGTAAAAGTATTTTTGATTTTTGAAAATTATATTAGTCCAAGCGTCATTTGGATTGATTTCAAGTAAATCGAAATCGAAGCTTGCAAACAAGTGAACAAATTTTCTATACAATAACACTCAATATCTTCAAATTTTATAGGAGATATTGAAAAATGCATAAGGAATTTGATAACAGTCTACTCATTTTAAGAAGCTCAAAAAAATTTGTTTCTACGCTACATTTATTATATACATATTATTGGCATAATGTACTTAATTTTTAATGTACACAATTTATACACATAATTTCCTTATTACTAAGATACTATTTCGCACGTATTGCCATATGAACATATTTCATTGTATATTGATAGCCATGCCAAGTCCACCACACAATACCTCTGGCAAATTGTTCCATTCCAGGACTATATTTATCAAGTTGATTGCGATAAAGGCCATTTAAATTACTGCAAAAAATAAATAATTAAAAAATATGTATGAAACACGTTTCCCAATTAAGGCAAATACAAGTCAACTAGTACCTATGATGACAACCTTCATACCACCAAGCACCTTTAAATGCTTGAGCACAATTATTGCCATTATCATTGATATTATCTTTTGTTGTAAACTTGTGTCCAGCATGCAGTCTGAGTGAGTCACCGACATTGCCATCAAAGTCACCCAGTTTTTCCATTTCGTATTTGGACTGTTCATCGCCTATCACGAAATCAGTATATTTTGCAAATTTCCTATTGTCCTCAAAATCTTCCATTTGAATCCATAACTCTTGTGGCTGTGCATATGTGAGCGCATGTAATCTCTCCAAACCGATAAAATATTCACTATTCAAATTTCCAAAACCCTTCTTGTATTCATTCCAATCACGATAGAAATCAACGCTGCCATCTTGACGTCGTTGTATTATCGTCCAAGCATCGCCACCATTTGGATCTTCCAAACAATAGACTTTGAAGGGCATCAAATCAGAATCGGCAATACGAATATTGTAAATGCCACTTTTGCCACCCAACTTTAATGCTTCGGCACAGCTGGTGGGTAAATCATCTTCAACAGAGACAGACGTATTGATATCAACGGCATCAACAGTTATTCTGATTTCATCATCAGATCCGCTTCCCTCCAGTTCATCCTGATTGTCTATATTGGACGATACAGTCGATGACTCTTCAAACTTTCTCGTATTATCCTCAAGTAGAGCATCATCAATGTTGATGGCATAAGCATCATCAATATCTTCGTTTGATTCAGACATTTTTGGCGGCTGTTTACTTGTACTTGTATCCTTCAGTAATTCATAATCTTCGTTGCTGGCATAAAGTTCTTCGCTATCTTCAAATGAGACAGAACTACGGCCAAATACAAGTTCTGGGGCTGGGCTTTCTGTGATTTGTTCATATTCCGTCCTTATATCAGCCCTTTTTAACGACTGCTTAGATAATAATTGCAATTTCTTCGAATATTCATCAAGTAGATCTTTAACACCATCATTTAGCTCATTTTGTTTGCTTTCCATTATCTGATCAAATTTATTATTTTGTTTTTCAAATTTCTCATAAAATGAGAATATCATTTGTTTGAAATCTGTTCTCTGTACAAGTAAATCTCTTCTTGATCTACAATTTATTGAATGTGGGTAATGATTAAATTTAAATTTATACAATTATTTACATATATTTGAACACGTACCTTGCACTAAAACGATCCAATTTAAAATTTAAACTTTGTATTTGTGCATTCAATTGAGCAACTTGTGTGAAAATCTTCTCTAATGGATCATCTGTATTCCATGATGATATTGAATTCTATATAACATTCAAGTTGCGTTAGAAAAATTGTCAACACTCAAATAGTAAAAATAATCTTCAAACCTCATCGTCCTCATAAAGTATACCATTCAGTAATGGTGTTGTAAAACTTTGATCAATGAATAAAATCAATAAAATTGAAAATAATCCAAATTTCATGCGACACATGGTTCAAGTAGTTATAATTTTTGCACAATTTTAAATAATTTGAATTTGTTGTTTATATTTTGTAGACTAAATACTTTTTGGCATAAATTTTACACTTTATATACTCAGTGATTTCATCAAAAATATATAAACATTTGCATCTATCAGTCAACCTATTGAACTGTTGTTACTTTGAATTCCACTGAAATGTGCCACATAGTCAGGGGCGTAGCGAGAGTTTTCTGAAGGTCTTAATTTGTTAAAATTATACTAAAAAAATAAATATGTGGCACTTAAAGCCCCGAAGGTCTCATTGGCCGATCTTCTCTTCCATTACTGTTGTGTGTGTTAAATTTTGGACAGTATTAGAAGGGACCTACTTGTTTTAGCCGGTTCCGAATGGCAGAACCCTTGTGGCATCACTTTTTCTGAGCTTTGTCACAGAGATCTTCTAGAAGCCTTATCATGGCAAGTTGTTACTATCGGAAGAATTGCCAATTGCTTGCCGAAAATTATACTAAGTTCATTAAAATTCGAGAAACAAATTTTACGATTTATTTCAGATTTATACCAATTGGAGTAATTTTCCCAATACTTTTGTATCAAAATTTGTACAAAGATCACCATAAATTATTTGTAAAATATTGTAGTAAATTATTTAAACTATTTAATGAGTTTTCTAATTATATAATGAGTAGTAAGTCAATGATATCGATATCGATAACCAAATACGCATATTTGTGGGAGCTTATTTCTTCACCGTTCTTTATCATCCCAATTCTGAGGAGCATAGTAGATAGTGCCCAAATAATTTTGCGAAATATTAGTCATTGAATCCCCTGACTACATCCTTGCACATATTGCAATACAAAATATATAATATATTGGCTGTTCGAAAAAGTTCGGTAACAAATTGTCGGTAAATTGGTCTAAAATGTAACATCTCTGGTAATATTAATTGCATATACTATAGCTTGCTTGAAAGGTGATATTTCAATCTTCATTCTGTTGGAAGACATTATTAAAATCATATTATTCGATGAACAGTTATCTATGTTGAAAATTAAGTGAAAATTCGAAACATTATGATCATATTTTGCTTTTCTTCGATATTATAGAAATGGTGAGAATGCATCGCATGCTGCTGAGAAAATTTGTGAAGTTAACGGAGAAGATGCTGTAGCTAGAAAAATAGCAGCAAAGTGGTTTGCTTGTTTTCGATCTGATAATTTTGATGCACCTCGCTCTGGTAGACCAGACCGATTGAAAAAGTCGATGAAATCATGGAAAAAAATTGAGCAAAACCCGCACAAAAGCAGCGTGGACATTACGAGGGAACTAAGCATTTATCACCAAACAGTTATGAACCATTTGAAGAAAGCTGAATACACAAAGCAGCTCAATGTTTAGATGCCATATGAATTAACAGTGAAAAAATTGAATGAAACGAATTTCCATTTGCGATTCACTGCTAAGTAAAACGGAACCAAATCGAACCATTTCTGCAGCGTATGATTAAGCGCGATGAAAAGTGGAACACGTACGACAATAATGTGCGAAAACAGTCATAAACGAAGCGAGGTGAAGTTTCGCAAACGATGTCAACACCAGGCTTGATACCAAGAAAGCTCATAAGTTCATAATGAGCTTCTACAACCCGGTAAAACAATTGATTCTGATCTCTACTGTCAATAATTAACAAGATTAAAGCGAGCAATTCAATTAAAACGACGGCCAGAATTGATCAACAGAAAATGTGTTGTGTTCCATCATGACAACGCCAAACCACACACATCTTTGAGAACCCGTCAGAAATTGAGAAAGCGCTTGACTGGGCATTTTTGATACATCCACCATATAGCCCGGACTTTGCACCTTTAGATTTTCATTTATTTCGATATCTGCACAACTCTCTTAATGGTATAAATTTAAATATCATAGAAGCCTGCAAAACGTTCTTGGATCAGTTTTTTCGCTCAGAAAACCCGGAAATTCTCAACATATGGAATAATGGCTTAACCTCAAAAATGGCAAAAGGTTATCAATCAAAACAACACATATTTGTTTTAATAAAGCTCATTTCAAATATATGGAAAAAGTGTATCATTTTTGGTCAAATTTGTAACCGAACTTTTTTGAACATCGAACATTAGTATGTATGCGTGCGTGCTGAAATCTTCTCTTTTATGTATTTACGTACCTAATCAATAATAGCTAATACGTAAAGATTGAATTGTATTTCCCCGGAATTTCTTATCAAGAAATTTAAGAAATATAAACATTAATTCTGTTTAAATGTTTGTTTGCTTTTCTGAGAGAGCATACATAAGCTTAAAACGCTATGTCAGGTGTAGAGTAAATATGATAACTTAGTGATCTATTTGAAAAGTAAATGAGCAAGTTGGACAATATGTAAATAAAATAATTTGAATCATTTCTATATGTCCCAGGACACGAAGATATGTCTAGCGGTAAGTTTATTTAATCATAAATTGGGTGTAGCTACAAAGGGCTTAGAGGTTAAAATTTTGGTATTTTTTTTTTAAGAAACTTAAGATCAAGATTGATCTTGATTGATTGATCATCTTAGTGACGTCGTTGTAATATCCTTCTTGGATGTAGGGTATAATGAAGTACGTTGAGACCGACCAAAAACATTTCTGTCGTTATTATTATAAATATTTTTATTTTACATATTATAAAGAATTTCAACAAAAAAAAAAATTATATTCCTGTAAATGTGATAATGATCTTTACATACTAGAAATTTACTAATCTAACAGTGTATAAAGAAAATGCATTCGTTGTGCATTTTTTTCGCAGAATTTTCATGCAACTTGTATATATATAGACTGGTGGATGCAATATGACAATTTCATTTTTAATATTAAAACCAATAAAATGCTTCGCAACTACAAGTACAACGGAATTTCAGTACCACTACTATTACTACTCTTATTTGTAGTAATTGAGAAAAGTGCAGCATTCTCCGTCAAGGATATTTTCTATAAAAAATATATAGATGAGAAGGTAAAATTCACGTAGCATACGAAATACAATTACACTAAGAATTGTCGAATTATTTATTAGAATCACCTTATACCATATGAGGACGATGATAATCTAATGGATGTTTTAGATACAGATCTTGATGGATTAAGTAAATCTGTAAATGATATACGATATAAAATACAGAGACGAAGAAATGAGGGGTATGTATTATATGTATGTTTGATAGTGAATAGATTTGAAAAAAGCCACAATTTTTTTTTCTTTCAGACAATTATCACTTAATAGTTTTATGGAGAATTTTCTTGATAGCTATTTGGAGATACAAAAAGAGCGAATGGAACAAAGGCTAAGTAAACAAAATGCAAATATTCTGAGCAATATTAAATCTACACTGAAGTCAGCTCTAAATTCATCACCTCAAATTGTCAGACAGACAGAATCACAACACTTTCTTGATGATTATAGTGCTCTCGAATCAATGGGGCTAGTTGAAATGAAATTGCCTGCAAGTTGTACTGAAGCCTTAACTGAGGCAAATGGTTATAGTGAGAATGGCATCTATCTAATTGAGATACCAGATTCTGGTCTAAAACCATTCCATGTGTATTGTCTAAATGATCCTGATGGTGGTGCACCTTGGACAATTATACAACGTCGCCAAGATGGTTCTACAAATTTCTATCGTACATGGGATGAGTACAAACGTGGTTTTGGCGACTTGAGTCATGAGTTCTTTCTTGGCTTGGAGCATATACATGCTTTAACCAATGCTGAATCACATGAATTATGGATAGAATTGGGTGATTTCGATAACGAGACGCGTAGCGCTTATTATGCTGACTTTAGGCTTGGTGATGAAGCAACCGATTATACTCTGGAGAATTTGGGCACATATTCTGGCAATGCTGGTGATGCACTGCGTAAGCATGAAGGTCTCAAATTTAGTACCAAGGATCGTGATAATGATATTGATGATCGAAATTGTGCTATCTTATATTCGGGTGCTTGGTGGTATCGTAATTGTCATGATTGGTTAGTTTGATTCTAATCATTATCATTTCTATTTGATAATGACTATTCATTTTCATTTCAGTAATTTGAATGGCTTGTACATACATGGCGAAAATTTAACTGGTGGTAAAGGTATCGATTGGTATCAGTGGCATGGCCATTATTATTCTCTTAAATATGCACATATGGCAATTCGTCCAAATGGCAAAATGGAATATCTATTTGAATAGAAATGTATAATAAAGTGTAGTGTATGATAATTGTATTTCTTTATTTTTCTAATTATTGATTAAAAAAACAAATAAATAAAAATAAACGTATATTTGTAAAATAATTCAATGAACCGAAAGTTCAAATTCGAATTATTCGAAATCGCATAATTTCTTCATAATCGCTAAAGTTTTTTGAACTTTCCTCTCAAAAATTATAAATTAAAAAATAGTTGGAAGTATCAATGAAAATAACGTAATGAAATGGGTTCAAAAACTTTTACTTCGTTTCTCTTAGAATGAATCTTAAATAAAAAAAATAAAATAAAAAAAAAATGTTTGCGATAATTTCGCAGCAAACGACTTTCATGTGCTTTCATTGTTTCCTGTATATGCATATTATCGTCGTCATCATCGTCATCATCGTCATCATCATCCTCATCATCATTGGTTTCCAGTCTGCAACGCAAAATACTGTTGCGTTGCGCATACGAGTATGTAAAATATTGCATTGAGGAATTTGAAAGCGATATCTAGATAAATAACATACGTCTGCAGCAATAATTATGTACTATGCTTTTGAACAATCTCGTAAATATGTACTTGTATGTGCGCAAAACCATATAACAATTGGCTGATGTAAGTTGGTTGCATTTTGACGTGTGACTTCAATATTGTTGCGTATTTACGTATGTTCATAATTGTTTTTTTTATCAACACCACATTTGACCAAAGCATGCATTTTTCTTCTTCTTTCTGATGCGAAAATGAACGATAAGTCGTACTTGTTAGCAGATAACAACAACACTAGTACATGTAATTACCAATTGAGCACCATATTCAGAAAAACTGGTACAAAGAGCCTCAATGATGTAGCGCAATGTCAATTGTTACGTCTGTTTCGCGTATGAAGACTAACATGAGCGGAAGCGATGGATTTGGATTATGATTGAGCTAGAATTTCATCATCATCATTCGAAGTAAATAATTCGAATTTGCCAAGGAATCCTTGGGTAATTAATTTGTGTAAAGTCTTCATTCTTGGAGTTTCTGATAAAATTATATTTCACAAAATCTTTTAATTAAATTTGGTAATTTTAATTTTTAGTTGTTGTTTTATTTACAGTATTGAAACAGAAGCTCGGTGGTATCACAATGGGCCTTTCTGGCCTAAATGTGTCTTCTCAGAGAGAAGGCAGCCACATAATCTAACCTAACCTAACCTAATTATTGTTTATCTTTTTCCATATTACTTCAATATTTTTCAATCACCAACTATATTATCGCCGCCTACTTGTATTTGAATCAGCCCTGATAAATCAATCATACATACGTTATGCTGTCAATAGTTTCTCAATTTTTTTTTTTTGTGCTCATTAAAAGTCGCAAACAATTGCATGATGTAAGTTTTATGTTCAATTACAATCAACTTGGCTCAGTGAATGTATACCAGCGAATGAGAGCATTTGCTTAATGTCGAAAAGTTTTTGCTACAATTTCGGTTTTTTTTTCTCGTTTTTTCCAGGCCGAAAATGTTTGACATTTGACATTACTTCAGAAGTTGCTCTGCTGTCTCGAAAAAATTTATTTTCAATAATTTTGAAAACCTAAATCCATCTAATTTTTCTATTCCAACATTAATATAAATTTGTTTGTAATAAGGTTGAGAAAGTGATGACAACTTTTTTAGTGTTATTGTAAAAACTTTTCTCACCCATACCACCTTGATCAAAAAGTTCCCGGAATAACCACCGTGTGGCTCTCTCATTGTTCCAATTTGAGTTCTGTTTTTTTTTTTGTTAAGTTGGTAGATCTGTTGTTGATATTCCCTAGAAATCTTAGCGTCATAGCTTGACATTGGCAAAAGTTACGTAGCCAAGGGTACTTCTATCACAGTGCTTCCTGCGATTTTTCCATTACTTCCTCTCGGCTGCTGAAACGCGTTCCCCGTAATGGTTTTTTAACTCGATTGAACAGAAAGAAGTCACAAGGAGCCAAATTTTGTGAATTCGGTGACTGTTGGATGGTAGTTGTTGCATTTTTCGTCAAAAAATTACGAATAATAATGGCACTGTGCGACGGTGCGTTATCCATGAGTTTTCTACCCACAATTCTGGTCTCTTTCCGTCGTACTCATAAACCCACGTCTCGTCTCCAGTAATAATCTTTTTGATGAATGTGGGATCGGATTCAGTTTCGCAAATCATGTCTTTTGCGGTCTCTTTTTTGCATGAAATTGATTGAAAATTATAAAAAATCGCCAACACACACAGAGATGCAAATGTCAAGCTATGACGCTAAGATTTAGAGGGAATATCAACAACAGATGTACCAACTTAACAAAAGTAACAGAACTCAAATTGGAACGTCGGGAGCGCCATATGGTGATTATTCCGGGAACTTTTTGATCAAGGTGGTATTTACATGCATACGTAAGAAGTGGAACTTGCTGTAACCATTAAATATTCACTTATAGAAAAAAAATCAAAAATATCACATTCTTCCAGCTTTCAGGTGCCAAAATAAAAGAAGAGTGACACATATTTTCTGATTACCTTTTATTTTATTTGTCCTACATAAAAGTATGTACTCGAGTACTTAAATTTGTAAACTAAAAAAAATAAATAAATATGTAGCACTTATAAGCCGCAAAGGGCTCTTTAGGTCGAGCTTCTCTTCCATTACTGTTGTGCGTGTTAAATTTTGGAACAGTATTAGAAGGGACCTACTTATATTGACCTACTTATATTTTAGCCGGTTCCAAACGTCAGAACTCTTGGGACATCACTTTTTCTGAGCTTTGTCACAGAGTGCTTTTAAAAGCTTTTCCATGGCAAATTGTTACTACCGGAAGAATTGCCGTTCGAAAAAAAAATCTTTTCGATATTAAATTTGTTATGCTTCAGCCGGGTATTGAACCCACGACCTACAGATCTGAAGGCCAACACACTAACCACTGAGCTACGGCACCCACTTGTAAACTAAAAAAGCTTTTTGATTTTAACAATTTTGTTTTTACAATAAAAAAAAACAAAAAATTCGAAAATATATGTCTGCATTTAATATTTTATTTCTGTGTTGTTATACATTCTGTCAAATAAGTAACCGGAAATTCTCATTTTTAATTTTCCCTCTGAGAATATTTCAAAAAAATTTTTTTTCCAGGTTGGCACAACTGTCAGCCTGTCAGCCACTATTCTGTGAATTTTTATTGGTATGTGTCATTTAGTTTGGTTACGGCGTCATTAGGAACAAGTCAACCTTTTGTGTGCGTTGCGATTTTTACTATGGATAAAAATATCGAACAAAGAGTTTGTGTGAAATTTTTTTTCGACATGGTTGAATCACCAAATGTTTTTTTCAACATTTCCAACGTTTTGGCACAAGAAATTTCGTTTGAAACACAAAATTTCACAGCCAAACAGAATGTACTTTCAGATTTTTTTTTCCCATTTTTATATTGAGATGGAATGACAAAAAGCTTAATGATATTGTAACCCAACTTACCATTATTCTATTGAATATTATTGAATATTATTGATCTGGATACATACCTGTAATGAAAGAGAATAAAGAAAAAAATTTTTTTTAAGTAGGAGTGGATTAATTAACATTTGTGTAACTTTATCAAAATATTTTATTTATAACTTTGTCTATAAATCACAAAAAAAAATTAAAAAATTGGATATAATCAATATTATGATTTAAAATTAATTTTGCTTGAATTCAAACACGTACAACATGTAGATTGGATTATAATCTGAAAATTTTTGTAGTAGAAATTCAATTACACGTGAAAGCATATGAAGGAGTGACTGAAAGAGCAACTTGAACAATTATTAATTCAGATGTTCTTGGCGATGTACGAGAAAGTGATTCTATCAGTTTATTGTCCTTTTAATTTAAACATTTTATTTTTGGTACATTTAATAGTCCATTGCATTACGACAAATCCTACAGAAATACAGTATTTCATTGTTCCTGCTTATCCTCTAAATATATCTATATGCGATATATATAACATATAGTATAGAGAAGTTAAGTGAGCATTTATTCTAGCTACATGCATGACGCAATATAAATCCTTCTCTGTCAAGTTTAAAGGAAATAAGTCGACCTTACATGAATGTGAACTAAAAAATGCAATGTCATCAACATCAACAAAATCAAAGTGTGTACAATAAAAGTTATCAGATGTGTGTGTGTTTTTTTTTTGTATTTTTATTTCTTTTCAAATAAATTTATCGACTACAAGAAAAATGAACGCCTTTGCCAAATGATAAATATACACTTGCAAGTAAATACTTTCTTTTCGCAATGCTTACGAATGTATGTATACATTGTGTATATACATTTAGCAAACGGTCCCTAACAAAGGGGGTTATCAAAGGTTATTCTCATTTAATATACCCATTGTGGTTTTTTTTAACAAAAATGAACACATGTATATGTTCAGGCAACTTTCAATACCAGAGAGTTCGAAGTTATTATAGGTACAGACATACGAGTGCAACAGCACCAATAACTAGAATGATAAAAGCAATAGCACAATAACCACGCTACTCTATAATGCATTTAATTTTTCACATTTTCATTTTCATTTTCATTTTCATCTTAATGCCAAGTACGAACACCTAAACACATTGATAAGTACAAGTATATGTATGTAGTAGTAGTTTTTGATATATGATGCAACATCAGCAAGACATCACAGCATCAGTATCAACATTAATGCCATTGCGGTAATATGTAGCAGCAACAATAGCATCATGTGCTTTCGTAACATGAGTCACATCAATGTCATGCTGCAATATATTATCTGCAATCATACACATGTGAATGTATGCGCATTAGTAAGCAATAACAGGCCATTCAATAAGTCCGAAGGAAAAGTATGAAAAACCCAACAAAATTTTGACAAAACTCGATTTTATTATTCAACATAGTTGTCTTCGAGGGCGATACAACGGGTACAGCGATTTTCCAACATTTCGATACCACTTTTATAGGACTATTTTTCTTTCTCATCAAAGTAGGCCTCAATTTCAGCGATTACTACATCACCGGACTTAAATTTCTTTCCGAAAAGCATTCTCTTGAGATCTGAAAACAGGAAAAAGTCGCTGGGGGATAAATCTGGAGAATATGGTGGGTGGGGAAGCAATTCGAAGCTGAATTCATTCAATTTTTCCATCATTTTCATCGCTTCGTGACACGGTGCAATGTCTTGGTGAAACAACACTTTTTTCTTTTACAAATGTGGCCGTTTCTTTGCCATTTCAGCGTTTATTCGGTCCAATCGGTCACAATAATAGTCGCTGTTGATGGTGGTTCCTTTTTGAATATAGTCGATGAATATTATTCCATTTGTATCCAAAAATACAGACGCCATCACCTTACCGGCCAACTGTTACTCGCTTTGGATTCGATTCGTCGACTGCTGTCAAACTCATCTGACTGTCTGTTGGATTGTGGTGTGTAATGGAGAAGCTATGTTTCATTCATTGTCACATATAGACGATAGAATTCGGTTTTATTGCGGTTTAACAGCGCGCCAAACACGTTGTTGTTTGTGGTCGTCTGTGAGCTCATATGGCACCCACGTTGCGCAGAGCTTTCGCACACCCAAATGTTCGTGTAAAATGGTAAAAAACTACCATCTGATATCTTTACAATGTCAGCTAGCGCGTACATTGGGCTCGTTAATTGGGCGTCCACTGCGTTTTGCATCGTTTGTGCTGGTATGACAAAGTTTAAATTCAGCAATCCGCTTTTCTACCATTCGTTTTGATGGAGCAGAGTCCAGATAATGTTTATCAAGCCATTGTTTGGTTACCACTCTGATTTTTTTTTCCATCAAAAAGCACTTTTATACATTTTTTTTTCAATAACAAAAGTTGTTTCACACAAAATGCTATAACTCACGAACCAATTGTCAAATTGTTGTCAATTTTATACGCGTGTCATTTGAAGGTTAGAACTCAATAAAAATCATATGCAAAAAAATTCTAGTAACCCCATCTATGTGTCATCCTAAACACTTATTGTATGGCCTGTTATTTATTAGTGTTGCCAGAATAAAGTTTCTTTAATCTTCATCTAAATTACCAAATATAATTTTCATTGTTTTCATAATAGAATTCATTATTAAAAAAATCTTAAATTTTGTGCCACTAATAAACACAAAATAGATCGATCAAATATTTACAAATTATACCCAAATGCAAGCCTAAACCCGATATTATGCAATTCGCCATTTAGCTACAAATTTAAGTAGGCAACACTTTTTAGTACTGATATTCATTAATTTCATGGCAATCTGCGAGAGGATTTTAATACTCTAGTCGACTCTCTCAAATGGTAAGATTTTCAATTGAATTGATTCATCAACCATTAAGCTGAAAATCAGCTCGTGAGACATTGTTCAAGGCATTGTTGGAATTTGAAGTATATTCCGATATTTTTTGTTTGGTTTTTTTCTTATCCGATTTCGGAAATGTAAAAATTCCTATATACATTACTAACTCTGGCAACATTCAACATTATCGTTTTAGATTTCAAACACAAAGCAAATGCTTGCATCAATAGAAAGTACCAACTGACACTAACACTATGATAATCATCACATCTTCTTCATCGTCGTCTTAGTACGTTTCAAGTTGAGTACGCTCTTAGGGAATTTTTCACTCAATAGATACACTCGTATATACATATTTATGTATATAAACATATGTATCCACAAACATAAGTATATAAACATGAGTATACAAAAATATGTAAATTTTACAAATTTTGTAGAAAATGTATATAAGGATGGCATCAATGTTGCGTGTCATTGCACTAACAATAATCGCATTTCATATATGTTGCCAATGCTGAGGCTTTGCTACTTCTTCAGCTATATATTGTTGCTGTTGCTGATGACGTTATTGTCATTATGTATTGTTGCTTTCAGTACATTTATACACTTGATGCTTACGTGATGCTTATTGTGAATCTACAAGAAAGACATATACACATTACACTTTCATTCATATTCAATCACATTCATCTTCGTCATTTTATACGCCATTAAATCCAAAGAATTAATATAAGTGTGCATGTCTTATGATTTTATACATATAAAATTTTTGGTGATGCTGCTGTTTCTGTTGCTGATTCCTTGCTCGTTACTCGTATGCATTGTATAGAAAGTGTATGTATGTATACAAGTTGCTTCGTAATGTTGCATGTTGCATAATGTACTTGTTGTTTGTAAATTTTTCTTATTTCCATGAAATTATATTTTTTTTTTGTTTTTGGTTATTTTCTTGTGCAGTACTACAACTTGTCCATTATCATATTTTGGTATAATTTTATTTTTGCCTTCTTCATCTTTCTTTATTTGTTTCTTAAATACTTTAAATGCATTTTTGGAAATTTTGTAAATTGTTGAAATTAGGATACATAAGAACATGCAAAAAAGGACAGAAATTTGTAATCAACGTTTTTATTTCAAATAAATTATGAATTTATTGCTTTTTAAACGTTATTTCGCGTGTTGTATTTTTTAAGTACAAGTATTACATATTCCTTGAACATTTGATATTAAATTTTTATGGAAATTTCAAATCAGGACTCTATTTTTTCTATGATTTTAGAATTCACATTCATGATGGAGTATTTTAGGTCTCCCAGCTAATATCCAAATTATATTTCGGGATCTGGCAACACTAATGTCAATAGCTAAAATCTGGCAACACCATAATAAAGTTTGATATTTTTTAGCAGAAACGTGCTCACATCGTTTTGATGTACAAGTGAGTGCTATTTGTTTCGTTTACAGTGAGTTAAGAAAATCAATTTGGACAAAATATGAACATTTCAAGAAGTTTTCGTTGAATAATTTTTCACAACTTTCAACGTGGATTATCTCAACAAGAATATGTCGATGAACTCAGTCCTTTGTATGGCGATAAAGCATCATCAAAATCCATAGTATTGCAGCTGGTATTGTGAATTCAATCGTGATGGTAGTTCGGTCGCCGACAAATTCCGTGAAGGTCCTCCAAAATCGGTTGTTGTGCCACAAAACATCGATGCAGTGCATGAACTGATAATGCAAGATCGTCATGTGACATATCGCGAGATAGAGCACATTAGTTCCATTTCAATACATTCGATTTTGCATGAATAGTTAGTTGTAAAAAAAAATTTGCAGTCCTTGGATACCCCATAATTTATCAATAGCTCAAAAAAAGGCTCGCGTCGATTGGTGTAAGCAAATGCTTAAAAAGTTCGAACGTGGTGCTTCAAAAGACGTGTATAAAATCGTGACAGGTGACGAATCATGGATATATGCATATGAACCGGAAACAAAACAGCAATCAACCGTGTGTGTGATCCAAGACGAGCCAAATCCAGCAAAAATTATTCGGGCCCGTAGCACATCGAAGCAAATGGTCGCCTGTTTCTTCGCCTGAATAGGTCATGTGGCCATTGTTCCACTTGAACAACGTAGGACGGTCAATTCTGAATGGAATGTTTGCCGGAAGTCTTCAGAGAAATTCGCAAAACCAACCGCCAAAGACGAATTATTCTCTATCATGACAATGCGAGCTTTCACACATCTCATCAAACAGTTGAATTTTTGAGCAGTCAAAACATCGAAATGATGACTCATCGTCCGTACAGTCCTGATTTGGCACCCAATGAATTCTTCTTGTTCCCGAATATCAAAGGTAAACTGCGTGGTCAACGATTTACGAGCGCCAAAGAAGCAGTTGAAACGTTCAAAAACCATGTTTTGGAAGTGTCTCAAGAAGAATGGAAAAACCTGAATCAAAACATGCTTTCTTACCTCAATTAATCAAACGCGCCTTTAACACTAGAAAATATCATAACTAAACTTAAATTTATCATACGAGTATAATAGATTAGTAGTTCGTGATAACCGCACAAAAAATAACAAAATTAAATAAATATTACATTTACCTATGCGTATCATATGATAGTGACAATTAATAAAGCTTCCACATCATTATGTATTCTGTTGAAATATAAAACATCATATTAATTTTCCTAAACCTTCACATTTTTACTACTACCTAACATATACACGCAACGTTTGTTAATTTGATCATTTTGAAATGTGAAGGCAGCAAGTGTGTGTATATATGTAAGTACGTATGTACTTGTATATAACATTTTTAGTGATAGCTACTATATATCATTGTCCGAATTTGTACATTACTTTGAAAGAAGAATAAAATAGTAATAATATCAAAGGCGTTATGAGATTTTTTGCAGAAGGAACACATATTACCCCCCCAAAAAAAACCATATTATATTTAAAATTAATAGAATAATTTTTGCAGAATCTTTCCTTTAGGTTCAAACAATTGGCAACTCTCCCGGCAGTAACAATTTGCCATGAAAAAGGCTCTAAATGAACTCTGTGACAACGATCAGAAAAAAATATATCACAAGTGTTCTGCCATTCGGAACCGATTAATTGTATAAGTAGTTCTCTTCTAATATTGTCCAAAATTGAATAAACACAGTAATACTGGAAGAGAAGCTCGGCCAAAGGTCCCTTGGGGCCTCCAAGTGCCTATAGAAGCCCAGTAGAAAATTGAAGGAATAAAAAGCGATTACAGAGCACATTTTTTGGGATCCAGAAGTCATTACCATTTGGATTCTATCTCTAATTCTTTTCTATATGAAATGGGCCACATTTGAATACATTCCATAGATGCACCTCGCTCTGAAAGGCCAACTGTCGAAAATATCGATAAAATAATGGAAATCGTCGACTCTGACCGTCATGTAAGCCCATGTTTCTATTATCCAGGAGCTAAACATTGCACAAAAAACCGTTTGGAACCATTTAAATAAGGCTGAATACAAAAAGAAACTCGATGTATGGGTGCCACACGAACTAACGCAAAAAACCTCATAGACTGGATTTCCATCTGCGAATCGCTGCTGAATCGCAAAAAAATCGATCCATTTCTGAAGCGGATGGTTACTGGTGATGAAAAGTGGGTCACTTACGACAACGTCAAGCGAAAACGGTCGTGGTCGAATCGCAGTGAGCCGGCGCAAACGGTGGCCAACCCAGGATTGACGGTCAGGAAGGTTTTGCTATGTGTTTGGTGAATTGGGAATCATCTACTATGAGCTGCTCCCCTACGGCCAAACTCTTAATTCTGGACCTGTACTGTCAACAATTGGACCGTCTGAAGGAAGCAAACGCCCAGAAGCGGCCAGCTTTGCCCAATAGGAGAGTAATTGTGTTCCATGAGGACAGCGCCAGGCCACACACATCGATAGTGACTCGCCAGAAGCTCCGGGAGCTTGTTTGGGAGGTTCTTATGCATCCACCTTCGGATCTGGCACCAAGTGATTACTAAGTGTTCCTGTCTATGGCGAATGATTTTGCTGGTGAAAAATTCGCCTCAAGAGAAGCTTGTGAAAATCGACTGTCACATTTTTTGCCAATAGGGTCGAGGTTTTTCTATGAGAGTGGCATTATTCAAATTACCTTCAAAATGGCAACAAGTTATAATAATGGATTTCTTTTTACTAGACCTTATATATAAAAGAAACAAATTTTAAAGAATGATTTTTATATATCTACATATTTTTATTTTTCTTTTTTAACAAGTCCATCGTCCAAGGGGGAATCTATACCCTGCTCTCCAACCCACCAACCCCCCTGGCTACGCCACTGTCTATATATTTGTATATGCAGTTTGTGTGTACAAGTAATATATTTGTCACCAACATCATTAAATCATACATACTCTTCACCTATTCTCTCAACTGGTTCTCCTGGACAGATACTGGATACAATATACGATATAATACTGCTTCCATTCATTTCATCAGACAACGATATTTTCAAAACAATAATATAAGCAACAATTTTGTAACTCTTCATTGTTCTTGATGTATGTATTTTATTATGCTCTTCTTCTTCTTGTTCTTATTCCTGTTGTTCTATAGACGGTATATTTTATTGTTGTTGTTCTTACTGATGTTCAGGATGTAACATTATCCATATATATACAAGCACTCATACAAATATAAAAAATTGTTATAATTTTTCATTTTGTTGAAAAGCATTTTTCGTGTCAACATGAATAATTTTTGTCACTAGCAAACACACACACACACACACATATTTGTATGTCACAAATATGGCAAATAAAGATGTTTTATAAATAGTGGCAATAACTGAAATACATACATAGCAACAAGAACAACAAGAACAACAACAACAACAACAACACCTACATATACTGAAAACATAATTTTTGTTAGAAAAGCGTTTCTTCTATTAACAACAATAACAAAAGCAACGAACCAGTAGACGATTTGAAAACAAAAGGAGCTAAGAGCAGAGTTATCTGAGTGCAAAGTCGTAGGAAGTAGAAAATTCATACAACTACTTACTTAAATATACCAGGATGCGTCTCACAAGACACTCATTCAATTACACACACACACACACCTACATATATAGCATAAATTGCAACAAAATTAATATGACAACGAGTATGCACACAAGCGAACATGAGCTACATTCATCATTCATTATATTCTTTATATCATCTAGAAAGATTACCAATGTAACAGTTGCAAGCATGAGGCGGAGATAAATTATTATTCTTGAATATTCATATATGTATGTATGTATGTATGTATGTGAGAATATGTGTGTATATTGCATTTGAGCTTCATTTTAATGTTGTTAGAAAGTTACAGAATTTTTTTTTTTTTTTTGGTTTCGACTACTACAACAATGAAATTTATGTTGTATTGTGTATTTCCAGTATGTACATAAGTGCATGTTTGTTATCTGTATGTACGGAGGATATGTGTTTGCTTATACACTTATACCGAGTAAACATAGACGTTGCAAGAAAACTAATGCAACCACAAATATTGTACATTTTATACGTTTTTGCTTTTATTTTCACCAAGAGAATATGACACCGACTTGTTTTAGTCGTTACTGACATTTCTGCTATTATCTTCATATATTTTCATCGTCGTTCTTAGCGTCGTCTTGTTCCTGCACTTTCTGAAACATCATCGCCACTTATGCGACCACATTATATCACAGCTTCTTGTTGCATCATTCTTACTAGCAGCACGTTGCATTACGCTCATCTTAGCCTGTATCCTTTAACAATTTGTCTATTTGTATTTGCTGAGTGAGTAAACGCTTACATTTCTTTGCTGTTTGTTTATATTTGCCCTTCTCAAACAAATACATACATGCATGCATGCATGCATGCACTCATGCACTGGCGTATGTACGTATTTTCATATGGGCGTGGCACATACGTACATTGCGTATGTACGATATACTAACGCACTACAATATTTTCGCAACATTTGTGTCTTTTATGTAATATGCTCATATCCCAGAAGGAAATCATTCCTAAATGACAATGTCATCAGTCATGCAGTAGTTACATTACACAACTCAATATTGAGACATACGAGGGCAGTCCCAGAAGTACTCCACCTGGCACATAGATGGCGGCAGTAGTTTGAAAAAAATTACTTTGGTGAAAAGTGGCAACCTTATAAAACATATGGTTTAAGTTTCAAGGCGCCACGTTTAGTATTTTTTTTTTGGAGCCATCGAAAGTTAACGACCTCAGTGAATTTGTAAACATGGAAAAAATTGGTCACCGTTATGTAATGCATGTAATGTAATGCATCCTTTCATTTGAAAGGACTTTGGGGGAGTCCTTCGTTTACGATCATAAAATATTGGGTGCGAGAGTTTAAACGAAATCGTACGAGCTGCCAAGAAGAACACCGTAGTGGTCAACCAATTGAGGTGACCACACCAGAAATGGTTAAGAAAATCCACAAAATGGTCTTGGATGATCGCCGGCTGAAGATGCGTGAGCTAGGTGAAATTACAGGCATTTCAAAAAGTGCTATACATCGCGTATTGACCGAAAATTTCGAGATGAAAATGCTGTGTGCACGATGGGTGCCGCGTTTGTTCACAATAGAACAAAAACTACGTCGTGAAAATGTGACAGTAATAAAGTCGAGTTTTTGTGTCGATTCGTAACCACGGATTAGACATGGGTCCACCACTTCACACCTGAGACAAAGGAGCAGTCAAAATAGTGAACTGAAAGGGGAGAATCGAGTCCAAAGAAGGCGAAGACAGTTCCATCTGCAGGCAAGGTTATAGCGTGTGTTTTTTGGGATGCACGTGGGATAATTGTTATTGATTATCTTCAAAAAGGAAAAACAATCAACGGCGAGTATTATGATAATTTGTTGCAGCGTTTAAGTGATGAAATTAAATAAAAACAGCCGCATTTGGCGAAAAAGAAAGTGTTGTTTCATCAAGACAATGCACCAGTTCACACATCCGCTATTGTTATGGCCAAAATCAATGAGTTAAACCTCCAATTGCTTCAGCACACACCAGATTATTCGCCAAATTTAGCTCCTTCGGATTATTTTCTATTTCCAAATTTGAAAAAATGGCTTGGTGGTAGAAGATTTGCAAACAATGAAGAGGTGGAGTCTACGGTAGATGGCTATTTTAGTGAGCTAGACAGTTCATACTATAAACAGGGTATCGAAGCTATATAATATCGCTGGGTGGAAAGTGTATAGTGCTAAAAGGAGATTATGTTGAGAAATAAAGAAAAATTTTTCCCAAATTTGTTGTTATTTCTTTGTTAGTTCGGGTAGTTCTGGGACCACCCTCCTATCTATAAAAGGGACCGGTTTCGAGCGATAGTGATCAAATTAGATTCTATTTAAAATCATATAAGACATATTGATCATGATTCTGAGATAAATATCCTCAATGTTATATATTAAGTAATATTTTTGCAATATTGAATAACAAAATATTCTTAATGCAACCCATATGATAGATGATATCAGATTTGTTATATATATTTTTTTGTTATATATGAATGATGTTTCTTAGACATGGCCAACTTGAATATGTTTACCTGTATAAGCATATATTGCTTCATTGGTAACTTTATATTTTGATGATGCATTTCTCTATTTATTTGTAATATTTGATTTTTATTTCGACTTTGTTATGACAAATAATCCGGATTTAATTTTGTAAGATTATATCCTTACAACTTTTCATCACAATTTTTTTTATACTAGAAAAATATTTTATTAAAGTCAAAATTCAAAAAAAAAAAAAAATAAAAAAAATAAAAGTAAAATGCAGACCATCAAAAACGGACTCACAAGAAAAAAAAAGTAAAACAAAATAAACGAATGTAAGTTATCGAAGATGTGTTTACGTATTGACAACATACGCATGTAAGCAAGTATACTACGTATGTATGCATGTATATGTATCAAGTTTAATTAGCTAAAAGCAAAAGCAAAATTAAACAATTTCCTTTAATGTCCATCATAGTGTGTACACACGTAAGTATATTGTCATTTAGGTGACCCTCAAAGCGAAGCCAAATAAAGTACATATGTACATACATACATGTATATTCGAAGTAAGTCAAGTAAAAACATACAAACACCTACATGTTGTAAGTTTTATAATAGAAATGTATATGTCATAATACATACATATTAAGAGATAAAAGAAATTAAATTGAAGCAAAGAAAGCAAGAATATACATTTTAAATATTACATACGATTTTATTTAATCGCATTGCATACTACACACACACACATAACATACATATAAGTAATTTTTAGAAAAAAACGAAAATTTAATATCATATTAACTAAATCCGCTTTACAATAAGCAAAAGCTAAAATATTAATATCTTATAGCATTTGTGCAGCTTATTATATTGTATAGATAGATATAGTTCTTTATTTAAAAATATTCTTACAAATTATAAATCAACAGCTAATACAAAATAAACAATTAAAGAACATACGACAATGACTATATAGTCGACTGTCGTATATTGTATATGTAGAAATAATCTATCCAACAAACACATTAATACAGTAAACTTCGTAACTGAGACCCACACAAATCAAAAGTTCTGCGACGAACCTCTAAAAAAGTGATAGAACAAGATTTCTAATATCTGAACGCTATCGAAATTCAATATGAGAAAGATGTGATTTAAATTTTACATTATTATTAAAAATATTTCCTATATTTATTAAAAAACATATTTAAAAGTATCTAATTTTTATCAAATATTCATCGAAGATATTATACATTTATTCCCTTACCCATCGAGCTAAACATTGTAAGAATTTAAAGAGAGGAGATTAAAAATCTTACTTTTGGAACAAAAAGCTGTAGAAGTATTGGTGAAATTGTTTTAATTATAAATTGTAATTTTTAAACCGAAAGTCAGTTCAACACTTAATCAAGCTAATAAAAAATAATATTAATAAAATAATAAAAATAATATTAATAATAAAATGTAAATAAAATATAAATTGTAATTTATATTAATATAAGGTCTAGTAAAAATCTTTATTTTTATTTAGCATAGTTAAAATGATCCGATTTAGGACAAATATGCACCGTTTTGTTCGATAACTTGTTGCCATTTTGAAGGTAATTTCATAATGCCACTCTCATAGAAACCCTCGCAACCCTATTGGCAAAAAACTGGTACAGTCGATTTTCACAACCTTCTCTTTAGACGAATTTTTCAGCAATCATTTGCTATAGACAGGAACAGGTAGTAATTACTTGGTGGCAGGTCGGGACTATAAGGTGGATGCATAAGAATCTCCCAACCAAGCACGCGGAGCTTCTGGCGAGACACTATCGATGTGTGTGGCCTGGCGTTGCCCTGATGGAACCCAATTCCTCTCCTATTGGCAAAAGCTGGCCGTTTCTGGGCGATTGCTTGGATTGCTTATTTCAGACGGTCCAATTGTTGACCGTACAGGTCCGAATTAAGATTTTGGCCGTAGGGGAGCAGCTCATAGTAGATGATTCCCTGCCAATCCCACCAAACACATAGGAAAACTTTCCTGACCGTCATACCTAGCTTGGCCACCGTCTGCGCTGGCTCACCGCTATTCGACCATGGTCGTTTACGTTTGGCGTTGTCGTAAGTGACCCACTTCTCATCACCAGTAACCATCCGCTTCAGAAATGGATCGATTTTTTTGCGATTCAGCCGCGATTTGCAAATGGAAATTCGCTCCATAAGGTTTTTTTGCGTTAACTCGTGTGACACCCATACATTGAGCTTCTTTTTGTATCCAGCCTTATTTAAATGATTCCAAACGGTTTTTTATGCAATGTTTAGCTCGTGGGTAATAGAAACAGTGCTTACATGATGGTCAGACTCGACGATTTCCATTATATTATCGATATTTTCGACAATTGGCCTTCCAGACCGTGGTGCATCTGTCACATCAAAATTACCGAAACGGAATCGGCGAAACCAAAATTTCACGTGATTGGCTGTTACAGTATCAAGGCTATAAGCACTATTCATATTTTCAGCCATCTGACTTGCGTTTTCGTCTTTATCGAAGAAAAACTGTAAAATATGGCGTATTTTCTCTTTACTGGTGTCCATCTCTGACGCGCACTCAAACAATACTGAGTCAAGCAATCACAAAACTGTCTGAAAAGTTTATTTGGTACAAAATCCTATCTTTCTAACGACATCTAGCGTAACCCGATCGCACTTATACAACGCGAGATACAGATTACTAATGCCTTCTATTAGAAAAATAATGGATTACTTTTTACTACACCTGCTATAATATACTTCGTTTTATTAAAGAGAAAAAACGAATTCCTAGCTTATGAATTTTCTTTGCATTTTCTTTTCCAGCAGAATTTCAAGCAATTAAAAACTACAAATTTGTGTTATTTTAGTCTCACGGGAATGCTTTTTGACAAATTGCATCTTCAACAAAATCCAACTAAATCCATTAAATCGGACTAGTACGAGAATAGCCCGATTAAAAAAATGTTATAAATTAAAAATATATTCTCTTCATCAATTTATCATTCTTTAATCGTTTAATATAAAAGACATTCATTTTAAATTTAAGTAACACAACTTAAGCGAAATAAAGATAGAGCCTACCCTTAGGCGAGTCAAATAAAAATTTCAATTTTGCAATCAGAACTCCAACAACAATATATTTGCATCACAAAGCATTTAAACAATAAGTTCACATATTCAATAATCAAACATTAAATATTTATGAATGTGTGTGTGGGTGTGTGTGTACACCTACTCGTAGAATGCAAACTAAGAAAGAAAATGCATTGTATACTTTTAGGATCAACTCACTCAAGAGCAAAGTTAATAATACATTCGACGTATACGTTCTATACAGTATGGGTTACATAACAGCACATCACATAATGAATGAACCATATGAGTGAATAAGTAAATGACAGAATGGAATGGAATACATCGAATCAGTGTGGCAGTAGCAGATATCAATGATGATGATGATGATGATGAGGATGATGATAAAGAAGCAGAAAATGCAAGAAGAAACTAAAGTGCTCATACGTATAAAAGTGGTAAACACATGCATAACTCATATATTTGCACTAGGCCGATATATTCTCATACAGAATACGATGTTTGTGTGCAAGGTTAAGCATTTCAAAGGATCACATACATACATATATTCTAAATGTAAATGAACGCACACCTGTTTGTGTTGTATGTATGTTGTTGGTATATATAGACATAAGAGCACATGTGTATAAATATGTGTATTTGTGTGAATGTATAAAGGCTTTTCATGCAAATGCATTTTAATTGCTTTACTCGTCGCTTTTGTAGCATCTAATTGAATTCGACATTGTTGCGCTTTGATTTGAAAGTCTACCGTTAGATTGGCAAAGTCGCAGTACGTAGAGGAATGCATCTATTTTATCTAAGTGTTAATGAAGTTGTTGTATTATAGCACATCGCTTTATGTTTTTATACATTGACCTGAATATACATACACAAACAAGACGATACGAAGACGATAAGAAGGCATCCGTTTGTGAGGGAAAATTTGATTTTTGATTTTCTTTATCTTTCAAAGCAAACAGTAGAGAATGTTTTAGGATGAAATTGTGTGAAATATAAACAACATTAAGCGTATTAAGCTACTTTCAAAATTAAATGACTGGAACTTTTTTTCGTATGTGCCTACCATATACAGAGTGTTCCATTACGACGTGTGGTACTTTGATTTTGAATAAAATGACGTTTCAGAATTTTTCCAAATATTTTATTCGTTCGAAAGGTCACACAATAGGATTATGTGTGGAAATTTATTTTCTGGATATATTCACCGCGACTTTTCCGTAGATATCTAACTCTTTCGGCCATATTCTTGATGACATTTTGCAGTATGATCGCCGGAATGGCCCAAATCACCGATGTAATCTTACTTTTGAAGCCTGGAATCGTCTTCGGATCATTCACATAGACTTCCTGTAAACTCACATAAAAAAGCGTAACGTCGCTTGGGCGGAGAACTCACATCACCGCTACGATAAATTACACGGTTCGAGAATTTGCGACACAAAAAGTTCAAATTGAGGCGAGTTGTGTATGGTGTTACGCCATCCTGTTGAAATCACATATCGTCCAGACCATGAGCTTCCTGCACAAAATACTCCTACAACATAGTGTGGTACCGCTCAGAATTGATATTTTTGGTATTTTCGTCCTCATCTTCGAAAAAATACGGCCCGAAGATACCACCGACCCATAAGCTGCACCAAACAGTGACTCGTGGTGGATGCGTTGGCTTCTCAACAATGACCTGTGGATTTTTCGAGCTCCAGATACGGCAGATTTGCTTGTTAACATAGCCGCCGAGGTGAAATTGAGCTTCGTACGAAAAAAGGATTTTTTTTTTAAAAATCATCATTTTCAGCATGGTAACATTTGCAACATCGACTTGGAATTTAAGATCCAAAATTCGACGATTTCAATGCGTTGTTCTTTTATGTAGCAATCCATAGATAAAATCCTATACTGTCATGATGAAAATGATATAAAATATGGGTTGATGAGGGATGAGGACAGTACCACACCTACTATTGGAACACACTGCAATATAAAGTTTTCTTTTTCGACAGTATACAATTTTTACTGCCAAGAAAGTTACAATCTTACACAATCCCATTAATCTTATTCAAAATATTCTTAGCGTACAAGGTAGTTTGAACATATATATATCCAAGAATATCCGAATTAAAATTGATGAGCTCTCAGATTCAACCAGTGATACCAGTTGATACCAGTGATACTTTCCAATTTAGACTTTCGGAATCAACGAATATAAATAGATATCATTACTCCTGTACCAATTTAATTATGTAAGTTGTGTATAATCCCATCAAGTCTAAAGGTTTTGGATCAATTTTCGCCCATACTCTCTCTATAAATGCACTTCCCGCAATGGTATTGACTTAATAATTGCAAAACAAACAAAAAATATTTGGAACTTTCAACAGTTAGAAATGTGTTCAAATGAAGCGATGTTTTTTGAATTGTTCCAATACATCCATAAATAAAAGGTGTCTAAATATCAGTCCGATATCTCTATATGGAATTTGAATTTGGTAGTAATTGCCAAAGTTCAACATTTTTTACTCATTCCTTTACAAATTACAATCTCACGTCCCTGAGTTCGTCCTAGCTTATGGATACATCAAAATTTTGAAAGAATGATACATTTTCTACACCATAATTTTATAGTAAATTATCATCGTAGTTCCTTGTTAGTAAGGAATGTACTATGGAATACAATTGCAAACATTACCAAAGGGTTAATTTTTTAATGATGATTTGAAGTACAATTCATGAATAGCATTTTAAGGCATGCGAAAAGAATAATCAGTATAATTCCATTTTTCAATGTATACAGTTACAGTTACAGTTACAGTTATTTGTTGTTGTTCTGCCAAATTCCGATTAATTGTCTATTGTATGCTGTAAAGCACGCACTTTAGTCTTTCAGTATATCACTCAAAACTCAACGCAATACGACCCAACTTGGATAAAAATGCAATTTGCAAACTGATCGAAAAATGTGATTTTCGATATTTCGATCAAAATTCAAATGTTTGGTGCAAATATTGAAGTAATTAAATAATAACAATGTCATATAACTTTTGCTCATACGGATATTAAAGCAAATGCCTAAAAGTATGCTGCAAATTTATGTAAATATGTAAATGCTTTAATTTGTTCTTGTTATAAATACAATTTTAACAATGATGCATATACGCGGCATTTTTGAGCTACAAACTTATTAAAAAAAAGCGTAATTTTCGAATAAAAATATGTATATGAATATAAAGAATAACTGATGATTATATCATCATCGAAACTTGTCTTGGAACATTAGCAAAAAGTTCGGCATAGTTACTTATGTAAATTCGTTGACTGTCAAATAACCATATTTCGTTTATATTAAATTTATTTTAAAAAAATTATATACGCACACATAAAAATTAAAATAATTCGTACCCACAAATCCAAAGACACCTAAATTAATAATACTATGTAGGATGAGAAAATAATATAAAAATATAACAATTTATATCTTCCATTTCCAAGGAAAATCCATTAAAGCAACTCGTGCTCATTCTCTTTCTCTCTCTCTCTCTCTCTCTCTCTATCTATCTATTTATTTTAACTTATTTTTATTTCTTACTATATATTCTAATATATATACGACTATATATTATAGTATAATATTATTCTACATATGTCAAAACAATACACATACATATTCACTTAATAGACCGCTTCGTAAACATTGGAATATTTACGTTTACGCCACAAAAATGCATTTCAACTCTGAGCGTTTATATTTATAAACGAGTACGTGTAACAGAGACTTCCACATACATTTGAGCATTACATTTACAATATAACGACGACTTCTACATACATCCACTATTTCTACAATACTACTTTCATTATTACTACTCGTATTATTTGAAGAATAATAAATAGCACAAATACATACAACTTATATACTCTTATTCCTTCACATTGATTATGCAACTGTGGCAAATAGCTTAAGTGTCACAACAATAAAAGCATTGTGGATTCTACATATATTATTGCCGACTTTACTTCATTTTGATATACATATACATACATGCATTTAAGTATATATAAAAAACATAAGATGCTACAACAAAAAATGTGCACACATTGCATTGCATGTCTGGCTAACATACGTACATGTACAGTATGTACGAATTGTGACAGTGTTGAGTTAAAAAACAAATTTAAACCAAAGTCAACTTAAAATACAATTTCCTTACAAAGCGAAAAAAAGGCATATTAAAATTATACCCAAAACCCATACGGACAAAGGATTCCAGTTACAATTACAACTCATAAAATACATACTACAGGATATATGTAACTATTTGACTCAATGATATTCCAGATCTGAGATCAGTTACTGCTGGATGCGAAGAATAAAATACTCTAGACATGTGCATCGTATAATAAAATGAATAAATACGAGGAAGCATTATTCAGTGGGCGAATAGAACAACAAAACAAAAACCGTAACAATGGCATCTTCATGCATTGTAAAATACCTACATACATACAGACATATGTATGTAAATGTATTTATTGTTATTCCTTGCTGATGGCAACCTTTTTATATATATTTTTTTTCTTCATATTCTTACTGGTTGGCATTGTTGATGCTACTGAAGATAGTAGGTAGTGAGTGACCCAATTACATAGCAAAAACATTAAATGCAAAAATCAACAACAACAACAACAACAACGGCGAGAATATAGTAAAGCGAAAAAATGTATATTCATTCAAAATGTTTATCAACATGTATGTAGTAGTAGCAGTAGTAAATAGTGTGTGTGCATAGTAAATACAATTATAATAGCACTCAGGATATATGTAATAATTGTAGAAAAAAAAAAAAGAATGTTAATGGAATTAATTTCGGAAATATATCGAATTTTACATATTATACAATGTGACAGACAAACAAATATCGTTCGAAAAATCATATATTTTATGAGCAGTATGGCGAGTCTTCTTTCATCAAATAATATGAGCAATATTCAAAAAAATTTCAAAAATCATCGTTTTCCAATTTCCAATCGCCAACATATAACTCAGTAAGTTTTAATCCCATCGACGCAAACAAAATATTGTCAATAAGAGCAAAAAAAAACAACACTCAAATGATATACAAATTATGTTATTTCAATCAACAATTTTTAAGTTTCTCACCAGTAACTAAAAATTTCTCCAAAAATACGTTTTTCAATATATATGACCTGACATATCCATGGCGGCAGTAGTTTGAAAAAATTACTTTGGTGAAAAGTGGCAACCTTATAAAACATACGATTTAAGTTTCAAGGCGCCACGTTGTTTAGTATATTTTTTTTTTTTGGAGCCATCGAAAGTTAACGACCTCAGTGAATTTGTAAACATGGAAAAAATTGGTCACCGTTATGTAATTCAATACTTTCATTTGAATGGTTTCAGACCAACGAATATTACAGTCGAACTCTACATTCTACTCTGGGGGAGTATTCTCCTTCGTTTACGACCATAAAATATTAGGTGGCGGAGTTTAAACGAGGTCGTGTACGAACTGTCAAGACGAATACCGAGTGGTCAACCAATTGATGTGACCACGCCAGAAACGGTTAAGAAAATCCACAAAATGATATTGAATGATCGTCGGCTGAAGGTGCGTGAGCTAGGTGAAATTACAGGTAGCATTTCAAAAAGTGCTATACATCGTATGTTGATCGAAAATTTGGAGATGAAAAAGCTGTGTGCAAGCTGGGTGCCGCGTTTGTTCACAACAGAACAAGAACACCAGTTCACACATCCGCTACTGCGATGGCCAAAAACAATGAATTTCTTCAGCACGCACCTTATTTGCCAGATTTAGCTCCTTCGGATTGTTTTCTATTTTCCAATTTGAAAAAATGGCTTGGTGGTAGAAGATTTGCAAACAATGAAGAGGTGGAGTCTGCGGTAGATGGCTATTTTAATGAGCTAGAGAGTTCATGTTCTAAACAGGGTATCGAAGCTATAGAATATCGCTGGGAAAAGCTAAAAGGAGGTTATGTTGAGAAATAAAGAAAGTTTTTCCCAAATTTGTTGTGTTTTCTTTATTAGGTCGGGTAGTTCTGGGACCGCCCTCGTACCTTGTATTTCAGTGAACCAAAATCAATTTTTTTAAACACATTATTCGTATGTACGTGCAAACAATGAAAATTTTGTAAACTATTGATAATTTTCTTATATATCAAAACTTTTTATATATTTAAGCACAATGTTAGCTTGAGTTTTCCACATGGAGACATTATAATATCACTTAAATGGAGTTGCCAATTTCTCACCAAACTCAAACAAACTCATCTAAAATGGATTATGGCATTTTGACGTTCATTTTATTTGGCATCTGACACAGCAACTAGCTGTAAGGTAACTTGTGAGTAATTTAAGTTTCTCACGAGATATAAGACAGTCAAATTTGTCTGCATTATTGTAAAATTCCTATTACAGACAAGCAGAATATTGTAAAAACTAATTATAATGTAGTTAACAATTATATTGAAATTTGAAGTATATTTTAGTTGGCTTCAGCGAAGATCTAAAATTCATGTGGTACTAAAACACCCCAGTAATGTTAGTGCTAATATTAAAGTACAAGACCCCTTTTAAATGAAATTTCTGGCACAGTATTTTTTATAATATTATCATGTATTAAAGTTTTTCAGCCATGAAGTCTAATAGCTAGTGCTAGCATATTTATTATGATAAAAATTCCCCTTTGGTAATATTAATATAAGCATTAATGTATTTGAATACCCAGTCGTAGTATTGGTATTGCAATGGTATGGTTATACGTTGATATAAATTTCAACTTGAGACGAAGCACGTATGTGTATGCACTATCAAAGGTAGATAACCATAAGAATAAAAGAAGCAATAGTTGTTTGTATTACGGAATAATAAATGAAATACACATACATGAGTAGCAATGAACGTATGAGCAATGTGAAAAATAAGGATATAGCAGAATATAAGAGCAACAAGAACATTAGCAATACCAATACCACCGAAACCGAACCACAACAACAACAACAAATATAATTCACAATAGTGAGTAGTACTTTAGCATCGTTGCATTATTTAAATTACGTACTCATCCGCGTCCGGTTTTGCAGCTATTGTTTCGACCACAATCTTACTTGCAACAGTAATTGCAATAAGAATTCCTTTCATAAAAATCACATTTTTTACACTTTTTCCATTATATGTAGACGTTGTTACAGTTCTTGCGGCTACAGTCATTACGATTCTTCAATTCGTTTAACGACCAAAACGCTATTCATCGATTTATTCACTTATGTCCATAGTCTTTCCTTCGTCCTAGCACATTGTTTCATTTTTGTTGAACTTTGTATTATTATATGTTGTTGTTGTTGTTGTATTTTACTTAACACTCAACCTTTATTGTCTGATATAGTTGTAGACATTGTTGTCTGTTATTCCTGTAGAAGTTAATTTTATTTTTACGACTATTCAATGGCAGTTTGTTCGAGTCAATAAAAAAAAATCGATTGATTTTTGCCCATTTTGAAGAACGTATTAAAGATATTTAATGGAATTAAATGTTTAATGATTACTTAATTTTATAGAATCTTTGTATATCTTTAAGAATTGGTTTTCCCATCTTTGTTAGTACATAAAACTGATCCTCAGCGATGTTCTATAACTGAGTTGTATAACCTGGGCTCATCAAAGTTATTATAAAATGCGACAACTAATTGGCGGATAGTTTAAATTTAATTGGTCAGCTTTAATACTGTATACTAAAGTCATTGGAAAATTTGCTGGATATTTCTCAATTTGATTACTGAACTAGTCTTGAACTAGTCTTGAACTAGTCTATATAGTGTTATATATAGTATCCCTGGTGAAGTCATAAATATTGGTACAGAACTAAACGCATTCATTACAAATGCAATATTGGTCGCATCCATTTCACCTTGACTGAGGTTTGACAGTTAACATTTACCACGTAAAAAGTTTTTCCCATCAATTGTTTACAATCATGGAATGAGGCGACATCGAAAGTCGTATTATTTGTGTTGGCCTACTGAAATTCAATATGGGAAAAAGCGATATCTTTCGGACGTTGCGACCGCTTGAAATCACTCCCAATTTTGTGTATCGTGCTGTGAAGTTATTTGAGGATACTAGTGGAGTACGAGACCGTCAAAGATCCGGCCGTCTGCGCATTGTGAGAACTCGAGAAGGGATCAAAGCCGTGAAGAAACAAATTGACCAAAAATCATTGCGAAAACAGAAAATCTTGTCGCGGGAAATGCAAATTTCTCAAAAATTACCATGACCATGAAGATTTTGAACTCAGCGCGTACAAGTGGCACGTACGCAAGCGAAAATCAAAAGCGTTACGCAGCCGGTACGCTCACAGACAAAGTCTGTTTACTGACGAGAAAATCTTCACCGTAGAAGAATCTTTCAATAAACAGAACGATCGTGTGTACGCTCGGTCATTCAGAGAAGTATCCCAACTCATCCCGAGGATCCAAAGAGGCCTCTGCTCCAGCTCACAAGGCAAAACAACATTCCGGACTTCACATCAACGGATGATTGGCTTGTAGCTGGTAATCCAGACCTCAACCCATTGGATTACAAGTTGTGCTACGTATTAGAGGGCATGGCTTGCTCTACTCGACACCCAAATATTGAGTCGTTGAAGCGAGCCCTTGTCTGTGCAGTGGACAATTTCCCCATGCATGAAATGCGTCTCGCAATCGATGAATGGCCAGCTCGTCTCAAGTCGTGCTGGAAGGCAAATGGAATTCATTTCGAATAAGTTGTTCTAAGATTTGTAGCCATAGAATTACCCAATAAAAAGAAAAAAAAAATTTTTTTTTAATATTAATTCGATTTCATTTGGCATCGATTTTTCTGGGTACCAATATTAATGACTTGACTAGGTGCAATAGCAACTTCTTGAAGGTCTTAATTAAAATTGCTTCAGATTATATTAAAGAATAGAGTTATTTCATGAACTATAAGCTTTTTACTATCATCAGCGTTCCACAAAATTTTCAATCAGTCAGTACATCGTTATTTTACAAGTTATCGTTATTTTTCAATGATGTATTAATTTCATGAGCTACCTGTTTAAATCAATTTCCATGGAATTTTATTATGCTCTAGATTTTAATATATTTTATTACTATAGGAAATGAACTATGGATGTGGATAAAATTCAGAATATTTTATAGTATTATGAAAATTTTCACATTTCAGTACATCTCAGTAAAAAAGCCTTTTGAAAAATGTTGTGCTTGAACGTCTATATGTAATTTGATAGCATAGTTTAATATTATATTTAGCATACTAAAAATATCAATATGAAATTTCCGTAGCACAGATTATATCTCATCGCAGACTTGCTTCTAGTTTTGTTTATGGTAAAAATGCACTGCTCTCGATTTAGAAAATCTATTGTTTGAATAAACTCAACCAAACTCAAAGTGAAGCATCTCTTTAACTTGCTTTATAAATTTTAATTGAATTTAATAAAAATGCGTAGAATATTTGTGTACACATACTTATATCAAGTCAATTGTAGTATATAGTACGAATACGTATGAATGTTTGTGCAATGGCACCATTCGTTCATTCATTCATTTATTCATTTTTCAATCGCAGTAAAAATAACTATAACAACATCAACAACAACAATAATATCATATGTATACTTGTAAGTAGTTGCAAATGAGTTTTGCATGTTAAACGAACTTGAAAACATGCACACACACACACATACACACATACACACACAGAAAACACATTCCCAATTCACACACAATTTATCCCCATTCACGAATAAGAGAAGCTATGAAATAAAATTCAAGTAAAAGTGTCTATATATGGTACATATACTATCTATGTATTTTTGCTTTTTTTAATATTGTCATTCAAAAGCGATTCTACTCTTAACACTTCAATACCCATTGCGCGCCATCAGGTACTGTTCTGCATTCAATTTCCATTGACATTCGTTCTGACTCAGTTATAGTGTATTGCTTCCTTGTAATTTGTATTTTTTCTTTTTTCTTTATTTTTACTTATTATTTCATTCAACGGTTCTACTGCAAAATGTCAGAAAATTGTCAATAGTATGTAGTCGTATATGTGTGAATTTGTCTGAGCATTTTGTTATTATTTTTATTTTTGGTGTATTTTTCCCCCATTTTAATCTGTACAATAGATTTTCTAACTGAGGAAAGAATAGTTATTAAATTTTTTATCTATTCCACTATTTTTTTTTTTTTTTCAAAATTCAATCTCAACAAGAACGACTGTCAAACGCAACCAAGTACGTTCGATATGTGAACAAATGATTCAATGAAATTTTGATTTCATTTATGATACGTGTTGCGTATGCATTTGATACTGATTTTTCTCTATGTATGACTAACACTATCTACTATTACGTCGACAACTCGTATCACTTGAATACCTATACCAAAGTAGTAAATGCGTTTTATGAAATCTATGCTAAGAGTATGTATTACCCTGTAGGTACAATAAGATGATTGAATTATGAAAAAATGCTGTGACATTGATTCTTAGTATGTATACATTAAGTAATTATCACAGCTGTCATTCTAATTAGAAGAAAACTATTTACTAAATTGCTGTCATATGATGCGGCTTTGACTTGTGACATTACTATATAGCCGATCGTCGAGAATAGTATTCATTATCGGTACTAATGATTTCTTTTTCACACATCTGACTTTATATTGTATTTCTCGGCCACCAGTTTGGAGCCAAATGGGACTGAAGTAGCTTCGGCTACGAGATCTTACCAAAAGTCTTAAATTTTGGTACCACGGGTGATCAGACTGACATCCCTCCCTTCGGAGAGGTTTTCGTGGTGGTTGTGGTAACCCAAAGAACACGCGGGTTGAGTATTCCACGTCAAAATGCGTGGGTTACTCGATGTGGAGTGGCATTACAACCAGGGTGCTGACACCTTAGATCAGATGAGGTTTTAGGTAGGCCTCGATCCCCACCAAGTAGGGTAGTACGTCCATTCAACGTGCCCCAATTGGTACCGTAGGAACCTGAAGGTTGCCTTCTGATTTTCCAATCCTGCGGGGCGCTCATCAACACTTCAATTTGATACATTACGCTTTGTGCGTCGTGAGATAAGGCCATACTGGCAGGTGCTCACGATAAGCACTGCTAAATCGTTTAACATTTGAAATATTACAATTACTTAAATTAATGCATTTACTTTTGAAATTTATTTCCTTCATAATTTTCCCAATACATCATATTACTTATACTGGCTATTCAATGTACTGCGACCTCAAAGATCTTTTGTGCGCCTATTGCCCAACTAAAACAACAACAATCTTATATTTGCTGTAGGCTTGATTTTACCTATATGGTTTGGAGTCAAGATTCCATTACATAGGTAACCATAGTCTACATCTCGCCACCGCTGGGAAATTGTATAGAATATATTCCGATATTTCCTGCTCCTCATGACAGAGTCGACAGGTATCGTTTTCTACCACACCTACTTTCTTCGTATGGTAATTGAGTCTACAGTATCCTCTGAGAAGCTCTGTGTAGAGTTTAATGTCATCTCTGCTAAGGTTAAGGACAACATCCACCCTAGCATGTGCGGGATCAATAAGTTCCTTCGACTGTCGCAAGCTCGTATGGGCTCTCCAGTAGTTGAGTAGATCCCATTTCTCCGTTTCACATATAAAGTTTTTTATGAAACTTTTTATAACCCCGCAAAAAGGCTCTGATCCAATGAAAGGAGTGCTTGCGTCTTCCTTTGCAAGGCAGTCAGCCATTTCGTTTCCCTCGTGGTCCTCATGTTCCGGTATCCACATGAGGACGACAGGATTCTTTGCAGCCAGGGCATTTAAAAGTTTAAAACATTCTCAAACCAGCCGCGATTGAAACGATAATTTTTCCAGGGACTTTCGAGTCGCCTGGCTGTCCGAGAGAATGCATATTTTGGTACCACAGGTGTGCCCCTACGTACGTATTCTCTCGCACATACCTCTAAGGCATAGACATCCGCCTGAAATATGGAAGCTGTTTTTCCCATTTCAATTGCTCTCCGAAATCTTAATTCAAAAATGTCCGCCCCCGAACTGCCATCTTCCATCTTAGACCCATCAGTGTACCACAACTGTGAGTACCCTTGCTACTCCTCCCAGCCGAACGGTCGTTGCTGACCACTTCAAAGTGCTTTGAGAAGACTAGCTTTCTATCCATCTTGTCGAATACCACAAGACATAAACACATCAGATAAGAATACATTAAATAATCCATTGTAAAAGTTTTAACATGTAATCCGCAATAAATGATGGATACATTATCTTTTGCCAAGTAAAAATAAATAAATATGTGACACTTAAAGCCCCAAAGGGCTCTTTGGACGACCTTCTCTTTCATTACTGTTGTGCGTCTTAAATTTTGGGCAGTATTAGAATGGACCTACTTATTTTAGCTGCTTCCGAACGGCAGAACTTTTTGCGACATCACTTTTTCTGAGCTTTGTCACAGAGTTCTTTTAGAAGCTTTTTCATGTGCAAATTGTTACTGCCGGAAGAATTGCCAATTGTTTGCCAACAGGTGGGTACCGTTCCAAAGAAAAATCTTTTCGATATTAAATTTGTTATGCTTCAGGCGGGGATTGAACCCACAAACTACAAATCAGAAGGCCAACCACTTCCACTGAGCTACGCCACCCATACTTTTGCCAAGTAGTCATATTTATAATGTCTGCTGATGTGAATCTATATTTGTTTTTATGATTTTTTTTTTCTCTTTCTTTTTACATTGACAATCTACTCGTACATAGTAGTTTATGTTATGTACAGCTGTTACAACTACTTTCACTGTTATTGTCATTGTCAGAGTTGAACACATGGAAAATAAACTAAATATTTATTTTGTAGAAATCTGTATGTATATAACACATGCACTTCTTATACTCATACGATATTATGAAAACATTGTTCTGTCATAAAAATATGGGTACTTTCTTAATAGTATAGTTTAATGTGAATATGTATATGTAATATATATAAATATATAGCCTATAGACATATTTAATGTGATAAAAATTATAATGAACTCAAGATATATATGTGGTGGCGATATTTTATTACATTACACTGAATTGTTACACAATACATTATATTAAAAGTAAGCCGTGAAAGTGTAATATGAAATTTTATAGACTTCAATCCCTTCCAATTACATATAAGAAAATTTCAAGTTGGCATATTTTTTGTGCCATTGCACACCTCAGAGGGAGTTGCTACATGTATGAGGCAAAATTCAAAACCACAATTTTATTTCCAATTTTGTTAAACACAGTCAAGAGAAATATTTCAAATTGAAATTATTTGGAAATTGTCATTGACATTAAAACTAAACTACGGTGTGGTCAACTTGTAGCAAAATTATGTAGATTTTCTTCGAAATACTAAAATAATAAAATTTTTCAAATTGTATGTGGTTTGATAAGTTATAACTTTAAATATGTTACTATATCAGTATGTAGGTACTACATTATATTATACTACTAGTATACTACAGCATATACTCGTATGCTCCTTAAATTAAAATTCAATTGTCAAAATGCATACAATTACTCGTTCAGATATACATCGACAATGATGATGATGTGTGAGTATGTAAGTAGGAGTTTAATGGTTCATGCTTATTGTACTTCTCTACATTTACGTATAGAATGTGCATTATGTGTAGAAGAATGAAACTTAAACATTTTAACTGTATACACATATATACAATATGATGCAGCAACATGTGTACTAAAGAGCAGCGAGAATATATTCGATTTTCGAATGATTTTCATTACTCTCAAAACATGTACAATATTTGCAAAGCATATCTAAATAGAATGGGAATGAGTGAGAGTAAAATATTAGGCAAATAGAATACTTCGCTCAATTCTTGTATAAGAAATATTCCATACATTCATTTTTTCTCTTCAAATAAACGAATATTTGAGAGTACTACGAGAGTTTGAGAGTACTATGAGTATGTTGTACGTTATAATTGTTGTTGCTTTTCATGACAGGCACTGATGATTTGTATTACTGGGTCTTGCCGCATCATATTGTCTTATCTACTGTATTTTTTGCATATATGTATTGTAATGTAACATTGAGAAGCCAAACGAATATTTTGGAGTACTCTCAAATGCTTTACTTCCATTTGCAAATGTTGAGATTTTACTCATTCTATGAAAACGAAACATCATACACTCCATTCCATTCTATTTCTATTTCATTCATTCTAATACGTATTTGCTTAGAGAGAATGAATGAGAGATGCTATTCTAATATCAAAAGAGTGTTTTAGAGATGCAAACGAATACATTCCTGCAGCACTCTAATGGGTACTATACATACATTAAAAAAATGTTTTGCATAAGTGACAATTTGCTATAGATTTGGTAAATTGTTCTATATTCTATTTATTCTTCTGCAACTACCTACCATAAAATAACCATATATTCAGGGACACCCTCGCACGCACACACACACACACCCATATACACCCATCAAACGAACAAATCTTATAAGAATTCACCAATGTAGATCATGTACTTATATTGTATTTTGTTACGTTCATTCTGTTGTAGCAAGTGCAATTGCATTTTATTGCTTTACATGCATGCATGATGCATATTTTGTTGCAGATTTTTTGGTTGACTGCTTTGTTTTTTTTTTTTTTTTTTTTTTTTTGTGGGGGCATATAAATTGCAAAATATGAATTTTTGAAAAAGGTAACAAAACAAAAAAGTTGATTCCGCAAAAATTGTCGATGTAGAAAAATTACAAATTTTCGATTATACTGGATAGAAACTGAAAGAGAGAGGGAGAGAGCACGATTGAAATAGCAAAACAATAAAAAAGTATAAAAAAAACGCATTGAAAGAGAATATTCAAATGTATAATACCGAATAAAATATATAATATATAATTGGATTAGCCAGAAGCAATTTTCAAAACGCAATTTGCTTTTTGTGAGACGAACTAAGACGGAAGTAATCTTCATAGTAGACGAATTTGCCTGACTTTAGAAGCACTCAATATTAAACTAGAGAATAGTTGGTTGTTATTTATTCTCTTGTCCCATACTATGTACTGCATTGCAAACGGAACTCAGGCTCAGGAAATCTGGATGTTGGAAGTGTATTCAACAAGGACACAGTAGTATCCTTAGACATGTTGACCTATAGATATAGTTGACAACAGGACGGACTTTTGCCCTCGCAAGCTGGCTTTTGAGAGTGGCATTAAGACTGTATTTCCAAGTTGGAATGAGTGGAAGAAAAGTGGGATCCTGGCTGGTAGGGATACGCAAATTTTCTCTGATGATTCCAAAATGGACTCTGAAGTTGGAGGAGAAATCTACTCGGAGTCCTTAGACACATCAACGTCCGTAAAACTCCCACCTTACTGTAGTGTGTTCCAGGCGGAAGTATACGCGATTCTGCAAGCATGCGAATTGCTCTAGCAAAGGAACATAACTGGAAAGGCAACAATTCTCTCCGACAGCCAGGCAGCTATAAAGGCGCTATCCGCATCAATTATTAGCTCAAAGCTGGTCGTGGCATGTAAATAAATAATAACCTAACTAACGGCCAACCTCGAAATATCAGTTATCTGGGTTCCAGGACACAAGAAAATCGCAGGTAACGAAAATGCTGATGAGCTAGCCCGTAAAGGTTCATCCGCAGACAATGAACAAACAATCACCAACGCTGATGTGGGCATCCCCCTAGCCGAAGCCAAGGGGATTATTCAAAAATACTACCTAAACAAAGCGCAGCGGAAATGGATAAGCACCACCTGGGCAATTTCAATAGCCACCTGACCAGACTACAATGAGAAGAAAACAAGGAGCCTTCTGAATAGATCTAGAGCCGGCATATACAAACTAATAGCAGTATGCACAGGCCATTGGGCCATTGGTACACATGCAGAGAAAATGGGTATTCCGCACAACGACCATTGCAGGCGCTGTAACGACATAGCTGCTGTGGAGACGGTGGATCATTTCTTGTGTAAATGTCCGGCCTTAGCCAGAAACCGATTAACATCCTTGGGTAGCCCTTTCTTTGAAAACCTAAGACAGTTATCTAAAATAGAGATCTCCCATATCCTACAATTTATAAACAACTCCAGCTGGTTGTAACATATCCTTTAACAAGCAGTAGGTCTTAGCGAGGTCTTTATGGCTCAAAATGGCATTTTATTTGCTACTTGAGCGACCAGGGTTGCAGCCATTCTGCATACCTACCGTAGTTTTAGGAGTTGAAAATACATAGCAGCTGTCAAAAATATAACAGAAACATAGAATATTAAGAATTTGCTATTTTACGTTACAAGAAAACATATATTCACAAAATCAGGCTGTTATAATCTCATTCTAATTGCAAAGATTAAATTTATTCGCATAATTAAGGTAAGTAAAGGTAAAAAAAAACGTCATGGCAAACAGTCACAGAACTCACACCGAAATATAAAAGAAACATGATATTTGCAGTCATTTAAATACAATTTTATTAAACTAATGAATATTGTTGAAAATTCGATTGAAACCCAAGTTGGCTATTTAAATATTTTCACTAATATACAATACGTATACAACTATGGGAAAATACTTAGAAATTCTATTTGCATAAAATAAATATTTATTTTAGACAATTTTTTATATATTTTTTTATTTTTTGTTATTTTGTTCTTTTAAATAAATGTTGAAAAGTTCTTCATTGGCACTTGCATTCATAGACACACACACACACAGAGAGAGGTTCGAATACATAAACTCATAGAATATATCTATACTCATATATTATATAAAAGTGAAATTTTCATTGGTGATGGTTTTATACAATTTTCTTCTTCACACAATGTGGATACGTAGATATGTATGTAGATATATATGTAGGTACATACTCATAAGTATAGTACGTATAAGTACATGTACTAGTAGTGTAATTTCAAGTGTGATCAAAAATTCAATTTCCCACGCATTTGTTGGCAAAATTGAAAAACTACTACTACTACTACTACATATTACTCGTACTGCAGCTGAGAACATTTCATTGAGGAAGCTGACGATGAGAGCAAACGGATGAATGTAATTTCAACAAGCGTTTGATTTTTCCTTTTTATTTTATGTAGAACGTTTTTTTTTTTTGTCAGTTTTCTTTATTTTTTTTTTTTAGTTTACTTTTTTACGTATAATTTTTGTGTGGCTTTTGTCTTGCATATCCTTTCCGCAATGCGCTTTTTTGCTAGTTATTTAACTGCTGCTTCTTATTCTTGGGTTTTTCATTCGTATATGAAATTTACACGAACAAATAAATGAATGCAAAATGCAAAATGCAAAATGCAAATCTACAAATGCGTACAAATTTGATTTTGATTTCTTTCCAACATTTTTTTGCTTTTTTTTTTTTTGTTTTTTTTTTATGAATTCATTTAATTTCTTTTCACGCATTCCATTTCTCCTCATTCGAACCGAAATTCCAATTTAAAATTTGTGCATTTTTGATTACAAATTTATGTTTGTTGATTCTATATTCTACATATTTTAATAAAATTGTCTAAACACATTGATATACTATGGTACTAACAACTGCAACAGCAGCATACGAAACAGCAAAACCATGTAACATATATAGATATTTATGTAGATATGGAAATATGGAGCTATGTATGTACATGATGATGAAGAGCACGCAACACAGATCATAGAGTTGTATTTTATTTCCGTTTCCGTTTACATTTCCGCAAATTTCACGAACGATGTACGAACTATTAGTATTGACGGTGGCAACAAAAAAACAAAAAAGACAACTAACTTGAGTGAAAAATAAATTTTGTCATTCATACATAATAGCTTAGCATTTTGCTTTTCCTATCTCTTTCAGAATATAGCTAGAATATAGACATGACGTCTTAAGACTATGATTTGAGATCCAAAGATTCACGATTGTAGTGGCTAAAAATTAACCTAATTTATTACAGAGATGATCATTGGATTTGAGAGAGACATGTACGATCATGTGGGCATCAAGACTGCTGGAAGCAAGTAGCCAACGTTGTTATATGACAGAGATGCCAATCCCGGGTCCCCAGACCAAATGATTTTTCCAATTAAATTCTTATCACAAATATCACAAAGTCAAGGCTAAACTACGTCCGACAATGAAATAATTGCAACTTTAGGTTAAACCAAATAGAATTCCTTACTCCATTTATTAAATGTTAGCAATCTTTGCTCTTCCATACGCGCCCAAGTTCATGTCAATCGAATGAGAGCTTCTCAAGTTAGGTGCCTTTTAATGATAATAGTTTTGATTTAATGAAATTTTTTGATTTAATGAAATTTTTGATTTAAAAACAGTTTTGTCTCTTCGAGCACTCTCATTATTTATCACCGTGACACAGTTTTCGGTTACCAAAAATGAAACCTACTATGAAAGGGGCTTTGTTCAATCTGCGCAGGAGTGATCATTATCCCAAAACTCGACATGACAAATCACTCTGTTAGATTTGGTGGAATCTATTTGTGATTTCTATTTATTTTTAATTTAAAATTGTGATTTCTTAATTGTCAAACTGTTATGTCAATGTCAATGACAATTACACTTTCGAGGTGGTGAAGGACTTCGTCTATCTTAGAACCAGCATCAAAAACTGTAATGACGTCAGTCTGGAGATCATGCGTAGGATAACTCTTGTTAAGAGTTGTTACTTTGGGCTGAGTAAGCAATTGTGTAGTCGAGCCCTCTCTCGAAGGTGGAAAATTACACACTACAAGTCCCTCATTATTACTGTCCTAACATATGGCGCTGAAGCCTCGACAATTTCCACCATGGATGAGAGGATGCTTGGAGTTTTTGAGAGAAAAGTTCCACGCAGGATCTTCGGAGCTATTTGCATTGATGGCGAGTACCGAATAAGGTACAACGATGAGCTCTATGAGCTGTACGCTGACATTGGCATAGTCAAGCGAATCAAAATCCAGTGGCTGCGCTGGCTGGGTCATGATGTCGAGCGAATGGAAGAAAACGCTCCAGCGAAGAGGATATTTAATTAGGCACCCGCTGGAGGACGCAGAAGAAGAAGAAGACCAAACCTCCGTTGGAACGACCAAGTGTTAAGTAAGCAGACGGCGCTTGGAATATCCAATTGGCGTCAGCAAGCGAAGAACAGAGAAGACTGGCGCCGCATTATATGTTCGGCCTAAATCGATTATCGCCACATAAAAAGAAGAAGAATGTAATATGTAGTAGGTACAGAAAGTATTTAGAAATTCTTTTGTATTGGGTGTGTGAATTAGTAACCGGCCTTTTATGTTATATGGCGCCAAGCGCATAAGCGCGATATCGTACATCATTGTCCCAAATGTCATTTTAAATGTCAAAATCAGTCAAAAGTTTTCAATTTCGTTTGTGCGCATCATCTTTTTTTTTCACGATAGAACATTTTGAGAATTTGCGAAAAAAAAAACAGCATTTGCGGAAAGTTTTGTTAAGTCACTTTTTTGCAAAATAAATTGCGTCTGAAAGTCATCGTTTGCTTGTGGAATTATATGGCGACAATTCCGTATCCAATTCACCGTGTAAGCGGTGGTTTGTGTGCTTCAAAAAAGGTGATTTTGATATCAAAGACAAAGAACGCTCTGGACAGCCGAAAAAGTTTGAAGACAAGGATTTAGAGGAGACATTACTCTACAACAATTGAAGCGGTTGCAGAGACGCAATGATCGAGAAACGGCCGAAATATGCGACCAGACACAAGTTGGTAATTTTTCACTATGACAACGCAAGGCCACACATTGCTATTCTGGTCAAAAACTATTTTGCTAATAGCGAATGGGAACTTTTACCCCACCCGACTTATAACCCAGCCCTAGCCCCTTCAGATTACCACTTGTTCCACAAAAATTAGCTCGATTCGTTTTTTGACCTCCAAGGCTGTGGAGTTCTTTTGGAATGGAATTCATAAATTGCCAGAAAGACGGGGAAATGTCATAGGTTTTGATGGACAATACTTTAAATGACATGCATTTTACTGGATTTTTCAAAATAAATAATTTTTGGGCACTAAAAAATGCCGGTTATTAATTCACACACCCAATAGTAAAAATGTTTTTTAATTTAAAAAACTTCTAAAAAAAATTCGATTTTAAAATCTCAGAAATGCTAATGTCATATTCCTTTGACGTTGAGAGGAGTTCAGCCAAGATTCTTTTTAATTGTACAACATTGATATATTTGATTGCTAAATATGAGCTTAATAGCACAAAATTTCCACTAACTAAACTATTACAAATTTACACTTTTCAAAACGTCACTACAATCATCTATTCATCTATCATCTATTTTCCTATAAATTTCTAAAAGTTAGTCAATAGTTTGATAATTTCCCTAAATAAGTATTTTCACTTGAAATTATAAATAGCAAATAGTTTGGGGAAGAATAAATTATATGTATGTAGTAACACATATTTGAGTATGGCGCATCAATCTCATCAGATCTCATCAATGGCAGACATGACAAACGCATAGAACGCGTATAAACGATATATACCCATGTACTACGATATATGACATATAATAGTTCAAACTTTACTCATTAAAATTCTCCAAAAATTATTATCAATAATATTTTTTTGACATATTTATGGGATGTAGTACACATTGAACTACATAGTATGTGTGTATTTGCTGCTCTAGGTGGAATATATGCTCTAGTACTTAAGTAGCTACTACTTATACGAGCATTTGGAAGACAAGCATTTGCAAGCAAACACATTGGCACACAAATGCCAAATTATTATTATATGGATGCATGTGAAGTCAGAACGCGAATACATAACTACCGTGCATATTATAGATATGCATAGGTGTGCCTTAATGCATTGTTTATGTTGCATACCGTACGTGTATATGCTGTTGGATGCTGAGATGATAGTATCAAAAGAAGCGAGGAATTTTCGACTTAAATTTAGTATCCTAGTATATCATACTACGTATATGTACAATATATACATACTCGTAAGTACATAGATATGAGATTGAGATATGTATGAATATGATAAAAGTTTTTCGTAGTACGACAACGTACATACGGAATACGTATACAGCAGGTATTCTTTAGCGCACTTAGTTCTTCTCCTGTCATCATGGCACTGGTACTGTTATTTCTTGTTGAAAGATTGTCGTTCGCTTTTTGAATTTTGTCGTTAGATTTACGACTCTATATGAACGTACGAACATACGAGTTATACATTTGCCTCATCCTGTTTCAAACCACCTACACTCAACACAGGCAATAATATAACAATACATATATTTTATCTTCATTTTCATACTTCAAATTTCCTGTGTAAAAGAATTTATGATCAAATAATGCTAATGACTTTAAAATATCTACAATACACTGTCGTTGGTGGCAACAGCAACGCACGATTACCATTACGATTGAATGGTGGAGGGAATGGCATGTTGGCAACTTTAATGATTTTATGCAGCAAGCAATTTAGTTAAAAATACATATATTTATATGTATATACATGCATAAATATATTTGAAATGTCTGATAGAACGACGATGGCTATGTTGTTGTTCATCGTCTCCCTTAACTCGATTGGTTAATTTAATGTGATTTTAATGATTTTATTATTGCGACCGTTTTGCTAAGTAATTAAAAACAACAAAGTCATCACAATTACAATATATTTATGTATAAATACACAATATAAAATATATATTCGCATATTTTTTTTGGGTATGTACAGGGAGAGAAATTCCTAATGTATATGCTTGGATTCAAATTGATGGAAATGCGATTAAGCATGGATAATAAAATATTTGCGCGTCATCAACTTTACTACTCTTACAATATTTAAGATTTTGAGAAATTATACAACTAAAAAATATTCCACACAATAGTGAAATTGTCTTAGGATTTATTTAGTTTCCACAAATATTAGAACAACAACAAAAAGGCCTTCGTATTCACTTCGAATTTATTCAAATGACGCTTTGAATTCTTTAGAATGAGTGTTGTATTGAATTTTACGCATCCACTACAATCTGCTCACGGCAGCATTGGAGGGAAAACGCTAGCGCTAAATCGAAAGCATTACGCAGCCGGTACGCTTACAGACAAATTCTGTTTACTGACGAGAATATCTTCACCGTAGAGTGTATGCGCGGTCATCCAGAGAAGCTTCCCAACTCATCCCGAGGATCCAAAGAGGCCACCATCCCGCATCTGTAATGGTATGATGGGGAGTGAACTACGATGGCGTTACCAAGCTCCATTTTTGTGAGAAAGGAGTCAAAAAACATCGGCCACAGTATATCAATCGACCGTCTGGGAACCCATTGTGGAACCTCTCAACCAAACAATATTCGCCAACAAATCATGGACTTTCCAGCAAGATTCTGCTCCAGCTCACAAGACAAAAACGACTCAACTGTGGCTAGTAGTCCAAAATTGTTGAATTTTGTTGTTCGATCCGTCGAACATAACGTGGTGAATTTTGTGCAACATCTTGATCCTTAATTCAACTTGTGCAGGGACTAAAGCTTCAATGCAATAAATATCGTAGTACGTTCGCTGATTGTGTCAGATCACCGTTAGTAACGAGTGTAATATTTTTATTAAACAATAATCAAAATTGAAGCATATGAATGCAGTACAATCTTCAGCAGTAGATTTGGTTAGGTCAGATTATTGTGGCTGCCCTCTCACTCTCTCTCTCTCTCTCTCTCTCTCTGAGAGGACACACCTAGGCCAGAAAGGCCCATTGTAATACCACCGAGCTTCTCTTCCAATACTGTTGTACGTGTTAAATTTGGACAGCATTAGAGTCTCCTTTGCATACAACAAATCTCACGGTTTGGTATGGATTTTGAACAGGCAAAAAATTAAGCAATACCAATTCTGAAACGAAAGTGGTCAGACTATTCTCGACGACTGCTATCGCGGAAGAATAACTGAGCTTTGTATCTCTAATTGCACTATATAGACTTGCGAAAAAATAAAGTCACCGCCACATGACAACTGATTAATTGAGGAACAACATAATTGAAGCCCTTACAATGGTGTGATCTAGCACTAAAGTGCCATACAAAATGGGATCTCTCGAATTCTTTAATTGAAGTACATTTAAATGATGTTATAAGACAAACAAAAACAGGGATGATATTGAACATATTTTAATCCACTATATCTCACGCATAGTTGATTTTTTCTATTTCAAAAAAAAAAAAACGAACACGCTGACTAGAAAACAATTTGCATTTAGTATATAACTCCTATCCATTTTTTGAGTTAAGTTAATCATTTGTATGTCATTTCATTAGTTACCCTTTTGTTTTGTTCTTTTTTGTTTTGAAAAATTATTCACAAGACAACTTCATCTTTGACTTGTATTCCACTTACATACATGCAGTTCTTAGCCTGGACTTTAATGTTCGCATTGGCAATTTACTCTCTATTAGTTAGAAAAGGATGTTAGCAATTTGTTACACAATAGTTGTTGTTTGTAATTTCTTGCTACCTTACAATAGACAGCAGCGTACTAGAGCAGAGTACATACAACTTTGTGAAGAAGAAAGTCAAAGGTTCTTCTTTTGAAATTTTCTGACAATATTTTCGCTGACAATTGGTTGTATCGTCTATTGTTTGCTGTCAGTGACAACATCAGTCAGCTAGTTTGTTGCATCACCATCACAGGCACGCCTTCTTACACACTTTCAGATTGATTAAGTTTTTTTTTTTTTTCGTTTTTTTGCTTTGACCCTTCTTGTTTCTACTTTTCTTCTTTTTGCATGCTTACTTTGTCCTCGGTACATCCTGCATTCTTTCCCTTTTCCCCCTGGTTCAATGCGTCTGCATCTCCCCATATAAAATCACTTTTAAAACCACTTTTCTAGTTGTTCTGTTATTATTTGTTAGACTTCCAGTTTTTCAGTTTCCTTTTTGTTCTGACACAGAAAACTTGTAGTTTTACAGTCATCAGTCTTTCATTTAAACTACGAGTTGACAAACTAACGAAAACTAAAAAATAAATATTAAAAGCATCAACTGAGCGTAAATTAATCTAAATAAAAGTGAGTGCATTACGATGGCTCATCAAAAATTATTGTAATTTTTACTAGCGAAACACATAAAGTTTAATTTACTTTATAACGTCCAACAAAATATTTCGTCTCAATAGAAAATAATTCGTGAACTAAATCGTTAAAAAAAAAAAAAACTATGAAAAATCTCATTTTTTGGAGTCCTTCTGCAAATTATGTAAAAATATTGTATACAGAAAAAAAACACTATTTAATAAAAATTTGTTCATAAAAAACTCGATTTTTATAGCCGAAATCATAGAAACATCAACAATATTTGTTTTTATTTTTTTTATTTTTTTGTATAAATGATATGACACCTTAACGTACATACAGTATATCTCTCTTTATATCTTCTTGCATATTCTCATTCTCATTCGAAGCCAAAACTTATTTTGAAATGTGAATAGACAGACATCAAAGCACAAGAAGACATCAAATGTGAATAAAGTTAATTTCTTAAATTAACCCCCAAAATATAGACAACAATCAAACGAAATGATATACTTAATGATAGCAACTAAAAGTTTTCAGTTTTTTCCTCTGTATTAGGTATGTGACAAATGCAAAATCTCTCATATGCGTAAAGGCATAAAGATTTATATGGGAAAAAGTCGAAACCAAATCTATTACATTTGCTATTTGAGTTTCGAGTTATACATAAATGTTTTTCGCCACCAAAGAGCTTAGAAACTTTTGAAAGTTTTCTAGTTTACCATATTATCCGAATCAGTTACTACTGCATCAAATATTTCACTAGGGAGCTCTTACATATGTGAAATTTTCACAATACAATATATCTCAATTTATCGTGTATACCCAAATGATATTGTTTGGGAATAATTCCCTAATTAATTGCTATCAGAAGTTATTTACCTAATCGACTAAATAGTATTTTATCGTATATAATTAATTATGGTATATAAAGAACTGATACTTTTTGTGGCATCAAATTGGCTACTTCGCATTAAACGATTAGCCTATGGGAAAAATTGAAATGGCAGTGCCAAATTGTGCTGGACTCAAGAAAATAGTAGAAGGTGATATTTAAAAAATCGGTAAACTAAGAAAAGAACCTAAACAGAGAACCACTGCATATTCATTTGATCTCATACAATCAATCAATCAAAAGAGAGTGTGACTACGCGAAACCAGACTAAGGTCTGTTAGAGGATATGAGCTCTATAGCTGATACCTCTGGGGGCCAACCACAAGTCTTACGAGCACTGCGAACAAACGAGATCTTTCGTACCCAAGCCCGTCTACAACACTACAACCTGCTCTAACTTTTTAATGAAGAATAGAATTGATTGAAGCTGGTGTTGGGAAACTCAGCTAAAAGTGTTTGAGGCGAAGTCTAGCCAAGGCCGAACATTTGCAAAGTATGTGGATTGATGTTTCATCCTCCTCCAGACAGAGTCTACACTCCGGGTCAAAGGATAGTCCCATTTTGTGGAGGTGGTATTGAAACCAGTTATGTCCTGAGAGATAGCCGGTTATTAGGCGTAAATTTGTTCTGCTAAGACTAATTCTGTCAAAAGCTGCATCGAACTTGATGAGAGTTTTCGCTTGGCGGAGACCTGTCGAATTTGTCCATTGTACTAGGTATTTGTCGTGGTAACGTTTTTCTATCATAGCTTTGGCCGATGGCCAGCTTATCCCGCAGAAAGGTTCTGATCCCGACAGTGGAGAAGAAGAACCAGATCTCGCTAGTTCGTCCGCAACTTCATTGCCCTCAATTCCGTTGTGCCCCGACACTCGACATCATGTGACCTTGTTTCGCATAGAGAGTTTTTGTAGGATAAGGAAGCATTCTCATACAATGACAAACTAATATTAGCACGAGTGAAAAAAATCAACCACACGAGAAGCTACTAGGAAATTACTTCAAAGGCAAACTTGTTTGGCACTCAGGGGGGCAATGCGTAACAGCCCTATCACTGGTATCGAAGCGATAATAGGATTACCTCTCTTGTATATTTGCATAAAAAAATATGCTGCTAGAAGTGCATTGAAGATACAAATCTTGCCTAGACAGGAACTCTTTGACTTTAGTCATATGAGTATTTCAAAAGAACATATCTGATCAAAAGATTATCTGTTCATGGCCACAAAACGACAATTTGATCGAAAATTTAAGATTTAGATCTCAGATGTTGATGCGTGGGACTTTGAAGGACATTGGGTCGATCCAAGAAGTCTGAAATGGTTCAAAATGTAAAACAGACTCTGGAGTCGATGCGGGAATCTACTGACCCAACACCAAAATGAGAGATGGGAGATGACCTAGCGTCTTTCAGGCTGAAATTTAAGCAATTGAAATTTGCGCAAAGATATATCTGAAAAGAGGCATGCAGGGCGCACATATTGCTATCACACTCAGATTGTCAAGATGCATTGCAAGCATTGGATTCATATTCTATGGAATCGAAACTAGTGTGGAAGAATGCTTCAACAACCTTCAACATTTTACTTGCCTGGGTTCCTGGGTCATTCAGGGATCAAAGGTAACGAAATTGCTGATGAATTAGCCAGGGCTGGTTCAGCAGCAAACCTCATAGGCCCAGAGCCATACTGTGGTATCAACTGAGCGGAGGCTAAATCAAAAATAAATACAACAACTTCGCCAAGCCAAACGAAACTGCGCAATATGTGCAAAGTAGATATTAGGAAAATAGTTGGTTTTCTCTCAGGTCACAACTACTTAAAGTACCATCTAACCGAATTACACATACTCGACGACATGGAGTCTATCTCGAAGAGGATGAGACCACAGAACACTTATTGTGTAACTGTATTGGCAAAAACAAGGGTTGAGCATATTTCATCGTGATCATTTGGATCCGGCAGAAAAAAAAAATACCTCTACTAGGGACATACTAAACTTCATTCGGATCCGGCAGAATCCGGCAGGATCCGGCAGAAATAAAAAATACCTCTACTAGGGACATACTAAACTTCATTCGCAAGGTGAAAAAGATACTGGAGGGACATGGGTCAGTTGGGTGTCAGTTACTTCCTTTCTTTAGACTAGGAAAATCTAGGTAGATAAGGACCTGATGGCATAAATTGACATGAATCAAACTTATAATGGATATAAACAACAAACAATTACTAATTATGTTTGGATAATATAAAAATATATTTCCGCTGCTCATATTGTAAATATATAAGTAAATTTCATAAATGTATACTACATAATTTTGTATATCATCATATGCAAAACTATTTATTTTCTAATTATATCCACAGATTTATATACCAACTTGTACAATTATACTTTAGTGACACCCACAACTTGGTATAACAAGCTAACTACAAATCTCATATAATGGAATATACTGAACAATTTATTTAACCACCATGTTGTCACGCCAACATACTCGTACTAATGCAAATAGAATAAAATGTTATATTATGTCAATTTAGTTGAAAATTATTTGTTAATTAAAAACTTTTTTCCGCCACCCTCATTATGAAATGATGCTATTATCTCTAATAAACTCTATGAAAACATCAAACACATATACATGCATACGCATACATGTGTGAGTGTATATTTTATAAAAGCATATAAGTACATATATGTATACTTGTACATAATATGTACATAATTATGTGCTATATTAGTTTATGAATATCTAAGAGAGTTGCCATTTAGTTTTGTGTCGAAAATTATATTGTAAAATATTTTAACCTTTTTAAAATAATTCATATATGAAAAGTGAAATTAAAAAAGGATTTAGAGAAATCTTTAATGAAATTTAAATTCAATCCGAAAAAAGAGAGATTTAATAATTACTTTAAAGCTTCGTCAAATATCAGGTGTAGTAAAAAGAAATCCATTTTCCAATATATGGCTTTAGTAATCTGTATCTCGCGTTGTATAAGTGCGATCGGGTTACGCTAGATGGCGTTAGAAAAATAGGATTTCGTACTAAATAAACTTTTCTGGCAGTTTTGTGATTGCTTGACTCAGTGTTGTTGGAGCACGCGTCAAAAATGGACATCAGTAAAGAGAAAATACGCCATATTTTACAGTTTTTCTTCTACAAAGGCGAAAACGCAAGCCAGACGGCTGAAAATGTGAATAGTGTTTATGGTCCTGATATTTTAACAGCCAATCACGTGCAATTTTGATTTCGTCGATTCCGTTCCGGTAATTTTAATGTCAAGGATGCACCACGCCTTGTAAGGCCCCAATTGTCGAAAATATCGATAAAATAATGGAAATCGTCGAGTCTGACCGACATGTAAGCACCGTTTCTATTGCCCAGGAGCTAAGCATTGCACAAAAAACCGTTTGGAACCATTTAAATAAGGCTGGATACAGACACATCTATAGTGACTCGCCAGAAGCTCCGTGAGCTTGGTTGGGAGGTTCTTATGCATTCACCTTATAGTCTGGAGCTGGCACTAAGTGATTGCTACCTGTTCCTATGGCAAATGATTTTGCTGGTGAAAAATTCGCCTCAAGAGAAGCTTCTGAAAATCCACTATCCCAGTTTTTTGCCAATAGGAACGAGGCTTTCTATAAGAGTGGCATCATGAAATTCCCCTTTAAAATGGCAACAAGTTATCGATCAAAACGGTGCATATTTGACATAAATCGGATCATTCTAACTATGCTAAATAAAACTTTAAATTTAATGCAAAAATAATGGATTACTTTTTACTAGACTTTATATTAAGAGAATAGGTCCATTATCAAGAGATTTCTACCATGAAAAAAGTCTTTGTTTTTTTTTTGAATTGGCGTAAATCTGTGAGCAAATGACTCTTCTTACTAACTCTTTTTACAATATGATGGCCTCTAGTTATAGTCAAGATTAAGATCATCTTCTTTTGACATATTTTTGTATGGAAAATATGGCAAAAAAAAAAAACAATAACAAGGCCCTATTTGTTTAGGTTGATATTAGGGCTATCTACAAACGATTTATTTGATAAAATAATCTGTGTAAAATAACTGCAAATAAATATGTTTATGGTAGTTTCGAAATATAGTTGAAATTTTTGTCATAACTCAAACTAACTGGGACACTTCAAAGCATCCTACGCATCGCTACCCTAAATTATATCCTTTCAAGGTGGCATCATTCAGTATGCATAACTTCTTGAGATGCTTCTTAAGTCGTTTTATTTTTTTGTTCTTGTTGGTTTCAACAACGATCTAATCCATCAAATATAACTGAGTAAAAACTCTACACATTCCATATGAGCACTCATGCGTATGTAAGTATGTGCGTGGGAACTATATGTGTGCACACACACATATATTGCAACTTTAAGATAAACTACATTTCTACATAAAGTAAGTTTTTCCCTCTCTCTCTCTCTCTCTCTCTCTATGTTTGTGTGTCTCTATCGCTCTTCAATTCATTGTATCCTTCTCTATCTACATATCAACACATTCAGCTACTTCTAATTTGTTAAGTGGTTTGTACAAGTTAGCAAGTTAAGAACGCACAGATGATGACTAGTGCAAATGTACATATGTGGAAGGACTACGAGTATAATATAAATGAAGTAAGAAATGTAAGGTATAAATTAAGTTAACAAGTTTGTTTATTTGCTGTACTACTAGCAGAATGAGAAGCAAATATTTGTGGCATGACGAAACTGTTATAAGAATTTAAAATTGACATAATTTTTGAAAGTGCAACAACAACAGCACACATTTTATACATTTTATTTATACATAAGTAGAATAAAACAATATGTCTCATAGTTGAGTACTTGATATATTGTACATGTATTGTACATGCGTGCTAGAATGATACTCGCTTTGATATGAGCCACTTAATCAGTATTAATGTAATAACAACTATTAATTAGATATGCAAATTAATAATACATTTTGTCTTTTAAATGTGAAAATCGGCCAACTATGGACACAGTAAGATTCTAGATGAATTCAAGGGGAGGAACCGTGTAGCGGAGGGGGTTCTTTATGCACCCACAGACTACATGGGCTTTAATACAAGGATTCCTATCTTCTATCTCAGCAGGGAAAACTGGAAGCCACACTGTGCAGTGCATGATTCAGACATCAGCATTTACACAGATGGCTCGAAGATGGACAGAGGGACGGGCGCGGGAATTTTTTCAGAAAACCTGCACTGTGGAATGTCATTTCGATTTCCTGACGCTTGCAGCATTTTTCAGGCAGAAAAACAAACATTTGGGAAGGCAACTATATTAATACAAGATAGTACAATTCCACCTTCGAATATCATTATCTTTGTAGACAGTCAAGTGGCACTGAAGGCAATCCAGAATCCAGAACAGTCAAGTCGAAAATCGTGCTGAAATGCCAAGCTTCATTATGTGACATAGATAACCACAGGGTCTCTCTTTTCTGGGTTCCTGGACATAGTGATATTGAAGGGAACGAACTGGCAGACGAAATGGCCAGAAGGTGATCCAGTATGGACGCCAATAAGGCCAACGACTCAGTAGAAATTCCACTTTGCGAACTGTTTGCGGGTATAGAAGAAATAGTTGTTAAGAAGACGAACAGCTTGTGGACTAGCTGAGAGCATTGTGGGGTGTCCAGGACTGTATGACCTAGGCTAGACATGAGAAGGACGAGGATACTTCTGTCTTTAGCGAAGCCTGCAGTTGGAATTCTTACCGAAGTGATTACCAGGCACTGTGCCATCGCGGCATATACCGACGAGCGGACTGTATAGCAGTTGCCGAGGACTACAGACAAAACGACTTCAATGTTTGGGGTCTCATTTCTTCACAGGACTGAACGAACTTGCGAAAGTGGACTTAAAAGAGCTTCTTAACTTCATATGGAAAACCAAATGGTTCAAGAAGGATGACACATAAACACTGGTTACTTTGGGAATGTGTGCCTCCTCCGGCAATCAAGGGCAATCACAATGGGCAATAGATGCCTGCGAGTGGAATTATATTTTAAACTTTTTCCTCAAAATTATAAATTATGTTTGAATTTTAAGGTAATTGTGGCAAAAGTAATTTCTCTACTTTTGCTATCGATTGCAAAATACGTCGTGGATAATCCGACAACACTATATTATATTTTTTTGATATTACTTATAATGTCTATGGTCTTTAAGCTTGACAACGTATATTTGTATTTATAAGTATATAGGGAGATTTTAGCCCCGAATCAACATTTTTAATAGAAACTTTGCTATAATAGAAACCAAGATTTATACTACAATATATATTACAACAGTATTTCTTACCAAAACAAAATACAACAAAACATTTATAATGCTTTCTCATATGCTTATATTGTTTATTTTACTTTAGCGCCCGCACATATGCAATAAATTTTTTCATAAACACGTACGCACAAAATGCAATTTTTGCGTTTATGTCTCAACTGATAACCATGGGAGTGTGAACTATCTACAATATTGTATAAGATACAACTAAAGTAAACTTAGATAAAAAGGAAAATATTATAAAATAACAAAATAATAAGAAGAGATATGATGATGATGATGTTAGTCATCGCGTATAAAGCACTCGAAACTATATGCGATCAAACTTTTAATCGGAATTCTTTCTTAGAATAAATTAAATTCACACTTATAAACTTTTTTAAATTTTTTCTTCTTCTTCTTCTTCTCTAATTAAACATATATCTCTATGCTGTAGAGTTTTATTAATTAAAAATTGCCAAAATGTATATATCAAATTAAAATGTTGTTTCTCAACTCATCTACATATCCAATGAATTTTTCATATACCGTAAATGCATGAAGTTGCAACAATTCTTCCATGAAGTAGTATAAATTAAGTTTTTCCGAAGTTTTCAACATATTTTCACGAAAAACTTTTTCATCTTATTTTGTTCGATTAAAAAAACTTACCTACATATTGTACTCGTATATGTAGCACTTATACATATACATATGCATGTATGTTAAAAAAAAAATCATGAAAATATATATATAAAAAAAAAATTATTTCGTGAAAATTGCATTTCCCTTTTTTGTTGCTTTTCACGTGTGCATACAAGTAGATATATAGCTTAAAGTTATGATCGATAAAACGTTACCAAATTTTTATTAGCTCATTTCTCAACACATTGCATTTTTCACTGAAGTGCATACAATTCAGTAAAAGTGTAACCTAAAGGCAAAATATTAAATTGAAAAAAAAAAATTTATATATAAAAGCAAAGTGAATTATGCACAAAATATATATAAAGGTGTAGAATTTCTACCCTCCTAGAGTAGATAGATGGTTTTACTCATTATAAAATCAATATACAGGGTTAGGTGATTGATGTGTTACCTATTCAAGCTGTCATATCTTCTTTCTGTGAAATTATTTTTTTTTTATTCAAATTACAAAAATTGTGGAAATATTCAAAATTTCAAAATTCATTCACTCCAGCTAGATTTGGCCACATTTTACCTTGACTAAGCATTCAAACGGTGAAAAATAGAGTTGCATACTTCACGAATGTAATCTTCCGGTATTTTGGTTCATTTCCGAACAATGGCTTTCTTTAGCGCATCCATACTGGTATATTTTTTAGTCCTTACCTTGCTCTCCAAAACGGCCCAGATGGAATACTCCGTCGGATTTGAATCTGGTGAATTCGTAAGCCATTGTGTGGACGAAATGAAGTATGAAATATGATTTTTTAACCATTCTTGGTTCACACGAGCTTTTTGAGACGGTGCCGAGTCTTGTTGGAACATCCATGGTCTACGACCGAAATATTTGCGCGCGCACAGTTCTAAAGAAACGTGCAAAACATTTTTCCGACAATAAGTCGCATTGACTTTGACACCAGGTTCGATGAAAATGATTGGAGAGCGTCCATTGGCGGTCACAGCTGCCCATGTCATTACTTGAGGTGGTAAATTACTTCAGGTGGCCATTCATAGTCTCAAATTTTCGGAAGTGCATTCAGTTAAGTAAACACGATCATTTTGAGAGTTTATGAACTTCTCAATAGGGAAATTTTTGTCATCAGAGAAGACAATGTTTGAAAATTCGCCACATTTGAGCGGCAAGCGTAACAATTCCATTACTCTTTCGAGTCTAACTTTTTGTTGCTTTGGTGTACGATCATGTGGCTCTTGTTTGGAACTTGTATGGCTTTACCTTGAGCTCATTTTGGAATATGCCTCGGTTGCTTCGTTGAAGTAATTTCAATTCTTTGACCATTTGATTACCACTACAACGTGGATTTCGTTATTTTATTCACTTTGAGGTGTTTGACCTCACGAACAAAGCTGGTTCTGATTTTTCAGCCAAATATAACGCAATCACATTACTACGTTTGAATTCCATTTCGAATAACTTTTGTTCTATAAAACTTAAACGCAGATGCTTGGGGAAGTTTGTAAACAATATAAACAGCTGTTATTGGTATGAATTTCACGTAGTTGGCAATATCGGTTTGACAGATATATGTACATGTCTTATGAAATTTTTTTTGGAGTTGAAACTACCTTTTTTGTGTGCTTATTAAATTTCAACTACATCAGCAGAAACCTTCTTATATTGGACATCAGCAAAGACTTGTGATATTATGTTTTTCAAATTATTACTAATAATTTTTTCTCATAAGAATCCATTTAAGGTCAAATTTCCCTCTTGCAATAAATAAGTAAATTGCCAACATTTTGTAAATAATTATTTTAGTAAAATAAAACAGTTGCCATTGTTACTTACATTTTCAATTCAATTATTTTGTGAACATACCTGAAACGAAAATATAATATGAAAATTAATATTTAATTGTACTCTGGTAAATTATTTTGTCTATTTTTGGTGTATTAAGTATCTCTGCTATAAATTCGAAAATGCTAACAAGTCAATTTTAATTAAACATTTTCATATTTGATAACTATTTACCCTGACCTAACCTAATCTTATGCAAATATTGTACATATAATCAGCGTGAGATTCAACATTCGTATGCAACATCTGTACTTTGTACAATATACATAATATCGTACATACAATATTGCTAATGCTCTTTGCATTAGAATTAATTTGAGTAAATAACCACATAACAATAACAAAACTATTAAAGGCGTAGAAAGGAGAAGAATATATTAAATCAAATATTTGTATTGTGTACATGTGTACCTATTTAGAATTATCAAAACTCGGTACAATTACAGTAGCAACAAAATGTATACGTGAATGTAGCAACACAATTATCAAGTTAAACTTGTATATATACATGAGTACATGAATCTACTCTCCGGCAACATGTGCATGAAACTGCCAAATGTGCAGTATACATATGGAGTATTCAAAATGAGAGTATGAGTGATATAAATGTTCTCTTTATACAATATTTTGAGAATAAATGGAGCATAGTGTGCTCACAAGTTGGCATTTACTCTTAGAGAGATAAATAAATAGATTATCGTATAAATATCATTAAACAATTCAACATAGAATTATAAAATATGAAAGCACGCGAAATACTATTTCTAGGACATACTTAGGTAATAAAATTTTTTTTTTTGTTGAAGTGCAAACCAATTAAACAATCGTCGACTGGTAAGTAATTTCAGTAATCACTGAAGCTGAAATATTTTTTAAATAAATATAAATAAAATAAATCAGAATCAATTTTGACATGAATAAACGTGTATACAATATAAATAAATAAAAAAAAAAAACGCATCACAATATAAAATAGCGTGCACTTAGTGAGATAGAGCAGTTAGACAAATACATATAAATGCACATTTATCTCAGGGGGGAATCATATCAACTAACAGCATCAACACTAATGAAGTCGCTGATGCATATCGACGCAAACTAATCAGCTTCGTAGTAATACCATTGCTATGCATAGTACAACTGCAACAATATCCAAGCTGGAATGCAATTTTAAAATAAATGGAAATTCTTAATATACTCGTAGTACCTACTACCAATCATCATCACCACGACCAACGCAATACGAATGCTGTCAGTTCGTTGCAAGCGTAACAACAGCAAACTAAGTAAATGTTGTAACAATCAACCAGATAGCAATGCCACAAACAGCCATAGAACCATAACCGCGGGTCAGCTTAGATCACATCAAGCTTTAATACTTTTTTTCATCTTCCTGTTTTCTGGTTTTTTTTTTTCGTTGCAAACGTATACAAATACTTAGTCTTGTTGTTGTTGATTAAGTTGCTACGAGTGTTCCTAGTACATACATATATTGTTGAAAGGAGTTGCAAAGATAAAAAAAAAAAAAACATCTACAACAGCTTTATTCTTGTTTATATACATTTGTATACAAAAGGTATGTTCCTATACATGTGTATATCTACATATTTACGTCTATTGCATCTCATACACTCCCTCATACACTACAAGCACACAATTATTTAACATTACGTGAAAGTTTTCATTAGTTGCATTGCCGCAAGGTATTTAATCTTGCTGATGTTGCATGTAATGCACAGAACTGCTGTGAAGAGTAGCCAATGCGCACATAACAAAAACAAAAATTCAATAAACAAGAAACAAATTGCTGGAGCTCAAGTGTTAAAGCATGAAAGAAAAATGATGAAAATTTTTTTCGACAAATTTATAAGCATAATTTTAGGTGTTTCATAAAAAAAATTAATACAATTAAACAAATTTTATGTGATGAAAACCTTTTTTACAATTTTATAAGCATCATTTTAGGTGTTTCATAAAACAAATTAATACAATTAAACAAATTTTATTCAAACTATTATTTTTTCCCTCGTTTTAAAATTTAATTAGCATAATTTAAAGTGTTTTAATAAAAAAAATTTGTCAAATTATACTTTTTTGTTAATATATTGTATTGAATAGTCAAAAGAGATTAATTAAATATCCATTCATTTTGCTTCTAATAATTCTATTGTAATTACTCAAGCCATTATTGATAAGACTAGTCTAAATAATAATGTGTTTTTCATGTGAGAATTTTTTGAAAGACAATCAAAGCACACTATTGCTAATAACACTGTCTGCAAATGAAGTGTATTTCTTTTTCAAAATTATTGCCATCAGTGGAAATGACAAAGTGAATGTTAATGAGAAAAAATAAGAATACAACAAAAATGTCTTTGTTAAAGCATTCCATTACCATTACATACTTGTCAGCATAATTATGAATAATCCTCTCATATACGAGTATAACAGCATTATAGCAGTTTTAATGCAAAAAATACTCTTATAGCCATGCCTAAAGCATACTTTTAGGCATTATTGTCATTACGATTATTAATTTTTAATGCTCATTCTTTCGCTGAAGTGAATAATTTATAGATATGTATAAATACATCTATGTAGGTCATATGTATGTTACATCGCTTCCTTTCGTCAATGCTAGCAAGGGTAAAATTATAAATTGCCGATTTCAATTAAGTACAATTTTTGACACTCACATTTGCTCACATCAATAATAATTAATATACATTATTGATAATAATCATTTTTTCACAATGAGCACATAACTATAAAATGAAAATTGTTCAACACCTTGCCCATCATGATAAAGCAAGAAAAAACTGTCAATGCCATACTCAGCCATACAGCCAACATCAACTTGTTATGCATCCAGGCAATATGAGTATTACTCTATTGATACAATGTAAATATAATAGTCAGCAGCAGCAAATAGTGGCATGAATATTATTAGCATAATATAGATCGTACATGTACGTAGTTGTATGTACATGTATATATATATGAACAATTGGCAATATAAGCAAAAATCAACAACAACAACAACAGCACAACCAATTTTTACAACATTTTCAAAAATACAACAAACAAAAAGAGAAAGTAAAGTAAAGTAGTCATAAACGCGCATACACACCAGCACACTATTTCCATTACTGTTATTATATAGCTTATAAAGAGCTTATGCGCCTAAAAGCATATTTGATATACGCAACAATGACAAAAGTGCACAAAATGCCAATATAGGCATATGTATACTTTCTGATTTTTCATTCATTGTGGAGCAGCGTTAGTAACAATAATTTTAAAATCATTTTTCAACATTTTCTTATAAGTATTAGCTATGTGTGTGATATGTACGCGTATGTATAAGTAGGAACAGTAGTGAAAATTCCTATAAACTCAGATATATTTTAATTACTTTTACTATATTTTTATATGCATAGTATTTTATTGTAAATTAAATTTAATTTTCTTCACAAAACATTGTAACAAGTAAAATACTCTTACAGCTGCACTTGAGAAGTCAAATCCAGAAAATTATTGCTTATATAAAATTGATTGTAATTTACTTCAAATTATTTTTATGTCTATTTTAGTGAACTATCAAGCCCTTTAGATTTGTTGAATTGTCTTCTTAATTCTTAAATCTGGAATACTTAATCTGGATTATGTCAAGACTTCTAGCTTGCCCGTTGAGAATTTCCATACATTTTTTTAAAAGAGACTTCAAACTTCAAATTTCAGACTTCGTTCAAATTTTCTGTTCATTCGATCATTTTGAAGGGATGATTTCGATCTTTCCGATAGGTACAATGCTAACCTAAGTTATTACACTTCTAATGTGTATTACTAAATTCATTCTCACTTCAGCTTCAGCATCATTTGGGGGTTTTTCGAAATATCAATTTTTCACTTTTTAGGAACACTTTGAAGGAAAAAACGCGATTTTTTTGCGAAAAAAACGGTTAATTTGTTACTGTAAAATGAAAAATATCAACAAATTAGAAAAAAGGACTCTCTTGCGTTACCTCATAAAATATGTACAGAAATAATGTTCTTAATTTCAAAACGATCGCTTCAGTAGTTGTGGGAAAAACGGTTTAAAGTTTTGAACACTAAAAAATTTGAGATGAAACGTTCATAAGCGAATTCTATCGGCTTACCTCACACTGAATTATCGATGCCAGGTCCATAAAGGATGTTGCAATCATCCATGATGTCTAAAGCATCTTTTTGTTCTTGTCTTGTTTTTCAGCTTCCTGCTCTGCTCAGCCTATACGCATGGAGTCAGTTGATTGCGTCCACTCATGAGCGTTTGGTCCACTATTGATTTTCATGTCTTGCATGAAGGTTAGATAAGCAAAAGCACCTTCATTAAAGAGACAGGCTGTCACATAAGCTGTAATCTCAACGATGACAGAGGCTCCACCAAAGTACTTTGGTGAGATTTTCCAAACAAGTTGCTTCAAACTCTCATTGTTGTTCTGCGTAAAGCCTCCGATACATCGCTCCAGGAGGGCATCTTTGCTCAGATCTTCATAGATGGGCTTGATGGCATCCCAAACATCATTGGGAAGAGCACTGTACGTATGTTTGAACGAATCCAATGCATTAGCGCTGCAGCTTTTTACCATTCGCACCAGGAGTCCGCCCCGCTTGGGCATTTTTCATGCTTTGGATTCTGGTCCGTCGAACTATAATGGAAGAATGTTGCCCAGATAGCATTCTTCATATTTTCCACGGAATCAGAGTGACGTCTAATAATCTAATAATTATATACTCTGCATTGACTAAAATTATAATACAGGTCTAAGCACGTTTGTACTCATTTTCATATTTCTATAAAGAAAGATAGGGGTAAAGGTAAGGAATTCTATAGAAATCGAACCAGCTGCCTGGTAACAGTATCGCGCTTGAGTCAGGTAGGTATAAAAAGAGGGCAGGTATAAAAATAATCATAACTTCGTCAATTTTGCTCCAATTATCGAAAAAAAAAATTTAAAACCCTATTCCCGCCTTAAGCTACATATCTCTGGATTTATAGCAATGTTCATCATTGTACCTAAATACATGTCTGTTGCAGCAAACAGAAGTGTATCCTCTTCTGCATACCGTTCAAGTTTTACAATTTACATACTAAATATGTACAATGTCAACAATTTTCTATTATTTTGATGATCTTACAAAATCCTCATAGCACATTGACATATTTTGCATCTTTATCGTTAGTGTGTATGTGTGAGTATTGTTGTTACTGTTGGTACTCTTATTGCTATCAAGTATGCTCGCAAGTTCTGCTCGTATGACTCGTGAGTACGTACTTGTTGTTGTTGTTATTGTTAGTGTTAGTACTTACAATAATGAAAGGATGACATTGTTTTTGCTAAATAAGTTGAAAAGTTAACCCAACTGTTGTTATTTTATTTTGCATTATTTTAATATTGTAACTTTTAAAATTCATTTCATCCTTTTTAACATTTTCGACGATATGTATACAATCATTGTATATACACATGTTACTATGTTGAAATACCTTTATATCTGTAAATACTATGTATATATGGTATTCGTGTCAATATTTAATTCTTTATGCTCTTATTCGAGTATTAAGTGGATTTTAGTGGTATTTATGTGTATCAAAAGGATATACATTTGAAATATATGCAACACATACGCAGATATAAATTTAAATGATGCTTACTAGATCATATACATATGTGTTAGCATATATGTACATATACAGGCCATTCCAAGAATGTTTCCCTTTTGTTCTACTTATTCTGATAACCTTCTGGGGAAATTCGAATTATTTGCCTAGTACCAAGAACCAGTCAATTATTTAATTATTTTAAGGAACCATTTAGTGTGTATAATTTTAAAATGAAGAAGTTTATTATGGTGTTTCTTTTTATTGTTGTTGTTTTATACATTAAAAGCTATTGAAATGTCAGTTGGCAACACTTATTGAAATGTCAAACGTAATATACATCTGTCAATAAACGAGAGTTGCTCTCTCTCTCTCTCTCTCTTACGTTCCAGCATGCAATAAAGACAGATTGTTTTACTATGTACTTGTAATTTTCGCTAATTGGTAATTTCACTGCAGAATATAATCGATTTAATTCTGCAGTGAGTACATAGTAAAACACGTCTGTCTTTATTGCATGCTGGAACGTAAGAGAGAGAGCAACTCTCGTTTATTGGCAGATGTGTGTTACGTTTGACATTTCAATAAGTGTTGCCAACTCACATTCCAATAAAAACTCTGGTTGTTCATTAAAAATATATGACTTTCTTCAATTGAAATTTTCTAAAACTTAAAAAGTTGCAAGCAGAATTTAGCGGTTTTCGATGATATACTTTTTTTTTTCCTCAATAAATGTGGAATTTGTGTTTGAATTTATTCGAGACATTTTTACAACTTCCATAAGGTCTCGATCATGAACAGAAGTAATATTTCATGGTTTTACAAGTTTAAATTGTTAAAAAAGCAACAACAAAAAATGAATAACTTGGCCGAAAGTATTATTTCATCGAATCGAATAATAGATAAATATATTAATTATTTTTGGAACATCCTGTATAAGAGTAACATATATATTGTGTACGTCTATTATAATTTTCCAGTTTAAAATTAAATCATTTATTTTTTTCATTGGCATGCATATTTGCACAGAACTTACTATATTGTATGGGGATTTATTCAACGTTAATTTACTATTTGCTATTTTCTTGACATACTATTTATGTAGTTTTACAATTACAAACGATTAAGTATATGTGAGCGTCGATGGGTCGATGAACGATTTTTAAAATGTCCATTTCTTAATTGAAAATTTACCTTCTCGGAGCTATACACTTTTCTTATCACCCTGAAAACCGACAAATGGGATTTATATTACAACTCTGTTTCACAAGAGCTGTTTCAAATTATACCTCAAATTACCTTTCGGTTAATGTAATATCTACAAATCGGCCATGAAATGACAAAGTTATGATTTACGAACAAAGAAATAAAAAAAATTACTGTAGTTCCGAGATCGTCTCCCTGTAAGCTCTCAATTAAGAGGTGGACAACATCCTTAACTTCATACTATCTATCTTCTATCTACTCTATCTTCTCAAAATTTAACGGTTTGCATTTATGATATATTGGGTGTGTGAATTAGTAACCGGCCTTTTGCGTTAGATGGCGCCACGCGTACATCATTGTCCGAAATGTAATTTTAAATGTCCTTTGCGGGAAGTTTTGTTGTTTAGAGAAATTTACCTTACATAAATTAATAATGTCTGTATAATAAATATTTAAAAATACAAATTTTAAAAAGTCTCTTTTTTTTAATTACTTACAATTCTTTGTTAAACAATTCTTCTCCCTCCAAAAAAAAAAAAAAAACTATAAATAATCGTATCCTTTATGTGTGGAAGGTAAAATGAAAAATGAAAATATATACATAAATAACAGAACTTTTAAAAAATAACCAAAATTTAAAAAAAAAACAAAAACAAAACTGCAAACAATACCTAGTACTCTGCTGGAAATTTCTCTCAATTTTATACAATAATTTTTTTTTTTTTTTTGTACAACTTTTGTTAGCTGAGTGGGTGAGTAACAGTACTTATATGTTGAGTGTGTTGTTGCTGGTGGTATTTATTTGTAAATCTTTATAAAGTTACATGCTGGCAACTCGCGCTAACGAAAGTAGACTCCAGAGAAATTGGATTACAATAGCAAAATGATATTGTAAGTAATACAATACTCATACACCACTCGTATAAGTATTGTACCACCTATGACTATGCAAGGACGATTGGATAAGTATACCTATATACTGATTTACATATTTCTATAAGTAACATATATCTTTGTAATGCAATCTCACATGCAGTGTGATAAAATAACAATAAAATATGTGCACACATACAAGACAATTGCAATTGCAATTGCATACATATACATAAGTGTAGTGTATGTGTACGAGTGCACAATTTTAATGGAATAAAAATATCGGAAAGGAAAAATGAAATTAAATATACACCATAGTAGTCATGTAAAATGAGAAAATAACAGAAATCGTGGAATCCATCAATTGCATGAAAATATTTAAGTTGTACATTCTTTAATGTATGAAACGAGCCATTCTATACAACTTCTTGTCGAAAAATCTTTGCTATAATGTCGAAAAACTTATTGAATATTAAAATAAATTTCCACAATAACGAATTACAACATCTACTTATATATTATTATGTAAATAAGTATAGATATAAACCAAATAGCATCAAACTTTCAAAAGAAACTCCATTTAACAGCAAATTAACAACAACAACAACACGAATGTCAATAGCTAAAATCTGGCAACACCATAATATATTTTGGCATTTTTTAGCAGATGCGTGCTCACAACGTTTTGATGTACAAGTGCTATTTGTTTCGTTTAGAGTGAGTTAAGAAAATCAATTTGGCCAAAAACTGGAAATTTCAAGAGATGGTTTTCGACGTGAATTATCTCAAGAAGAATATGCTGGTGAACTCAGTTTTTTGTATGGCGATAAAGCACCATCAAAAACCACAGTATATCGCTGATATAGTGAATTCAGTCGTGGTCGTAGTTCTGTTGCCGACGAATTCCGTCAAGGTCATCCAAAAATCGGTTGTTGTGCCACAAAACATCAATGCAATTCATGAACTAATAATGCAAGATCATCATGTGACATATCGTGAGATAGAGGCATCCTTGCACATTAATACCACTTAAATACTTCATTCGATTTTGCATGAAGAGCTAGTTGTAAAAAAATTTTCAGTCATTGGATACCCCATAATTTATCAAGAGCTCAAAAAGAGGTTCGAATCAATTGGTGTAAGAAAATGCTTAAAAAGTTCGACCGTGGTGCTTCAAAAGACGTCTATAAAAAGATCACAGGTGATGAATCATGCATATATGCGTATCAAACGGAAACAAAACAGCAAATCAAACAAAATGGTCGCGTGTTTCTTCGGCCGAATAGGTCATGTGGCCACTGTTTCGCTTGAGCAACGTAGGATGGTCAATTATGAGTGGTGCACGACCATTTTTTTGCCGGAAATCTTCAGAGAACTACGCAAAACCAACCGCCAAAGGCGAAACATTCTCCATCAATACGATGCGAGCACTCACAAACTCTCACTCTCGTCAGACAGGTGAATTTTTGAGCAGTCAAAACATCGAATTGATGACTCATCTTCCGTATAGTCCTAATTAGGCACCCAATGACTTCTTCTTGTTTCCGAATATCAAAGGTAAACTGCGTGGTCAACGATTTACGAGTGCCACAAAAACTAGTTGAAGCGTTCAAAAACGATGTTTTGGAAGTGTCTTGGAAGAGGAATTTAAAAACAGCTATGATAAGGTGAATATTTTGAAAAACAATAAAGCCGTTTTCATTTAAAAATGTTTATTATTATTTGCTATTCCCGAAATATAAATAATAACCCCGTAATAGCTCTAACTTCAATAAAATTTCAACTGCTAATAAACCTTGGTTCGCCGAAGTATGATTTCTAAAGACGGATTGCAGTTTTATTACTTTGCCTGACCATTTGAATACGTATGTGGATGAACAAAAAAGAAAGGAATATCACCTTTTGTCACAGTCCTTTATGTAAATTTGATCGCATTTTATCGAATTATATTAAGATATTTGGTTAATGTGGTGGGTCGTATCCATATTGCAGACTAAAAGTTATTCATATCTGCTCTGCAACATCAACACAGAAGAGTAGCTTTCACAATAACTCAAATACTCGTTAACGATACGCACCAAAGGCATGAGTACATGATTACTCTTGAGGTTAGGACTCGACAAAAAACACATGTTCATAAGCATTCAGTGTGTTGTGGAGCGCAATAAAAGAAAGTGTAAAATTACGCCAATATTCGGTGCAATAAAAGCCAAATGGCGAAAAAAAAAACAACTACACACCAAAAAGGAAATTACTCTACCACCAACCGATGCAGTCGAGATAGCATAATGTTATAGAATGTCTGCAACGTAGCGTAAAAACAATATAGTAGTAGTAGTAGTAGTATTCGAGGAAAAATAACAGTGGCATTGTGTTAGTGGTAAACGCCAGTTCTTTGTGTATATACAATACTTCAATGTTTGGTTCTTTTGTATTTTTGCAATTTTTTTGGCGTTCTCGCTTTACCTCTTTCCCTCACAACCTTGCTATCTCTTTCACTCTCTCTCTCTCTGTCATTCTTTTACAGTCTATTTGTTTTGTTCTACAACAATGACTATCAGATGTTTCCGATTGCAACTTTGTTCCATTGCGCACCTTATAAATGCACTAACATATGTAAAATGAATTTGTGATGAATACAATACTCAAGAAAATACACATACTCGTAGATATATGAATGAATGTGTGAAGTACATCATATTATACTTTGAATGAAACAGAATTTAAAATGTTACTAAACAGAAACAAACACAAAAGCAATATGAGGCAAATTCGCAAGCAGAAAACCGGAGAGAATGAATAACAAACAAAAATTCATATACATATTTAGGGGCATACTTAAATACATATATATACATATATATATATATATATATATATATATAAATATGTAAGCATATAGATAGATATGAAATGTGGTTATACATATAAAGATTTCCGAATATATCAATATATGCACATCTCAACTGAACATCAATGAGAGGAACTGCTTGAAAATTGAAAGTAAAAGATATGTAATATGCTGAGCCAAGCTCATGTAAAACGTATAAAAAGATGCTTACTCATAAAGTAAAAGAGTGATTGTATTGTGATTGAATTGTATTTAGATAAGTCCAGGGCTGTCCCAGAACTACCCGACCTGACATATAGATGGCGGCAGTAGTTTGAAAAAATTACTTCGGTCAAAAGTGGCAACCTTATAAAACACATGTTTTAAGTTTCAAGGCGCCACGTTGTTTAGTATTTTTTTTTTTTTTTGGAGCCATCGAAAGTTAACGACCTCAGTGATTTTGTAAACATGGAAAAAATTGGTCATCGTTATGTAATTCAATACTTTCATTTGAAAGGTCTCAGTCCCACGAATATTAAAGTCTAACATTATACTCTGGGAGAGTCTGCTCCTTCGTTTACGACCATAAAATATTGGGTGGGGGTGGCAGAGTTTAAACGAGGTCGTACGAGCTGCCAAGACGAACACCGTAGTGGTCAACCAATTGAGGTGGCCACTACGGTGGCCAGAAACTGTTAAGAAAATCCACAAAATGATATTGGATGATCGCCTGCTGAGCCGATGCGTAAGCTAGGTGAAATTTCAGACATTTCAAAAAGAGCTATACATCGTATATTGACCAAACGTGGTGAAGACATTTCTATAGAGTGTTTGGCAATTTTTCACAGTAATAAAGCCGAGTTTTTGTGTCGATTCGTAATCATGGATGAAACATGGGGCTCTACCACTTCACACCTGAGACAAAGGAGCAGTCAACTGAACAGTGGACTGAAAGGGGAGAAGACAGTTCCATCTGCAGGCAAGGTTATAACGTCTGTTTTCTGGGATGCACATGGGATAATTTTTATTGATTCTCTTCAAAAAGGATAATGCAATCAACGGCGAGTATTATTCTAATTTGTTGCAGCGTTTAAGTGATGAAGTTAAAGAAACAAGGCCGCATTTGGCGAAAAAGAAAGTGTTGTTTCATCAAGACAATGCACCAGTTCACATATCCACTATTGAGATGGCCAAAATCAATGAGTTAAAGCTCGAATTACTTTAGCACGCACCAGATTATTCGTCAGATTTAGCTCCGTCGGATTACTTTCTATTTCCAAATTTAAAAATATGGCTTGGTGGTAGAAGATTTGCAAACAATGAAGAGGTGGAGTCTGCGGTAGATGGCTACTTTAATGAGCTAGACAGTTCATACTATAAACAGGGTATCGAAGCTATAGAATATCGCTGGGAAAAGTGTATAGAGCTAAAAGGAGATTATATTGAGAAATAAAAAAAAAATTTGTCGTGTTTTCTCTGTTAGGTCGGGTAGTTTTGGGACCACTTCCTCACCGAGCACGGATCTACTTCGAGTTTTTCACTAAAATCAAGTCGTAAAATTTAGATTTTATAACACATTCTTTCTTCTTCTTCTTCTTGGTGGGTGCCGTAGCTTAGTGGTTAGTGTGTTCGCCTTCTGATCTGTAGGTCGTGGTTCAATCCCCGGCTGATGCATAACAAATTTAATATCGATAAGATTTTTCTTTCGAATGGCACCCACCTGTCGGCAGGCAATAGGCAATTCTTCCGACAGTAACAACTTGCCATGAAAAAGCTTCTTAAAGAACTCTGTGACAAAGCTCAGAAAAAGTGATGTCACAAGTGTTCTGCCGTTCGGAACCGGCTAAAATAAGTAGGTCCCTTCTAATACTGTTCAAATTTAAGACGCACAACAGTAATGGAAGAGAAGCTCGGCCAATGAGCCCTTTGGTGCTTTAAGTGCAACATATTTATTTTTTTTTTTAACACATTCTTTGGATTAATTGCCGAGAAATGTGAAATACTGTCAATATTTGTCCCAATCTTAGCTCATATCTTGTATATACATATAGAAAAATATGATGTGCTTCTAACATCAGAATTACGATTATCTTCTTCTAGTCAATTGACAAACTTTATCATAATAATAGACAAGTAGGTCATATAAATCCTTTTTAACTAGTTCCCTACTTGAATGATATTTTAAAATTTAGTAAGCACATGCTCATTTACCGCATCATCCCTTTTCGTTTTTGGTTTTTACAAGAATACTTTCATTTTCATACAATCGCCATTCCCTACATACTTTGCCCTTTATACATATATATATATCAATATATCTTTGTTTTTACGTATATCCTTAAACTTTTTGCCAACAAATTCATACACATACGATATATGTAGTATGTATGTATATTCGATAGATGCCCCAGTTAATGCGCTCACCCTTTCTGTGTCCCTCACTCATTATAGTGCTGTAAAACAAAGCTTCCACATTGATGCAAATATGTAGGATTGTCCCATAAACTTTTTACAAGGAGATTTACATATGCATGTTTGTGTGTGTGTGTGTGTGTGTGTGTACCCACATACCATATTTACACATTGAAGGTGGTACATTGGAAATGTATGTGTTCGGATTGAAGTTGACAAAAAATATGTAGGTTGATCTAATTGTTGGAATACTTTCGTTTCATTTAGCCGCAAGAAACCGAACAACAACAAGAACAACGACAACAATTTTAGTTTTTGAAATATTTAACATGGAATTATATACTTTAGATTTTATTTCATCTTAAGAGAGTATGGAAATATAAGATATTTTACTCATGCTCCATGGACTCAATCTGTTATAAGACCACTTGAGAATTGTGCTTTTTTATTTTATCTCTCATCAAAATGAACAGATAACTTCATAGATATATAGATATCTATGCTTTTATCACAGCTTGCATTGTTATAAATCTTTATTTAAGATCAACATTAGAAATACAACATATGTAAGTGGAAGAAAGAGGGGAAAAAAAACCAGAAAAAGAACCAAAAAAGAACTGATAAGAAAAGTTGTTACGAAACTTAATAGATGCAGACAGCAACACTTCTATTATAATTTAAACATACCCCATTGAGAGTTCCAAGGTACTTAAATAAATTGCTGCTAACAAAAACTAAGCATTTTCATCGTATTTTAACATTTTTCTTTTTCTGTTTTTTTTTTTTTGCGGCCCATTTTCGATCTCTTCTATTGGATACATTGACTATACTCTCATAAATACAATACACGCATACATAGTATGTACTCCTTTTAATATTGAGAATCTTTACTTTCATTTCTACTTTGGACAAAGAAACACAAAAAAAGACAAGCAATTTTTCCAACATGCTTATGTGATTTGGTCATGTTTGATTGTTGCTGGATATACCTATGTGTATGTAAAGGGTGGTTTATTGAAATGTACTTTTTTTAGTTGGGATTTTATGACAGATTAAGCAATCAAACTACATAATTGTCATTGTATAAGGTCGAGTAAAAAGAAATCCATTATTTTTGCAATAAATTGAAGGTTTTATTTAGCATAATTAGAATAATACGATTTAGGTCAAATATGCACCATATTGTTCGATAACTTGTTGCCATTTTGAAGGTAATTTCATAATGCCACTCTCATAGAACTACTCGCCACCCTATTGGCAAAAAACTGGGACAGTCGATTTTCACAAGCTTCTTTTGACGCGAATTTTTCACGAACAAAATCATTTGCCATAGACAGGAACAGGTAGTAATCACTTGGTGCCAGGTCCGGGCTATGAGGTGGATGCATAAGAACCTCCCGACCAAGCTCACGGCGCTACGAGTCACTATCGATGTATGTGGCCTGACGTTGTCCTGATGGAACACAATTCTTCTCCTATTGGCCAAAGCTGGCCGCTTCTGATCGATTGCTTCCTTCAGACGGTCCAATTGTTGAAAGTACAGGTCGAAATTAAGAGTTTGGCCGTAGGGGAGCAACTAATAGTAGATGATTCCCAGCCAATTTCACCAAACATATAGCAAAATCTTCCTGACCGTCAATCCTGGCTTGGCCACCGTTTGCGGCGGCTCACCGCAATTCGACCACGACCATTTTCGCTTGATGTTCTCGTAAGTAACCCACTCTTCATTACCAGTAACCATCCGCTTCAGAAATGGATCGATTTTGTTGCGATTCAGCAGCGATTCGCAGGTGGAAATTCGGTCCATGAGATTTTTTTTGCGTTAACTCGTGTGGCACCCAACAGATTACTAAAGCCATCTATTGGAAAAATAATGGATTACTTTTTACTACACCTGATATTAAGTACGAGTTCTAATAAAGCAGTCTAGAAGCCCCATTTTCCATCACCATGAACGATCTGAACATGGTTAGGTGATGAAACGATTTCACACAATAATTTATTCACCAAACAATTTTGTCGTTGTCAGTAATTTATTTTTTATACACTCTCTGGCATTTAGTGCCATCATGATGGTATGACTACCTTTCAATGACTCCTCCGGCAGATGAATTGTAATAAAATGTACGATTGTAACAGCGTTTGAAGAGTCTGCTGATAATTCTCTATATACCAAATGAAGCAAATGCTGTGATGAATTGACTACGTTAAATTTACTTCCACACCATCCGCAACAACAGCGACATTTTCTTCGAGCACGCTGTCCATTACGACTTACGATTTTCGAAATAAAATTAAACAATTTAAAAGCATTTGTTGCAGTATCAGTAATCAGTGAAATGTTTTCGTATTTAATCTCTATTAGAATAACGACATTCCAAAAGAACACCCTCTACACATGAGGAGAGAATGTACATGGTTGCGTATGTGAACATTAAATTGTATGCTACTTCAGCAATGATAATGGCCATTTGAAAACTATTACACCCGTGAGAATCATTGAATCATTTCAGTGGCAATGAAAACACATACAAATATCACATATACATATGAGTATGGATATGTACGTACGGCTACTTATACACATACATAAATATAGAGATAAATATATAGTATAAAGACAGATATATCCACGCATTTAAGGAATACACAAACAAGCACATACAAATACATGCGAATGCATACATATGTATATGTATTTTATGTACCATATTTACAGAAGAGGCTCATATCTATTTGATGTTACCATAGAGATTCAACTCCAAAATGTACATTATGCGCAAAATTATATAAGACTACACCACTACATATGTTATATACCTAACACATAGATACGACGATCCAAATGTATTATAATCAAATGTTGTAGTAAGTATGGACATTATATTAGGTTAAGTACACTGTAGGGTTAGTGGAAAATTGGGGGGGAAAAATATACCATGGTGCTACCAAAAAAAAAAAAAACCCAAAAATTGAATAAATTGAACGAAAATATCAAAATCACTGTAGCACCATGTAATCTTCCAAAAATAATTTTCGTATTCTCATAGGTACATGTACATCCAACTCATTTGTTTATATACGTATAGGGGTATGAACTAAATTATAAATTAAAAACCAATGTTCAAATACGAGTATATGTGAAACTACGAGGGCGGTCCCAGAACTACCCGATCTAACATAACAAATTTAGGAAAATTTTTCTTTGTTTCTCAACATAATCTCCTTTTAGCTTTATACACTTTTGCCAGCGATGTTCTATAGCTTCGATACCCTGTTTATAGTATGAACTGTCTAGCTCATTAAAATAGACATCTACCGCCGGCTCCACCTCTTCATTGTTTGCAAATCTTCTACCACTAAGCCATTTGTTCAAATTTGGAAATAGAAAATAATCTGAAGGACCTAAATCTGGCAAATAAGGTGCGTGATGAGGCCATCGGAATAGCGGATTTATGAACTTCGCCAAATGCGGCCTTCTTTCTTTAATTTCATCACTTAAACGCTGCAATAAATTAGCATATTACTCGCCGTTGATTGTTTTTCCTCTTTGAAGATAATCAGTACAAATTATACCACGTGCATCCCAAAAAACTGATGCCATAACCTCGCCTGCAGATGGAACTGTCTTAGCCTTCTTTGGACACGATTTTCTCATTTGAGTCCACTGTTTTGACTGCTCCTTTGTCTGAGGTTTGAAGTGGTGGCCCCCATGTCTCATCTACAGACACCTCTTCACGACGTTGTTTTTGTTCTATTGTGAGCAAACGCGGCACCCATCTTGCACACAGCTTTTTCATCTCCAAATTTACGGTCAATATTCGATGTATAGCACTTTTTGAAATGCCGCCTGTAATTTCACCTAGCTCACGCACCTTCAGCCGACGATCATCCAATAACATTTTGTGGATATTCTTAACCGTTTCTGGCGTGGTCACCTCAATTGGTCGACCACTACGGTGTTCGTCTTGTCTGCCACCCAATATTTTATGGTCGTAAACGAAGGAGCAGACTCCCCTAGAGTAGAATCTGTCGAATCTGAACTACTGTCACCATCTATATGTCAGGTTGGGTAGTTCTGGGACCGCCCTCCTTTATAGTGTTTAACAAAGTGACCATGTTGCTGTAATATTTCCCAAAACACCTCTTACTCTCAATTTCATTGTTAGGTGAATTAAAACTCACAAACCAGATGTTGCCTTTGCAATTGATGAGTAACAGGCAACAACAAAAAAACACCTCATAAATCAATTAAGCAGCCATTAGAAAATAGAATCTAAATGTCATAAAAGTAAAATTTTCATATACATACAAAAACGGAAAGACTCTTTTGGATTTGTGTCACCTACCAATACATATATGTATTGATCACTAAAACAAAACGCTTTTACCACGTACATAGTAGTGGCTCATTAGTAGGGGAAGAAGAGATAATCTTAACAACACACGCTGTTACCACGCTGCCATAACAAATAGAAATTTGATAATTCGAACGTTTTTTTAGGTAAATATATATCTAATATTCGTGGAACTTTAAGCCTCCGATGCTCAAAGGAATTGTGTATGAGATTTGCAGTGTGTTACTTACATGCTGGCATTTTGTAAAAATTGAGCGTTCGGAATTGGATTACACATTTGGGTAAATCTATAACTTCACAGAAGAAAATATTGTCTCCGACCGAAATTAGCTTGGAGGAAGACATTGGTTTCTGAATATTTTGCATGAAAACTATGGCGAAGAAGAAGATGATGCGTAGCGAGACCCACATTCGATTTCGAAGTAGAAAACATTCATTTACAATAGCGCAAGGAATTCTAATAGAAGAATAGAAATTAGAAGAATTAACTTTTCAATTTTTGCACTATTTAATTTTTACATTACTTTTTTTTCAATTTTAATAAATTTTCAATTTCAAACAATTGTCACTTATCTTTAAACTTTGAATACAAAAAAATGAAACTGATAGCTGTCACGCACTGGCAATGAGAGATTTTTTTTCATAATTTCGAAATTGAGTACGACTCTCGTCGCGAGTCTCGCGTCATTGCAAACAGAGAGGTGCAAACACATAGCACAGAAATTATTTTGACAGCTGCTACGCGCTCTCTCTCTCTCTCTCTCTATCGAACATCGAAATATAATAGTCCGTAATATCCCACTTTGATAGGTTTGAGTATTTTTTATTATGTCATAAAACGCTCATTTGAACAAATTAAGTGAATTTGACAGATTCCAAAATTCGAATATGATGTGACCACAATTTTACGATAGATCGTTTCAAATGGTCTGAATATTAAAACATTGTTTTCATACTATTCGTTTGATGACCAAACTCATTTTTGCAAAAAAAAAAATCGACTAACTACCACATGAATTCTATTAAAAATCACTTAGCCCCATAGAATTGCAAGGGTAACAATTTCATTAGATCCATTTTTAGGAAAAAACACATCCATCATTTTATAACAAAAAAAAAAATAAATAAATAAAATACTAACAACATTTATGTATAGCATTAATTTGGCATCACTAGCCACATACCCACCCATACATGCATATGGATGTATCAGCAGTGGTAAGACACAATACCACATAGTACCACCACAAATGTTGTAGATTACAACTACAACAACTGCAATATACAACATGTTTCTCTTATTTTATTTACGAGTAACTATCGTACCATACATTCATATTCGAACATCCCATACATGTGTAAGTTAGTATGGTCATATTGGATATTGTCCTTATTGTGTGATGTCAACATACACATTATATACAAGTACTAATAAAAGGATAAACTGATGGAGGTGGGACACATTCTGTTCTAATATTGTATTTTACAATAGAGGTCATTGTTTAATATTCTCACACTATACTCGCTTGTACACCATACGGGCTTATAAATGTCATTTACAACCTTGTCTATTGTATGGTGACACAAATACAATATAGACAGACCACGAACAAAAACGAGCTGAGGAGCTCCACATACACATGCAGCACACATGCAGTATAGAAAGTATTATGGTGCCGTCACTCTCGTCGCTCGACGCCTTTACCCCGTCTTCTTTGATATCGGGTTTATGAAAGAGTATGTGTCATGTAGGAATTTAAATGTAACATCTCTGTTACTCATCCTAAAGCAAGAATCATAGCAAGATCACGATATATATAGAATATTTGGAAAATTTAAATTGACACAATAGTTACAGTAACTCTAACTGCAATACAACAATACACAATATGTACAACGAAATGCATGCTTGTTTGCATTTGAATGACTATGTCATCCAAATGAATTGTACAAAAGCAAAAAAAAAAGCTATCATTACCTAATGTTGACCCTCATTGACAATACAAGAAAAAAACAAAAATTTAATGCACACAATTCTATTATGTGCATCATAATAGAAGAGACAATTGAATAATTTGAATGAATGAAAATGAAATATTTAAATTGAATTTTTGAACTCATTTTACTCATTGTATTGTTATCGTTGTTATTACATATTGTTATATTTAGAATTTAGAAAATATATTACACACATGGAAATTGGTACCAATTTATATGTAAATGAGATTTTCAAATGAAACTGCAAATTTATTTAAATTTGCAATTTTGCATTATTTCATATTATTATTGCACATTATTAATTAGTTTTAATGTTTTATAGAAGCTTCATATGACTTTTACAGTTCTAGACATATAAACAGCCGTTTTTTTTGTTAACATTCGAGATTGATATGCTGTTTCATTGGTTTCTTTGAAATATGTAGATATCCAATCGCTATTACAAAAATAAAAATAATTGTTCCCAGAGAATATTCGGAAACCGAAAAGCACTATTCGTGTACCTCAAAGCGTATGATAAACTTCGATTTTCCCTGAATATGGATGGTGCATGTTGTTTCTTTGACTCAAGAGTGCTTAATATAGTCTAGAAAAAAACCATTTTTGTAAAATTTTTTCATAAAATGAACAATATTGTTTTTGTTAATTTAGAACACCTCCGATGCAAGTCTTATATAAGGTATAGTAAAAAGAAATCCATTATTTTTCCAATAGATGGCTTTAAGAATCTGTATCGTGCGTTATATAAGTGCGATCGGGTTACGCTACATGGCGTTAGAAAGATAGGATTTCGTACTAAATAAACTTTTCAGGCAGTTTTGTGATTGCTTGACTCAGTATTGTTTGAGCAAGCGTCAAAAATGGACACCAGTCAAGAGAAAATACGCCATATTTTACAGTTTTTCTTCGATAAAGGCGGAATCGCAAGCCAGATGGCTGAAAATATGAATTGTGTTTATGGTCCTGATACTGTAACAACCAATCACGTGCAATTTTGGTTTCGTCGATTCCGCTCTGGAAGGTCAATTATCGAAAATATCGGAAAAATAATGGAATTCATCGAGTCTGACCGTCATGTAAGCACTGTTTCTATTGCCCAGGAACTAAACATTGCACAAAAAACCATTTGGAATCATTTAAAGAACTCTAGATACAAAAACGAAGTTCGATGTATGGGTGCCACACGATTTAACGCAAAAAAAAAACCTCATGGACCAAATTTCCATCTGCAAATCGCTGCTGAATCGCAACAAAATCGATCCATTTCTGAAGCGGATTGTTACTGGTGATGTAAAGTGGGTCACTTAGGACAACGTCACGCGTAAACGGTCGTGGTCTAATCGCGGTGATCCGGCGCAAACGTTGACCAGGCCAAGATTTACGGTCAGTACGGTTTTGCTATATGTTTGGTGGAATTGGCAGGAAATCATTTACTATGAGCTGCTCCTCTACGGCCAAACTCTTACTTCGGACCTGTACTGTCAGTAATTGGACCGTCTGAAGGAAGCAATCGGACAACGCCAGGACACACATACCGATAGTGACTCGCCAGAAGCTCCCGGAGCTTGGTTGGGAGGTTCTTATACATCCACCTTATAGTCTAGATCTGGCACCAAGTGATTACTACCTATTCCCGTCTATGGCAAATGATTTTGCTGGTGAAAAATTCGCCTCAAGAGAAGCTTCTGAAAATCCACTATCCCAGTTTTTTGCCAATAGGAACGAGGGTTTCTATGAGAATGGCATTATGAAATTACCTTCAAAATGGCAACAAGTTGTTGAACAAAATGGTGCATATTTGATCTAAATCGGATCATTCTAACTATGCTAAATAAAACCTTCAGTTTAATGCACAAATAATGCATTTCTTTTTACTAGACCTTATATAATAGCTTTATGTATATAAGTTATATTTGTCTTAAAAATCATAATTTTTTTTCTGTTTTCTTAGATGATAAAAATGATGTCATATTTAACATTTTACAAGCGAAATAAACAATTTCAGTATAAATGCTATTTTCAATGATCTCATATACTTGTATATATATTCATTCAATGCGAATATATTAACATCATTTTCCAATGCATCGTAGACATTCTTAATATTTGATTAAAGAAAATAAAAATGAAATAAAAAAAAAAATAGTATAACAAAATTTCCAATAAATCTTTAAATCTATTTAGGTTTGATTAAAAAAACATTACAAAGAAAAGTGCTATTTTTCGCTATACCATACTATCAATTTTATTTTACCTATAGCCTAGTTCGCTATATATATTAACCTTTTATTAGACTGGCATTTCATTCGCTCACCTATGTGTATATACAGACATATATGTGTGTGTTAGTTTGACAAAGCTCATAAAACCATCTCTATATCATTTAGATTACCAAATGACATTGAAATTTATCTTATCCTTTTCCATTTATATATATATATTTTTTTTTATTTTATTGTATATTGCGTACATTCAATACGAGCGTAGATCAAAAAGTACCCATCGTTGAACACAGTTTTGGCGTTGCTGAGGGAAGTTGACCGAACAGACACCACCAGTTGTATTACATAGGCGACCCTTTATCATCAATGACACTAGTGAGATGTTGTTTCAATTTTGAAAGTATAGATTCATGTTGCTACATTTTATTTTATTGCGAAACATGGAACAATACAGTTGGCAGACAAATTAAAACTAACCACTGAATCAGTCACTAATTTAGTATTGTACCATTTAACTGATACGACAGTATACGATTTCTATATCAGCTTCCATCTGCAACGTCATCTGTCTTCAAACACGGATACTTTTTGATCAGCACCCATAGATAAAATCGACTTCAAATATACACCATATATGTTTATTACATACTATTATATTCCCACCCATACCAAATTTTTCCATTTGTGTTTTGTCAAAATAAAACTCAATTGACAAGCATATAATTTTCAACAAAATAACAAATGAAATCAAAAAATAAAATAAATACAAACGGCAACAAATGAAAACTGAGGCATGTGGGGATGAGTAAAAAACAACGATGGATAAATAAAACAAAAGGCAAATAATCAAAAGTCGATCGTAAAATTTTATGAGGCAAATATTCGAAGAGTAACAAATAAAAACAATAGCAACAAGAACAACAACAACAACAACAACAACTATGATAACCATTACAAATAATGTAAAGTATCTATGGGATCTGATACTGGCTGCTTATGTACATATGTACATACATAAGCTTCCATGCTTCGACTGTTGCTACAGTCTGCTGTTACTGCCACTGCTATTTTACATAAACCATTCACCAATTCAACGGGAATCTTTTTCAGAGAAAATAACAACCAACAATAACAATCATAGCATACATACAAATGAAACACAAAGTGTAAAGAAAGGATATGTTCACACACACAGCCAGAAATACACGCATACAAAACAATGATGGCAAATTTTATGCAAACGTTTGCACAATATCAGCTGCAACAATATGGAAAGTTAGCAGATGAAGGCAAAAAGCTGAAAAACAATCATCTTCTTATGTAGAATTTTGGAAAAAACTTTATAAAGCAAATTTTGTTGCAAATTATTTCAGATCGTATGACTAATAATGTAATGTGTATATATATGTAAGAATATGAATGCAACACCTAGAATAGCAACAGCACAAAGAGACTACAATAGTACACATTACACATTACGTTAATCAGAAATGTAAATGAAACAAAGACAATTGTATCCTGTGTGAATACATATCAAAATTGAAGTCGTATTAAAATTTGACATAACATAGTATTATAGGGGTTTCATGCACTTAGACCTACTAGGTATATTGTGTCCTAAGCAGAATTCTAAGCACATACGTTAATCAATAGGATAACCAATTATTCTACTCGTACATAAACTAATCTCATATCAAATAGGTGTAATCTATGTGGGATCTCTTTTATATTGAGTCCAACATTAAAGTGAACATAAAGTACGTATTAAAGAGCTGCGATAATATATTCGATTTTCGAATGATTCTCTTTACTCTCAAAACATATACAATATTTGCAAAGCATATCTAAATAGAATGAGAATGTGTGAGAGTAAAATATTAGGCAAATAGCATACTCCACTCACTTCTATAAATTCGTTGCTAGGCTCTTCAAATAAACGAATATTTGAGAGTACTACGAGAGTTTGAGAGTACTACAAGTATGTTGTACGTTATAATTGTTGTTGCTTTTCACGACAGGCATTGTTGATTTGTATTACTGCGTCTTGCTGTGTCATATTGTCTTATGTACTGTATTTTTTGCTTATAAGTATTGTAATGTAAAATAGAAAAGCCAAACGAATATTTTGGAGTACTCTCAAATGATTTACTTCCATTTGCAAATGTTGAGATTCTACTGATTCTATGAAAATGAAACATCATACACACCATTCCAATCTATTTCTATTTTATTTATTCTAATTCGTATTTGCTTAGAGAGAATGAATGAAAGATTTTATTTTAATAACAAACGAATACGAATAGCTTCAAATGCATTGGAGGGGAGCTACTCTTCCCTTCCCTTCCTCTAAAGATATTTTCGTTGAATTTAGGTAGGAATTGAATAATATGATTTATATTAGCAAGCTCTTTATGATCATAAATTTAGCAACGAGCTTTGTTGCAAAGCTTTTTTCCAAGCTGTTTAATGGTAAATGCGTACTGTCGAGAAAAATTACAGATTCCTTTCCAGCAGGTGGATGCTATCACTTAAAAAAAAAAACAAATTATTATTTTTATGCAAAAAATGATTTTGAGCTTGTGCTGAAATTAAAAAAATAAATATGTGGCACTTATTAGCCCCTAAGGGCTCTTTGGCCGAGTTTCTCTTCCATTACTGTTGTGCGTGTTAAATTTTTGGACAGTCTGAGAAGGGACCTACTTATTTAAGCCGGTTTCGAACGGCAGAACTCTTGCGACATCACTTTTTCTGAGAAGAATTGCCAATTGCTTGCCGACAGGTGGGTACCGTTCGAAAGAAAAATCTTTTCGATATTAATTTTATTCTGCTTCAGCCGGGGATTGAACCCACGACCTACAGATCAGGTGGCCAACACACTAACCACTGAGCTAAGGCATCCACACCTATGCATATAGTTAATATATAACAGAGTAACGCAGACCACTACCGTCTTGCTAAAATCGATACATATACCTAAGTAGATATCTTGCTATGTATGTATGTATATATGCATAAGCATGCATTGTATGATGAAATATTATTCACGCCATGTGCAAAATTTACATCAAACGTAACAATATACTACATACATACACATTTACATGTAGCTGTATGTAAGCATAAACATACACATATATACATATATATATATATACGAAGACGACCAAGACATACAGAGCAAGCAATAAAGAAAATCCTATTACATAGTAATCCCTAAGGAGTTTATGCAAGACAGCATTCACATTGTATGTATGAAGGTACATACATATGCCTGTATGTATGTCTGTATGTGCATCAGGTTGTATCATATGAGTAATGTGAAAATCAAATAATCTAAGCAAGTGTTGTTTTCACAGCACAGCATAAGCGTGTACGAAGATATATGAGTATAGGTGTGCGTGTACGGTGTATTGCAAAAAAAAAAAAAAAAAATTAAGTGAATGAGAACACTAAAGGTAAAGTACGTATTACATATCTATATGTAGGTACCAACATTTGTGAGCATAAATATACACACTCATAAGTAAGTACGCAATTGAATTTAAAAGCACCTCAGTACCTCAATTCCAAAAAAAAAAAAAAAATTATATATTTTTTTTTTTCAAAGTATGTATAATCATACTAATGAATTAGAGAAAACCAGAGCAAAATGCATAAGTACTTATGTACATACATGCTTACATTTGCGTACGAATGTACATACTAGTATATGTGTAATTGAATGTTTCTGGCGAGAATGTGCAAATACAGATGATCACATTTCACATTATTTACATTTAGAATTTTTCAGAAAAGTAAAACAAAAACACAAAAAAATGTATGAGAATATTATCAAAAATTTTACAAGTTAATATCCTTCCCATTGGCTTTTTTTCTCATTTTCAGATTCACTTACAAAAAAATTGGACAGAAAATCATTGCCAAAATGATAGTTCTGTGTTGTCTTTCTCTCAATTTTCTTTTATTTTTTATTTTTTTTTTTTTTTTTTGCCAACGCATATGCAAATATCAGGTCAGTCCATAAGTTCGTGCGTTATTTGTCCTGAAATCTTTAACACCAACGCCTGGCTGGAACTCATGAAAGCTGAGCCAAGTTTGACAGTCGATGTGATATTTGGAAGGTTAAATTCATCACATATGGAACAGTTTACAGGAAACTGGTTCAATTACGCAAGGTTCCATAGTTGGGAAAATGGGTTCCATATAAACTTTCCGTCGCAAACCTTCAGCACGGAGTGAATGTGTGTTCTCAGCTGCTGCAGCGGCTTGAAAATGATAGTTTTTTGAACCGTATTGTTACTGGAGACGAAAAATGGGCCCTTTACAATAATCCTGTTCACAAATGCCAGTGGTTAGATAAAGATGTAACATCAGAACCAACCCCCAGAGATGGCCTCCTGTTGGTGGGATATGGCCGGTATCATTTATTTTAATCTGCTGGAACCAAACCAGACCAGATCACAGCTGATTATTATTGCCATAAACTATTCAAACTGAATGAAGCACTTGAAAAAAATCGACCGTTTTTAGTCAATAGACGCAAAATTTTGTTTCACCACGACAACATACCGCAAGACAGACGTTAGGCAAGCTGAACGAGCTCGGATGGGAGCTAATTCTGCATTCACCATACTCTCCAGATATTGCACCTTGCGATTATCAACTTTTACGCGGACTTCAATACCATTTAAGTAATAAGAACTACACCTCAAAAGAAGCTATACAAAGGGATATCGACGCATATTTTTGCTCCAAGGACAAACAATTTTCTGAGCAGGCAATTAAAAATTTGCCCAAAACGTTGGGAAAACATTGTAAATAATGCAATAAAATATATTATTGATTAATAAATACTGAAAATTTCCTTTTTTACTTATTTTAAAACCACCAAAGAAAAACGCACGAACTTATGGACTTACTTGATACTTGCATTCATTCTGACTTTTTGATTTTTATATAATATTATTGTCAAAGTATAAAGAAAGTTAAGAAAAAAGAAAACCAATGTAAGAAAAAATCTATTTAAATTGTGTGTAGTTGGACAATATTCGGCAGAACAAAAAAAAACAATGAAGAAGAAAAAAGTAGAAAATATCATAAAGTTGGAGGATATATTTGAATTGCACAAAAAGACAATGCTGCCAACATGAAAGTAAGCGAAAACAATATCATTGATACAAATTTAAGAAACTAGATCAGGGTGAAGACACTGTACTTACATATAGCTACTTAGTAAATGAAATGAAATTAATTTATTTTATATAATAAATGGAATTAAAACGCTGCAATTAGCATAGCAGGCCAAGGGAATTATGTACAATATTATCTCTAAGTTTTAAAGATATTAGATTAGATTAGATTAGATTGGTGATGGCTAGACACTTGCTGTCTATGGCACTGCGCCCGCTCTGAACTATTGTGCCATACCCGAGTTTAATACTGGCAGAGATTATATCCTCCTATTTTCTCAAAGAACATTTTGATTCTTCTGAGTTCAAGTTCAGATAGGTAGGTTGTCTGTAATAGTTCCGTCCCAAGTGTTTGTTTCCTCACATGGACAAGGGCTGGACATTTTGTCATTAGGTGTATAGATGTCTCATCATCTTCCATACAGAATCTACATATTTCATATATGTCTGTCAATTTCAGGCGGGTTTTATGTTTCTTTAATAGACAATGTCCACTAATTATACCTGTCATAAGATTTAATTCTGTTCTGCACAAACTCAAAAGGTATTTTGAGTTTTTGACTGAGTAATGCGGAAAGAAAGCTTTGGTACATTCCATACCAATAGTTTTTGATCATCTTGCGTTTGCTTTGGTCATGTATTCTTGCTTAATGTAATTCATGCAATGAGCTTTGCTGATATCTAAGATCGCTTCGGGTCCAAATGGTCGCTTTTCAGCTCCCTCCATTGCCCAATCTGTCTGCATCTTCATTACCATCGTTGCCACATTATGCTGGAATCCAATCTATGATCACTCGATTCCTTATTGATAGTCATTGAAGAAGATTAGCTGTCTCCCATACTAACCTAGAGTTAGCCTGACTCTCCGACATTATAATAATTCTTTTCCTATAGACACAAAGATTAAAGATTTCTCTGGTATATTAATTAACAGCAAAGACTTTCGCTTGAAAGACGGTTGCTAAGTTACCAAGACTGACTGACATTTGGGTACTGGTACAGTATATAGAAGGTACAGATCCTGTACCTTCTTCAGTCTTGGGTCCATCAGTGTACCATACAATGTCATCACAGATAAGATTAACCCAGTCTATCCTGTTATCCTGTTTAATTATTTTAGAGATATAAAAGAGTTCTACTTCCATAAACGAATTGTAAATTACAAAATTCTTGCTTTTCATCACTTGACTCACAATCACATTGTTCAAAAGCCATCATCATATACCAACTATTATCGATGCATGGATAAATTATATCTGAATGCATATACTCATGGCACTTGAATGCAAACATTAAATAAACTTAAATATTCTTCTTTCATTGCAATGATTAATTTCAATTGAATATTACTACTACGAACTTTAACATAATATTATGCATAATTAATTGTTTATATGATAAGAAAATATTGCAAAGAAATACATTCATTTTTATTATCAATACATTTTACTATTATTATTATTGTATAATAACATTGTTCTTTTTCAATGAATATATTTTAAACACATTTGAAATATTTTTAAACATTTTATAGTTTTCCATCTATTCAATTGAATTGGTTTCATGGAAATTTACACACATTTCCACATATCTATATGTACGATATACATACATATGTATTGTATCTAGTAGAAGCAAGCCAATAATATATGCAAATGCTTTTCTAGATATTGCTAGATATGTATATGTAAATACGATATATATGAGTATGTATACATTAGAGATGCTATGTAATATTTTTTATGTTTGTTATTGCTTGAATATTCTTATTGAATTTTTCCCTTCATATAGTAAAATCTCAACAAATAAAAAAAATGCACAAATTTATCAATGGAATACATCACATAAATTTAACACATTTTATTTATTATAACAGTAGTGTGTTACACAGTACAACAAACAAACACAGTACAAAATGGATACTCCTTTCAATATCATTCAATATGGTGGTCTATCCCCATAATTCCCTCACAGAAACTCTAAAACTTTTTTTAATACTGGCTTCAGTAACACTTCAACTGTTTATTTTAGGTCAAAATGTCGCTCTTAGGAACATATAACCTAAATAGATTTGAGGATTGTATGAAGCTAAACAAGCATAACTTAAGAATCATTACAGGAATTCCGACAGAACATTGTAGGTTAAACTATCAATTGACAAAACTGGGAATTTACTCTAATGAAATTTGTAGGTTTTACGGGGAGGAGGATGTAACCTCGACACACGTGCTGGAGGTATACGCCCGCACTAATGCAAAAACGAAAGAAACACCTAGGTGAACATTTACTTACTAATGGGGCAATCAGACTCGAGAATATAGGCGCAATACTACAATTCATAGAGGATGTTGGACTCAAAGAAATACATTGAACCAAAACGAAGGGGGCACGACAGATCTTATAGGTCGCGGTGCTACATCAGCATTAATAATAATAATAATAATGGCATGCTTCGCCAGCTACTTCTTTTCTTCACTAACTGGGCTAGTTACAAATTCCAAGTGCCGTCAAGTTCTTCAGTATTTGGTACTTTTCCACCGGAGGTTAGGTCAACCTCTTCTGGATATCGATCACTAGTTTTTTTTATAATGTGATTGCGAACAACATCCCTGGCATTGAAAAAATCGTTCACATCCTTTGAAAACTGCCTAAAATGTCTACATTCTGGCAACACTGATGCATATATCACACATACGAGGGCGATCCCAGAACTACCCGACCTGACCTGGCGGCAGTCGTTGAAAAAAATTACTTTGGTGAAAAGTGGCAACCTTACAAAACATAAATTTTAAGTTTCAAGGCGCCACGTTGTTTAGTATTTGTTTTGGAGCCATTGAAAATTAACGACCTCAGAGAATTTGTAAACATGGAAAAAATTGGTCACCGTTATGTAATTCAATACTTTCATTTGAAAGGTCTCAATCCATGGAATATTAAAGCGAAACTAGATTCTACTCTGGGGAAGTCTGCTCCTTCGTTTACGACCATAAAAAATTGGGTGGCAGAGTTTAAAAGAGGTCGTACGAGCTGCCAAGACGAAGACCGTAGTGGTCAACTAATTGAGGTGGCCACGCCAGAAACGGTTAAGAAAATCAACAAAAATGGTATTGGATGATCGCCGGCTGAAGGTGCGAGAGCTAAGTGAACTTACAGGCGGCATTTCAAAAAGTGCTATACATCGTATATTGACCAAAAATTTTGGAGAGAAAAAGCCGTGTGCAAAATGGGTGCCGCGTTTGCTTACAATCGAACAAAAAAAAAAAAAGTCGTGAAGATGTTTCTATAGAGTGTTTGTGGATATTACACAGTAATATAGCCAGGTTTTTGCGTCAATTCGTAACCAAGGATGAGACATGGGTCCACCACTACACACCTGAGACAAAGGAGCAGTGAAAACAGTGGACTGAAAGGGGAGAATCGTGTCCAAAGAAAGCGAAGACAGCTCAATCTGCAGGCAAGGTTATGTCGCCTGTTGTTGGGATGCACGTGGGATAATTTTCATTGATTATCTTCAAAAATTGATTATCTTCAACGTTTAAGTGATGAAATTAACGAAAAAAGGCCGCATTTGGCGAAAAAGAAAGTGTTGTTTCATCAAGACAATGCACCAGTTAACACATCCGCTATTGCGATGGCCAAAATCAATGAGTTCAAGCTCGAATTGCTTCAACACACACCTTATACGCCAGATTTAGCTTCTTCGGATTATTTTCTATTTTCAAATTTGAAAAAATGGCTTGGTGATAGGAGATTTGCAAATAATGAAGAGGTGGATGGCTATTTTAATGAGCTAGGCAGTTCATAGTATAAACAGGGTATCGAAGCTATAGAATATCGCTGGGAAAAGTGTATAGAGCTAAAAGAAGATTATGTTGAGAAATAAAGAAAAATGTTATTGTGTTAGGTCAGGTAGTTCTGGGACCACCCTCGTACATTGAAATTTTATGCAAATAAAATATTTACCTACACATGAGTAAATATAATTTAATTTTATTGAGTATATGACGATGAATGCATATATGTAGGTACAGAATAAAAGTCAGAGAGCCATATATACACACACACTTACATATGCATGAAGATTGTATATTTCATATTTTATGTAAAAATTTAAAATGACAAAGAATACAACACTATATAGTATATATATATATATAGTATATATATATATATATATATAGTATGTTTCTACATTTACTTATATTTAGAAAGAAAGCAAAAATGTAAATGTACTATATATTGTAAATAAATATGTATATATGTATAAATTCAAAGACCCATTATAGGAAACCTTATTATTTAAAGATTAAATTTTTCTTTTTTTTTTTTTTTCTTTTAGACAATATCAAAACAAACATTTCAAATTTACTTAATTAAAGTGAATGATTCAATAAAATAAATTGTTGATTCATGATGTAATCAAAGTTTTCCTTACCAAATGGCAACAGCACTAACAGCATGACTTATTAAGTTTACCTTTACATTAGTAGGCTCATATGTATAAAAATGTATATCGGACATATTATACATGAATGTATGTATCTTCAAAATACCTGATAATGACTTGCATTTCTATTTAATATTTAGGTATGTTCACTATTTTATTACAATAGTGGAGTTTGCAATCTGAACAAAATAATGTGCAGATGTTCAGGTGTATGAAGCACTGAAAGCATACAGCGAAAACCAAATTGACTTGCAAATAATATTGTAAAATATATTTGAAGAACATTGCTCACAATTGATTGCAAATATTTGCTTTATTGCAAATTTTCCAAAATCTAATGCACAAGATCGTGAATACCGCAGCCACATATATTCGAGTCTTGTATGGTACGACTCAATTGTATGATTACTAATTGTATTGTATTTCGAATAGAGACTTGCATACATACTCGTATATGCAATATCACGAATAATACCTTAAATCTCAATGGTAAGTTTAAGTAAAACTTAATTCAACAATTCATCTTCATGCACTACAACTATACATAAAATTATTATTTCATTATCCGATATGTACCTTTTATTTGAATTATTTTTGTTTGTCTGTTATTGACTTTTCAATTTATTTTGCAAAAAAATGTTCATTTCACTAAATTCGTTAATGTGCATATATCCATTTACTATTTATTAACCAATTTATAAAATCTGCTTTTATTGATCTAATGAATTATTTATGATGGTACTTTCATTCAATCAAATAGTTACTTACGACATATAAATGAGTATTTCAAGCACAATACTACTACACTACTACTACTACTACTTTTGATTTTCGTAAATCGTTTGATATTTAATTATAAATTCAGTACATTCGTAGGCTTTTGATAATTGTTGTATAATTTTTAATTAAATGTTTATATATAGAATTTTAAAATAATATTTCTGTAATTATTGAGTATGTGAATTAGTAACCAGCCTTTTACGTTATATGGCGCTATGCGTAAGCCCGATGTCATACATGATTCTTCGAAATGTCATTTTTAATGTCTATTCACTTGCTGTCAAAATCAGTCAAAAGTTTTCAATTTGGTTGTGCGCATCATATTTTTTTCATTATGGAAAATTTTAAGATTAGGCGTCCAGCATTTGCGGGAAGAGTTGTTAAGTTACTTAAGAAAAGTGCGGCTGAAAGTCATCGCTTGCTTGTGGAATTGTATGACGACAATTCTCTATCCAATACAGTAATTTTGATATCAAAGACCTAGAAAACAGTCAAGAAAGTTTGAAGACGAGGATTTAGAGACATTCGTCGACCAACACCTGATCAAACCATTACGGGAGAGCTGTACCGACAACAATTGAAGAGCGGTTGAAGAGAGCAATGATCGAAAAACAGTCGAAATATGCGACCAGACACGAGTCGGTAATTTTTCACTAGGACAACGTACGGCCAAACATTGCTATTCCAGTCAAAAACTCTTTTCCGAACAGTACCCACCTGCTGGCAAGGATTGGTAACTTTTCCGATAGTAACAAATAAAAAAAATAATATAAGTAGCTAATATAAGTAGATCCCTTTTAATGCTGTCCGAATTTAACACGCACAACAGTATTGGAAGAGATGCTCGGTGGTATAATAATGGGCCTTTCTGGCTTCTCTTTCTGAGAGGACATCAACATAACCTAACTAACTTATTTTGCTAACAACGGATGGGAAGCTTTAACCCACCCGCCTTATAGTCTAGATCTGGTGCCTTCAGATTACCACTTGTTCGGGTCCATGCAGAACGCCCTTAATGGAAAAGGCTTCACTTCAGTCACTGGAACCAAAAATTTACTCGATTCGTTTTTGGCCGCCAAACCGACGAAATTCTTCTGGGATGGAATCCATAAATTGCCAGAACAATGGGGAAATGTCATAGTTTCTGATGGACAATACTTTGAATATTGCTACCATAGATCCGAGGAAGATCTAAAGAACCTCGTGGGTATGAAAATTTATCCAGAGCCTGCGACGGCACACTCCATAATTGTGACGACGGTTATGTGTTAGTGGTTAAACCATTTTTTGTTACCTGCTCACCACAAAAATAAAAATATATATTGAAGTATTCACCTAGTTATTCTATTCAGAATAATATCTTTCCAAATAGATCTAACTATGCCCAGAAAGAGGTCAACGCTTTTCAATACTACATAGTTCACATATACAATTCAAATACGTTTTCAATTTTTTTTTTTTTGGAATTCTTTTCAAATAATTGTTGCTTTCAAAAGTAGTATACCCACTCAAATATTATTCATTGTGTCAGCGCAATTGTATTAATCAATAAGCACACCTATAGTACCATATCGAATCATGCATAACAACATTTGAGCATATGTATATGTAGTACATAGACTTGAATGAATTCAAATTCTCATTCATTTACATATTCATTCATTCACTTACATTTTTTTTTTTTTCTTATTCATACATTTATTCATATGATTTCCTTCAACTAATCATTCACTAATTCTCAGAATTCACTTGGGCAACCCCTCATTGAAAATAAAAAAAATTATAAAATTCACTCTATTCACATCCTTACATCCATTGCACCACCACTCCACTTCCTTCGCATATTTATTCATGAATTTTTATCAACACTCATTTTCAATGCAGAATTTCCACTAAATTTGCCTCAACCCTCAACCTCAAGAGTAAAGCATGAACCAAAAAAAAAAAAAAAAAATAAACAAATACATATGTATAGCAGTATATTTACATATAACAGACCTCAACAAAATAACTGGCAAAATGCCAACAACATTTTATACAACTTCTGGTAGTGCTGGTAGTTGGTTTGCTTTTTTGATGCAATTCTCATGGGTGCATATGTATATATACTTTTACACGGTTGCAAAATGCACATTGAATAGTAGAATAGCAACCCTGACAAAAAGAAATGTAGCAAACAAACAAAAAAACACAAATACAAAATATCCTATACAAAAGAAAAAGGACAAATATGTATGCTGGTAGGTACCAATGTATACGTATGCAGGAGTACATACCGTTGAGCCAGGGGGAAGGTGCACGTTTTGTGAAAGCTCAAAATAAAAATGAATGTACTCAAATTGTTGTTAATCCAAAAAGGTTGTTCAGACTATAACATTTACATATATCTGCACGTATAGGTACATACGACAAGTAGAAACATGAGCATAAGCTAGTAGTATGTAGTATGTACATAAACGATGTTGCAACAACTACCTGCATACTCTTGTACTATATATATTGTACATCTAGAAGAGTTGCTTTTGTATTTATTTAAATACCGTAAGTGTGCTCAACTTTGTGCTGCAATTGCAACATTTTTTTTTTTCCTTCAAATATATAGATATGCGAATTAGTAAGAATCCCATAGCTGATGATATAAATTACACTAAATTTGGTTGTATAGAAAAAATAAAAACTACCATTTTGTAAAATTTCAACTAATATGTATATAAAATATGCAAAGAGCCTAATTGTTGTATAGTAACATTGTGGTTGTGGTACAGTGGAGCGTGTGTCGTATTTCAGATGACTTCGGGAATTATTAATCAAATTCATATACAGAAAAAAAATGAGTGAAACAAAAAGAACACAAATCATTTTATTGTTTAACTGAAAATGGCGTAGAAAGGAGAAGTAGTCAATTGAGAAATAAGATGCCACATCATCATAAATTTTATGACAAATTCTACAAACTAAGCAAACAAAAACACCACAAACCAAAATTTTCAAATTGAAATTTAAAGTCTCGGTTAGACAATTTTTTTTTGGATTTTATAAAATCACAACAATAATTTTTAACGCAAGTACCACTGTTAATACATATCAGATGAAGTAAAAAGAAATCCATTATTTTCCCAATAGATGGCTTTAGTAATCTGTAACTCGCGTTGTATAAGCGCGATCGGGTTATGCTAGATGGCGTTAGAAAGATAGGATTTCGTACCAAATAAACTTTTCAGGCAGTTTTGTGATTGGATGACTCAGTATTGTTTGAGCACGTGTCAAAGATGGACACCAGTAAAGAGAAAATACGCCATAATTTACAGTTTTTCTTTGATAAAGGCGAAAACGCAAGCCATACTGTAACAGCTAATCACGTGCAATTTTGGTTTCGTTGATTCCGTTCCGGTAATTTTGAAGTCAAATATGCACCACACTCTGGAAGGCCATTTGTCGACAATATCAATAAAATAATGTAAATCGTCGAGTCCGATCGTCATGTAAGCACTGTTTCTATTACCCAGGAGCTAAACATTTCACAGAAAACCATTTGGAACCATTCAAATAAGGCTGGATACAAAAAGAAGAGTGCGAGTTAACCCAAAAAATCCTCATGGACCGAATTTCCATCTGCGAATCGCAACAAAATTGATCCATTTTTGAAGCGGATGGTTACTGGTGATGATAAGTGAGTCACTTGCGATAACGTCAAGTGAAAATGGTCGTGGTCGAACCGCGGTGAGCCGGCGCAAATGGTGGCCAAGCCAGGATTGACGGTCAGGAAGGTTTTGCTATGTGTTTGGTGGGATTGGCAAGAGCTTCTCTCCTACGGCCAGACTCTGAATTCGGACGTATACTGTCAACAATTGAACCGTCTGAAGGAAGCAATCACCCAGAAGCGGCCAGCTTTGGCCAATAGGAGAGGAATTGTGTTCCATCAGACATAAACGCCAGGCCACACACATCGATAGTGACTCACCAGAAGCTCCGGAAGCTTGGTTGGAAGGTTCCTATGCATCCACCTTATAGTCCGGATGTGGCACCAAGTGATTACTACTTGTTTCTGTCTACGGCGAATGCTGGTGAAAAATTCGCCGCAAGAGAAGCTTGTGAAAATTAACGGGCCTAGTTTTTGCCAATACGTGCGAGGGTTTCAATGAGAGTGGCATTATGAAATTACCTTCAAAATGGCAACAATTTTAAGAAATCTTGTCTTCTTGACTTTCATAAAATCACAAAAATAATTTTTAGCTCATGTACCACTGTAATACATGCATATATATACATGAGATCTTTACAAACACATGTAAATAATACATGAAACATGCATTGTTTCAAGCTAAAGAATAAAATTGGATTTAAATAAAATGGTATGAGCAACTGAACAACAGTCTTCACTCATATGAAATTTGGTGGAATTTCCATCAAAAGAGGAAATGTGTAAAACTAAATTATAATCAACAAAAGAATATAGGTACAAAAGACCATTAGTGTTTCAACATCACTTTATTCACTAATTGGACACACTAATGTATGTAGTACATAGTTCTATGAACATAGTTTTGAAAATTAGTTTAAAATTGTTCATAATTAACTGAGTGCAACTTACCTGTAAATTTACATTCCGGTATTAGTTCATCACTGTGATCATCACAATCAGATTCACCATCACATACATAACGTATGGGTATACAATGACCATTGCCGCAACGAAATTGTTTCTCACCACATTTGACGGTACGATTTTCAGCTGAAAGAAACACAAAAAACAAAGATAATAGGGTTAAAGCATATTAACTGGGATAAATATAACAATAACAATGTTACGAGAGTAACAGAGAGTTAGAGAGAGTGAGAGAGAAAGAATGATAGTGAGAAAAACTTTTTTAATTTCAAGACCATGGCCAAATAAAAGTTTTGAAATTAATTTCACAAAATTTATTATCAAAATGGGGCAACATGACGTAAAAATACTTTCACACAAAAAGTTCCAAAGAAAATTAATTTTTAATTTTTATGTATATATGAAAGGTGTAATTTTTAATTAAAATCCTTTATAATTTATTCGTCTAATATATATTAAATAAATTTAAAAAAATGAATCTTTTTAAAATTGCAATTATTAAATACAATACAACAACTAAGGGATTCCCAGTTCGCATAACTAAAGCTTTGTTATTATCAAGTATATTTTTATGCAACAATTATAGAATATATTTTAAATGAGATCTTGTCACCATTCATATCCAAATTTAAACAAAAGATAAATATTAAGCGATCTCGAAAATTTCTTTATTCTTCATATGACTACCACAATAATATGCAATTTTATACCCTTCTCAATAGTAATCTACTTATATCACTACTAATTTGTAACACCTACTTTTCCACTCTTTTTCATGTATGATGTTGCTTTCTGCTATTTCTATTTATACAATATGTATCTACATAATAACAAAGCAATTTAGCAAACAAGGAGGTAAAGAATCACTTTATCATTGATCCCATTACAAGTACATAAAATCATTGCTATTATTGCCATTGTTATTATTCAAATTTCTATAGTGAAATTTTTATAGAAAATTCAAAGCATTCTATTTGCTTTTTCTTTATTACATTGCTGAGCTGAGTTTCTATTCATACGAGTATGTAAAAGAATAGATGATTCGAAGAAAGAATAAATTTTTATAAAATTCAATTTGTTGAATATGAATATTGGCTAAACTTTCTTTTATAGCTGTAATTGTAATCTTTAAATACATAATTTTATTTTTAATATGCTCATAATAAATAAATAAAAGATATAATAGAACAATATAGAACTTATTCCTGAGTAAAATTGTATGCAATCGATGCTGAAATATCTCAAGCTTTGGATAATCTCCATTTTTAATAAGAAAATGCTTGACATCGGCAATTAAAAATTTCTTTTCCATTTATCATAGTTTTTGAATATGCACTGGCAAAAAAAAAGTGCAGTCTGCTGCCTTTAATGCTTTATCAACTTCAACAACCCACAAAAAATAATCAAGAAGGATTAAATCAAATAATTTTGGACGTTAATTCATTCAGATTCATTACGCAAAATTATGCAATCATCACTATGTCGCCGGTAATTCTCACGAACTATACCACATTCTTCGAAATAAACTCATATAAGGTCTAGTAAAAAGAAATCCATTATTTGAGGGTTTTATTTAACATATTTAGAATGATCCGATTTAGATCAAATATGCACCGTTTTATTCGATAACTTGTTGCCATTTTTAAAGTAATTTCATAATACCACTCTTATAGAAACCCTCGCAACCCTATTGGCAAAAACTGGGACTGTCGATTTTCATAAGCTTCTCTTGAGGCTTGATTTTTCACCAGCAAAATCATTCGCTATAGACAGGAACAGGTAGTAATCACTTGGTTCCAGGTCCGAACTATAAGGTGGATGAATAAGAACCTCCCGACCAAGCTCACGGCACTTCGGGCGTGGCCTGGCGTTGATGCCTGATGGAACACAATTCCTCTCCTATTGGACAAAGCTGGCCGCTTCTGGGCGATTGCTTCTTTCAGACGGTCCAACTGTTACTGTCAACAGTTGAACCGTCCGAATTTAGAGTTTGGCCTTAGGGGAGCAGCTCGTAGTAAATGATTCGCTGCCAATCTCACCAAACACATAGCAAAAACTTCGTGACCGTCAATCCTGGCTTGGCCACCATTTGCGCCGGCTCACCGCGGTTCGACCACGACCATTTTCACTTGACGTTGTCGCAAGTAACTCACTTTTCATCACCAGTAACCATCCGCTTCAAAAATGGATCGATTTTGTTGCGATTCAGCAGCGATTCGCAGATGGAAATTCGGTCCATGAGGTTTATTTGCATTAACTCGTGTGGCACCCATACATCGAGCTTCTTTTTGTATCCAGCCTTATTTACATGATTCCAAACGGATTTTTTGCAATGTTTCGCTCCTGGGCAATAGACAGACAGTGCTTACATGACGGTCAGACTCCATTATTTCCATTATTTTATCGATATTTTCGACAAGTGAGGCCTTCCAGAGCGTGGTGCATCCTTGACATCAAAATTACCGGAACAGAATCGACGAAACCAAAATTGCACATGATTGGCTGTTACAGTATCAGAACCATAAATACTATTCACATTTTTAGCCGTCTGGCTTGCGTTTTCGCCTTTATCGAAGAAAAACTGCAAAATATGGCATATTTTCTCTTTACTGGTGTCCATCTTTGACGGGTGCTCAAACAATACTGAGTCAAGCAATCACAAAACTGCCTGAAAAGTTTATTTAGTATAAAATCCTATCTTTCTAACGCCATCTATCGTAATCCGATCGTACTTATGCAACGCGAGATATAGATTACTAAAGCCATGTATTGGAAAAATAATGGATTTCTTTTTACTACACATTATACAATTTTCTATCGTAATTCCGCTGTAAATCTAATGCCACCCAATATTACTTCGAACTAATTCACTACAAATCTATCTGTGATTAAACGCATTTATTGTCTTTATGCATATCCTTTGGGTCGTTGATATTTTCTATATAAAAGTTATAAAAAAAAAATATTTAAAATTTATAAGATGCCTTTTTTCTGCATAATTAAATTCCTATATATACATAAATAAAACTAAACGCATATAATTCGAATTAAACTGTCTTAACTTAGAAGGATCTTCCAACTTTCAATCGAATTTTAAAATATAATTTTTTTATTTTTATTTTTTTATTAAAAATGTTTAGTCCATGATATTTAGATTCAAAATTTATGCATAATTAAATTCCTATATACACAGAATTAAAACTAAATGCATATAATTCCAGTTAAATTGGTTTAACTTAGAATGACAATCTTCCAACTTTCAATAGAATTATAAAAAATAATCAAATCTACTTTCAACAAATACATTTTCAAAAATTTGATTCCATAAAAAAATTATGAGAGTAATAATTATAATTGATAATTGATAATTGATAATTGATAATTAATACTTTCGTCTAATTTTAGCGATAATTAAATTTAAAAAAAATAAGTCAAGTTCACACGCCACGCGTACGACATATACGCATATTTCGCAAACATCATACGCCATGTAGACCAGTAATAGGAACCAAGTACGAGTATGTATATACAACATGTGTCTAAGTTTGATATATTTACATATGTGAAAATATGAAATTAATAACAAAAAAAAAAACAATAGCGTATTATTTCGAAAAACAATTCAGTGACAAACTCAACAACTAAGTAAAGTCATTTTCTATCATAAATATTGTAAGCGTCAATTCATTAATTTAATACTTACGTATGTGTGTATATGATATATAAATAATAATATGCAGCAAAATGTGAATGAGTAACTTCAAAAGTCAACAACCTTTCCTTACTATTTCCAAATATTTATGAGCTCGAAATCAAAGCTGAGCGGTGATGAGAGTAAGGTTGAAGTGGCATACATAATTATCAATCCGGTTTCATAACATGCATATTATGTATAATTGTGTCTGAGCACTGAAAACAAATAAAAATAACCAAACCAGCCCTCACACATATTAAAATTTATTAACAACACAAAAATAACAATATTGTGTTTTGTGGGAGTGTGGAAATGTTGAAAAGTTAAACAATTTGTAAAATATACACACACACACACACTCATGTAGAACAACCCGCACAAACATGATACGTATTTGCAATCATACTGACTGCCGCCAAATATACCAATGAGTGTATGTGTGTGTGTGTGTGTGTGTGTGGAGCAGTTGTAGTAATATTAAAACTTTACCGAGAACAGAAATCTAAATATGTACAATTGTAAAGGGCCGTTAATCGCTTTGTCAGCTTGTGTCAATGTCAAGATGACTGACTGAATGGTAGAATAACAATCAGTCTTACACACACACACACACATATATACTGTTAGCTACATTTATTCATATATGCGCGAACGAATATGTTGCAGGAAATACATAGAGCATAAAAGACTTCAAACGATGATTGCAAAGGAAATGAATACAATCAGGCTTATGTATAAATATATACATTCATACATGCATACAATCAAAGAAGGCTTATAAAATAGGGAAAGAGTATAACATCAAGACACACAGAACAAGTCATTTGCATGTACCATACGTGACATGACGGTTTCGATGGCACATTGTCGTACCTCGTATTGATATAAAGAGGCAGACATTGCATTCGAAATTGTCATAACACAGAAAACATAAAGATAACTGTGTGTGTGTTTGTGTATATGTAGAGAAACCACCATCTACTTTGACTGGCAGTGTAGTCATTAGTGAATATCAGTATGATTTGATACATATGTTCATATATGTACGAGTACATACATATGTAACCAAATTTATATTCATGCAAACATATAGCGACGGTGACAGATCGGATAACAAATTGAAAACTTCATTACTGTGTATACACACACACGCACAATAGTAAATTGATGAAGTGAAATGGTCAAAAAAAGAAATTTCAATATGGCAGAGATGGATACAAATTGCAATATTACGTAAAACAGAATTTCAATATAAAACATAAGAAATGTGATGTATGGAAATGCACCAAAATGCAGTGGTTAATTACGTTTTTCAATTCAACAGTTTGGTATAATAAAATAGCATATGTATAATAAATAATTTTAGCTTCATACTTATAGTAAAATCATTTAAAATTTTTCTACAACCCCAATTCAACCCCCACCCACCCCCTTTCACCATCATCAATGTATTCGATGCAATCGATGTCTTAAAGTTAAGTGAAACATTTTACGGTTCACTTCATGACATGTTACCTTATACATATCAGTTTCATCGTCATTCCAAACTACTATGTTGGTCCTTCTAAGCATATTAAATATATCCAACTGCATATAATAGTATTATACAGGGTGATTTTTTAAGAGCTTTCGGATTTGATTTAAAACAAAAACACATAAAATTTAGAGAAATGTATGAAATCTTTATTTGAGTCGATAGGACGATCTATATAATTCAATATTTAAAGATGATTTCACGTAAATGTTGACCACGGCTACGTCACAAATGGTTCATACGCTGGGTCCACTTTTGGCATACTCTCGCCAATATATCGGCCGATATCCCACGAATAATTTCTTCAATATTGGCTTCCAGTTGCGGGTTTTTCGCTATAGACATGAGCCTTAACATAGCCCCACAAAAAAGAATCTAAAGGTGTTAAATCGCACGATCTAGACGGCCAATTGACCGGCCCCAAACATGAAATAAACTGTTCACCGACCTCGCCTCTTAATTGGACCAATGTTTCGCGTGCTGTGTATCATGTGGCATCGTCTTGTTGAAACCACATGTCAGCCACGTCCAGCTCTTCCATTTTGGGTAAAAATCGCACGATTTAGGCGGCCAATAGGCAGGTCCCAAACTCGAAATCTACTGTTCAACGAACTCGCCTTTCAATTGGGCCATTGTTTCGAGTGCTGTGTGGCATGTGGCACCGTCTTGTTGAAACCACATGTCAGCCAAGTCCAGCCCTTCCATTTTGGGCAAAAATTACACACTCTAGGCGGCCAATTAACCGGCCCCAAACGTGAAATAAACTGTTCACCGAGCTCGCTTCTCAATTGGACCATTGTTTCGCGTACTGTGTGACATGTGGCACCGCTTTGTTAAAACCACATGTCATCCAAGAGCAGCTCTTCCATTTTGGGTAAAAAAAAAAGTTTGTAATCATCGCACGGTAGCGCTGGCCATTCACAATAACGTTCCTGCCTTCGTCGTCTTTGAAAAAGTACGATCCATTGATGTCACCGTCCCATAATCTACGCCAAACAGTGCATTTTTCGGCATGCATTGGCAGTTCTTACAACGATTCTGACTGCTCTTCACACCAACTATGGCAATTTTGATTGTTCACGTATCCGTTCAACCAGAAATAAAAAAAAAGTGGATCTTCATCCAATTTTGTCAGTGCCCATTCACCAAAAGTTAGCCGTTGTGGTAGGTCCTGTGGCTTCAATTCTTGCACCAGCTGTATTTGAAAAGATTCTACACCCAAATCCTTTTGCAAAATTTTCCACGTAGAGAAGTTACATAGGTCCAATTGCTGCGAACGGTGCCGAATCGATAATTCACGGTCATCACCAACACTGGCGGGGATACAGCTGCGATATTTTCCTCTCTCCGCACTCTACATATGCGTGTTGGTGGTTTAATATCCAATAATGTAAATTTGTTGCGAAATTTAGTCACAAGTTTCCGAATAGCCACCTGAGAAGGACGCCCAACTTGATCATAAAATGGAAGAAGTCCACTATGCATTTTCTTAATCGAGCATGAATTTTAATAATAAAATTCCATAATCTGCAAGCGTTGTTCGTTTGTAAGTCGATTCATGGTTAAATTATAGACCAAACTGAATATGTTTGACAGTAACATGTTAGACGAAAACAACTGAGCTGACAAAAACAGTGTTGCAAAAAAGATAGTTGATAAAAAATCACCCTGTACATAAAATGACAATGAGAAGAAAATTTCACAAAATGTATAATATACATAGCATTTTGCCCATAAATCTATCACAAATGTAAACACGTACGTACTTATGTATACTTGTATAATACTCATCCATGTACCAAAATCCATAAAACGAAGTGATCACATATTTCAATATCGGTTTAAAGTACGAGTAAATAGGCATAAACACTACTAAACACTAAAAATAGTAATTTCAAATATTTTTGCTTTAAATTGTAACTTTAGAAAAATTGTATAGTTCTCTTCTCTTTAATAAAAGTTTGCACCTCGTTCCTACAGACTAATAAAAGAATAGCCCGCTTGACTGACTAGTCCCCCTTAATAGAATGAAAGGAAAAAATAACGAATGAGAGAAGAGAATGATGTTAAAAACTATTTTTTTTTTTCCTCATAATGAAAGGAAATGAAATTTTCTAATCGAAACAAATTGAATCACATGTTGTCGTCGTCGTCGTCATGTCGTCTAAAAATGTCTACCATAGACTCCTTGTAATTTAGCTAAGTAAAAAAAAACGCCAGCAACACTAGCTGATATGAAATGTATTGAGAGTATTGAAGAACGATTTCACAAATGCTTCTAAGCTGGAATATATACATTTGTACCTACTCCATGTATGTTTATCATGATGGCAGTGAGGCGTGAAAAAAAGGGACTGTCAATACACAAATGTGACAAATACAATAATAAGTAGAACCTAAAAACACAACAACAATAACACAAAAAAAAGATGTGAATACCAGAACGGTGGATATTTTCAAAATTAAAATGGGCTAAAGATGTGAACATGCGGAACAGCATGGCCACCAAAAGCAACGACCCATAATAATAAATGCGAGTAGTAGCAAAAAGGGTGTGCTTACATTCATCCGTACGAGTATGTAAGTCGTACGTCACAGTGTCATGATACAGCTGTGCGCATTCATATAAAAAATCAGACAAGAGGAAGATCAACAACCAATGATGAAATCTACTACTACTACATATTTGTTCTTACTAACAACAGTGTCGGGCGAACTGTCAAGTAGGCAGAAATCCTTATACGAACAAATATTGGGTGAGAATAAACGAAAAAATAAAAAATGTTGAACAAAAAAAACATGTGTACGGCAATGGACATTATGAATGTAGTTTTCAATGACAGCCTAGGGTGAATCGAAAAGATTCTTTAACGAACCTGAATATGGAATTTATCCATTCTCATTACATCAGAGCCAAAGAAGCGAAATCTTGCTCGAGCGAAGGCAGGGAAAACACAGAGGAAATGCTCGACAGTTCGACAGTTTTTTATTCGGACTCATTACAAAACACTTTGCAGTTTTGCAGCTTTCTAGGCTGGACCAATGGTCATTATGTAGATTACTAACATAATTGTTGATTCAGGTCATGAAACCTGTACACCTGATTCCGATAATTGGTTCTGGTCCCGTCCCAGCGGCGTATCCGTTGCACTGCAGTTGGTCAATTTATCGGCTATTTCGTTACCTTGGACACCACAGTGTATAGGAACCCAGAAAAGTACAAGATTATTTCGTTTTGCAACCGAAATTAGCTTCATCTTATATTCATGAACAATTTTCGAGGTAAGTTATGCGTTCTTTAGGGCCTCTAGTGCAGCTTGGCTGTCACTGCAGTCACCAATCTGTTTCCCTCTCCATTTCCTCTCTATTATACATTCTGCTACTTTCAGAATAGCAAATATTTCCGTTTGGCAAACAGTTGCCACCTCTTCCATAGCATAATGATACATGACACTTTCCTCCAAGTGCCATCCGGATCCAGAGCCTTGGTCGGTTTTGGATCCATCAGTGTAGATAATATTCGTCAAATTACTCAGAATGAGCTCTGGATAACTCCATTGTTCATGAGTCGGAATTTTGACTTTAAATTTTCTCCCGAATGAAATTATGGGCTCAAGATTATCTTTAGGAGACAAGAGCAGTGGATACTATTCTGATAACCTCCTGGATATTTCTCTCTGACCCGAAGTTCCGTTTTCATGCCAGTAACAATACGAGTATAGTCGGCACATCGCATTCATTGCCTCCTGTTGAATTTTAAGATCCAATGTAAGTAAATCAAGCACGGCATTAGGGGCATCTCCTGAAGTGATACTCATTGCACTCGTAATACTTATGCATACACTTCTTTGTAGTCTGTTTAGTTCCCGAAGAGTGGACTTAACCATAGTCCATCGCTACTAGACCACCGAAGCATATGTGATAATGGGTCTGATAAGAGCTTTATAAATCCAAAGCACCACTACAGGTTTCAGTCCCCACGTTTTTCTAAAGGCTCTTCGGCACTGTTGGAAAACCATCAATGCTTTATCCACCTTTAGTGTAACATGTCTCTTTCAAGTTAGTTTCCTATCTAGTGTTATACCTACGTATTTCACCTTCATCTGCCGTTTTCTCGTGATCAGTACCAGTATGGTCTTGTTCGGATTAACGGAAAGACGTTGCCTGGTGCACCACTCATCAGTTTTATCCAGAATCTTCTGTACTACGTTCTTATATCTACGTTAACAGAGAATCTACTACAAAACACCAGAGCAGGGGAGACAGGACGCCCCCTTGAGGACAACCCTGTCTAACCCTAGCCGAAATTTTTTCGTTGCAGTCCTCTCCAACGGATAGCAACCTCTCAGAGAACATGTAGTGTATCCATTTAACAACGGATCGATTAACTCCATGCCTTTCAGCAGAAGAGCATATTGAGTGTATTCCCATAGTGTATTCATCTGCTTCAAATCCAGAAACAAGCTTAAAATCAGTATACTCTCGACTCTTTAAGTGTGGGATATACAAAAGTATTTATACATTATATCAGGAGAATATTGACCCTAGATACATTCTATATGTTTTTATTAATGCTAACATATGATCCTAATACTTTTTCTTGTGCAAACTTTTACAGAAAAAAAAAATACCTTTTCTGATCTGCCCTAATGGATTTATATACATACATATATTTACTTATAAACTTATACATATGTGCATAAGCATAGGTTAGATGCGAGTTCAAAATTGAAAGATGGCATTACATATGGTGACAGGAAATGAACACATATGTATGGACACAAACTCACACTTATACAAATAACTATATGCTCGTATTAGAATTGAAATTGAACAAGTGAACATGAAGAAAATGAGAAAAAAAAAAACAAAACGAATTTATAATAGAAAATATATGGTTTATATGAAAATTGATTAAATTGAAATTTTGAATATTTTCCAATTCCTAACTCTGCATCACCATCTCTTTTCTCCATATTTAATTCAGAAATATTTTCAGGAGATTCTATGTGCCATTCTGTCCACAATGTCCACTTCATTTATAGACTTAATTCCTTATATCCTCTTCGTGTAGTTTAAACAGCTAAACACCACATATATTTTTTTTCCCAATAAAGTCTCTATCATTCTATCTATTTGTCTCTGTCTCTGTCTAATATATTATTGGAATTTATTCACATCTTTATTTAGTTTTCGATAGCAATCGATATGCGTAATAACTTTATCAGCATTATACATATTGCCTTTCATATACCTTCGTAGACATAGTCGTATATGAATGATGCAGTTAACCTTATTTCTTAGCTTGTGTTGTATTGTTTAGTTTTTGGCTATGATTTTTTTTTTTTTTTTGTATCAAGTCAATCATTTTCTCATAGTCGTCATATTAACATTCGATATTCTTTCTCACTACTATAATAAAAATAAAAGGGACCGACAGCGATGTGGGAAATCGATAAAATATAGAAGCAGAGGTAAACAAAGAAAGATAATGTGTTAATATTCCATATCAAAACATCATTTCATCGTTTAATATTTTCATTAATTTTTGTTATAATATTTACTATGAATCTTTTGCTACTTATTACTATATACTATATTATTCTTCAAATATATCTGAGAGATTGTACACATATGCTTAAACGTACATATTTCATTAATGATGCGCATAAGCATATGAAATCATATAAGTACATATTTATGTAATTCAATATGCTTCTATCAATTATTTTATCAATAACACAACTTTGGTGTAGTGGGATATTTCTATTTTTCAAGTATATGCAACTGCTGCTATATTTATTTATTAATTTTAAAGTAAAATTACTTGAAAGAACTTATAGTCAAAATGAACGGTATAAATTTAAAATATGTGAGTTTCCATAATAGTATCGTAAAAATCTCACATAAATGAATTGAATAAATAAATTTTCTTCAAAAAGTAATTTTATTGCCACCGCACGTGTCAACCAACGTGACCAAGGTGTTTAAAATTCAAAACAGTTATTGTTGCTGCTTTCTTCGAGAAATACCTAATTAGTGACTAGCACCGTTTTACTAACCCTATACTCATTAAGTGTTTTATTTAAATGTTGTGTTTTGATATATTGGAGAGGTAGGATCTTCACATAGTTTCCAGGATCCCAACTTTTAAAGTGCTACAACCACTTTGTGAGATCCAAGAATAACAAAATGCTTTTTATCTCAATATCCGAGATTTAGGCAATACTTTGAAGAAAAGATTTGCCAAAAGAGCGGATTCTGGCTCTTGCCAAATGAGAGATGGGACAATTTAGTAGTTGATTCGTCCTTTGAATGTTATACCTTGGCCATGTCTGTCTTGACACGATACAAGTTGTCAGCCGTGTTCCGCAATGGTACAGTAGTGAGAAGCTATGGTACTTTTTATCTTGCTGAACGGAATCGCTACAATTTCCGTCAGTAAAATATAAAATGCAGAACCTGCCCTAGCCAATTCATTTGCTCGTTCGTTCCCCTCAATGTTCCTATAACCTGGAACGCAAACAAGAATACCTTGGAACCGTTCGCTGAGTTCTGCGAGTTGGTGTCTGCATTGTAAGACCAGTTTTGAAGATATTGTATCAGAATCTAGGGCTTTGATAGCAGCTTGACTGTCTGTAAAGATAGCTAAGTATCTTTGACCATGAGACTCTATCACTATGAGAAAGGGATGTACATGCTTCTTTTATAGCCAGCACTTCTACCTTAAACACGCTGGCCTCATTAGGAAGACGTAATAATTTGAAGGGGCCCCGAAAATATGCTTTTTCCATAATCTCACTGATTCTGGTTCGAAACATACCAGACACTATTATCACCAAGTCATCTGCATACGTTACTACTTTAATACCCTTTCTGCCACAATAATAGGGAAAGAACTCCCCCTTATGGTGTGCCTCTGTTGACAGTGCGCGTGACCACGCTATTGTCAATTTCTTTGCGGTAATGACTTTTCTTGTTTTGAGCATGTTCTCTATCCATGCGTTGAGGCTGGCGTTCGACTATATTTTGTCAAGCGCTTCCAGTATAGAATGGGTGTTTACATTCTTAAAAGCCCCCTCTATGTCTAGAAAAGCAGCTGGTAAATATTGTTTGTTTTCAATCGATCTTTCGATAGCTCTAACTACCTCATGCAAGGCCGATTTTACGGATTTGCCCTTGAGATACGCGTGTGATTTTGAAATGACCGTTCCAATCATGTTTTCTCTGAGATGAGTATAACTAACAGTACAAATAAGTAAAAAACAAAGAAATCAAATTTTGAAACAACAAATCAAAAATGAAATTAATATAAAAAAGGCACCAAGAAAAAAAAGCCCTTCAACGTTGCCGTAAAATCTAAAAATACTACTACTCTCTAAACATATAAAAACTATCTAAAAATAGAAAAGAATAATTTTCATACATTTTCTAATTGATAAATGTTGCAAACTCTATATTTCTATTTAATTTAAAAAGTTCCACAATAGATTTTCAACTTTTGGAAGGAGGTACTCGTATGATCAAAATCAAATTCCAAAATTTCATATACGGCAATTACCATTTTAAACTTCAATTCATACATTTATATATGTGAATATTATTTTGAAAGTAATTTCATTACATTTCATCTTACAATTAAATTTAAATATTTCTTATTGCACATTTACCGAACTAAATTAATTCATGTGAATTCATATTTCATTCATCCATACTTTTTTCTGAAAATGCCATGAAGTTTTATTAATTTTATTTTGCAATATGATTTCCTATATTTGTATGTTTTAATATAGTCTGCATTGATTTGACCTTTCATTTGACTTTTCCCGATTGACCCAAGTTGTGCGCATTTTTGTTTTGTTTTTTGCTTTTAGAGGGCAGTCAGTTGAATGATCAATTATTTTCTTTTTACGTATAACATATTAATGTTTACGCATATGTGTAGGTAATCAACACTCATTCGCCTGAACAAATTATTATACATTGGAGGGGCTTTTACAGTTCTGATTCTTTTGCGTATCACAGATTTTGAAAGTGTAACTCAAGGGTTGATAGTCTGCAGGAACATCATTAGGAAATCATTCCAGAGTCCATTTTTTAATTGTTTTAGGAAATCTAGAAAGTCTATTTAGGGCTAATTATATGTAGAAATTGTGTTTTCCATAGTTCAAATCATAGCTCTTAAGTACATGAGTCTTCAGTTTAAGCCCCGACAAATATTATTGCAAATAACAATTAATTTTTTCGAATGATACCCACCAGCCAGCAATGAATTGAAAAATCTTCCAACAGTAGGAATTAAATTTAAAAAAGCTTTCGAAAAAACTCTGCGAGAAATCTCACAAAAAGCATTATCATATTGGATTTTGGATTTCGGAATTGGCTTACATTTTAAAAAGCACTAAACGTGTACAGAAATATTGTAAGGGCCACTTTAATGTACATATAAGCTAATATGATGCGTGCACAATCATACCAACCTTTTGCAGGCTTTCTGTTATATGATGGCATTGTTCACTGAACCCGCTCTAATTAATAGACTGCAGCACAATCAAACGCAATAAGAGTCGTGAGAAAACGGTAGACAGAGCATAGTGTGATGCCCAGTAAGACATTCTTTGCATTCTAATCGAACATATAGAATTATCGGGAACCACATAATCTTTGACAACTTTAACAACTGCAAAAACCATGCGAAACAACTTTTTACCAAGCTTTATCAACATATTTACAATATAAATTATTTACAATACTTTGGTAAAATATTGATTATCTGAAGACTGAAGAGAAAATTATGGAAGACAAATGAATTTATGTCGGTGTTTTTTTTTTCAGCTCAGTCCATAAGTTCGTGCGTTTTTCTTAGGTGGTTTTAAAACAAATAAAATAGAAGTTTTCAGTATTTATTAATCAATAATATATTTTCCGGCATTATTTACAATGTCTTCCCAAAGTTTTGGGCAAATTTTTAATTCCCTGCTCAAAAAATTATTTGTTCTTGGAGCCAAGATACCCGTCGATATCCCTTTTTATAGCTTCTTTTGAGATGTAGTTCTTATTACTTCAATATAACTGAAGTCCGTGGAAAAGGTGTTAATCGCAAGGTGCAATATCCGGAGAGTATGGTGGATGCGGCATTAGCTCACATCCGAGCTCTTTCAGCTTACCTAAGGTTTGTCTTGCGGTATGCGGTCTTGCGTTTTCGTGGTGCAACAAAACTTTGCGTCTATTGACTAAAGGCCGTCGATTTTTTTCAAATGCTTCATTCGGTTTGAACCGTAATCAGTAATAGTAATCAGCTGTGATCGTCTCGTTTGGTTCGAGCAGATCAAAATAAATGACACCGGCTATATCCCACCAACAGGAGACCATCTCGGGGGGTTGGTTCTGATGTTTCATCTTTATCTAACCACTGGCGTTTGCAAACAGGATTATAGTAATGAACCCATTTTTCGTCCCCAGTAACAAAACGGTTCAAAAAACTCTCATTTTCAAGCTGAGAACACACATTCACTCTCTGCTGAAGGCTGGCGACGGAAAGTTTATGCGGAACCGATTTTCCCAGCTTTGGAACCTTGCCCAATTGAACCAGGTGCCTGTAAACTGTTCCATGATGATGAATTTAACCCTCCAGCCATCATATCGACTGTCAAACTTGGCTCAGCTTCCACGAGTTCCAGCAAGGCGTCGGAGGGGGCGAAAGATTTGCGCATATTGGAATTTCGAATTTTGCGCAGTCCTTACACTCACGGTATTAGCTCCATGAGTTGCGTTTATTTCTGCAGCAGCAGTTGTTGCATTTTCCCCACTTTTATAGCAAAAATACCAAATATGCCTCTTATACTCGTTCGAAGATTCAATTTTATTTTTTAACAACGCATACTTCTATCCGCAATTAAAATCACTTGTTGAATGCACAATACATCAGAGAAAAAATAAAAATAGTTTTTTTATCTCCCACAAATAATTTATTGTACGCAAAAAGAGCCTACTGTGACACTATTGAAAAAATAACGCACGAACTTATGGACTGACCTGATATAAGTAAAAAGAGAACTTTTTCTTACTAATACGAAACCTTAGAGGACATTGAGTAAATGGAAAGGTGCTCAAATATGCTATTCAAGGATTCTGAAGCCCATTTGGAAGACTGAAGAAATCTTTTAGTATGCCCATTGAAAGCTCTAAATTTTTGGTGGAAATAAACTTTACTTCATTCTAACTGGGTCTCTATGAACAGATTGCATTTGTGCTGTTGTAAATGAAGTATTGTTAATTGTAAAAGACACAATTTTTTAATTAATCTTTGGTTACATTTACGATTACATTGACCACTCGCGTGTTGCATATGTACAATTTGTATGTATTGTATACCTATTATAACACACAGATCAATCAATTAACCTATCACAAAGCCAATTTATTTATTTTTTGTTGCTATTGGTTTTTCTCACTTTATTTTATTACTCTGTCCCTTTCTTTTCGGTACATTAATATAAAATTCTTTAAACTTGAAAAATAACCAATAAATGAAATGAACACTACACACACACACACATACACAAATATTGGTGGCATCAATTTAATTGAGGTCATTTTGTACAAATTGTCAATTGTACACACACACACATGCACCTACGTATATACATAGATATCACCATAATGACCGCGTCTACTCACACTTTACGTACATAATGATTATATTCACATAGGCCTACATATACTCAGAGATGGGCATATATGTTTGTATATGTATGTTACATATCTAGGCGTACGCCCATGTCTTCATTTAATTATTGAATGTGACATGCTTTGTTCATATTCCTGAATATGTTCATGAATGAGTATATGTGGTATGCCATATCACATATACTCGCCTCACATTGCCCACCCCCTACACAATATAACAGTCACCTTCAGTATATTTAATTAACATGGGAAAATCATGAAAACTCACGTAGAAACGTGCGACTCCATAAATGAATTTTTTAAATACACGCGTCTTTGGACATTTACATTAGAGTAGCTCTTAGTTCTATGGAGAATAGTGTATCAGTAGAAATCTTTTCTGTGCAAATATTTTAGCATTTGAAAGAAACTATTTCTACACAATTGTTTTTTTTTTTTTTTTTTTTTTTGTAATTCAATATTGTTCTATGAAATTTGTACAGTGATTTTCTAATAAGTAAATTCGCAAATCATTGATCAAGGACCATTCTAATATGAGTATGTTTGTTTTGCAAGCGTGTGACAATAATATTAAATTATGCAATACAATTTATAATGAATAAATATTTTGCTGTTGTTGTTGTTGTTTATGTTTTAATTGCATTTGAGATTACTTCATTTGTCGGCGATATTCATTACAACATTACTGATGGCAATGGAAGACAAATTGGCAATTTCTTAATTTTTTTGCAATTTAATATTTAATTTATTAGTATTTAGATAACAAAAACAACGCACTAACCAATATATTCACAATTTTCGGATGTGTATTTGAAGACTCTTCGCTCGTAAATATTAAGCAACCGAGCTAAGATTTGGTACGTAAATAATATTCTAATTCAACTATATGAATTAAAGTGGATCAAATTGATGTCGAAAAAATGTTTGCAATAATATCCAAGAAATTTTTGGTCACTTTTTTACACAACAGAATGCAATGCAATGAAAGTCTATTGCCTATCTAAATATCTGGTGTAGTAAAAAGAAATCCATTATTTTTCCAATAGATGGCTTTAGTAATCTGTATCTCGTGTTGTATAAGTGCGATCGGGTTAAGCTAGATGGCGTTAGAAAGATAGAATTTCGTGCTAAATAAACATTTCAGGCACTTTTGTGATTGCTTGACTCGGTATTGTTTGAGCACGCGTCAAATATGGACACCAGTAAAGAGAAAATACGCGATATTTTACAGTTTTTCTTCGATAAAGGCGAAAACGAAAGCCAGGCGGCTAAAAATGTGAATAGTGGTTATGATTCTGATTCTGTAACAGCCAATCATGTGTAATTTTGGTTTTGTCGATTCCATTCCGGTAATTTTGATGTCAAAGATGCACCACCTTCTGGAACGCCCCAATTGTCGAAAATATCAATAAAATAATGTAAATCGTCGAGTCTGACCGTCATGTAAGCATTGTTTCTATTGTCCACGAAATAAGCATTGCACAAAAACCCGTTTGGCACCATTTACATAAGGCTGAATACAAAAAGAAGCTCGATGTATGGGTGCCACACGAGTTAACGCAAAAAAACCTCATGGACCGAATTTTCATCTGCGAATCGCTGCTGAATCGCAACAAAATCGATCCATTTCTGAAGCGTATGGTTACTGGTGATGAAAAGTGGGTCCCGTATGACAACTTCAAGCGAAAACGGTCGTGGTCGAATCGCGGTGAGCCGGCGCAAACGGTAGTCAAGCCAGGATTGACGGTCAGGAAGGTTTTGCTATGTGTTTGGTGGGATTGGCAGGGAATCATCTACTATGAGCTGCTACCCTACGGCCTAACTCTGAATTCGGGACTTTACTGTCAACAATTGAACCGTCTGAACAAAGCAATCGCTCAGAAGCGGCCAGCTTTAGCCAATAGGAGAGAAATTGTGTCCCATCAGGACAACGCCAGACCACACACATCGATAGTGACTCGCCAGAAGCTCCGGAACCTTGGTTGGTAGGTTCTTACACATCCACCTTATAGTCCGGACGTGGCACCAAGTGATTACTACCTGCTACTGTCTATGGCGAATGATTTTTCTGGTGCAAAATTCGCCTCAAGAGAAGCTTGTGAAAATCGACTGTACCAGTTTTTTTTCCAATAAGGTTGCGAGGGTTTCTATGCGAGTAGCATTATGAAATTACCTTCAAAATGGCAAAAACTTATTGAACAAAATGGTGCATATTTGACCTAAATCGGATCATTCTAACTATACTAAATAAAACCTTCAATTTAATGCAAAAATCATGGATTTCTTTTTACTACACGTTATATATACGAGTACACCTCATAATCCCAGTATAATTTGCTTTTCTGACAAGTACAATTTGCAAAATTTAGCCAAAATATCGATTTCGTAATTATGGCAAACATTTTCTAACATTATTTCATTGAATATTAGTGCATCACACTGATTCTACTCTTACCAATGAACAGATGATTTCAGGAATGGGTGCATTTGTATGAAAATCACGTCTACCTCACATACAAAGGCTCCACTCTACTACTAACTTCTGAGCATAACATACATACTCGTACATAAAACGTACTATAAATACATCTGTCATTTAAATTAATTATATATTTATATGTACGAGTATGTTTATATCGTATATTCTAGTATGTCGGCATGTGATATAATGTCATTATTACTCGGGTGTTATTGTTGTTGTTATTTTGTATTATTTAATTATTCTAGTCTCGTGTGAATTTTATTTGTAAATTTAATAAAAATAAATTTAATTTATTACTCTATATGTCTATGTATGTGTATATGTGTGTTTGTATGTGCGTATACATATACATATATTACAGCTACATGTACATGAAGTATTAATTGACTTATTCATATAATGTGTGTTAATATGTAATAACTTAAGCCTGCCAAATGTCACATTCATCAGTAGCAACAAGATCAGCGCTATATGTATGTAGATAGTGTAATCATCTCAAGTGATGATGTATCATACATACCATACATATTTTATAATTCTTAGTGTTGTTGTTGTTGTTGTTGTTGTTTATTGTTTATACGATTATTGGTATTGCTACATATTAATGGCAATTTTAATGATGTGAGAATCACACGCAATTTGCATTTTAATTGATGCAATCAAATCATGGGCATTTTTAATTGAATTTACACAAAGAATGTTGATGCTTGCCAAATTGAGAACGTCTCGTGGATAATATGGACATTTTCTTAGAATTCAATATTAAAAACTTCAATAAATGAATACAAAGAAGAAATCAATTGAGTCAACTTTTGCATTAAGCAGTGTATTCATTGGAAACGATCCAATGTTTCGAGTATTTCGCAGAAAGAACTTGAATTTGTCACTTCTCTTTTCATTTTTTCTGCAGTTTCTTACAAATTTTCACCAATATTCTGAAAGTAAATGAAATTTCTTACGGATGATGGTGTTGACGTTTCACCACCCGACCATGACGAGGTTAAAACAGCCATAATAAGGCTGAAGAACAACAAAGCAGCAGTTGCAGATGACCAGCCTGCCGAGTTGTTTACGACTCATAAGCAGGATATGGTCGGACGAAAGCATGCCCGATGATTGGAGTCTCAGTGTTCTCTGCCCCATACATAAAAAGGGAGACCCCACACTTTGCACCATGGCATAAGTTTCCTGAGCATCGCATACGAGGTCTTCGCGTGCGTATTGTGTGAAGGATTGAAGCCTATGCTCAGCAACCTGATTGAACTTCAGACCGAATAAATCCACCATCGATCAAATTTGCACATTAAGCCAAATCCTGGAAAAGACCCAAGAAAAACAGATCGACACACATCACCTACTCGTCGATTACAAAACCGCTTTCGACAGTCCGATAAGGGATTACCTCTACACAACTATGTCTGAATTTAGTATACGTGCAAAGCTCATTCGGCTTTGCAGAATGACACTGCTTAACTCTCGTTGTGCAGTGAAAATTGGGAAGGACATCTTCCCTCCGTTTAATACCGAACGAGGTTTCAGACAAGGTAATTCGTTCCCGTGTGACTTCTTCAACCTTATTATGGAGAAAATTATAAGAGCTGCAGATTTACGACATAATGGCACTACCTTCAACAAGTGTCATGCGTCATGCGTCATGCTGGCGTATGCCAATGATATTGACATAATCGGCATGAGTACGCGAGCAGTCATTGCAGCATTCTCTGAATTGGAACTAGAGTCACGTCGAATGGGTCTTACTGTGAACGAGGTCAAGACGAAGTACCTGGTGCCTACAAACAAAAAGTTCCGGATAACACGTCACTGTTGAAAATTACACTTTAGAGGTGGTGAAGGACTTCGTCTTTCTTGGAACCAGCATCAACAACTGTAATGACATCAGCCTGAAGATCATGCATAGGACAACTCTTGCTAACAGGTGTTACTTTAGGCTGAGTAAGCAATTGTGTAGTTGAGCCGTCTCTCGAAGATCTCGAAAATCACACTCTACAAATCCCTGATTATTCCTGTCCTAACATATGGCGCAGAAACATGGACAATTTCCACCACGGATGAGAGGATGCTTGGAGTTTTCGAGAGAAAAGCTCTGCACAGGATCTTCGAACATATTTGCGTTGATGGCGAGTACCGAATGAGGTACAACGATCAGCTGTAAATCCAGCATCAAAATCCAGCGGCTGCGCTGGCTAGGTCATGTCGTGCGAATGAAAGAACACGCTCCAGCTAAGAAGGAAGACCTAACCTCCGGTGGAAAGACCAAGAAGAACCTGACAGCGCTTGGAATTTCTAACTGGAGCCAGCTAGCGAAGAACAAAGATGGCTTGCGAAGCACGTTATATTCGGCCTAAATCGATATTGGGTTGTTATGGTCACATAAGATAGAAGAAGAAGAAGATAGAGATCAGTAGAATATTACAATAAATTGAAAACGATAGAACTCTTTATACAGAAATGATGTTGAACGAGGAAAGAAATATCAGGCCCAGAAGGCCAACATATTAAACACTGAACCCTTTAAGGTCCACTATTAAAAAAAAAAACTAATTAATTTTCTGTCTGAGAAGATGTATACTATTTCAAAGAAGTTGCTTCATGATTATTTTAAAAATATTTGTAGTTGTAATTTGCATAGTGTAGAAATATTTTCGAAAACCGAAAATATTCGATTAGGAATAATATAAAAAATTTCGCATGAAGTTAGATACTATTCTCAACTTAATTCGTTTAATTTCAAGAATATTCAAGCTTTAAAAACATTATGTTATATTTATGGGGGAAAACTTTTAGTAAAAGTTGAATAAACATATAAATTTAGGATAATAATGTACATAAATTTTTCAGCAAAAAAAACTGAAAAGTATAACAAAACAACAACAACAACAACAAATGACAATAAGAAATTTTGTTTGGTAAAAATCATTTTTTTGTTGAATTTCTTTTTCTTTGTCACACTTCAGATCACATGGTGAAATGATAACTGAAAATTTAAATTCAAATGAAACTGTAATCAATAAACGACATCTGCTACACTTAAACGAACATACATTCTCATACATGAAAGCATATAAGTATATAAGTACATTGGTATGTCTATCTATATGTTATAACCGAATATGCAAGGACGACATATGTGTATATGTGGAAGCCTAAATATGTGCTTGCCTTGAAAAGGCAAATGGATGAAAATTTATTGAATATGAGTTTCTTTTCAATTTTTTTTTTTCATAACTCTCCTTGTTTTTGCTTTCTTTTTTTTCATTTTTTTTTTTTACTGCATTTATTCTCATGTGTGATTTTGAATTATGGCTGCTTTTCTATATATTTCTTTTTTTTTTCTTCGACAAGTCACTTTACCCTAGTGTGGAAGCTAGGAAAAAATTTATTAACCAAAAAAAAATTTTTGTTTATATACACACACATTTTGCATATACATTTATAGCTGCATAAGAGTATTTATATAATTTAATTGTGGTTATAGTCACATTTATAAGTCCTATGATCCTATATGGAACAGTTCAAGATTGATGACACCTTCTACCTTTTTGAACAAAACATTGAGCTATGAACAAACCAAAAAAAAAAAAAAAATTAAAATAGCAGAAAATTATTGAAAGTCAAAGTTTAGTTGAGTGAAAAACTTTTATTCAAGAGCATTTTTTTTTTGTAACATCATATGAACATACATATGTATGTACGTGTACTTATGTTGGTAGATTTTTCCAATAATACCAAATATTGTACTTGTAATTTGTTGTATGTTCGTCAACAGCAAAAATGATCATAATAAACTTTAAGTAATTTTACGAAAATAACAATGAAGAAAAAGTTTTTGGTTTGAATTTATACAATGTATGTAAATATGGTATGCTTGCCTCATTAAATGCATTTAAAAAGTTTTTTTTTTTTTTTCATAATCTACACTCAACTGTTTTTCAACTCGACTGTCTGTCTATTCGCACGATAGTGCTAGGTAGGTTAAACTTTATACAAACCACGAGCAAATTAATTCGGGCAACACTAATGTCAGTTAAGGGGGTGTTCCCGAGTAGAAGTTTGAAAAAAAATGATTTTTTTTTTTGGCGTTTTATTGTACCTTATACTATACACTATCACCCCCCGTTTTTCAATCTGCAAACTCAGTACCCACTTTTTTGCATGTTAATTGAAGTAATCCTGGTCCTGCTGTCATGTCATGTCGAAACTTTAAACGCGTTTTTCTCGAAACCACATTTTTTGTACTGGCCGATAACTTTTCTCAGCAACTATAAGAGGTATCGACTTGAAATTTTGGGAAAATGTTCTAGATAGTTTTCAGTGGATTCTAAACCAAAGTTTTCATTAAAAAATTATTGTTAAATATATTTTTAAGCACTCTAAAGGTAAAAAAAGGTGGCAAAACTGGACAATTTTTTCATATGGCCGCCATTTTGTTTCTAATCAACATTTTGACCAAAACTGTGGTTTAGCATCCGCGGAATTTATTGCAGATTAATAATTGCATACCCATTTCTGTTTCAGATTACTGGTTCCCGAAATTTCTTATCGGCCAGCAGTGAAAATCAGCGTGACAAGGTCACATTGACCACTGACACAAATATGAGTTTCTGTTCTCCAAATAATAAGGAACAACAAGCAAAAAACCAGAATATTGCATGTTGCCTTGTAGCTCCAAAATAATTTTTTGAAAAACAGCCTAAAATCGGCATTCTAGACGGGATCACTCCCTTAAAATCAAACAACAACATAATAAAGTTTGACAAAGTGAGTTAAGAAAATCAATTTGGCCAAAAAATGGCAATTTCAAAAGAAGGTTTTCGTTGGATAATTTTTCAGAACAAGAATGTGTCGATGGGCTCCGTTCTTTGTATGACGATAAAGCACCATCACAGTATTGTGGTTGGTATTGTGAATTCAATCGTGGTCGTAGTTCGGTCGCTGACGAATTCCGTAAACGTCATCCAAAATCGGTTGTTGTGCCACAAATCATCTATGCACTGCATGAATTGATAATGCAAGATCATCATGTGACATATCGTGATATAGAGGCATCCTTGCACATTAGTTCCACCTCAATACATTTAATTTTGCATGAACGGTTAGTTATAAAAAAAAATTTGCAGTCATTGGATACCCCATAATTTATCAATAGCTCAAAAAAAGGCCTGTGTCGATTGGTGTAAGGAAAAAAGTTCGACCGTGCTGCTTCAAACGACGTGTATAAAATCGTGACAGGTGACGAATCATGGATATATGCGTATGAACGTATGCGTTTCAAGTCGAACCAAATCCAACAAATGTTGATCGGACCTGCAGCACATCGAAGCAAATGGTCGCCTGGTTCTTCAGCCGAATGGGTCATGTTCCGGCCACTGTTCCGCTTGAACAACGTAGGACGCTCAATTTTGTATGGCACACGACCATTTGTTTGCCGGAAGTTTTCAAAGAAATTCACAAAACCAACCGCCAAAGACGAATCATTCTCCATGATGACAATGCGAGAGCTCTCACACATCTCGTCAAACAGATGAATTTTTGAGCAGTCAAAACATCGAATTGATGACCCACCCTACGTACAGTCCTGATTTGGCACCCAATGACTTCTTCTTGTTCCCGAATATCAAAGATAAACTGCGTGGTCAACGGTTTACGAGTTCCAAAGAAGCAGTTGAAGCGTTCAAAAACCATGCTTTGAGAGTGTCTCAAGAGGAATGGAAAAACTGCTATTACAAATGGTTTGAAAGTGCATTGATCATCATGGAGAATATTTTGAAAAGTAATAAAGCCGTTTTCATTTAAAAATGTTTATTATTATTTGGTATTCCCGAAATATAAATAGTAACCCTTGTAGTAATCGAATAAACTCACCGTCAAATATTTTTGCAGATTTTACATACAGAAATAGCTCGAAACACAATAAAATCAATTAAAATTTTGTTTTAAGGATTTCAGTTTCGTAAATTCATAGATCTCAGCTCAATACATAGATCTCAAAAAATTTATTGAAATTTTACATTATCATATCAAAAGGTAATAAGCACTTTTTAAATATTATTTCTCAAAAATTTATTTATCCACCATTTTCTTTCTAAATATAAATAAGCATAAATATTACCTCTTAAAAGGAATTTCGAAAGAGGAATATTCATCAATCATACTGGCCAAATCAGTAGACATATAAAAACATGTATACTTTTTTTAAAGTTCATCGACAAATTTTTGCTTAATCAATAAATATATTTATTTACAATTAATTAAAACCAAATATCTACATATAACACTAGTAAAATATAGCAGCTATTTGCTTACAAACAAATACGAGCAGTGTTGCCTTAAATACATTGTTATAAATATAATCATACATATAACATATATAGTATATATGACATCGCTTATGACAAATAATACGCTAATGTAAGCAAAACTAAACGCATATATGTTCGTATGTATTATATAGGTAGTGTTCATATAAAACAATAAACACACGAATACTGAAAAACTAAAGTAACAGAAGCCAACAGAATCGACAATCAAATTATGAACAAATAACATACTCCACTCATATTTCATTCAAGAGTAGTGAACTATTAATTACAACAATGCGAACAATAATAAACAAAAATATATAATCATACAATTTCAAAATCAAAACTTGTCAAACTTATTAAAAAGAATATAAAAAAATAGAAACATAAAGCAATGCAAGAACGATGGAAAAATGGATATATTCAATTTCGAACTTACATTAATTCGATATAGAATTATATTGATATATTTGAAGCCAATGGAATTTCTATTAGTTATAAACATATATTCTCGTTGGCCAGATATCATAGTTATTAGTGCAGAAATATTTTATTACATTATTGAATAATAATCAAAAATTCAATTTGTATTACATTTCAATTTCAATAGATAATTATTCGTCATTCTTTCAAAAGACATTGACACCTATGGTGTATAAAATTTCGATATATGATAACTATCTTTATGTATAATTAAATTCTTCACAGAAGAGAATTCATGAAATTTAGGTAACATAACAATTTTTTTCACTATAGGAAGAACCCCAACAACCGTCACACTAAAAGCATGCGTTCTATCAATCATCACATAACTACTATGTTGCTTTATCACTACCCAGCTGCGGTAATCTAATGGTATTAATGGCCAAGATTCATGCTGTGATGAATTCAATCAGCCTTGATGTGATTTGTATAGCTTGCACTTCATCTACAGTTGTGAACTGTGAGTGTGGCTGTCTCTTTTGTTAACCACTAATTAAGAAACCAGTTAATTCCCTATACTTTTCCAGAGTTTTAATCAGCTGTATATATAACGTCTAGTAAAAAGAAATCCATTATTTTTGCATTAAATCGAAGATTTTATTTAGCATTGTTAGAATGATCCGATTTAGATCAAATATGCATCGTTTTGTTCGATAACTTGTTGCCATTTTGAAGGTAATTTCACAATGCCACTCTCAGAGAAACTCTCGACCCTATTGGCGAAAAACTGAGACAGTCGATTTTCACAAGTTTCTCTTGAGTTGAATTTTTCACCAGCAAAATCAATCGCCATTGACAGGAACAGTTAGTAATCACTTGGTGCCAGCTCCGGAATGTAAGGTGGATGCATAAGAATCTCCCAATCAAGCTGCCTGAGCTTCTGGCGAGTCACTATCGATGTGTGTTGATGCCTGATGGAACACAATTCCTCTCCTATTGGCCAAAGCTGGCCGCTTCTGTGCGATTGCTTCCTTCAGACGGTCCAATTGTTGACAGTACAGGTCCGAATTAAGAGTTTGGCCGTAGGGGAGTAGCTCATAGTAGATGATTCCCTGTCAATCCCACCAAACACATAGCAAAACCTTCCTGACCGTCAATCCTGGTTTGGCCACCGTTTGCGTCGGCTCACCGCGATTCGATCATCACCGTTTTCACTTGACGTTGTCGTAAGTGACCCACGTTTCATCACCAATAACCATCCGCTTCAGCGATTCGAAGATGGAAATTCGGTCCATGAGGTTATTTTGCGTTAACTCTTGTAGCACCCATACATCGAGTTTCATTTTGTATCCAGCCGTATTTAAATGGTTCCAAACGGTTTTTTTGTGCAATGTTTAGCTCCTGGGAAATAGACAGACAGTGCTTACATGACGGTAAGACTCGACGATTTCCATTATTTTTTCGATATTTTCGACAATTGGCCTTGCATATTTGACATCAAAATTACCGGAGCGTAATCAACGAAACCAAAATTGCACGGGATTGACTGTTATAGTATCAGGACCATAAACACTATTCACATTTTCAACCATCTTGCTTGCGTTTTCGCCTTAATCGAAGAAAAACTGTAAATGGCGTGTTTTCTCTTTATTGTCGTCCATATTTGACGCGTGCTCAAACAATATTGAGTCAAGCCATCACAAAACTGCCTGAAAAGTTTATTTAGTACGAAATCATATCTTTCTAACGCCATCTAGCACCACTCCATCGACGTCATACAACGCGAGATACAGATTACTAAAGCCATCTATTGGAAAAATAATGGATTTCTTTTTAGTACATCTTATATAACTGACATATCTGAAGTTATGAGCGCATATTTTTATTACATGTCCCATTCATAATTCACAATCTCAAGCTGAGATATTTCTTGTCACTCACTTTAGGAGGATGACCATAATAGAAAACACTTTATAGCTGATTGTTAAGACATCAGCAGGCATTAAAGCACCCATAATAAGACAAATAATTATATTTATTCATTGGAAGGGTCTACTGTAATAAAGACATCATTCCAATTCAAAATCAACAATTAAATAATACAATATATTACATATACATACTGAATGAATGAATATATAACGTCAATATAATACAGAAATATGATTCATTCAGAAAATGGTACACACCTCCAAAATATGTGTATGTATATAAACCATAAATATCGTTATCGCTCTAAGCACACTCTACTATATGTTCAGACTTGTATTTAAGACTTGTGACTTTTCACAAAAATCAATAAAATTTTTTTTTAACATATTACTACAACTCTGCATACGTCAAAATTCATACATACATACATACAAAAATACATAGTAGGTGTATATATACATAAGTATGTATATAATCATATCCATAAATAAATATGTATGAGGTGGCAATATTTTTAAAATGTAGGTGAACTTGAAAATAATACAACTCAACGAGACACAATCATTATTATAGAGTATATAAAAAACAAATTGTGGAACAGTTGATAAGACATGTTTGGGTACTATGATAATGATATTTATTTTGTTCTTATTAATATTAATTTTTTGTTTGTTTATTTATTTATTATTTTCACATTCAATTTAATTCAATTAAATATTTGTTTATTTTTTATTTTTAATTTACGTTATCAGGAAATATATGGGAAGTCCGCATTTCCAGATATTTATTTGATGTATGAGAACATCAGAGAATAGTTAATTAAATTTCGAGTCAATATAAAAACTGCAGTATTATAATTAAAATGCGATTTCCAAAATTATTACTTATAGTTCGTATCGCAAAGTACAAAGTACTAAAGGCACATATCAAAATTACCTTAATTATACAATATATCAATAACAATAACAATCACTCTCAGCCTTCAATACAGTCAATGAACTTATAATTGACCTTAAAATTTCTATATAATTTTTATACAATTAGCTAAGGTTCTTATTCTCTTCTGAGTGATATTATTTAGTTTTTTAGTAATATGAAGAGAAGAGAAACTATCTTCCAAAACATATTTTTTTTCTTTTATGATTAGACAGTGTTAGTAGAGAAATATGCATTTGTATTCGGATTTTTGAGATTGTTTCGACGATTTTCTGTGAATATCATTTGTTTGGTTGGGTATATATTCTCTTCATTAAAAGAATTTTTTGTAATAAAAAAAACGAAAGAGTAAAATCGAAGAGAATGTACTCGATTTAACTCTTTAACACACATATCAATTTAGAAATTTACAGAGCAGCATCGGAACATGTGTGAAACTTATACACTTCTTCTTCTTCTTCTTCTATATGTGTATGTGTGTCTCTTACCATAATCAGGTATAGTATATTTTTGTGCCTTAATTCAACAAAACATGTGCTATTCCGAAAACAACAAATGAATTGCATAGCGGAATGCAAAACAACAACAACAACAATAAACATGTATGTAACAAGTGTTGCGCATAAAATATTACGTTATAAGCGTTTACGTTACGGCGCTTAAGTAGAAGAAATTAATTGGTTTCTACAGACATCAACAACCACAACAACAACAACAACAACAACAACACCAACGACAATAGCACATGAAAAGAGAACACAAAAAGAGAAGAAAAAAAATAAAAACGATTTAAAAAAAAAAAACTGACGAAAATGTGGCCTGATCACCGCATACACTCACAGGTATTCACAATATGAGAGTTGAATTGTGCATTAACATTTTTTTTATGAATCATTATATGCTACGTATCGTATAAAAAAAACCATTAAAGCCATTTAAACTGAATACTGAATTAATACATGACTACACATACTATTACTTATTTAAGTGAGATCGTTTATTTGTATACGGTAATACTATGTACATATGTAACTAGGCAGTTTTAATATTCGTTATTCGTCGTAATAATTATTTTCAGTAAACTTGACTAAGTGTTGTTTGTTATTTTGCACGATTATACATTTTTTTTCTGTTCACTTTTGGAAATATAATAAACACGTCATTTCTCTCATTGTAATGTATTTGTTGTTATTGAAATTTGAGTAGTAATAAACAATAATAATAATAATAATTATTTGGAAAAATTTATTACTAATGCATTTGAAAACAACAACAACAATAGATATAAATAAGCAATTATGTATAAGAAAAGTATCATATTTTTGTTGTTTTACTATTTCTATTACGAAATCATCTAATACGTGCGTATGTATGTGGTTATAGATCACGCCACTTTTCTCATATACCATGCACAGTGGTGAGTGAAAATGTTGCCAAAACTAAGTATTCCGAAATTTTTCAAATAAATTTAAATAAATTATATTAGACGACTTTACAAAATGTGTTAAATTTTTTTGTCAATCTTACTCGCATATTAAGAAAGTTTCTAAAGGACCTTGATAATTTCATAATAATAAGCATTCAATAAATGGTAATATTTTGCATTAATTGACTCATAATATGCAAATTGATATTTAAGAAAATGCAAGGTAATTTTTAATTTTACAGTTTTATTTCGAAAATATGTTAGGGCTGTCCCAGAACTACCTAACATATAGATGGATGCAGAAGTTTGAAAAAAATTACTTTGGTGAAAAGACTCTGGGGGAGTCTGCTACTTCGTTTACGACCATAAAATATTGGGTGGCAGAGTTTAAACGAGGTCGTATGAGCTGCCAAGACGAACACCGTAGTGGTCAACCAATTGAGGTGGCCACGCCAGAAACGGTTAAGGAAATCCACAAAATGGTATTGGATAATCGCCGGCTGAAGGTGCGTGAGCTAGGTGAAATTACAGGCTGCATTTCAAAAAGTGCTATACATCGTATATTGACCGAAAATTTGGAGATGAAAAAGCTGTGTGCAAGATGGGTGCCGCGTTTGCTCACAATAGAACAAAAATAACGTCGTGAAGATGATTCTATAGAGTGTTTGTCGATGTTTCACGGTAATAAAGCCAAGTTTTTGCGTCGATTAGTAACCATGGATGAGACATGGGTCCACCACTTCACACCTGAGACAAAGGAGCAGTCAAAACAGTGGACTGAAATGGAAGAATCGTGTCCAAAGAAGGCGAAGACAGTTCCATCTGCAGGCAAGGTTATGGCGTCTGTTGGGATGCTCGTGGAATAATGTTTAATGATTATCTTCAAAAAGAAAAAATAATCAACGGCGAGTATTATGCTAATTTGTTGTAGCGTTTAAGTGATGATATTAAAGAAAAAGGCCGCATTTGGCGAACAAGAAAGTGTTGTTTCATTAAGACAATGCACAAGTTCACACATCCGCTATTGCGATTGCCCAAAATCAATGCGGTTAAGTTCGAATTGCTTCAGCATGCACCTTATTCGCCAGATGTAGTTCCTTCAGATTATTTTCGATTTCCAAATTTTTAAAAATGGCTTGGTGGTAGAAGATTTGCAAACAATGAAGAGGTGGCGTCTGCGATAGATGGCTATTTTAATGAGCTAGACAGTTCATACTATAAACAAGGTATGGAAACTATGGAATATCGCTGAGAAAAGTGTATCGAGCTAAAAGAAGATTATGTTGAGAAATAAAGAAAAATTTTCCCAAATTTGTTGTATTTTCTTTGTTAGGTCGGGTAGTTCTGTGACCGCCTTTCAACTTTTCATATTTTTTACATGAGACGCTATGTTGATAAGAATATTATTAGCTAACAAAGACGAAAATTTTTCATTAAAGCAAAATAAAATCACAAATATCAAAAAATTGAATTAATCTCGTGTTCTTAAATTATTTGAAAAAAAAACATATTAATATGCCAAAATAATTTAATTCATATTTATGTGTAAAATATATATATCTATGAAAGTTTTATTTGCTAAAGTAATTTACGTTCAATTAAATATATAGTTTTTGTTGTAGTTGTTTTGATCTTACTAGCGCTCTGTAACAAAACTTTCAAGAAACAATTTACACCAAGATCTGTTCAATCCTCCCCTCCGACCCCGAAATTTTTTTTTAAACATTTCCATTGAATATTTAATTGAATACAATTACTATTTGAGTATTGTGATAACGATAAAATAAATTAGATCCTTGTCCTACCTTGTCCTAAAACATAGTCATAAAAACTAATTGGAAAATATTTTGCTCAACACTGTATACACGCATATACTAAGTAAACATACGAACGTACGTGCATGATTTAAGAGATGTCAAATATCTTTATATCCGAAACATGTGTTCTCTTTTTCTTTTTGTATTTAAGTATTTGATAAATAATTTTTCTTTTTGACATAGTCTTTATTATTAATAATTTTGTTTACAAATTTGAATTATAATTAGTAATTTATTTTAAATTGTTGTTTTCTCTGATTTTTTTTTTCTCATTATCTTCACAATATTATTTCTTCAATGCTCTTGTATTAGCAAAATTATAATGTGATTGCAATTATTAATAATTTGGTTTACTTAAAATGGCCCGAAAACACTCTCATGAACAGGTGAGTGCAATACAAGTATCATATAAGCATTACGAATAAAAATCATGCAAAAGCATAAAGAAAGAGAAGACAAACGTTTGACCTACATTATTGCACTGCATTTGCTAATGGATATGTTTGTATGTTGGTTTGTGTTTTTAGAAAACAGCTGATTTTTTTTTTTTTTTAAATAAATGATTTATTTCTCTCATATGCCACTGTATATAATTCAAGGCCGGTCATATGTGTTGGTTTGTATGTTTGCAAATGCCAATGTATTAGAGAGGTCTATTCAAATTAAATGCTCTATTCTATGTTATTGGATTTTTTATTTATAACAAATAAAATTCACTATATTTTTTTAATAAAACTATAAATATGAAAAAAAGAGATATATACATTCAAGTAGGTCTGGTTTATGAAAGAATGAGTCTAAAATCATTTTTGACCCACCATATAAAAATATCTGTTTTAAATTTTTGTTGTATGAACAGCAATCTTTATTTGTCAAATTATGATGATGGAAATTGATTTTAAATCCATGAGTCGACATAGAGATAAATATTTTTTGCTATGCAATTTGATGCTTATTTGACTCGCCCTAAGATATACGAGTATATCAGTATTAGACGATTGAATATATTAAGCGTAAGCATATTTGGTAGCGTGTTCACTGTATTTTAAATATACGAATATGTTTATAGTATATTTTTTTTTTATTTCATTTAATGCTTGAGCGTATGCAAAAAAAATTTGGCAAAGAATGAAAATTAACAACAAAATAATAATATCTTTTGTACGCTATATTTATTCATAAAGTATTATCTACCATACAGATGATTAGATTAGTTTAGGGGAAAAAGAAGTGAAATCCACACATTTTTTTTTTTTTTTCAGCTTGACAAATATGTTTTGAAATGTTTAGATTTTCAGTTCTTCAAAGGTAATGTGAAGATTGCATCGACATACTCTATTACAGTCAGACTTAGAAAAGTCTCATAAGTGTTAATCAACTCTGAAGATAGTAAAATTCTTAAATTATCACTCAAATTGTAATGAAAACTACAATTTCCTAGAATTGTTCATATATCATCAGCATGGAAAGAAAATATTGATCCAAAAAATTTTATACCATTCAATAGGCCTACGATTTTCATTATATTAGGTGTAGTAAAAAGAAATCCACTATTTTGACAATCTTTTTGTATCCAGCCTTATTTAAATGGTTCCAAACGGTTTTTTGTGCAACGTTTAGCTTCTGGGCAATAGAAACAGTGCTTATATGACGGTCACTCTCGACGATTTCCATTATTTTATCGATATTTTCGACAATTTTTGACATCACTATTCACATTTTCAGCTATCTGGCTTGCGTTTTCGCCTTTATCGAAGAAAACCGTTAAAATATGGCATATTTTCTCTTTACTGGTGTCCATCTTTGACGCGTACTCAAACAATACTGACTCAAGCAATCACAAAACTGCCTGAAAAGTTTATTTAGTACGAAATCCTATCTTTCTAACGCCATCTATCATAAGCCGATCGCACTTATACAACGCGAGATACAAATTACTAAAGCCATCTATTGGGAAAATAATGGATTTCTTTTTACTACACCTAATATTTTACAGAAAGCTTTAAAATAGTTTCGATTTTTTTTTCTGTATTGAAAATTCATCATTTTGCGATAATAGATACAACTCTTTTCCTTGTGGTCTAAAAATAGATTTTTTTATTTAAGAAATTTAAAAAACTAAAAACAGGAAATAATGAAAAGTACTGTGAATTCGTTACCAAATTATACCAAGCAATAAATGTAGGTAAAAAAAAATTTTTTTTTTATAACAAGGAAATATAATTCCCAAGGACGTGTGAAATGTATAGGAAATAATTTTATTGCTCGGTATGCATTTCTCATAGTAAAGTGCTGCGAGATAAAAATACAAATTTTATTATTAATTTATTATTTATAAACGGCACAACGCAATGTATTTTTTATTTCATTTTTTTTTTTTTTTGAAATTTTAAGTAAAAATCTAAGAAAAAAAATAGTTTACTGTTTTTTAATTTAATTTAAAAAAATGTTGCGACAACAATAACAGCATAATTAATGATTTATTTTTTTGAACAAAGCATCGAATGAAAACAATTTTAAAAATAGATGGGAAAAACATGTATACATAGTATATATATGATATATAATAGAAAAAGATGTAAACATCCAATAAATCAAACGTCAGCTGCATGTTACAACATATTTACGTATTCATTAGTATAAAAACGTGTATGTGTGTGTATGTGTATGTATCGTTGAATATGTATACATACATTTATTTGTGTATATACATATTTACATGCCAAAGAGACAAGCCTCCAAATTGTAAATGCAACAACAATAGGGATACTCACGCACACCCAATAAATAAATCAATATGTTAGAAAGAGAGCCAAAAAAAAAAAAAAAAAAGAAAAACAAACTAAAAGCGTATTGATCAAAATGAACAAACTTGCTATTGTTGTTTTGTTGTCTATCTAATCATGTTATTGTTCTTGGTATTAGTTATGCTACGAAAATAAAATATATGCCATACATATATATGTATAGTGTCATTAACTTTACTATTACATGAAATTAAAAATAAAATAGTTTACTTAGTTTTGTATTGGTTTGGCTGAAAGCCAAATGTTGATTAGAAACCATTTGTCAGAAAGAGTGAGAGAGAGGGAGAGAGAGAGAGAGAAAGAGCGGAAGCATAATAAAGGTGAATTGATATCGCTTAAAGTTAGTTGAATTGAATTAATAATATGCAGCAACATAATAGCATTAGGCTGGTAATGAACGCTATGGCAACTTTTGGCTCATTGAGTATAGGTTCCAGTAAGACTAGTTGAGCATTTTACTGTTTATTTGTATGAATATGTTTTACGAATAGTCGAATAATTTTCAAAATCTATCTAACAGATAATTTAAAAGTTCATTGGACACTTCTGTCAACTGTCTGTCAAATAAAAGTCATAATTATACTTTTCTATATTAAAATTTCCAATTTAATTTAATAATTTCTAAATATAGAATACAACTATGAATGATCAATAAGCATATATGTGCAAATTCACTAAATCTGCTATTTCTAGTGTACGAATTCAAAACATTATTGTGGACCACTCTAATATATAAATATATGTACAATATATAAAAAGTGGGTGTGAAATGTAATAAATTTCAATCGATTTAACATGAGCATGTAATTACATAATTCAATTTGTTAAAGTTGTAGTTAATATTGTTTCCTATATGTGCATGTATTAGGCGTAATCGAAATAATCGTGGCAAATGAATTTTAAATTATAGTACCGAAGTATTTTTTCACTTGTCCACATGATATATGTTAAAAATCATCTACGTCTATCTATTGTATTTCTATTCGAAATAGAAATTAGTGACGTATCAAATATTGGTAAGTAATACATTCAGGAATTTATAGGGAAAAATCGAAGTCCTTCGACTTCGGGCTGACTTCTACCCTGACTTGTCCTCTACTGTGGTCTCAATATGATCTTCTTTTACATTAAGTCCAATACAAATATCTACCTTTATTGCTCCACCGGTTGATCTGATCCATGCCTAACAAAATATACGTCAATAATGGGTAATTCAGGGAACTGCCAGATATGGGATTAACTGATATTCCGAACTTCTTCTAAGCTTTAGGGCAGTTTACATCCACCAACTAAAAGGAATATTGAGGATTCACTGTTTTTATAACCTAAAACGTTTTTGAATTTATTTTTATACGATTTCTATCTGAAATCTAATGGGAAAAATTCTAGGGGACTACCCACATTACCGCAATTAACAGATTTGGTTATCAATGATATTTTTGAAGTTTATTTTTATTGCGACGCACATTCACACTAATTTCCAATTTATAAAAAATGAATATTCTGCAGAATTGAACAGATCTAATGTCCATATTTTTTATTTTAATACATACCCGTATTAATACAAACCTGCATATGTCTTTCTATATATTTTATATGCAATTTTATTTGATTATATTAATCGATTCAATTTATTCCTTTTTCTTCTCTTTAAGTCAAGGTCAAGTCTATAAGGTTAATAAATAAACGTTTATTTTGTTAATTTTTTTTTTTCTTCACTTCACTAAATCATTAATTCATAAACAAATTTGTTTTCCTATTAGAATAAATATTTACTTTAAATTTATTTTTTTTTTTTTTGTTATCGACTGAAAAAGTTACCAAAAAAGTCACATTCACATATATAAATAAATTTGTTCGTCCGTATACAAACACATGATATAAACAACTTTGTATGAAATTATTAGCCAAATTCTTTAAATATATATTTTTTATTATATTTATATTCTTTTAGTTATATCGCTTTTGTGCGATATTATACCAAAAAAAAAATCGTATAGAAAATTTATACTAGAATATAAGAAAATTTATATTTAAATTTTCTATAATATAAGACATTAAAATTCTTAACAATAAAGAAATATTATTTATTGGACAGTTTGGTAAAAAAATATCACCGTTTTAAATTTTTTTTTTAGAATGATCAAAAACACATATTTTTCACAAACGTTCTCTAGTGAGTGCTGAATTTCTCCGCTTATTATTGCAAAAAATTACTAAAACCCTTAGCCACAAGCCCAAATTGATATTCTAAACATAAACATTTTGACCCCTTATAACGCAGTTCAACCTTAGACACAACAAATATAAATTTCACCATAGAAATTGTAAATTAATATGAAACAATTTGCGCATTAGTATATTTGATTTATTCTAATGGCAATCATAACGTCATCATCCAACAAACTAATTAACCAACCGTCACAAATCAAGAAAATCACTTAAAAGCCACAACAATATGTTGCTATTATTTATATGATTTCGTAACAAAAAACAAGCAAGGATCAAAAGATAAATTGGAATATTAAGCTATTTGCTCAAAAATGGAGAATTAATGGTCAAAAAAAGTTGTAATTAATTACTTTGCCTTTGCACACTATTTAGAGTTAATTTGATCCCTCATTCATTTTGATTTCATTTTGAAATAATTTTATAATAAACTTAATGTATAGCTCATAATATTTTCCAAATACCACGGGATCATAATACAAAGCTTTGATATGAAAAATTTAATGAATATTTTACCATATAATTAAACTAGAGCTAATTCTTATGAATAAATGGTGAATGTATATTAGAAGGTTAACGAGTTAGTGCAATGTTTCCTTATATAAGAAACCTATTTAGTAACCTGTAAATTACTTTATCTATTTAGACCAGGAATCATATATTAGCAAATATTATTTGAAATTAGCCATGCACGTGATATATACGAAAGCGGTCCCAGAACTACCTGACCTAACAAAGAACACACAACAAATTTGGGAAAATTTTTCTTTTAGCTCTATACATTTTTCCCAGCGATATTCTATAGCTTCAATACTCTGTTTATAGTAAGAACTGTCTAGCTCGTTAAAATAGCCATCTACCGCAGACTCCACCTCTTCTTTGTTTGCAAATCTTCTACCACCAAGCCATTTTTTCAAATTTGGAAATTGAAAGTAATCCGAAGGAACTAAATCTGGCGAATGAGGTGATTGCTGAAGCAATTCGAGCTTTAACTCATTGATTTTGGCCATCGCAATAGCGGATGTGTGAACTGGTGTTCTTGTTCTATCCTGAACAAACGCGGCACCTATCTTGCACACAGCTTTTTCATCTCCAAATTTTCGGTCAATATACGATGGATAGCTTTTTATGATTTTGTGGATTTTCTTAACCGTTTCTAGCGTGGTCACCTGAATTGGTTGACCACTACGGTGTTCGTCTTGACAGTTCGTACACGACCTCGTTTAAACTCTGCCACCCAATATTTTATGGTCGTAAACGAAGAACCAGACTCCCCCAGATTAAAATCTAGTTCGGCTTTAATATTCGTTGGACTGAGACCTTTCAAAAGAAAATATTGAATTACATAACGGTGACCAATTTTTTCGATGTTTACCAATTCCCTGAAGTCGTTATCTTTGGATGGCTCCAAGAAAAATACTGAAGAACGTGGCAACTTGAAACTTAAATTCCTGCATTAGAGACAAACATTCAATGACAATATCGGCCGAAATGCTCAAAAGAGTGCTCGTAAATTGAACCTACAGAATTGATCAGCCAGTTGCGGACAACATTTAAAAAAAAAAACAAAATAAAGTTCAAACAAATATCCGATAAGGGGGAAGAATTAAGATGTGCTACTTTGTACCAAAAAATATAGCCAAAATTGAACATAAAAAATATGATGATGATCGAGAATCAAGGTTTTCCCATATTAGCCATTTTTATGTATGAGTATATAAACGTAAGCAAATATTTTTAATACAAAATGTTGCTCACAAAATTTTCGCAACAATTTCTAATCAATAAAAATGTAGAAGTAAGTTAAGTAGTTCACATACAGGAAGAGAAATATGCAAAGATCAATCATAAGTATAAAAATGCAAATATGCATAGGAAAATTAAGGCACCTGAGAAAAGAAATTAACTGCTGTTCTCTTCTAAAAATGAATATATAAAAAACGGTACCAGATATAAAATTATATCTGGTACCCGTTCCCATTCGGTACCCATTCGTTGACTGGTCCTTTTAATAAAATACAATTATCTCGAATCTGTTGTTGAACTTTCCATTCATGTGAACACAACTGGGAAAAATAAATATGTGAACACAAATAACCGATTTTTAGAGGCATTTAAAATAAAATTATTAATTCAGTAAATTATCTGAACCGATCAGTGAGATCCAACTTACTATCGATAAACGCTAAATTCGAAAGCTAAGATTCACTTTCTTTCCTGGATTATGAGGCACCCTATTGTGTGTATATACTATATGATACGAGTATATATGTAGTATCCATTTTTCATGCAATCATATTATTCATAATTCTCTCGATTGTTTTCAAATGCTACTGTTGTTGCTATTGTTGCTGTAACATTTTTATTGTTTACCAAGAGCAAATATTTTATTTGTATAAAATTGATCCCGAAATACATTCTCAAACTCATTCACACACACATACACAATCGCATACGCAAATTGCAAGTGACAAGTTAATTTATTTGTTTACATTCGGTTTATTAATATTTGTTATTGTTTTTGTAATTGTTTATTACTGTTAATTACTATGATGATGATAGAAAATGCATACAATTAAATTGTAATTGTATTTATTTCAATGATTTTTACCTCGACCTAACCTAACATAAGCCACAAGTATGTACGTAAGTACATCTATATTTGTACGATGAACAAACGCCAACACAATTTCACAGACACTCACTTGAAGGAATTGAGTGTGCGAGAGACACAATAGATGTATTCTGAATGCAAAAATGCGAATATTGAATTCAAATTTCAGAACAAAGCGCAAAAATGAACACCTACGATATTATCACTTTATTTTGAAATGACTAATATTAGATTTTAATATTTTCATAATATTTTGATGTCCATTAGAAACCTACCTGAAGAATACCAGAAAAAGTGCACATAACGCAGAGACTTGGAGCTATTGGATAACGTTTTAGTTAAATTTTTCTTTATTTCAAAATAGCAATTCCTTTATATACTTCTATAGCCATTTTCATAATTATTTTAGTTTTTAACTGTAAATAAATAAGGTCTAGTAAAAAGAAATCCATTATTTTTGCATAAAGTTTAAGGTTTTATTTAGCATAGTTAGAATGATCCGATTTAGGTTAAATATGCACCATTTTGTTCGATAACTTGTTGCCATTCTGAAGGTAATTTCATAATAGAATCCCTCGTCCCTATTGGGAAAAAACTGGGAAAGTTGATTTTCACAAGCTTCTCATGAGGCGAATTTTTCACCAGCAAAATCATTCGCCATAGACAGAAACAGGTAGTAATCACTTGGTGCCAGGTCCGGACTATAAGGTGGATGCATAAGCACCTCCTAATCAAGCTCCCGGAGCTTCTGGCTAGTCACTATCAATGTGTGTGGCCAAAGCTGACCGCTTCTGAGCGATTGCTTCAGGCGGTCCAATTGTTGCGATATAGGTTCGAATTGAGAGTTTGGCCGTAGGGGAGCAGCTCATAGTAGATGATTCCATACCAATCCCACCAAACACATAGCAAAACTCTCCTGACCGTCAATACTGGCTTGGCCACCGTTTGCGCCGGCTCACCGCGATTCGACCACCACCGCTTTCGCTTGACGTTGTCGTGAGTGACCCACTTTTCATCACCAGTAACCATCCGCTTCAGAAATGAATCGATTTTGTTGCTATTCAGCAGCGATTCGCAGATGGAAATTCGGTCCAATGATGTTTTTTTGCGTTAACTCGTGTGGCACCCATACATCGAGCTTCTTTTTGTATCCAGCCTTATTTAAATGGTTCCAAACAGTTTTTTTGCTATGTTTAGCATCTGGACAATAGAAACAATGCTTACATGACAGTCAGACTCGACGATTTCCATTATTTTATTGATATTTTCGACAATTGGCCTTCTAGAGCGTGGTATATCAAAATTACCGGAACGGAATCGACGAAACCAAAATTGCTCGTGATTGGCTGTTACAGTATCTGGCTTGCGGTGTCCATCTTTGACGCTTGCTCAAACAATACTGAGTCAAGCAATCACAAAACTGCCTGAAAAGTTTATTTAGTACGAAATCCTATCTTTCTAACGCCATCTAGCACCACTCCATCGACCTCATACAACGCGAGATACAGATTACTAAAGCCATCTATTGGAAAAATAATGGATTTCTTTTTACTACACATTATATATACATATAAGATTCAATACCTCTCTACAAATAATAATGTGACCTAAACAATTTTGTACTTCTTTGCAAATAAAAAAAAAGTATTTTTTTTTTCATTTTTCACAAAATCAAACAATCTCAGCCAGAATCTTATTTCAAAGTCCACTGTGATTCAATTCATTTCATTTCTATATTTAAAATATAACTGAATAATGAAAAATCTTCATCAGACTTGTGTGAAATTTTGCGCAAGTTCATTGAAATCTGCTTAATCTGAATTTGAGGGAGTGAAATGAAATTAGATTATAATTTAATAAATTTTAAAACATTTCCATACAATTGACGTCAAACATTATTACGTGTTGGAAAAAGAATAAAATAAATATAACACGTTATATTTGCATATAAACTTTACACTCATTAACTACATATATATAAATATATAATAATAAATATAAAGGTGATGTGTTAACTGGCAATTATAAAATATTTTATTTAGCTTTGTATACAACCTACACTAGACGTAAGGATCATTTTTAGAGCTAAAGAAATTAATGCAAAATAATGAAAACGGAAAAGCAATAACGATAAATATCCAAAATATGCAGCTGTTCTTAAAAAAATAAAAATAAAAAAATAAAGAATTTTTCATATTAAAAATAGTATTTAATAAATGTTGTCAAAAAGAGAAACATATTCTATATTTGTATTAAAGAAATCTAAACTACCAATATGAAAAAAAATAAGAAATAAGGACATTTTCATCAACAAGATTATGAGCCCATGCCTACCTCACATGTAGTAAAGGGTGCCTTTGATTCAGTACTACCGAAGCAATTTGTTTACAGCGTTCTCATTATCTGTTACACCCTAAACGTAGTGTGCGATTTTTATCACCAATACTCAATTGCAAATAGTGTAGTAAAAAGAAATCCATTATTTTTGCAATAGAAGGCTTTAGTAATCTGTATCTCGCGTTGTATAAGTGCCTTCGGGATATGCTGGATGGCGTTAGAAAGATAGGATTTCGTACTAAATAAACTTTTCAGGCAGTTTTGTGATTGCTTGACTCAGTATTGTTTGAGCTCGCGTCAAAGATGGACACCAGTAAAGAGAAAACACGCTATATTTTACAGTTTTTCTTCGATAAAGGCGAAACCGCAAGCCAGATACTGTAACAGCCAATCACGAGCAATTTTGGTTTCGTCGATTCGGTTCCGGTAATTTTGATATACCACGCTCTGGAAGGCCAATTGTCGAAAATATCAATAAAATAATGGAAATCGTCGAGTCTGACTGTCATGTAAGCATTGTTTCTATTGTCCAGAAGCTAAACATAGCAAATAAACCGTTTGGAACCATTTAAATAAGGCTGGATACAAAAGTAAGCTCGATGTATGGGTGCCACACGAGTTACCGCAAAAAAACCTCATGGACCGAATTTCCATCTGCGAATCGCTGCTAAATCTCAGCAAAATCGATCCATTTCCGAAGCGGATGGTTACTGATGATGAAAAGTGGGTCACTTACGACAACGTCAAGTAAAAACGGTAGTGCTCGAATCCAGGTGCGGTGTCGCAAACGGTGGCCAAGCCAGGATTGACGGTCAGGGAGGTTTTGCTATGTGTTTGGTGGGATTGGTAGGGAATCATCTACTATGAGCTGCTCCCCTACGGCCAAACTCTTAATTCGAACCTATACCGCAACAATTGGACCGCCTGAAGCAATCGCTCAGAAGCGGTCAGCTTTGGCCACACACATTGATAGAGACTAGCCAGAAGCTCCGGGAGCTTGATTAGGAGGTGCTTATGCATCCACCTTATAGTCCGGACCTGGCACCAAGTGATTACTACCTGTTTCTGTCTATGGCGAATGATTTTGCTGGTGAAAAATTCGCCTCAAAAGAAGCTTGTGAAAATCGACTGTCTCAGGAGGACGAGGGTTTCTATGAGAGTAGCATTATGAAATTACCTTCAAAATGTCAACAAATTATCGAACAAAACGGTACATATTTGACCTAAATCGGATCATTCTAATTATGCTAAATAAAATCTTCAATTTAATGCAAAAAAATAATGGATTTCTTTTTACTAGACCTTATATAAATTAACTGGTTTATGGTGCGTATGATTAACAAAATCTATTACCATTCAGTCCGTATTAAAATAATGCAAAAAAAAAAAGATTTTTCCAGTACGACCGTTTTTTGTTTACAACGAAATTTGCTTGAATCACTAGGATATTGGAAAATATTTCAATTTTTTATACTTTTCATTGATAAAGCTCTACAATATAGTTTCAAAAAAATTTGACCACCCGATAGCACTTATAATAATTCATTTTATCAATGTCCTCCATAACACCTTCAAACTTCAGGATTGCATTCCCATGGCTTCCCATTGAATTGATTCTCTAAATAATTGCTAATATCAATTTTACCTATTAAAAAAGTTGACATTTTGTTAGCAATTCCTAAATATATTGTTTTGCACAATTTTTCATAAACAAAAAATTTAATAAATAAAAAAACTTAATATACAAAAAATATTTTTTATTAAAATCGATGTATACCTGTTTAAACATCATTTTTGTCTCTTATTAAATTAGATAAAAATGGAAATTTAAGTGATTTTTTTTTTTAGCTGAATAAAAAAGTACCATTTTCAATGTAAAGCTGATTCCATTATTCGCTATTTTATATACACAATTTGGAGAATGCACCACAATTGATAATTTAGAAACATATAGGTCAAAGCATTATAATAAAAAATCGCACAATATTACTAATGCATACACATACATATATACATTGTTAATATATTGTTCGAGACAAAAGCAAAATAATCCAATACAATGTGCATTATGTAAAGCTTTATACCAAATATTTATTTGTAAACAAGACGAAAAAAAAAGTACAAAAAAAATTGAGCAACTAAATGGATTTAAATTAAATTGCAATAAAAAATTCTATTATCATATAAAAAAAACCGTTACTTAAAAAAAACTTTCCACAAAAAAAAATATGTAAATACTAATTGAATTTGTTACACTTGTATTAACAGATAAGCTTTTAATTAAAGTGACAACATATGGCAAAGCATTAAAATAAAATCCATTGCTGAGAGAAAATCGAAATCATAAAAAAGACAACAACAAGTTCAAAAAAATTACAAATAAAATTAAAAACATATTTTAATGAATGTCTACTTATTACTATTATGGCAATCGAAAAGTTTCTATTTAATGCCAAAAGTACTATTTGTATTATACTTGATTTTGAATCCATTTATTAAGAAATATTCCATATTCCTGTGATTATTATCAGCTGTCTGCGAACAATAAAAAAACAAATGTCTTAAAAGTGTCATGCCACAAAAATGTCAATTTGGCAATAAAATCGAAAATGTAAAAATGGGAAAAAACTGCAAATTCTAACCTTGTGCGATAATCTAATTTAAAACGCTTCAATACGCTATACAATAAAAATATAAAACCAATAATCACTCTAAGATTGCAAAAGAATAATAAACATTCCCATAATATAGTACTTAATGCGCAATTGATAAGTTTCCAAATAAAACTTAAGTTAATTCCCATAGATTTATCGTACGTACCAGTGACGCATCTAGAAATAATCAAGAGGAGCAACTGAAGGTACTTTTCTTTTTTCTTTTTTTTTTTGCTTCAAAATTGTATACCTATTTTGAAATATTTACGTTAAAGTGGATAGATTATACGAGGGCGGTCCCAGAAGTACCCGACCTGATATATAAATGGCGACAGTAGTTTAAAAAAAAATACTTTGGCGAAAAGTGGCAACCTTATAAAACATATGTTTTAAGTTTCAAGGCGCCACGTTGTTTCATATTATTTCTTTTTTTTTTTGGAGCCATCGAAAGTTTGGTCACCGTTATGTAATTCAATACTTTCATTTGAAAGGTCTAAGTCCAACTAATATTAAAGCTGAACTAAATTCTACTCTGGAGTAGTCTGCTCCTTTGTTTACGACTATAAAATATTGCCTAGAGTTCAAACGAGGTTGTACGAGCTGCCAAGATGAACACCGTAGAGGTCGATCAATTGAGGTGGCCACGCGAGAAACGGTTAAGAAAATCCCCAAAATGATATTGGATGATCGCAGGCTGAAGATGCGTGAGCTAGGTGCAATTACAAGCATTTCAAAAAGTGCTATACATCGTATATTGACCGAAAATTTGGAGATGAAGAAGCTGTGTACAAGATAGGTGCCGCGTTTGCTCACAATAGAACAAAAACAACGTCGTGAAGATGTTTCTATAGAGTGTTTGGCGATGTTTCACAGTAATAAAGCTGAGTTTTTACGTCGATTCGTAACCATGGATGAGGCACTTTACACCTCAGACAAAGAAGCAATCAAAACAGTGGACTGAAAGGGGAGAATCGTGTCCAAAAAAGGCGAAGACAGTTCCATCTGCAGGCAAGGTTATGACGTCTGTTTTTTTTTGGGATGCACGTTGGATAATTTTTATTGATTATCTTCAAAAAGGAAAAATAATCAACGTCGAGTATTATGCTATTATGTTGCAGCTTAAGTGATGAAATTAAAGAAAAAAGGCCGCTATTTTAAAGAGCTAGACACTACATACTATAAAAAGGGTATCGAATCTATAGAATATCGCTGGGGAAAGTGTATAGAGTTAAAGGCAGATTATGTTGAAAAATAAAGAATTAAAATTTACACAAATTTGGTGTTTTCTTTGTTAGGTCGGGTATTTCTGGGACTGCCCTCGTATAATACGAAATCAATAATTCCGTTGGACTAAATTGAGCCGATTTCCGGAATTCCGAGCCGCTCATATTTGAACTCTGTTATATGTTATGATGAAATATTGAAATTGTAAATTTATGAATACTAAAAAAACTTGATAGGATACGTATTATTATAAGCTAATTGCTACTGAGGTCGTATGTATATCATTGGGAGTCGACTAACGGCTGTACTACTGTAAAAGAAGCCAACCAAGGTTCGTCGGTTCCTCTAGAATCAAAATTCTATTACCATTATCATTATTATTTGAATTATTTTTGATTAAATATCAATATAAATGTAAAATCCGGTAAAACTAAATTATAATCCAGCTCATAGTATATTCAATATTATTTAACGAATTCCAGTGAATATAAAATTTAAAACGTCAACATGAATTGTACATTTTAAATAGTAAATCAAATCAAACCTTCTTACTTTAACTTCTAACTAGTCTATCATCTAGTGTCACAACTACGATCAACACCACCATGAATTTTTACTGTCGTTTAGAGAACAATATTTCATTGAAAATTTTCTTAAGTATGAATAGATGAAAAAACTCAAAGCAATTCATAAGATTTCACATTTAATGTGAATGGATATTATTAAATTTGAATAGCATGTCGGATGTACATTTCATTATATAGTGCATATAAACTAAAATATGTATAGAGAATATTTAGCTAGCTTTATATTTACTTGTACTATGTGATGTAGCAGAGTGTAATTTTATTATTAATTAAAGAAATAGATGTTCATCAAATATAAATCGATAAGCAAATATGACGATATTTATAATCATATGTATATAAGTAGACATTCACTTTGATATGAAGCTTTAATAGAATACAACTATTGTACAATATGATGCACGTAATTAAATATTTCTTCACTTGAAGCTACAATATGATCCCTTGTGGTAGAAAAAATACATAATTTTAATAGTTATACACACATAGCGTGAAAACCCATATAAAGAGCTTAACATATGGTGCTTTAACCTTAACAAAAAAAATAGTTTTTTTTAATAAAAATAAAAAATACTATCATTGGCATTTTTTGCCATAACAATAACAAAATGAATTATTTTTTTCTTTTTTCACCATCGAATATGTGTATTGCCAAAATAATTTTTTATATACTATACTAACGTTATCGCATATAAACATGGACACACATGCACACATTTAATGTATGTAGCAGTAAAATAGCAGTGATTTCTATAAAAATCATATACAATCGTAGAATTGTATATATTATATATGGGCATTCTCAAGAAAAATTTAATTATTTAAAATTTAGAATTTCTTAATTTTTTTGTACCTTCAATAAGCTTTACTAACTTAACCTAACTTCATTTGAGCGGTCATTTGAGCGACTTTCGGCCACTATAGCAAAGAAACATACAATATTTAGGACCTTACCATCACTATTAAATAAAAATTAGTCAACGAAGTAATATACCAGGTGTACCAGATGGCGTTAATGAGCATATTGGGCTATTATCGACTGTGCATCCTTTTTTTTATGAGTGCGACACCTGTTTACATCAATTAGTAAACATCATCAGTGATTTCATACAACAACATACATTTTTCCTCGTATAATCATGTCTAGTTTCGTGCCAGAAAAAGAGCATATGCGGGAAGCTCTACTTTTTTGCTTCAATTTGAAGAAATCTGCTGATGAGTCGCATCGAATGCTTGTGGAGTGCGCTATCGGAAACCACTTGCATCATGATTTGCTGGCTCTTTTGGATGAGGACGACACCCAATCGCAAAAATGCTTGCCGAACAGTTAGGTGTTACTCAGTAAGCTATTTCCATACGTTTACGAGCCATGGGGAAGGTTCAAAAATTTGGAAAATGGGTACCCCATAAATTGAACGATAGGCGGATGGAGCGACGCCAAAACACATGCGAAATCTTGCTTGCTAGACAAAAAAGAAAGTCGTTCCTGCATCCTGTGGTGACTTGCGATGAAAAGTGGATATAATTTGAGAATTCTAAACGAAGAAAATCGTGGGTCGATCCCGGCCAACCAGCAACTTCTTCTCCAAGACCAAATCGCTTTGGACGCAAGACGATGCTGTGCGTTTGGTGGGATCAGTAGTGTGTCATCTTCTACGAGCTGTTGAAACCTGGTGAAACTGTCAATGCTTACCGCTTACCGCTACCACCGCCGTGCTTTGGGTGAAAAAAGGCCTGGTTATGAACAAAGACATGGGAAGCTGATTTTTCTCCACGACAACGCCCCATAGCACACGTCAAAACTGGTCCAAAACTACTTCGACACACTCAATTAGGAGGTGCTACCTCATCCCGCTTATTCACCAGACCTGGCACCTTCTGACTATCACCTGTTTTCGTCGATGGGTTATGCGCTCACTGAACAGCACTTCGATTCGTATGAAGACGTCGAAAAATGGCTTGACGAATGGTTTGCCTCGAAAAATGAGGAATTCTTTTGGCATGGTATAGACAAATTGCCCGAGAGATGGGAAAAATGTATAGCTAGTGAGGGCAAATACTTTGAATAAATTAATTTTTTGCTTTCTATGAAAAAAATGTTTTTTTTTGAACAGCGGATTTAAGCTTGTACACCTGGTATGTAATTAGATTGCTGAAACTTATTTGGGTAATTTTTTGAATTTTTTTTTTTTTTCAGTGTTTTGAACTTTTTTATATAGATATCAGAAAGCAATTCCATTATAGTACTCCACCATAAATACATTACTGTTCTAGTGTAACAAAACAACTAAAATTTGTCTTTGTATCTTATCCGAATTTTATGTGTACAAATATCGCGTCCATAACCCAAGAAATGCCTATTTCCCACTGAGCAGTGAAATGCATTCAAACGGAAATTAAATAGTTTTAAGAATTCCAATGTGTAAACACACATGTGTGTGTGTATGAACGGAGAGTGTGCATCCGAATGCACGTTAAATTTATTGAAAATTAAATTTATGCAATTTGTTTTTATTGTTGTGAAAGTCTAAAAAAAAATAACAGCATTTATTTTCATTTAATTTTGATTTCTTTATTTTACTTGTATATTTTATATTATTATGCATATTTGAAGAAGAATTGCAGAAACTAAGTACTCGTAAAAAGCCATTAAAAAAATATCAAGAACAGCAATGATTTTAGTATCAATCATAATTGTTATTGTTACAGTGATTATTAAAATATTTAAATTTTTAATTCTCTTTCAAAATTATTAATATCACACATGTGGCAAACAGATTGTGGTTAATTAAAAACCAAATTAGAAATTTAATTAAAACATTAATTACGTATGTTTTAAAAATCGTAAGATTTTTTTTTTTTTTTTGATTGTTAAATTATTCATTAATACCAATCACTGTTTTTAATTTCAATTTAATCATCAATTTAATAAACGCAAATTATCAAAGCAGTTCACTCAATTTTTTTTTTTTTTTTTTTTGTGTCTGCAATATTTTAATTATATAATTAATCACATTACATCAGCATTATGTTCAATGGAAAAAAATTCGTATATTTTATAATTAATTATATTAAAAATTCTTCAAACTTCCTATTTGACTATTTGACTTATTTGCACTATAGAATTTAATAGAATGATAAAGCAGGTATGCACAATATATATTTGATTAAATTCCATGTCGAATTATGACAACATCGATAATAACAATTTGCAATTAATTATACCAGAATGTAAATTAATTTGTTCAAAACACAAAGACCAAACGCAAACAATAACATCACACACACGGTGTCACATTTTCATACAACGTGTGACAAAAAATAATAAAAAATTAGAGGGAGAGTTCAAAACACTCTTACAGTGGACGAAGGCATGTTGTTTGAAAAAAAAAAAAAAACTGGAAAACCTATCTTTGATGCAAAACAAGACATAAACTTTATCTAGAATATTACTTTCACTTTTAGCTTTTTTTGGCCAACAATGTTACACCATAATGCTTGTCAGCAATATTTTACAACAATATTAGCGCTGATGTTGATGACTATAATCAAATTTTCCATAAATAATTTTAATTGCCAATTATGTACCTGAATACATATGAATATATGTATATACTTTATGCAATTTTACGGGGCAGTCCCAGAACTATCCGACCTGACATATAGAAGACGGCAGTAGTTTGAAAAAAAAATACTTTGGTGAAAAGCGGCAACCTTATAAAACAGACGTTTTAAGTTTCAGGGCGCCACGTTGTTTCGTATTTTTTTGGAGCCATCGAAAGTTAACGACCTCAGTGAATTTGGAAACATGGAAAAAATTGGTCACCGTTATGTAATTCAATACTTTCATTTGAAAGGTCTCAGTCCAACGAATATTAAAGACGAACTAGATTCGTCTCTGGGGGAGTCTGCTCCTTCGTTTACGACCATAAAATATTGGGTGGCAGAGTTCCAACGAGGACGTACGAGCTGCCAAGACGAACACCGCAGTGGTCAACCAATTGAGGTGGCCACGCCAGAAACGTATAAGATAATCCACAAAATGGTATTAGATAATCGCCGGCTGAAGGTGCGAAAGCTAGGTGAAATTACAGGCATTTCATAAAAAGCTATCCATCGTATATTGACCGAAAATTTGGAGATGAAAAAGCTGTGTGCAAAATGGGTGCCGCGTTTGCTCACAATAGAACAAAAACAACGTCGTGAAGATGTTTCTATATAGTGTTTGGCGATGTTTCACAGTAATAAAGCTGAGTTTTTGCGTCGATTCGTAACCATGGATGAGACATGGGTCCACCACTTCACACCTGAGACAAAGGAGCAGTCAAAACAGTGGACTGAACGGAGAGAATTATGTTCAAAGAAAACGAAGACAGTTCCATATGCAGGCAAGGTTATGGCGTCTGTTTTTTAGGATGCACGTGGGATAATATTGATTGATTATCTGCAAAAAGGAAAAACAATCAATGACGAGGATTATACTAATTTGCAGTAGCTTTTAAGTGATGAAATTAAAGAAAAAAGGCCGAAAAAGAAATTGTTGTTTCATCAAGATAATGCACCAGTTCACACATCCGCTACTGCGATGGCCAAAATCAATAAGTTAGAGCTCGAATTGCTTCAGCACGCACCTTAATGGCCAGATTTATCGCTGTTTGAAAAGAGTATAGAGCTAAAAGGAGATTATGTTGAGAAGTAAAGAAAAATTTTCCCAAAATTGTTGTTTTCTTTGTTAGGTCGGGTAGTTCTGGGACCGCCCCCGTATCTAATTTCCGTTACATTTTAAGCCAAAAATTAAAAACTATATAATCAAATTCTAATTACCTTATATGTAATATATTCATATATAGAATATTTTATATAATCTATTTTGCACAAATATCTATTATATTATATTTTAATTAAAATAAGAGAGAGAGAGAGAGAGAGATAGAGAGATGGAGATCAATATTCATAACGCTTACCCACATCATTTGATTATATAATTAGATATATATGTATAGTGTATAATCCAAAATTTCATTTACATACCTGAAATGAGCAAATTAATAAAAAATAAATATTAATATCTTATAGTATTTTCGTAAAATTTATAATAATACATTATCTAGAATTAACAAAAAACAAAAACAACCAATAACCTTATTCCTGCATTTCAATGCATCAACCATAACTAACACAGTACACAACAAGTTACTCTTCATTTCTCCTTCAATGCGAATTACACAGCTTAACACTCATATAAAGTTCATTGTTTAAGAGAAGTTGAACATAAACTTTCCGACTCTTTTAAAGTTTAAAGTATTCATTTAATTTATGTATAATAATTTTTCAATTTGACTATGGCTTTTAAGTACCTACAAAAACAATTTGCGCCAAAACAACAGAAAAATAAGTAAAGGGTTATCCATTTCGCGGTTTCAAAAGTATAGGGCTAGAATTCGACATCTGTCAAACTGAGTTGTTAAAACAATTTCCTTCTTTTTCAGTTCAAAGTCTGACATTTGCGAAAATGGATCGCTTAACTATCGCACAACGCATAAAAATTGTAAAAACCTACTACAAAAATGGTAGTATCGGCCACATATCGTGCTTTAAGAGGAGATTATGGTTTACATAATCGTCCAACTACGCAAGCAATTGGCAAAATTGTGAAGAAATATGAAGAGACTGGATCGGTTACAGATATTGTAAGGCCTGTGCATCATCGTTTCGCTCGTACCACCGAAAATATCGCTGCTGTAAGTGAAAGTGTTGCCGAAGACCCGAATGTGTCGATTCCTCGTCGTTCTCAGGAATTAGGACTGTCTTACGGCACATTATGGCGTATTTTGCATTTGGATCTACACCTACATCCATATAAAATCCAGCTCACACAACAACTGAAGCCAGCTGACCATTCACAACGTCGTAGATACGTCGAATGGGTTCTTGAACAACAGGCGGTGGACGGCGATTTTTCGAACAAAATTTTCTTCAGCGACGAAGCACATTTCTCACTCGGTGGGTATGTTAACAAACAAAATTGTCGTATTTGGGGTTCTGAGAATCCTCAAGTAATTGAAGAGAGGCCACTACATCCACAAAAAGTCACTGCTTGGTGCGCTCTTTGGTCCGGAGGTGTGATTGGACCTTACTTCCTCGAAAACGACGATGGAACGACTGTCACCGTCAATTCGGAGCGGATGGTCATATGATAACCGACTTTTTTTTGCCTACTATTGAAGAATACGACTTAGAGAATATGTGGTTTCAAAAAGACGGTGCCACATGCCACACAACTCGAGCGAATATGGTTTTATTGCAAGAGAAATTTTCTGGCCGCGTAATTTCTCGTCGTGGAGATATCAAGTGGCCACCAAGATCATGCGATTTGACACCGCTTGACTTTTTTTTTGTGGGGCTATGCGAAAGACCGTGTTTATGCAGATAAACCTTTAACTCTTGAGCACCTAAAAACCAACATTCGTCACGTTATGGCTGAGATACCGCCCAATATGTGTCAAAAAGTGGTCGAAAATTACCTCAAAAGAATCGATGCTTGCAACAATTCACGTGGTGATCATTTAAATGATGTAGTATTTCACACATAATGTCAACGTTCAAACTTTATAATAAAAAAGAAATATCATGATAAAAAATATTTTATACATATGTGTTTTATTTACATTTACTTTTGAAACCGCAAAATGGATAACCCTTTATAAGAACAAGAAACATAGACGAAAATCTCTCAACTTCGAATTATTCAAACATACTCATGTATAATCGCTGCATAAAGTTGAGTAAAAAACATATAAATCATCTTTTATTAGCCATAAATAAAATGAAAAACTTTAATTTGTTTTGTTAAAATTTGTATTTTTGCATAAAATGCTAAGATGATGGCTGTAAATTTTTGTAGAACAAGAAGTAGAATATAATAAATTAAAAACTACGTCGAAGAAAGTAGTAATTTAATATTTTTAAATACTACTTAGTTGCAATATTCGATTTGGTCTAATGGAATTTACGAACGATACATATATGGCGTAGTAAAAAGTAATCCATTATTTTTCCAATAGATGGCTTTAGTAATCTGTATCTCGCGTTGTATCAGTACGATCGGGTTACGCTAGATGGCGTTAGAAAGATAGGAGTTCGTACTAAATAAACTTTCACGCAGTTTTGTGTTTGCTTGACTCAGTATTGTTTGAGCAAGCGCCAAAGATGGACACCAGTCAAGAGAAAAAACGCTATATTTTACAGTTTTTCTTCGATAAAGGCGAAACCGCAAGCCAGATACTGTAACAGCCAATCACGAGCAATTTTGGTTTCGTCGATTCCGTTCCGGTAATTTTGATATACCACGCTCTGGAAGGCCAATTGTCGAAAATATCAATAAAATAATGGAAATCATCGAGTCTCACCATCATGTAAGCACTGTTTCTATTGCCCAGGAGCTTGGATGCCACACGAGTTAACGCAAAAAAAAAACCTCATTGGACCGAATTTCCTTCTGCGAGTCGCTGCTGAATCGCAACAAAATCGATCCATTTCTGAAGCGGATGGTTATTAGTGATGAAAAGTGGGTCAAGTGAAAATGGTCATGGTCGAATCGCGGTGAGCCGGCGCAAACGGTGGCCAAGCCAATATTGACGCTCAGGAAGGTTTTGCTATATGTTTGGTGAGATTGGCAGGGAATCATCTACTATGGGCTGCTCCCCTACGGCAAACTCATAATTCGGACCTGTACTGTCAACAATTGGACCATCTGAAGGAAGCAATCGCCCAAAAGCGGCCAGCTTTGGCCAATAGGAGAGGAATTGTGTTCCATCAGGACAACGCCAGGCCACACACTTCGATAGTGACTCGCCAGAAGCTCCGGGTGCTGGGTTGGGAGGTTCTTATGCATCCACCTTATAGTCCGGACCTGGCACCAAGTGATTACTACCTGTTTCTGTCTGAAAAATTCGCCTCAAGAGAAGCTTGTGAAAATCGACTCTCCCAGTTTTTTGCCAATAGGGACGAGGATGGATTGCTTTTTACTAGACCTTATATGAAAAATACTACTTGATTAAACTATAACCCGTATTAATTCGTACTGGGATAGTAGAAAGATAATTAATAGATTTTCTTTCACTTCCCGTATGGATTCATATAATTGTAATGTGATTGAGAAAGATCGCTCGTCGGAGTGTAGAGGACAAATTCATTATCCGCAGAGAACCTAAATGGTGCTTTAAACTCTGTGAAGTTGCATAAAGGCACTAACTTTACCATAATTACTTATCTAGAATTATCGTTTAAGTGTCATCATTTTATAACTGAACCTTACACTACACAAACAAACACACACACATACGTTTAAGAGGATATTTTATTATTGACATGAATGAATGAATGAAATGAATACACTTTATTTATTATTCGAAATTTTTTTCCAACATATAAATTCTTGTTGTTGTTACTACTGATGGTCCATAACATTGATGCGATTAATATAATTTTTATATATTGGAGCATGGAGCACTTTTTGTTGTTGGATTTTTTTTTTTTTATCCCATTTTGCTTAAGGAACCGGAAAAAATGAGAAATTTTCATTTCTTATCGTCAATATGGTTATTGCTACATATATTTTGGGATTTCATCTTTCTATATTTGTTGGGTTTTCCCATTTATTTAGTATTTTTCCTGTTTGTTTATTTTTTATTAATTTTTATTGAGTTGGCAATGCTGACAAATTATTTTCAACAGCAAATATGTAATAAACTCAATAATAAAAGAATTATTACTCGTTGCCACTGCGGCGATACATCTCTATTGAGTTGGTCTACCTCTGCGCCAACAACATCAACAACAACAACTACAAAGGAAACAGGCATTGTGATAAAATACCGAAATAAAGAGATATGTTTGTGTTTGTGGCGCAACCAGACAAGAGACAACATCAGCAACAGCAACGCATAAAAATCATAAAATCACTGTTAGCCCGTGTTCACTTGTTTATGAAATATGACCTTTTTCAGGATCATACCCGAAGCAAGAGCAAGAGCTGTTACAAACAATATACAATATGAATAGCAACGTTAGCACAGACATAACAACATAGTAATATTTTTCAATTTGGGTAGGTACCTACTGCTAGATTTATTGTTGTTATTGCGGTGGTATATGACAGTAACGTTTTTTCATGCAGAGAATTATTAGCAATTGTTGTTGTTGTTTGCCAACCCGTTCAACGACACCAAATAAAATATGTTGGTAATTTATGCGAAAAGACTTTATGAAACTGTTGCCAAATGCGATGAATCGCTTGTTGACTTCCTCAATGCTTTTGATGGTCACAAAATAATATTTTATCATATGTGCAATAGACCGGATCGATATGTGACAAAAAAAATATTGCTCTAACCACATTCTAAAAACTGTCAAATTTTTTTTTTTTTTGCAATAACTTCGTAATTTGATCATTCCGCACACCTTTCAACTGATCTTTGATATTTATTCCATATCAAAGTATTTAGAAATGTACAAAGTAAGATAACTGAAGTTCATTAAATGGTAAATATGTTCCTACTTAAACCAACTAAAATTCATTCATTCATTCAAATATGGCCATTACAACCCGTTATCGAGTTACGGCCGACCTCAGCAGCTCTCTCCAGGCGTCTCGGTTTTGAGCGGTTTGGGCGCACTTTCTCTCCAATCAGTTACACCAAGCGCAGATAGGTTTTCCGTGACTTGGTCCTTCCATCGAAAGCATAGCCTTCTTCCCCTTCGTCGTCGTCCAATGGCTTCCATTTCAAACACCTTTTTCGCCGGAGCTTCTTCAGACATACACGCTCAATATGGCCTAGCCAGTGCAGACGCTAAACAGTGATGTGTTTGACTATGTCAATGTCATGGTAGAGCTCGTACAGTTACTAGTTCATTCGAATTCGATAGTCGTCTCGAACACCCTAAGATTGACTGCATCGATCTGCAATAGAACCCATGCTTCCGCGCCATAGAGCAGCACTGGTATGTTGAGCGCCTTGTAGAGTGTCAGTTTTTTCGGGCGAGAGATGGCGGCTCTACTCGTGATTTGCTTACTGAGCCCGTAGCAATACCTATTAGCGAGAGATAGTCTTTGCTTTATCTCCATTCTGACATCATTTTCTACTAAAATAATCAATAATTATATAATAATTAATGAACTAATGATTTATTTTTATTGGCAGTTTAATTTTCCCAATAGCTTGCTAATTCAAATATCCTAAATAAATATTATTTTTGTTGTTTTACTCCAACTGAAAAAAATAAATAAATATGTGGCACAGAGTTCTTTTAAAAGGTTTTTCATGGCAAATTGTTACTGCCGGAAGAATTGCCAATTGCTTGCCGACGAGTGGGTACCGTTCGAAAGAAAAATCTTTTCAAAATTAAATTTGTTATGCATCAGCCGCGGATTGAACCCACGACCTACAGGTCAGAATTCCAACATACTAACCACTGAACTACGGCACCCACGCCAACTGAACACATACAATTTTAACGAATTTTGTATGGACTTTCATCACAACTGTGGGTCAGTGGGGCAACTCCTTCCTCTCATTTACTTTATTTTTTTTTTTTTTTTCGTTGTTTCACTGAACTGTTGACAACTTTGCTTGTGGGCCACCCTACTTAGATATACTCGATTAAAACCTACATACAATTATGTATGAATGTGTGATTTTTCGTTAAAACAAAAAAATATGGTCACTTCGTTTTGTTATACGGACAAAAACAAACCCGAAACCGTCATATTCAATTTGCGCCAATGAAACAAGAGTCTGTCATCAATTAAAATGAAACAGAAAAGAACAAAACTTACAATACATGCTCGTACCCAAAAAATAACCACCAAAAAGGGTCAACTATAAACCATGCAATTTTATCCCTAAATTGATGCAATGTTCTGCGGTTGTACAAGTACTCATATATAATACAGTTCGGACACTGTAGTAAATGTGTGTACTCCAGAAAAATGTCAAAATGTGTTGACGAGGATAAAATAGATTAACATCGCAACCAAATAATACGTAAATGGTCAAGGGATACAAAGGGATACGATCATACGATGACAACTAAATGCACTTGTATTGTGTTGTGTGTAAAAATCATTATTACAACAATAATAAACAATTGTTTAATATTTTCTGCTGCTACTTAAGATATGTATAATTAATTCTATCAATAAAATTCAATTGATTACTATTAATGTTAATATGAGAACAACACAACTAAAGTGAGACTGCGCTTTCATAATGCACACATACTACGTAACGAAAGAAAAAGAATCAAAATTAAATCATCATTTTGACCAAAAAAAAACAATAAAATTTATATGTGTAATCAAATAAACAATCTGCAAAAGGAAAACGCATGAAGAAAATAAAAACAACTTTAGAAAAAGGTCCATAAAAGGTCTTACTTGGGTCTCTTTGGGATAAGAAAGGTGCGTTTGTATATCTGAATAATTGTGTGAAGGTTCATTTTATGATGAAAAAGGTAAACGCAACGCATTTCCAAGGGTTTAAGATGCATATCAAGGGATAGAAAAAAATTGCCTGGGTACATTTTTATGCATATTATTATTATTTCTTCTGCTCACCACCATTTTTTTTTTTTATTCGTTTTTCTACCGGATAATGATTATCAAAAATATTATGCAACTAATTTATATGTTAACGTAAACGTAACATTTTTTAAACTTCAAAGTAAATAAAAAAAAAAATAGTATAATGGAATAGCATTCGTTTTTTTTTTTTTATTTTGTAGTAAATATTGTAAATGTAGTTCAAAAGACAAAATTTATTGAAATTATATACATACATACGAGAGCGATCCCAAAACTACCCGACCTAACAAAGAAAACACAAATTTGGGAAAATTTTTCTTTATTTCTCAATTTAATCTCCTTTAAGCTCTATACATTTTTGCCAGCGAAATTCTATAGCTTCGATACCGTGTTTATAGTATGAACTGTCTAGCTGATTAAAATAGTCATCTACCGCAGTCGCCACCTCTTCATTGTTTGCAAATCTTCTACCATCAAGCAATTTCGTTTAAATTTGGAAATAGAAAATAATCCAAAGGAGGTAAATCTGGCGAATAAGATGCGTAGGTGCGTGCTGAACCAATTGGAGCTTTGATTGGCTCATTGATTTTGACCATCGCAGTAGCGGATGTGTGAACTGGTGCATTGTCTTGATGAAACAACACTTTCTTTTTCACCAAATGCGGCCTTTTTTTCTTTAATTTCATCACTTAAACGCTGCAACAAATCAGCATAATACTCTTCGTTGATTGTTGTTCCTTTTTGAAGAAAATCAATAAAAATTATACCACGTGCATCCCAAAAAATAGATGCCATAACCTTGCCTGCAGATGAAACTGTCTTCGCCTTCTTTGGACACGATTCTCCCCTTTCAGTCCACTGTTTTGACTGCTCCTTTGCCTCAGGTGTGAAGTGGTGGACCGATGTCTTATCCATGATTACGAATCGACGCAAAAACTCGGCTTTATTATTGTGAAAAATCGCCAAACACTCGATACAAACATCTTCACGACGTTGTTTTGGTTCTATTGAGAGCAAACGCGGCACCCATCTTGCACATAGCTTTTTCAAATTCAAATTTTCGGTCAATATACGATGTATAGCACTTGCTTCTGAAATGCCTGTAATTTCACCTAGCCCACGCACCTTCAGCCGGCGATCATTCAATATCATTTTGTGAATTTTTTAATCGTTTCTGGCGTGGCCACCTCAATTGGTTGACCACTATGGTGTTCGTCTTGACAGCTCGTACACGACCTCGTTTAAACTCTGCCACGCAATATTTTTTGGTCTTGAATGAAGGAGCATACTCCGCTAGCGCAGAATCTAGTTCGGTTTTAATATTCGTTGGACATGGAGACCTTTCAAATGAAAGTATTGAATTACATAACGATGACATAATTTTTTCCATGTTTACCAATTCACTAAGATCGTTAACTTTCGATGGCTCTAATAAAATACTAAACAACGTGGCGTCTTGAAACTTATAGCATATGTTTTATAAGGTTGCGATTTTTTTTTTCAAACTACTACCGCCATCTATATGTCAGGTCGGGTAGTTCTGGGATCGGCCTCGTATTAAAGAAAGCTAAATATTGAAATTATTCAACCCGAAAATTTGTATGAATGTAATGAAACACCAACAATGCAATAATATATGACCGAGGAATGCTTAGACGTCACATAGAATTTACGTTTTTGATAGTATCACATGAAGGATATTTTTCATTACAAAAGTCCGCCAGTACAGTAGGAACCTATTCAATTTGCAACAATATCACATCAATTCGATATTATTATTGAATTATTCGGAAGTTAATATATTATTAATGAGATAATTTTAATAAAAATTCAGTAAAAATAAATTAAGTGTCTACATACATCAATAAAATTCATTTTAATCATAGGAAATGTAATAAAATTGCTCATGTAAAAGTCATAAAATCATTTCCCATGTATACAGTAATGCTAATAAAAATAACAATGACTATAAGAAGTAATAAAAGTGTAATAAATACATAAAAAAAAGTATAGTAACAAGAAGAAACCAAAATAATTTAATTCAACTCTATATGTAAAACTTACACACTTATAATCATTCTTACACACCTATATAGTATATTCAACAACCATTTTAACTATTAACCAGTTGTCACTTAAAGTGTTAATCAATCACTCAATAGTAATGAGAATGCAATGCAACACTTAAATGTTGTCAACACCATATCATACCATATAATACCATACATAAATGCTTCCATACGATATGTGTACCACACACAGTCACCACAATCGGACGTTGAAGAGTGAAGACAAAAGTGTCAACAACAACAACAAAAATGCCACAGCAGCAACAACAGCAAACGTAATAATAAAGGAGGCCATCCAGTACAAGGAAGAAAAAAAAAAGAGTAAAATAAATAAATAATAAAAACCAAAGAAAGCAAAAAGAAACAACAACTGTACGATTTGAATGTTTGAATGATGATGACTGAATCTTATGACAAACGTAATCAAAATATATATATATATATCGTACAATATAAACGAGCTCAAATTACCCTCAACAGTAGATATGTTACTCAGTTTGTATGTCTGTCTGTACGTATTTAGTAATAGTAGTAGTAGTAGTAGTAGTAGTAGTAGTAGTAGTAGTAGTAGTAGTAATAGCAGCAACAGCAGCATCAGATAAAAGACAGCAGCTTCTACAACAATAACCATTTAAGAACAACTACTTGTAAGATAAACCGCAATATATATACGTGCATATAAACACACAGGCTTACATACAAACGTACACACATAGTCAAATAGAAAAATAGACAGACGGATAGACACAATTTTATCACACAAAATAGACGTAAATTGGATTAGAAAAGCATAAAGAATAAAACGGCAAAGGGTAAAAGTAAAAAAAAAAAAAAAAAAAATGTGTATATAAAAATATTTCTGCATATAACTACTACATATATACATATGACTATAGCAACAACGAAAAAAAAGGCTCAGAAAAAGTCATAAATAAATAAATTTGCAATGGCCTTCATAAAAACGTTTAAAAGATATTCGCCCACCTTTTCTCCTACCAACTCACATGTACAATCCTATTACATAGCTGCACGAATATACTTACTATGTACGCAACTGATATATGCGATTAGTGCTAGCATTCAAAGGACGGCAATAAGACAATGAGGTGATATAAAAAGATAAACTATACGATATTCGATATTCGGGTGCCTAGTGCGTAGGCCTTCTGATTGTAGGTTGTGGGTTCAATCCCAGGCTGAAGTAATTGGCAATTCTTCCGGCAGTAAATGTTTGACATGGAAAAGCTTCTAAAAGAACTCTGCGACAAAGCTCAGAAGAAGTGATGTCACAAGAGGTCTGCCGTTCGGAACCGGCTAAAATAAGTAGGTCTCTTCTAATACAGTCCAAAATTTAACACGCACAACAGTAATGGAAGAGAAGCTTGGCCAAAGAGCTCTTTGGTGCTCTGTTCCTACTCCTAATCGAAAATAACAAAGTCTTTATTATTTCGCTCCGAAACATAGAGATGAAAAACCTATGCGAAGATTATCGAACATTGCGAAAAAGCATTCTCGTGCAACATTTCAAGTCACTCATGCTAATATGTATGTATATATGTATGTATATCTCATTCAGTACACTCGCATACCAACATACGATATATACACACACACACAAGAGATATGGAATGTGGCAAAGGGAAATTTTTGATTTAATGCCAAAAGCAAAGCAAAATAAACGACATGGATAATAGACTGAGTAGCAACAGGAAGTTAAATAAAATATTGTCCACACAATAAAAGGTAAGAAAAGAAAAACATTGACATTTCAGTAAAAAAAAACAAGGATGAATTTATGTATGCAGAACTACTGGTAGATATGTATATATGTGCAACTGACTCTATTAAAGGGTTCTTTAAATCGTGTGCATGATGATTTCGATGATAGACTGAGAAATGATGGATGATTTGTATATATGTATGTACATAGTGACCTTTCTATGTACATTCATTTCATATCTTCGAGGCTCAATCTGAATGTAGTTGTGCAAAGGCACACAATCTAGTAAGGACATCGGATAGGATGGCTCGATTTACAGGGCCAAAATATCACAAGAGTTATTTTGAATGGTATAAAAAAAAAATGTTTCATAATTCTAAATAGTTTTTCATAACGAAAGTACTTATAAGAACCATTATTGATTAGTATTTCATTTAGAACCATAGCACAAATCAATGTGTACATAAGATTTGAAGCAAATAAATTAATAAACTGATTTCAAATCACGCATTGATTACCTTTTTTGCATTTTGCATATTATCAACCTCTCAGAGCGTCAACTCTCATGCAAAACTGACAATCTTAGATAAAAAACTAGCAGATAAGCATTTTTCGAGGTAACACTGGAAGCTAAATATGATAAAATATTGTCATCTGTTAATAAAAACTCCTTTATATATGGCGATGGCATCGAACAAAATTCAATTATGCCTACCTCTTGAATATAGAAACATATCCAACAACGTGTCCTTAAAATGTCTTTGCAATACCTCTCTCTCTATATTGAGTAATGATGACAGACATGCAAGTGTGTGCGTTTAAACGTAAATATATAATATTGAAACTTAAGTGGCTTTTATATGATGTAGATTGAAATGATCCCATAACCCATGTACATATACATGCATAATATATCAAGGACGAAAGCAATGGTGACGACCATACAATGAAATGTGCAAAAAGGAGTAATAACAACAACAACAACAACAACAGCATCAACAATCTTAAGTACAACGAATCAATTTCTCATGCGAATACACGTGGGAGTGTGCATTTGACTGTCTAAGCATGTATGTGTATAAGTGTCGATACATATAAGTAATAGTTGAGAGTGGGACTATTTGGCAATGATGCAATTTGACAAAATGGTTATCTAAAAATTATAAAAGGAAAACATTTTCGTTCAATTATACTCTTTTTGTGACAACTAATAAAGAGTACATATAAGAGGACACACAGCACCAGAGCACCGCAGGATTACTAACCACCATTTTCGAAATTAAGATCACTTTTGATATTCATGCTACCTTCGAAATAGTTAATTCATCATTCAAAACGCCTGAAACAAATTCCAGTACTAAACCACTGCGGCCAACCAAACCCGCTTTACCTTATATATATATATATATATATATATATATATATATATATCCGTACGTGTCTCAACCAGTTGCGGCAATTATTTGCGGCAGGTAAAATTTATTAGCAACACGTGTTTTGCATGAAGAAATATATTTAACCCTCTTACTACACACATATATATATATATGTATGTATGATGACTACATATAGTCAATACAAATGAGAAGCCAAAGAAAAATAAATAAATAGAGGGCAAATACAAAACCATTGAAACGCCCCAACAGCAATTGTCATCGTCATCCATTACATAACACAAACATCAATAACGAGTGCAGCAATTGAAAAATTAACGACAATTTAGTACTCACACACACACACACACACACATCGTACGCTGGGCCGAAGGATATCGTCACAATTGTTGAGCTGCGGCGTAAACATTATGTGGAACGATGACTGTAACTATGCGTGTGTTATATTATGGGCTTGATACATACTTTGTGGTTTAATTGAAATTGGTGTAGAGGTACTCACATTATGTTTGTAAATTGTACGTAGACATTTTCAAGGACATAGCGCAGTTAAATTGAGTGAATGTATTTTATGATTATGATTTTGAGGGTTATTTTTTCATACGTCTACAACAGTGGATAGAAAATGTCTACAATATGAAATGCATATAATTTATTTGCACAAATATTACTGATGGAAGGTTATTAAAAAGTGTAGCGTAAACATTCATAATTTGGGAGAGATCATATTTTTGGAATGTAAATTCAATTTTCAATTATCTTTTTATAGACTTTTAACAATACACATAAATAAAATAAATATGTGAGACTGAAAGCCCCGAAGGGCTCATTGGCCGAGCTTCTCTTCCATTACTGTTGTGCGTGTTAAATTTTGGACAATATTACAAGGGACCAACTTAATTTAGACGGTTGCGAATTTATTATTATTTATTTTCAATATATTTAGAACAATTATGATTTGTTGAGTCAACAATATTGAAGCTTCAAAATTTTTTAAATGCACTACGTGCTATTATATTGGAACCCCACACATTTCCCTTACATTTTCGAATCTCATTGAAAAATCTTGTGATTTCATTAAATATTCTTCTTATATTTGTAAGGGAACAATTTTTATTAAAATTGGCATTTAATTGTTGGCCCCTCAAATAATATTTTACTTGTTATATGTTTCTTACGCCCTTCTCAGGAAGATGAATCCATGTGCCTTTTCTAAGTACAATATATTATCCTTAGAAAATATAGTAGTAAAAATAAATCCATTATTTTTTCCAATAGATAGCTTTAGTAATCTGTATCGCGCGTTGTATAAGTTCGATCGGGTTACGCTAGAAGGCATTAGGAAGATAGGATTTCGTACTAAATCAACTTTTCAGGCAGTTTTGTGATTGCTTGACTCAGTATTGTTTGAGTACGCGTCAAAGATGGACACCAGTAAAGAAAAAATACGGCATATTTTACATTTTTTCTTCGATAAAAGCGAAAACGAAAGCTAGACGACTGAAAATGTGAATAGTGTTTATGGTACTGATACTGTAACAGTCAATCATGTGCAATTTTGGTTTAGTCGATTCCATTCCGGTAATTTTGATGTCAAAGATGCACCACGCACTGTAAGGCGAATTGTCGAAAATATCGATAAAATAATGGAAATTGTCGAGTCTGACCGTCATGTAAGCACTGTCTGTCTATTGCCCAGGAGCTAGACATTGCACAATAAACCGTTTGGAACCATTTAAATAAGGCTGGATACAAAAAGAAGCTCAATGTATGTGTGCCACATGAGTTAACGCAAAAAAAACATCATGGACTGAATTTCCATCTGCGAATCGCAGCTGAATCGCAACAAAATCGATCCATTTCTGAAGCGGATGGTTACTGGTGATGAAAAGTGGGTCACTTATGACAACGTCAAGCGAAAACGGACGTGGTCGAATCGCGGTGAGCCGGCGCAAACAGTGGCCAAGCCAGGATTGACGGTCAGGAAGGTTTCGCTATGTGTTTGGTGGGATTGGCAAGGAATCATATACTTAACTCTTAATTCGGACCTCCACTGTCAACAATTGGACCGTCTAAAAGAAGCATTCGCCCAGAAGCGGCCAGCTTTGGCCAATAGGAGATGAATTGTGTTCCACCAGGACAACGCCAGACCACACACATCGATAGTGACAGTTTTTTTCCAATAGAGACGTGGGTATCTATGAGAGTGACATTATGAAATTACCTTCAAAATGGCAACAAGTTATCAAACAAGACGGTGCATATTTGACATAAATCGGATCATTTTAATGCAAAAATAATGGATTTTACTGACGCATGGACCTAAATTCCACTAACCCATACTGGTAATTGTTACAGTCTATAGACTTTTCTAATTCTACTCATATTTTTCTATTTCAGACTTTAGGTTATCAGGCATTTAGAAGTGAAAGAGCTCTCTGGCAAAGCCCTATAAAAAAGATTCTTAAAGGAGCTTAACGATTCAACCATCCTTTATTGCTATCAGAATTTAAATACTTTTTCACAGAAGTTCATCCAAATACTTTGGAGACTAAAATTTGAGTAAAGATTTCAAAATGACAACTATATTAAATATTTACTTTAACTAAAGACATATCCTTATGCATATGCATGCACGTATGTAACTAGTTATTCTCATATGTATATCTACTTATTCAACCATATGCTGAATAAATTAAAAGCAACTTCAATATTCCAATTCCAATATAAAGTATAAAACTCAAATTTAGTATGTATGTACATATATTTATGCAATATTTTATAAAATTTATGCAACCACATATAGATAAACGCCCTCTGTTACATTATTCAAGCCACGAAGCATACGAGCACATACAACTAGTGTTAATAGAAGAAAACCATACGAATATATACAATAACAGAGAGCAAAAGCAAATGCCAACAATAATAAAACGTCAAATATCCTGCAAAAGCGAATGAATAAAAACATTAACTAGTAAAAAGATATTCATTTCTCCGCCTTCTATTACAAATCCTCCTACATCGCAATACGCAATATGTGAATTATGGCCAAGTTCATCCCAAATAAAAAGAAAATATAAATATAGTGTATATGTATAACATATACACTATCGAATCGTAGAAACAGCTGCATGATAATACACTATGGATACTAACTATCATTCAACCAACTCTCCCATAGGGGGGGGACTTGTAAATATACATACACACATAACGCACCAGTACATACATATTCGCCCACATAAAAACCAGAAAACCAAAGAAAATGGCAAATTTATTTAATTTCTCGGTTGATTAGAATATTTGAGCGAATATGTTCATCCATAGAGTGCACAAAAGAGGAAAGAGCCGAACAAAGGGAAATTGCGGAAACGAGACAAAAAAGGATATAACTTTCACACATTTAAATTGCATTTTTATTTACAAAACAATGGGGATAATAAAATATATATCATACAATACCTGTAAATGGAAAATGGTAAAAATATTGGGATTCCAAAAATTTGGATGAAAATATGATAAAAGCAGAAATTATTATATTAGTAATTAAATACATAGTAAAGCAATTTATTTTCTGCAATTTAATTTAATTTTATACGAACGATTATTTATACAAACGACCATTATCATGGTAAACAATATCCAATTTATCGAAATTTAATAACTAATTATTTTCTGATTTAAAAAAGAAAATGATTTTCTTATTTATTTGTAATACAGTAATAATAATAGTAAATACAGTGTAGTAAAAAGAAATCCATTATTTTTCCAATAGATGTATTTAGTAATCTGTATCTCGCGTTGTATAAGTGCGATCGGGTTACGCTGAATGGCGTTAGAAAGATAGGATTTCGTACTAAATAAACTTTCCAGGCAGTTTTGTGATTGCTTGACTCAGTATTGAATTGAGCACGCGTCAAAGATGGACACCAGTAAAGAGAAAACATGCCATATTTTACAGTTTTTCTTCGATGTGAGTAGTGTTTATAGTACTGATAACGTAACAGCCAATCACGTGCAATTTTGGTGTCGTCGATTCCGTTCCGGTAATTTTGATGTCGAATTGTCGAAAATATCAATAAAATAATAGAAATCGTCGAGTCTGACCATCATGGAAGCACTGTCTGTCTATTTCCCAGGAGCTAAACATTACACAAAAAACCGTTTGGAACCATTTAAATAACGCTGGATACAAAAAGAAGCTGCTCGATGTATGAGTGCCACACGAGTTAACACAAAAAGCTTCATTAGACCGAATTTCCATCGTAACTAAATCGATCCATTTCTGAAACGGATGGTTACTGTTGAAAAGTCACTTACGACAACGTAATCCGGCGCAAATGGTGAACAAGCCAGGATTGACGGACAGGAAGGTTTTGCTATGTGTTTGGTGAGATTGGCAGGCAATCATCTACTGTGAGCTCCCCTAAGGCCAAACTCTTAATTCGGACCTGTACTCTCAACAATTAGACCGTCTGAAGGAAGCAATCGCCTAGAAGTGGCCAGCTTTGACCAAGAGGAGAGGAATTGTGTTCCATCAAGACAACGCCAGGCCACATACATCGATAGTGACTCGCCAGAAGCGTCGGGAGCTTGATTGGGAGGTTCTTATGCATCCACCTTATAGTCCGGACCTGCCACCAAGTAATTACTACCTGTTCCTGTCTATAGCAAATGATTTTGCTGATGAAAAATTCGCCTCAAGAGAAGCTTGTGAAAATCTACTTTCCCAGTTTTTTGCAAATGGTGTCTAGGGTTGTTATTAGAGTGGCATTATGAAATTACATTCAAAATGGCAACAAGCTATCGAACTAAACGATGCATGTTTGACCTAAATCGGATCATTCTAAATATGCTAAATAAAACATTCAATCTAATGTAAAAATAATGGATTTCTTTTACAACTTATTTTCAAGAGAAATATAAGTTGTAAATATTTTATAGTTCAAAGTATAAAAGTGCTTAGAAAGTACAAAAAATGTTAAAGTTGGTTTTTATACTGAATTTTTTTTTTTTTGTGTTGAAAAAAATATGAGAACGTAATCAGTAGAGCAAAATCTATAAAAAATACTTTGGATGATCCTGTCGATCCAAGTAGAAAAATGTAAATAATTGATGTTATAAGTTAAACTGATTTTTTTTTTATTACTTGACATTTATAATTTGTTTAATTTGTTGACTCATATAGTAGATAGTGTATAGTTTTTGTATATTACTACAGTCAATAGTGAGGGGCACGTGTGTATATACATACTCGCATTTATAGAGTATACATATACTCATACTTTGCATACTTATAACAGAGGGAAGTGAAAGCAAACTGCTCTGAACGTTAACGCAAAAGAATAACAATAGTTAGAGAACACAAGAGAGCTGGAAACATAAAACAAAAAAGTCCTCCAGGGTATACAGTCATGTTAGTTGCATTAAAAATGTTTACTGGAAAATCCACATGTACATATTTACATACATTAATACACCATAAAGTGGATAATGTCTGTTTTCTATTATTTACAACAATTGGCATAAATTATCTTCAAATGAGGCCAACAATATGGTACATAGGTTTGAAGAATAAAAGTGAGGAAAAAAGTATTTTATTCAATATAAAAGAATGATGCTACCAATGAGAGAGTAACCAACACCATATCCATAAGTACTGTATGAATAAGTACATACCTACTTGTATGAATGTGAACGACATGCCATAAAGATATGATATTTGTGGGCTTAAAGCAGTACTTGTATTTATTTCTTTGTCTCGTTTAGTTTCTGGCTATGTATTTTTATTTATATCATATACAAGTACTTCTGTGTTATAATAATTTATCTACATATGTGCAAATCAAACTCGATGTTGTGCATAATAAATATAAATTTAATTTTATTAAAGATCAATTTTTAACCCCTAAAGCTACATAGGTAAATATACCATAACTAATATATTAATTAATTGATGAACATGCACAAATATTGGCGAATAAAGTATAGCCAACGTGAACTAATGAAGCAAATAATGAACAAAGTAAATGAGAAATATGCACTGATCAAATCCAAAAAAACTAGTCCCAAATAAGTGTTGCATTTTACTAATTTGCAGTAATCCAGTGATTGATTGGAATATTTGATTCATATCAGAATTAAACACACCCATTATAATCATTCCAATATATGCATACATATGAGTAAATTTGTATTTACAAGTAATGGGTACAGACTTATTTTAAACATATAAAGCTGAGGACCACACCATGCAAATAAATCAACGGAAGCAGACAGTAAGTAAGATCAAAGACTTATCAGATTTTACAATGAAATGACAATGAAATTAATATTATAATAACAAACATCTTCAAAGAAGGAATTTAAATACAAAATATATATATTCCTTGTCTTGTTATTTCAAATAATTAATAAAGTCCTTGAGGTATTTTCAATAAATTTTTATGACACACACACAGAGACCTAATGTACTATATAAGTATTTAATATAATGAACACTTATATAGGTAGACAAACAATATTAACAATTTCTTTATGTAAATAATTATATTTTTTTATATTTTGTATTTAATGGAATTTAATTAATTAATGCTTAGGTTCGTTCATATGCGTTCCATCACTTTTATGGGTTTCCTTTTTTTTGCTCCTTTTATATTTTAATTAATTATGATTTACTTATCATCAAAAAGGAGGAAAATTTTCAAGGTTACAGGTACAAAAATTCAGATTAATACATATGCGCACATTAGTGTGAACCTTAATTCTCTGCTTTAAGGGGTGATTTTTTTTTGTAGTAAACCTTTTGTAATTTTTACGATTATTATATATTAAATAACCAAATTAGCGATTAAAATTTTCCAAATTAGTACTAGAACATCTTTGTGCATTGTTCTTCGACAGACATCTTCTTAACCATCAGCACTAAATGTTTTTTGACATTAGAAAAAGCGAGTGTGATTGGTAGCACTGGCAGCTAACTTTGCGCGAATACCGAATAAATCATTAAAACATATATGGTAAATATTTCTTGAAAAAGGGTTCCGATTATGATTAGAAAACTAACTAAAATGGAGGAATCTTTTTCTTGGATTGTAACAGTAAAAGGACTAAAAATTCATCAATCTGGCAACGCCTTATTTTCAATATTTTTATTGTAATTTTTAAGTGATTCCTGTTTAATGTGTTAAAAGTAATTCATGCTGTATTCTCCAAAGAGATAAGCCTAACCAGCCTAATGTACCTACATATAAGTTGAAAAGTATCGTAAAAACAAACAAAAAAAAGTTAACAAGTAATAATCAAAACAAAAACTTACAGTCAATAAGAAAACAAAAAGCAAAAATCAAAATGAAATGAGAAAACAAAAATATCTCGTTTATGACCAAATTCGTCAGAGGCTCGTCTACCTTGTACAGCTTTGGTGTATGCATATACATAAGTACAGAAAAATACATTTTATAAATGTGTGTATATGGTTTTATGTGCATTTAAAAATATAATAAATAACTTAACAACAACAATAACTCTTTATTTTTGGAATGCAGACAACTTTTATTTTTATTATACAGACACATTGACGAAGTCTTCGTTGTAGTCGAGCAAAAAGTGGTAGTAATAAATATGTAAAAAGGCACAAAGATATTCCAGCAAAAATAAATGTAATCTTACGATCTGAAATTCTTGAAATATCATTTAGTTCTTTTTCAATATTTTTGAAATTTCTGCTTAAAACCTAACGAATGATTTAATGCAATGCTTTTGGTGATTTTTTTAAGTAAAATGTCATTAACCTGAAACATGAAATAAGAAAAATTAAAAAAAAAAAAGCCTACATTACTTGTCTGAATGAGATTTTTGTCATATGCTATGTAGGTACATATTTTTATATATTTTACATATATGATTAGATATCAACCATAATAAAGCACATTTTGGTCATTTTAAGGAATATAATTGTTGACACTCTCTAATCAAGTCATTTTGTTAATAAAATTGTATTAAGCGAGTATACTTTAAACGCAAAAAAAAGGTTTCAACAATGTTCACGTTTCGGTTTGTTTGGAATCACAAAAGGTTACAGTATGGATTGATGACATCAAACAGACAAAGGTTCATTACGGGTGTGTGATGAAAAAAGGTACAAATATGTACGATATTAATTATTTGGGTTTCTTTTGTTCGAAAATCAAATATTCCTTGTAACATAAAAAATACATATTTTTATATTTGAAAGTTGTTGAAAAGTTAAATTAAAAAAATAAAGTTTGCTTGCGTATTAGTTGTAAGTATTCATAAAAGTCCACTTAAAGCGCAAAACTTCAAAGAATGACCTATTGTGACCACAATTATCAAAATTGTTGTATTATATTTAATATTTTTACATATAATATGAACTTTGGAATCCTAATGAAAGTTATAGAAACCCATATAAAGAACACGTATTAAAATTGTATAATTACAAGTTAATGATTGGAAGGGAAAATGTCAATTTGTTTGTGATTATAATTTAAAAATTTCCAATCATCAAATGATTAAAAGTTACGAATATCAATTTAGTTGTAATTGCTATGAAAAAACCTAGAAACATCAAGTGATTGAATCATCAAATCTTTAAGCACTTTTTGATTGGGAGTATAGGTTATAGTATAGGTTATTCAAATCAAAATCATTATTGAGTTAAAAGTTCCCAGTTCATAAATCAAAAAGTACTTTTGAATTGAAATGTTTCAAATCGTAATAATTGTTGATTTGAATATTTGCAATAAATAATTCAAATATTGAATTTACTGGTCATTTATATAAATCATCAAAGATTCGATACTTTTACAGCTCCAATATAGTGTTATCAATTTTATCATTTCAAAAATAAAATTAAAAAATTGACTTGCAATTATAATCTTATCAACTCTATGGCATTAAAGTATAGTTCAATGATTTTTTGGCACATTACAGCAATTAGAATCCTCGCATAAACACGCCCTTTACATAGTCCTACAAGAAAAGGTTATGAAACCGCTTTATCGCTGAAAAATATTTTTCGAGTTTAAATCATTTTAAAAAAAATCTCCTTACAGTCGGCTGGGGCCGACCAAATTATACCCTGCATATGTAGATTTATATATAAAAAGTTTACTCGAATATCCATCATTTTCTTTTATTTCCACTTTTTGAAAAATAATTTTTGCATATACTACTAATTTACACCCGAAATATGGTTGACATTGACGAAGTACTTTGTATGTTATGAGAGTTCTAAAAGGGATAATTTAAAGAAGGTTTTTAAGATAATTCTGAGACTTAGTATGGGAGCTATATAAAAAGTTGGCGTGGCTTACCTCTTTCTTGTAAATCCAATTAAATTTTCAATATTAATCCACACCTTAAATTTGTTTGTCCTACGTTGAATAGTTCAACTTTGTATGGTAGCCCCATTAAAAAGTGGGCGTGGCATGTTGATTTTTTGCCAGATTATGACCAACTACCATATTAACCTAAGTATTAATTATGATTGTTCTAGACAGAAGATTGCAGAAGCTGCAGCTCCTCAATTTAAAAGAAATTCAGTCATCCTGTATGGGAGCCACTGTAAACAATGGACGTGGCTGGACCATTTCTTGTGGATATATTTGCTCTTACAATACTAATCCACACCTTCAATCTGGTTGTTCTACGCCGAATAGTTTGTAAGTTATGGCGGTTAAAATTTTTGTTTAATTTCCTCAACTTTGTATGGGAGCCCCAATAAGAAGTGGGCGTGGCACACTGATTTTCTGCCAGATTATTATCGACTACGATATTAATTTAAGTGTCAATTATGGTTATTCTAGACAGAAGATTGCCGAAGTTACAGCTGTTTCAATTTAAAATTTGTATGGGGGCTACGATAAACAGTGGGCGTGGTGCGCCCATTTCCTGTGAGCCTAGTTGCTCGTATAATACTAATCCATACCTTAAATTTCGTTGTCCTACACTAAATGGTTTGTAAGTTATGGAACTTAAAAGTTTTAGTTTAATTCCCTCGACTTTGTATGGGAGATCCATGAAGGAGTGGGCGTGGCACACTGATTTTCTGCCGGATTATTTCCGACTACCATGTTAAACTAAGTGTTAATTATGGTCATTCTAGACAGAAGATTGTAGAAGTTACAGCAGTTTCAATTTAAAAGAAGTACAGACACTTTGTATGGGAGCTACGCTAGAAAGTAGGCGTTGCTCACCCACTTTTGGCGAGGTTATATAGCAGTATAATATAACTCTATGTGCAAAATATTGTTGTCCCAAGTGGTATATTATGTGAGTTATAGCAAGTTAAAGATTTTGAAAATTCCGAGGTTAGTCGCTTTGAATGCTTGGTGTGGGCGTGGCTATTGACCGATCATGCCCAATATCAATCCTCTCCGTACCCTTGGATCATAGATTACTTGTGCCAAATTTCGTCGAAATAGCTCAATATTTACTCAAGTTATCGTGCGAACCAGCCAGGTGACAGACAGACGGACGGACGGACGGACGGACGGACATCGTTAAATCGAAAATTTAATTGACGCTGATCACGAATATATATCTATGTCTATATCTCCGGAGATTCCTTCAAGTGGACACAAACATCTGACCGAAATGAATATACCATGCATATTGCATTATGCAGGGTATAATAAGAAATAACTGTCAGAAAAAAAATATAAAAATTTCCTCGGGTAGAGCTTATTTTTGTGCATATAACGAACCAAAATTTTTTCGATGGCTGGAGAAGGGTGCTAATGGTCAAAGGTCAAATTTGAAATCAAAATTACTCAAAAATGTCGCAATTTCTTTTTTTTTTTGTAACTATATGAAAGCTATTTTTAATAGTTTTTTACTCATATATAACATTTTATATAAATTATTTAGTTTTTAAGGTTATGAAGAAAAAACATTTTTTTTAACTCAATTTTTTTAAAAAAAAATTTCTCATTAATCTAATAAAAATTTATGACCAAATTAAAGGTTTCCAATGGTATATAAAACAATTTTTAGATGATTTTTCCATACAGAATAAATGTCTCTTTAGATAGCCTTTGGCTGGGCGCAAAAAAATAACCTTTATAGGCCCGACACGAGCTTCACGATCAATAGTATTTTAGGATAAAAGTTCATAAAAATAAACTCTATAAGATGAATTTTTTATTCCTCACAATTGAGTATACTAGATTTGTTCCAGCAGAATTGTATTTTTAAATCTATCAATTGGTTAACCCTTTACGAGCTTACGTAGATGAGTTTATACGAAATGACTACGTCTTAAAGGCAAAACTAAAAATATTAAGAGACCATTTCAAAATTGATCAAAATAACAAAAGCTATTGCTATCCTTGTTCCTTTTTTTCTCTCATCGAAATGCTTCTGAGTGATATATAATAATTTTATTCAATTTTCGCATTTTTTTTGTATATAAACTCCATCACAGTAAACATGTACGAACAATATATCAAAAGTATATTGTACAATGACAATAGCGTTACCACCACTAGAATTACAAATTATAAATTCACAGCGTGTTACACTGCATGATGCCCATATAAATAGAAAAGGTCCTAATAATGTCACATTGAAAATACAAGCGACCATATTGGGCAAATGAGTATAAGGAAAATACATGTAAATACATTGGAAAAAATATGTGAAATAAATTAAAAGTGAAATATATTTTTTACAGCCAAATATGTAAGATTTTCGGAATCTGCAATACGAGTAGTACATTAAAGTTAATAACTAATATGTGTTGGTAACCAAATGGAAGCAAAAGGAAAACTTCTATCATATACACATTGTATTGTAATGATATTTTCAATAAGAGAAACCCTATAACCACTATCGGTAACAAATCATCACATCACTCTATATTATCTATATTACACTTCATTTGTTTCATTCATTAAATATTCCTTATATCAATCCATATTTCAAATGCACACGCAAGCATTCATTCAGACAATTGTTGATATAATTCCCATTGCAACAATTCATATGTCAACGTAAGTATATTCAGTCAGTCAGACTAGTAAGTCAATCATGCATGCATGCATACATACTGCTGGTACTTTTGGTACTTCTTAGAAATGCATTAAACTGGTAGTATCTACTTAGCTCTTCTCTTAATCGCTTGTTTATCCTTAACAAATCCTATTTATATATTATGATCGATATCATATCATATACTCGCACACAATCATTTGCACACTGTTCGATTCGATTGAATTGATAATCCGATTTTAGTATTTTTATTCACCCTCATTTCTTTTTTTTTATACTCCTGCAACTCCTGATACTTTCTGCAACAAGCAGCAAATCAAGCACCCCTGCTGTTGAGTAATAATTTGTTACCCTTATTGCATTCGTGTACTCGTATATGTGTACCTATACATATGTTCATATATATTAAATTTTCTTTTCAGTATGATAAGCATGTGGTACATATTGCTTAATATTGACACCCTTTATTTCTCAAGAATTATTCACTTAGTTTTCAATTGTTTATTTTCATCAAATCTATCTATGTACATTACTTGTTTATGAGTCTAAAGTACTATCAGATGTCTTAAATTTGGAATAATCCCATCATTGCTTATTAAATAGAGCAGTAAAAGTACAAAAAAAAAATACAAAAATAGAATTTTTAACATATATTTTATTTAGGATTAGTTTATTAAAGAGCTTTGGATATTTGAGCTCTATTTTCCACTTTATCGTAGTTTATATACATATATACACACATATGCTCAATGCTTAGCCTTTTGGTTTTGTGAGTATCAAATACCCAATTAAACGGCCTGCTTGGCCAACTTTTCTTCCGTAAAAACAAAAATATGTTGATATGAATGTACATATACTTTAATTTTCACAAATATTGCAAAATTATATATTACAGGGTGATTTTTTAGCAACTTTCTATTTGGCAACACTGTTTTTGGCAGCTCAACTGTTTTCGTGTAACATGTTACTGTCAAACATGTTCAGTTTGGTCCATAATTTAATCATGAATCGATTTACAAACGAACAACGTTTGCAGATTATTGAATTTTATTATCAAAATTCAGGCTCGGTTAAGAAAGTGCATCGTGCACTTCTTCCATTTTATGGTCATTTTGGGCGACCTTCTAAGGCGGCTATTCGGAATCTTGTGACAAAATTTCACACCAAATTTACATTACTGGACATTAAACCACCAACACGCAGTGCGGACAGAGAAAAATATCGCAGCTGTATCCGCCAGTGTTGTTGATGACCGTGAATTATCGATTCAGCGCCGTTCTCAGCAATTGGGGCTCTGTTATTCCACTACGTAGACAATTTTGCGGAAGGATTTGGGTGTAAAACGTTTTAAAATACAGCTGGTGCAAGAATTGAAGCCACACGACCTACCACAACGGCTAACTTTTGATGAATAGGCGCTGGCAAAGTGGGATGAAGATCCACTTTTTTATCGGAAAATTGTATTCAGCAACGAAGCTCATTTCTGGTTGAATGGATACGTGAACAATCAAAATTGCCGTATTTGGTGTAAAGAGCAGCCAGAAGCAGTGCAAGAACTGCCAATGCATCCCGAAAAATGCACTGTTTGGTGTGAATTATGGGCCGGTGGCATCATTAGATTGTACTTTTCAGAGATGACGAAGCCAGGAACGCTACTGTGAATGGCAAGCGCTACCGTGCGATGATTACAAACTTTTTTTTTACCAAAATGGAAGAGCTGGACTTGGCTGACATGTGGTTTCAACAAGACGGTGTCATATGCCACAAAGCACGCGAAACAATGGCCGAATTGAGAGGCGAGTTTGGTAAACAGTTTATTTCACATTTGGGGCCGCCTAGATCGTGTGATTTAACGCCTTTAGTCTATTTTTTGTGAGGCTATGTTAAGGCTCCTGTCTATAGCAACAAGCCGCACTGGAAGTCAATATTGAAGAAATTATTCTTGAGATACCGGCTGATATGTTGGAGAGAGTATTCCAAAATTGGACCCAGCGTATGAACCATTTGAGGCGCAGCAGCGGTCAACATTTACATGAAATCATCTTTAAACATTGAATTATATAGATCGTTCTATCTACTCCAATAAAGGTTTCATAAACAAAAATAAATATGTGGCACTTAAAGCCCCAAAGGGCTCATTGTCCGAGCTTCTCTTCTATTACTGTTGTGCGTCTTAAATTTAGACAGTATTAGAAGGGACCTACTTATTTTAGCCGATTTCGAACTGCAGAACACTTGTGACATCACTTTTTCTGAGCTTTGTCACAGAGTTCTTATAGAAGCTTTTTCATGGCAAGTTGTTACTGTCGGAAGAATTGCCAATTGCTTGCCTACAGGTGGGTACCATTCGAAAGAAACATCTTATCGATATTAAATTTGTTATGCATCAGCCGGGGATTGAACCACGACCTACAGATCAGAAGGCGAACACACTAACCACTGAGCTACGGCACCCATATAAAGATTTCATACATTTCTCTAAATTTTATGTGATTTTTTTTTAATCAAATCCGAAGACTCTTAATAAATCATCCTGTAGATTAAACGAAATATTTTTTACATTTTAAAATCATGACCTAAGCGAAGTATTCCTTTAAATTAAAATTGTACAATATTTGAAAATATTTGTAAATACAATGAAAAATAGCATAAACAGACACATATGTGTGGCAGAATTGTATGTCAGGTATATAGTATATGCATGTGCCTCATATTTACTATTTATTATTGAAAATTTTTTTCTAAATTAGCAAATAAATTATATAAATTATTTTCCCAAATCGTATTTTTTCGTTCGCTCTCTCTCACTCTCTCTTATTAGTATTATTGCTATTTTTTATTATTATGTTGTTTTTCTTTTGCCTTGTCACATTGACAATGACATTTAAATTTATATACATATTAATTTAAATTATATTTTATATGCTATTGTTGTCTTCTACAGATGTTTAAATATAATTATGATGCTTAAGATAAATACTATACATAATACATATTAATGTGATTATAATTTGCTTAGCGAAAAAATAAAAATTATAAAAATTAATTGTCTTCCTACCATTTTTTATTTGTTTTTTTGTTTTAAGAAAATTCTTATGCTTAGTATATACCTGTAAGTATTTGAAATTTATAAGCCAAAATGAATATATAGGTACATACATACATATTATATTTATGTATGGGAATTCACTTAACGCTAACTTGAAATTGAAGCATTTATAATATGCTCACAATTTGTTAACTCCTTTGTGTAATTGTGTACCTATATTTATACACGTTTCTTCTTTTTTGACATTTCTGCTACTATCTTATTCTTGCTCTAAATTTTTTTTCACAGTAGATGCCATTTTTGCTATTGTTGTTGTTGTTGGTATATTGCAAATTTTTCTTCGACAAGTTTAATTTGTATCTCTTTGTCTTTGTGCACATATATTTACTGAGTGCACAGCTCACAGCCCTCCCATGAGACTCAATTTATTGTTAAAAGCACAACATTGTCGATGTCGAACTTGGTTGTTGATATTGTTGTTTTTATTGCTTCTTTTTTCTTTAGGTTTTATACTTGGCTAAGTGTTAAGTTTATACAAAAGTAACATAATCTTAACACCCTTTTCGTGTGAATATAGTCTAACACATCTTCATACATTGAGGCATCTAATGCATCCATACATATCCTTATATATATATTTACACTAACACATCTTACAGCATTTGCTTAACAATATTCATTGTATTCATCTATGTACTTCTCAATCGCTTTCTTACCTCTCTTTCTCACTCTCCCTCTCTCTATCTAGCACTTTCTTCGTCTTCCTATTTTGCTCCCAGATATGAATATTCCTTGTTGCTACCATTGCTAATGTTGAAACTGCAATACACAATGCATTGCAATAATAAAAAGAATAGCAACAACAACAACACAAGCAATAGCAACATCATCAACTACACACCATCAGCAGTCACGTTAATACGCTAACTTTAACTATAGCGGTAAAGGTAACTTTATCACAGTTAGTTTGTTGTTACCTACCTCCTCCTCAGGATAGACATACATACACACAAAGTATACATATGTACGAGTATTTGCAAGCATGCATTCATACTACATCCAACATCCATTATGAGTATTATATTGCCTCCCCTTAATTTACTATCAGATAAGCTGTAAAATGTCATTTTAAAGTTTTGCACCTTGTTGTTGCATTCTTAATACATATATTTTCGTCTTACCATCATTGTATATATAAATGTATGTACATTAAGGTGGATCAAATTTGTAAATAGCATAAACATAAAATATGCATCATTTCAAGTTTTTCCCAAGAACCATAAAGAAATTTAATTTTTTCTTTAAACAGCCACGGTGAAAGTATCGATTTCATATCGAAACCGTCATAAGAAGTGGAGATATGGAGTAAATGACACACGTTCGAAGTGTTGTGGAGTAAAAATTATTGGAGGTAAATGATATTTGTATATAACTCCTCTAAAAACTGCATTCAGATGATATTTTCTGAAATTTTGTATAGGAGTCTCTTTAAGAGGTAGATATAAAGGTCGAACAAGAGAAAAAGTTAATGCAGGCCAGTCACATATCACCGCTCTAGAGACCATTCCTGGGGTTACTAATCCATTTGCAAAAACCCTTGAATAGCACCTATATGAGCGATCCCCATTTCTCCAAATATATTTTCCCTTATCCCTTAGGAGGGCTCACATATAAAATAAACGCAAAAACATCTGAAAATCGACTATAAATGCCCATGAAGCGTCTCCAGAGCGGTCCCCAATAAATTTTCCCTATAAATAAATCGCCTAAACACACTTCCCTATATTTCCGCTTTTGAGGGATGCTCCCCTATAAAATTGATAGTTTTGTACAAACTTGAAATTGTAGATTAACCCACCTTAATATACATACATAAATGTTTATTATGTAAGTAGAAATATATGTATGTTGTTGAGTCTGTCGGTCTAACAGTTATGTCTCTATTTGTCTTCAATGTTAGCGTATTTTTAAGTAAAACTTTTGTCAATTCTATTTCCACTTATACAGTATTTTCCCATCTCATTGAATCTACTATAAATTGTACAGGTATACATATAATACAATATATACATTGTACCTATAGTAAAATGATAATACTATAATACATACATAGCTATCCTTTATTTAACCTAATTTGCATCGTGAGATTATCCACTGTCTTATTCAGACTCTGAAACTCTGTCAAAGAAACTCTCTCTCTATTTCTCTCTCTCTCTTTCTCTGTCAGAAACTCTGTCAAAGTACTTCGGATCCTTCGTATCCTTCACTTGTTATATTTAGTAATTCGAAGCATTCTAATTCGTTAGAGGTTCGGGAGTACCTTCTTCTTTGTCTTAGTCCTTCAACTTGTTTCGAATACAACACATCATTGGCCAGAGCGTCTGCCATAACATCTGCTAAATTTTGATGAGCTTAGTTGGATATGACGGTACTCGCCACCAACATAGATAGGTCCGAAGACTTTACGAACACTCCAAACAACCTCTAATCCTTAGTACCCAGTATTTTACGCCATATATAAGGACAGGCAAAATGAGAGATTTGTTGTTGTTGTTGTTTTTGTAACAGACAACGATTTCGAAATCACGAATATGTATGTAAGTCAGTTAATTGAGTTGTTATTGTTCACATCGACCAGCTCCAGGAACACGGCAGTCTCCAGGGGTGCTTCCACAGAATAGAGAGGGCCAGACTGGTAAGCCTTCTGGGGCAGGCAAAAAGATGACGGGTGTAGTTCGAGCTCTGCGGGCATCACTAGCATTGGTCTGGAATTGTATCAGTCAGCCGGTGCATGTAGCAGTTCAGATAGACGCTCCATCCAGATCTTAGCTGCGCCAAAGTGGCACGAGCGGATCTAGGAAGCTGTTGTTCGCAGTCCGTAATTGACGGTGGACGACCCCCCAGCACGATTTTATGAGCATGACCCTTGATAACCGCCTCCATCGCGCGTTAATGCATTGAATTTAGAGTCGTCCTATGCTTACTAGAGCTCAAATCACCGAGCAGGTGACGCACATGCCCATCAAATGAACGTAAGCCACCACGGATGCCTCGCGGGGGAGAGGCGAGCTGCATTAAACGGTTGCTGGAGTGTGATGGAAGGTGGCAGGAAAAAAGAAATTGCTGCGAAAGCAGTTAATTGTGCTCACGCACTTTTAGCATTCGCTTTTCCTGATGTAGGTGATCCTCATGCGCAAAGCAGTATTCTGCCAGGTTTGCAGAAGCCGTCATTACGTGTCGCTTCTGATTGCCGTCCAACTTGGAGCCGCGTAGTTGATGATCGATCTGTCGATGGCCTTATAGGTGATGAGCGTGAGCGTCTCCTTGTCCTTCCCCCAGCCAGTGCCAGCCAGTGCCAACCAGTGCCAGCCTTAAGAACATCATTTCTGCTATGCAACCTTTGGATGGTGTTTTCAACATTCGCAGCAAAGGTCATTAGACTGTCAAAAGTAACTCCAAGGATTTTAGGTCTATTCACGGTTGCAATAGTTCGACCATCGACAGTCACTGAGAGAGATTTGAGATTTTTTTTTTAGAGATTTGTAGTGTGGCTTTAAAAACTACTCAGCAGCTGCTAAAAATAGATCGTGAAGGTTATATTATGCGATGATGAATGATTTCGAACCAATCCTAAATTTTGTGTTTAATGTTTATTCTTTAATTTTTATTTTTTATTTTTCAAAATCATGAATCGGTCTGAATTAAATGTAGTAGGGCATTTGACTTCCTTTGTTTCTTTTTTTTTTTATCAATATTCACAATAGAAAATAAATAAACTATCAATAATGCAAATGAATTTTTTTTTATTTTGCATAACAACACACCAACAATTAAAAGAGGAGATTAAAGAAAAACGAGGCTAACAAATTAATATGTATTTTATACATATTTAAATCTGTGCGATAGACAAATTAAAACATATGTATATATACATAACATATATATGAATAAACTGATATTAATTTAATGCAAAACTCATAAAGACTTGCAAAAATAAAAAATATTTAAAAAAAAAAAATTGTGATTGGAAGCGGGAAGAAATAAATGTATAGATTTGTATTTTTTTTTATTTTTTTTTTTTTTTTTTTAATGCATATATATGAGCGGTATTCACGTAGAAAAGATAAAATTGAATATAAAAAAAAATTAACGATTAAATCAAGTTTCAGCAAAATAAAAAAAGAGAGAAAGGGAGAAAAATGATGGTATAGTATATAGTTTAAAAAAATTGCTACATATCATTTATTAACATAGAAATTGATTATTGAAGTAGCCGCCAACTTCACGTGTATAAAAATGTGATTATTTCTCCTTGAAAAGAAATTTAATTTATTTAACAATTTAAACAACCTATAAAGTTGCATATTAACGACTTTTCCACCTCAATCAACATGCACACACTTTATTACACCAATCACTACTGCTCCTACTCGTTATTTCTACTAGTACGTGTACGTGGATATCGTAAACATTCTCAATTACTCTAAACATAGATTGTAAACTTACTACAAACTTATTTAAAATTTATGTATTACTAAATTAAAAATTAATCGATTTCCCCACTTGTTGTTTATTTTATGTAACAAAAGTGTAAACATATTATTTTCAACTATTTCCATAAATTCAACCAAAAATGAAACTGCGAACAACAGAGGTTGAAAAATAATATTGGAAATTTAAAAAGACTTTTTTATGGTTTTAAGCACATTTTTAAATAAAATATGCACTTGTACGCATAAAAAAATTAATATATATTGAGATTATTTCAAATACATTAACTTCTGTGTACAGGGTTTTTTTTTTAAGTGAATCAGTTTCCGATAGGAATAAAACAGTTTAAAAAAATCTCCTTACAGTCGGCTGGGGCCGACCAAATTATACCCTGCATATGTAGAGATATATATAAAAATTTTGCTCGTATATCCATCCTTTTCTTCCACTACTTTGTATAGGACCTACATTAAGAAGCAGGCGTACCTCACCAATTTTGGAGGATCAATTTCTGCCTATAATACTAAACTACATAGGTTGCAATGGGTTGACCTAGGAGTATTAATTAGTAAGTTATGGGTGTTTTAATTTTTAAGATAAATCCGAGACTTTATACGGAAGATATATAAAAAGTGGGCGTGACGTATGTCTTTCTGGTATATCTAATTAATTTTTCAATATCAATCCACACCTTAAATTTGGTTGCCCTACGCTAAATGGTTTGTAAGTTATGGAGCTTAAAAGTTTTAGTTTAATTCCCTCGACTTTGTATGGGAGACCTATGAAGGAGTGGGCGTGGCACACTGATTTTCTGCCAGATTATTTCCGACTACGATATTAATTTAATTGTCAATTATGGTTATTCTAGACAGAAGATTGCCGAAGTTACAGCTGTTTCAATTTAAAATTTGTATGGGGGCTACAATAAACAGTGGGCGTGGCGCGCCCATTTCAAGTGAGTCTAGTTGCTCGTACAATACTATTCCATACCTTAAATCTCGTTGTCCTACGCGAAATGGTTTGTAAGTTATGGAGCTTAAAAGTTTTAGTTTAATTTCCTTGACTTTGTATGGGAGACTCATGAAGGAGTGGGCGTGACACACTAATTTTCTGCCAGATTTTTGCCGACTACGATATTAATTTAAGTGTCAATTATGGTTATTCTAGACAGAAGATTGCCGAAGTTACAGTTGTTTCAATTTAAAATTTGTATGGGGGCTACGATAAACAGTGGGCGTGGTGCGCCCATTTTCTTTGAGCCTAGTTGCTCGTACAATACTAATCCATACCTTAAATCTTGTTATTCTACGCTGAATAGTTTGCAAGTTATAACCGGTAACATTTTTTTTAATTTCCGCAACTTTGTATGGGAGACCCAAAAAGGAGTGGGCGTGACACACTAATTTTCTGCCATATTATTTCCGACTACCGTGTTAATCTCAGCGTCAATTATGGTTATTCTGGACAGAAGATTGTAGAAGTTACAGCTGTTTCAATTTAAAAGAAGTACAGACACTTTGTATGAGAGCTACGCTAAAAAGTAGGCGTGGCTCAACCACTTTTGGCGAGGTTATATAGTAGTATAATATAAGTCTATGTGCCAAATATTGTTGTCCCAAGTTGTATATTATGTGAGTTATAGCAAGTTAAAGATTTTGAAAATTTCGAGGTTAGTCGCTTTGAATGCTTGGTGTGGGCGTGGTTATTGACCGATCATGCCCAATATCAATCCCCTCCGTACCCTTGGATCATAGATTACTTATGCCAAATTTCATCGAAATAGCTCAATATTTACTCAAGTTATCGTGCGAACCAGCCAGGTGACAGACAGACAGACGGACGGACGGACGGACGGACGGACGGACGGACGGACGGACGGACGGACGGACGGACGGACGGACGGACGGACGGACGGACATCGTTAAATCGAAAATTTAATCGACGCTGATCACGAATATATATCTATGTCTATATCTCCGGAGATTCCTTCAAGTGGACACAAACATCTGACCGAAATGAATATACCATGCATATTGCATTATGCAGGGTATAAAAATAATAAATAAATATGTGGCACTTATAAACCCCGAAGAACTCTTTGGCCGAGCTTCTCTTCTATTACTGTTGTGCGTCTTAAATTTAGACAGTATTAGAAGGGACTTACATAATTTAGCCGATTCCGAACGGCAGAACTCTTGCGACATCACTCTTTCTGTGCTTTGTCATAGAGTTCTTTTAGAAGCATTTCCATGGCAGATTGTTACTGCCGGAAGAATTGCGAATTGCTTGCAGACAGATGGGTAACGTATAAAACAGTATAACAGTTATCAAATATGGCAACCCAAAAGAAAGTTGTATTCAATAAGATTTGCAATTTCATCATGGAAAGATTAATACCGCAACAATAAATACTTGAAAATATTGAAATTTTATTACGAAGACACGTGGTTCTGTCAACCAAACTCAAAGATCGCTACAGCCTTTTTAAGGTCGACATAATTTTTTCTCATTTTTGGCTTAATGGGTATGTGAACAAGGCAAATTGTCGGATTTGAAGTGTAGACATTCCATAAAAAATTCTTCAGACACCATTACATAAAAATAAAAAAATTAATATGTGGCACTTAGAGCCCCAAAGGGCTCATTGGCCGTGCTTCTCTTCCATTATTGTTGTGCGTCTTAAATTTGGACAGTATTAGAAGGGACCTACTTATTTTAGCCGGTTCCGAACGGCAGAACACTTGTGACATCACTTTTTCTGAGCTTTGTCACAGAGTTCTTTTAGATATTAAATTTGTTATACATCAGCCGGGGATTGAACCACGACCTACAGATCAGAAGGCGAACACACTAACCACTGAGCTACGGCACCCACTTCAGACACCATTAAATTCACAAAAACTTTCTGTTACAATTTGATTCGGTTCATGGGCTTGTGGAATCAATGGTCCATACTTCTTTAAAAACGGGGCTGGCAACAACGTAACCCTCAATAGTGATCGCTACAGAAGCATGATAACTGACTATTTGACTCCCCAATTGCGTGGTATGAATGTGGAAGAGAAGTGGTTCCAGCAAGACGGCGCTACATGCCATACATCGAACCTAACAATTGATTTATTGCAGAAAACATTTGGCAACAATATAATTTCTCGAAATGGATCTGTAACATATTTAGCAAGATCTTGTGATTTAACGCCTCGGGGATATTTTGTTGTGGGACTATGTGAAAGGGCTAGTTTATGCTGATAAACGGGCTACTTTGTATGAAATGCAAGCCAACATTGAGTGAACTATTGCTTGGTTAGATCCCAATTGCTTGAAAAAGTACCCGAAAATTGGGTTTCCAGATTAAACCACGTTCAAGCGATATGGCCAAAATCATATTCAAACACTAATTGCATAAAATTCTCCTTCCAGTAAAGCGAATTTTTAGTTCAGAATATTACATTTTGTTGTTTTTGTTGTTTCTTTTGTTAGGTCGGCTAGTTCTGGGACCACCTTCGTACTTCATTGTACTTGAGATAAATATTGCAATTTGTCAAATGGAATAACTTTGAGTAACATACGCACCAGGTATGAATAAAAATTATGACAAATTTGAAAGAATCATAATTGAAATAATGTATGAGTCCAGTGAGTGCTTGATCTCAGTACTTTTGTGAGTACTAAATTTCAATAGTATTAGAAGGCACATACTTTTTTTTGAGCTGCACGTATTAGAGTCGAACTATGTAAGACTGTTGTGACTAGGTACAGTAGACGCTAACGGATTAATATGATTATATATATAGGTCTTGAGTTTTCATGTAGATCCTTTGAACTGTTAGCGTTCCAATTTACAATTTAATGCAAAAACAGAGTTTGTTAGACAAAAGCTAAATTTGTTAGCTACTTTATTTCACTTAACATACTATTTGTTTGCAATTTTGCAAAAACCTAAAATCGAAAAGTTCTCTAAATATGTTTCTAGTACATACGATATGTGTCGCCTCAGTTCACTGCACTACCTGACATTTCCAATTACCAAAATTGAGTAAATATTTATTGGGTATTCAATTAAAAGTATCTGCAACTTAACCCCAAAAATAATGGAAACATCAGCGAAAAAATATATTATATGTACCTACATATATATATTTGCAATAAATAAATAGTCGCATATACGATATATCTAATGCATTAGAGTGGAGAGAAATAAATGATTTATTTAATTTTATTTGTTTTTTTTTTTATATTATAACAATTTTTTTTTTTTATTTAAGGTGTAAACTATTGTAAACCTACACCTACACATTGTTACGCCAAAATGCACATACACACATTGATCCACATTTGTGTCATTGATATTCAGTAGCCATCACAAACACCGCCACAAACGGTATAATGAATGGCATAATTAATTGCAATTTAATTATGCAATTTACGAATTAAGTAAAATGTTATTCGTATTAATGCCTTGTTGTCTGGTGTATGTTTATCTCTCACTCTCTCTCTCTCTCTCCCTCTGTTTATTTTGTCTTTTATATTATCGATTGTGTCTTGTGATTGCGTTTACTTCCCTCCTCAGATAGCAGATAAATCCTAAAATACATCCAAAGACTTCACGAATGAAACGAGTTTATTTCTCTTCTTTTGCTTTTGTTTTCTTTTTTTTTTTTGTTCAAACATACAATACACTACAATGTTGCCTGCATAAAGACGTTTGCTGTTTACCGATGTATATGATACATTGTTGCACGCCGCTATCTTATCTATCAGAACAGTGGAACAAAATTAATTAGAACTAGAACTTAGAACGTATATTTAGAAGTCAATATTATAATTAAAACATTTTAACCCTTTAACCTCAATCTTCATGAATCATTTTAGTCATATATTTAAGATATTATAAATGTAAATAGTTAAATTATTCTATGTATATATTTTCTGTAATAAATTTAATTTTCATTAACACAATGTAATTTTGTAGTATATAATTATATTATACCTAATATATGGTACGATCGAAAAACGCCAATCACAAATGCCTTCACACATGCATCAGACTAATAAGATAATTTATATGATAATATTAATTATATAGTCTCTTAGACAAAAAGTACATATTTAAACGTAAATTGACGATTTTATTGTTTTTATTAAACTATAATGATTCTATATATTCTTAATTTATGTGTGCTTGAACCGTATATTGAGTTTCGCATTAAAAATGATTACGTGTGCTAACATTTAAGACTAAATTTATTCCTAGAAAATTGATAACAAAATATGAGAAAGCTTTTTATATCATTTTCGCAGCGATTTATTATCGCAAATGAAGCAACTATTGGTTTAACAAAATATGAAAGGCCATAGAAACATTTGAGAAATAATTGCAATTTTTTCTTGTTTTTTTTTTTTAATATTCTCTTCGTTGGTTTTTGAGAAATCCGAAATACGTATTAATTAGTTCCAAAAACTAATATAAAAACTAACATATTGAAAATGAACTAAAAACCACTTCAAACAACGATATTTTGAAATAAAAATCATACAGCATCTTTAATAACGATAATTCCTATTTAAAATCAAAAACATAGACCAAGATAGTACATTTTTTATAAGGTCTAGTAAAAAGAAATCCATTATTTTTGAATTAAATTGAAGTTTTTAATTAGCATATTTGGAATAATCCGATTTAGGTCAAATATACACCGTTTTAATATGCGATCATTGGCGGATCAATTATTAGGAACAAGAACTATAAGTAGGAATATAAAGGATAAGTATAATATATTTCAGTGGTCTTTTGGATTAAGCTATTTCGAATTTATTCTCAAAAAGTAAATAGTTTATTCAAATTGAAGAGGTTTTTTTCCTATCAGAATATAAAACGATTCTAGATATAATAGTAAAAAGAAATCCATTATTTTTCTAATAGATAGCTTTAGTAATCTGTATCTCGCGTTGTATAAGTGCGATCGGGTTAAACTAGATGGCGTTAGAAAGATAGGATTTCATACTAAATAAACTTTTTAGGCAGTTTTGTGATTTCTTGAGTCAGTATTGTTTGACCACGCGTCAAAGATGGACACCAGTAAAGAGAAAACACGCCATCTTTAACAGTTTTTCTTCGATAAAATCTAAAACGCAAGCCAGGCGGCTGAAAATGTGAATGGTGTTTATGGTCCTGATACTGTAACAGCCAATCACGTGCAATTTGGTTTCGTCGATTCTGTTCCGGTGATTTTGATACCAAAGATACCCCACGCTCTGGAAGGCCAATTGTCGAAAATATCGATAAAATAATACAAATCGTCGAGTCTGACCGTCATTTAAACACTATTTCTATTGTCCAGAAACTAAACATTGCACAAAAAACAGTTTGGAACCATTCAAATTAGGCTGGATACAAAAAAAAGCTCGAGGTATGGGTGCCACACAAGTTAACGCAAAAAAAAAACCTCATGAACCGAATTACCAACTGCGAATTGCTGCTGAATCGCAACAAAATCGATCCATTTCTGAATCGGATGGTTACTGGTGATGAAAAGTAGGTCACGTACGACAACGTCAAGTGAAAACGGTCGTGGTCGAATCGCAGTGAGCCGGCGCAAACGGTGGCGAAGCCACGATTGACGATTAGGAAGGTTTTGCAATGTGTTTGGTGGGTTTGGCAGGGAATCATCTACTATGAGCTGCTCTCCTACGGCCAAACTCTTAATTCGGACCTATACTGTCAACAATTGGACTGTCTGAAGGAAGCAATCGCCCAGAAGCGGCCAGCTTTGGAGAGGAATTGTGTTCCATTAAGACAATGCCAGACCACACACATTGATAGTGACTCGCCAGAAGTTTAGGGAGCTTGGTTGGGAGGTTCTTATGCATCCAACTTATAGTCCGGACCTGGCACCAAGTGATTACTACCTCTTCCTGTCTATGGCAAATGGTTTTGCTGGTGAAAAATTCGCCTCAAGAGAAGCTTGTGAAAATCGATTGTCTCAGTTTTTTGCCAACAGGGTTGCGAGGGTTTCTATGAGAGTGACATTATGAAATTACCTTCAAAATGCCAACAAGTTATCGAACAAAACGGTGCATATTTGACCTAAATCGGATCATTCCAACTAAGCTAAATATAACCTTCCATATATGTTGCAAACCTGCATGGACGTGCTAAATTCTTCAACTAATGCTGATGGCAGAAAATGGATTTCAGTTTTGAAATTCAGTTTTTGAAATTCGGTTTTTGAAAAAATTTAGAAATAACGAAAATTTAATGTATAATTCATTTTTGTAGCTATCACTGAATTTATTTTAATAAATGAGAATTTTCAAAATTCCCAATAATTTATTAATACATTAAAGTGCATATTAGGGAAATTAATTTTTTTTTTTTGGTAGCACACAAATTCATACCACTGTGCACTATGTATGAAACTAACTGCTTAAAAATACACAATGCACACAAGGCTGCCACTTGTTGCTTAAATAAAGCGCATTGTATTTATCTCTGCATATTTCCCTTTCATTCTCTCTCAACTTATTTGATATAAAACGAATGCTACTACTGTAGTTGTTTCTATTTTTCCTGGTTATTACGTATTCTCTTCAATGCCGGCCGGTATAAAATTATTTTACACGTCAGCATATACTCATAACAACAACAACAGCAACGAAATCGTCACAAAAAACTCGAACGAGAGAAAATTTGCAAATGCCAAAAATTAATAACGAATCACTAAATACAATAACATTAACATTAAACAATGCAACAAGCAGTCAAGTTGATTTCAGAGGGGAATATACCCAATACTTGTATGTGTGTAAAGTGTTAAGAAAATCCAGACATACAAGCAGACAAAATGACTTTGAAAAATGCAGACAAACCACAATTACCAAATTGCTGAAAAAGAAAAACAACAACAACAACAACAACAACACACCATGCACGCAATGAGAAACAAATGAGTAAGGGGAAAAGCAAAAAATAGACACTCGATGGTAGGATCGAATCTATATGTATGTTATGTATGTTCTCATACGAATGCCTACACTTTTGTATGCTACATACATATGTATATGTTATATGTATATGGCAGCAGCTGTAGCAAATAGCAATTATAACATCGTCATACCTACATATAATATATTAACGTGCTCATACAAAACATACGAATGTCAGCGTGCCTAAGCAACAGCTTTAAAATATGTAGCAGTGGTTAGAGAAACTATTTTTAAATACGCCAAACTTAAAATAGCATAAATCGAATGGTACGACCACAACAATTTACAAGAACAAAAAAAATAAATAGAAAATCTAATATACATACATACATGCATCTATATGTTTGTATGTACTCCCTAGGGATGTTAAACCCACTATCCCATAAATATTTTCATTTCTAAAATCTAAAATGAGTAATAGTATAAAATAGCGGTACTTTGGAAATGAATTGAAATAATTTAGTTAATGTTATACATAATTCCATAATACATAAATTATGAAATTGACATTCAGTAATGTGATGTCTCATTAGAGCGCAATTACAAACAACTTCAAGTATACTAAATTCAAATTGCTTTCAATTTTAATATTTTATAATAAATATACACCTTTATTGAGCAGTTTAAGAAATTATGGTCTTCAAATCGAATACCCTTAATTAGAATCTACTCAAATACATAATGGTACCATTGAAAGGTGTTAAATATTACAAATATTTGAAAACAGCTGATCTAGATTTTCTTCTAGTTTTAGAGGTTATTGCAAATATCTTATTTTTGTATTAATATAATTGATATAATTGCTAGGGTCTGACTAAAATAGCTAAAAAAAACTGACCATTTCAGCCTTATCCGAAGTCTCTTTCCTTCTTTCATCCTTCAAACTATTTTCGTACAATTTATTTCCCTTCGGGGCTGATAGCCCTTGTCGGTACATTTCATAGAGGCCACATAACTAGATTCACTTCCACATATATAGGGTTAGACGATTGAAGTGTTACCAACTATACAGAGGTATATCTGTCAAACCAATATTGCCAACTACATGAAATTTATACCAATAACAGCTGTTTATATTGTTTACAAACTACCACAAGCATTTGCGTTTAAGTTTTATAGAACAAAAATGATTCGCCTGGTGTCAAAGTCAATGCAACTTATTATCGGGAAAATGTTTTGGAAGTTGGTTTCGAGGTGTGGGCACTCAAACATTTCGGACGTAGATCATGAATGTTTCCAACAAGACTCGGCACCATCTCATAAAGCTCGTGTGAACCAATAATGGTTAAAAAATCATGTTGCCCACTTCATTTCGTCGACACGATTGCTTCGCCAGATGCAAATACGATGGACTAATGTGCCTGTATTGATGCGCTGAAGAAAGCCATTGTTCGGGAATAGGCCAAAATACCGGAAGATCACCTTCGTGAAGAATGCAATTCATTTTTTAACCATTTTTAATGGTCATAGTCAAGACAAAAGGTGACCACATCGAGCTAGAGTGAATGGATTTTGAAATTTTGATTATTTTCACAATTTTTGTAATTTGAATCAATAAAAAATAATTTCACACAAAGAAAATATGGTCGGTCGCTTGAATAGATAATACTTCAATCGCCTAACCCTGTACATCTTCCTACATAAAATATACTGTATTTCATAGACGCTGCTATATAGTACCAAGAATGAGGAGGTGTGTGCGTATGCACATAAATTAAAGAAGAACACGATTCATAAAAAACGCTGCAATTGGAAATGAAAAATGTCCATGCATTTTTTTTTTGTGTTTTTTTTTTTATAATTAAACATTCAAAGTAAAGAAGAAAAAAGTTGCAAAATATTCTAAATTCAATCGAATCGAAGAATCAGATGGTATGTAGCCATATTTATCATTTAAATGATATATGCAACGATATTGTATGCAACAAATTAGGTATAAGTACTACTCATAAAATTCCCTTGACTTATATGGCGCATTGTGTGAAAATGCAGCGTGAGAGTTGAAATACGAAAAAATTTTCAAATCATCTTTAACTAAACCACCTATTTACAAGTAAAAATATCACTTACCGATACTTAATGATGTTCCAATTTTGCCAGAGACATTTAAGAATTTAAAATCCATATTCAAGAAGGTTTTATTGCCAAAAAATATTGCCGACAAATCACCACCACCACCACCACCAATTCCTGACTTTGATGGTACCGATGTCGCTGCTGTCGTAATAATTCCAGATGCAGTTGTTGGCGATGAAGTTGATGCGGATGTAGGTGAATCCGTGGTATGCTTGATTTTATCCGTTATTGGTGCCAATGTAGTCGTACGAAACGCATTTATTTTCTCCAATATAGTTGTACCACTAATATTGGGCAATAGAAAACCCGCAGCGCCTGGTGATGCTCCCGGTGTTGTGGCCGGTGTAGCTCCAGCAGATTGTGCTGCCTGCTGGGAGGCTGCCGTAGTTGTGCACAATTTACTAATACTCAGTATACATGTAATGAATAAGAAATTCGACGATGTAAAACTGAAACTAATTAATTGTTGTATTTTGCTCTGATAATTTGAGCTGCTGCTGAAGAATTTACTAATTTTCGGCGGTTCGCAGGCGTTTGTAGAAGACAGTGTTGCCATTGTATGTTGAAGGTTCCAATAAATAAAAATTTCTTCAGTTTCTTCAGTACTTGTTAAATGTGTAGTAGTATTTGTGTTTTATTGTAATTTTCTATATGTTCAATTACATAAATTATTTCAATAATATCGTATCACTGACACTTTGTTATTTATTTCAAGTTCAATTAAGAAGACTATTATTGAGTTCTTATTAATTCACTTGCTTGCACTTTAACTATTGATGTTTTAAGGGAAAAATTACAAAAAAAAATATTATTCAATATTATAACATTTAATTGACCATTTCAATTTTTATCATGTCAACATTCAATATGAAATATTTCAGTTCACTTTAAAGGCATTACAGAGATATACAGATTCTCCAGGATGTATGTTAAATTATAATTTATTAAATACTAATATTTCTATTTCTATTTCGATTATTTACATTATTTAAGATATATATCAATTCCTAACGTTTGTTGTAAAAATGCAAAATAGCTAATTGATCTCTTTGCTAGACAGAGCTGTGATATTCTAAAAGGCATTGGGAAATTCCTCTCGTTTTGCAAATTACAACCATTGACATTTAATCATGATATCAATATGAACCTTTTGAGTGTTACTTAAATGGGTATAGACCATCTCTTCTACAGAAAGAAACCTTGTGAGTGTGCAAAATACACAAATGTACATACCTACGTGTATATGTGAACCCAAAAACCACATACAAGTAAATATTTCAAAACACTAAAAACAATCTCAATATTCAAAGAAACCTTACATTAGTGTAATGATCTCATTTATAGTATATAACCACTACCTCATTTTGATTAAGAAAATTAACACACACACATAGTCTGACAATTAAATATCCGCAATTTTAAATTTAAATAATATAAAACGCATTATAATACCGATACAGCGTTTGGCAAGACAAGGCATCGATATTTTTATGTCGGGCTTTAGGATTTTCTGCAGTACCTCCATTAGATGGTACTGATTCTTGACTATGTGAGACATTATTCCATTTTGGCAAGAAAAAACTCAGACGATGATATGTAGATCACTCGAGTATGGAGGGTGGTCGATGAGTGAGAATTTCATGGACTTTATTGTATCGATGTAAAACAAAAGGTGCACAAACATTTAGTTTTCTCAAACATTTAATCAAAATTTGCAAATCATTCATCAGTCAATATTCTCACAGTAAAGATCCCGTCGATTTCAGAGACATTTTTTAGCTTCTGAAACATGTAATCATCGCCATAAAAGTTTTTGAACAACAAAATTTAATATATATTTGTCCCATTTTCATTAAAATCAACATAGAGGGCGGTCCCAGAACTACCCTGACATATAGATGATGGCAGTAGTTTAAAAAATTACTTTGGTGAAAAGTGGCAACCTTATAAAACATATGTTTTAAGTTTCAAGGCGCCATGTTGTTTAGTATTCTTTTTGGAGCCATCGAAAGTTAACAACCTCAGTGAATTTGTAAACATGGAAAAAATTGGTCACCAATATGTAATTCAATACTTTCATTTGAAAGGTCTCAGTGCAACGAATATTAAAGCCGAACTAGATTCTACTCTGGGGAAGTCTGCTCCTTCGTTTACGATCATAAAATATTGGGTGGCAGAGTTTAAACGAGGTCGTACGAGTTTTCAAGACGAACACCATAGTAGTCAACCAATTGAGGTGGCCACGCCAGAAACGTTTAAGAAAATCCACAAAATGGTATTGGATGATCGCCGGCTGAAGGTGCGAGAGCTAGGTGAAATTACAGACATTTAAAAAAGTGTTATACATCGTATTTTGACCGAAAATTTGGAGATGAACAAGCTGTGTAATAGAACAAAAACAACGTTGTGAAGATGTTTCTATAGTTTCACAGTAATAAAGCCGAGTTTTTGTGTCGATTCGTAACCATGGATGAGACATGGGTCCACCACTTCACACCTAAGACAAAGAAGCAGTCAAAACAGTGGACTGAAAGGGGAGAATCGTGTCCAAGGAAGGCGAAGAGAGTTCCATCTGCAGCCAAGGTTATGGCGTCTGTTTTTTAGGATGCACGTGGGATAATTTTTATTGATTCTCTTCAAAAAGAATAACATAATCAACGGCGAGTATTATTCTAATTTGTTGCAGCGTTTAAGTGAAGAAATTGAAGAAAAAGGCCGCATTTGGCGAAAAAGAAAGTGTTGTTTCATCAAGATAATGCACCAATTCACACATTCGCTATTGCGATGGCCAAAATCAATGAGTTAAAGCTCGAATTGCTTCAGCACGCACCTTTTTCGGCAGAATTAGCTCCTTTGGATTATTTTTTATTTTCAAATTTGAAAAAATGACTTGGAGGTTAGGTGGGGTAGTTCTGGGACCACCTCCGGACTCACGTAAACTTGTGAGAACAAATTGAGTAACGACTCCAACGTAAGGAAACTTCATTTGATGGAAATACGTGGGTCTGTGATCCAAAAGTAAAGTTTTTTAAAAATGTTTTAATAAATATTTAAAAATTTTATTTTCTAACATGATAAATCGCCTTAATTGAATTGAAATTTTAGCGGTGGTTCTTGGATGCGTTAAAGCAAAAAAAAAACATAATCTGCTCAGGTAAGTGTAAAATGGGCAATAGTTAAGAATCACTCTTATGTACATATGTGAATATGCGCACACACTATATGAAAATATATGTGATTATTCAAAAAGAATTACTTTTATTATCACTCACTCTAAACGCCACAAAGTAATGGTTGAGCAAGAACAAACGACAAAACGAAGAAGTCAATAGAATGTTGCCAAATTTCATACAAAACAAACGCACGTATATAAAAAGAAAGAAAATAAAAAAACAACAACAACAATAATAATAAGAATTGTATATTGCCAAGTAAATGACAAAAAATATTTGAGAAATGTGCAAAAATTGTCATTTTTATCGCAACAAAAACAAATTGTCTCGAAGAACATACGATAGAGCGGTACACACAAATAAATAAATAAATAAATACGCCACAATAACAAATTTTAGACGTAAAATAAGCAAGTTGGTTTGAAATTTTTGGGCAAAATAAAAAACGCTATCACTGAAATGAAAGAAATGGTCAAAATAAACTGGTTAACAACAACAACAACAGCAACTACATATGCACATACACACATAAGCAGGTATAGTACATAAATTATAAATAACGCACAAAAAGAAAAATACGAAAAATTAAATAAAGATGAAAAATTTTACGATTTGGCACAAAAATCAAAAAAAAAAAAAACAAAAGTTGAAATTATGGTATAAAAATGTGCAAATGAAATATTGTGATTCGGTGACACCGGTAAAATGCACGAACTTCAAGATCAATGTGAAACTATACGAATTAAAAAATAAAATACAAACTACAACCGGCTAAAACAAACACAACGACAATGGCACTATTTCGTTTTTTTTTTTTTTTTTGACAAGATCGTCAAACCATTTCCGTAATTGTGAAATAAAAGAATAAAAGACGCGAATTGTTAAATCTTATTGCATAATTCAAAATTTAAAAAAACAGGGATGAACAAAATTTATCAAAATCAAAATTTGCTTTTTTTTTTTTTTTGCATTTTCAAGGTTGCTTTTTCCACTTGGCACGTGTTGCACGCAAATTGTTTTTACACACACTTCATTGAATTCACGATCATTCTTTTATTTTCTTTTGCTATTTCGCTGAAATTACGATTAAATTGAGCATTTCTCATTTTTTCTTCATATCAAAAACAGCTTTATCATTACATATTTCTTCAGATTATTTCTAATTAGAAATTATATTCATATAAATTTAAATATTATTTTTTTTTTTCTTTTCTTTTTCATTCATATTACACACACGCATTCATACTATAGAAATATCGAATTCCACAAAACACCATACATACAACAACAACAATAATCAAATGATACAGATAGGTAGGTAAGTAAATACAATAAAATCGACGCGATCGTGTCTTAACACGTTAGCGTTTGTTGTTGGACATAATTACGATCAAAACGAATATCTACGAATAGATATCTACCATCTCTTACACTGTGTTACGTTATATTACGAACATACGTTGTTTTCTATTACGAACAACTTCAATACAAGACGCACAACAAACGACTGAAAACAATTTGAGCATGATACTGAAGATATTCGCACTTTTTCACACGATCAATACAACTCGTTAAGCTTTTATTTTTGTTATTTTTACTTTTTATCGTTCTCGTTGTCTGATTTGTCATTTTTCATCCTCTCTCACTCTCTCGCAGTCTACCTACCTTTCACACTCTCATTGTCACCTTCTTACAGTGAATATCAATTTTGTTAATGTTGTTTTTCTTATATCTAGCATTCAATACCTGTGCTACTTATATCAACATATTGTATGACAGAGAATGTCCACGTGTATCTAAATATAAGTATGTATATATGTATTTGTTTGATGAGACATTAGTCTTGTTCCCCTGTAATCGTGCGTTCACTCAGCACAACCAAATGCGTTCTCGTACTTTGAAACTGATCAAATATAAATAACGGTGTAAATGTGTTAAGCATTTATTTCATTTTATATTCTTCCTATTATTGCACAGGGTTATTTTTTAAGAGCCTTTAGATTTGATTTAAAAAAAAAAAAAAAAAACATAAAATTTAGAGAAATCTATGAAATCTTTATTTGAGTCGACAGAACGATCTATATAATTCAATGTTTGACGATGATTTCATGTAAATTTCAAATGGTTCATACGCTGGGTCAAATTTTGGCATACTCTCTCCAACATATCGGCGGTATCTCACAAATAAATCGATATTTTCCTCTGTCGGCACTCTACGTATGCGCGTTGGGGGTTTAATGTCCAATCATGTAAATTTGGTGCGAAATTTAGTCACAGGATTCTGAATAGCCGTAAAATGAATGAATGAATGAACCGAGCATGAATTTTGATAATAACATTCAATAATCTGTAAGCGTTGTTCGTTTGTAAGTTGATTCATGGTTAAATTATAGACCAAGCTGAACATGTTTGACAGTAACATGTTACATGAAAACCGCTCAGCTGCCAAAAACAATGTTTCCAAAAAGAAAGTTGGTAAAAAATCACCCTATACAAATATTTGAATTTATATCGACACACACAATGCCAAAAGTCATGAACGGTTTTAAACCGTTTTTAGAGGTATTATTTTTAACTCACTTCAATTGAGCGATTTTCAAAAGAGCTTAAAAGTAAAGTAAATACAATGTGAGCATTTATTAAAAGGGTTTATTTCAATAAAAAAATTTTGTTTTTCAATTGTATCAGTTTCCTTCGATATTGGCTGTAGTACTTCAAAATTTTGTAAAATTGTTCGGCGTCAATTTTGAGAGGCTTACTTGCAAATATGACATTTTTCTAAAATGAACATACTATATTTCATAACTATACATAAGTATTTTCCTTCCGTATTTTGTCAAGTTAGCTTAGAATTGGTCATGGAAATGCTATTTATGTAATTCGTTTCAAAAAAAAAAGTTTTTAGCTTGCTAATCTTCATATTTTGACCACCCCAATGTTTTGACCAGCACTACGTTTAATATTCAGTGTTACCATGAAAAGTGAAATAATGGAAAAATTCTGGGTCGAGATATGCATTTGTATATTTTTAAAATAATTTAAAAACAAATACCATATTATTAATTTTATCTTTTCTGTACGCTCATTTTACCAAAATTTACCCGAAAAGTATGGGAACAAAGCGAATGTCTCTCTTTTTTATTTTTAATATTCTCTAAGCATTTAATGTTTGTATGAGTTTGTCTGAGTTTGTCCGCTTGAAGTAGTGTTGTCCGAGTAGCGATTGCTGTTACTCGTTTTTAAGAGGGTAATCGTTATTACATTGTTACTTCTCGGTATTCATAGCAATTGACTTTTAATATATGTTACATTACGTATGTTTTATGCTCTGTTTGTATTAACCATTTGAGAATTAGCTTATGAAGAGAACTTTTATTTTTAATTGCCTCGAGAACATTTTTTGAAAATACTAGAGTAGATAAATTATATGGATCACTTAAGCTAAACTTGGCACTTTATCTTGCCAGGGAGCTTGCTAGAGGAAGCGGAGACAGGTGATAATGTTAGTAAGGGTAAGAGGAGGAGTGAGGTTAAAAATTATATGATAAAAACGAAAAGACCTAGTTGCTTTTATTGTTTGTCAAATAACCTTGACCTGTAAATGAAAAGAGCTATCGCAATTTACGTCTGCTCAGGTCGCCAGAGAGTGCCTTGCTCAGCATGGGGTGCCTACGGCGTGCAAATGTCGAACTCTAGCAGTGAATATAGTAGAAATATTCGTCCTTTACATCGTCCATACAACTCTTAATGAAAACATTTGCCGGAATTCTCAGTGTAGTGACAAGTCTGCGCATCTGCCAATGACCAGTAATGATTAAAGTGATTAGGGAGTTGATGCTCCTCCCATTGAGGAATGGCCTGATCTTCCTGGTAGTTATGCGACTACCCCCATCGGGCCATCTTATATTTACTTTGCTGAGGTAGTGTTGAGGTATATGACGCTTATCGAGATATCAGCATTGTGGAATTATTTTTTGTTAGACAATTGGATATACTTTGTCGCCCACTCGTCAGCCTAGCAGAATCTCACAGTATCCCGGCACTCAAACTATGTGTATTGAGTGACGAGTATTTATGGCCCCAAATTCAGACGATCAATCCCAATGGGTTTTTACCCAACAATTTTCCAAGCGGAAATTCATGCCATTGAAATATGTGTGCGGGAGTATCGTCGATGAAAGATGCAAGGATCCCACATTTATATATTATCAGATAGCCAAGCAGCTTTAAAGGCTCTTCAATCTTTCACAATCGCCTCTAAGTTAGTAGATGAATGTTTCAGCCTTCTAAACGAGCTAGAAAACCTAATTACTGTAGTATTAAGGTGGATATTAGGCCATGAAAGATACGAGAGGAGCGAAATAGCTGATAAACTAGCCAAAAAGGGAGCTGAAAAGCACCTTATCGGCCCTGAACGCTTCTGTGGTTTGGTATGATGCAATAGCATAGGTCAGCGTCAAGCAACACAGTTCCTCATCCCAAATACAGGGATATCTAAAAAGATAATCACGTTTATTAGAGCTGACCTACGTATTCTTTGTGATTATTTCACAGGCCACTGCAGCCTCAGATAGCACTTAAACAAGTTAGATATATCTGATACTGATGTCTACAGATTCTACAACTTAGACATCGAAAGCTCAGAGTATATTCTCTGTGAATGTCAAGCTCTTGGCAGACAAAGACTAAGCCACTCTAAAGTGATACTACAGTGCCTCCATATAAATTGTGGAATAATGAAACCCACACGGTGACGAAATTTAATAAAAATTAGGGTTACCCCAAAGACTGCACAATAGATCAAGTCTGGTCACAATGCATTAGGGTCAGTGATTAAAATGTTTGGCAATCTCGTTAGAATACAGTCGATATTGAAGGGTCATTTGAAATATTGAACACACATAGGATTTAATTAAAAATTACTTCTACTCTTTCCTACTTAATTCTCTAACTTATCGAAGCATATAAAGAAATATACACCTAAGTTTTCCAGACCGATTGCAGAATTTTTTTCGAATATATTTGCATATTAAATTCTAATAGTATCAGAAGAATGTCCAAAGACACATTTATGTAAGCGAATTCTGAATAACAAAATTTGGAATAAAATTATTGCTTTGCAATAATTTTATTATGATAATATTAAGGTATTATAACCATTACGTAAAATTGTACTATATGTATATATTATGAGCAAAATCGTAGTAAATTACATGATTCAGTTATGCATTAATTTTTTTTTTTTTTTTTGCATTTTGTATTTATAAATCTAACGATTAGATTCTATATTGGGTTATTCCTATTAATAAATGGATTACAATTTAATAATCATGAACATATGATCATATTATCGATAATTTATAACAAGTATAATCGAAATAGTATATACATTCAATATATATGTAAAATGTATAAAAAATGAAAAATAAATTCATTCATTCAATATTAATAGATTTTCAGCCAATTTAAATGCATACATGTGAGTATGGATATTTTAATGTATATAGATACAAATTTCTACGCAACAAATAATAGCACAAAATCAATAATATTTAAATATGTAATATACTCTTTATAATTGAACAGAAAAAAATAAAATAAAATAAAATAATAAACTTAATAAAAGAAACTCCTCTACAGTAAAGAACAAAAAAATTAACTCAATGAATATACGCGCGTACAACACTAAATTGTCGCAAAAATTGTCAATAGGAAAGTAGAAATTACGATGTCTATGATTTAAAACGAAAAAAAAGTACACGCACAACGGCATTTAACAAATATTATCTACATATTTGTAGATTCCGTATCGACGCAATCAATGTCAATAGACACATCGGTCGATCGGTTGTTCTTTAATTATGCATAGAATTTATATAGAAATCATACATAAATTGTTCAATTATCATCAATTTATTTATTGATTGCGACAATACGCATCATTGTATGTACATAGACACTAAACTATATATACGAAGACGTACGTGGATACAGTGTTGTACAAAATTATAACACGCACTCCTAAGTACCGATCCTATTTTTTTTTTAGATTTTTATACAAAAATAACATTTGAAAACTGGCTTACAACTTGAATATAACAAATCAAGAAAACACTGTGAGACATGGCTAACACTTTCCACAAATAGAATTTGTTGGTGATCTTTAACAAATTAATTGAATCCCTAAGCAACCAGATAATGTGTTTTAGATTTGTCTGACACTGTCTATTTACTTCATACATATAATATGGGAGGGAAAAACCTTCTACTCTATTAATTATAATAAAATCAAAAACAACATGATAAATAAGAACAATGAGCATAGTAGTAGAATTCACAATCCGGTGCATACTTCTTTGCACGATTATTTGCATCGGAATGGAAATTCTAATAAAACGTCACTTATTGTAAATTTTGTAATCGTACAACAGTTGAAATGAAAGAAATTATAAACCATATAAACTTTAAAGAAATTGTTCCCAATTCATCAGAGAAATTTGTTTTTTTTTTTTTTTGTTGCAATTTTGCGAGATCATATGCACAAGATAAATATTCGTGGTATATGCAAACGAGATAAAACCACTCCTCTCGGTAACTCTTCAGACTTTCAGCGACAGTTACTTGAGACGTAGAAGGCTGACCCAGAACTACCCGACCTGACATATAGATAGCGGCAGTAGTTTGAAAAAAATTACTTTGGTGAAAAGAGGCAACCTTATAAAACATATGTTTTAAATGTCAAGGCGCCACGTTGATTAGTATTTTTTTTTTTTTGATCCATCGAAAGTTAACGACCTCCGTGAATTTGTAAACATGGAAAAAATTGGTCACCGTTATGTAATTCAATACTTTCATTTGAAAGGTCTCAGTCCAACGAATATTAAAGCCGAACGAGATTATATTCTGGAGGAGTCTGCTCCTTCGTTTACGACCATCAAATATTGGGTGGCAGAGTTTAAACGAGGTCATACAAGCTGCCAAGACAAACACTGCAGTGGTCAACCAATTGAGGTGTCCACGCCAGAAACGGTTAAGAAAATAAACAAAATGATATTCAATGATCGACGGCTGAAGGTGGGTGAGCTGGCTAAAATTACAGGCATTTCAAAAAGTGCTATACATCGTATATTGACCGAAAATTTGGAGATGAAAAAGCTGTGTGCAAGATGGGTGCCGCGTTTGTTCACAATGGAACATAAAACAACGCTGTGAAGATGTTTCTATAGAGTGTTTGACGATGTTTCACAGTAATAAAGCCGACTTTTTGCGTCGATTCCTAACCATGGATGAGACATGGGTCCACCCCATCACACCTGAGTCCTGAGGAGCATTCAAAACAGTGGATTGAAAGGGGAGGATCGTGTCCAAAGAAGGCGAAGAGAGTTCCATCTGCAGGCAAGGTTATGGCATATGTTTTTTGGGATGCACGTGGGATCATTTTTATTAATTATCTTCAAAAAGGAAAAACAATCAACGTCAAGTATTATGCTATTTTTAACGCAACGTTTAAGTGATGAAATTAAAGAAAAAAGGCCGCATTTGGCGAAAAATAAAGTGTTGTTTCATCAAGACAATGCACCAGTTCACACATCCGCTATTGCGATGGGCAAAATCAATGAGTTAAAGCTCGAATTGCTTCAGCACGCACCTTATTCGTCAGATTTAGCTCCTTCGGATTATTTTCTATTTCCAAATTTGAAAAAATGGCTTGGTGGTGGAAGATTTGAAGAGGTAGAGTCTGCGGTAGATGGCTATTTTAATGAGCTAGACAGTTCGTACTATAAACAGGGTAACGAAGCTATAGAAAATCGCTGGGAAAAATGTATAGAGCTAAAAGGAGATTATGTTGAGAAATAAAGAAACATTTTCCCAAATTTGTTGTTTTCTTTATTAAGTCGGTTATTTCTGGGACCGCCCTCGTAAATGTAGAAATCAAATCAATATAGATTTTGGTTAAGTTCTAAGTTTATATTCTATGTTTTGGATAATCGGTTATACTGCATTTGGGTATGCCAGGCTTTGTCAGCTGACATGTCAAACTAGTGGCGTATAAACATTTATAACATCATTTGTCCCATTCCGAACAGCACTAACAATGTCACGTGAAAATGAAAGAATTCCATTTTATGTATTGCAATGGTATTGCAATGCACCTACTAGTTTCTATGTATGTACATACACATATTAAGAACAACAATGCTGTCAATATCAGTAATCGTCCTATAGTCTAATCGTCTACATATCGTTGTAGCTATTGTAAAAGAATGGAAGCTCAAAGTACTATATCTATGTACCTGTCGTATGATAGTCAGTCGGTGACACTGATAGTGACAGTGATGATGACACCTGAACATTAAAAGCGATTGTAATATTTACAAGTACTATGTCCATATGTATATACATATGTATGTATGTGTACAAATATGTACCCTTTTTTCTTACAACACTATATACATTTTATCACTCGCACGTACACACACGCACACACGCGCACCCACAAATATTTGTTTAGCTATGCAATTTATTGAAGATTTACCTACTCTACATATATTTATCTTATTATTATTGCTTTTGTAATTAATAGCCGCATTAATATCCGCAAATGACCATTTGTGGTTGTTGTTGATATTAAAATTGTCAATAACGCTATGCAACAAATTTTTGGAAAATATTCTGAATAATTCGTAGCATTGGCGGAAGAAATCACTTTTCGAAGGTAAACCGATTGAAAATCAATTTATGCACTTAAGCCATTATGCATTCCATTAAATAAACTAATTATGTTTTCATTCAATTATTTTAAATTCGATAATCATGTTTTCATAATCGTATTTATTGTTGTTATTATTATTATATAAAAAAAAATTGCTTATTGACTCACTCAATATTAATTAAGTAGATTATTTTACCAAAATTATAATTAATTTGATTAGAAATGAGCGTCAGCTTACGCTAAGCTAAACTGAATCGCAATTTATTATTAAAATGTTAATAAATAATCGTAAAAAGTTTAAAATCTCTATTTATCTATTTTCTGCAGTATTTGCAAGATATGTAAAACGAATAATAATAACAACAATTGGAAATATATAACCGAATCTAGGTGACCATGTGACAAGTTGACCAACTGACTGTTTAAAAGTGATGAAAGTGACAAGTGATACTCTCAAAGCAAACAGGGTGATTTTTTAGCAACTTTCTTTTTGGCAACACTGTTTTTGGCAGATCAGCTGTTTTCGTGAAACATGTTGCTGTCAACATTTACATGATCGTTCTATCGACTCAAATAAAGATTTCACACATTTCTCTAAATTGTATGTGTTTTTTTTTTAATCAAATCCGAAGGCTCTTAAAAAATCTCCCTGTATGAGATAAATATGTGACCGCATATTCGCTCATTTTTGCAAAATCACACTAACAGAGAAAAACTTATGGCAAAAATACTGATAAATCGAGCAACTGATATTTAATTATTGTTTATTTAATTATTTTATGTTTAATATTTTTATGTGTAAAATATCATCTGATTTTTATCGAATAAAATAATTAGTAAATCATTATCATTGTTAATGTCACTGTTGACATTGTATATAGCTATCGCTGTTTGGAAACATTTTTCAACTCACTATTCATTGTTTCACAGTATAATCTATAAACAAAACATCAAGCAACATGCATCTATACATCAATACTAAGCACGTGACTTATTTGAACAGGTAACACAATATAAACTAAATATATTCATACTCATGTATGAACATATGTACATATCTATGCGTATATGAGAAGTAGCCCATATATTATGAATTTTTGAATTGTGTTTGACAGTTTCAAGTACTCAAAACCCACTTCAGCATTAATTTAATAGATACGCGTTTCTCATTATAACAATACATTTAACGATAATTTCAATCAAAATATTATTCTTTTAATTTGCCGCTTTTTTAATGTAAACACAACAAAAGTATATTCAACACTAACCATTATAAAATAAATTGCAATAACATACATCATCTTTTCATTGTCATTTGCAATTTCTTTTTTTTTTGTCAGCCTTTTATTTATTTTAATTAAAACGATAAATAGCCAATAAAAGTGTGAGAAGAGAGCGCATATATTTATTTAAGAGAATTTCAAACAAATAAATACTCATTTAATTGTACAACAGAAAGATCAATCTATTTAAGAAGATAAATACTCAAAATGTATTCAATTATCTTATTGAGTGTTTTATTTTAATATGATGATCATACTGATCATCATGATTAATAATGAATACTTTGATATTCATTCATTATATTGTACGAACATCCGAAAAAAAAAAAACATTACAGAATTGACCAACCATTCACTATTTGATGATTAACATATACAAGTTAAATGGAAGAGCCTTTGAATCCATACATATAGTATACCCCTATTAATAAATCAAATGTGGTCATTTATTGTGCCTTTATATTGTTAAATGTTTATAATTATTGTTATATTATTATGCTTATATTATTTTTAATATATATGAATTTAGTTAACTTGCTTTTTCAAAAAAAAAAAAACTTTGCTACAAATTGTACCATAATTTTTAATTAAACATATGGGTCATTCTTATTTAAATCGCATAACTTTCAATATTTAATGTCTCAGATTTGACCGAAAATATTTAAACAAATCCTTTATGTAAAATAGGTTTACACGTATATCAGGATTTCTCTTGGAAACATTTTTTAATGGAATACCGTTAGGTCAAAGTTTTGAAAAATGTGTCATTTTGTCTATTTCTATAAAATCTCGGGTTCTACTGATCCGATTTAGTTCATTTTACATCCGTTGGATAGATAATTTTATATACTTTAATTCCGTTATATGTTATAATTTTCTAGGATTTCAAATAAATGTATAAAAAATTAAATTAAATACTAGGGGTAAGTGACCTTTTTGATAGGACTAGTTAACGCGCCATATATTTTTATAAAATATAAAATTACCAAAATAATGGAACGACTTTTTTTTTTTAGATTTTATATACATTTTGTAAAAAAAAAATTCGACTCATTTAAAAATATCAATTTTTTTTTTGTTCCAAATCTGTGCGATTTAGAAAAGGATGACCCATATAAAAGTGGTAAAATGTTATCGAAATTTTATTGATTTGTATAATTTTGCTTCTGATGCTGCATTCTTTGGTTGAACATACTGTTCATAAAATTATGCCAATTTGGAAATTTTTTTTCCACTCTAAAGTGTTCTGTAAAAATGAACAATAAAATAATCGTATAGCCAAGTTTGTTGGACCTGATTCCTATACCGCCGTGTATCTTCGTATATTAATGCCAATGCATTTGATTTTAGATTTTATGATTACAAAATCAAAAATATGAAATTAGTATAAGGTTTTAAGACCCCAAATTCATTTCAAATTCCAATGGTAACATCGTACGGAATGCCTGTCAGTAATATCGACAACATTGATTCAATGTGGTAAACAGATGTTTAATATATAAAATATGGGACTTTCTGACATATTACAGGATAATGTTATCAACGAAGTAGACGACGAACATTCCATCATCTCAAAATCTTCCATAATAAGTATACTCATAAGAAGAAAACTATCTGCTAATTAATACAAAAGAGTGAAATTATAAAATTTAAAAAAAAATATTTGAAATGAAATGATCACTTTAGTCATATATATTTATGTAATGGAACTTTTATATGAGTAATATTTTAATTATAGGCAATTGATGCAATCCCAAATTAGTAGTAAATATTTATATTCATAAACCAATGTTAATGATCAGAAATGTACTGAACTGTATGTATCAACAATGTATGAATATTTACATTTTCTCAGTAAATACAAATTTCTATGAAAAGCTACTACTATTTTTTTCAAACTTGATTAAATGATATATTTATAATCGAGAACATTTTAAGCGAAATGACACCATACTATTTCTATTGGATTAGATGTAATTTATCATTCACTTTCGTTCAAATTAGAACACTGAAGAAATTAAATTAAAACAAAATCCAGCAAATCCACATTGAAAAGAGGTAAAACCAATCCATAGCCTTCAGAGAAGATGGAGTGCAACACCTTCCTTGCAAAACATCTTAACTATTGTAGTCACAGTTATCACTGGCCTATGCCTCATCGGCACTCAAGCTATGAGATAGGATCTGGGCCACCTCACGCATGATACAGCAGCTGCAGAGATATGAGGTCATTGCTATGCCGCACTATATAGGAAACGTAAACTGTACCTAGGTTACTATTACCTCGATGACCTAGCTCCATAGTCCGATGTCAACTTCCTCCAATTCATCAAAAGCATACATTGGTTCAGCAAGCAAATTGGATAAATATTCCTTAACGTGGTATGAGAAATGCCTTTCTTTTGTCCTAGCTGAACTTTCTCGCTTGAAAGTTACCATCTTCCAGAAGAAATCGATATCATCTCTTTTACATTTGACTTTTAACAAAATACGTTTGTCTTCTGAATTGGGGAACACAAAGGCATACCTTTTACAAGGCGACTCGATTGACAATTTGGCAGTCTTCCCAAAGTTTGCTCACCAAAGAAAAATATCCATTGTAGAATCTCCAATCCATAAAATATTGCAAAACGAATTTCTTATTGTGCTAACACTGCGAGTTTCTGTCGAAGCACTATCAGAAATCTTGTATTTTCCTGTCTCTCCGAATTCATTTGAAATTTTGAACATACCACAATATATATATGTGTTCCTTTAACTCCTATTTGGAGCATAGGTTGTCAACAACTCCTCTTCACCATCGGACACAGTTCTGCGCAAGGGCTCTCGGCCCATTCCATGTCAGATTCAACGATCTCATCTCGGCTTCGGTTGAGCGGCGCCAGGTTATGCATGGCCTGCCAACACTGCGTCCCGATTGTTGGAATGGATTCCATCGCAGCGCCCGTTTGACGATATTGTCGTCTTCCTTACACAACGGTATTAACGGTATACATTAAATTAAATTAAATTAAAAACTCCGCCCTGTATTAATGCTTGAAATAGATCAATGAAATTATTAGAGGTCTAATAAAGAAAGTGTGAAGCTTTTTTCGCCTAAAATTAGAACAAGAAGAAGATGAAGTTGCTGTAACTCAGTTAATCATTGCTATGGTTTTCTGAGTCAGAAGTTGTGGGCTCGATCGTTGGCTGAGGCAACTTTGATATCGAAATGGGTTTTTCTTTCGAAAGGTGCCCACTTGTCGGCAAACAATTGGTAGTTCTTTCGGCAGTAACACTTTGCTAGAAGCTCTGTGAGAAAGCACAGAAAAAGTGTTGTCGAAATTGACCAATATAAGTAGGGCCCCTCTAATACTGTCCAAATTTAATATCCACCACAGTGCTGGAATAGAAGCTAGGCAAAAGGGTTCTACGTAGCCTATCAGTGTACCAAATATTTACAATATATAAAAGAAAATAAATAAATAATAATTTTAGAGCATATATCAGATCAGTCCATAAGTTCGTGCGTTATTTTTTCAATAGTTTCACAGTAGGCACTTTTTGCGTACAAAAAATGATTCGTGGGAGATAAAAGAACTATTTTTATTCTCTCTGATATATTGTGCATTCAATAAGAGATTTTAATCGCGGATAGAAGTACGCGTGACGTACTTCCAAAGTGACGATCGTGACATTGAGAATGATCCACGCTCTGGTCGTCCTGAGGTCTTTAACTCCGACGCCTTGCTGGAACTCGTGGAAGCTAAGCTAAGTTTGACAGTCGATATGATAACTGGAAGATTAAATTCATCACATCGAACAGTTTACAGGCACCTGGTTCAATTGAGCAAAGTTCCAAAGCTGGGAAAATGGGTTCGGCATAAACTTTCCGTCACAAACTTTCAGCAGAGAATGAATGTGCGTCATCAGCTTGAAAATTAGAGTTTTTTGAACCGTATTGTTACTGGGGACGAAAAATGGGTCTTTTACAATAATCCTTTTCGCAAATGCCAGTGGTTAGATAAAGATAAAACATCAGATTCAACCCCCAGAGATGGCCTCCTGGTGGTGGGATATGGCCGGTATCATTTATTTTGATATGCTGGAACCAAACCAGACCAGATCACAGCTGATTATTATTACTATCAACTATCCAAACTGAATGAAGCAATTGAAAAATATCGACCGTCTTTAGTCAGTAGACGCAAGATTTTGTTGCACCACGACAACGCAAGACCGCATACCGCAAGACAGGCAAGCTGAACGAGCTCGGATGGGAGCTAATGCCGCATCCACCATACTCTCCAGATATTGCACATTGCGATTATCACCTTTTCCGCGGACTTCAGTCAGTAATAAGAACAACTAGACCTCAAAAGAAGCTATAAAAAGGAGATATCAAGGCGTATTTTGACTCCAAGTACAAACAATTTTTTGAGCAGGGAATTAAAAATTTGCCCAAAACGTTGGGAAGACATTGTAAATAATGCAGGAAAATATATTCTTGATGAATAAATATTGAAAACTTCTTTTTTATTTATTTTAAAACGACCTAAGAAAAACACACGAACTTATGGACGACACGAACTTTTTAAAAAAAATCCAATTTATAAAGAATATTTTTTTTTTTAACTATTCAGTTTACCAACAGCGCTCAAAAATAAAATATATTGCAATTTATCATATAATTAACAATTAATGAATTTTATAGCATTCGGCACCATATTAAATATAAGTAACGTTCATATATATAAATAGATAAACAATTTTATATTTTTTTTTTTTTTACAAATTGACTTAATATTCTGCATATTGCACAAATTCACAGTCAATTGATGTAATGTATGTAGAAGCTCTGTTAATAGTAAATTCTCACTTTCACTCACACATACTTAGACTCTTTTGAGTATATGATACTTTAAAATAGTACGCGTTGATAGTATTGATATACAATCGTGAACAACGAATGACAACATCAACGGGTTGATCCACAACAATTACAATCCGTTCGTATTGCGTACTGCACGGCGTTAATTCACAAACGAAACAACATTGCCGGCAAATAGAATACTAAAAGTCCAAGTGTGATGATTCGCATTCACGTGTATGTTCTTATGTATGTAGTGATTATGTTCTTTCTCGTGTAAATATGTATGTAGTGAGTATTGGTATAACGAAGGCATACTGGCATGCAACATGATTGGTAGCAGCAGCAGCAGCATATGTAGCGTTTGTGACACACAGCAGCATCAAGCAATGTGCGCCATATTCGCGTGGTCTTTAAATTCCATATAAATACACACACACACATACACACATAAAACATATTTACGCCGCCAATCGCATACATATCATCATTATATCGTTTTCGTTATGTTTTCAATGATGCTACTAATGCGGCTAATACTAACTACCACTGCTGCTGCTGCTGCTCATCTACTGCTGTTGTCGCGGTCGCTGTCGCTGTTGTTACTACTGCTGCTTCGAATAATGTTAATGCTGGTAGTGGTTGGCAGTGGCTATGGCGCTGATGTTACAATATGCGATTTAAGTTCAACCAAGCATTCATTTTCGTTTTGGGCAAATAGAAAAATCAGCAAAGGAAAAATATGTATAACAACCGTCACAAACAAAAAGAGCAAAATAATGAAAACATAAAAGAGACAAATAACAGTAGCAAAAGCGCCAACATCAGTCGCAGCAGCACCACCAGCAGCAATACCACCTATGTATTTGTCTACAATTGTATACATTTGGGTACAAGAAACACAATACAATCACAGCAGCAGAAGAAAATATACTCATAAACGTGTACAAGAATTGCTTTTCTTCATTGTGTCTTCATCATAAATATTTGTGGCATGTTATTGTTGTTGTTATTATTGTTATTGGTATTGCAATTTTACCGCGCGTACACTGAGCACTTTTGTGCTCGTATGGGTGTCATCATCAATGTCGTATCATCGTTATTACATACTGTTGTCACACCTCATCATCATCACCCCATCATCATAATGCTGACAAAGAAAAGATGAGAGAGCAAAATCTATATCACATCATATTACATCATCACATGATCACATCGCATGCATATCACAAGCACATTCTCATTCGCTGTTTATGTTGATGATGATGATGATGATGATGATGATGATGATGATGATGATGGTGATGATGACGACGACGACAACGCGGCCGAAAATGACATCGTCAAGTTGGTTTTTAATAGACGTCCATCCACCAACAAAGAAAAATATAATACGAAAAAAAAAATATAGAAAATAATATACAACAACAACTAGTGTGGTGGATATGGTACATTGATAGAAAATACAAATATTCAAGTAAATAATCTTTATGCGCCTCTTTGTTTGGATGTATGTGTGTGTGTAAATTTGTGTGCAATGAAACTTAACCATCAAGCTTACCAATCCACCAACCAACACACTTACACAATAGAATATCGAAATGTAGACAAAGCATCATTGCAGCACCATAACAATAACAAAAGGGAACAGAATTGCTGCGACGGCTGCGGTGACAACCTTTTGGTGGTTGACACTGTGTGTGTGTGTGTGAGTGTGTGTATGGTGTACGACACATCCCAGTGGAAAAGTATGTAACTTGCAGTTTCTTACAACATTTATGTTGAAATCTAAATTATGCTCATTGTAATTGAGATTCATTACGTCATGAGGTGTAAAATTAACCCTGCTTACATATTCACCTGCGAAGAATTTTTTATAAAATTTTATAAATATTTTTTAATTTTTTTTTTTTTTACATTTTTTATTTCACCTACAACGTCGAGAATTTGCTTATACTACACTTACTTCACTTAAGTTACTGGGAATATAAACAAGTTCGTGATGACAGATCTCACTCTCATCTGGTAACACCGTCATTTTGAAGTGTCATTATTAAGCTTTCTTTTTCAGTATCTGTCATTTCGCTGAAGTGTAAACAACATACTTTCTGTGTGTTCCGAAAATGTCAACTTTTGTACCGAATAATGTGTTTTTGCGGGGAGTTTTACTTCGTTACTTCGAATATGAAGAAAAATACAGTCGAAAGTCATCGTATTTTAGTGGAAGTTTATGGTGATCATGCTTTAGCTAAACAAACGTGTCAAAAGTGGTTTCGACGATTTAAAAGCGGCAATTTTGATTTGAAAGACGACCCGGAATGACCCGGAACATCACCAAACTTTAAAGTTGAAGAATTGCAGGCAAAGCTCGATGAAGCTGCATCACAAATGCAAGATGAACTCACAAAAATACTCAGGAGTTACTCAGCCAACCATTTGCCATCATTTAAACGTAGTGGGAATGATCCGAAAAATAGGAAATTGGATGCTGTAAGGACTGAAGCCAAGAGACGCGAACGCTGTTCTTTCACGTGTGAACAACTGCTCCAATGGCATCAAAGAAAGGGATTTTTACACCAAATTGTGACTGACTTTTGAAAAGTGAATCCATTACGATAATCCAAAATATCGGGCAACGTATGAATACCCCGGCCATTCCTCATCATCGACGGTCAAGCCGAAAATGGCGAGAAGATCATGTTGTGTATTTGGTGGGACCAGCCGGGTGTGGTGTGATTTTGAGCTGCTGAAATCAGGTAGACGATCATAGAGGATCTGTACCGACAACAATTGATGCGTTTGAGCCGAGCATTACGAGAGAAACGGTCACAATACGCCGATAGAAACGACAAAGTTATTTTGGAGCATGATACTTTTCGGCCACATGTTGCGACGATCGTTAAAACGTACTTAGAAACGCTCAAATGGGAAGTTCTATCCCACCCGCCTTATAGCTCAGACATTGCTCCTTCGGATTACAAATTGTTCCGATCAATGACACACGGCCTGGAAGAACAGCGCTTCCATTCTTAAGAAGAAGTCAAAAATTACGTCGATTCATGAATTGCCTCAAAACATGTCGAATTTTTCCGCGTGGAATCCGTATGCTGCCACAAAGATGGGAAAAAATAGTGGCTCGCGATGGATAATACTTTGAATATTAAATGTATAACCAAATTTTTCACAATAAAATATCAATTTTCGAAAATATACCGCACGAACTTATGTATCTATACCCCCAATAAAACAAAATAATGACTACCCTTCACACTATGTATTAATAATTTCCAAAACTTAAATTTTTAAAAACTCATGGCGATCTGATATGGACGTTTTGAGAGATTACAACATTCCTACTGGCATATCAATGTTTTCCGATTGCCATTGTATGCATACGTACTATGTACACATGGACTTACACAGATGCTTTCTATAGCTTCTACTGCTACTGGTATCTTCTGTTGGTGGTATTTATTTGGCTAACTGATGTGCAAGAAGTTTATTAGCATACAGGGTGACAATTACGATTGAAATTAGCAGCTCAGACATAAATGCATGCACGTGTTGGTGTTTAGTGGAATCAATGTATCAGAGCAAAGGATAAAACATGAACAATTGGACTATTAAAGAATTGAGGGAATTTCAGTTCACTCATAAAATACGGGTGACAATTGTTGTGTAATTTTTTTTATGTTGAAGGACTTTTCTTCTTCAAGGGTTTAATCTTTAATTTGAATACGAACAAAAATATTGAAAAAGAATCTCGGGCGAGCTTCTTCGGAGTACTCTGGGCAAAGGAGCTTTATATAAGGAGTGAAGTATCAGAAAGACAATCATACTGGGAAGACCTACCACTTTTAGGGGCCTGTAACCTAAAATGGCTTGAGGAATGTATCAATTTAAAACAAGAATAATATAAGAATCACGGGATTATTAACAGGACGCTGCAGGCTGAATTATCACCTAACGAAACAGGGAAACTGCCGACATTGCAGGGAGGAGAATGAAACTGCAAAACATGTGTGGGGAACGTGCCCAGCACTTATACACACAAGAAAGAAAAAACTTCGGGGAATTTATAATACCGGAAAATCTACTGAAGTCCATTAGGGTAGGATATATACTAAACTTCCTTATGGACGCTGGACTTAGAGAAATACTCTAGTCCATGATGGGGTGCACAATAGACCTAGGGTCGCAGTGCAATAAAGCCCTCTAATAATAATAATAATAATTCTTCGGAGTAAGTAGTAGAAGCGAATTATTGTGTATTTTTTTTTTTTTTAGTTATGCAATCAAATTTTTTCACCCTCACATACTAATATAATTTCATTAAAATTGCTAGACATTGCTAAGGAAACACTGTCCAAATCAATTTTACGAGATTTGACACCGTCGCAAAAGGTAGTCCATTCGCTTCATACAGTGGCTCACAGCTTATTTCGTACAGTGTATATATTTTTATGTACATGGCTGTAACATCGAAACTAAAAAACTTATCAATAAGTTTTGAATGTAGATGTCTATGTATGTGTTTAGTAAACCTAATAAGAAAACGGGGAACCCCAAAAATTGTTCTTTTTGTCATGCAAGAGAGAAAAACTATTGATCAGCTGATTTTCAGCTCACATCTTATTTCGTACACAAACTTCAATGTAAGTAAGTTTCATTCTGCCGCACAGTTACAAAGTTTTTTTGAATTGTATGAGTTTTTGGACCTTTTTAACTATTATAACAATTTTTATTATTATTATTTTAAATAGTTAAAGTGCTGTAAATTAAACATTTAGCGTTATGGGTCGTCGTACAACGATGGAACAGCGTAAACTGGTAATTAACCATTTTAGGAAAGGTCAGAGTGTGCGAAAAATTGCTGAAATGACAAATTTAAGTGCCTCAACTGTCCAATACATCATTCAACGCTTCGTTCGCGAAAATCGGTTGGAGAAAAAGGGCAGAGAAGCACCTAATAAGATTTTCAACGCTTCAGACGAGCGTTATATTGTACGAAAAATTAAGAAAAATCCAAAGTTATCCGCTCCGAAGTTGGCTGCAGAGGTTCAGCGTGAAATAGGAAAATCATCCAGTGCTGAAACTGTCCGACGTGTGCTGCGCAATCATGACTTGAACGGTCGAGTAGCCCGAAAGAAACCATTCATTTCGAAAATGAATATACAACGCCGACTTGACTTCGCCAAAGAGCATATTATTAATACTCCTGCGTTCTGGAATACCGTTATTTTCGCGGATGAGTCTAAGTTTAATATTTTTGGCTCGGACGGAATGTCATATGTTTGGCGTAAAGCGAATACCGAGCTAAACAAGGAGAACCTTAAGCCCACAGTGAAGCATGGTGGCGGTAGCGTGATGGTTTGGGCCTGTATGTCAGCAGCCGGAGTAGGTGAATTGGTTTTTATTGAGGAAACAATGGACAAAATGAAGTACCTCGAGATTCTGAAAAACAATTTACTTCAAAGTGCAGACAAACTGGGTTTGCGGGAAGAATTTCGGTACTACCAAGATAATGACCCAAAACATAAATCTGGGATTGTGCAATCTTGGCTTATTTGGAACTGCCCACACTTGATGTCTCCACCACCACAGTCACCTGACATGAATGTGATTGAAAATCTTTGGTCTATTTTGGACAATAAAATAAGAACGCACAAGATTTCTAATAAGCAAGACCTAAAGAAGGTACTGATGGAAGAATGGAAAAAAATCACACCAGACATCACTCAAAAATTGGTGGATTCAATGCCAAATAGACTCCAGGCTGTCATTAACGCTAAGGGATGTCAACTAAATATTAAAATCAACTTACTTTGTTTTTAGTTTGAACTTAAAGAGACTGTACGAAATAAGCTGTGACATGAATTTTCCTATTTTTTTCTTATTTTATTTTTTTATAGTGTCAAACACTAAAATTTTGAAAAAGTAAATTTTGGAAAAACAAACCTTCCTTTCTAAAATGGCATTTATATTTTGTTCAAATTTTTGCTATATTAGGAATTACGACTGCAGCAATTTTTAAACTGTCACTGTACGAAATAAGCTGGGAGCCACTGTATATAAATTCTCATAACGTTTCGAGAATAATTTATCAACTGCAAATTTCTTTAACATTAAAAATGCTGTCAATATATTATACTTCTCGATGAGCTGTTGCCTTATCCATTTTGATCACTACATCCTTCAATTTATAAAAAAAAATATAGAATATGTGGCACTCAAAGCCCCGAAAGGCTCTTTTGTCGAGCTTCTCTTCCATTACTGTTGTGCATGTTAAATTTTGGACAGTATTAGAAGGGACCTACTTATTTTAGCCGATTCCGAACTGCAGAACTCTTGCGATATCACTTGTTCTGAGCTTTCTCACAGAGTTATTTTAGAAGCTTTTTCATGGGAAATTGTTACTGCCGGAAGAATTACCACTTCTCTGCCGACAGATGGATACCGTTCGAAAGAAAAATCTTTTCGATAATAAATTTAATATGTTTTAGCCGGGCGATGAAGCCACGACCTTCAGTTCAGAAGGCCAACACAGTAACCACTGAGGATCAGCACCCACACCCCTTTAATTCATATCTCTGTAATTAATTCGCTGGGCAGACATTTATCCCCCAAAGAAGTAATTGAATAATGTAATCCCGGCGATACAGTTAAGGAACTTCCATGAATTTAAGTGCAAAAATCACACTTAAAAGTGCTATAAGTCGATGCCAGAGCATCGGTTTGCTATGGAGATTTTATTTATTAATACGGTTTCAATTAAAGTGATCCGCAGGAATTAGATACAAATGGTTTATCAGCTAACTGAAATGCGTTTTCCAGGAAAAATATCAAGAGGCAGATAGACAGAATAGGATAGGTAGTTGAAATAAGATTTACTTGTAATTTCTTTACAATGCCTAATATTGATTTCTGTTTCCGTAAATATTTTCACCCTGTAATATTTTTCGCACGATAATATATGAAATACCAAATCAAAAAGATATGTTTACATATACATTTTTCTACTAACAAAATGCCAAATGTCGACATTACCGTAACGACTACAATGACCCTTTTCATATAAATGCATACATATTCATATGTACGGCTGTGTACTTGCATCTGGGAGTATGCCTGTAAGCATATAAATATGTATTGTATTTATATGCGTGCTAGCAATTGCGTTAATAGTACTAAAGAACTTAGGCCAAGCTTCTTCTCTTCCACAATTTTTATGCGTGTTAAATTCAGATGGGGCGGCAGATGACCTACTTCAACATAGTAACACGAATCGCTGCCAGCAGCTTGTTAATGACAAATTTTACTATCGGAAGAAAGTGCAAATAGGTGAACATTGTTAGAAAAAAAAAACGTAATTTTTCCGATAATAATTCTGTAACTCTTAACTCGCAATCCAGCACTATAACCACTACACATAACACACGGGCACTCATATGCTCTCTCACACTCATATGTTCTTCTAGCCAGGATAACAATAGAACTCAATTTACACTGTGTTAGAGCACACTTTATCATCACAGTTCTCATCATTATCATCATCATCGTCATCATCATCATCTTCATTATCATCACAATCAATAACATCACCAGCAGAAATTCATAGTCGACCAAGTAAACATACGTATACGGTAGCAATGCCTGAACCCCAACTTAGATACTGTCCACAAAAATGCTAAAGCTTTAGCGATAGCTTCAGGAGTCCAAAAACGTTATTCAAAATTTACAACTTTATTATCTTTATACGTCAGCAAATGGTAAAGATCTCAAAAGCTGAAATAGACTAGTATTTTTTCTTTGTGAAATGATGGTTACATAAATTCGAATTTCGAATTTCGAATAAACTAATTTTTAATCGTTTTCTAATTAAAGCTTTTTGCTATTAAGATTCAAAATGTTAGATCGCTTAATAATTATGTAGGACTTACACCAGCTTACACCAGGGAGATACTCTTCGATATTACTCCTCTTCATATTTACAACCAGCCTCAAGAGAGGAGTTCGATTTTGAGGGTAGCTGGGAACAACATCGCTGAGCAACTTCTTGACATCTCGATGCCAAGGGAGTCGATACTCCCAACGTTCAGCTTCAAGAAACATTTTAAAACTAAGCTTAGTAATAAAAAAGATTGGGAAGGTATATCAGAAACATACAAGGTAAACCAGTACATGATGACATGGTACACCGACAGCTCCCTTACCGACAATGGAGCCGAGGAGGGTGTATTCGGACCAGAGAAGCGATACTCGGAACCATTAGGTAAGAACACCACTATCTTTCAAGCGGAAGTGTACGCGATAGATAAATGTGCGTACTTTAATCTCGAACAGAATTACTGGAATAGCAGAATAATAGCCTAGACAGACCGCAGCCTAATTCCGGATTACCTTGTTAATTCGAATTAACTCGGGCATTAACTGCAGCTAATCCGCATAAACTCTATGAGTTAATTCTCAAAATAAAAGAGGATTAGGGCAATTTGCGATAGCAACACTGTTGAAAATTGTCTATTGTGAATTTTTCTCCATCCATTTTACAAAATATTAGGTATGTTCGCTAACAAAAAACTTTCAACAATTGTTTACAGTTTTCAACATGAAAAGTATTGGCGAACAAATAAATCCAGCTGTCAGTTATGAACGGTGAATGTCAATTTACAAGTTTCTGATAGTTTTCAGTTCACGTACTTCTTATAGATTTTCTCATATCGAGAGTGATAGATGACAGAAATTGATAGTGATAGTAATGTAAGTGGACAGACATAATAAAACAGCAATCAGCCGTTTAGTTAATCCGCAATACTGCCGTCTGTCAGGTAATTATTTTATTCGGATTAAGTGCGCCGGTAATCCGGAATTAGGCTGCCGTCTGTCTAGGCTATAACAATACTGACTGACAGCCAGGCAGCTATCAAAGCACTCAAATCTCATCAAGTTACATCAAAACTGGTGACGGAGCACATTGAAAGCCTGAATATCTTAGGCCAACTCAATCAGGTGTGGATTCTATGGGTTCCGAAGCATGTAGGGATCAATGGAAATGAAATGGCAAATAAACTTGCCAGGAAAGGAGCATCAACTCCATTTGTTGGGCCCGAACCATTCTGTGGATTAGGATCTGGTAACATCTCCCCGTATTATCTGAAAAGAAGAGAATAGACAAAAAAGATTATACTGGGAAAACATACCGGGGTTATCACACTCCAAACTAGCGCTAGGGACAAACAACCTAAAACGCTACGAGGACTGTATAAATCTAACGAAAGACAACTTAAGAATCATTACGGAATTATTAACAGAACATTGTAGGATCAATTATCACCTAACAAAATTGGGAATTTTCTCTGATGAGAATTTCAATCCTTTCTTTCGTCCAAAAAGTCGAACTTCGGTTAATGAATTTTAATCATATTTAAAAGATATTATCAATATTCGAATGGAAGGTGTTAGAGCAATAAAATGCTCAACTTTTGGAATTTTTTTAGTTTTAATTTAATTTGATCATCCTTAAAATAGAGATTTTTAAAATAAATTCTGTGCTTTCTTTCAAAAATCCCGAAAAATGCGAGATCAGCAAGAGACCCAGCAATTAGCCTCCTTAGTATCGTTAGTATATACACAACAGTGGCAACGAGTAACGAATAGAAATCAGTAAGAGTGACCGGACTTTATACAATACATACAAACGTATTAAACGTACTATACACAATAATAAATTCGCCCATATTCAACGGGAATCGTATGTCCCAAAATATTACATACATATGCATACTACCTACTATCATTACTGCTATTGTAACAATACCCACATACCGCACATTTACGTGTACATGTATCCAGACTCATAACGTCGCAACTGCCAAAGCATACAGTAGTTCATATTAGGCCCGCTTCTTACTTACTTCTACATACTAATGTCGGTAATTTTTGTGGTCATTTTTGGCTTGATTTGGTCATGGCTTTGTTGTTTCTCTTTATTTTTTTTTTGTTTTCAAAATACAATGAATGAGAACCCAAAAAGAAAAATTGAATTTGAGAATATGTTAGCCATTGGAATGTTGAAACCATGATTTTTGTAGTGTTGGTGGTAATTACGATCACAATAATAATGATGGTCATGATGTCGATGACACATCGCTTATATTGTCAACTTTTATACGGCATTCCATACTAGCTTCTCGTTCATTCTTAACGTCTACCAAATTACATATCACTACATACACTCACACATATTAAAATACATGGACCATAGATTCATGTTCATATATATATAGTAACATAACAGACGGTTACACAAATTTTATATGATCAAATTGAGCAGCCGACAAAAAATGCACATCCGTAAAGAAAAAATATATGAAACTATATATAGAAAAGAAAAACAAAACCACCGCCAAAAGGTTAAATGTCTCAAATAGAAGTCGGAGGACAAAAATAAGCAGACCATAATAAAGTGGACAAACAAACGGAATACGAAAATCAACGTAATCATTGATAATCTATAAAGTAAATCATCATCAAGCAGTGCACCATATTCATCATTGTTCTGAAACAAGTTGGTCTGACGGCAAGAAAGGACCAATTCACATCAGACAACAAAGAATAAAATGAAAAAAAAAACAATACAACAAAGTAAAGGTTACCAAAACGATAACAAATGTATACCAACAAATGACTACAACTATCGCCATGCCTGCCTGTTAGAAGTCATACCAAATGAAAACAATTGTGTACAGTAATCGCTCGAATATTTGAAATAATTCAAACAACAAATGCTCATTCAATTTGTAGACGCACAAAGCACCATCCTGTACTTGCAATCTAGAATTGTACTATATTTGTTCAATATCGTCTTAATTATTCTTCCAATTTTCGCCGTTAAATTTTTGGACTTGTGGCATTTTTCACAATTCATTATCGAAATTGCTCAGATGTACGTTGATGGCATGGTATTTCGTTTTTTTTTCCCAAATGTGGAAATATTTTTCTAATTTTATCGGGCAATCGTCCTTCTTCCGGGCAGGTAATGTGAATGATTCCGCGAGCATTCAAAAAACGTGGTAAAATTATTTACTTACTTTTCATGTTCGACGATTATTATTATTATTATTATTATTATTATTATTATCGTTGGGGGATATTGCATTGCGACCTATAAGATCTATTGTGCCCCCTTTATGGACTTAGAATTTGTCTCTTAGCCTAATTCCCTCGTTGAATTGTAGTATTGGTCCTACTTCACAGAGTCTAAGTTCATCCTCGGGTATGATGAAATCTCCTAGGTGTTGCCTTCTCTTGTGCATCAAATTCCTGTAACTTGGTGAGATTTGAGTGCTTTGATAGCTGCCTGGCTGTCAGTAAGTATTGCTATTCTGCGGTTCCAGTAATTCCGTTCGAGATTAAAGTACGCACATTAATCTATCGTGTTCACTTCCACTTGAAATAAAGAGATTTTCTTACCTAATGGTTCAGAGTATCTCTTCACTGGCCCGAATACACCCTCCCCGGCTCCGTTGTCGGGGTGAGAACCGTCGGTGTACCATGTCATCATTTGCTGGTTTACCTTATATGTTTCTGATATACCTTCCCAATCTTTTTTATTTCTAAGCTCAGTTTGAAAATGTTTCTTGAAGCTGAACGTTGGGATTATCGAGTCTCTTGGCAACGAGATTTCAGGAAATTTCTCAACGAGAAGTTGTATCTTCTATCGGTTGAGATAACTACCTGTGCTGAAGTTGTTCCCAGCTATCCTCAAAATCGAACACCTCTCTTCGGACTGGATGTAAATATGAAGAGGAGTAAGATCCATGAGTATCTCCATTGATGCCGTTGGACATGTTCGCACCGCTCCCGTGATACAAACACATGATGTCTGCTGCTTCGTGCAGTTTTCCCACACTAATGCTCCGTAGGTTATCATTGGCCTCACAATTGCTTGTTCAAGTATTCCTCGAAGCAAAATATCTGCAAATGTTTCATTAGCGATTATACTTTGAGATAAAAACTTGTAAGAATTGCCACAGAAAAATATAATCATAATTAATCAATGAAATTATTACCATTCTGCTTTATCAGTCACAACAAAGAAATATGAACTGTTTAAATTCAAAAGGGTCTACTGTAAAGCATACCAAAAAAACAGTTCTTAGAAGATCAATTACACTGTAATTCGGTACACAATTGTAACAGTTAGTTAGTTGATGGTAAAATAAAAAATGCGGGCCAAAATTAATGCCAGAGGAACATAAAACAAACAAAAATTTCAACAACAAAAATGAACATGACACATTCCAGCTGCCTTTCTTTTCTATTTGTGGTATTTTATGTATATATATACGAGTACATAATATATACACAAGACCATTTAAACCATGTATTTATAGATAAGTCTAAGTACATATGTATTCCTGTTCTCCTGATGATGCTTGTGGCGCTCTATTCTATTGTCCTTTACAATCGTTTTCTAATGCCTTCTCTAACTCTTTCTTCTCACTTCGTATTATACTCGTATCTTCTTTTCTGATGTTGGTGTTTGTAAACGTATGTTAGTATCACCCAAATAGGTGCTGTGCAGATAAGAAAACGTAAGAAACGTGTGAGCACACAATCATCATTATCGTTATTTGAAAATATTTATGTGAAATATTTTTTTTTCAAAATTCAAAAATGTTCGTTTTATTTTTATAGGAAGATGTTGTTATTGTTATTATACCCTTTTGGCTGGGTAAATTCTTGTTGTTTGTATTTTTTGCTATTATTCTATTACAATTGATTGCACAATGTACGTACAGTGTCGCGTAAATAAATAAATTTTACATTGTGACATGTGCCGTTATATGTATACATATATCTAAATGGGGATTTGTTTTGTTTTTATTTTTTCAACTTTCTTTTCTGTGCCCCTTCAAATGTATAAAAGTGAATTTCGTATTTTGATAAAGCATTGGTTTTTGATGAAAAAAAATACAGTGGAAACCAAACAATGGCTTGATAAACATTCTCCGGACTCTGCTCCATTGAGATAAATGGTAGAAAAGTGAATTGCTGAATTTAAACGTGGTCGTACAAGCACAAACGATGCAAAACGCAGTGGACCCCCAATTGAGGCTGTTATTCTAGGAAACATAAAAAAAATTTACAAATTGGTTATGAACGATCGCAAATTGAAGATGCACGAGCTAGCTGACATTGTAAGGATATCAGTTGGTAGTCTCTCTACCATTTTACACGAACATTTGGGTATGTGAAAGTTCTGTGCAACGTGGGTGCCGCATGAGCTCACAGACGACCAAAAACAACAACTTATCGATGCTTCAACGGAGAGATTGGAGCAGTTAGACCGCAAAAAACCCGAATTCTATTGTCGATACGTGAGAATGGATGAAAGATGGCTTCATCATTATACACCACAATCCAATAGACAGTCAGCTGAATTTGACAGCAGTCGACGAATCCAAAGCGAGTAACAGTTGGCCGGTAAGGTGATGGCGTCTGTATTTTTGGATACAAATGGAATAATATTCATCGACTATATCCAAAAAGGAACCACCATCAACAGCGATTATTATTGTGAATTTTTGGATCGATCGAAGGCTGAAATCGCAAAGAAACGGCCATATTTGCAAAACGAAAAAAGTGTTGTTTCACCAAGACAATGCACTGTGTCACCAGTCGATGAAAACGATGGCAAAATTGAATGAATTGGGTTTCGAATGGCTTCCCCACCCACCGTATTCTCCAGATTTAGCCCCCAGTGACTTTTTACTGTTTTCAGATTTCAAGAGAATGCTTTCTGGAAAGAAATTTAAGTTCGATGATGCAGTAAGAGCTAAAACTTAGGCCTACTTTCATGAGAAAAAGAAATCGTACTCTAAAAAATGGTATCGAAAAGTTGGAAAATCGCATGTACTCGTTGTATCGCCCTCGAAAGCAATTATGTTGAATAATAAAATCGAGTTTTGTCAAAATTTTTTGCTAATTTTGTTAATTGTTCCCCTACACTGTATCGTTCTGTTATTCAGTAACACCCGATCATATTATCAATCGCATACCCGTTCATATATTTAGAATCGAACGAATCATTTGAACCACCATTCAACCACGCACACTTTCATATGTTCATTCATTCATTCAATAACAACAAACAAAAACATATATCACATCCGTTTCGATTTCCTTCAAATTTATGAAATCAATCGACACTATTCGCTCACAACCACTTTATCACTTCCACATCATGATAATGCCAAAGCTAAATAGTTAAGGCAATCGAGGCGGCATACAAAATTTATATTGTTCATTTGTATTTGTATGAGTGTGTGTGTGTATGTGTATTCATATGCATTTATATTTTATGTTATGTTATGATAGGAACATAAATTTTGGCATTGCACAATATACATGTGTGTGTGTGTGTGTGTGTGAAGTAGAAGGGTGACAAAAACTCACGTGCATATGATATGTGTATATGAATAAAGTAGATGTGCTAGTAAGTGAAATGGACTGATTATATGAGTATATAATGGAGCATATATATATATATATATATAATAAAGCGATGGCGGTGGCGTCAGCTGAATTAGAGGAAGAAAGTGTAAATAATACGCATCAAAATAACGATGCAATAATAATGAAGCCTCTAAAAACACCAAAGGAGAGAACGAAAACAAAAAATTGTACCATCAACACCATCACCACTACCACCAGAGAGAAGGATTCATTTGTAGATATATACATATACATATAGAAGCACCAAATACCCAAAACAATGACGATATGGGAAAATCAACGTTGACAGCAGCAATGATAGTCTGTTCACTGGTAATATCGCAGAAGACTTGGTTATAGTATTTGCTGCACAATAACTACTTACACATATGTAATATCATTTTAGTAGCATCAATAAATACATGGAACGCTGAGCATCGCAGATATAAAACACGGCATTGCTATTGGCAGACACAAGCGCGGACTGTGACATGATGCTTCGATTGGAGAGCAGGGCTGCTGTCGCGACAACGTCAGCAGCAATAGCAAACAACAGCAGCAAGCGCCAGTAGTAGTAGTAGTAGAGGTAATGTTATTGGGAGCAGATGTCAATACTTACAATTTTACCCGGCGGCAGTGACAATGTCTGTTAACACCATTGCATTACTTTTACTCAATCACTACTATCGCATTCATTTGTGATTAATTGTAGTTGCAGTTGTCTCTCTCACTTCAACTTTCCCAATAAGTTATCTTCCACTCACGTGTGTTTTTTTCTTTTTTATTAGACAATAATGTTGTTGCTGCGATTGGTGCTGTTATTTTTTCTTTTGTTTACCTATTAAATGCTTAAGGCTGCATTATAGTGACGTATAGTTAGTAGCATGGTAAGAATAGTCTTGTGGGAATGCTAAAATCGACAATCTTGTCATATGTCATAGCTACTACTATTTATACTCTTTTGGGGGAAGAAAGAACCTAAATAAATGATAAGCTTCCCAGTGCTCTCTTGGTTGGTTTTTTTTTTTGTATTGGTTATTATTTGTTTTATTTTCCGGATATTGCTTCGTTATTGACTTTGATTTCATATTTAAAAGTTTACCCATGACATTTACTATCATTAATTGTATGAACACAACCTCTATCTTTCTATATATGTACATACACACGTACATTCAATGTCAATTGATTTAACAGGAGTAATATAAAATATGAACAATATATTACAGTGTCGGACAGAAAAGAAAGCTTTCTGTCATTTTTTTGTAATTCCAATAATAAAATAAAATATCTACAAATTCAAAATAAAATTGTTTTTTTTATAAAACTGTCTGTGGCCCCTACTCAGCAAGAAACGTTCACGCAAACTTGCTGATCTTAATAGTGTAGACATCTCGTCTTATGTGGGAGTGGTCACTGGTCACTGCCTCATAGATCCTGTGAGATTAGGTTTGGGCTACCTCGTTCATGTTTATGTATTGTAATGTTTAAAAATTAGGTTCCCAGGTTTAAATGTGAATTTATGGGAAATTGTTACTTCCGGAAAAATTGCCAATTCTTGCCGACAGGTGGGTACCGTTCAAAAGAAAAATCTTTTCGATATTAAATTTGGTTATGCTTCAGCCGGGGAATGAACCTACGACCTACAGATCAGAAGGCCAACACACTAATCACTGAGCTACGGCAAACAACAAAAGATTGAATAAAAATTGGAATGAGTTTGGTTGCTGACTATTTATGAAGCCAAAGTTCAGCATTTTGCACAAGAGTCCAAACAATATACCACAGAATACATGAAAGACGATGAAAGTAAGCAAAGACCAGTCGGAGAGGCTTCGGCAATATAAAATTAGCACATTAGTTCCTCATCCACTAGATTAGGTTAGGTTTTTGTGGCTGCCCTCTCTCTGAGAGGACACACTTATGCCAGAAAGGCCCCTTATGATACTACCGAGCTTCTCTCTTCCAATACTGTTGTGCGTGTTAAATTTTGACATCTTTAGAAGAGACCTACTTATATTAGCCGATTCCGAACGGCAGAACTCTTATGACATCACTTTAACTTCCGTTTGTCACAGAGCTCTTTTAAGAAGCATTTTTTGCAAATTGTTATTGCCGGAAGAATTGCCAATTGCTTGCCGAAAGGTTGGTATCGTTCAAAAGAAAAATCTTTTCAATATTCAACTTTGTTATTCTTCAGCCGGGGTTGTACTCACGACCTACAGATCAGAAGGCCAACGCACTAACCACTGAGCTACGGCAAATAATAAAACATTGAACAAAAAATTGAAATTAGTGCGCAATGCTTGTTTAGAGGTGTATAACTACAATTAACAGGATTTCTTGTACCGGTTGCTAATTATTTATGAAACCAAAGTTCAGCATTTTGCACCAGAGCCCAAACAACATACCAATGGATGCGTGAAAGACGAATGGATGGCAATAAAAATTTCGGTTTTTTTTTGCGCTGTCAAAAGCTCATCCACTAACCTTACCAGGTTTGGATTCCACCGATTACTTATCCAAATTTGAAAATATGGCTCCAGTGAAAACTGATGAGTCAAAAAAAGTAGCCATCGCTGAAGCAAATGCACTTTCATTTAGTTTTCATATAGTTTATATTAATCGACAGAGGCTTTTATCCAGCAAAATACCATTGAGACTCCAACTTTAACTAAACAATTTTCTTAAAACGAGCTTTGGGAAAGAAATGTCCCTTTCTAGCAAAATGATATATTGGAAAGATCAAATTCAATTGAAAAGAAGACCATGGATATTTCTTAAAGAAGATTGGTAAAGAAGATTATATTTTTTTAATAAATTTTAATTGTTAAAGTATGAAATAAAATAAATATTTTAGAATCTTTTCACGACAAACTTATAAATATAGCATATTCTCGAAGTTGTCAAGGTACAATTCGTTTCATCACTTTTATTCATCCACTGTATCCAATTGAAGAAATATACCTTAGATGTACAGTGGTGATAATTATGTCAATACAATCAATGACAGCAAATCGAATTGTCAAAAAAATGTTGATGGAATTTCGTAAAATGTTTTTTTTTTTTTTTCATCTTCCTGCAACTTTTGCACAATGAACATTTTTACAATACTCAAATGAAAGCACAATTGATATTTGATTGTAGCTATTACGTATATTCATAAGGTATTTAAATTGTCATGTACTTAATTACCATTCTATGATTGTTAATGTTTTTATTGTTGACATGGACCCCCCTGCCCCACGTACCGCTTGTTTACAAATTTTATCATTTTCTTAGGCACAATTTTTCATGTTAAGCCACAATATCTAGCAAAAAACATAATATTCTTACAATTGCCATTGTTTACGCTGTTATTGCCTCCTCCATCCTTCTTGAGTGTTGATTTATTACATATACATAGTACGTCATTAGGTAGTTTTGTTATTGTTAGCATCGCTAATGGTTTTGTTGATTTCTCTTTAGCTAAAGTTATGTATGAAAATTATTTTGTCGTAATTGTTGTTTTATTAGGCTTTATTATGTCAATCAATGTTCACTGATGTTAATAATGGTATAAGTACAAAGTCTTTCATCAAGAACGACACATTTACGTTTTTAGTAAAATTGTAATTAAAATATTCAACTGATCTATATACTGGTATATACAGGGTGATTTTTTAGCAACTTTCTTTTTGGCAACACTGTTTTTGGCAGCCCAGCTGTTTTCGTGTAACATGTTACTGTCAAACATGTTCTGTTTGGTCTATAATTTAACCATGAATCAACTTACAAACGAACAACGCTTGCAGATTATTGAATGTTATTATCAAAATTCATGCTCGATTAAGAAATTGCATCGTGACACTTCTGCCATTTTATGGTCAGTTTGGGCGACCTTCTGAGGCGGCTATTCGGAATCTTGTGTCTAAATTTCGCACCCTTTTAAAATGCAGCTGGTGCAAGAATTGACGCCACACGAGTTACCACAACGGGCGCTGGCAAAGTTGAATGAAAATCCACTTTTTTATCGGAAAATTGTGTTCAGCGACGAAGCTCATTTCTGTTGGAATGGATAAGTGAACAATCAAAATTGCCATATTTCGTTGAAAGAGCAGCCAGAAACATTGCATTGTGGTATCATTGGACCATACTTTTTCAAAGACGACAAAAGCAGGAAAGTTACTGTGAATGGCGAGCGCTACCGTGCGATAATTACAAATTTTTGGCCAAAATGGAGGCCAAAATGGACAACAAGACGGTGCCACATGCCGCACAGCATGCGATATAATGGCCCAATTGAGAGGCGAGTTAGATGAACAGTTTATTTCACGTTTGGGGCCGGTCAATTGGCCGCCTAGATTGTGCGATTTAACGCCTTTAGACTATTTTTTGTGGGACTATGTTAAGGCTCATGTCTATAGCGACAAGCCCGCAACGAATATGCTGGAGAGAGTATGCCAAAACTGGACCCAGCGTTTGAACCGTTTGCGGCGCAGCCCCGGTCAACATTTACATGTAATCATCTTTAAACATTGAATTATATAGATCGTTCTAACGACTCAAATAAAAATTTTATGCTTTTCTATAAATTTTATGTATTTTTTTTTAATCAAATTCGAATGCTCTTAAAAATCACCCTATATATGTTATATAAAAGAACATATAATCGACAAATTACACATAACAACGATCATAAACTCTATTAATTTCGGAGACGATGAATTTAGGATTTTTCCGAGAGGGATTCTTTCCATATCCAATACTATCAGCGGTTGATATGAATTTTCTGGGGAAACCTTCAATCCTTCTTCTATTTGGATAATATTTTAAGGATAACGTTAACTTGTGGCAGGTATTGGAGTAGGTATTGTATATAGATCCTTATAATCTAGTCAAAACTAAACTCTTGCAAAAAAAAAATTCGCCATACCCATTGAAATTCCCTGTATATATGATATGTAGCTACTCGGTATTTAATTTCTTATTGAATTGTGCGTATTGCAAACATCCATTCTCCTGCACCCACTTTTTCTCCTTCGCTCTTCTTCATATATTTCATAAATTATCAGCGCGCAATGATTTTATCATTAATTGCTATTGTTTTTGTTACTGACTGTCACAGTTGTTGCTGATATCTTTGTTCATATACATAGTAGGTACTTCATGTAATATACATATGTATTGTAGTAATATATAGTGAATTTATATTATTATCGTCCTTTCGTTGATTTCGCATGTTCTTGTCACAATTTTAAATTGTTTACATCAAAAGTGTCAAAAGTCAACAATCTAATTTATTTGCATATTTCTCCTTTTGGATTCATTAACATGAATATTTTTGGTAATTTAACGACATCATACTTACTCATCATATTTTGAATATTTTACATTTTAAATTAATATTCTCATATTTAATTATTTGAAAAGTTTGAAGTGAATTGACGCTTTAAGCTAACAACTCCCAAGAATATCGGAATAGTTTCTCTAAGAGAAGAGGAAGAGCTGAAAGAGTCAAATAGTGATATAAAGCCACCATATCACACGTTAGAGAGGTCTACCACGTAGCTAGGCTAGTCACGGTCGATAAAAGGGACAAGCCGTCTCGACTAAGGACAAGGGTATGGACCCCGGTAGCCCCCTCTGAACTAACGATGCTTATACAACTGTTTCTGGCTTGTAACCCGAACCTCCTAGTGGGTAAATGGAAAATTGTCAAAATAGAAAGCCGTAATGCCAACATGAACACTAGTGCTGCCGTGGCGAGAATAGCAACAATACTAGTGCTCTCATTTTTGTTGTTTCTTTATTTACGAATTACATATACATACATACGTACATAGAGAATTGTACATTGGTTCTATGTATATTCTTTATTGGACATTTATTTACGAAATTTGTAACATTTATTTTATTCGTATTCCACTACATTCAATCTCATTATCACTTCTAATCTATTTACAATAAAAATGACTAAATATTAAAGGCTATGATTTTCGCTCAATTACACATTATTTCCACTATAAAGTACTGCCTCATACTACGTAGTTACATAGAAAATTTATCACTTTCAAAGAAATGTTTATGTGATACATATAAAAAAATCAATTAACTATTGTATTGTATTTATATTGACAGTGTCAGGTATGTATGTATCGTATAAATGAAATCTCATATGATAAAATTGTCCACGGAATCGGAAAATATGTTTTGAATTTCGTTCATGTCGAAATATGTAAAATATACACTATGATATTTGTATGTACATAAGGTCGGAAATACATTTGAATTACTTTCAATCGATTAAGAATAATTGACGAACACATTTCGTGTGTGTATGTGTGTGCATGTGATTGTTGCAATTCCCCACCAGTCTGATTAGTACCCATTTGCCACTAAACAACAGCTATTTCGCCATAGCTGACTATTTTACTGTTCCCTAGTAATGCATAACCGGCCCAATTCAATTACAAACACATCATATCGTTCATAACCGTTCTTCCAGGCGCTGAAAATATGAAAGAAGGCAGTGAAATGTACTAAACGATAGCTATTTCGCTGCACCTAACTTACTAGCTCTCTAGTAATACACAACCGCGTCATTGATACACATGTATGTGGTGACAACAATAGCTTCAAAATCACTGCATAAGAAACCGAGTACATTGTATTAAGAGAACGTCGACCATTCTGTCCATCATGCTATTACTGTTCTGCTCTATCCTGTGTGACTCAATCATTCAAACTTTTACAAGATGGAAAAAGTGTATATTGTCATCGTATTACATTGAAGCAATAAGAAGCAATTTAAAAAATGTACCAAATTCATTAAAATTACGAAATGGACAATCCAGGTGAGAATTCATCATCGCAAAAAAAACTAGTATATTTTTCCTAATATATTTTTCTTACTTTTTCGTAAATATGCGAGTTTAAATTAACAGTTATCCAAAAACATTTAATTTCATTTTATTCAACTTACTCATTGTCACTTATGTGTAGAACAAATCGCAAAATTCTTCTCTCAGCACTAAGGTTTAGATCGGAATTATCACTGTCATCTTTAAAAAACGCTATTGTATCCATTATTTACCGGTCTTTAATATAAATCACTTTTAAATTACACAATTAACTTGAACACAATGTTTTTTTCTGATATTTTAACCTGTCAAAAGAACAAATGAGCTAAAGACAGGGTTGTCAATTTCGTAGCGCGGTATTGCTATACCGCCGAGATTAGTAATTGTAATTTTCATATCGATCGATATTTCATCTCGCAACGAGATGCTTTTCGCAAGAGATGAATATTGTCAGCCAATATATATAGACTTGTATTTCGGAAAGAAATACATTTTCTTAAGTAAAGGTAATGTGAAATTATAAGAGCGAACTAAGAACTAGTTCCAGTGGTATCACAATGGGCCTTTAAGGGGCGAGTGGCAATAACAAAAGTAGATGAATTTATATTTGGTGTTATACTATATCGTATTCGGCATATATTACATGCCGAATTTTTAGTTATACCAATTATCTTAGTGCACGAACATCACCCTCTACACAAATCACAATTAAAGGAATATTATATAGTGTTAAATGGTGTGAATTAGACAATCATATATTGTTAATGATATAAGATTGGCAAATCCCTCTGTGAAATAGCTCAGTGTCAACGACTTAGATGGCGCTAACTATAATATCTCCATAGATGCATCGTGGGGATTCCTTATAACTCACAGCAAAGGGAGGAGAAAGTGCTCTAATATGAAGTAAGCTTATATGTGGGTATTGCAATACAGTAGATGAAAAGCAAATAGCAAGTGAGAAATATATTATACTCTTAAGAAAAGTCGTGAAGTTTAAAGACGAGGCAGTTACGTTTTTTAGAAGAAATTTTAATTGAAATTTAAAAACGGTTATTTGACAGGTCGTGGTAGGAATAGTGGTGAGCATAAATCATCTGACAGCTATCAAAATGGCTGAAACTAAAGCCAGTATTGGCAATTTAAAATTCTATACCTATAGTATCATACACTGAATTGACCTGAATTGAAAAAATAAATTCTCACCATCTTTATCAATATTAGAATATCATATTAGATATCGCTAAAGCACCTACAGAAATAAAAATGTACAAACCCACATGCCCACGAATCTCTGGATTCTATATTTTGATATCCGACATATCGTAATACAAAGAAGGCATATGTATGTATTTGTGTACACGTAATTTCTTACAACGGTATTAAGCACACATGAATGCAACTGAAAAACGTCAAATGAAATGTCAAAATTGCGCACTCAACTGATGATAATAAGTGCTAAACGGATGCTCAGATAAAAGCCACAACGTCAAATGAATTTAAGTAAAGAAAAAAATTGACGAAAACGAAACCCCCAAAAAAAGAAAGAGAAGAAAATTGACGAGAAATCACTAAAACAATAGATTTCCACATAACCGCTTATATTGGAAACAATAAATACGATTACATTGTTTTAAGCGCATAAAGAATACTTCTGCTAAATGAGACAATGTTATGGGGGAAGGATTGAGTATATACGAGCGAGTATACGTGTACATATAACAATAGAAATCTTTAAAGTCATTCCTAGCCTAGTGAAATAAACTCTTTTAATGTGAACTTACATACGCAATATATATGATTGAATGATTTCACATAAAATAATGAACTTTGTTAACAAGCACTTTGAATAAGTATGTATGTATATAATATTTGAAATAAAAAGTGGGAAAAAAATATAAACGTCTTAAATGTATCCTTTACATAATCCTCTCATCACTGCAATCCTACCGGAAAAAAGAAACATTAACATTTTCTTGTTCATTCTATTTTTCTAAGATATCGATCTCTTTTCTATAAGACGATGCGATTACAAAATTATTAAAGATTATTAACCAAGCGTATGACAACCATACCTACAAAAGAGTTATGCGCTATGGCAGATTGGAGGAAATGTTTGACTTGATTTATATGATGTTTGCACCATTTAATATGCGTATTTATTTACTTATAGGTTAAACATAGATCTCTAATTAAGCCGAATCTGAGTTTGATTGACTTAAACAAAAATTTGAAAATGTAATAAAGTTCCTTACTACTATTATTTCTAAGCGAAAGAAGAATATAAAAAAAAAAAAAAAAAAAACTTTCAAACTTAAACTATTGTAAGGGTATGGAGCATTTTTTCGACTCACTTGTTAATTAAAAGATGGTCCTACAACATAACACCGGCTCCCAATGATACAAAGCATATCGTGTTTGGAGATCCAATATCAAATTGCTTAAAATTCGTTATTTCGTCTTTGTTGGAACAACAATAAAAATCGTTTTTGAGTTTTGATGAATGTAAATTCAAATGTTGAATGATATTGAATGTTTATTGAAATAAATACATAGTTTTTCTATATAGCTTAAATTTTGATTTAAAAATTATTCACAAACTCCCAAACTTTTGCATCATTTCATGATTCTACAATAAACCTTATAAAATTATACGCTCGTATATCAACTGTCATATATTTGTATGAAAAAGATTTTACGCGCTGATTTCATCGTGTAAATGATCAGATAAAATTATACGGACTGAAATGCAACTCTGTTGTAAAGGCTTTTGTTCTGTAATACGTTAAATCAAAGGTAAATATATTTAATTTATATTAAGGATAATTACCTTCATTTATGTCAAACAGTCCAATCATTAATTTGTATTTTTTTCAATTCTGATCATTTTCAACATTTTTATTTTGTTGTTATTAACGATGACATGCTGATTGATTTACAGCCTTTACTTGTTTGGCGCGTTCATACAAAAATATGCGTAAACCTTATAAAATTATACTATTTATATGGTTATACGATAGCATTAATGTCACTAATATTTTTATTATTTTAATACCCTTGCTGTTTTTCACGACTTTAAAGAATGTATGTCAACTTTAACAAACATCTGGCACCGCCAAACAAATTTACAACATGTGCCTGTGCGTTTCAGAGAGCTCAGCTTCAACATACATATAATATTTATGTTAATAATAAATAAATTGTTAATATACACCTTTATATTAATTAATCATAGATTTTGCAAATATTTTTTTATATTATGTGTATATTTAATATTTTCTTATGTTTTAACATCACGTCACAATTTTAATATTGGATATCACTAACAACTCTGTTTTTCGTGAAATGTCATATTAGTATAGAAAAAAAATAGGTGCGTGATAAAGCCGCAAACAAATTTTTTGAGTTGAATGTGAATTAAATATACAAATATAGAGTAATCAATTTTTAGAAAAAGAAATTGGATATTAATAAGTACAATATTTTATGGAATAACAGACAATGTCAGGATTTTCGTTTGGTACACCAGCAACAACAACCACACAAACGGGCTTCAACTTTGGAGCGCCAAAGACAACAGCAATAGCTACTACAACTCCAATGCTCAATTTTGGAGGAACACCAGCAGCTAACACTGGTGCAGGGCTCTCATTTGGTGCACAACCAACTTTCGGAGCGACGGCTGCACCTGCTTTTGGAGCACCAAGTGCAGCAGCTCCTGCATTTGGAGCACCTGCAGCGGCGCCTGCATTTGGAGCAACTGCAGCAGCTCCTGCATTTGGAACAGCTGCAACGACTCCCGCATTTGGAGCAACTGCAACGACTCCAGCATTTGGCGCAACAGCAGCCTCTGCGGCTCCCGCTTTTGGTGCATCCGCCGGTACTACGGCACCTACATTTGGGGTTCCAGCAGCATCAACAGCGCCTACTTTTAGTAACACAGGTGCTTTTGGTTTTGGAACACAAGTGGCGGCAGCAGCAGCTAGTGCGGCTCCTACTGCGCCTACACTGAGCTTTGGAGCAGCAGCCGCCCAAACGGCACAACCGTCCGCAGCAGTTTCTACAATTGGCACTGCCCCTGCTCCGACGCTTGGACTAGGCGGTGGTGGCTTCTCTTTTGGTAAACCAGCTGCAACTACCTCAGCCAGCTTAAATTTCGGCACTACTACAACTGCTGCAACACCCTTCGCTGCAGGCACTGGTGGTGGTTTATTTGGGAAAGCAACAACCGCTGCCACACCAGCAACATCAACCACGCCATTTGTTGGCCTCGGTGGCATTGATGTGAGTGCAACACAGCCGAAAGCCGGTGATTCCAAACAAGACAATATAAAGGTATGACGCAAGGTATAATTTCTATGATTGCAAGCTAATCATATCATCCATTCCAAACTAGGTAAAAGAAACTCAAGTTCCCGATGAAATAGCAAAAACCGTGGATGCGTTGAAAACCTTCATAAAAGCTCAAAAAACCCTTTCATCCGATATTGGACGTACATCTACTTCGAAACTTTCAAATGTTTCAGGAGAAATCATAAACCTGCAGTGGTCATTGCAAGAAATAGCCAACTCTGTGGAGGCGAATCACAATCAAATTAAGATGTTACGCAAAGAGACGTCCAAAACGATGCAATCTGTAGAAATGGCACAGCGTACGCAAGATACACCAGCTGGCTTGCAGTACGAGAACAACGCACCTTTTCAATATTTTCAAAATCTCGTTAGCAAATATGAACAGGACCTCATCAGTTTTAGAGAACAAATTTCACTGACTGAACAGCATATGCGCTCATTAGCAAATCCTCAAAATATTTCGCCAGAGGATATGAAACGTGCCTTCCTACAAATAAACGAGAGTTTTATATCACTGGCCGGACGTTTACATGAAATACATCAAAAAGTTGAAGCCCAAAAGGAACAATATCTAAATTTACGCAAATATCGTTTGAGAGATACGACAAATGTCTTTGCAAAAATCGATAATCCCGAAGTGAAGGTGGATTCATCAAGAATCACAGCAGGACCCACACCATTTTCAAATATTTCAGCGATGAGTAGTTTTGGCAAATCATTCGGCAGTGCGGCTGCCACTAGTAGTGGTACTACAACAGCGCAAAGCGCCAAGTAGTTGAATAGTCAATCATAGTGGTATAGTACATATGATTTCAAAATGCAACATATATTAATGAAACTTAATAAAACTCTTTATTTTGATTACAAATATGCTTTACAATATTCAATTAATAGTAAGTTTCGAAAAACATCATTTTTGTAATGTAAGAAAAGTGTTCAATGTGTCAATTATGTTTGCCAGGAAAGAAATTTTAAATACGTACAAATATGGAGTATTTAAACTAAGAAAAAAACAAAAATTGTTTCTCGTATATGCTCTACAACTTTAACATAATTTATTAAAGTACAACATATATTCTTGTATGTATGTATAAAATGCTTATCATTTCTTAACAATTTGAATAACATCCTCATCAGCCATTATATGCGCTATGCCAACTCTTTGCGGTGAGTACTTTGTTGACGTACCCCACACCAGAGCGTACTTGAATTGAGCAGCCAAAGTACGATGTATTGCATGACAGACGTGCTCTACACTTACACCCTAAAATGAGGTAATATGTGTTAGTATTGCTATGACGAAATCGAACATTTGTGTGTGTGTGTGTGTGTGATGCAGAGTCTTACCTTTCTTAAAATAAGACCATCATCAAAATCTGGTGGCGCACCAGGTTTCTTCGTATAGACGCGTATGAGTTGTAAGGCATCCCATAAGGCTTCCAAAAGATAGTCCAAATTTAATTTCATATTACAACTGACAACAATCGAGTGTGGTTGGCGAGCTAAACGATCGACTTCCTCAATTGAGATCTGATCGATCTTATTGTAAACGTACAAACAAGGTAAATATACCCGATTTGCCGTAACCACATCAATAAATTCATCCTCGGTACAATCTTCGCGAAAGAGTACTTCAGCATTGAAAATTTTAAACGAGTGCAATATGGTTTGCACCATTTTCTCATTGCAACGTGTCAGCGAACATGTTGCATTAAAACTAAGACCACCACCTTTTTTCTGTTTGAAGTAAATATTCGGTTTACGTTTATTCAAACGTATTCCCACCGATTCCAATTCACGTTCCAATAAATCACGATGCACATTCGGTTTGGTAGCATCCAACATCATCAGCACCAAATCTGCAGTACGCGCAACAGCAATTACTTGGCGACCACGACCTTTACCCTACACGCCCAAAAACGCATATGCACATGAATAAGTTAAGCCAGTTAATTTTTGAAAATAATCGCAAATACAACGTTTAGCTACCTGTGCAGCACCTTCAATAATACCCGGCAAATCCAATAGTTGTATATTCGCACCTTTATAATCAATTACACCTGGTATGCAAGTTAATGTTGTGAATTCATAGTTGGCCGCTTCCGATTCCGTTTTGGTTAGTGTAGAGAGTAAGGTTGATTTACCGACTGATGGAAAACCAATAAGCGCAACACGCGCATCACCACTTTTTAGCACATCGAAGCCTTCACCTTTTTCGCCTTTCTTTGCTGGTTCCAACAGTTGCGAACGGTATTTTGCCAATTTTGCCTTCAGCAATCCCAAATGGTATTCAGTTGCTTTAGAAGTTTAATGGAAATATTGAACATTTTCAGAACAATTATTACTCGACAAGCTCTAACCTAATTCATTAGTATGTGTATTGTTGTTGATCTAATGCCAACAATTAATGGATAAACATACTCACCTTTGTTTTTCTGCGTTCGTGCAATTTCCCTTTCAATTTCGGAAATTTTCTCCAAAATACCCATGTTAGATTTTTTAGTTTAGTTTATTTTTCTACTAGCAGACCATTTATTGATAGTTCTTTAAAAATTTTCCTCTCCACACTACGGCCTAATCGAATCTAGCTGCGGCATAAATTACATCTGCCTGAGTATTTGTCATTTTTGACAATTTGCCAACTGTTGTTTTTTCATTTGATTGACAGCACCAGAGTTCTATTCACAATAGATATCTGAAGTAAAGAGGTTTTTTGTACGATATATCGATATCTTTAAAACGATATTATCGATACGACGATTTTTTAAATTTCGCCATTTCGATATATCGAAAAAACAATATTTTTGAAAATACAATATCAACAATCCTACCTTCAATTAATTAATTACTCGTTCATTTTATTAAAATCGAATATATTTGCATATACATAACAAATGTATATGTATGTAAATACTTATAGTTATTTATATATAGTTCCAATTAAGTTATTTTGTGATAGAATTTCAGAAATATTTAGAGCAAATTTTGTGACAATTACATTTATACATACAATATTGAATTACATTATGCGTAGAATATGTATATATATAGTGTTAGTAATAAAATAAAATTCTTGTGCACATTTCCTTAAAATTAAAATCAAATAAAGTAAGTGTTAAAACAACATAAACGTAAAATAAATGCATCGTATCAATCTTATCTTCAATTATGATAGTATCCATTGGCATTATTACCCATGAACTCTGTCCAACCTTGTGTTTTGATATCATTCAACTCTGAGCATACTTCACCAGCTTGTAGAGAACGACATGTACATGTAATTCCAATACGTACTACAACCAATTGTGATTCATATTTCGGTATAGTGGGTGCGATATTTGCCAGACGATCGCTTAGACATTGTTTTAGAAATTGCTTGCGAAGCCCGCGCAAATTATCCATTGTATAACCTAAATGAAGATGTAGTAAAAATGTTCATATTAAAATTTCCTATTTACAGTAGTCACCTACTTTTATAAGCACTTATTTTGTCCTCAACGCAATTAAGATCCTGCTGCAAGAATAATGGTGGATATGTTTCCGATTCGCGTATATTCAAAACAAATGCAAAATCTAATGATGATTTTGTGCTATTTAACGATTTTAAAAGTACACCCGTTGATGATATTGATGCTAGGAACGCTTCTTCGCTGTCAGATTGTGATTTTTTCTCATCCGTTTCAAATGCACTACTATCTCGTTTCACATGTCGTGCTCTTCGTTTCTGTTGCGGCGTTGTATCAGAATTTGTCGAATAATCAAATTTGTGTGCTTCTTTAACAGCATCAAGTTGTTCTTTCTCCATTTCCAAATCCCATAGACTTAATGGCTCTTGTTTTTCGAGGCCGTTCTGAGGTACACTGCCAGTTGGAAGACTTTGTGTTTCGTTTGCCTCCTCATCTTCGAATGAAGTAACATCGCTGCGTACATCACGATTGCCAGGATATTTAGTACGCAATCGTATGGGATGTTCGTTTTGTGCGACTATTTGTGGCACCTCATTGTCGTTGTTGTACAACATATCATACTCATCAGGCAAGCGTGCATTGTCCACTTCGTAATCTTTTTGCTAAAAAAAATTAGAATATTAGATATGAAAGTCCATAATAAGAAATTTTAGTTCAACCACATAAAGGAACTTACGAAATCTCTCAGCTGCTGATTTCCAGCTAGAAATGGATAGACATTTTGCTTAGACTGTTGTTGTTGTTCGAATGTGTTTGCTGCTGGTAATTCATTGTTATTTAATATTTCTGGTAAATCAATTGGCTCGAAAACTTGATTACGCAATGGACTCTCTTTATAGTTTGACACTGGCAAATGTTTCACCTTTTCTATATTCTCTATGTTTTCTCCAACTTTAACTTGCTTTAGCAATTGATCACGATGTGCCAAAAGTTTCTTCAATAATTTTGGATGTTTCAACGGAGATTTCGAATTTTGTGGTTTTGTAAGTTGTAGATGTTGTGTATGATTCAAATGCACTTCCAGATCATCTAGATTCAATGCGACCAAAGAAATAAAATCATATGTATTTAACTCATATATAAAGTCTAGTAAAAGGAAAAATAAAGTATTTCTTTTTACTACTACTTATATGAACTGCGTTTTATTCGCCATCTCACTATCTTTGTGGGAATGCAAAAACAACGTTTCTAAATCTCTTATGCCGTGGTTATAAGGTTTTTGGGAATGATGAATAGTTCGCTGTTCGCTTTTGATCCAATTTAAATTAAATTGGTGAAACAGAAAATGAATATCATGTGTAGCAGTAAAAAGACTGGTCTAATAACCACAGCATCTGGAGCATCTATAACTATGTATTGTATACGAATGCTACAAACCTGTGCTAAATATTACAGCTCCTGGTGGTTCAATATGCCGGGCAATGGCATACAGTTTCACAATCGTAGATGTATTATAACGCAAACGGCACGTATCTGCACGTGCTTGTAAAATTATGTCGCTATCTGGAATATGTACAGCATACACAAAAGGTTAAAACTTATTTTACAAATTTTTGTTTGTTACGGTTTGTTACGAAATAACCAAGTTTTCATCTAGACATAGTTATATATGAAATTGAATGACATTATATAATGTAAACATCACCTGGAATGAACTCATACGCATCTTTAGCATCATACTTATCGCGACATTGCATTTGCCAGTGTAGAAAGAAATCACCGCCAAAAGATTGTGATATTGAAACACCACCCAAGAGACTGCTCGAACCACCGGAATCAGTCATCATTGCGTCCAGTAATGGTTTGCCGGTTTTGCCATCCAAAATAGTCGTTTGTGAATAATAGTACACTGGAAAACCGGGTCCAGTATTATATTTGATCATAAAATCGGTGACATTATCATGATTGAAATGGCCAGGCACAATAGCGCTGACACTCTCGCTGGCGGGAAATGTGAAATTCCACAATTGGCTGAAATTGCGACCATCAAAAGCATAAACAGTGGCATTAAACGATGACACTACAATATCGGCAAAATGATCACCCGTAATATCGGTTATCACCGATGGCACCATCAAGCCAGAGTGTTCATTTTGAAATAGCGGCGTAAATTGTTTTTCACTCGTAAATTGCATAAGCGATAGCAGGCGTATACTATACACACCACCAGGTGTATTCTGACCACCAGTTATGATGACCAGCAACTCGGTGCCATCCTCTTTTGTAATAACTTGTAGCGGAACGAATACTTCCTCTTTGAATGGTGTTGGTATGGTACGAATTACTTTGCCACTCTTGCCAGATATCACTTTTATATGGCCAGCTTTTGATTCTTCTCGCTCTTCCAGATGTGCCGCTAATATTTCCGATATTTCATCACCATCCAAATCACGTACGATATTAATCGTATACAAATCCATAACAATTGGTGAATTTGTTTCGACTTCAATCTCACGAAATTCCCAAATATTATTACCATTACGACCATTAATGGCAAAAATCATCTAAGAAATAACATCAAATTAATAATTTTCAAAACATTAGCCTGGCGCAATAATTTGTCATCATTAAACATTGGGGTTGATAAACTCAAATCTGATGTTTGTTTTTTATTTTACCACAAAACAAGGCTTAAATGCAAGAAATTTCTGCAATTTGTGGAAGTTTATTTGCCAAGAAACTCGATAAGTTCCACGTGCCACATGAACTGAGTGAGAAAAATTTAATTTACCGCATTTGCGAATGTAATAACTTGCTGGAGGGGTTGAAAATACTAGAAACAAACATAAAGCCCGGTTTGACGAATAAGAAGGTTGTGTCCTGTTGCAGGCTAAAATAGAAGGCAATTATCAATTACAAGCTCTCCCAGCCTAGCCGAAGGATCAATTCGAAATTAAACTATAAACAACTAACGAATTGACCGAAGTTAGCGAGCAAAAACGACCAGAATAATCGAAGTCCCGGGGTAATATTTTTCCGCGGGATAACGCGACGCCATACACACATATTTGATGACCCAAGGAAACTGGAGGAGTTTGGTTGGGAAATTTTGGTCCGTACACCATACAGTCCTGATGTTGCAACTTCAGACTTCTGCTCGCTTGAAAATTTCTTACAGAGGAAAATATTGCAATCTGAAAATGACTGCGAAATCCACTTCTTCGGCCAGACGTTATAAAAGTTAAATAAAGATGGAGTCACGGCTCTATCCCGGTAGATGACAAAAGTTGACCGAAAAAAGACTAGATTATTTTTTACTTGACCAGATGCATTCGAAAAAGTATGCCGTTTCTTTCTTAATGCATTCCGACTACTACAGAAAGGTGGAAGAGAATTTTATAAAAATATCAATTTTATAGGAGAGTCGAAAAAATATTTGAGAGTTTAAATGAATGGGGTCAATTCAAGGTTAGGTTACGTTAGGTTATTGAGCCTGTCCTCTCTCTGAGAGGACACACTTAGGCCAGAAAGGCCCATTGTAATACCACCGAGCATCTCATCCTATACTGTTGAGCGTGTTAAATTTGGACAGCATTAGAAGGGACCTACTTATATTAGCCGGTTCCGAACGGCAGAATCCTTGTGACATCACTTTAACTTAGTTTTGTTACAGAGCTCTTTTAAGAAGCAAAAATTGCCAATTCTTACCGACAAATGGATATCGTTTGAAAGAAAAATCTTTTCGATATAAAACTTTGTTATGGTTCAGCCTGGGACAATCAGCCCAGTTCAGCCACAATAAATATTCGTTGCTTATGTTTATGAAACGAATTATTGCGCTCCGAATTGTTCATCTTTTTTTCACATCAATAAAACTTACTCCTAATCGTCCTGCCGCTACACAATCTGGATAACCATCACGATCAATATCTATGGTGCACAGCAGAGAGAAAACATTAGCGACACTCCAAGCTTGCCACAATAGATCACCATTTGCGCCATTTATTGCAATTACACCACCTTCGCACGGAACTTCATCGCCTTGTTGTGGTGACTTACATTTTGGCAGAGCAAAACCTTCATATTGGATATTATCGTCTAAGAAAAATTAATTTTTTTTAATTTACTTACTATACTGTTTATATACTATACATATATATTTATGAAATTTAACATACCAACACCAAAACCAAATATAATATCCTGAATATCATCACCATTCAGATCAGCCTTCCGTACTGGACTCTCACTATTCATACGCGGAAATGTTCTTGTCCACATTTTCTGAACGCTAATTTGTGAGCATGGCACAAACTCACTGCCCATTCGACTGCCAGACGATAACTGATTTGCATTGATTAGTGAATTTACCAATGGCGGCTCATGTTTTAGCCACAATTTGATTCTTTGTAATGGTATGGGGAACATTGTGAGTATGAGAGCGGCTAAACTAATTAAGGCAATTAGAACAGTTAGTGCAGCGAGACCATAACAGAAAGGTTCACAACAACGCCAACATCGGCGATGCTTCTTCATAATGGGCACTGAGTAAAGATTTTTGCCATTTTTACGACGCGGTGCCATCAGAGGCCGTTTAAGACCCTTCTCTTCATTAAGCTGCGCACAAATGAAAACAAAAATGGTATACAAATATTTGTTGTGGTGATTTTGATAAGAAATACAGAAATACAAGGTGTATAATTTCAAATTTACTTTGGCCGAACGTGCATCCTTAATGAAAACATCATCATCGATATCATCGCTGATATCCTCATCAATGGAATCACGCACTGCAATACGATTTGATGGCACATATGGTCGCATTTTTATCATATTGTTCAGTGCTGCTGTTGCGTGGGTGTACTTTCTATTCACGTTTATCACGTTATCAACAAGGAATGTAGAAAATTCTTTCAATTTAACACATCATTTCTTTTCATTGCACATAAATACTCGTATATACCATAAATATACACCTAAAAGCCGACTAAGGTTAACTGATTTTTTGTTAAAAAAAAAAAATATTACACCTTTCAGTTTGTTTATATCGTTTTCTCTATTTTTAGAGGCACACTACGCGTTCACTTCACATTCAGAATTTTTATCGCAGAGGCGTAGTGTAACAGCAACAGCAATAGCAGCAGAGTAAAAAATCAATATCAATATAATAGAAATGTCAATTTGACATTTCGTAAACACAGTCAAATTGTCAATGATGACGTTAACAATTGTGGTGGTGGTCCGTATAAGCTCCACCATAATGGCGCATGCTCTATAATTTGCACAAGTATTGGTAATAAAGCACGTGTTGTAGAGCATATATACTTGTATTTTACCAAAACAAAGCAATACAAAGTAAAAGCTGAAGAAAATTGGTCGCAGCTTCCGTTTGTTGTGGTTTGCTGGTTAATTTTTGTTTTAATATTTAGTATACAAAACTGTTGCTTTTCACAAAATACTCACGCATACATACATACAACATACACACATGGATCATGTGTTGGTATTGATTTCCCACCTACTCCTTGTTTTGTTTTCTTTTTTGCGCTCCATTAACAAAATAGCTTTGAATGGGTGAGTGTATGTACGTGTGTGTATGAGTATTTGTTTACATTATAACTACTCTCCTCACCAACATGTTAGCATCTCACACATACGAAAGTATCATTTATAACCACAATATTTTTATATATATATATATATATATTTTTTTTTTTTTTTTTGTACATACTTTAGGAGTTCAATATCCTTCTCCCGTTTATGAATGAAGTGTATATGTAGGTAACCATTCATTGTTTGATTATATGTACTAACCATGTTTATGAATAAAGTATGTAGGGAGCCCCCACATAGATGTGGTTTATATTATCAATATTATTCATTCATTCTTAACTTCCGGGAATACACATACACCTATTTGGGGTAGAATGTTTCAATTTTTCAATAACTGTGACTTTTGATGGCAACATTTGCATATGTTAGATACCGTTCAAAATGCTTCGATGACAATTAATTTCGCTTGCCAGCTTTATTACCGTCAGATGCTAGATTTTGCAAGTGGACTCAGTTACTCAGAAGTGTATAACTATCTTACATTTTTTCAACTCATAGAATTGACTCCCTTAAGCAAATATTCTAGAACATGAAATAGAACAATTTCTAATTTTTAACTGATACGAGGATTACTATTTATATTTCGGGAATAGCAAATAATAACAAACATTTTTTAATGAAAACGGCTTTATTGTTTTTCAAAATATTCACATATGATGATCAATGCAGTTTTGCAATCATTTAAGCCATTTGTCATATCAATTTTTCCATCTCTCTTGAGACACTTCCAAAACATGGTTTTTGAACGCTTCAACTGCCTCTTTGGCGCTCGTAAATCGTTGACCACGCAGTTTACCTTTGATATTCGGGAACAAGAAGAAATCATTGGGTGCCAAATCGGGACTGTACGGAGGATGAGTCATCAATTCGATGTTTTTACTGCACAAAAATTCACCTGTTTGACGAGATGTGTGAGAGCTCGCATTGTCATGATGGAGGATGATTCGTCTTTGGCGGTTGGATTTGTGAATTTCCCTGAAGACTTCCGGCAAACAAATGGTCGTGTACCACTCAGAATTGACCGTCCTACGATGCTCAAGCGGGAGAGTGGCCACTTGACCCATTCAGCCGAAGAAACAGGCGATCATTTGCTTCGATTTGCTGCGGGCCCGAACAACTTTTGTTGGATTTGGCTCGTTTTGGAGCACCCACACGGTGTTCTGTTTCCGGTTAATACCGGAAAAAATGGCTTAAGCATTTCAACATAATGGGTATTCGATAACAAATTGTCAATAGATGGCTCTAAAATGTATCATCTCTGGTAATGATTCTGATCACTATCGTCAACAATTAATGAGATTGAAGCAAGCAATTCAATTAAAACGGTTAGAATTGATCAACAGAAAATATGTTGTGTTCCATCATGACAACACCAGACCACACACATCTTTGAAAACCCGACAGAGACTGAGAGAGCTTGGGTGGGAAGTTTTAATGCATCCACCATACAGCACAGACCTTACACATTGAGATTATAATTTCTTTCGATCTCTGTGAAACGTTCTTAATGATGTAAATTTAAATACCATAGAAGCCTGCAAAACACACATGGATCAGTTTTTCTCTCAGAAAACCCAGAAGTTCTACACAGATGTAATAATCGCTTTACAGCAAAATGGCAAAAGGTTATCGATCAAATTTGACATATATTTGGTTTAATAAAGCCCGTTTCAAATATAAAAAAAATCTCCTTACAGTCGGCTGGGGCCGACCAAATTATACCCTGCATATGTAGATTTGTATATAAAAAGTTTACTCGAATATCCAACTTTTCTTTTATTTCCACTTTTCGAGAAACAATTTTTGCATATACTACTAATTTACACCCGAAATATGGTTGACTTTGACGAAGTAAAAGGATTTTAAGATAATTCCGAGGCTTAGTATGGGAGCTATATAAAAAGTGGGCGTGGCTTACCACTTTCTAGTAAATCCAATTAATTTTTCAATGTTAATCCACACCTTAAATTTGGTGTCCTACGTTGAATAGTTTCTAAGTTATGGTGGTTAACATTTTTGTTTAATTTCCTCAACTTTGTATGGGAGCCCCAATAAGAAGTGGGCGTGGTACGCAGATTTTTCTCCAGATTATTTCCGACTACGATATTAATTTAAGTGTCAATTATGGTTATTCTAGACAGAAGATTGCCGAAGTTACAGCTGTTTAAATTTAAAAGAATTTCAGTCATTTTGTAGGGGGGCTGCAATGAACAGTGGGCATGGTGCGCCCATTTCCTATGAGCATAGTTGCTCGTACAATACTTATCCATACCTTAAATCTCGTTATTCTACGCTGAATACTTTGCAAGTTATAACCGGTAACATTTTTTTTAATTTCCGCAACTTTGTATGGGAGACCCAAAAAGGAGTGGGCGTGGCACACTGATTTCCTGCCATATTATTTCTGACTGCCGTGTTAATCTAAGTGTCAATTATGGTTATTCTAGACAGAAGATTGTAGAAGTTACAGCAGTTTCAATTTAAAAGAAGTACAGACACTTTATATGGGAGCTACGCTAGAAAGTAGGCGTGGCTCACCCACTTTTGGCGAGGTTATATAGTAGTATAATATAACTCTATGTGCAAAATATTGTTGTCCCAAGTGGTATATTATGTGAGTTATAGCAAGTTAAAGATTTTAAAAATTTCGAGGTTAGTCGCTTTGAATACTTGGTGTGGGCGTGGTTATTGACCGATCATGCCCAATATCAATCCCCTCCGTACCCTTGGATCATAGATTACTTATGCCAAATTTCATCGAAATAGCTCAATATTTACTCAAGTTATCGTGCGAACCAGCCAGGTGACAGACAGACGGACGGACGGACGGACGGACGGACGGACGGACGGACATCGTTAAATCGAAAATTTAATCGACGCTGATCACGAATATATATCCATGTCTATATCTCCGGAGATTCCTTCAAGTGGACACAAACATCTGACCGAAATGAATATACCATGCATATTGCATTATGCAGGGTATAAAAACTGTTTCATTTTTGGTAAAATTTGTAACCGAACTTTTTCAAACACCCAATGGGTTAATGGATTTTTGTGAACAATTCTAATGGTAAACTTTGGGTAAATTATATTAGATACCAATTTTTTTAAGATTCCCAATAATCTGGACATTGAATAATTCGTTCTATACTTGATATCTGAACTTGATACATGAAAATAAGTTAAATAAAAATTTGTAGCTGATACATTTTATGTTTGTTAAAAAAAATATTCAGTTAAATGTTATAATATTTGTAATAAAAGTTTTCTTATACAAAATACTAAATTACATAGAAGAGTGAATTACATATTATTGCACAATTAATTACAAAATCTCTCTCTTAGGAGGAAACTATGACATTTTGGAAATATGTAAGTCTTCTAAGTAAGGTATACGGTCAGAGATAATCATATAAATGACTGTTATTAGACAAAGCAAAACGACAATGTTTATTCCTGGTAATGATAATAAATCTTCAAAATAACATTAAAGCAAATAGCAAAAAAAAGTTGAAGTGTTATACTCATAAGTGTTTATGGAACCTAAGTGAAAATATACTTTTGAGTATTTACGAGTATACTTTACTTATAAAATATTAAACACACTGCATTTAAATGAATGCATCATTCTTTATTAAAAGACCTTGAAAATAATTAACAGGATATACATATACCACACTTATATGTTTATGAACTTGAAAATTTTACTTACACTCTAGTAAGATGTTCCTAGTGAAATATCACATAATTTTTTTTTTTTTTTATAAATTTACTTTATATCTTTAACTATAAGATGCATCTACCTCCATCCATGAAAATGATATATTTGTACTATCTATTAAATAACACTGACCCCATTGAACTCACCACAGAATTTCACACTTTCACACCAAATAAGTGCTTTGGAATCAGCATTCGTAGCTAGGCATTGATGAAATTGAGGTGGAATAACTATATAGTCACTTGTTCCATTACCATGTCATGCATTCATGTACTATGTACATCAAACTAATTTATGGGTATACGTATGCATTGAAATACTGCCACACATTTCTCTCAGAAATTGATTAATAAATTATCACACCATGGACGATAATGAGATAAATATGTACATGAACATATTTCGTTAATATACAACAGCTTGAGAAACGTTAATACAAATATTACATATATACATTTACCATACATCATATCAATATCTCTAGTTATAGAGAACCCTTTTAAGCGGAGACACCTACAAATCTCATAAAACTTTCAGTCTCAAAGAAATTTTTATGTTTTTTCATACAAAATACATTGTCATAATCGGATATTCCGGATATTGAAGAACTAAACTGTCGTACTCTTGCTAACAGGTGCTACTTTGGGCTAAGTAAGCAATTGAGAAATCAGGCCCTCTCTCGAAAAACGAAAACCACACTCTACAAGTCTGTCACATGCCTGTACTTACATATGGCGCCAAAGCTTGGACAATTTCCACCTCAGATGAGAGAATGCTCGGAGTTTTCGAGAGAAAAGTCCTACGCAAGATCTTTGGACCTATTTGCGTTGGTGGTGAGTATCAAATAAGGTACAATCATGAGCTAAATTAGCTGTATGCCAACACCGACACTGAGTAAAGCGCCTTAAAATTCAGCGGCTGCTCTGGTTAGGTCATGTCGAGCGAATGGAAGAACACGCTCTGGCTAAGAAGGTATTATATTCGGAACCCGCTAGTGGACGACCCAGAAGAGGAAGACCTAACGTCCGGTGGAAAGATCAAGTATTGGAGAACTTGTCAGCGCTTAGAATCGGTAAACTCATAATAACAGTTCTTCAAAAACTTTCATTACCAAAATATACTCTATAGCTGATCAATATTGGAATATTTGCAATTGTAGACAGAGAGAAGAGTGTGTGCCGTAGCTCAGTGGTTAGTGTAGGTCGTGGGTTTAATCCACGGCTGAAGCATAACGAATTTAATATTGAAAAGATTTTTCTTTCGAACGGTACCCACCTGTCGGCAACCAATTGGCAATTCTTCCGTCAGTAACAATTTGTCATGGAAAGAACTCTGTGACAAATCTCAGAAAAAGTGATTTTGCAAGAATTCTGCCATTCGGATCCAGCTAAAATAATTAGGTAACTGGTAATACTGTCCAAAACTTTAGCACGCACAACAGTAATGGAAGAGAAGCTTGGCCAAAGAGTCCTTCGGGGTTTTAGGGTTGGGTAAGCTTTTATGTGGCTACCCTGTATCTCTGACAGGACGCACTTAGGCCAGAAAGGTCAATTGTGATACCACCGAGCTTCTCTTCCAATACTGTTGTGTGTGTTAAATTTGGACAGCATTAGAAGGGACCTACTTATATTAGCCGATTCAGAATGGCAGAACTCTTGTGAAATCACTTTAACTTAGTTTTGTCACAGAGCTCTTTTAAGAATCATTTTTTAGCACCGTTCGAAGGAAGTCTTTTCGATAACAAATTTTGTAATGCTTCAGTCGGGGAGATTGAACCCACGACCTACAGATCAGAAGGCCAACGCACTAACTACTGAGCACCCAAGCTTTAAGTGCTACACATTTATTTTGTATTTATTAATTTTTTTTTTTTTTTTAACAGAAAGAAGGAGAGTGAGATAGAGATAAGAGATTTGACAATACAATAAAGCTCTTTCGGAAGCTTTTCTGTTGAGTATATGTTTTGTCGGAAGAATGGTTTCATCTAACAAATTTTTGACTTCCTAATAAAATGAGTTGATCGAATTTGCATTTGAGTTCGATTTGCTAAAGATAGCAAAATAAAATTTCAAACGATTTAGAAATAAAGTCAAGTCAAGATAAGTTAAACTGGATAACGGTGACATAGCACATTTGGTTAGTGGGTTCACATTTTGGGGCTGAGGCCGTAATTTCAAGCCACGGCCGCAAGTTTTTTGAGAAGAGAAACAAAAAAATGCGATGGTCAAAATCAATGAGTTATAGCTCGAATTGCTTCAGCACGCACCTTAATCGCCAGATTTAGCTCCTTCGGACTATTTTCTATTTCCAAAGTTGAAAAAATCGCTTGGTGATAGAAGATTTGCAAACAATGAAGAGGTCTGCGGTAGATGACTATTTTAATGAGCTAGACAGTTCATACTATAAACAGGGTATCCAAGCTATAGAATATCGCCGGAAAAAGTGTATAGAACTAAAAGGAGATTATGTTGAGAAATAAAGACAAATTTTTCCAAATTTTTTGTGTTTTCTTTGTTGGGTCGGGTAGTTCTGGGAGCGCCCTCGTATTGCCATAAAAATGCGTATGATTTAGATCTTTGATACAACTCAAAGAGACGATGTCATAATTCCTATGCTGTTCGGAATCAGTTAATGTTATATTAATGTATCCTCTCTAGTACTGTCTAAATTTCAAAATAAAATAAGAAAAACTCTGTCAAATCATTCATAAGAGCCTATAAAGCAAACTTTATAGGCGGAAACCTTTACATTCGAAATTAGCTTGGTTGAGCCCAGAATTTATCTATTGCACTTATTTAAAATTAATACCTATATGTTACATATTTAGGTACAACACGTAGCGAAAGGTGCAGTGTATGAACGACTAAAAAAAGTGCTCAGATACATGGTGGAGGTTTACTTATTCAGAAGCATTTAAGCGTAAGTGAAAAATTTTCTATAGAAATTGACGAGTGTGAAATAATATAAATTAATTGTATATACTACAATATAAAGTATATGAATGTGGCTCAACATACCTACTTGTAGTATATAATACGTGTATGCTTATATGTTGATGTTGGTAACATTGTTTAAGTGGTTTCTTTAATTTAAAAATATATTTTGATTTTCACATGTTATTTTACTTTCTTAGTTATATTATATGTTTTTTTTTTCTTGTGTTATATTATAAAAATAATTTTAAAAAAGAATACCAAAAGGATGAGGTTAAGTGCGGTACTTATTTATGTATGTATGTAATTATCACATATACATATGTATATTATAAGTGTTTGACGCAAATGTTGATATAAAAAGCAAGATAAAATTATAATTTTTCTATAGTTGATACATATGTTTTATAATGGAGAGGTAGATTGTCACATAGATTGTTGGTCTGAAGAAAATAGGTTGGTGCTTTGTATTTTCTTAATATAGGACAGAATGTAGCTTTAGCTCAGTAACATTGTACTATAGCGAGCAAGGTCGTTTAATATATAAAACGCAAGGAGTCTTGGTAACATGTTGTGAAGCTTTTCAAAAAAAAATCTTTAAAAGAAACTTATGCTCGAAATTTATATTGACGTATAGGAAATTCATAATATATCAATTTAAGAGATTTTTGATTCTTGCTTGAAAATGATTCATACGCTGGATCCAATTTTGGCATACTCTCTCCAACATATCGGCCGGTATCTCACGAATAAAATCTTCAGTATTGGCTTCCAGTGCGTCAACCGTTGCGGGCGTGTCGCTATAGACATGAGCCTTAACATAGCCCCACAAAAAATAGTCTAAATCGCACGATTTACGAGTCCAATTGACCGGTCCCAAACTCATACTCATCAGGGCCATTGTTTCGCGTGCTGTGTGGCATGTGGCACCGTCTAGTTGAAACCACATGTCAGCCAAATCTAGCTCTTTCATTTTGGGCCAAAAAAAATTTATAATCATCGCACGATAGCGCTCGCCATTCACAGTAACGTTCCTGCCTTCGTCATCTTTGAAAACGTATGGTCCAATGATGCCACCGGCCCATAATCCACAACAAACAGTGCATTTTTCGGGATACATTGGTAGGTCTCTCAATGCTTCTGGCTGCTCTTCACACCAAATACAGCAATTTTGATTGTTCTCGTATCCATTCAACCAAAAATGAGCTTCGTCGCTGAACACAAGAAAGTGCACGATGCACTTTCTTAACCGAGCATAAATTTTGATAATAAAATTCAATAATCTGCAAGCGTTGTTCATTTGTAAGTTGATTCATGGTTAAATTATAGACCAAACTGAACATGTTTGACAGTAACATGTTACACGAAAACAGCTGAGCTGCCAAAAAGAAAGTTGCTAAAAAATCACCCTGTATTTTTGCAAATGAGAAACTGTAATTATTGAATTTTAGAAGAGAAAATCTAAAAAATTGATTATTACTCCACAACACTCACAAGAGATGCAACGATATTAGTTGTTAAAATGTTTCTTTCGCCCTGGAAGTATGCAATAAATAGTGCGAAAAAATCAAGTAATACATTCGTTAGCATCACTTTCATTCAAACTTATCCTGTTTTTTTGCAGAAAATTAATTAAATACGTATACATACATGAGATTATTAAGATTAAGCGACCAAATATTATTTTCACTAAAAGAATTACGAGAATTATTGGACGTCTATGTATAAGAATATATTGTAAATAGGTTTTTATACGCACACACACACACACATTTATAGATTATTTAATTAAAATGTATAAAGATTACGAGAAATGTAAAAGAAGACAAAACTTGCGTTATATAGATAGGTACTTACGTAAGATGCAAAATGCAAATTAAAAGGGAAAAACATTTTTACTTTCAAGGACAATGTTAAAATCACTGAAAGCGTTAAGTGCATTCGGTAGTTTTTTACTTATATACAATATCATGAGCGCTTATGACATACATACTACCTTATATTTTAAGCACTGCTGCAATATACTATATATATATACTTTTTATAATATAAATATATTTTTATACACACTAGTATACCAGCAAACACACACACACACACACACACACACACAGGCGAACATGTTGAAAATGTACTGAAATCTATGACGTCAGTTAGTCAGTGAGATAACAACGATAAGTATAGTACTTAAGGCACAGGCTAATTTCAATGCCAGATGAGAAAGGGAGTTAAAGAGAAATGCGGCAAGAATATACGAATATATAGAAGAAAATCAAATAAGCAATTTATGCTTGTGTTCAAGCATGCACCTAAGTGTGTATGTGTGTGCGCCTGGTGTTGTAAAGTGATAAATATAATGTTGTCCATCAGTGAAGTAAGTTAATACATTACTTGCATATTCAAATTCGCTGATTTTCATTTATTCTACACACACCGTCTTGCACAGTAGGATAAAAAGTAGAAAGTTGCCATTTATTATTTGTCTCATTGTATGCTAAAAGGGTACTCCGCCTTATTACATTTAATAGAAATGCACAAAATCGACCTTTTAACTTTTACGCTAAAGCAAAAAAAAGAAAACCATAACGAATTCTTTATTTTAGTTTACATTAAAGGTGAATATATAGGCATACCTCTTATTATAACCAACAAACAAACAGCAAGTCATAAATATTATAGAATTTATGGATGTACTCTGACAGCAGCAGTATTAAAAACTCAATTGGGGCAATTGGGTTGTGGCAATTAATTCTTATCGGGAAACTTTTCATTATAATTCCATTCAAACGATTTTCCATAGAAATTCCTTACACCTTAATGCATACATCTGCATATATACAATAAAAAAATATAACCCAGTAGGAAATTTTGAAAGTTATCATTATTATATTTTAAACATAAACATATTGTAAATATAATACATTGCAAATTTATCTGAAGATCTGAAAAATAATTGTTAATACAATTACTAAACAAATTAGAGCTGAATGACTAGTTTAAGGGGAAGGCCTGAAAGGAGTCCTGGGGTGTTTCTTAGACCTTAGTTTCTTAGACCTCAATCTTTTTCAATATAAACATATTGTAAAGACAATACATTGCAAATTTATCTGAAGATCTGAAAAATAATTGTTAATACAATTACTAAACAAATTAGAGCTGAATGACTAGTTAAAGGAGTAGGCCTGAAAGGAGTCCTGGGGTAAAAATGTCGTTTCTTAGACCTTAGTCCTTTTCAATATAAACATATTGTAAATACAATATATTGCAAATTTATCTGTACAAATTAGAGCTGAATAACTAGTTTAAAGAGTAGACCTGAAAGGAGTTCTGCGGTCGTTTCTTAGATCTTAGTTTCTTAGAACTTAGTCGTCGATTTCAGATCTTAGTTTTCACATTCATACGTTGTACATATATAAATTTAATTATTTTGCAATCAATATTTAAGTACAGCTATCTAATATATATAAACACACATATAGTAGTTATGGGATAGTGGCATATGGGGATAATTAATTATGTAATTTTTCTTAGGTTCTGTAACAAAATTCGAATAATTGACCCCACCTTAAGGTCAATATTTCGAAAACATTGAAGGAAGGAATCGACAAGCAATCCTCCCCAACATTTTTTTGCAATATAATTACCTCTTAGGAGGGAATCCGCTACAAAATCTTCCTAAAAGCACCTGAAATCCAATAACTTAAATATGTTTTTATAAAATTGGCTTCTGCCACATCATAGGTGCACCTACATTTTACTTTTTAATATTTTTCCTGAGCATACTTACTTCCTATACGTGGGTGCCGTAGCTCAGAAGTTAGTGCGTGGGCCTTCTGATCTGTAGTATAAGTATAAGTATAAGAAAATGTAATATCCAAAAGAGTTTTCTTTCGAACGGTACCCACCTGCCGGCAAGAATTGGCAATTCTTCCGTCAGTAAAAATGCTTCTTAAAAGTGCTCTGTGACAAAACTAAAGGAACCGGCTAATATAAGTAGGTACCTTCTAATGCTGTCCAAATTTAACACGCACAACAATATTGGAAGAGAAGCTCGGTGGTATCACAATGGGTCTTTCTGGCCTAAGTGTGTCCTCTCAGAGAGAGGGCAGCCACTTAACCTAACTTGACCTACTTCTTATCACCTGACAAAATGGACTACAAATACCTGCAATTCTTTTAATACAATTCTAATGTGACGTAGGTAAATGAGTAATGATGCCATATTGATTAAACTCAAAGTTTTTTTGAACAATAACATTTTTCTTGTTGAAATTGCACTTTTCGTATATTTTAGCTTTCTTGAAGCGGCTCCCAGCTATTGTGAGGTTATTTGTTGAATTTCCTTATTGTTGTTAACCACGAGGCGGGTAACCTTCATCACCACCGCATCCGCACCTCACATTTCTTGGGCTAATACTTTTTTTTCCCCGAAACCTAATAAATAGGAGGATCTATGTACGTATGAAAATCCAGTCGCCCCACACACAATCCCATAGCTAATATACAATACAAATATACATACATGCTTCTGTCATCGTTCCTTTAGTGCCAGTACCACCCATCATAATGCAAAAGCCACTGCACACTCTTATAATTCAACGACATTGGTTCTCGGTGGCATCCTCTTGAGTCACTGCGACACTAGCAAAAACAAAAAAAAAACAATAACAACTACTACTGCAACAACTACAACAAGAATAATAATAAGAAAGTGTGCTTCAGTATCAACGCTAACGAGCAAATTGATTGGAAAATTATGATCCTTGAATTTTGAAACTTTTATATACATTATAAGTACATACATACATGTATGTATGTGTATGTGTATGCGATTATATTTATAGACACTTTTTTTTCATATATTTCTTATGTTATATAGAACATAAAAAAAAAAGTAAAATTAAAATATGTAATGCAAAAACTTCAAATTCAACATAATTACCATCGGGCAATTGATAATTCTTTCGTCTGGAAGTGAAACTTGGCTAGGTTTTTTGCTATTTTAGGACTATTTATTTATTTATTTTTTTTTTTACTATTAAATAACTAAGAAAATGTTATTTCGTTTTTTTATTCTAGTGGCGACTCTAGCAGGAGAGAAAACAATTCATTTGAAGCTAAGACGTCAAATAATTGTTCTCCATTTTTTTGTATTTTACCTGAAGTGCCTTAATATAGAAATAAACTAACTTAAATTATATTTTAATTTTACACTAAATATAATTGATTTATTTCTTTCAAATTCGAATGCAAATTTTGTGCTAATTTTAAAATTGTCGGCATTTTCGAAAGCGATTATAAAAACCACAATCATTACCACACCACTATGGTACACATACTCGTATCAACAGCATAACAGCACTTGATAAAGTCAATCAATAATTTATTCCATATACTCTTGAGCAAAAATCGTTTAACATTGAAAACAACAGTACGTACAAGAAGCTATAATAATAGTCGAACTACATACATATGTACGTACTTAATACTAGGACATAGCATCAGCATTAGTATCAATACCAAGGCACTACTTAGTCAATAGGCCCCATCGATAAGAATTGGAGAGAAGAAGAAGAAAAAATCAGACGCGCATACATTTGCAATATATCATAGTATTCGCTGAAACACTTATTTATACATGTACCCAACATGTATCCATACATGTATCTATACATGTATATGTATATAAATGTACTTATATGTAGAGTATATGTTGTAATGACGACAGATTAGGCAATGTCAAAGCACTCAAAGAATTTATATATATGTTAAGTGCTTAGAACAACAACAAAATGCATACATATCGTATATTTAAAGCAAAATTGCAAAATAATATTAATAGTATTTATTACAACTGTGTTAAATTCAAATTCAATACTTGGTATTATTCATTATTTTAAGTGTTTATGAAAAATAAAAAGAATTTAATTTTTTCCTAGGTGCGATCACTATATTTATATTTTGAAAAAAAAAAAAAGAAGAAGAAAACCCCAGCTAAAATTAAGAAATGCATTGTATTCTTCATCCACAGCGCAGAATCCCTTTACGAATGTATCAAAAAAGAGAAGAAGAAAATAAAAATATAAGAAGAACTAGTACTACTTTCGCTTTCTTTGCTGTTCAGTGCAGTTAGTTAGTGAAAAGGAAAATGAAATTTCAACAACTATCTATACAAAAAAAAGCCACAATCACCATCCTCATCATCATCATCATCATCATCATCGTTATTGTCCTCATCGTCGTCGTTGTCGTCGTCGTCGTCGTTGTCGTCGTTGTCGTCTTCATTATCAAAGCAATCATTATTGCTTACTTGCCGTCACATCATCAACGTCAAGCAGTCATCATATAATACATCCTCAATTGCTGAATACAACATAAATATATAGTAAACTGCTCTATAACAGAATAATATATGCTTCAGATAACATACAAGTTTAAATTCAAATTTCACTCAAATTAATGTCAGTTACGAAGGGATATTCAACGAATTAACATCTAATTTACAACCCCCAACAACGAAATATATATATATATATAGATATAGTGGAAATGGACTAGATTGTGTTGTTAAAAATTTAATCAGATAGTATTTTAATTAAAATCTTAAATAAAAAAAAAAATGAAAGATTTTATTTAAAAATATATTTTAGAGAAATTAAAATAAATTTCATGAAATACAAATTAATTTCCAATTTTGTTATATAATTCAAATACGTAATCGCCATTTTAAAATCATAATTCAAATAAATGTGTAAAACAATTCATTAATATATTGGTTATTTAAAACTATTATAATAAGCAATTTTATGAGAAAAAAAAACAAAACAATTATCTATTCGTAGCCGCATATAGGACACAATTGGATTTAAATAAGCATTTATAATATAAATATATTCATAAAATCGGTAAGTTATAATCAGTATTATAATGAAAATAAATTTCATATTTTTTTTATTATTTATTTTTTTATTTTTTTATTTTTATTTTTTTTTTTATTTTTTTATTTTTTTTTTTTATTTATTACACCTGCCTTTCTACAGCTCTAAGTAATTATTTTTACAATTAAGTTTTCAGTTCATATTAAATCATTATTTAATACTTAATCTATTTAATTTAATCTATAACAAATACAGATATTAAGGGTATTTATTAATCATGTTGGGACAATCACTTTAGTTGAAAAACGACGCTTTAATCTCTTTTGGGTCGATATTTCCATCGAGGGAAGTTGTTTCATGTCTTTATTTTCATGTGCGAGCAGCATATTTGTATGGCTTATACTTGATTCTCATATGTAGTGTTCTATCAGCTTGACATCTAAATCTTTGTGAATATCATGGTTACTGATGTACCATGGTGCCTTTACGATTGTTCTTAATATTTTAGATTGTAGTTTTTGCAATCCTCATTACTGATCTTGTCAACTAATACCATTGAAGCATGTTAACATCAAATTAACGAGAATTGTACTCCGTTTTAGAAATAAGGTCTTCTTTTTTTTTTATTAAAAATAATATTTCATGGTCTGTCTGATCTGTGGATTCAAGTTGTACTCGTATATATTGCTTCATTGCAAAAGGATGAAGCTTCAGCAATAATATGGTGCTGTAGCCTTGTTGCGTGCTTAGCAGCGATTAGATTTATGATATCTGCGACTTTTCACATACATAGGTCTCTATTTAGATCGTCGTTCCTTGCATTACACAGAGCGTTAACGATGCCTCGAAGCACCTTATTTTGAAAACTCTAGATAACTTCAACATTGGAGTTTGCAGTACATCCTCATAATTGGATTTTGCAAATTGATTTGTTTTGTTGCTTTGCTTTTATATAAAATATTTTTTTTTCTTTTTTTTATTATATTATGTTATATTAATTTTTGTATTATTACTTTGTATTATAAATATGTTGACAAGTGCTGTAACGCAAACCTTTAGTTGTTGCACTAGGATGTAAGGAAGTAAATAAATAAATAAAATAAATAAATAAAATAAAAAAATACAAAAATATAATAAAATATTTTGAAGTGATTGGAGCAGGAGCGAATATGCCTTCTAAAGAGCTTTTTTTATGCAAAAATGCTAGTGAGCTAGTGAACGAAGTGATCTGTATGAGCTGTACGCTGACATTGACATAGTCAGGCGAATCAAAATCCAGTGGCTGCGCTGGCTGGGTCATGTCGAGCGAGTGGAAGAAGACGCTCCAGCGAAGAGGGTATTTAATTCGCCACCCGCTGGAGAACGCAGAAGAAAAGGAAGACCAGACTTCCGTTGGAAGGACCAAGTGTTGGGTAACCTGGCAGCGCTTGGAATATCCAAATGGCGCCAGCAAGCGAAGAACAGAGACGGCTGGCGCCGCATTATATGTTCGGCCTAAATCGATCATCGGTTGTTATGGCTACATAAGATGAAGAAGAAACGAAATGAACAAACAATTTCATATCAATCAGCAAATTTTTTCCAAAACTTTTTCACAATATAATGTCTAATATTAAAAAATGTATATATTTGTTATTTTATAGAATTGGATACATTCGGCATTCGTTTAATCGCATTCGTTTAATCGTTTAATCGAACGCATCTTTTTATGCTCATTGAAAGATTTTCGAAAAATTTTCGAAAATATAAGAAGAAGAAAAGAATTATTTTAAATATATTCATAAACAAAAATGTTATGAAAGAAATTCATCACCATTTCTCAGTAGGAGATTGTGGTCATAAGAGGATAATGCTATAAAAGTGCTTAAGAATTGAAGAATATATATCAGCTGGCCAGGAACACTCTAAGTATAAGAAATCGTAGCAAAGAATCATAAAAGTTTCAGTCCTACAGGAATTTTCTTTTCATAAAAAAATGTATTTGAGGAGTGACTTAGCAAAATGTGTTAAATCCGATCTCCCAAAATTTTGCGGACTTCTTTAGTTCAACTTATTCAACAGAAACTTACAGAAACTTTAACAGAAACTTAGCTGCATTACGCATGCCCTTCATAACTCCTGAAGCGGCATCTTAAAATTTTGAAAACATCATATTTAGCTGGACCTGACAAGATTCCTGTTTATATTTGAAGGACCTGTGCTGATTTCGTATTTTTCGTATGTTTCACTTCAGCTTGGGTATTTCCCTAGTAAGTTGAAAGGAATAATTCCTAATTCCTGTTATTACTGCACAACTGGTTTTATCTATAAAATCTGCAATAACTTTGGGTCAGATTGGTGTCTTGAAAGGAAAATTCACAATAACAAATCTGCTTGAATTTTCAACCAGTGTAATTTATGGTTTTGCTCACGGCCTCAAACTGATGTAGTTTACATTCTGTCAAATAAGTACCCGGAAATCGGAAATTCTCATTTTTAATTTTCCCTCTGAGAATATTTCAAAAAAAATTTTTCCAACGCACACAAAAGGTTGACTTGTTCCTAATGACGCCGTAACCAAACTAAATGACACATAGCAATAAAAATTCACAGAATAGTGGCTGACAGTTGTGCCAACCTGGGAAAAATTTTTTTTTGAAATATTCTCAGAGGGAAAATTAAAAATGAGAATTTCCGGGTACTTATTTGACAGAATGTATACTGACTTTTGATAAGGTAAATCATCATTTATTATTTATCTCATCGTACTCCTAAAGTTCTATTCAAAATTGCGATTTCGAAAAATATAACTGTTGCTTCTGATGTTTCCCAGAGCAGCCACCTGGGTCCAGTTCTTTTCTTACTCTTCATAAACGATTTTCCGTCGGCTATTACTCACTCAACTGTTTTGATGTTTGCAGATGACAGTTTGATTAAAATTCTCTTTCAAACTTGAGCTCATAAAATCTAATGGTACTTAATTTAGATAAATACAAGCTTATGAGACAACCTTTTTTTTATTCGATTTCGCTCTATGGCAAACCTTTGATGTGTGTTTTCAACTTTATTAATTCGGGCATCACTATAGATCCTAAACTACATTTTAATATACATATTAATTTTTGTGTTAATAAGGCGAAGGTCGTACTTTGTTCTTTACGAGATGGTCCAGGGAATTTAACTAACTCTCTATAATTTACTTATTCGTCCTATTCTGGAGTAAGCTTATACTGTTTGGAGTTCCCAATATAGGCGTTACATTAACAATTTAGAATCTGTCCAGAAGCAGTTTAATTTATTTGCTTTGCTTTAAAGTTAAAGTTAAGTAAGAAGCATGTGCAACGACTTTAATAACAACTATTCGTATGTTGATTATCCCATTTCTTTGCATGCCTGTGCATTTTTGGTCCGTTTGTAATAACTTCCTACTTCAGCTCCTCGTGCTCACAACAGCTGGGCTGTTGCTGATCGGTCACGCATTGCGTACGTTACGCGGACCTTCGGTAGGTTTATCTGGGAGAAAGTTTTTCATTTGGGGATTTTGCCCATATCGTTTCATTCACTTTAGTCTGTAGAACAATTTCGCCAAATTTCAAATGTCTAGTTCTAGTTAATGAAAACAAGTTTTTTTTTTCGCAAAGTTATATTTATACCTCATTATAGTTGCCTTCGATAGCAATACACTTGGCATAGTGAGTTTCCAACATTTCGATGCCTTTTATGTACTACGAAACATCCAAGCCTTCAAAATACACCTCGGTTGGAGCGATGCCTTCCTCATTCGATCTGAATATATTTCCCTGAAACCAAAACTTGAGGTTTGGAAACAAATAATAGTCGCTGGGAGCCAAGCCTGGAGAATACGGTGGGTGAGTATTCAATTCAAATCGTAATTGGTCCAATTTGAATATAGCTTTCAAAAACGTGTGTGGCACTTAAAGCCGCGAAGGGGTCTTTGGCCGAGCTTTTCTTCCATTACTGTTATGCGTGTTAAATTTTAGACAGTATTAGAAGGGACCTACTTATTTAAGCCGGTTTCGGACGGCAGAACTCTTACAACATCACTTTTTCTGAGCTTTGTCACAGAGTTCTTTTAGAAGCTTTTCCATGGATACCGTTCGAAAGAAAAATCTTTTCGATATTAAATTTATTATGCTTCAGCAAAGACGTGTCTTCCGGAGCATTATCATAATGTCACATTACTTTTTTCTTCGCCATATGAGGCGGTTTCTTCCCTTTATTTCGTCAATCAGTTTAACCAATAACGCTGCATAATAGGCCCCTTGTGACTGTTCTTCCCTTCTGTACATCCCAAAAAACGGAGGCCAAAATTTTCCCTGCCGACCATTGGTCCTTTGGTCACCTTTGGTGGGCTTTCGTGGCGTTCTAGCCACACTGCAGACTGTCTATTGAACTCAGTCGACGGTCAGCAAACCCGCGGCCCACGGCCCAGTCAACTTACGCAACTCCGCTTTTCCATCATTCAAAACGATTCGATGCACTTGCTTGATGTGATTTTTCTACTTTTTTTTAATACACTAAGCCACCGATAAACTATTGCTCTTAAAGGAATAAATATAGGATAACATTCCTGCAACCATTGCAATGATTGTTCGGAAGTATTTCCCATCAAAAAGCCATGTTTGATCAAGATGCGATATCTCATTTTTTCCATTATTTTTAATAGTAGTAGTAGTAGTAGTAGTGAGACTTTTCTCCCACTGAACATTTTAAACATTTTCAAAAAAGAAATTTATTTTTCTAAGTTCTTAAATTCCTATACATATGTATGTGTACATGCCACTCATATATTAGTCATATTTATACTTTTTTTTTCCTCTCAATTTAAAAATTTCAAATTTATGTAGTACGAAAATAACATATTTACCGCAATTACCTACTAAATAACTAATTGTATATCTACCTTCACATATTTATATACATATACAATATTAAATATATAAATATATGTATATATGTACATATAAAAATTGTTGTATGCGATTCCGTTTAGGCTTTCATCCTATTGTTTGGATGATTACATATATAAATGTCCTTGTCTGACGTTTACGTTCGTTATGCCCCACAATGAGACACATTTGTCAAGGTATGTCACCATAAAAAAACAGAGGGGTACTTCTATTGAGTGGATTTAATTGTGAATTAAGTCTTTATTGTCAATGTGAGAGTACATGGGAAGGTCTAGCACAGAACATCCTATTCTCTGTCTTTCACATTCCACTACATTCTAAGTATTTGTTTGTCTTTAGCAAAATGTGATCGAAATTTGAATATGTGTACTGAACGAAAAAATCGAATAAATATTATAATATATATTCTTGTAAGAAAAATCTTATCCAAAAAATGATGTTGCCTTAAATGCAAAACTTTAAAATCACAGAATTATCCATGATTGCAATTTCCTTGAAGTCAACTAAACTTCATGGTATTTTATTTTATAAAATCTGAGGAATATTACATGTAGGGTATTTAGTTTAAAAAAAACTGATAATTTGCTTTTACGAGGGCGGTCCCAGAAAACACAACAAATTTGGGAAAATTCTTTGTTTCTCAATAAAGGCTCCTTTTAGCTCTATACACTTTTCCCAGCGATATTCTATAGCTTGGATACCCTGTTTATAGTATGAACTGTCTAGCTCATTAAAATTAGTCTTCTACCGCTTCTAGTCTTCTACCGCAGACTCCACCTCTTCATTGTTTGCAAATCTTCTACCACCAAGCCATTTTTCCAACATTGGAAATAGAAAATAATCCAAAGGAGCTAAATGTGGCGAATAAGGTGTGTGATTGATTGTTTTTCCTTTTTGAAGATAATCAATAAAAATTATCCCACGTGCATCCCAAAAAACAGAGGCCGTAACCTTGCCTGCAGATGGAACTGTCTTCGCCTTCTTTGGACACTTCGCCTTCTTTGCAGACTCCACAGAATAGAATCTAGTTCGGCTTCAATATTCGTTGGACTGAGACCTTTCAAATGAAAGTATTGAATTACATAACGGTGACCAATTTTTTCCATGTTTACAAATTCACTGAAATCGTTAACTTTCGATGGCTCAAAAAAAAATATTTAACAACGTGGCGCCTTGAAACTTAAAGCATATGTTTTATAAGGTTGCCACTTTTCACCAAAGTAATTTTTTTCAAACTACTGACGCCATCTATATGGGTAGTTCTGTGACCGCCCTCGTAATTCAATGTAATATTATAATTTTGTTTTAATTCAAAGTACGTAACATTTTCAGATAATTGCAGCTGTATCTCGTAAATAACAGCTCTAATATTGTTTTTGGGTGCTTCAATATTTGCTGGAGCATTGTCGTAGACTTTATCTGCAACGTAACGACATAGAAAAAAGTCTAATGATGTTAAGTCGAACGATCTCGGCGGCCACTCGAAGTCTCCATTTCGAGAAATTTCACGTAATGCTGAAAATAAACGTCTTGCACATCAATAGCAATAATTTCAACCAGCAAAAAATCAGTTCATATCATTCGGTAACGCAATACATTCACTGAAACGATCGCACCAGCATCATTTTCAAAAAAAAATAATATGACTCAATGACACCGCTACTCCAAAAACCGCAGCAAACTGTCACTCTTTGTGGAAGGAGAGGTTGTTCGACCATTTCTCTTGGGGTTTCGGAGCCCCAGTTATGACAGTTTTACTTATTCACGTACCCAGCAAGATAAAAATGAGCCTCATCACTTAGAATAATTTTATTTGAGAAATCGCGATCTTCCTCATGCATTTCCAATACCCAATCAGTGAAGGTACGGGATTTTCCATGGTCTTAGGGCTTTAATGCACGGTGCAAAATGGCTTTGGATAGGTCCAATTCCTGTGATCGTCTCGAAATTGACAAACCTGGGTTATCGGCCACACTATCAGCTACAACTGCGATATTTTCAGTTGACCTATCCGAACAAGAACAAGTTGGATTCTCTACATCACTAACTTGTCCGAGAGTTTCAATTTATCGATTGATGCGCTTGATGATGGCTAAAAACGCTCCGCGCATCTATTTAATTTAGAAAACTTAGGTTTTTTTCTCTGTGTAAAAAATTCTTATTTTATGACATTAAGTGAACTGCTTGCTATATACGTATGATAATTTTTGTATTTTTATTTATTTATGTAACTATTAAGCCTTTTTGTTTATTATTTCATAACCTTTTCATATATGAAAATCTGTCATTGAGGTGTCAAGGTAATTGCAATTGACAATGATTTTGAATTGATTTCATTCCGCTATTTTTTTTTTTTTTGGTGATCACAAGTTATCACATAGTTAATATAGGTGCATAGATATTTTTTATTTACTTATTTTTTTTTTTATCAATGTCATGACCCTGCAACAACGTCAAGCCTACTGCGTTAAATCTTGTTCAAGGGTACAAAATGTATTTAGTCGTTTTTAGTTAAGTTAGATATACATTTTGTTCGATTATTAGTTCAGTGGAAAACATGGTCAACATCACAATACGAATATCATTCTTATACAGTGGTTATCTTAAAGTTTTGTACTACACCGAACTAGTAATCGGACAAAATTAAAATTTTTGCAGTTATTAACAGGCATTTTTTAGGAGAAAATATTTGATTTTTTTGACGGATATTCAAGGTTTAATTTTAAATTATAATAATAGGCTTCCTCAAAGCCCTAAAATAGGTGTTCGCTTCATAGATGAGCTCTAATTCAAGCTATTCTCCCATTTTTATCGTGGACCTGTGCGCCGGTGCGTTGTCATGGTGGAATAACACTTTGTTTCTAACCAAATTCTGTCGCTTTTGGTTCAAATCATAGCCGTTCATTAAGATAATCGAAGTGAATGAAACCAGATGCATCCCAAAAAACTATTGCCATAACCTTGTTGGCTGACAAATTCACTTGGACCTTGTTTGATGCACGGTCTAAGAGTACAGATCCTATGGATAATGGACACGTTCAGTCTACTGTCACGGCCGCACGTAGCAATCTAAAGGGCTAACCTCGGATCAATAAAATATTTTAACCCGTTATAACTCACTCGTTCACTCACTCACATCAATAACAACAACAATATTTGGTACAGAGGCTAATATTGTTTTGAGCTACTATTTAATGTAGCTCCCATACAAACTCACTGCTACGAACCTCAATATTTTCATCCTCCGAGTTAGGTAATTTGACATAATTTACGAAATATAAGAATTAAATACTTACCTATGTGGCCATTACAACAGAAAATCGATTTAGGCCGAATCTAGCATGCTTCACCAGCCAACTCCTTCTTTTGCTAGCTGGCTCCAGTTAGAGATTCCAAGCGCTGGCAGGCTCTCTAGAACTTGGTCTTTCCATCGGAGATTGGGTCTGCCTCTTCTACGTCGTACACTAGCGCGTTCCGAATATAACACCTTCTTAGCCGGAGCGTGTTCTTCCATTCGCTCGACATGACCTAGCAAGTGCAGCCACTGAATTTTAATGCGCTTTACTATGTCGGTGTTGGCATACAGCTCATACAGCTCATACTTTTACCTTATTTTGATACTCACCACCAACGCATATAGGACCAAAAATCTTGCGTAGGAGTTTTCTCTCGAGAATTCCGAGCATTCTCTCAACTGAGACGCAAATTGTCTAAGCTTCGGCACCATATGTGGTTCTAGTTTCTCGAGAGAGAGAGAGCTCGACTTCTCAATTGCTTACTTAGCCCAAAATGGCACCTGTTAGCAAGAGTGATCCTTTGCAATATCTCCAGGCTGACGTCATTACTGGTGTTAATGCTGGTTCCAAAATAGACAAAGTCCATCACTACTTCAAAAGCATAGTTATCAAAAGTGACGTTGACCGTAGGACACTTTCGAACTCTGAGAATGCTGCACTGACTGCTCGCGTACTCATGCCGATTATATCAATGTCATCGGCATACGCCAACAGCATGACACTTGTTGAAGATAGTGTCATTATATCGTAGAACAGAAGCTCGTATTATTTTCTTCATAAAAAAATTGAGGAACTCACACGATAACGAATCACCTGTCTAAAACTCCGTTCGGTGTCAAACGGCGGGGGAGAGATCCTTCCCACTTTTCACTACACAACAAAAGTAAAACTCAAAATATGATTGAAAATATAACATTAAATTGATTACAATATACTCTTTTCTCTCTCATATTTTAGTGATGGAATACCAGATCTTCCTGTTAGTTATATTCTCAATATGCTTAGAAAAGTTTACCAATGGCGAATTTCAGTAAGTAACTTACAAAATTTTCATTTGACTTGCAAACATATATATTAACGTAACGTATAACTTGTTTGTTCCCAATTATAGACAAAGTTTAGCAATTACGGATATTCTACCAGAAGATATTAAACGCTATGATAAAATGCGACCACCCAAGAAAGATGGACAACCGACTATCGTTTATTTTCATGTCACTGTCATGGGTCTCGATTCGATCGATGAGAACTCAATGACTTATGTCGCAGATGTTTTCTTCGCACAAACATGGAAAGATCATCGATTACGTCTACCAGAAAATATGACAACCGAATATCGATTACTCGAAGTCGATTGGCTGAAGAATATGTGGCGTCCAGATTCATTTTTCAAAAATGCCAAATCAGTGACATTTCAAACGATGACAATTCCCAATCATTATATGTGGTTGTATAAGGACAAAACCATACTGTACATGGTTAAGCTGACATTGAAACTGTCGTGTATTATGAATTTCGCCATTTACCCACACGATACACAGGAATGTAAATTACAAATGGAAAGTTGTAAGTACTTATTGAATGAATGATATGTAAAGCAGTGTACTTTTAAAACTACTGCAAAAATATACTTTTCTCTGCAGTATCACACACCACAGACGATATGATCTTTCAATGGGATCCCACAACACCGCTTGTGGTCGACGAGAACATTGAATTGCCACAAGTCGCACTTATACGCAATGAAACAGCTGATTGTACGCAAGTATATTCAACAGGAAATTTCACTTGTTTAGAGGTGATATTTACGTTGAAACGGCGTCTGGTCTATTATGTTTTCAATACATACATTCCCACATGTATGATCGTTATCATGTCATGGGTCTCATTTTGGATTAAACCGGAAGCAGCTCCAGCACGCGTTACACTCGGAGTTACTTCTCTACTGACACTATCAACGCAGCATGCAAAATCGCAGTCTTCATTACCGCCAGTATCCTATTTAAAGGCGGTCGATGCCTTCATGTCCGTCTGTACGGTGTTCGTGTTTATGGCTCTAATGGAATATTGTCTCATAAATATCGTCCTTAGTGATACACCAATACCAAAACCGATAGCATATCCACCGAAACCGGTGCCGGAAGCAGCCAAAAAGGAACCGGATCCGCCAGCTGCACCAGCGCCAAAGCCAGTACCCGATGAGAAAATTGAGAAAATTGAAAAAATTTTTGATGAGATGACCAAAAATAAACGGGTAATTTTACTACAAATTTTTTCTTATGGTATCGTATAGATATATATAGAGATTACACTGATTGTACTTTTGCAAACATTTGTCTTATTGGGTGCGTAAGTATATTTTAACGGATTTTTGCTGAGTTTGATACTTTATTTTTAAAAATTGATCAAATATATATTTATATGTTTTATTCAAAGTATTGTAGCAGTTGTAGTAAAACTTCCCATCCGCTATTTTTCAAGTAGATTTTAACAGGTTGCACAACATGTGGACGAGTATTATCATGGTGGAAAATCAATTACTTGTGCCTGGTCGCACATTTCGCTGCTTTTTCGTTCAATGGTCAATTCAATTTGATGAGCTGTTGTCGGAAGCTTTCTCCGTTTTTAGCAGCTGATAATACATATATCATACCCTTCTAATTCCACCAAATTCACAGCATCACCTTCCAATTATGAATATTCAATTTTGGAGCCCTTTTAGGTGCTAAAGCTCTCACTTTAAATGCCAAAAATGACTTATTGCGGTCGGGATTGTGGTACTAGATCCATTTTTCATCACTGGTAACAATACGATGCAATGAGCTAATGAAAAAATGGGCCCTGCAGGAAAATACAAAAGTCAAAATATTCCTGTAACATTTAAGAAATTGTTCATTCAACTGCCAATTCGGTTTTTCAACTACCGATTTTTGGTTCAACTACCCGTTATTTCAGGCTCTGCTTTGTAGCATTGAAGCAGCATTGCAGACATGCAATATCATCTTTGATGTCTCTATCCCTTTCTGTGGATCATACCCATGTTTTTAAGACGCAGTGAAATGGTTTATCGAGTCGCCCCATAGTTTCAGCAAGCTCCTTTTGATTGTGAAACTGGTCGTTGTCCAAAAAAGTCTCCAATTTATCGTATTCAAACTTTGCTGGTCATCACTCTCGCTCTTTATCGCTTGTCATTAAATCACAACTCTTGAACAGTCTAAACCAAAATTCACAAGTTGAAAGTAATAGAGTGTTTTCTCCATAAACTTCACAAAAGCCTTCTATGGGTATCAGGACACAACGGAATTGAGGGCAATGAAGTGGCGGAAGAAGTAGCGAGAGCTGACTCGTCTTTTCCACTGACAGGCCTTGAGCCTTTCTGCGGTATAAGCTGGGCATCGGCCAAAGCAATAATAGAAAAACATAGCTTGATATCCGCCAAGCGAAAACCCTCATCAGCTTTGATACAGCTTTTGACAGATTTAGTCTTAGCAGAACAAATCTACGCCTAGTAACCGGCTATCTCTCAGGACATAACTGGTTAAAGTACCACCTCCACAAATGACACGGAGTGTAAACTCTGTCTGTAGGAGGATGAAACATTGATCTAAACTCTTTCCAATTTTAATTATTTGGCAACCCGAATTTATATTTCAAAACAATATTTTGACCAAACAGTTGAATTTATAGTAGCTTTCATTGAAACATATTTATATTCTATAGGTTGTTCATAGTACAAGACGTGTTGTGCGGCCGCCACTTGATGCCGACGGTCCATGGATACCAAGACAGGAGTCGCGTATCATTTTAACACCGACCATCGCACCACCACCACCACCGCCACCACCAGAGCCAGAACTACCCAAACCAAAGCTGACACCACAACAAGAGCGACTTAAAAGAGCAATTTACATTGATCGCACATCACGTGTTCTCTTTCCGGCACTCTTTGCCAGTCTCAACTGTATCTATTGGATTGTATTTTACGAATATCTGTAAATGTTGTTTGAGAATACATGCTTACTTATATTGTTTAAATAAAAATCACGCGCATAAACTGAAACACTTGCACTTAAAAGATATAGTAGACATATACCATAGGTAATTGTAACATGTATTTATAGTATAAAAGTATTCACGTAATTAGTAAATGATTAATTTAATTTAATTAATGTAATTTACAAAAATTCATTATTTTAATGCGATAATAATAAAAAGAAGAAGAAAAACGTTAAACTACACATTAACTCGGTCAAGCGAAACCAGAAAGATACAAAATATACATTTACATATATACATACATAATTACATACAATTAAAATATACTCGTCATAATTACGAACGAATACTGTATGTAATAAATGTGTATGTAGTAGTTTTTAATAATTTTAAATTATGTACCTATTTAATTTTAATCAATAAATTGTTCAAATTAAGCAAATGCAAATCAATGAAATTAATGCATGTATGTGTGTAGTTGTGATGATATACGAAATGAATATATGTACACAATAGTGGGATTCAAGCAATCGTATAAACGCCACATAAACCACGTATACCTTATAAAAATTATACGTTCCTAAACCAGCTGTCATATTTTTTATGAAAAAGATTTTCTCCACCTCGTAAAATTATACGTTTTGAAATGCAACTCTGTTGACCACACCCTTATTCTGTAATACTTTAAATTATAGGCAAATTTATGTAATTTATATTAAAGATAATTACTTTCATTTTTCTCCAAAAGCCCAATCATTAATTTATATTTTTTTTGCTAATTTTCGGGATTTTTAATTTGCAAGATGCCGATTGATTTACGACCTTTACACGATGACTTGTTCAATGCCTTTAAACGATATGAAATTATATGATTTATAAGATTATACAATTGCATGAATCCCACTAATGATTGAATTGAAAATAAAAATCTAATTTAAAAATATAATCATGCTTTTGTTTTACAGAAATTACAGGTTCTCATAAATAGCTATGTAGCTACGTAGTTACTACAAACATATCAACATACATATTAAAGAGCTGCGAGAATATATTTGATTTTCGAATGATTCTCTTTATTCTCAAAAAATGTAGAATATTTACAAAGCATATCTAAATGAAAATGAGTGCTTCTAAATTATAAGGCAAATAGAATACTCCCTCATTTATTGTATAAAAAATATTCCCTACATTCGTTTTTTCTCTTCAAATAAACGAATATTTGAGAGTACTACGAGATTTTGAGAATACTTCGAGTATGTTGTATATTATAATTGTTGTTGCTTTTCATGACAGGCACTGATGATTTGTATTACTGCGTTTTGCCGTGTCATGTTGTCTTATCTACTCTATTTTTTGCTTATATTTCACAGAAAGCAAAACGAATGTTTAGAGTACTCTCAAATACTTACTTCCATTTGCAAATGTTGAGATTTTACTCATTCTATGAAAACGGAACGTACACACCATCCATTCTATTTCTATTTTATTCATTCAAATTCGTATTTGCTTAGAGAGAATGAATGAGGGATTATATTCCAATATCAAAAGAGTGCTTTGAAGATGCAAACGAATACATTCCTGCAGCACTCTAATACATATACAGTAAGTAATTTATAAGTACTTAAATAATCTAAATCCGAACGTACTACTAAATAGTTACACCATTTTTCTTGTGTTTATTAACTAATACAGTTGCAATTCTATTACTTGTAGCGTGCACACAATTTGAAATTGCCGCTTCAATAGCCATGTCCGAACTTTGACAGTTTATTACACTGACGATTCAAGTAACTGCGCCGTATTCAATATGGGCAAAATCAGGATCATATTTAAGTTAAGATCGGCTTTTTGACATAATTTTACATAGAAAATGTGTCAAATTAGTCGATACTACGCATCCGCATTTGCCCACATGGGTCGTACATCAGTGATACTCGTCGATGCGAACCAAATAAGATGGACGCGATATATATCCGACTCTGAAACCGACAATGATAATGAATTTGTATATAAATTTTCGTTAGCTCAAAAAGTATCTGGCAAGAGGAATTGGAAGAGCCCATACATGTCCAAACGAAAAACACATGGAGAGTTCATTTTATCTTTTGCGTTTTCAGACGAAAAATTCAAAAATTATTTTACACTATACCGCCTGTTAAACCTGGGACAGAGCTTCAGCTTGAGTACATAAACAACCGTGGTAGAAATAGTGTTAATTACTCATTTACTTTTATCGTCAATTTCGTTACCGCTTTCTATAGCATAATGGCATTAGCTTGTCAACATCGTACGCACGATGATGTTAACATACCTTAACATATCTACTTTTAATGGGAATATAATTCCATTTATATGTAGATCAACGCGATTATTATCTAAATAAATCGAAGACTTATAAGAGCATCCACATTTTATCAATTTCTTAAATATAAAAATCGCTTAGACAAATATTTATCTGTATATTTTGTATATAGATTCAATCATTTTGATTATTGAAAATAAATTTAATTGGAAATAGGTAATAAAACCACAGCATACTTTTTAATGCTTTTATTGTGATTATTCATCAAATTCAAAATGTCTGCCACGTACTGTCAAAATGCATCAATTACAATAGGTGTCATTGCGACTGGCAACACCGTATTGCCTAACCTTCCTTTCTGCTATAATTTCTGTGCGGTGTACACGTGTTTTCCGATATGGCACCAGTTGAAAAAGCTAAAAAATCCGTGAAATCGGTGAAGAAATCCCGTAAACATCCACTTAACACATACCTAAGTGGTGGTATTTTACGTTATTCCAAGAGACAGGTAATTTTTATGGAAATTTGTGTATAAAAAATACATTTGAATTTCAACAAATATGTCGGTAGCATCTTGGTGGCATGTGTGTGTATACGAGCAAAAAATAGAAAATGCTGTGGCACATCAGAAAATAAGAAAATCAGTGCAATAAGAATGTGTAATGTACCATTTAAAAATCAATTTGTCCTATAATACGTACCACCTCTTATTCTTCGTTTATTATTTAGAAAAATCGGAATGTATGAAAAGATGACTTGTAATGCAATGCATTGTCCATTACGATTTTTATGAAATATTTCGTTTTTAATGAATCGTACTTACTAATGTTTGTAATGAATACCAAATGTATTTTCTTTTATCAAGCAATCAACAATCAAAGTCATTAACTACTTTGTATTTTTTATTTAGATGAACAAACGTCGTGCCCTTTACCGACTTAAGAATGTGAAGCGCCCCGTTGTCAAGAAGGTGAAAATCCCAATTAAAAAAGTGAAAACCATTGGAGGACCGAAAAATGGCGGTGAACGTACTGTGTACTTGAAAAAGCCAAAGGCCAACTACCCAACCAAGACTTTCGTAAAGAAACGTCCAGCCAAGAGATTCTTCAGCAACCATAAGCGCAACATTCGTCCCAACCTGAAGCCAGGTCGCGTACTTATTATGTTGGCCGGACGTCATCAAGGCAAACGTGTTGTTCTCCTTAAGGTTTTGGAATCGGGTCTCTTGTTGGTAACAGGTCCATTCTCTGTTAACTCATGCCCACTGCGTCGTGTTTCTCAACGCTATGTAATTAGTTGTTCGGCACGTGTTGACCTACGCAAATACAAGGTGCCAGCACATTTGAATGATGCCTATTTCCGTCGTCTTAAGATCAAGAAAGAGAAGAAGACCGGCGAAGGTGATATTTTCGCCACCAAGAAAGAACGTTTCCGACCCAACGAACAACGCAAGAAGGATCAGAAGGAAGTAGATGAAGCTGTGCTGAAAGCCATCAAGGCACATCCAGAAGGCAAATTGTTCAGGAAATATTTGCAAAATATGTTCGCCCTACACTCTTCACAGTACCCCCATCGTATGAAGTTTTAAATTTAATTACGGATGATTTGGGTCTCTATTAAGTGGTTGTTTCACTTAGTTTACCAAGGAATCTTATAATTTGTATAATCTAGTAAACACAAAAGAAAACAAAATGAAAGATTGTCTTTGTGAAATAAATATTACAAAACAAGATATTTCGTAATCTGGGATTTATTAATGAAAATGTGATAGGAATAGTACAAAGTGAACCATCTGACAGCTGTTTATTGTTTCTCCACTGCCTCGTCTATGCCCAATGCATATCTGAACTTTCTGCGTCCTTGCAAATACCACATTGTTTCATGGTATGATCGCGGTAAGACTTCCGGTACAGCATAGGGTGCCATAAAAGTGAAATAGAAAACAGTGGAGGTGGCTTCTTCACCAGTGGCTCCATCCAAAATCTGGGCCGATGCCATCATTTGTATATAATTGGCCTCTGTGTATAAAACATACGCGTTCATTCTAATAAATGCTGCTACAGCTACTGGTTTCTCAAAGCTAATGTCACAAACATGCTCCAATTTGGGAATAGTACGGCAATGTAAATAAGCACCAGTCCAACCAATCTCGAGGGCGATGCGCATTAAAAACCCACCAAATACTGTATTATGTGCATTTCGATTTTCAGGAAATGATGGTACCGTATTCGATGTAGACGATTCCGACATCCAACATGAATTTCCAGGTAGAATTCGCTTATTTAATTCAATAGTGTTTATTGGTGTTGTACGTTTAAATAATTCATACATTAACGCATATTCAAAATGATTGGGCTGAACCTTGAATATGGAAGCAGCTTCTAAAAGCTTGCGTTTATTTCTACGTTGTTCGGCACCGCCGAAAATCGTTTTTTCTTCATCTGTATCTGGCTGAAGTGGATTGACTGGTACCGCACCAGAGTTTGTTGCATTTCGTGCAGCCATAACGAATAGAGCTTGCGTTATTCTTCTCCGTGAACCATTACCTTTTTGATCAATCCAAACAATAATTTCCATGGAACTTCTTCCAACCCAACATACGTGACCGACGAGGCGTATATCTTCTGTAGCTTTTGTAACTTCATCGGAGAATGTTATCTTATCAACAAGTATCGTTACAAACGTATACGGTAGATGCACATCTTCTGGAAGCAATGGCACTTTGATATGTTGGTGACATATCCATACTACAAATATTTAATCAAATTAAAAGCAATTTCCGCAAATTTTAAATATATTTACCAGCAAATAAATCGATGTCTTCCATTAATCTACCCAATCTAACACGACCCAGATTTGTAACATATTTATCTTGCATAAATTTGTCCGTACTTAATGGTATAATCGCCGATGCAAAGGAATCCTTCATGGAGCGTATTGGTAAATCCTCTATTTTTGGCGTATACTTCAACAAGTGCTCTCGTGTTCTTGGTATTGGTTCATAGCCGTGATCCAGTCCGAGTCTTGCTATAATTTTCTCTTTGACTTTAAAGATATAAAGATATAATATGCTCCCAATAATGAGCTATACACAGTACCTTGCAGCATTGTCCCAGAAAAGATCGGCTCTACACTCTTCAAACCAATTTCTCGAAACGTTCTATTAAATTATCATAGTAATAATTGATTGAATTTCATATAATATTTTAACACTCACACTGAAGCAATATTGGTCGACGATGGTTTAAACCATTTTGATATTCTGTAATGAACATATTTACTTCCAGTTTGTTGTATTGCATGCAACATTGTATTTGTTATTTTGTTATATTTTGACTTTAAACTAAATGCACCAAGTCAATGCTAACTATAGAATCAACTAGGACTGGGTGGTTTTGAAGCACTTTTAATATAAATAGTATGTCTCGTGAGATCCATCTAATACCTCTCGATAATTTAATTGGAACATATTTGTTTAAAGTAAAGATATGAGTTCATTGGAACATTATAAATGCCATTATCCCAACATTTGGAAAATGAATTTTACTCCATTTTTAGTATATTTTTGTTATTTAAGAGGCAAATTAAAAAAATTTTGTTTTTGTTTCATCTGAGATATCTTATTTAGCTTTTGATTGAAATGATAATTTTTGTTTACCATGTTTCACTATTTGAAATTACGTTAACAAGCTCTTAATCGTGCCTTACTTTTTAGGACTACAGTGTAAAAAAACGATTTTATCATGTAAATTCGATTGAAAATTTGAACTTAGATGTCAAAAAGTTTTTGTTTAATAGATTCACAAAAATAAGCTCTGTAAGCGACATCTTGTTTCTTTTTCCTGATGGTGCGGTAGGTATTCAACATTTATACTTTTCATATAAGCCGTTAATATAAAATAAATAAATAAATATGTGGCACTTAAAGCCCCAAAGGGCTCATTACCGAGCTTCTCTTCCATTACTGTTGTGCGTCTTAAATTTTGGACAATATTAGATGGGATTACTCATTTTAGCCGGTTCCGAACGGCAGAACACTTGTGACATCACTTTTTCTGAGCTGTGTCACAGAGTTCTTTAAGAAGATTTTTCATGGCAAGTTGTTACTGTCGGAAGAATTGCCAATTGCTTGCCGACAGGTGGGTACCGTTTGAAAGAAAAATCTTATCGATATTAAATTTGTTATGCATCAGCCGGGGATTGAACCACGACCTACAGATCAGAAGGCGAACACACTAACCACTGAGCTACGGCACCCACCGTTAATATAAAGTATCCTATTATACTTCCATTACGAGATTTGATTTTTGAATACACTAAATCGTCACGACCTTTACCATTACCTCATTTCCATTACATCATTTTGGCATTTCTTCAACATCCCGTTTGCATTATTATTTATTTTCTTATTTCAATGAGGTTTAAGAGTAATGACTTCAATACTTATTCAAAAATTAATATAATGGTTAAAAAAACAACTTCCTGTTTCAATTTTTTTATGAAAGACGATATAAAACAACGATAATTTATCGATTTATCGGAAACATCGAAGATTTATATATGGCAACAAAATTGTAATACGATGACAACAGGTCTTACATGGAAAATATGATGTTGACTGCGACTGGAACGCAAATTATATTACTATTCATTTATTTTAGAAATGTAACACTCAGTAGATAACTCTTTATACAATATTTCATTTTGCTACAATAGAAAGAGATTTAAATCGATTACCACGACAATTGTCGTCGTGTAGCAATTCCGTGGCGTCAATTCGTTCGTTTACTTAAGAATACATGGTATTTAAGCATTGACAGTTGTTGCTGTCGCAATTGCTTCACTATATATGCGTTTAGCTGCACATTATTAATTTTAATTGTATTTGATTGATAAATTCCAACTCCAACTTATATATTTCAAAAATTGTTAGCGTTCACAAGACATCCCTCTATACACAAAATTATAATAAAAACAAAAAAGGATATAGCGCCAAAGCAATCAATTTGAAATAATAATTTCTAACGTATTTTTAATTTTAATTTTTATTAGTATCAATGCAGAAATTATGCACTGTGTATTTGTAAAACTGTTTGTAAGTGACAATGAGAAATAATTTAATTTATTTGAAATGTGGCTTAGGTCCACTTATAGTAATTAGAAACATTGGTCCGTATAGTTAAAATTAATATCAACTTAATCCTCGGCTATGTATTCGAAGTGGGTTTTCAAATTTTACATCCTCAAAAACGTAACTTACATATAGCCATGTTAAGGATTAGCAATATTTTTAAGTTTAACCAAACGCAGCCTCCATATTAAAACAAATGGGCTAGACACTTTCATAATAATCTCCTCATATTATAATATCAATAAGTACAATTTAGTAGTATCCTTACAGAACAATAATGTACATCGAATATGATGATAAGCCTCATACACATAATAGCAATATAAAATATACGAATACATATAGATTCTCACATAAAGAATCAAATGGGAAATTGTCCAATAGTATAATTTCATTAAACTGTATCATCTAAACCCAATGCATATTTAAATTTCCTACGTCCCTGAATGTACCACATGGTTTCGTGATATGAACGTGGTAATACCTCTGGTACATTAAATGGTACTTTAAATGTGAAATAGAAAACATTTGAAGTAACTTGTTCTCCAGTAGTTGCATCTAATATATCAGCAACTGTTACCATTTGTATGTAATTCAATTCAGTGTAAGCAACATATGCAGTCATTTTAATAAATGATGAAACACTCACTGGCTTTTCAAAACTAATATCACATATGTGCTCTAATATTGGACGCGTTTTACAGTACAAATAGGCACCAGTCCAGCTGGTTTCGAGGGCGTTGCGCATTAGAAAGCCACCAAATACTTTATTATGAGCATTGCGATTTTCGGGAAACGATGGAAAAGTAGTTGTCACATATGAATCCGACATCCAACGGCAATTGCCCGGTAGAATTCGTTTATTTAATTCCAAAGTTGTCATTGGTGTTGTACGTTTGAATAGTTCATACATCAATGTTTGTTCAAAATCATTGGGTTCAACTTTAAAAATCGATGAACTTTTTATGAGTTGACGTCGATTTTTACGTTGTACGCCACCATTCAGAATTTCCTTCTCTTCCGCATTAGCTGGAGCAATAGGATTTACTGGTGCTGCACTTGTATTTGTTGCATTTCGAGCGGCCATAAGAAACAATGCTCGTGTTATCTTCTTATAAACACCATCTTCTTTTTGCTCAAGCCATACAACGATTTCCATTGAACTTCGTCCCACCCATGATACATGACCTGATAATCGTATATCCTCTGTGGCTTTCGTTAGTACGTTTGAAAAAGTTATCTTATCCACCAGTATTGTTACAAATGTATATGGCAAATATACATTTTCCGGTAAAGATGTAATATTGAGATGCTTATGACACACCCATACTATTCACATAATAACAATATACTATATATACGTGTATACACATGTAATCATTTACTAAACATTATATTACCGGCAAATAAATCCATGTCCTCCAATAGTCTACCTAATCGAACATGACCCAAAAACGAAACATATTTATCTTGCAGAGCCTTATCTGAGCTTAAAGGAATGATTGCCGATGTAAAAGAATCTTGCATACTACGTGGTGGGAGATCTTCTAACTTCGGTGTATATTTTATTAAATGCTCCCGCGACTTTGGTATTGGTTGATAGCCATGCTCCAGACCAAGACGGTTCATGATTTCATCCTTCACTATTCCAAATCAAAATTATATAAAATAAAAATGTTTAAAAGTTGTAATCTTATGAATTATGTATTTATTCGTATACCTTCAGACATTGTGCCTGCAAACGAAACTTCATTTACATTTCGTAAACCAATTCGACGCATGGGTCTAAAATTAATATGTGTATTATTTTATCGTTTACGATAATCAATATTTTTAATATCACTTACAGACGAACAACCGGTGTTGTTTTACAAAGTATTGATGTTCCATAATTCCAATTTCGTCCTGTGGTTTTTAGTACTGTACGTAGCATTTTTGATTTTCACTTTACACTTACATATATATAATAAAAATAATTCTTGTTCACTTTCTACTTCAGAGTATGTAGCTATTATGTAACTAATGATTATTTATTAAAAACAAAAAAAGAAAATAAACAATGGTTATTGCACTAATAATTCCGGCTGATTTATGATTACAAACTTCTAATTATAAAGGTAGAGCAATAAGTGACAGTTCTCTTGAATGAATGAAACAGAAGTAAACAAAACAACAACACACATAAGCAAAGCAGAAGGTGAAGAAGCAATAACAAGAAAACAACAAACACACGAGACACTATAGAGAAAGAGTGTTTGACATTATAAGGCGAACCCAAAATATTTTAATAGAAGGTAGAGCAATTGTAAAAGATTCTTCTTGGCAGCGCACATGTTTATTCACAAGTCAAAAGTCATAGCAAAGTTTGAGAGAAAACAAAAGTTAATAATTTAAAAATGGAAACAGAAGAAGATTACAAGTTTACATTTTAAATTTCACAATTCAAATAATTTTAATTTTGCCGGTGCACCACTAACACACCCATCTTTTCGGAAACGTCAATGCCTGAAAAAGTTAAAAGCTTAGCAAATTTCGGCATGCATCAAGCATCGCGATAAGATGCATATTTTTTATGTGGGCACTTTCATATTTTACCTTCGTTTGACAGATGAATATGCTTGCATACTTTTTATGTAGTTCGGCCTTTATAGCGTCAAACTAGCACGGTCTGCATATTACAGGTCCCGTAATTTCCGATTGTTGCATTTGTAATTGAATTTAAAAAAAATTTTTTTGTGGCTTCTGATATCGTAGTATTTTTGAAATTTTTCGTTTTGTTTACATTTCATTCTTCTTTTACATTCTCATGATGATTTGTGACAACCACTGTCTATCACGAAGACCATATTTTATAAACACATTTTGTTAATTTTCAAACAATTTTACTTATTATTTTGCGTACTAAATACCATTAATAATCACACTCAATCACAGCACTTCTTCTATTTTCTTTCTTTGTAAGCAATTCTAGAAATTAATATTTTATTTCTGATTCTTTTTCTTTTTCATTTTCTACTTCTTCTCTTTTTCCATGGGTTTGTTGTTGTTTTATTTACTTTTTCTTCTTCATTCATGAGAATTCTCCATATACCATAAGGCGAACCAAGAGATATATTTTTCAATTGATGTACCCCATGTTCTTATATCATTTTCAGTTTTACATTTTGAGGGATTTCAATCAGCTGCTTTTGGGTTTTCTTCTTCATTCATATTCAAACACGACACAGAAAAAATTCCGCTCAGAGACTGCTCTACCTGTATAATAAACTCGTTGTAGAATTCCAGCTCCATTGTGAACTAACTAAAACAAGAAGAAGGATGTATTTACAAATGTCACTAATAGAAAATCTATTACAATTTACAAAATAACTAAGTTCAACTGTAGAGTATTTTAAAAACAATTGTTTGGCGAAAAGGTGAATTTTTAATTCGATTCAATCTATCATTTTTTTAAGAAATCCGTCATGTGGAGTATTTTTGAGCAGTCTCCATTGGAGGATGAAACCATTTCTAATGCATTTTCATCGCGTGGTATCTTTAAAGTACGCAGCGATGAAGTGGTAAGAAAATTTCTAACTTCACTCTACTGATTTTATTCCTTCAATCGACAAATACTAAATGTGCACTAATTTGTTTTAGGTACGTCAATATCCCCATGTGAAGGCTTCTGTGCAAAGCAATAAAATGGTTATTGCAATTGATAAGAGTATAATTTTACTGGAGGACGAATTAATTGCCAAATGCAGCTTCCTTAGTTTTAGTGCCGAAATCGATGTAATGACAATCTCTCAGTCTGGCAATCTTATTGTATGTGGCCTAAGCAATGGCGAAGTGCATGGAATATTTATCAGAGGAATACCTCTATGTAATTTAGCTATTGAAATGAAAGACGTTCACATGACCGGCAGAACATTTGCTGGTATACAACAAATAGATCAACATTTCTATATAACATGCACAAATGGCAGTATTTACATGTATGTGTTTCTAAATAATCATATTTATCCATCTTATTTAAAAAAAAATCCATTCTTTAGTATTAGTGAAATTAATGAGACTCTTCTTACCACACAACTCAATATATCGATTAAAGAAAATGAGTCGTTAGCATTTGATGGGAATTTACTTGAACATGTTACCATAAAACGCATTACATCAGGTCGAGATCTAAACGATATCGTCAGTGGCGTTCTAGTTCCGAAGCAATTCCATTTGGCTGAAGATACACCAGCAATTTCACTTATTGCTGGTTCACAAAAAGCCCTCTATTTTAGAGAGTCCAGTGACAATGTTGCAAAAATTACTCTACCAGATTGTTTTGATGGAGTAAAACATATATTTAATTTGGAACATATCATGTACGTAAATATAATTCATAACACCATTAAAAGAAACAAAAAATAATAAATATATATTGCAGTCTTCTCCTAACAAATTCGGGTCATTTGTTAGAAGTATGTCCTTTCACAAAGATGATTAATCTAGAAAATGCACACAATGAAGTGGACATACTTATTGATGAGTTGGTCATTATGGAGATTGGCGAGGTTACTATAGAATTATTGATATTGATCAAAGAGAGTTCATCATCTGAGGAACGTATTCTAAAAATAATTGAGTATCCATGTAAGTAATATGGATAATATCTTCAAAAAATATATTGTTTTTAACCATTTTTGTTTACAGCTTTCAAATGTAAAAGCGAATTGGAAATATGTAGCCATGCCTGGTTGGTTCAACAACCTAAATGCTCTGTTAATCTATACTACATTAGCGGAAAAAATCTAAACAATGATGGTATACCAACAGAAATTGAGATGACTTTAGTGTCAGAGACACATCCAAGTGAGCGCTTTAAGAAATTAATTGCAAAAGGCCATTTGGAAGAGGCCGAGGTAAATTTTAAACAAAATACTATTTACATCGAATAACTTTCATTAACGACCATAGGATTTTGGTAAACAATTTGAATTGTGCTTGCAACCAATTTACGAAGCAAAAGCAAAAAATATCCTTGTTGAGTTGTCTGTTCTAGATGAAGTAGGTTTGTCGATTTAGATTTTGAAAATGTATGTCCAATTCTTACATTATATTACAGAATAATCCGCAGCTGCTGGAAGACCAATTTCAAAAGCTTATCGACCTTTTGGCAAGAATTGAAGATAAGACATTTTTTCGAAATAATCGCATGATAAATATGCCTTCAAGAAAAATATTGAGTAGATATTTAAATGAAATTTTAAAACATTTAGATGAAGAGGTAATGCTCTTTAGTGATTATATTCACTTGTAAAAATAATACAATCATATATCCTGCAGGCGGATGAAAACCACATATTGGATATTAATGAACAGCTGCATCGTGTCGAAACATTAAGCATTATTGATCCCTACGAATGCGACATGGAATGGCAAAAATTCATTTATCATTCAAATTTGTTACGAGTAATAATCAAATTTTTAAAACACGATATACCAACAGCGGGTTTAATATGGCGACGTCATTCGAGCTCAATTATACCACATTTGAAGGAAAATGATTTTGAAACATTATTAAATCTAATACCAAGTAATACGGAGGCATTTAATATTGTACAATGGTTGCGACAGTTTGTACCAACTATCTGCGGTACATATCCGAATATGATGCCATTCATTACGGAATGGAGCATACAAAAAACACGTGCCCTACAATATGCTGATCATTGGCCCGAAATTGGTTTGGAATTCTCAACAAAAGTATGCGAAATCTATGAGGAGGTACAAGTTATGCATTCGTAAGTGTTGATGTACAAATCAATTACGAATTATTCTTATGCCATTTGTTTTTGTTACACCTTGCAGAGATGTTCATCGGCAACATGAAAGAAATATTGCTAAACTAAAGGATCTAATCAATGCATTGGAGGATCTTTATGTTTTGAAAAAGCGTTACAAGTTAACACTCACTCTGGACAACTATATTAAAGTAAATATCATTACGCGCTAACTATTATTATGTGCTTACAATAGTTCTATCTGTATTTTGCAGGATTCCATTGACGAAACTGCTTTGTATATAATGCAGCGTGTGCCCTTGGATAATTTGCAAAGTTTGGTCAATGATTTCCTATATCCGATTTTTCATGAAAAGGGCAAATCTGCTGAGCCCGCCCTACATTGCTATGTGTCGTTTTTGATTTCTAATCGCAGTGTTTTGAGCAATTGGCTTGAACGTGCTGTTACCTGCATTGAGTTTTTACACAACGAAGATGAACGTTTGGAATGTGCACTGCTAGTTTTACAAAATTCACCTGTCCCATGGCCCGATTCCATTGCACCATTGATAAAGTTGCGTTACTCAACACATCCGTTGGCGCAAAAAATCAACACAGAATGTGAATTGCAAGTGATCAAGAAAATGAAAGTTAAATACGGTTGGCCTGCTGACAGTGCATCAGATATTAATATCAATCTATTCATGCAACGTATTATTAAAATGGATCTGCCAGATATGCTGAATGATGTACGTACATTAACAATGGCAGCACCGGAGATTGCAATCGCTGCTAATTACACTTGTTGCTACAATCTGATACGCAAGGGCAAACTAGATGTTGCATATGAGTTCTTCAAGATACTGCAGTCAGATAAAAATCCAAAATATGCCACGGACGTCATCGAGTTATTTGCTGTAAATAGATTGCTTTAACTGTCCATTATGTACAATTGTATTTTGTTTTCTTTCTCTTTGCCTTAGAAACACCTTGAAGTCTTCGCACATCATTCGGATGCTGAATGCATTGAGGAGCATAGAAATATTTTTGAATTCTACAAACTCATAACACCACTTGCATGCGGTGCTGCACAAAAACGTCTGCTTGCAATACAACATCGTTTGACTTTGAATCACAAATTCCATTTGTCTGTTAGGGACACCAAAGAACTCGCGACGCATGAAAATCGCCTCAAACTGCTCGACATTGGTATTGAAACTATAGTCGAACAATGTCGAGCCACATTGAATGTCAGTAAATTCATTGTAAGCGAAGCTACCGAACTGAGTGCAGCTTTGGATATGCGCAAAACGTTTGCTATACTGCGTATTTGTCGACGGATGCGCTGCTTACCATTAACATGTGCCTTATCGTATGCTCTATTAAAATCGATTGATTGCACTCCAAAGAATAAAGATGATTTTATTGATTTGGCACTTGAATTGATAGTCGGGCAAATCGAGTGGATCAAGAGTATGAGAGAATACATATATATAAAATTTATTTAAATTATAAACTATTCCATATTTCAGATGTCGAAGTAAACGCTTCGTCGACCAGCCTAATGAAAGGAAATGATGATTTAGCATTGCCTTTGGCATATGAACTCATCTCATGTGCCGCACAAAAATCGAATGATATTAGTGAACTAATGGAATTAAATAAATATCTATTTTTGGCTAATATTGATTATAGTATTAATGCCATTGATAAATATTACCATGGTAGAGATGAGATTATCAACGAACAGATATGCAAAGCGCTTGACGCTGTTTGCGTGCGAAATATGTCATCCTCTAACACGACTCTAGATGTGCAATCCACAAATAATGTGAAAAAACGTCCATCAGTTTCAATATTCGATAAAGTCGACATTGTACCAGAACAAACTGAAAATAATGCAAGTGCCTGTTATTACAGTATTATTATTATATTTCTCTATTTATTTGTCTTCTTTGCTATTTACAGATTTGTAGCAATGATCAATTTTATATTGTACGTTTTGTTGCACGAACCTTACTCATGTTGCTAACCAGAGCGGAACATACAAATATGATATTCATAAAATTACGCCAATCTCTGACAGATGAGATGTTGGAGAATGCCGATTTGGCATATGATGAATTTTTTGAATCTTTGGAACAAATGATTAAAGTAAAAATTCACGATATCTGGTATATGATGGCATTAAATTTGCTCGATTTTCAAAAGCAAAATAATTGCAAAATTATAAATAGCGATTTAATTTCATTGCAATTGGATCGTGTTTTTAAGAAGATGCTTATGGAAAAAGAAGTCAATTTTATTGGTAATAATTTGAGAGATAAGTGTTAATTGGTGTAATTTTTCAAAAAATTCATTTTACCACCGCAGATGTCTTTGTTATGCTCATTTCTGATGGTCATACAGAAATATTACTTGAGAAATTAAGCAATGAATTGAAAACAGATCAGCAAAAAAAAAATTTTCTCATATTATGGGAAATGTATAATACACATTTGAATGAAGTAGAAAATGCCGATTCCATACGTATAAGGTTTGTTTTCACTGATTCTTAATTTGAAGATTTTCTGACGAATATATGAAAAATCACTATTTGAATCAGTAAATTTTGTTTTATTCCTTTTTTTGCAAATTTATGACAAAACCCATGGACGAGTTTCTTCTCCAGTGTTGTTGTACTATACTCTTATATCTTCAATTCAATATAATTAATAATTATTAATATTTTTTTTTAGACGTCTAACTCATTACTATTATATGGAGTTTTGTAAAACCAATCCCAAAATCAAGGGCAAATTTAATGCAGATATTGACACGATCGAACAGTTGCTGAAGGAATTGCAGAATAAGCAAATTGATGTCAATTTGTTAGAGCATATAAGTCGTGATTTTCGATTGGATTATCAACAATTGTTAATAACACAGGTTAGTATAATTGTATGATATTATTCTACATAACTGTATATTTGCTATGTAAATTAGGGCAGCCCAAAAATCGTATAGTAAAAAATTATCTTATATCCATCTTTTTCATTAATTTCCACAACTTTGTATGGAAGCTACATTAAGAAGTAGGCGTGGCTCACTAATTTTTTGAGGAACAATTTTTGCCTATAATAATAAACTACACCTGAAATATGGTTGATTTTGAGGAAGTATTTTATAAGTTATGGGGGTTTTAAAGGCCATAATTTAAAGGGGATTTTGAAGATACTACCGAGGCTTAGTATGGACGCTATATAAAAAGTGGGCATGGTTTGAGTCTTTCTTGTAAATCTAATTATCTTTGCAATATTAATGCACACCTTAAATTTGGTTTGAGTGTTTGAGGATAATTTGTAGAATTTTCTGGCCTAACACTATTTCAAACGAGGCACTATGGCGTCTGACGAGCGAAGAGCCCATACTGATCCAGATTAAGCGTAGATAGTGGCGCTGGATTGGCCACACGCTAACAAAGCAGCCAGATAGCATCACGCGAATGTCGCTTGAGTGGAACCCGCAAGGGAGCAGAGGCCGCGGACGACCAAGAAACACCTGGAGACGATCAACATTAGGTGAGCTAGCTGCTGCCGGCATCACATGGGAAGGCGTTAGATCAACTGCCCAAAACCGTGTGCGATGGAGAAGCCTTGTGGAGGCCCTATGTTCCAATTAGGAGTTTAAAGGAGAAAAAAAAAAAGATTTGGTTGACCTTCGCTGAATAGTTCGGAAATTATAGTGGTTAAAATTTTTTTAATTTTCGCAACCTTGTATGGTAGCCCCATTAAGAAGTTTGCGTGGCATCCTGATTTTTTGCCAGATTATTTCCGACTACCATATTAATTATTAAGTGTTAATTATGATTGTTCTAGATGGAAGATTGCCGAAGTTACAGCGGTTTGAATTTAAAAGAAATTATGTCATTTTGTATGGGGGCTACTATAAACAGTGGATGTGGCACGTCCATTTCTTGTAAATCGAGTTACCTTTGAAATAATAATTCACAACTTAAATATGATTGTCCTACGCTATATATTTTGTATGTTATGGCGCTTAAAAATGCTTATTTAATTCCCTCGACTTTGTATGGGAGCCACATAAAGAAGTGCGCGTGGCTTGTTGATTTTATGTCAGCTTATATCCGACTATCATATTAATCTAAGTGTCAAATATGGTTCTCTTAGACAGAAGATTGATGAAGTTGCAGCGGTTTTAATTTGAAAGAAATTCAGACACTTTGTATGGTAGCTGCTATAAAAAGTAGGCGTGACGCGCCCATTTATGGCAAGGTTACGTAACAGTATGGTATATTAAGTAAGTTATAACGAGTTAAAGATTTTAAAAATTCCAATGCTAGTCGCTTTGAATGCTTGGTGTGGGCGTGGCAGTTGATGGATCATGCCCGGAAATTATTGACCGCCAGTTTTAAGATCTAATATAAATATATAAAATATACTCTACATTGTACATATATATTGTAATTTTTCCAAAAATGGACAGGGTCTACGTACCGGAAGAACTCGACCACGTGGTCGACCAAGGTCCATTCAACACAGTACACATCGGAAGTGCTTTGTACGGGAACACAACAAAACATTTCTGTATTCTTGCTGCTACAACAACAACATTGTAATTTTTTTTTTTTTTTGTTTTTAATTTTATTATTACAGATTATAAGCATTTTGCAATCTCAAGAATTACTATACGAGGTAAAAACGGATGCTTTTGGTGACGAAGAATTGCTTGTGATAAGCACAGCAGAAAATATGCGAAATTTGTGCCAGCCATATATCAATGAGATAAAAACTACGGAACTCTTATCCTCGAAACTAAAGCATTTCCTAGATAAGGTAAATTGAAAATAAATCTATTTACGAGTAGTTAGCTGTACAGGTAATATATTCAACGTATTTATGCAATGTATATTTGAACATACCCTGCAGGCGATAAATAAATTTTTGCAATTTGCTTAGCCACCTGATGATTTTTAGGGCCCGAACCATTCTGTGTATTAGGATCGGGTAACATCTCCCGTATTATCTAGGAAGAAGAGGATAGACAAAGAAGTTTATACTGCGAAAACATACCGGGGTTATCACACTCCAAACTAGCGCTTGGGACATACAACCTAAAACGTATGAATCTAACGAAGAACATCTTGAGAATCATTACGGGTTTCTTAACAGGGCATTCTAGGATGAACAACAAAACTGGGAATTTTCTCAGATGTTCTTTGAAGGCTCTGCAGGAAAGATGACGAGATCTCACAATATGTTATAGGAATTTGTTCCGCCCTGATACACAAGAGAAGAAAACACCTGGGAGATTTCATCATACCCGAGGACGAACTTAGACTCTGTGAAGTAAGAAAAATACTATGATACAAATCATCGAGGGAATTGGGCTAAGAGGCAAACTCTAGGTCCACGAAGGGGGCACAATAGATCTTATAGGTCACAGTGCAACATCTCCCAACGATAATAATAATAAATAGCCACCTGGTATTCAGGCTTTCGCCATGTAGAGAAGATTTCTCATTCTTGAGCGTGGTGTTTTTTCTACGTATGAGTTTGGGTAAATTTTATGGCGCTATAACCCGAAAATAGGTACTCGGGATCCGGAGAATGTTTCGTATTTGGGCAAAGCACCCAAATCAAGCTTAAAGTAAATAAATTGGACTGGCTCCTAAAAAGACGATTCTGGAAACTAAAACTGGACTATATATTTTATAAAGCTTTTATCAAACGTATATGTAAAAAGAGTCTGAAATAGGTTGATTTATTCAACAATCGTTCTCTCTTTTTTTGTTTTTGTTATAGATTAATATGTATTTCTACGAACTTTATCTCTGCATTATCGAGATACTAGTGTATATTAATGCGATGCCCGAAGAAATGCAAATTTGGACAAGCATTTTGCAATTTCTAAAGCATAAAATGACAACACGTCGCCGTAATCGTCCTGGTTCATTGGAAACTGATATGTGGTTTCAATCACAGCCGGATATTGGTGTTTTACCAAAGATTGCACGTTATCGTTTTCCTTTCAAACCGATTGTCGAGCAACCACTAAAGGATATTTTGGGTAAGCAATTCATTTAGGTAATAAGCGTTCATAATTTTACATAGTACATAAAATTCAACAACAGTACAATTCAAATTCAAAATTCAAATTTAGACCGAATCTAGCATACTACGCCAGTCAACTCTTTACTTTGCTAGCTGGCGCACATTTTGAGATTCCAAGCGCTTACTAGTAGTCGAGTACTTGGTCTTTCTACCGGAGATTAGGTCGGCATCTTCTGCGTCGTCCACTAGCGACTTCCGAATATAACACCTTCTTAGTCGGAGCTTGTTCTTCCATTCGTTCGACATGACCTAACCAGCGCAGCCGCTGAATTTTAATGTGCTTTACTATATCGGTGTCAGCATACAGCTAATGGTTGTACCTCATTCGTACTCGCCACCAACGCAAATAGGTCCAAAGATCTTGTTTAGGACTTTTCTCTCAAAAACTCTGCGCATTCTCTCATCTGAGGTGGAAATTGTCCAAGCTTCGTAAGGACAGGCGTAAATGAAAGACTTGTAGAGTTTGATTTTCGTTTCTCGAGAGAGGGCTCGACTTCTCAATTGCTTACATAGTCCAAAGCAGCACCTGTTAGTAAGAGCGACCCTTCGCAATATCTAGATAGTCCCATTATGTCGTAGATCTTTGATTGAAGAAGTCACACGATAACGAATCACCTTGTCTGAAACCCCGTTCGGTATTAAATGGCGGAGAGAGGTCCTTCCCAATTTTCACTGCACAACGGTAGTTATACAGTGTCATTCTGCAAAGACGAAGGAGGTTCGCAGGAACACCGAACTCAGACATTGTTGTGTAGAGGTAATCCCTTACCGGACTGTCGAATCTTCTCCAGGATTTCGCGCAGTGTGAAAATCTGGGCGATGGTTGATTTACCAGGTCCGAAGCCACACTGATAAGGTCCAATCAGGTTGTTAAGCATAGGCTTCAATCTTTCACACAGTATTGGATATTATAGATAATAAAATACAAAATTTTTAAAGGAAATTTTTCGTAACAAAAATTGCTTTTGAGTTGTAAAGATTTTTCTTTCATTTGGGAGGAATATTGTTATATTAGGATGACCCGAATACTTGAATAATTTATTTTTTGAACATTTTTTTCACCAGATAATGAATTGTACGTTGACAATTGTGAAAGTTGGTTTCCGTTGATACAGTTACATTGCTTGCTGAAAGGCTCAGAGAATTATGAGAATGTTCGTGATTTCTATTGTATGTCGGCGGTTAAAAATTCGATAGGTGATTTTAGAGCGAAAGATGATACTGACACATGGCATCTGCAGCCAACAAATAATGCATTTTTGAAATCAGTAAATATAAATACAATGATTTTAATAACTATAACTATTAGCATATATTCTCATTGACAGATATTACGTTTGGTCAAACATGTTCATAATCCTGGCAAGGCTTTTATGATACTCTATTTTGTATCAAACTATGCCCCAGATGGTGCCGATCAGGTAGAAGCATCTCATGAATGCTATAAATATGCTCTAGAAAATGAGCAACTCATTACAGATGCCAAGTATAAGGAGCAATTATTGAAAATCAAACGTAAATATCCAATACTAAAGACACAACATCTTCTACATATGCATGGGCTAACAGATGATAAACACATGCGTTTAATTGAACATCCCACACAATTAATATATAATTTATATCATCATGAGCTCATATTGAAATCATGTACTAAATTAAATATCAATATGGTTGTGGAGGAAATAGCACAACTACACAATTTGGATTTGGAAATGATACAGTATGAATTGTTGCAAAAGTGGCTATCATTTAATGCAGAATCCCCAAGTGATTCTACAATCCTAGAGGACACACTACTTCAAGATTATAACGCCACACAAAATGTAACAGAAGATCCGACAAAAGCACCTGAAAATGTTATAAGGTATATTTAACGTGAATATAATTTTTATCTATTATTATTGATAATAAAATATTTGCTTATTAATGTATATAGGGCAAATTACATCCTGAGTTCTTGGCCCAAAAAAAAGGCAGTTCAATTTTTGGTGGCTCATATTTTTACATCGGAGGGGTAAGCAAAATATCAAACGTTATTTAATTTATGAAAACTACGGAGAAATCCGAAAATATATAATTATATATGTCTGAAAGGAGGTAGATTAGGTTATTTTGTGAAAATTTTATTAACAGCAGCCAAAAATCGCAATATAATTTTAATTCTCAATGCAACTCTGACTCTGAATTGGAACGAGAGTCACGTCGAATGGGTCTTACTTATGCACACAAGAAAGGAAAACTTCGGGGAATTTATAATACCGGAAAATCTGTTGAAGTCCATTAGGGTAGGATCTATACTAAACTTCCTTACGGATGCTGGACTTAGAGAAATACTCTAGTCTATGATGGGGTGCACAATAGACATAGGGTCGCAGTGCAATACAACCCTTTAATAATAATAATAATAATCTTGGAACCAGCATCAACAACTGTAATGACGTCAATCTGGAGATTATGCGTAGGATAACTCTTGCTAACAGGTGTTACTCTGGGCTGAGTAAACTATTGAGTATTCGAGCCCTCTCTCGAAGATCGAAAATCACACTCTACGAGTCCCTCATTGTTCCTGTCTTAACATATGGCGCAGAAGCCTGGACAATTTTCACCACGGATGAGAGGATGCTTGGATCTTCGGACCTATTTGCGTTGATGGTGAGTATCGAATAAGGTACAACGATGAGCTGTATGAGCTGTGTACGCTGACATAGTCAGGCGTATGAAAATACAGCGGCTGCGCTGGCTAGGTCATGTCGACCGAATGGAAGAAGACGCTCCAGCAAAGAGATTATTTAATTCGGCACCGCCCTGAAAGACGCAGAAGAAGAGGAAGACCAAACCTCCGTTGGAAGGACCAAGTATTGGGTAACCTGGCGGCGCTTGGAATATCCAATTGGCGCCAGCAAACGAACAACAGAGAAGACTGGCGCCGCATTATATGTTCGGCCTAAATCGATCATCGGTTGTTATGACCACATAAGAAGAAGAAGAATTAAAGAGTTAAATTTTTATACAGATATAGTTAGGCGCAGCATTCCTCTGACGTCTACGACGCGCGCGAACATTTAAAGGACTAAAACTCGACACTTACGATACAACGTGAGACTATGTTTGGAAATGATTGTCAGTGTATGTCATAGTCTGGGGTATTTAATATTCGTTATTGCAAAAGTTATGTTTTATCAAATTTTTTCATATAAATGGATGAATGGATGGCGATGGATAGGTCACACGCTTAGTAAACCTTCAGATAGCATTAAAAGAATGACACTTGACTGGAACCCGCAAGGGAGTAGAGGTCGAGGTCTGCTAGTCGAGCTAGCCGATGTCAACACAACATGGGACGGTGCAAAAATAACAGCACAGAAACGTGCACGATGGAAGAGTCTTGTTGAGGCCCTATGCTTCCAAGAGGAGTGAACAAGGAAAAAAAAGCATCTTATGACGTACGACAGATTGTTTCGAGTTTCCGTTGAGTGCATTGTTATGGACTATGACGAAGCCTACGTCCTACCTGGACTATAGAACATTACCAGATCCGCAGTTCTACACAAAACGGAAAGGTACTTCAGTTCATCAGTCAGTGTCATGCATAGAAGTAGAAATATTTGGCGAGAAGTTCCTCATCTGGCTTCTGGACCATTCCATTATTCACGAAATTTATAAATCACACTCAACCACCGCCTTGTGCCATTTCATAAAAACCACAATGCTTGACCACAAGGAAGCAGTACGGCTCAGAAATAGGATGTGCCGAGAATGTTTCTTTGTTGACACTAGGTGCTACGTCTTGCTCTCGTTCGCCGTAAGACCGACTGCTCACGTGCTCATGTCGTTTATGTCAATATCATGAGAATTATAGATTTTTTATTATCGTTTCAATAGCGTAGAGTTGTAAATAGCTGTTCTTGTATATAATCTTAAAAATTCTCACATGAAAATGGCAACATTCTCATGGGACTTACTATCACCATGCCTTTAAATTGAAGAACTCACACGATAAGGAATCACTTCATATGATATCTCGTTCGAGGACCTTTCCGATTCTTCCATTATTCTTCAAAGTCGAATTGTCACATTTTTTTACCATTATACATACATTGTTTATATTACACCACTAATATACATGACTATCTACAGTTCAATGAATACATCACAACGTCTACAAATGTATGAATGCTTTGCAAAATTGAATGACGGCAGCGCTTCATTTAAGGATATGATCAGTCAGCGGCAGTACATAACAATAAAATGTGTTCACGAATTGAAGCAGCTCGGTTACAATTGCAGTTTGGATAAATTTGATGAATGGAATAAAATTGATATACTTAAAGCCATTTGGCAGCGTAATGCTCAAAATCCGCATGCACTTAAAATATTGGCCAACATATGCCTGGGCTTTGATATACACCATTCGAAAATATGGAATGGCATTCTAAAACGCATGGTCATGTATAATATGTTGCATGATTTGAATGCACTCGTTGATGTTTTATCGTGCCAGCCAAAATTGAAAGACATAGACGGGCTTGTGGGAGCATGGGAGTATGTTCTAATGCATCCATTGAAGAGTGCACATCAACGAAGTGGTGACTCTGCCAGAGATGAATTATTGCATAAAACACTATTTCGCATACAGAGTTGCCCAGTTGTATATAAACTGAATATAATGAAATTTGCTGAGCAATATGTGAAATTACAGCAATCACACATGGCATGTGCATTATTAATATTTGCTAATAATGAACAAAATGAAGTAATTAAAAAGGTAATTCAGTGATGTGATGGCTCTAATTCTGTAATACTTGTAATGTTTAAGTAAATTTTTTATGTTTGTATAATTTACAGATGATTTCAATGTGCAAAGTGGATAATTTGCGTAAAGAAATTCTGGATCTCGAAGATGCTGGCATATCACCAGTTATATTAAATTACGCTCTTAAGGAATTAGCATTATAACTATATTTAGAAAATGGATCTATTCAATTTAACGTAGTATGTAGTAATAGTAGCAATATTTGAATTTTTTTATTTATAAAAAATAATTTTATAAAATTTGAATTTATCATAGTACAGTAAGATACTATATTGAAATAAACACACACTGATTGGATTGTGACAACAAACACGTCTCCATATTGTTGATTATTACTCTGTGCCTCAATGTCATCAATGTCACTTTAGAGATTGTGCTAAGGTCAGTTGTTGCTAAGAGGACTGAAATCATCTTTTGATTAACTGAATTGAGAACTTAGTAACATGGGTCGAATCATCACATACGTGAACGAATCGAAAGCCAAGCGACACCAAATTACGATATACGTCAGTCGTATGATGTGAATGGGATTATGATATACGAATCCGAACGGAACGTATTTTTTTTAAGTCACAATCGTTTTTAGGTTCCACTTTGAATTTTGGATCGCATTTTCAAGGCACAATAGATGGAAAACCGTCAAAAATGTTGAGCAAACTTAAGGAATAAATAAAACAAATATATGTATTTGTTTAAACAAACAAAAACGTGGAAAATGGCAGCTTAGACAGGGCACAAGTGACGTTAAGGGTTAACATGAATTTTTATTTGGAAAAAATATGCATGGTTCTTCTTAATGGATATTCAAGGATAAATTTTAATATTTATTTTTTAGTTTTTTTTTTAATATTTAAGTAGGATTTTTGGTCGACTGCTACGAATTTTCCCCATTTTTTGATATCCATATCATTATACTGCGTGAAAAAAGGTGGAAATGTTTGAAAATCGATTTCTCGAAAATTTGACGTAATACAGATCCTCGGTGGGTACCGATCAACTCAGAAGGCTAGCCCCTAACTGATATAATTTACTAGAATGTTAATAAAAAAAATTTTGTAGCAAAAACTAGAACAGTGTAATTTAATTATGATCAATACATTTGAATGGGACGTCGACATTGTATCTGGTAATGCTGGCACTAAACACAGGGTGGCTACAACTTTATACATAAATTTATGTGTTACAATTGTATACGTAATTTTAATGCAAATGAATAAAAATATTCTTTCTTGCTTTTTGAATGCCAAAAATGGTATTTTTTGAAAATATAAATTATATTTATAACTTTTTTCTGGTTTGAAGGTCAAACATATATAAGTTTGTCTCTCTCATACTCATGCAAATAAACTATACGAATTTTTAATAGATTTCCCCACCATTACATCTGCATCTGGCAACACTGCGATGTACATCTGTTTAGTTAAATACCTACATATGGGTGAAATTGTAAACAAATTCTGTAAAGTTTTAAGTTAATTCTTTACTTAAGCACAGTTAAATTAATTAAAATAAAACCGATTCGTTAGACGATTGATACAAAACGATAAAGAAGAATCTCAAATAAAGTATTGATACTCAATTATGTATTCGACATTGGAACGTTGTCCGGGACAATATTGTGGTCGTCGATTGCTTGAAAATTCTACTTGGAGTGATTGTGGTGCCTGCCCTAGAGGCTCACGTGTAAATGATAGTTTCGCATGTAATACATGCGTTGAAGAGTTAAGCACTTATTCATGGTTGTATTTGGGTTTCATGGCTCTGCTACCTCTAATGTTACACTGTTTCTTCATTGACATGGATGCAAAAGATAGAAAGTGTGTATGCCATAAATATCGACTGCTTAAATACGTGATATTTTAATGAATGTGTTTTATTTTGCAGATTTTCCCGAAAGCAAATTATTCTAACTACATGCGCTTTCTTTGAAGTTACCATTTCAGTCGTATTATCTATATTACTAATGGAACCAATATGGCAATTTCGACTACATTCTTGTGAGGTGCAAAAATTTAACGATTGGTATACGCTCTTCTACAATCCAACGCCAAATTATGAGACACGTTTGCATTGCACACAAGAAGCTGTATATCCTTTGTAAGTATCTAGTATGAATAATATTAATAGTCGAATAGCAATAATTCACAAATGTTTTCATATTTCAGACAAACAATTGTTTTGATATTTTACTTCCTCTGTCTTCTGAATATGTTCCTAATTCGACCGATTGTCAGTACACTGTTGGATATACGTGGGAAAGCACCTATCTATTCGGCATTATATTTTTTGCCTCTGCTCACATTTATACATGCGCTTGCTTGTGGTCTTATATGTAAGATGGGTTTTTCTTACTGTTATATGCTTGAAAATATTTAATATTGTTAATCAACATTCAACACAGATTATTCTTTCCCTTATTTGAGTATTGCCATCTCAATGATTACAAATGCGATACACTACTCATTAAAATTGGATCAATCCACTAAGGCTTTAATACGTACTTCAGTTATGGAAATTAAGAATTTTGTGATCATTTGTAAGTATTAATCGTATTATGCGCATATATACCTCTTTGCTTAACAATACTGTTTTTTTTCACAGCTATTCATTGGCTCTTCCTTGCCTATGGTATTATTGCGTTGGGTCATCAGTATGTTCTACTTTGTCTTGTCCCATTTCCTTCGATATTTTACGTATTAACAGTGCGTTTTACAGACCCAGCTGAATTCCGAGAAGTTGAAACGCGACAAAATTAATTATATTTAAGCAACCATAAGACTGAAAATCCCCTGCTTTGCGTTTCAATAATTGAAATTCAAATAATTTTATTAATAGTTCTTATATTTTATTTTATATTTTCGTTTATATGTAATTATATTAAATACAGTTTATTTCATTTACCCAATATTTATCATTCCTTTTTTTTGTCATACACAATATACATATACATATATATATATATATATATATATATATATATATATATATATAATATATAATATATATATATATATATATATATATATATATATATAAATATATATATATATATATTTATTTATTTATTTATATTGGTACTGTTGATTTTTGCATTATTCATTAGCAAATTGCTTTTTATTTAGTTTGTATGCAACACAAGAAAGAATCAAATAAAAATAAGTTATTAACAGAATTATTCTCCACTCTATTCCGTTGTCAATTTATTGCGCTCTTCTAGGAATTTTAAGCGTCTTTTTCTTATCTCACTAAAATCAGCACTGTCAGCACTATCATTGGTTGATGCTGTAGTAGTACTGCTGCTGCTGATATGCGTCGATGTTGATGGATTATTATTGGACGCTTCATTAGTGGTCGATCGATCATAATCATGCTCTTCACCACCTATATCCTCAATAGTTACTTCATTATGTTTGATCAATGGTGGCAGCGTTGGTGGCTGCGCGCTTTGTGTTACATTTGATGTAGCATTTTCTGCTGTCCGTGATGTATCACTTGTTGGTATTGTTGATGCTGTCGTCTCTGTTGCAGCAGCCGCTGTTTTAGATGCATCAGAAAACGGTGATGATGCATCTGGAATAGTCGCATTTTTATCATTAGCAGTAACAGAGGCTATGCCAGCTGCAGCTGATGTGCTCGGTACATCTCCGGCGGCTGTAGTTTCTGATGTGGCACCAGTTGCTTGTGGTTGCGTTGTTGTTGTTGTTGGCATTTTTGTCGCAACAATTTGGTAATTATTCATTAAAATGCTTACAGCATCCAGCATAAGTTGTATATTTCGCAATAGCTAACAAAAAAATAGATGAATATATTATTAATTCGACTAATTCGACCAATGGAGCTCCCAAACAGATTTGAGAACAGATAACTACTCATTAATAGTGAAATTTCGATCGATTGATCAAAACATCAGATGAATATTGATATGATTATTTATACCTTAACACGTTCCTCCACATTTTTTCGCTCTGTTCCTTCCAATGCTCTAAGCTCTTCATCGCTAAAACTTGATAGATCTGGTGGCATTGGTGGTGGTGGCACTGCATAAGGTGCAATGAATGGGAAAGCTGGTGGCATCATAAATGGTGGAGGCATGGGCAACGCTTGGAAATTGGGTGCAATCGGAAATGCTGGTACACCATTCGGTAATGGAGCTGAAAATACAAGAGGTACAATTGTAATTATAAATAGACTGAATTGAGTATCAAAAAAAAAAAAATATATATATATATAAAACACAAAAAACGCATACTTGCTCCTGAGATATTCTCAAAAATACCTGTTGTTGCAGGTAATGTACCATCCGGACGAACAGGTTGTTCTGTATTTACAGGAATCTGCGGCATATTGGGCACTTGAGCCATGCCGGGTGCAGCAGCAGCAGCTGCAGCTCCACCCGCTGCGGGCACATCCTCTTGCCTAGGCATTGCTGTAGAGTTGACATTTGGGGTACGTAAAATATTCAAACGACAAGTTGGACATGTTTGTTGTCGCTGGAACCATGATCGCAAACATATCGTATGGAATATGTGACCGCACGGTAGCTTCTTCGAATGATTAATCATGTCCTCTCTAAAATACAAAATTATAATTAATAAATCGGTCACCTCATCATAGAATTGATTCACTAACCTGCATATGATGCATATGTTATCTGACAAACGTAATTCCTCTGGTGTTGCATCCGGGTACAGAGTATTCATGTTGCGTATTGCACGCCGTGACATAATCACATCGCTCAACGCTTTCTTGAAATTACGTATAGTGAAGAACATCGGTCGGAAAACAAACATGGGTAGCGCATATATTTTTGCCATTATCACAACGAAGAGTACATACAATACGACTTTAATGAGTCCAATTACCAATTCGGTGTATAGCAGAAAAACGGCTTTATTTTCCCATGGCGTATCGGTGCGCATTTCAGCAGCATGCAAAACATATTTAATTACTGTGCTCGCAACTACCGTCAACAAAATGGCATATTCAAATCCAAATACTAATTGAACAGTGGGTCCACGAACTAATGTTGAATTATACGCGTGCATTAAGAGCATATAATCCAAAATGCCCAAAATCATTAACAAGCTGCCGACGCGTATGTGGAAAAGCCAACCCAAAACTGGAGAACGTTCCATCTGGTGGATAAACAAAAAATTATTCTTCAATGTGACGCCATATTGACTGTGTTTTAATAAAAATCATTGTACACCAAATTATCATCACCGGTGTTTAATTATTAACATGACAATGGGTAAGTAAGCTTACGCGTAAGCATCTTATCAACAATGTTTAATTATAAATATATACATACATACATTATGCAAGCGCACCACAGTCATGATGTGGCAAATTTTGTTGTTGCACACTCATGAACTTAGGAAAATACAATACAAATAAATAACACAAAGACGTACAAGAAAATAAATGTTGTTTTTCTCTTCTGGAATAGTAAAATATGTGCGAACGAACACACATACACACTGAGAACAAACGGAAAGTCATTAGCTTATACTTGAAAACTTACAAAATCAACACGTTCTTCCGCCAGCCAATGGAATGATTTAAGAAAGAGCAACACCGTGAAAAGAGCCACAAAACGTGGATTGAAATCATCGCGAAACACAGTAAAGGCTAAACAGGTTTCAGTGAGTGCATACCAGAAACGTTCCAACAAACGCTCAAATTCTGCAGCACGCAATGTGCCTAGGAAAATCTTAAACGGTAGAGAGAGAAAAAATATTATAAACATTCACACTATGATACTAATTTTGTATATACATACTTTTCGCAATAATTTTCCAAACATGAAAACAATTACAAAGAATTGTATATATATAACCTGGATGAAAAAAAAAACAATTATGAGAAATCAATTATGTCAATGCAAATACACACACATGGACTATGTACGATAGAAACATTGTGGAGTTGAGATACTTACGGCCATTGAAGCATTTGATTTTGTTATATATACTACAGCTGGATAGAATTGTTTCTTTTGATAGTAGGCATTGCCGATGACGGCGCTTGTAAACGCCAAACATATGGTGGATAACAGCAACTGCATTATGATATTGGTGCCTATACGGGCAGCCAAATGGCTGAACGTCTCCAGAAAGATGTTAATTTTGATGTCGGTTTTCACACTCCAGAGTATTTTTTCTATTCTTTACACTTGCACACTGAATCACGAAAGAAAAACAAAAAAGGAACAATAGAAATTGAAAAAAGAACGGTGCACTTAATACAAGTGGAAATTTGATGGAATTCGTGTAATTTCGAAATATTGTTAACAATGTTCGGTGTTGAAAAAAAAAACTAATACAACAGTATTAATTTTATGTCGAGTGATTGTTTTTTGTATTTTTAAAATGTGTAGTAAAACTTATAGAATTGCACTTTAAATAGACGTACACGTATCTTTTTTCAGTTTTTCATATTCTTTCAATTTTTTAGCTTTCGTAGGGAGTACAATAAATGTGTCAAAACAAGATATCCAGCCCATTCGGGTTGCCGAGACAACTTAACACGACTGTCAAATTTCAAGAACGTTATTACGCTAGCTCTATTAGAAGCGATTTTTGTAATTGTTCGTTCTCCAATAATTTTAATTTTATTCAGCTTATTGGAATATTAAATAATTTTTGGGGTTTATTAAAATAAATTTTTTACTGTTTATCTTCACTGTAAATATGGATAAAGAAAGCGTCATTTTTATATCGTGAGGCAAATTGTCTCATATCGCCCACGCACCCATGCGATTTGTATAATGTCATTTTTCAATTGATATAATAAATTAAAACATAGAAGGTAGAGCAATTGTAAAAGATTCCTCTTGGCTGCGCCATATAATAGGAGTGTTCTCGTACTCCAAGTTATCAAAAGTTATTATAAACTATCACAAGGTCCGTTCGAAGCGAATATTTCTTCTCTGTGATAATTCTTGCAAAATTTTAGTGGTAATATTTCTACTAGTAAGAATTCGTAACATAGTAAAAACAGTTGTTCTTACTGGCAAGTTACAGAATTGAAGGAGTTTGGAAATTACTAGTTTGGAAATTTTACAAATTTTCTCTATCAACAGAGAAACGAATGGACCTACAGTTCTTGCGTTCTCGTACTCCAAAAATCAGCAAAGTTGGGGAAATTGAGAGAACAAAATGACATTTCAGTTTAAGGAGAAGTTGCGAATTTTTATTGGATAAATTTGTACTTGTAGAGCAAGTTAGAAAAACAGCTGATCGCAAACAAACGAAACAAACAATTGCAATATACTTAGTGAAATATCAGCTGTTCGTGAAACTTGCAGGTTTTATCGTATATTTTTCTCACTGCGAGCGAATGGTGTCAATTTCTCAGAAATTTCTTAGCTGGATAATTTTTACTGGAAAAATACGAAAACGGACCTAATGTTAGAAACTAGCTGCTTATAGTGGCAAACTATTGTATTTCTTATTTTCTTTTCTACTTTTGTTGTTTCCTTTTCTACTTCTTCTTCTTCCTTCCCCATGTGTTTGTTGTTGTTTTATTTACTTTTTCACTTTCATTGTGTCGCAAAATAAAATAGTTTGCCCAAACCGAAATATCAACGATCATGTTCTTCAAAATAACAATATCTTGCAGTATACCAGAAGTCGTATAGATATTTGCGTCATTGATTTGTTGCGACCGCTTCGACCTTGTGCGTTCGCATGGAAGGAGTAACGAGAGAGGTGGGCCTTGCTGGGCATGCAAACAGGTGTCTTGTGTAATGCGGGCCACGACCACAATATGAATATGGGATGTCGTCATTGAATCTGCACATATAGCATCCATCCTGACCGTAGCTGGGAAAACATGATTCTAGCACTTCTAGATAGATCCAGCTCGGTGGCGGCAATGGGCGGAGAGCAACAATTAAAGACAAAATTACAGGTGTGTTTTTCGATGACAGCTTTGGTGGGAGCTATTGAGTTTTTCATTTCTACTAAAATTTTATTGTGGCAACGTCTTTAAATTTAACGCAAGTTTTTGATCGGTGCCCATTTTGTTTGCTTGAGTTTTTGTTGGATAATTGAAAACGTAAAAATAGTTAAAAAATACAAACAAAAGAAAAAATTGCTTTTTTTTCTTTTTCGCTTTTCTTCATCAACTTTTTGCAGTCTTTTTGATTTCTTAAACCCTTCAGTACAGCGAACAGATATGCTCGACGCCATCTTTAAAATACTTTGACGAAACTCCCATTCCTGAATTTTCCACATCACTAAATATCTGTAAGCCCTTTTATTTTTAATAAAGTAATTTTGATGAAAAGTTCAACTCAGAACTGCAGCGGTCAACATTAAAACTCACAATCTCATATGGAATAGCACATAATTGCAGCTGTAACGGTTTTAACGCATACGTTTTTCCGTCCATTTAAATTTATTTATGTTTTTTAAAATTAAAAGTTTTTAAAATTTATGGTAAAAAATTGTTGGATGTGGCAACACTGATTCTAATATGCACACACAGCAGTCCGAAATACACAAACAAATTTGTCTTTTTTGTTTCTTATATATCTTCTTTGCTTATATCAAAGTGCGAAACAACAACATTTTCGTGATTTGTTGTTCCACATTGGCGACAGTTGTCTTGAACGTATATATTGCTTTTATATAACTCATGATTTCGTTTCAAAAAAGTTTGCAACTGAGGATTGAGAAGCACTTGGATGCAAAATTTCACATTTTTAGAAGAGAAGTGGGAGAGTGATTTTTTTCACTCATAATTTTAAAGCTAATGCTGCAACTAGCCACCGACGTAAAAACGTAGAACGTGTCAGCTGACACGACCTATCTTATGGGAATGTCGTGTAAACGAAAACTCACCACCGTATGACGGTGACGTAGACGTTGCTCGTAGCGGAGAAAATCAATGCAATTTTGTATGTTCTTACGTACGGGCGGTACGTACGTACGCTACGTCGGTGGCTAGTTGCAGCAATAAACACAATTTATATCCTAGCCGGCCAAGAGTTGCACAATGTGCAGCTTGCTCACCATTTCACAGTGCACAGTTTTTATAAAGCAACTGTAGAAGCACTTACTCTCTTTGACACAAACACACTAATGCAAATGATATAGTATTCGTGTGACCGGCATTGATTTCGACGAACAAAAAGTATTGAAAGTCAGTATTGAAAGGCATTTTAAAACATATCATGCAGATTATGTTGCTTTTAAGGTAGCAGGTGGGTCAAGAGATTATTTGCTGAGTTTTAAGTATTTTTTTGGTGCACGACGCGCTACGAATCTCGTTCCGAGAAAATAAACATACAATGTTTTAATATTCAGTCAAATGTTACACATGACCTCCAAGAGCATATTATGTTGGAAGTTTCTCATAATGTCAAACTGTTTTCTGATTGAAAATTTATTTAAAAAATATACAAGGAATGTGCCCAAAAGTTGCTTATGGAACTACAAGCATGTATTGGTATATTATTAAAAAAAAAGAAAAAATTATTTCACACTGAAATAAATCAAATAACATTTTCTGGAAAGGTACCTGTAATGAAAAAATAATCAATATTCCAATATGCATTTTAAATCGTTCATGATCCTTCAAACAATTTATCCAAATTTATGTCAAGGTTAGCTGTAGACAATGTTAATAAAACTTCAATATTTTGTTGATTATTCTTATTCTGATTCTAAGATTGGACTATTTATTTAACTTATTTTAGTAATTATCAACGTTAATTTTTGAGCTAAAGTATTCGAATATTAACTAACACTAAAAGTTAAATAATAGTAACTCTTCAAGAGCTCTTTTTTATTTTCATGAACTAATGCTACTAGGGACTCTAGTTTTTACATTTATGCCGTGTGTGTATTAAATAGTAATTGTGTTTAGTTCATTAATGAGAAAAAAATTTGTTTAACTACACCTTGACTTTATGAGATCAATTAGCATGATTTAATTTCACAGCTTTAGAGGGTTAATGGAAAATTTGTGAGAACCTTTAATACTGCAACACTGCAGGGAATCAAATGAAATTCACCTCATAATTGTCAAAAACAAGTGACGTCCTCCTTCGTGTTCGAACACAAAACTCGGCAACAATAGATTTTTGCAACGAGTCAAGTGTCTACAAATAGCATTCTTGAAGATTCATTTCGAATGGAAATATTTTTATTATTTAAATAAAATCATTAGCATAAAATTTTCATAATAAGAAAAGTGTAGAAAGTGAAGAACGTCTACACAAATCATAGTAAAGCAGAGAATACATTGCAAAAGGGTCGAGAAAATTTGCACAACGAAAATTACGTGAAGTGCAATAGAAGAAGAAGGCAAGGAAAACGCAACAATAAAAAGGAGAAAAGAACTAACAAGGAATTAGGAAAATCAAAAATTTCACCACAGAGGTAAATCGTCGCCATTTTGTCTGCTGGCCGGCTGATTGTACTTGTGAGAGACGTATATGTTAAGCCAGCTTTCGGAAAAAGTCATTTTAAATAGTTAGAAAGGTTTTTTAATTTGCAAATTGTGTGTTTAAACGAAAAAGTGTTTAGCGAAAAACGCATTTAGGCGGCAGAGTGCAGTGAAACATAGTTAACGTCACTAAACTTTACAAATCAAATGATAATTGGGCGGATGCGAAAAATGGTGAGTTGAAAAAAAAATATAGAAAAGAAACAAAATATATTGCGGTGATTTTCTAATTCGCTTTGTTCGTGTGTTTGTCGTTGTCTATATTATTTCTTTTTCGGTGCAAAACATCAAAAACCTAATCTACATTATAGATGGTCATTAATAAATAATTCAACATTCGACTTTAGCTAAGGCGAATGCGTTAAAATGTAAATAAATTGTTTAATAATCAGTGACAAAGAAAGTGCATAAAAAGATGAGGAGAAAACGAATGAATAGAGAAATTAAGGAATAAATTAAAATCAATAATCGATGTGCAGTTGAATATTTACCGTTTTTTGCTTTACATGATTTTTTATTAAAAATATATTTACCTGCTTATATAGAAAAATTAAGCTTCTTCGGACAATTTCATTTTGAAATAAGTAGATGCGACATTTGGAAACTGCCAATGTACTTTGGACAATTACTAGAAAATTCAACTAATCAAAGTAATGACTCATTTTGAAAAAAAAGGAAAAGTTTCGTATTAACTTAATTGAGATGTACATAGTCAGTTGTGGCATAAATCACATTCCCCAAAAAAGATATTAGAAAATGTATTATAAGAAAATTATTTTCATTTTTATGCTTTGTACTATACGGGGGGCAAGGAATTTCTGTATTTAGGAAATCCAGTCATACAAATTATCAATTTATTTGGCTATCTGCATCACGGTTGTTGCTTATTTTCACAGAAAGAAAATTTAAGTAAAAAATATAGCAATTGTATTTACTGTTGAAAACAATACAATGAAACATAGCTAAATTTAAATTCGTACTAAATGGAAGACGATTGTAACTGTATTAAGAATAATATGATGTAACTTTGTGTGCGGAAATTATTCTTTGTTTATCATAAGAAATTTCAAAAAACGCAATTATTGCGAGAGGTGATTCGTGTGAGTGTGTATGTGATTAATACGCACACAGATCCGATAGTGGTAGTAGTAGTCGACAGTCCCCATAAAAAATTTTATATATTATTGATTTTTCGTTTTCATTTCTATACTCTTAGCTCTTTCGTTTTTATTGTTGTACATTTCTATATTCCTCTGTTTTCGTTCTTTCGTTGCAGTTTATGGATTTTTGCATTTGCGTGCAGAATATGTAAACGACCGTAATTATACCTTTTCGGACAGAAAAAGGGTTTTTTAATACTCGACCTACCAAAACATCGTAAGTTCCAGCCGAAATAGAATACGGTCGGTCTTGTAGCTTTGTAGCAGAGAGTGTGTAGAAGCATAAGACAATAAAAGTGAGTTGATTAGGCTAGCGACGCATACACAGTGACTTCTCCACCCAGCCACCATGACGTTTGATACGCGTGGTCGTCAGACGGCTGGCGGCAGTGGTACCAATGGAGGTGGTGATAATACGAATACCACTGGTAGTAGCAGTAGCACTAGCGGCAACAACCATAACATCAATACCAGTAATAGTACCACCGCAAACATTATCAACTCTTCAGTGCCGACAAGTGGAAGTAACGTAAGTGGATCAGAGCAACAACCTGCAGCTGCCACAGCAGAATCATCAAGCGCTGATAGTGCCGCTGTGGCGTCTGCGTTGACGACGACGGCTTCAGCAGCGGACAATATGTAAGAGAAATAATAATATTAAATGACCCTTAAATTACATTGCTTCGTTATTTCTTCAGAACTCCAGAGAGATTAATATCATCGTTTCCAACATTAAAATTGCGTACCCTAACTCAAAAGATATCAAATCCACGATGGGTCGTACCAGTGATGCCGGAACAAGAATTGGAAGTATTACTTAATGCGGCAATTGCACTAACTGTAGCAGGTAGATGACATACAAATAGATATAGACAAATTTTGTTGTATAACTATTGCTCATTTCTCATCAAATAGGTGTCGATCATGATTGTGAGCCGTGTGTGGAGTTCTATCGCAGCGCTCTGAGCACATCATTTACGAAAATTCTCACAGATGAAGCAGTCAACTCATGGAAATATCATATACATCATTGCATTCTCATGTCCTGCGGCAAATTATTGCATTTAATCGCAATTCATATGCAACGAGATAATCCATATTTATTGGACTTGCTGGCTATAGTGTTCGATCCAGATAATAAATTTAATACATTCAATGCGGCACGTCAGCCAGAATGTTTTGCGCCACCTGAATGCATTTGGGGTGTACTCGATGGCAATAAGATGTTTGCCAAGCCACCGCCAGAACCAAAAAATCCACGAGGTTGGCTTGTCGATTTAATAAATCGTTTTGGTCAGCTTGGTGGCTTTGACAATCTTTTGGAACGTTTCAACAGTGGTTTACAGTTGTTGAAGAAAAATCTCGACCAAACAACGGATGCATCGTCATCAACATCAGCGTCCGCTCAAGCAGAGTTAGCTAGTAGAACAAGTAAAGCATCTAATGATGTTACCGATGATAATCAGGACAATAAGCTAACGCTGGCCTTGATCTATAGTCTGCTGCGTCCATTCGGACAATGCTATGAGTTGTTGACGCCAGCTACAATATCGAAATATTTTATGCCCATTTGGAATGTGGTTCTTGATTTGCTCGACAGCTTTTCCGATGATGAGCTGAAGCGTGAGGCCAAACCAGAGGGTAGAAATGATTATATCAATGGCATTGTAAAGTCGGCGCGGTATTTAGCCAGTCGTCTGCCGGGTCAGGAAGATTTGATACGCGATTTGGAGATGTTTCGTTTGAAAATGATTTTACGGCTGCTGCAAGTATCCAGTTTTAATGGCAAGATGAATGCTTTAAATGAAATCAACAAAGTTCTTACCTCTGTCTCGTATTATTCACATCGTACACAACAAATGCCACATTGTATGCCTGACGATGAGATGGATTGGCTGACTGCTGAACGCATGGCGGTTTGTATTATGAATTTCATGGGCACTCTGTATGTTTATTTGCGTTTATTTTATTTGTAGACATGGATAAAAGAGTCGGATGTATTGGGTATTGTTCTCAAAGACTCATTACATCAGCCCCAGTATGTGGAAAAGCTTGAGAAGATTATACGCTTTCTCATAAAGGAGCGATCATTGACCCTAGAGGATTTAGATGCTGTTTGGCGTGCACAGGCAGGCAAACATGAAGCAATTGTTAAAAATGTACATGATCTGCTTGCAAAATTAGCTTGGGATTTCACTCCAGAACAATTGGATCATCTATTTGAGTCGTTTCAAGTGAGCTATGTGATGAAATTTGTTTTTAATTATACTAATTCTAAAATATATGTAGGCTAGCATGACGACAGCCAATAAGCGGCAACGCGAACGTTTACTTGAGCTTATCAGACGTTTGGCAGAGGACGATAAAAACGGCGTGATGGCACAAAAAGTACTCAAACTGTTTTGGACGCTTGCCCACAGTCAAGAAATACCGCCGGAGGTGTTGGACCAAGCACTTGTGGCGCACGTTAAGATTCTAGATTATAGTTGCTCGCAAGAACGTGATGCACAGAAAATAGTCTGGCTGGACAAGTGTGTCGCAGAACTGAAGATGGGCGACGCCTGGGTGTTGCCGGCATTGCGTCTAATACGTGAGATATGCTGCTTGTACGAGTCGTCGTCAAGTCATTCGGCACGTGCGCAACCAGCACTCAATAGGCAACAGGTGATTGAGCGCTTGCAAAATGATTACTCATTGGTCATACTCGTAACGAATAGTCTTACAACGTATATGGATAAGATACGTGCCGCCATAAGCGACATACCAAATGTGGAGCCGAATGCGTTGTGTATCGACGGTCGCTATCCGCACAATATGCAGATACAAGAGCGTCTGGACTTTTTGAAATTTCTACTTAAGGACGGTCAATTATGGTTATGTGCAGATCAGGCGAAACAGATTTGGCACTGTTTGGCTGTAAATGCTGTCTTCCCCACTGATCGTGAAGAGTGTTTCCGCTGGTTCGGCAAACTGATGGGCGAGGAACCCGACCTGGATCCAAATATAAATAAGGACTTTTTTGAGAACAACATCTTACAATTGGATCCCCACCTACTGACCGAGAGCGGCATCAAATGCTTCGAACGTTTCTTTAAGGCTGTCAATTCCAAAGAAGACAAACTCAAGGCGGTACATCGCGGTTATATATTAGACAATGAAGACTTAATAGGGAAAGACTATTTGTGGCGTGTCATCACAACGGGTGGCGAAGAAATCGCCAACAAGGCGATCGATCTGTTGAAGGAAGTATCAACGGCGTTGGGTCCGCGTCTGCAGGAGAACATTGCCGATTTTCATGAAATGTTCATTGGCGAATGCTGTGAGCGTTTGCGTACACACTACAGCAACATTATAATATTGGGCAAGAGCATTGGCAACACAAGCTTAGCTGCAGTGGATGATCCCAATCAAGAAGCGGATACAACTGCCTCAAAGGACATCAAGATGCGCTACATCGAAGCGGAGAAAATGTGTCGCATTCTAAAGGTGTTGCAGGAGTATATCAAGGAGTGCGATCGTTCCTTCAATGGTGATCGATTTCTGCTGCCACTGAGTCGTGTCACACGTGGCAAACACACTAGTCTCTATGTGCGATTTCAAAATCCACCCCAATTGCGTCCAATGGACGACATTGAGATTACAACGCATAACAACGAAACGATTGCCGCATTCAAGCGGAATTTGCTAAAGCGAAGGGGTTCATCTACAGCCAATATCAAAGTCGATTTGTACTACAACAATGGCGAACTGATCGAGATTAATGATGAAATTGATCCATTATCTCAGTACACGATACGTGATAAGATGATACTTACTGCTAAGCTCACACCCATTGGGACCGGTTTAGCTAGTAGCCCCGATTCGTCAAGTGACTCCAGCACAGGTTCGCCGCCACGTCCTTGTCCAGATATGCAACGTGTTGAATCGGAGAGCACATTGCCAGGAGTGATTATTTCACAGAATTATCAGTACACGGAATTCTTTTTGAAATTATATCAATTAGGCAGTGATTTGGAGCATGGACGTCTACGCGATAGTGCTAAAGCATTGCTGCATTTATTGCCCTGCGATAGACATACAGTGAAGATGTTGCAGATGATGTGCCGGGTGCCAGCAACTCAGAGCAGTATTGTCACCGTTGGAGGTAGCGTTGTGGCAAAAGATGCTGCAGATGATGCCGATGTGAGTGGCGGTGGTGGTGGCGGCCAGAGTAAATCACCCATTTTGGAACAGGTAATATCCGTATAAACACAATGTTTTGATTTTGTATTCATATTTCATGTACATTTCAGCTCAATCCGCAGGATTGCACACCAGAAATTCTATTTCTACATCCCTCACCGTCACAGGTGCTTTACAATTTGAGTGTATTAAATGGACTGCTGATACCTGCATTGGATCCGTACAGTGAGACTTCGCTGCTTACACAATCGGCATGGCTGCACTCGGGCTGTTCGCATTTCATTCTGGAATTACTCACCAAAAACAATTTCCTTCCCAACGCTGATATGCACACAAAACGTGCCGCTTTCCAATGTGTACTCCGTCTGGCTAAATTATTCCTTTATGTCGTCGGTTTTGTCTTGTCACGAGTGGGCGATGAACCGATGCTTTGTGATTTCGACAATGGAGTGCGCTCACAAGTGGAGATACTCAAGCAAATACTAACATCGATTCCGAACAGTTCAGAAAGCACTTTGCGTGCCATTTCGACAAAGTTGGCTGAAATTCTGGCAGCCGAGATGCTCTCGGCCAGCGCTGAGGGCGAACGTTGTCGCATTCTGTTCAGCTCGACCTTACAATGGTCCTGTCCGGATATCTCAACTATAAAGGCGGTCGTGCAATTGGCCTGGGCATCGTCGTGTGGCAATCTGCAAGCACTTGGCACTAAGAATGATTTCGCCGATGACATCACAATGCCAGATGCGCAGGATTTCACCATGTGCAAAGAGGCTCTAGAAGTGCTCACCATATCGTTGGTGCTGAATCCCAGTGCCAATGAGGCGCTCAGCAACGATCCAATTTGGCCAAAATTTATCACATCGTTAATTTTGAAAAATCCATCACGTCATGTGCGTCAAGTGGCGTCAGAGCAGATATTTCTGACATGCACATATTGTGCGGGAGATCGGCGCCCATTCGCCTATATGGTGAACTTATTGATTAGCTCCATAAAAACACTCGTGCCACAGCACGAAGCCACTTGTGCTGATTTCTTCCAATTGCTATGTCGTACACTGTCGTATGGATGCGTTTGCAATTGGTCCCTAAATATTGGTGAGCTTCTGCTCGCCGAAGAGATCAATTGGCTGCAGAAGATACGCGAGAATGTCACACTATCTGGTGACATTCAAGTGCACGAAGATCTTCTGGAGGGCCATCTATGCCTAACTAAAGAGCTGATGTTTTTTCTAACACCCGAGACGAAAGCACAATTGAATGAGCTGATCCATGAGCTCATCGATGATTTTCTATTCACTGCGTCACGTGAATATCTGCATTTACGTAAGAGTGGAAAAATGAAAAATGAAACAGCACCGCCACCAGTGTGTCACAGTCCGCATACGATAGCGGCGGCATGTGATCTACTAATATCGTTGTGTCAAAATTGCGTTCCTAATATGAAGTTGCTCGTAAACACATTAATTGATTTTGTGTGCACAGGTGTGTATGATGAGAGTACAATGCTGCAAAGAAATAATTTCTTTTATTCTCTCTGTTCGTTTTTCTTTACTTATTTTTTTTTTGTAGATACGGAACCATTACGCGAATGGGATTATCTACCGCCAGTCGGTGCCAGACCCATGAAGGGATTTTGTGGTCTAAAGAATGCCGGTGCAACTTGTTATATGAATTCAGTATTGCAACAATTGTATATGGTGCCATCGATACGTGTGGGCATACTTAAAGCTGACGGTGCTGCAACGAATGAGAATGAAGATTTTAGCGGGGAACCAGATGCACCATTGACTGCGGCATTATTCGATGATGGCAATGATGTACGCAAAAACTATCATGTCGTCATATTGAAGCATGTACAGGCAATATTTGCACATTTGGGCCATAGTGCATTACAATATTATGTGCCACGTGGCCTATGGACGCATTTTAAGTTAGTCTATTATTATTATTATATTGCATTATCGCATTGAGATTTATTCGATTTATTCGATTCTGTTGTTGTTGTTTATTTGCAAATTGTAGACTACAAGGAGAACCGGTCAATTTACGTGAACAACAAGATGCTGTGGAATTTTTCATGTCACTATTCGAGAGTCTCGATGAGGGTCTCAAAGCCTTAGGACAAACACAATTGATGAATGCCACATTAGGTGGCTCGTTTAGTGATCAGAAAATATGCCAAGAGTGTCCACATCGTTATTCGAAAGAGGAACCATTTAGCGTATTTAGTGTCGATATTAGAAATCATAGCTCATTAACTGAATCTCTTGAGCAGTACGTCAAAGGTGAACTGCTGGAGGGAGCTGATGCATACCATTGTGATAAATGTGATAAAAAAGTGAGTTATATTCTCTCTGCCCGTTTGTTTCGTTTGTTTGTGAGTGAGTGAATGATTGTGGGTGTTTAATCTGACTTGATTGAAATTTTGGTTTTGCCTTTGGATGAATATTATAGATGAAGCGCCCTACTGAAGTTCGAATTTTTGTATAAATTCGTAAATGAAACCTTAGATGAAACCAATATTGCATCACTCATACTTTTATATGCTGATGGAGCAATGGTTTAAATTTTTTGGGGTTTTCTTACTAATCTTATTGTTTGATTAAACGATTAAAAATATTTATTGATTATCTCTTTTTCAGGTAGTAACAGTTAAGCGGTTGTGCGTTAGAAAGCTACCGCCTGTATTAGCCATACAATTGAAACGCTTTGAATATGATTACGAACGTGTTTGTGCGATTAAATTTAATGATTACTTTGAATTTCCACGTGTTCTGGATATGGAACCTTATACAGGTAAATATACGCCCATTAAGATGCCTTAGCCTTCCTGAGGAAAAAAAAATGATGCTGTTTTTTTTTTTACCAGCAAAATATGAAGTTTGATTTATTTTATGACGTCTACTAAAATATATCATACGAAACTTGATTTTTAGAGAATTTCACAAAACGATTTAGTTCATTAGACGTATTTAATTGAACCAAAATATCCTACAAATTTCAATTTGCGTGCACACATGAGCAAGACCTATTTATTATGAAAGTAGGGCTAAAAAAAGATGCCCAACTCTAGCCGTTTTTCTAGATCAATTCGTTTATGTCTTTTAAACGCAAATTTGTTTTTAATTAGTATTATTGTACTCATATGACTATTTTTTTAATAAAAAAAAAATATTTCTCCTGTGTCCAAAATATGAATAGATATATTTTATAGCAACACTTGTTTATTTTGTTCAAATAACGGTAATTGTGATTGACACCGCTTGATTTTAGGGATGTACATATTTTTGTCAATCAATTACCAATTTTTACAAAATATTTTTAGTAATTTTACTTCATCGTATGAAAAATGTTAAAGAATTGATCTATAAAAACGACCGAACATGGGTATTATTTTTTAGCCCCAGTTTCGAAATATATAGGTCCTGCTCATGTGTGCATATGTTTAATTCATATAAGAACTTGATAAATGTTTCTCTCATTCCCATTTGTTGGTGTTTATTATTATTATTAATAATATTATTTTTATTACAGTATCTGGCCTAGCTAAACTGGAAGGTGAAGTCATTGAAGTGGGCGATAATTGTCAATCGAATGGTGAGACAACAAAATATGAATTAACCGGCATTGTGGTGCACAGTGGGCAGGCATCTGGAGGCCATTATTTCAGTTATATACTTTCAAAGTAAGTTTACAAATACAAAATTCTGCCTATTGACAAGCGAATAATTGATGAAATCTTTACACAACACAGAAATCCCTCCACCGGCAAGGAGCAATGGTATAAATTTGATGATGGTGAAGTGACAGAATGTAAAATGCATGAAGATGATGAAATGAAGGCGCAATGTTTTGGTGGCGATTATATGGGTGAAATATTTGATAGTAATTCGAAACGTATGCAATATCGTCGACAGAAACGTTGGTGGAATGCCTATATGCTCTTCTATACACGCTGTGATCATAAACCGATACAATTCGAACAGAGTGTAGAACAGCTGTCATTGGCTGAGAGTCGTAATTTTGTGTTGCCATTACCAAAACCAATTGAAAAGAGTGTGCGGTGAGTTGAGCTACCTGATGAAGTGCGAATTTTATTTCTATTTAAATAAATTTGATTTCAAATAGGAATCAAAATATACGCTTCCTTCATTCGAAAAGCATATTCTCGGTGGAGTTTTTTAATTTTATTAAAAAATTGGTCAGTTGCAGTATTCCTTCGGCACGTCCTGATAAAATGGTAAAAAAATTATTGAAAAAATAGCATTGATTTATTTTTATATATACATTTTTTTTTTTCAATTAGACACCAGCCGCCGAAGAACTATCATTATTAGGCGTACAATTGGCATCACAATTCCTATTTCATACTGGATTTAAAACGAAGAAATCTCTACGAGGGCCAGCCATTGAATGGTTTGTAGATATTCTCGATGAATTTACTTTAAAATCTGCTAAATCTGCTCTTGTCATTTATTCAGGTATGATACACTATCACATCACATACGTTCCTCATCGTTGGTACGCAAATGGTTTGCCAGTAATGCATTACTCAATCCACCAACACGTCTGGGTGAATACATATTAATGGCACCATCGCCTGAAGTGCGTGCCGTATTTGTTAAGTTAGTTGTGTTCTTTTGTCACTTTGCCATAAGCGATGAGCCTTTGCCTGGCTATGAGGGCAGCAATTTGTGCGAGCAAATCTTGATAAGAGTGCTGAAGCTACTCAATTGTGAGGTTGCCGATCATGGCAAACATTTGCCACACTATTTTAGTTTATTTAGTATGTACGTTGGCTTAGGTATACAGGAAAAGCAACAATTATTGAAGGTAATGCAAATGCAAGCCTGCTAAATCTATCTTAAATATGTATTGTGTGGTGTATTGTTTTATTGTTTGCGATTTGCAGTTGAATGTACCAGTTATTTTTATGCAAGTGGCATTGGATGAAGGCCCCGGACCCTCAATCAAATATCAATATCCAGAACTGAGCAAATTGCATCAAGTTGTCGCACATTTGATACGTTGCAGTGGTATATCGGATAAGTGCCAGAGTTCGAATCAGAATGGACGGCCATTGCCAAATCCCTACAAAGATCCAACTATAAGCTATGATGATTTGGTGCCATTATCGCCAGAAGCCGCTGATATACTATTCAGTAGAACAGGGTATGTATTGTCGCAACATATTGATTATATGAATTTTTCAATAAGAATTTTGCGTTTTCGAATCTACAACACACAGCTATATTAAGAAACTGATCGAAGACACAAATGTCGGTGAAGAAGGTCTGAAATTGTTGCAGTATTGCAGTTGGGAGAATCCACATTTCTCACGTGCTGTACTCACGGAATTGTTGTGGAAATGCGATAACGCCTTTTGCCATGATATGCGTCATCATACCGAACTGTTGTTACACATATTACTGATTGAGGACTCATGGCAACATCATCGCATACACAATGCTCTCAATGGGGTCGCTGAAGAGCGCGAAGGTCTATTGGAGACGATACAGCGAGCCAAGACATATTATCAAAAACGTGCATACCAAATAATGAAATGTCTCACAAATCTCTTCCACAAGTCACCGGTGGCATTACAAATGCTCAATACAAATCCGAGCATTGCACGACACTGGACCATAGCAGTCGAATGGCTGCAGGACGAGTTGGAGCGACAACGTGTTATCGGCTGTCACAATGCGTACAATTCATATTCGTGGTCACCACCGGCGCAAAGTAATGACAACACAAATGGCTATATGTTGGAACGTTCACAATCGGCCAAAAATACATGGTCGATGGCATATGAATTGTGTCCCGAGGAGGTGAGTTTCAATTATTTATCTTTGTTAGATTATTTTTTTTTCTAATACTGCATTTCCATTTTTTAAAATTTATTTAATAGGAACAAGAGGAAACCAATGAATCTGACGTTGAACCCATAGATGAGTCTCAGAGACAACAGCAGCAACAGCAACAACAACAACAACAACAGCAACAAACCGGTAGTGCTGCTGTTGTTGTTGGTGGTGGTGGTGTTGGCGGTGGCGGTGGCAGTGGCAGTGGTGGTGGTGGTATTACTGAAAGCACTGTACGCAATATACTTGCAAGTCCAGCACATAAACCACTTACTACCGTTGGTGTGGCACCTGGTGGTTCTATTGAATGGAATGGCAGTACATATGTTAATGTGGACAATACTACTGCTGGTGGTGGTACGAGCAGTACGAACACAATTGCCTCTACCACCACCACCACCACAGCCGTAGTTGCAATGACTGAGCCTCAAACTGAAGCAAACATGATAAATGATTTAACTGGCAATCTGAAGCAGTTGGCGCTTTCACCAAAAACGGTATGTATTCAATTTAGTGATTTTAGATTAGTTTTACTACAAAACTAACAATACAGTGCATTTCAAAAGCTGTGTTAGAAGACAGGCATAGCATGGAAAAGTGAAGCAAGCAAATACGCATAAAATTTTATAAAAAAAAAAAAAAACTAAATGTGAATGCAAAAAGTTTTATTTTGGTATTGTTTATTTAAATCGTAATTTAAAACAAATTCAATTTTCGAAAATTGAAAAATATTTTTTTTTCGTTAAAAAAAATTTTTTTTATTTAAAATGTATTTTAAAAAATGGAAAAAATTATTTATAAATGTTTTTACCTCCTTTCATTTTATTAAGTTTTTTTTTATTTAATATTTTTGATTATATTTTACTTTTTCCACACATAGCACAGTTTCAGAGTTTTCAAGAATTTGACAACAATAATACTTTTGACTGAATTCTGTAAAATTCAAAATTATTCTCTTATATATTTTGTTTTTTTTTTTTTTTATATGAATTTTCATTTCCCCAATATCAAATTGAGTAGAAAGTAGTAGAACACAGGCCTATACTCAGAATAGTAATTTTCTGAAACAAATAATTTTAAGTACCATAATTGCACCATAATTTTTATTATTGAATTAAGTTTTTTTGTTCTGTGCAAATAAATAAAAAATAAAAATATATCTCTTTTCCATGATGTGTTTCAAAGTATGCATAATTTTGAAAGGCACTATAAGGCAATATTTATGGTTTTATTATGGTAATGTAGTACTTATGAAAAGGGTTTATTGATATTGAAATTATATATTTTTTTATTGTTGGTTTTTTTTTTTAATTTTATTTTTGTATTTTGTTTCGATATTATTTTTTATTTCATAAAATTGTTTTTCTGATAATATTTAGATTTAACATTTGATTATTTTCATTATTTTTGCATATATATATATACATATTTATGTATGTATGTATGTATGCGTATATGTATTTACTTATATTACAATATGAATTGTATTGTATTGTATACTCGTATTACCAAACACATTGAAATTAGCGTTCGCCGGGGAACAGTAAACATCAACAAAAACAACAACAACAACAACAACAACAACAACGTGGTAACACTTCAAGCCGTTTAGTATGATTTGCAGTCAAGTTAGTTCAAATTTAATTTTTGTTGTTTTCATTTTTTTTTTCTTTCTGTTTTTGCGTTTGCTCATTTGTTTGTATAACAAATTAATTGTTGAATATTTCCGTCACATAAACTATATACTTGGTTCACGCAATATTTTCAATTTTTATTTGCATTTCTGTTTTTTTTTTTTGTATTTTTTTGTCGTACGCCTTATCTGATAATTATTAAGCTTAAAAAAAAATACTTGTGTGTATTGAATTAGCTTTGAAACGAATATTTTACATTTGTCGTCTCTAGCCATTTTTAGTTTTCCTAATAATTAGTATGCTATTACTGATATTATTACGTGCATTAACTATGAGCCAGCACCATTATCAAGTTTATGATGAATGCTAATGAACAAATTGCTTCTGTTCTACCGTTTTGGTAAGCAGATGGTGTCCAAAGTGTCCATTGCAAAGTGTCAATAATGTAATATTATATGTCATTTAATCGATATCACCCATAAATTTGAGCTCTTTGCACATTATATATTGATTGCTGCACCGCATTCTTCTGTGTATATGTGTGTGTGTGTAATAAATATGTATGAATGTAGTTGTTTGCACAATCACAATCATTTTATATATAAACATGTTTTATTCGTTTGCTGCAATTAATTCCAATCAGAATGCAAACAATTATAAATATAATAAGCTGCAAATTCTATAGAAATTATCTAACAATGTACATATAGGGTGATTTTTTAAGAGCCTTCGGATTTGATTTAAAAAAAAACACAAAATTTAAAGAAATGTATGAAATCTTTATTTGAATCGATAGAACGATCTATATAATTCAATGTTTAAAGAAGATTTCATGTAAATGTTGACTGCGGCTGTGCCTCAAATGGTTCACACGCTGCGTCCAATTTTGACATACTCTCTGCAACATATCGGCCGGTATCTCAGGAGTAAATTCTTCAATATTGTCTTCCAGTGCGTCAACCGTTGCGGGCTTGTTGCTATAGATATGAGCCTTAAATCGCACGATCTATGCGGCCAATTGACCGGCCCCAAACGTGAAATAAACTGTTCACCGAACTCGTCTCTCAATTGGGCCATTGTTTCGCGTGCTGTGTGGCACCGTCTTGTTGAAACCACATATCAGCCAAGTCCAGCTCTTTCATTTTGGGCAAAAAACAAGTTTGCAATCATCGCAGGGTAGCGCTCGCTATTCACAGTAACGTTCCTGCCTTCGTCGTCTTTGAAAAAGTACGGTCCAATGATGCCACCGGCCCATAATCCACACCAAACAGTGCATTTTTCGTCATGTATTGGCAGTTCTTGCAATGCATCTGGCTGCCCTTTACACCAAATACAGAATTTTGATTGTTCACGTATCCATTCAACCAGAAATTATCTTTGTCACTGGACACGATTTTCCGATAAAAAAGTTGATCTTCTCCAACTTTGCCAGCGCCCATTCACCAAAAGTTAGCTGTTGTGATAGGTCGTGTGGCTTCAATTCTTGCACCAGCTGTATTTTAGAAGGGTTTACACCCAAATCCTTCCGCAAAATTGGAGTAACAGAGGCCCAATTGCTGCGAACGGCGCCGAATCGATAATTCACGGTCATCAACAACGCTGGCGGATACAGCTCCGATATTTTGCTCGGTGGTTTAATCTCCAATAATGTAAATTTGGTGAGAAATTTAGTCACAAGATTCCGAATAGCCGCCTCAGAAGGTCGCCCAAACTGATCTTAAAATGGAAGAACTGCACGATGCACTTTCTTAACCGAACATGAATTTTGATAATAAAATTCAATAATCTGCAAGCGTTGTTCCTTTATAAGTCTATTCATGGTTAAATTATAGACCAAACTGAACATGTTTGACAGTAGCATGTTACACGAAAACAGCTGAACTGCCAAAAACAGTGTTGCCAAATAGAAAGTTGCTAAAAAATCACCCGTTACTTTGTAGGCACATTTCGATTTGTTTCTTTTCATAAAATGATATTTTAATACATCAAGCAACAAAAATGTTGATAAAATTCCCAAATTTAAATTATATATTGATATGGTGTATATTCAAAATTAATTTCTACTTTTCGGTTATCAAACTGAATTTCAACATTTTGAATAACATCTCATAGGTGCCGACGACTTCTTACTAAGAACTAGCAAAGTTGGTTCAAATTGCCGGCGTCACTTATTTTCTTCTTTGTATTTTCATCTTTAGTTTTTAAACATTTTCTTTATCCTTGTCTCAAGTAACGAAATGAAAAGGAATATGCACCTGTAGAACGGTTTCCAGCTATTTCCTCAACACAATCTGCTTGTTTTTTCAAATATTCAGGTTAGACTCGTACTATTCCCTAAATTGTATGCTCTCGTGATGATCTGACCTGTAGGGAGGAATTCTTTACGATTTTAAACCCTTGGTTTTTTTTGACTTATTGTATATTTTTGAGGATCGTACATAGAACAAGCGTCAAATAATCTCATTGGTTCCTAGATGGCGTTGTATTATATATTTTGAAAAAATTTAAATCGCTATTTAAAAACATACCAACATTTCGTATTTATTTTAAAATTATACATACTGTATATACCATAATGTAGATGAGTTTCTGCTTACTTCTTCTGTAAAATAACAGAAATGTTATCAAGAGACTCTTTACAGTATGGTAACGTGATGTGTGTATTTCATGGGATTTCTTTACCCTTTATGTATATTATTTGAATTTTATTTGAATCATTTTTACACAATAAAACGAAATGTGTGTATAAAAGCAATAATACAAACAAACTCACACACCACTCACACCACTCACACACACACCCACACATTTGTACACATACATCTATAAATACACATTATGGCTTTATTAATTGTAAAAAAAAAAATGTAAAATTGAGCAATAAGAATAATAAAGAGAACACGAAAAATTATTATGCTAATATTTAGTTAATTGTGCTATGCAATTGTTTTCAAACACATACTATATTTATTTTATATTTATTTTGCTAATAATATATTTTAAATATTTTATTTTATTTTTCCATTTTCTTTTCGCTTTCATTTATTTTCACATCATCAATTTATACTATGCCTCGTATGCCACTTATGTCCATCTTATACTTACAACACTCGCACGCACAACAATGAAACAACGACAACAGTCCGTTACCAGCAGCGACGAAACTGGTGAAATTGCCACCAAGGACACACCACATTTAACAGAGACGCAAACAACAGCTACAACAATCACACTAACAATAACAACAACAACAGCCACAGCAACAGCAACAACAATAGCGACGACATCAACTGTAGGAGGAGGCGGCGGAGTAGGTTTACCTGTAAATACATTAACATCATGCTCATTGGTAAATTCATTGACTACAACAACAACAACAACAACAACAACAACTCCAACAACATCAACGGCAGCAACAAAAGTGACACCAGCACCAGCATTAACTGGTGATAGTAATACGACAGTAGCAGCTGTGACAACAACAACAACAACAGCTGCCTCAGCAGCAACAGTAACAACAGCAACAACAACCAATAGCGATAATAACAGTACTGAACAACAACAACAACAAACAACGTAGATGAAGTTAAAAAATATGTAACAGAGCTAAAGAAAGAGAAGAACAGAAAAAGAAAAAGAGAAAGAATTAAATTAATAAACGGTTCTTTTTTTTCATACTAAAGAATAATAAAATTTTTATTATATTATTACTATTATTATTATTATTATTATTATTATTATTATTAATTTTAAATTTTAATTAAATAAACGAGAAAAAAATCAATAAATAAACTACAAAAAATAATTAAAAAATCATATATATATATACTAGTATATAAACATACTTACATATATTATAGAAGCATAACATGAAAGGAAATGAAATGAAATGAATTTTGAAATGTATGAGTATAACAGTAGCAGAGTAGAGAGAGACAGCATAGTGGAATATGGCGGCAACAGAGGCAAGCACATACACAAACCATACATATGTTAGCTGGCTTGTTTAGTGTGGTGAATATTGAGGATTGTCGATGCTATTAACAGAGTTCGTTATTCACTGGGTAAACATGCCAACATGGACAAAAATATTTTCAAGTAAGCAACGGAGAAAGACAAGCGTAAGCAAGCAGAAGCAAAAATAGAAATTCAAATGCATAAATACTACCAAAACACACACACACACACATACATAGTTTATATACATATTTGTATAGTATATAAATATGAAATAAAATATAATTCTATATAACACAAATAAATAATATTAACACACCCATATACATATACATATATATAGCTATGTAACAGAATAATATAAGAAGAAAAATTGATGCTAATAGAGACAGGAAAGATCAAAAACACTGACTAAATCGTCTACAAATAATACGAAAAAAAAAAAAAATAGTGAACAACACTTAATTGAAAATAAAATAACTCAAATAACTAAGGTTAAGAAATGATGTCATAATTTTATAAAATATTTAAATAATAAAATTCGTTAAAATAGTAAATATAATAATTTGAGAAAAGTAACAGAAAAATTAATAAATAAATAAATAAATAGATATGAAAAATAATAATTAAGTAATTACAATAATATAAAAATACTGAAACATTAGAAAGTGTTGATTTTTTTTTTTACAGTTTTAATGAGCAACACCTACTACACCTACATGTATTTTCGGTATATTTACCCAATTAGTTTCCTTTTTATACGACTCGATGGATTTTCTTCTTTCAATTATAAATTCTGTTAAATAATGTACCGTAATTTATAAATTGCAATCTACTACGAAATAATTGAAATATTTGAATATTGACAAATGGTATATTTTTTACATGAAAAAGAAACAACAAAATAAAAACCAACAGCATTGAGAATGAAAATGAAAAACTTGTCTCGTTAAACGACACTGTCTGTTCATTTATTTTATTTTATTTTTTTTTTCAATAAATATATAATGTATTATATATATACAATACATTAATATAATATAATGGTAGTTTTTCTACAAAAAAAAAAAAATAGAAATGCGAGAAAATTATTAATTTATTACATGAATAAAATAATATATATATATATAAATTTTATTGTTTTGTAACATACTTATACACACACATACATACATGCACACACACACATATATGATTGTATGTGTGTATATGGTATGTATATATAAATCTATGAATAAAAAAAATTATTATTACGTTTTGTTTTTCCTTAAAAGATGGTAATGTTTAATACGATTGTATGAATTAGCCAGCCGAGCAACTTTAAGCAATTTTATAATTCTTTGTCTTGGCATTGGATTAGAAGAGAAGCGAAACAACAGCATCAATTTTACAAATCCAAAGAATCAATTTCATAAATAATGAATGGACTGTAAAATTTGTTTGTTTTTTTTTTTAATAAAAAAGAAATTCTGATTTTCACTTTCGACTAATTGTATTGCTATAAAATGCAATAAACAATATTTGCCTTAAACTTCGATTTGCTTTACAACAATTGAATAATGGAATGCCTTTTTTTTTTATTAATAAATTTAAGAAAATCAAATTAAATCAATTTCGACCGAAAGTGAAATTCAGAATATTCTGACAAATATGCAGGCCTATCATTTTTCACATGTCAGCAATTTAAAAGAAAAGAGAAAAATTTCGCCTAGAAATTTCTTCAAGATAAGCCTGATATTGTTCTCAGCAATGATTGATAATTAAACTATTTACAATTAGGGCTGCGAGTCTATTCGTTTTATCAAAAAGTCTGAATAAATAAAGTTCTGGGGTCGAATTGTTTCCAACTGTGAACGGAATATCATTCGTATGAGAGTAAATTCATCTTTGGAAGTCACAGAAGACAAATTAGTTGAAAAAATACAAAGTAATCGAAATAAAACAATGGACGTTGCTGTAATTTTTTTTTTCGCCTTGTTCACTCTTCTCGGGAGCATAGGTCCTCCACAAGACTCTTCCAACGTACACGGTTCTGTGCTGTTATTTTTGGGCCGTACCATGTTGTGTTGACATCAGCTAGCTTGCGCAATATCGACCTACTCCCAGTATTATTTGGTCGACCTGTTGTTCTAATATTTTGTAAATATTTCTAAAATATAATTATAGTAATAATATGGCAACTAAAAATGAGTAATTTATCAGCCATACGATCACAAATTGCAACTGCATCCAATTTCTTTCATTTGGAGACATTCGGAGTCAAAGAGAATTTCGTAAAACTACGAAATTGTATCCTAGTAAATCACTTTTCAATTTATTTTTCAAATATGTTTTCATTGTGATTGCTATTTGCTGATCGACAGACAATTCGCATAAATAGGTAGGCTCACTGATCACATAATACCGAATTATTTTTCGAACGTGAGACAATTCGATCTCAGATTGTTTGTTGGAACGAGTAATGGTGTAAGCCCGATATGATTTATTTTTAACATAAAATTGAGACACAAATTATGATTATAATAAGTGTAAAACTATATTCACATGATGTAGAAGTAACAAAAGAAAAACGGTACATACATTTTTATTGTCTATTTTCTTTTTTTTTTTTAACGTAAAACTCTTAACTTTTAATTATCTAATTTAAAACGAAATAAAACAAATAAAAATAAAAGGAAATAAAATAAAAAATATAAATATTCATAAAAAAAAACAAATCAAAAAGGCTTTATATATTACTATTACTTATATTATTATGATTCAATTGAAGAGTAATAAATATTGATAACAAAAATGAAAAAAAAAACGAAATTAAAATAAATAAATAAATCTCTAAACTCGAATATGATTTTACTTTGCACGAGTATTTTATAAGGTCTAGTAAAAAGAAATCCATTATAATTTTTGCATTAACTTGAAGGTTTTATTTAGCATAGCTCAATTTGATTTAGGTCAAATATGCACCGTTGTGTTCAATAACTTGTTGCCATTTTGAAGGTAATTTCATAATGCCACTCTCATACAAACCCTCGTTCCTATTGGCAAAAAACTGGGACAGTCAATTTTCACAAGCTTCTCTTGAGCCGAATTTTTCACCAGCAAAATCATTCGGCATAGACAGGAACAGGTAGTAATCACTTGGTGCCAGGTCCGGATTATAAGGTGGATGTATAAGAACCTCCCAACCAAACTCTCGGAGCTTCTGGCGAGTCACTATCGATGTGTGTGACTTGACGTTGTCCTGATGGAACACAATTCCTATTCTATTGGTCAAAGTTGGCCGCTTCCGGGCGATTGCTTCCTTCAGACGGTCCAATTGTTAACAGTACAGATCCGAATTAAGAGTTTGGCCGTAGGGGAGCAGCTCATGGTAGATGAATCCCTGCCAAACCCACCAAACACATAGCAAGACCTTCCTGACCGTCAATTCTGGCTTGGCCACCGTTTGTGCCGGCTCATCGGGATTTGACCACGACCGTTTTCGCTTGACGTTGTCGTAAGTGACCCACTTTTCATCACCAGTAACCATCCGTTTCAGAAATGGGTCGATTTAGTTGCGTTTCAGCAGGAATTCGCAGATGGAAATTCGGTCCATGAGGTTTTTTTTTGCGTTAACTCGTGTGGCACCCATACATCGAGCTAGTTTTTGTATCCAGCCTTATTTAAATGGTTCCAAACGGTTTTTTGTGCAATGTTTAGCTCCTGGGCAATAGAAACTGTGCCTACATGACGGTCAGACTCGACGATTTCCATTATATTATCGATATATTCGACAATTGGCTTTCCAGAGCATCTTTGACATCAAAATTACCGCAACGGAATCGACGAACCCAAAATTGCGCGCGATTGACTGTTACAGTATCAGGACGGACCATAAACACTATTCACATTTTCAGCCGTCTGGATTGCGTTTTCGCCTTTATCGAAGAAAAACTGTAAAATATGGCGTATTTTCTCTTTACTGGTGTCCATCTTTGACACGTGCTCAAACAATACTGAGTTAAGCAATCACAAAACTGTTTGAAAAGTTCATTTAGTACGAAATCCTATCTTCCTAACGCCATCTAGCGTAACCCGATCGCACTTATACAACGCGAGATACAGATTGCTAAAGCCATATATTAAACAAATAATCGATTTCTTTTTACTACACCTGATATTTATTTAATTACGTTGCTGGCCAGATTCAAAGTGGACACAATTTCCATGAAAAACATTGGAATCTTGTTTCAGCCAACCTTGTCTCAGAATAATCGAAGTTTACTCATATGACACTGCCTAGTTTCAACTTGGATCGTAACAAAAGTCTGCTCATTCTAAATATAAACATATTGAGTGTTGTAATGGGAATTATAATTGACCAATGGGTCAATTTGCAGGTTTGCACGCTAAAGCAATACATATAGTTTTGAGGTCTTCGATAGTGATATTGTTTTGAGTGGGATTTACCTACATATATATGCGGCAACTTAAAAAAAATTCTGACTACGCCACTGATTACACATGTATGTATATATATTGTGTAGGCATTTGTTTTTTATATACAATTTAACAATAGAGCTTACAACTAATAAATATAACAAAATTCGCAAACGTGGATAAAAATATAAAATAAATGCAATTTTCTGCTGGTACACAGTTTGTTAATCCCAAGGATATATAATAATTATAACAATACAACAATTATTGAGGTGTATTGTCGTCATCTTCAAAAGTTATAACAATAGTTCCTTTTGCTACATTATCACCTTCAGTGCCACCAATTGATTTGATAGTGGCATCTTTGGATGCCTTTAAAATATGTTCCATTTTCATCGCTAAAACATATAGAGGTTAAAAAATGTTAGGTAGGTATTTCGAATGAATTGAATTTGAAAATTATCATCTATACTCGCTCACCAATTAGCACAGCTAGAGGATCACCCTTTTTAACACGATCACCCGGTTTGACTAGAATCTTTTCAAGTACACCCGGCATTGGTGCAATCACTTTCGATCCACTAGCGCCACCAGACTGGTCGAGGTGAGCACTCAAATATTTCGGTTGTACAATTTCAAAACTTAATTTACCATTCTAATTCAATAATACATTAGTTAATAAGAAATTTGCATTCGGTCACTTGATGTATTCACCTCCAAGAATATAGTCAGTTCAGTTTCATCAATGTTTGCATTAAATGTTGATATTTTATTGTCAATATTTGCACGTATTTTTAAGCGGTCACCATCTACAACACGTTCAGCTTTAACCGTTTGCCATGGACTGTCACCAATACGAATTTGTATGCAATCTTCATCATATTTCACGGAAATGCTATAAACTGTGAGAGTCGAGAAACTTAAAGTAAAACGCTCAAATGCGAAAGTAATTCCTTTTACCCTTATCATTTGCTTGAACATTATATTTTCTTATTAATGCGTAGTTAAGACGTCCATTTAGGGCTGCAGCAAATGGATCATTTTTGGTGGCATTGCAAATGGCAGCTTGCATTTCATTGTAGATCAAACTTAGAGCGGCTTTACACAATTGCTCATCGGTAATTTCAATTGGTGGAAATAGTGTATCAAAGTGTTGTTCAATGAAGCCGGTGTGTACATTGCCCTTTTGGAATTCTGGATGAGCAGCAAGATCAATAAGAAAATTGATATTCGTTTCTAAGCCGGTGATCTAGAAAAGGGTATATAAAAATAAGCTGTTCCATGGTATTGTATATGTGTTTAAATTACATGATACTCGCTTAATCTGGCAATCAGGCTATTTAATGCTTGCGTACGATTTTCACCCCAGACCACCAATTTGGCAATCATGGGATCATAGTGCACAGAAACGTCATCACCTTCTCGCACACCGGTCTCAACGCGCACATTCTCATTTGGTTGTGGTGTGGCAAGGTATCGTAGTGGACCAGCACCAGGTAAAAATCCGCCCCTATGAATGAGAAATGTGAAATCAGTTCAGTATAGTAAAAGCGAAGTCTGCTTAACGTACCTGGGATTTTCAGCGTAAATACGAGCCTCGAATGCATGACCTTTGCGTATAATTTGTTCCTGTGTCAATGGAAGTGGCTCTCCAGCGGCAACACGTATTTGCCATTCAACCAAATCGGTGCCAGTAATCATTTCTGAGATGGGATGCTCTACCTGAAGCCGTGTATTCATTTCCATAAAGTGAAATGAGAGATCCTCTTTATCCAAAATAAATTCAACGGTACCGGCACCAACATATCCAACAGCTTTAGCAGCACGCACAGCCGCTTCACCAAGTTCGCGACGTAGTTGTTCCGATAATCCGGGCTGAAAATTTATTAGCCTTTACATTAGGGCATACATCATTGAGTGTTGTGCTTGCTACTCACCGCTGGCGCTTCTTCAATAATTTTTTGATGTCTACGTTGCACCGAACAATCACGTTCCCACAAATATACCGCATCACCATATTGATCGGCAAACACTTGCACTTCCACATGACGCGGTGATCGTACATATCGTTCAAGTAACACTGAGCTATCACCAAATGATTTTTGTGATTCAGTTCGTGCTGAATTGAGAGCAGTGAGAAAATCCTCTGCACGTTCAGCAATACGCATACCTTTACCACCACCACCACGGACAGCTTTTATCATTAGGGGAAAACCAATTATCGCAGCTTCCGCTTGAAGTCGCTCATCCGTTTGAACCTCACCATGATAACCATTCACAATGGGCACCCCAGCAGCAGCCATAATAGCTTTACTAGTACTCTTAATACCCATATCTCTTATAGCCGAACTGGGTGGTCCCATGAAGATGACACCTTCGCGTTGACATTGTTCTGCAAACTCAACCGATTCAGATAGGAAGCCATAGCCAGGATGTATTGCTTGGCAACCGGTTCTTTTAGCAATTTCAATAATGCGATCGCCACATAAATATGATGCAGCAGATGCAGCTTCACCTACTCGATGTGCCTCATCTGCAAGTTGCGTATGCAAAGAACGCTCATCAGGATCCGAATAGACAGCAACAGTGCGTACACCCAATTTGCGTGCAGTACGTATAACACGACATGCTATCTCACCACGATTTGAAATCAGAATTTTATTAATTGTTCTTTGCACCTGATTTGCTGTTGCCCTCGTACTATAACATCTGCATAATTACAAAAGCACTATATGAGCAAGTATTGATTATTTGCATATTTAATTATTATATTCACCTTAATATTGTGAGATTTTTCAATAGATTCGTGTACATATTTTCAACTATTTATATAATTACAATTGGCCAACAAAATATTAAAAAAACTATAAACAAAGTTGTAAAAAACTACGTAATGCCAACAAAATAAATAGCACGCTTTTTAAGTTCTTATCAAAATATCGCTGCTTAGATCGAATGCAGCGCTGCCGATTTGATCAGCTGTTGTTAGCAGGTTTTTATTGATCGTGTTGCCAACTAATGCTAATAATTGTTTCTTGTCAATTAAGCTCTGTTCGTTTATAATAATTGGCTTATTTATAAAAAACAACATCAAACAAGACGATATTTAATAATTTTCTGCTAAAATAATTTTTTTTCCACAAATAAATATAATTTTTGGTTCTTTTTTTTTCTTCTGTAGTAGTAAATAAACAATTTCTAAGTTTTATATTTTTGTTTAGAAATAAATATCATTGTTGAGCTTTACTTTTTGCTAACTTACTCCTTATTTTTACTGTGATATTTTTTGTTCAATTTTTCTTTTCCACCAAAAAAAAAAGTATTCATTAAAAGTATTCACAATTTTATGGGCGCTATAGCTCAGCTTGTTAGTACGTTGGTCTTATATGTATAGTAATAGATCACAAATTTGAATCCCGATGAAGACAAGCATCTTACAATTCTTCCGACAGTAACAATTTGTTATGAAAAAACGTCTGGAAGAACTCTATGACACATAATATGAGCAATATTTTCATGGGATATATTCAATCTCTCCTCTTCAATCCAAGCAAGATATTACACATAAATCGCAACAAAATAACCAATATATGTTTTGTTTTATATTAACAATAAGTTCAGGGATGGGTAAAATTTAGGACCGAGTTAATCAATTTAACATTGTGATCCAAAATTGACTTAAAAATAATACTTTCGAATTCTTTCACTAGTACTTTCAATCACTTTCAATTTGTTTTATAGTGCGATTAGTCAACACGTAAGGTGACAGAATGTAAAGAAAAGTAATGTAAAAAACGGAGTGCGATTTAGTCATCATGGATAGCTCAGTCCATATTCTAGATAGGAAGGAAAGAGATAGCTAGGTTTACTATAAAATAGAAATATGATAGAGAGAAAAGAGAATTACTCTCATATGCTCTGTTGAAAATCTAATTTCTACAGGTTCCAACGTTACATTACCTGCCACTAATCGTTTTGATTAATCCCTCTTATGGTTTTTGTATGAAATAGATCGGAACAGCTGATCATTTACCTACCGATACGTGCTGCCTAATCGCACTATTAGGATGCAATCTATTAATTAATTCGTTTCTGTTGTTTGCAAAAAGTTACGAAGTGTGTGGTCACACCTCTGAAGCATGTAAACACATCGGACATATGTTTTTAGAAAATCCAACGAAAATTATTCAGTCACAATGATAGTGACAAAGCGAAGCAATTCTATTTTAAGTTTGAAAATTAAAAAAAAACTATTTTTGAATTCCAAAACATATTTGTAATTAAAACTGCTTATGTAATGTTATGTATTTTTCTATGATATTCTTGTAAAAGTATTACAGTGTAAATAATAAGAATATCTTCATTATATTAGTAGTGTTCTTGTACTCCAAATTTATCTAAAGTTATTGCAAACTATCACAAGGACCGTTCGCGTACTTTACTAGTAAACTTTCTCTATCAACACGATTCAAGAGCGTAAAAAAAAATCTTCTCTAAAAATGAAATCTAAGTGAAAAAGTACGCAAACGGAAAATTTGTAAGATTTACTAGTAATTTCCAAACTCCTTCAGTTCTGACACTTGCCAGTAAGAACAGCTGTTTTTTCTATGTTACGCATTCTTAATAGTAGAAATATTACCAGTAAAAATTTGCAAGAATTATTACAGAGACGAAATCATTTTCTCTCTCAATTTCCCTTCTTTTACAGGTTTTTGACGTATGCAACACATTTCCAGTAAGAAATAGTAAAATGTGTAATAATTTGTAAAAAACTATTACGTACGCGAACGGTCCTACAGTTTTTGCGTTCTCGTACCACAAATCTTGCAAATTTGGGGAAAATTGCAAATTTTTACAGGGTAAATTTGTACATGTAGAAACTAGAAGCAAGCTAGAAAAACAGCTGATCGCAAATCAGAAAACGAACAATTGCAATTTACTAAGTGGTGGAATATCAGCTGTTCGTGAAACTTGCAAGTTTTTGCTGATTTTGTGTTCTCATACTTTTTCATATATTTTGATATCTGCTAGAGAATGCTCCCAATTTCTGAGAAATTTCTTTGCTGGATAATTTTTATTGGAAAAGTACCTATTATTATATGGATTTGGTTTCTTTTTGATCTAAAAAAAAACAACGTTTCTTCGGATTCGAATTCAGCGACCCAAAATCAATGTGACGTCGATCAACACTATTTTTTAATGTTCTTTGAAATTGAATTTGAAAACCTTTCTAAATCTAATGCAAGACAAACAAACAAGCAAAGAACAGCTTGCATTTAATATATAATATGTAATAACTTGTATACATAAGTACAATATATTATTTAAGCCAATGTGCAATTGAATGTACTTATTCTTATAACGTTGTTGTTTTTGTTATATGCGTGCTTATCAAAAGCACACAACTTATATTATAGTAACTGGCGCATGTTCAGTACGCGCTCTCTCTCTCTCTCTCTCTCTCTCTTTCCAATATTTAGTTGTAGCTCTCTTAACCTGCTCTTATTGGCCGTGGTAAGTATTTGATAGCTGCGGCATGTTTGAAACACGTTCAACGGCGCCTTCAAACTTAAAAAAAAATAGAAGAAATATATACATTTGTATGGTAAGAAATATTATGGTTAAATATAAAACTTTAGTCTATTGCCAAACGTTTTGGAGGAATGTTTTAAGTATATATTTTTATATATATTCATAAGCTCGACAATAAAAGCGATTAAACAAGAAGTGAACGTGTTTTATTTTGGTCTCTATTAAATAAGTATAAGCGTGTTATGGTAAATAGTGTAATGTAAATATGCATTTGTATGTACTTTTATGCATCTCATATCACATATACATATGTATGTATGTATTTTTTACATATATAATATATAAATTAATAAAAATCGACGGCGATAATTTAATTGTATGTATGTATGTTTATTCATCGAAATGTTTTCAATTTGTAATATTGCATGAATAACTAACTACAAACGATATGCATGCATATGTATGCTGTAGAATTGGAGGACGACTGTCTGCGTATGTGTTTCAGTTTTACTTTATCAATGTGCGCGCAACTGTTTTATAAAAATATTGTTGTTGTATTTAATTTAGCCTTCGATTGAAGTTAGATTTACATACAATTCTCTTATTTGCGAAAACTGAAAACAAAAACAAAAAACAAAAAAAAATCTAATAGTTGCCAAACAATAATAAAATATAATAATTAGAATAAAATGAAGATATAAAAAAAAAACAAAGTATTTAACGCTATGCTAATTTAATCTCACTTTTATTTGTGATTATTAATTCAAAAAAAAAAAAAAAAAGGAATCATAAAAAAGAAAATAAAAATGAAAATAAAATTGTACTTAAAACAAATATTTGAGTATTCACACCCAGAACGAAAAAAATTTGAAAATTGTGACAATCATAACAGCGGCAATAATAATAAAAATACTAATAACCACCTGATTGGAAAGTTCCAGTTGAGCATATCGCAAATAAATATCAGTTGGTTGCATATAAGACTTGCTCATAGATATGAATGTATGTATGTACATATGTATGCGTGTAATCAGACATCAGTCAAAGCAAATCAAACTTTTAATAACAATAGTTAACTGTTGCTATTATCGTTGTTATTGTTGTTGTTGTTGTTGTTGTCCATTTTGGTTGCAGCTAAATATTGCAATGGTGTACGTGGTTGTGGCGACTTTTTTTTTGGTTTTTTTTTTGTATATAATGTATGTGTTAAGGCGTAAGTGTATATTGTGAAGTGGATATGAAAAAAAAAAAAAATTAACAACAATAAATAAACTATAAACTGGCTGACAATTAACTACACACGGATCACACATTAATAGTGTATATATCTACATTACATATTGTACATACCACCACTGCATATATACATTAGAGTGTCTCATGAAATTTTCCGGTCACCAGTCCGGAGCCGAATGTGGCTGAAGCTGGTAGGTAGCTTCTACTACGAGGTCTCACCAAAAGACTTTAAATTTGGCATCTAGGGTGATTAGGTGGGAATCCCTTCAACCTGATCGTTGAGAAGGGCCCTTCGGGGAGGTTTTCGTGGTGATTGTGGCAACCCAAAGAACACGCGGCTAGAGTATTCCACCGCAAAGGCGTGAAGTATTCGATGTGGAGTAACATTTTAATCAGGGTGCTGATCCCTTAGATCAGAAGAGGTTTTAGTTAGGCCTCGATCCCCACCAAAGAAGGTAACACGTCCATTCAACGTGTTCCAATTGGTATCGTAGAACCTGGAGATTGGTTTCTGATTTTCCAATTCTGCGGAGCGCTTATCGATGCTTCAAATTGATACTTACGCTTTGTGCGTCGTAAGATTAGGCCACTATGGCAGGTGCTAAGGATAAACACTGCTCAGTTGTCTCATCAAAATTTCCCGGTTGATACTTACGCTTTGTGCGTCGAGAGATTAGACAATCAGGCAAGTGCTCACGATAAACACTGCGCAATCGTTGTCTCATGAAAATAAGTTCCATTGTAGGAGTTTATTATTTCGTGATGTTTCCCATAATAGTTTGTCTTTATCTATTCACAACCGGTTCAGGAGCTGGAAATATGGAATTTATATGCAAATATTTCATTATTCTATTTTTGGATAGGCAAAGGGCTTTAAATGGGGCAAATAACAAAATTATAAACGTTTGCATATATTTTTTAGCTTCTAGTAGCTACCTAGTAGTTATCTTTGCCACAACCGGTTCAGGAGCTGGAACCTTTAAATATGGAATTTATATGCAAATATTTCGAAAGAAAAATCTTTTCGATATTAAATTTGTTATGCTTCACAGCCGGGGATTGAACCCACGACCTACAGATCACCTACGGCTACGGCACCTCCTTTTGCCATTTGCCTATACATTTACTTGATATAATGATATTAAGAGGTACAAGTAACTAAAAAGAACTATCCATATATCACTTAAATCGGATGGACATCAAAGAATACAAATGTGGATATATGTATCTAAACCTCTAATCGGGATGTCATACAATGAGCAATGTCATTTCCTTAAGCTGTCTACATTTGTGGAAATTTTGAAACGTCTCGAATAATACATATTTTGCTACTGCAAATTCTAATATTTTGAAAATCACAAATAAAAAGTGTCACACAATTCTGAAACATTCGTATTAAAGAAAAAAAAAAAAATAAATAATTTATTTAGCTACAAATTTTCACATATTTTGTGGTGTCTGGTTTTTTCTCAAAATGTATTGAAAAAAAAAAAACCATATAAATAACGCCAATATCAACAACAGCATAAATAAATCAATATACACGTAAAATTTCAATTTTACTGGCAAAAGGCGTATAATGAAGTAGTTTAATTTTTGCTTGTTTCGGATGGTTTAGCTCATAAACGATTATTGCCAAAGTCGAGATATTTCGATAATCATTGTATTATAATGCAATGTTAATTTTTAAATGGAAATCACAATATCGTGTTTTCGTTTGTTTATGGACACTCAGGCACTTTAATGTACGTCCAGCTTGTTTGTACGTCCAGTTTGTTTTGAAGATGTATTGTAAATACTATGCGCTACCAATAAATATGTGTATGCACATGAATGTAAGATTTTGTGTGTATTTACAACAGCAACAGCAACAGCAACAACAACACAAACATCAACTTATCGAACATTACCACCGTTGAAACGCATGAATTGATAATTCATTTACTAAAATTGTTGTCTGCACACTTTTACTTTAAGCGGAAAGAGAGAGTGAAATTTTACGTGTATATTTATTTATTTATGCTGTTGTTGATATTGAAGTTATTTATTTGGTTGTTTTTTTCCATACATTTTGAGAAAAAGCCAGCCACGACAAAATATGTGAAAATTTGTAGTTAGCGAGAATTACGGTGATACAGCAATGTCATCAACAGCAGCAATAGCAACAACAGCAGCAGCAGCAGCATTAGTAGTAATAAACGATTATCAACATCACCAACAACATTATGAATAATGAATATAATGAATTTATACCGGCTATTTGTTTGTGAATTTTTCTTCTACGTTTTTTTTTTTGTTTTTGTTTTTTATTACTAATGCGCTCTTCCTTTAAATATTTTTATTTTTAATTTTTTTCACGTTTGCTGCACCACATTATTCGAAATTTTTCCAGTAATCATAATTTTCTTCATATAAATGTAATAACTCTTATTTTAACGAATAATAACAGTATATATAGTGCGTGTGTGTGCAAAATTTCAAATTAACATATTATTGTTCTATATAAAAAAAAAAAAAAAAAAATTAAAAATACACTAAGTTATTATTTTAATCATCATAAAAGTTTAGATTAGTTAAAAAATTTGCAAAAAAAAATTTTTTACCAAAATACAATTAATAATATAACAAAAAATTAATACATTTTTAAAGTGATAATAAAAAACAAAAAACCGATTACAAAGTAAACCTTAAAAAAAGCAGAAAACTCCACAGTTGGTCAAAATGAATTTCATCGTAATTGGCATGCTAATTATGCAAGCCGCAAGTAAGTACATTTACGTATTTAATGATAATGGTGTTGGTATTTAAATACATACATACACTTAAGTATATACACATACATACATATAAAATACTTCATTTGGCATATCACACCAAAAATTCACGGGGTGCTTTCAATTAGGAATCATAATTGTTATATGTATGTATTATTAAAGAAAAGAAAAAAAAAACCAATAATTTTTTAAATTTAATAAAAATTAAATTATTATGCTAAGTAGTCATAAAGTAAAAGCCTGTAACCTATAACACTATCTATAAAATACAGAAAACAAAATAAGACCATCACCGTCGTCCTCCTTGTTTTTAAGTAGTACATAAAAAGAAAATTATAAAAAAAAAAAATTTATTCATAGTACAATGCGACCCACAGCAGCTAATAGCTGATTTCCGAATTCATCAGAACGTGAAAACCAATATCTCGAAAACGATTGGGCATTTTACCAAATTGTTTTTCAACAAAATGTAGGCTCTAAGCTCATAATAGGTTCTATTCTTAATACGATGCGACCGACAGAAGCTAGAAGCTTCTATGCTTGAAATTATGAAGAATGACAAAATTTTTCCGAATCCATCATTAACCAATATCTCGAAAATGGTTGGGCATTTTACCAAATTGTCTTTCAACAAAATGTAGGCTCTAAGATCTTAACCTTAAGCCTCTCTAATCCTCATAATTATTGTATTTGGAGTTGTGTCTTAAAAAAGGGATTTTTGTTCGTTTTTCCAAGATATCTGAAATTATGAGGAATGACAAAATTTTTCCGAATTCATCAGCCTATGAAAGCCAATATCTCGAAAACGGTTGGGCATTTTTCCAAATTGTCTTTCAACGAAATATAATTTCTAATCCACTAAAACCTCATAATTATTGTATTTAGAGTTAAATGTCTTAAAAAAGGGATTTTTGGTCGATTTTTTAAGATCCAATCTCACCGTTTGAGCACGATAATTTGATGTTGAGATATTTCAACGATCCTAAATACCTTCAAGAGTGCGTATGCTATTGATAATGGGTTTGATCAGTCGAAAGCTAAACCCACACGGAGCAATCAAAGATGAAAGACTTGGCTTTTTAAAAACTGTAATTAGTTTCCACTCACTGATTGACTAAGGTCGCAGGACAGGGCACAACTGGAACATTTAGCAATTTAGGAATCCCACTTGAAACACAAATTGAGTGTACTAATTTCCAATGCTGTCCAAAGAAGAAGATGCATAGAATACCACATCTGTGGAATAGCAAAGTAGTTGTGGACCACACTTGGCAAGAATCGTTCAATCTGACTTACTAACCTTAACAAATGAAATATCTTGACCATTCAGTGTACGAATTGTCACAGGCCACTGCATAATATGCATTTTTTAAAACGTCAAGGTCTAAGGAAAGATTATCATTGCAGAATTAAATAGTTTTGCAAGAAATGTGCTACCCACGATCTTGAAATTTCTCAACTCTGACTTTACGGTGCATGGTTTTGTTTAAGTTGAGCTATAATTTTATTTAGAACCGATTATTGAAAATCTTTACTTACTTATTTACTTACTTATGTGGCTATTACAACCGAAAATGAATTTACGCCGAATCTAGCATGCTTCGCTAGCCAGCTCTTTCCTTCGCTAGTTGGCGCCAGTTAGAAATTCCAAGCGCTGTAAAGTTCTTCAGTACTTGATCTTTTCATCGGAGATTAGAACTTAGAATTTAATATCGAAAAGATTTTTCTTTCGAACGATACTCACCTGTCGGCAAGCAATTGGCAATTCTTCCGACAGTAACAACTTGCCATGAAAAAGCTTCTTAAAGAACTCTGTGACAAAGCTCAGAAAAAGTGATGTCACAAGTGTTCTGCCGTTCGGAACCGGCTAAAATAAGTAGGTCCATTCTAATACTGTCCAAAATTTAAGACGCACAACAGTAATGGAAGAGAAGCTCGGCCGATGAGCCCTTTGGGGCTTTAAGTGCCACATATTTATTTTTTTTTTTTAGAACTTCCTCTTCTGCGTCGTCCAACAGCGGGATCCGAATATAACACTTCCTTAGCCGGAGCGTGTTTTTCCATTCGCTCGATATGACCTAGCCAGAGCAGCTGCTGAATTTTAATGCACTTTACTATGTCGGTGTCGGCATTCAGGTCATACAGCTCATGTTTGCACCTTATTCGATACTCGCGACCAGCACAAATAGGTCCAAAGATCTTGCGTATGACTTTTCTCTAGAAAAATCCGATCAAGCTTCGGTGCCATATGTAAGGACAGGCATGATGAGAGACTTGTGGTCTGACTTGAAAACCTTTTATTTCGCAAATAAGAAAAATTAGTTGTAAATATTGGTGTGGATTTACTCCATATAATATTGCTTAGAATAATTATCTAAAGATCTTTCAGACAAGTAGTTTTTGTAGAACGCATTATTGTAAAATTTTGTATCAGATCACATTGTACTACATACGACTATATGATTAAATGTACTTATCTGCATGTGCAGATGTCAGTACCAATGATTGCCCAAATTACATACATATTTCATCATAATTTTCATCGAGTTTATAACGTCTGTTCATGTGACATAATCTTATAAGCATCTAGTAGAACAAGTTAGTATAGCCAAATGGCCTAAATATTGTAGTGTACTCGTATATTATATACAATATCATTCAGAAATAAACTAAACACTTATTGGTAATGCATCTTTAAAAGCTAACGGCGTAAGCACACATTCACATAATTTTACTCATCACTAAACAGTACAATGAGAACAAACATATTAAGCATAAATAATTTAATCACAATGATTACCGTATAATGATGCACTGTGTGTAACGCTGCATTTCAATTTAGCTGTAATTTTTTAATTTTTTTTTTTTATTTACTAGTCTAGCAACTTCTTGTTGTATATTGTCTAACCGCATTGTGTTATTAGAATAAGTGTAACAAGTGTGGTAATACAAATCGATGTATGGTAATTATATACAGGTACAATAAGTTTTCAAAAATAAATAAATGTAAGGTACTTATAGGCCCTGCAGGTTCCTTTGACCGAGCTTCTCTTCCAGTGCTGTTGTGCTTTTGAAATTTGAACAGCATTCGAAGGGACCTACTTATATTAGCAAGTTCAGAAATGCGGAGCTCTTGTGACATGATAATTTTTGGGCTTTGTCACAGAGCTCTTTTAGAAACTTTTTCACGGCAAATTGTTATTGCCGCAAGAATTGCCAATCACTTGCCGATAGGTGGGTACTCCTTCGAAAGGAAAATCTTTTCGATATCAAAGTTGTGCTTCAGCCGTCGATTGAACCCATGACCTACAGATGAGAAGGCTAACACGCTAACCACCGCATCCACTGCAATATGTCTACTATAAATTATTCTTTCAAGTCAGCACTAACGTAATTATTTGATTAAAGTACACAGTAAAGATTAAGTACATTTAATCAATTTACAAGGTCTCAGAAAGCCATATGTAAAAATGTTAAATTTGATGATAATATTTCTATTCCATTTATTTTTTTAGTCGTCCATTAATTTTTTACATGCACTATAAATGGCGCTCATTTTTAAGAGTAATACTGATACATCATGGAACAGAGGGTGACAGTGTCTTTGTATGGAAGTTAGATTTTTAGGAAAATACCTAAAAATTTTGAATAACTCTCAAATTTTATCTTGTAATAAGTCTGTTAGCTGGCTGTGCTTCATAACGGTAACATCAGCAACCCATTCTCCACCAATGCGAGCGTAAGGCAAGGTTGCCCCTGTCGCCCTTTCTCTTCGTCATCGTCCTGGACGACGTCATGTGTCAACTTACCATGCACAGGAGAGGAATCGTATGGGATTTTAGCAGGCACCTGGAGACTTTGGATTTCGCCGACGACATCTGCATCCTCTCACACAAACTTATCGACATGCAAGCGAAGGCGGACAGCTTAGTCGCGCTGGCACGTACTGTCGGAATGGAGGTCAACATCGCAAAGACCACGGCCATGAGAGTTAATCACAAAAACGACGGATGCCCGGTGGAATTTGTTGAAAGCTTCTGTTACACCGGCTGCATTATTACGGCAGACGGCGGAGCTAATGAAGATGTCAATTGCAGGTTAAACAAAGCAAGGGCGTCATTCGGGCGACTGCATGCAGTGTGGGCGAGCTCGCGAGTCTTCAGGCGCACAAAACTGCGAATATTCAGCTCATGTGTGAAGTCAGTATTGTTGTATGGACTGGAACCCGCAAGGGAGCAGAGGTCGAGGTCGGCCAAAAATACTTGGAGTAGATCGATATTGCGCGAGCTAGCCGATGTCAACAAAACATGGGACGGCGCAAAAATAACAGCACAGAACCGTGTACGATGGAAGAGTCTTGTTGAAGCCCTATGCTCCCAAGAGGAGTAAACAAGGAGAAAAAAAAAATAAGAGTAGGCGTGATCCTATCGAACAGTTTATAGCGGATTGGACACTTTTTTTCATATATTTTTACACTTATTTGTGCATATTTTTTCTGGAGCTTATAATCGAATATCATATAACATATGTACATAGATTTCCTATCATATGCTATAACTCATAATCGTATGTGGTTTTTCGATGACTAAATACTTAAAAGCCTCAACCGTATAACATTTATAATAAATGTATGTGCAAATTATTCATAAATCATTAAATAATTTAATTCACAAAATCATATATTTATGAACTACTTGCATACGAGAATTTATATTAGGGTGGTCCTTGACTTGAATTGTGTATGACTTAATCGTAGTTTTTGAAAGTAAATCCCTATATTCATTAAAGTCCTATAAATGATGCCCAACGTTTGGGTTGCCCAAAAGGGCTCGCCATGCCAGAGATTGTCGATAAAATCTATGGACGATCGCAGAATGAAAGTGTGTGAGGTGTGTGATGCAAGGCACGATTTGTAATATATATTCGTTATATATTAATTGCTAATTGTCTTTGGTTGGGCAGAAGCCTGGGGAGAGCTCGTAGATTTATGGCACCCTCAAAGGTGGTTTGAAATTAATGAGGGATTTTAAAAACGAAAATGAGCCGAAAGAAAATTATTTGGTATTACAGTATTACAGAAGAAGAAGAAGAACTGATAGAGGTGGAAGTTATATTTCGCATTCGTAGAGGCAATTCCTGTGCAGCTACGAAAATATTTGTATATTTTTGGGTTTTTTTTTAATTTGGATCCCCTTAAGGGACCGAAATAAGGGTTAGTATACGATGGATAATGGTGAGATGATACGATGGAAAAGTGAGTGAGGGTTGTTTATAAATTTTAACTCGTTAAAGACACCCTCGGAAAGTTTCACATTTGTAATGAAGCCTCCCTAAGAAGTGGAGATAGGGAGTTAGTGCAATATGTTTCAGAAAAATTTTGAGGTGTGGTAATTAATAAGGCCTAGTCGTACATTTGAACCATGTAGAGGCGAAAGTTTATAATTAAATACTTAATAAGAAATTTGTTGAAAATGATGAGGGCTCGTGAGCGTATTCTAAAATTTCAGCAATCGGCTTAAATTTTAAATTTTATTTATATATTGTAGTTTTTTGTCAAATCGAATTTGTTCAGCCTATGAAAGCTAGGGAAAATATATTTTTCTAAATAACGGCCACCTTAATGTACATATGGTACATATGGTATATGCGATTTCACATGTTCATATCTGCATAAAAGGAATTAAATATGATGACACAATTTTTTATTGTTGTTGTTATTGGACATTCTACACGTATTTGCTGTTGTTGTATTTTACAAACGCTATAATAATGATTCACTTTTCAAAATAAACATAAATATGTGGAAGAAGAAGAAGCAATCAAAATCATTTGCTCTTTTTATGTACAAGGTTTGATCAATAGTTATAGCGCATTTTATCAAAGAAGAAATAAAATTAAAAAAATAAATAAAAAATACGCACACACACACTCATAAAATATGTAGAAATACTTTTCTAAACTTGTAAAGGTCAACAACTTCACCCAAAAAAAAAAAAAAAACAAAAACTACATATATGTATACATACAGGTAGTTATATACATATGTAGCTACACATTGTAGCTACATATGAATGTATAAACCATTGCTTGGTCAAGATTATAGTACAGGGAAAAGAAAACATGTTAGACAGTGGTAAGAAAAAATGCCTCATTGATTAAATTATAATACTTAAATGTGCTAATATATATTTAAATTTAATTAAAATATGTGTTTACAAGAGTATTGTGCTCAGCGGATGTTTAGTATACATTGAAACGTTTCTGAATACAAATTGACTGATATTCGGTGTGACAAAATGGAGACAACGAATCAATCATATCAATGAACACATACACACACATATATACATACATATACATACATAACTACGATAGACTTGACCGTTTGAGTGTGTACCACGAGTATATTAGGCTTATTTAAGTATAATAATTTTAACAGTGAATGATGGTAATAATAATAGAAATAAAATAACTCAAATAATACGATAATAATAATAATAATAATAGGTAGTTTAAGTTATTTATTTATTTTGCTTTATTTTTTCCAAAAGGAATAACATTTCCTTTATTCAAATGAAGGTTGAGTTCACTTCGATGGTGCTCTCATGTAAGTTGACTAGTGTTTTATTGTATATATTGATATGATGAACTATTATTGAAGGTATCAAGTGTATTTATAATGATTCAAATATTTTTGTGGTTTCATGCAAAAAAAAAAAACCCCAAATATACATACATATATATGTACCTATACAATTCACAAATTAAACTAACAATAAAACTAATAAAATTTTCATAACTGATGCATTCATGTTGGTTGTTAATTTTTGTTCCGGATTTATTGCCAACCTTCAATTTTTTTTTTGGTTTGTTATAGCTTTCGTTAATTTAAATGTTTTAAATTTTCAACGATATTATTTGATCATTCAAAATAAAAAATATATGTTTAAAATTTATTTAGATTATAAGATCAACATTTATTGAACCGAACAATGTACGTATACACGTAATATTTAGGTACATGAGGGTATATAAACATTTAACATTTAGAATGAGATCAAATGTTGTTAATTACAGGAAATTGTTTCTCTTGGTGCTAAACACGTATGAATACTGTTATTGTGACTAAAAAGTAAAGCGAACATAATTTTTCAGTGTGTAAAAAACGAATATTTTTTCATATTGGACTGGAATCGAATGGCATTTCGATTAGGTTAGGTTGTGTGGCTGCCCTCTCTCTGAGAGAACACACTTAGCCCAGAAAGGCCCATTGTGATACCACTGAGCTTCTCTTCCAATACTGTTATCCGTGTTATATTTGGACAGCCTTAGAAGAAACCTCCTTATATTATCCGATTCCGAACGGCAGAACCCGTCACCCGTGACGTCACTTTCACTTAGTTTTTGTCACAGAGCAAATTGTTACTGCCGAAAAAATTGCAAATTCTTGCCGGCAGGTGCGTACTATTCGAAAGCAAAATCTTTTCTAGGATTGAACCCACGACTTAGAGATCAGAAGGCCAACGTACTAACCATTGAGCTACGGCACCCACGGCATTTATTTATTATAAATATTTACATAATATATACTATCATTAAACACATTTGACTTAGCCATTCTGTCTTTGATTTTAAAGCTCACTCTACATTGAAGATATATGTTAATATAATATAATATGACTGATACAGATAAATATCTTCTAAATAAAAAACTTACCTGGGAAAGTCACATCAGCTACATTACAATAAAGGCAACAAAAGCCTAATGGGTAGCAAAGAATCCCTAGGCAAAACAAGAAGCCTTTGCCTCAAAGATCACATTCTGGATTTACAAACATTTACAAACAGATGGTATGTTCTCTTCTTCATCTTGTGGGCCAAACCACAAAGTGAAACTGCAAAAAAAGCTCTAAATTTACACAGACTGTCCAACTTCCATTATTATACCAGCGACTCTGCAACGAATGCACAACTTTTGGGTCGTCACACAATTTGTAGAAGAATCAAAATTCTTTCAGATTTCCACGCAGTCTGAAAGGCTCTAACAGGCCATCTAACAAAAATTATTACTATTCTAACTAGGTTGCCAATGCTCAAAGGTCCAAAGCGGAAATGTGGAAGCATACGCAGAAGCAGGATTAGAAGTAAAAATTCCTTACATGCTACTATGATATGTTCTTTCTATGGTTATAATTAAAAGTAATGCAAATATTATTGACCTTCAATAGAAAAAAAAAATCGAAGAGGTTCTTAAACAAATCAGGATAGACCTAAAACTTCTTTGTGCTGCGACAACTATAATAATTATAATTATAACAAATAAATCTTTAATACCGCGATTCATATACTCGACTTGTGTAGTTTTAGGCTGATCAAAAAACAATTGGGTAGTATTTATCGTGAGCACCTGCCTGATGGCCAAATCTCACGACGTACAAAGCGTATGTATTAATTTGAAGCGTTTATAAGCACCCCGTAGGATTGAAAAATCAGAAACCAACCTTAAGGTTCCTACCAATTGGGGCACGTTGGATGTACTACCCTCCTTGGTGGGGATCGAGGCCTAACTAACACCTCTTCTGATCTAAGGAGTCAGCACCGTGGTTGAGCATTGATGATGCTGATGATGATGCAACTCCACATCGAGTACTTCGCGCCTTTGCCGTGGAATACTCTACCCGCGTGTTCTTTGGGTTACCACAACCACCATTTAAACCTCCCCGAAAGGCCGTTCCCAACGATCAGTTTGAAGGGATTTCAACCTGATCATCCGTGGTACCAACTTTAGTGAGACCTCGTAGCTGAAGTTACTACCACCTTCACCCCATTCGGCTCCGGCCTGGTGGCCGGAAGCTGGTCGGACAGTTTAATCTGTTTCGAATTTAGTATGCCCGGTAAAACTGAGACATACTCGGGCGTTATTCGTTTTAAATTGAATATCTTATTAGCTGCACAGAATTAGTTAATCTCTTAATGGTAGGAATCTTTCAGTCTCGCTTAATAAAGAAAACTAATGGTAATATATGACTTTCCAATGAGATTAACAATTTTTTTTTTCGAAATGAAAACAATAAAATATGAATAAAATATTTTTCTTATCACGATAGGAATATTATGTGATATTTTAAATTCGTCTTATGCCTTTTATCAAAAGTTACTTGCACTCAGAGTGGTTTTAAGAAAATCTGCACGCAAGGTCTTTCTTTTTTTTATGTCTTTAAAATGTATCTGCTAGGTATATTGGGATATTGATATATATTTAAATATGGAGTATATCGAAATAGAATCAACCCTCACACTCAAATTGAAATCATAGTTTTATAATAAATATTGGATTTAATAAATTGATACTATTGAACAAGTAATAAATAATTACAAAATTATTGCATAAAAGCAAAAAAATTTATTGCTACAATTTTTTTCATAATATTTTATTGTATTAATTTGAATATGTCCATATTTTTTATTAGCCTATACTACAAGTGTTATTCAAAATTTGTTGTACACACATATACAAAGTGCCTTAAGTACATGTACGAGTATTAGGTAGATGACATAATTAGTAGCTCTAATTTTCATTTGTATTTCGTACTTACATTAGAGAGAAAGTGTTGCGAATAATTTGTTGTAATTATTTCAACATTATAATGATATGTCATACATGTACATTAGGGCCAGTCAAATAGTAGGGTGAAAAAAAAATCGAGACAAATCATTTAGAAAAAAAAAACCGTCGAAAAAGCAATTTTGATTAACTATTTAAATATTTTATCAAATTTGTTTTATTGCAATTTTTTTTGTTAAAACACGGAGGTCAAAATTGATTCTAAACCGAAGAATTCTTGGGCAAATTTATTTAAACTTATTGATAGTTTCTTTTTTTAATTTTTGCTATACACTTTGTCAACAACAATTTGCCCCACCCTAATAGACGTACATATGTGTACATAATTCGAGCATGCAGTTTTTTGTCATATTTTAATTTTAGTTATATATAGAGATGATACATATCATTAACATACTCCAAGTATTTCTTATAATGTTATGAAGACATTGCACTGAGTATTGTATGTACATACGTACATATACAATATTGTAAGTAAATTATAAAATTATCTAATATCAATCATGATTTAAATATTATATAAACTTATGAAAACAAACACAGTTGTTTAATTTTAAATTTTTATATAGATTAATTGTACAATAAATAGAGTAAAAATGACTTCATTTATATGAGTATATATACATACTATGTACTATATATGTACTATATATGTTAGCTCAGCGGCCTAAATTTAAATATCTATTTGCGTACAAATATTCGTTGCCTACAAATAAGGTCATTAAACACTATAATTCTTTTATTTTTGGACTGTTTTAATTGATTGTTATCACTTGCACAGTGGGAATTTTATGAAATCTAGGAGAACAAAAATTAATTTCTTGGTAGAATAATAAAATAATTGGTATATATTTCTGTATGAGTAAGAAAATTAGCAAATGATCAAACTAAGACTTAATAATTTTGTAGTATAGTTATTATTGCTTTTATCTGAAAAAATGGCTGTATTTCTTTTTTTTTTAAGGTGCTGTTTTTTTAAGTCAATATGAAAAGTAAGTATTTAATGCCCCTTTGGTGCGATTTTTATTGTTTTACTGAAAGTTGTCCAAAGAGATTTAAACGTGACACTCTAAAGCTTGAAGAAACATAAAATATTAGACGGGGCACTGTGTGATATGGTTATACGAGGGCGGTCCCAGTACTACCCGACCTGACTTATAGATGGCGGCAGTAGTTTGAAAAAAATTACTTTGGTGAAGAGTGGCAACCTTATAAAAAATATGTTTTAAATTTCACGGCGCCACGTTGTTTAGTATTTTTTTTTTGGAGCCATCGAAAGTTAATGACCTCAGTGAATTTTAAAAATATGGAACAAATTGGTCACCGTTATGTAATTCAATACTTTCATTTGAAAGGTCTTAGTCCAACGAATATTAAGCCGAACTAGATTCTACTTTGGGTGAGTCTGCTCCTTCGTTTATGACCATAAAATATTGGGTGGCAGAGTTTAAAAGAGGTCGTACGAGCTGCCAAGACGAACACCGTAGTGGTCGACCAATTGAGATGGCCACGCCAGAAACGGTTAAGAAAATCCACAAAATGGTATTGGATGATCGTCTGGTGAAGGTGCGTGAGCTAGGTGAAATTGCAGGCATTTCAAAAAGTGCTATACATCGTATATTGACCGAAAATTTAGAGATGAAAAAGCTGTGTGCAAGATGGGTGCCGCGTTTGCTCACCATAGAACAAAAACAACGTCGTGGAGATGTTTCTATAGAGTGTTTGGCGATGTTTCACAGTAATAAAGCCAAGTTTTTGCATCGCACCTCACACCTGAGACAAAGGACCAGTCAAAACAGTGGACTGAAAGGGGAAAATCGTGTCCAAAGAAGGCGAAGACAGTTCCATCTGCAGGCAAGGTTATGCCGTCTGTTTTTTAGAATGAATGTGGGATAATTTTTATTGATTATCTTTAAAAAGGAAAAACAATCAATGGCGAGTATTATGCTAAATTGTTGCAGCGTGATAGTTAAAGAAAAGAGACCGTATTTGGCGAAAAAGAAAGTGTTGTTTCATCAAGACAATACGCACCAAATCACACATCCGCTATTGCGATGGCCAAAATCAATAAGTTTGAGCTCAAATTGCTTCAGCACGCACCCTATTCCCCAGATAATCCATCGGATTATTTTCTATTTCCAAATTTGAAAAAAATGGCTTGGTGGTAGAAGATTTGCAAACAATGAAGAGGTGGAGCCGGCGGTAGATGGCTATTTTAATGAACTAGACAGTTCATACTATAAACAGTGTATCGAAGCTATAGAATAACGCTAGGAAAAGTATATATAGCTAAAAGGAGATTATGTTGAGAAATAAAGAAAAATTTTCCCAAATTTGTTGTGTTTTCTTTGTTAGGTCGGATAGTACTGGGATCACCCTCGTATTTTTTTCCTCTTTAAAACCCAAATTTTTGTATTTCGTAAAATGAAATATTTTATTTATAGAAATTTGAACGATTTTTTTTTTCAGTTTTCAAATTAAGAAGTAACTAAAAATTCGAAAGAGTAATTTTTGTCCCCCTCAATTCGGTCAGACGCACACTATATGGTGTTGCGTTTTTTTGTTATCTATGTATTTTAATATATGGATACAATTACATACAATGGTGAGAAAATGAGAAGAGATAAAACAAACGCCATATAATATTACATAAATGTGAATGTTTGCTACTGTTGTTGATATTGGTTTCCGTCATTTTTTGTTTGGTGCTGCTCTTGAATGTTGATGCTGTTGTTGTTGTTGTTGTTCTTCTTCTTCTGTTGTTTCTTGTAAAATTTTTCCAAATTCCCACGTATTGAATTAATTGAGGTAGCATGCCACAGAAGGTATGAATACATACCTATGTATAAGTGGCCCTCATAGTACAATGAATGACCCGGCCCGACTTCACTGTCAAGTTGATTATTATTATTATTATTATGGTTTTTGTTGGCGTTTTCCACATCATCAATATTAAATCATTTTTATGAATGTATAAATGTGTTGTGCGTGTTGTGTGTGGTCGTTTGAGGCGATTTTACATTTGATTGATTTGATTTTAATCAATTAAGTAATTTAATATAAATACACACAAACATAAATGCATTTATATTTATTAAGTAATATTCAATTAAAATTTAAATATATACTTAATTACATATTTACATATTTAAATTAATATACCAACAAATTGTTGTAATGAAAACCTAGTTACCCATTTTTCCATAATTTATTCAATGCCTAATTACAGCACTTTGTAGTGTCAACTTGTTTTCTCTTTTATTTTTTCTTTGTCTTGTTTTAATTGTATGCATTTATGTATTAGCCATTCTATATAGCTCTTACATAGGTTCATAATTAAATTAAATTATATTTAAAGCTACCGGCAAATGCAACAACTTTTTATACCCTTGTAATTAAAAATGTGATCCAATTTAATGTGTGTCGTTTTTCTTCATTTTTATAACTTTTCACCTCATTTTCAAGTTCAACCACTTGTGATAATGGCTATTTGTGTTGTTTGTCTTTCAACATATGTATACCATACATATTTGTGTATACAAGATTTAATTTACGCCAATATTCTAAGATTACTTATTAACACTGTGCAACAGCAAACAATTAAAGCTTTATATTGTTAAACTTCACCTCGCTTACTTACTTATTTGTGATAGAATCAGGGTAAGCATATAGGATCTGCGTCTAATAAGCGTTTATTTCATGGGACATAACTGGTTAAAATATTAGCTCCACAATAAGGGACTCCGACACATAATATAGACTACGTCTTGATGAGGAGGAGGATTTGTCCACTTTGGCTTTGTCTAGACTTCCTTTTAAACACTTTCAGCTGAATTTTCCGCCATCATTTTCAATTGTCACAGTTTCATTAAGATCTAGTCTAACCTTCATAACAAAGTTTGAAGAGATTCTAGTGTCATAATTGGTCTTTGGGCACAAAATATTTTGTATGGTCACAGTGCTAGCAACGCTTGCGGTTAGCTCTCAAGGTATTTGTATCTTCATACGCTTTAGTCTGGTTTTGCGTGATTCATTTGATAAACAAGAAATTTGTCCTTGTTCCTACGTCTCGCCTTGAGTGTATGAGTGTCCTCCCAGAAGGGTTCATTTACGCCAGCAAAGGCCAAATGTGGTACCACGAGATCTCGAATTCTTATCATCTATACCGCAAACCAGTTAAATCGCAGTCTGAAACCTAGATCAAAACTTTTACATTGACTAAGTCCATAAAATAATGGCCAGATAATTGGATTTCAAATGACGAACTCCTTACTCGAAGCGGACAAAGTCTGTTTCAGGTTGAAATACGCGATCGAGAGTGGAAATGGATAGGACATACAATGGATAGGCCATAAACCTGTGACTGACATCAGCAGAATGTTCCTAGAATGGAATCCGCAAGGTTCTCGCGGAAGAGGGCTTCCGAAGGGAACGTGGAAACGCAGCCTGTATGACATATTCACGACATTTGACGACTCGCTCACCTAGTCGCAGATAAAGACAAAAGCTGCATATCGACCACAATGGAATTTATTTGTATCGGCACGAAAACTACCAGACCTGAAAAAACTTACTGTCGTTGAAATAAACGGAGCTAAAAATTGTGTGTATAGAAAATTTGTACGGAAACTTTTGTCAATCGTTTGTCTCTCATTTTCATGGATTATTTTAGTCGGTTTTTTCATGATATGCCTTCCCCATAAAGGAATTATTTGTAGGATAATATGTTTTGTCAACATGTTCTTGATACCGTAGTCCAGTGATCATTGTGTTTGCCTTCTGATCTGTAGGTTGTGGGTTCCATGCCCGGCTGAAGCATAAGAAATTTGATATCGAACAGATTTTTCTTTCGAACGTTACCCATCTGTCGGCAAGTAATTGGCAATTCTTCCGGCGGTAACAATTTGCCATGGAAAAGCTGTGACAAAGCTCAGAAAAAGTGATGTCGCAAGAGTTCTGCCGTTCGGAACCGGCTAAAATAAGTAGGTCCCTTCTAATAATGTCGAAAATTTATCACGTACAACCGTAATGGAAGAGATGCTCGGCACAAAGACCCCTACGGGGCTTATGAGTGCCACATAACAACAACAACAACAACAACAACAATAACATTTTCTTCAGTAAATCCAAACTAGGGTATATCAAAGACGAAAATTGCATTTGATAGATGTAAACCCTGACAAAAAACAAGTCTAATTGATATTTTTTTTTCGAATTTTTTGATATCATCGTTGAACAGTGTAATTAAATATTAGAATTAATAATGACAGCAACAATAAATACATCATCATTATGTGTGAGTTGATTAAGTTGTCGTTATAGCATTTTCATTCTAAAATGAGAACATGCATATATAAAGTTATACATACATGAATATTGCGGCTTAATCAAGGTTAACGTTTATTACGTTTATACATATTTGATACATATGAATATTTAATTTAATTATTTTGGTCAAAGTTTAGTTTTAACGCTTTTTTTCTTAAGTACAGACATAATAGAATAGTACAATTAATTTGCAATTTGAAAGAATACAATCAATTCGATAGGTGCCGTAGCTCAGTGGTTAGTGTGTTCGCCTTCTAATCTGTAGGTCGTGGTTCAATCCCCGGCTGATGCGTAATAAATTTAATATCGATAAGATTTTTCTTTCGAATGGTACCCACCTGTCGGCAAGCAATTGGCAATTCTTCCGAGAGTAACAACTTGCCATGAAAAAGCTTCTTAAAGAACTCTGTGACAAAGCTCAGAAAAAGTGATGTCACAAGTGTTCTGCCGTTCGGAACCGGCTAAATTAAGTAGGTCCCTTCTAATACTAAGAAGAAGCAAGACTTCATGTTTTACAGATAAACACAACTTTTTTTTTGTATGAAGAGTGATGCGCCTTAATTTGCTCGTACATACGAAATATAAAGCGTTAATTTTACGATTAATATAAAAATGGCTATTCACAACATTTGGGTAGGTCTTTGCGAAATAATTTTTCAATTTGGTTTTGTGAGATAATAATTCATTTTTTACCATTTATAATATTGAAAATTCAAACTTATACAAGTGATCTTTGAACAATTATATGTAAGAGCTGACTTACATCCCACTCGTAACATTTTATCATATATGTCAGTATGTAGTTTTTCATGTATTTTTTCAAAATAAAAAATTAACAGATACAATGTGTTGGATTATAAATGGAAACTAAAAATTATAAGTGTTAGTAGCCGAGAGTTTCATGACATTAATGATGGCAAATGATTTTGGGAAAACGGCTGGAGCAGCAATTTTCAGCGATGTCACTAATGAGAGGCTTAATGTAGTCTTCCAATGCTGCAATAGTGTTGATTTGTTCTCATAGATTAATAATTCCAGTAGTCCAGAGGTGTCAAATTACATGATCTTGGATGCCAGTGTACATATCCATTTTTGGAGATAAGCTTGTTATTGAACACTGTATTAAACAATCTATGGGCGTGGAGCTCGATTTTCTTCGTTTTTGAAGAAGTATGGCTCGAAAATGCCTCTGGCTAATAAATTACAATAAACATTAGTTTTTGCGGGTCGCACCATTAGTTAATAACCCACCTGTGGATTCATGGTGTCACTGACTCTCATAATTGAGTACGATTTTGATGGCAAAACAGTGTTTCGACACCCTACTATATAGTACAATAGCTATGAGATAAGAACATATGGAGATCATTAATTAATATGTGGATTTTGATATCCAGCAATCACCTCACTTTGTTTGATTCTCCAAAAAATGTGTGGATCATGGGGAGGAGATATATAAATGGCGCCACATCGAGTTCAAAGTTAAAAAAAAAAAAAAACGGAAAAATCGACGAATACCTGTACAGCAGTCCAAGAGTTACGCATAGATGAATAACATGTATGACTTACAACCATCCCATAGGGGAGCTCTCCTACAAAAGTGGCATATTCATAAAATTCGTTTCCTTTTATTCTAGAAGTCGCCCTTAGAGAGAGAGAGAAAACGTATAGTCGACTATCCTTTATTTATCCTCTCCCCCCGCCGATATTTCTTCGGAATGTATTTAACCCCATTATGCACTCTTCAGTGGGTTTTTCATACAAAATTCAATTTTTAACCTTAGCATTTATCACAAACTTAGTATCCCCTATTTCCACCCATTAAAGGGGCGCGCCGCTACAGAATTATCACAAAAATACCACAATAACCTCAAAATCTCCCAAAAATTGCCCCTAGTGCGTTTTTAGCTCCACCTTTTAAGGCTGCTGTCATACAATGCCATACAAAATGAATAAAACAAACCTGAAAATTCGATAAATATCCACACAGTTGCCCAGAAATTTAACTTACAGGTATTAAATGCAAGACCAAACTCCAGTTTTGTACATTTCCCGTATCTTAACCCATTAAGGGGCTTACTTACTAAATTCACATTCTTTTATCAATTTAGAATCCACCGCTCCTTAAAATCCTACAGCCTTAAAGGGATGAAATATATGAGCAACCCCCATTCATTTCTCCCTCTTTCATACTTATCCACTTATTTCTACCCTTTAAGGGGTAGGTTGTGATTGGCTCTGAAATTTTCGTTTATTTTAGACTTCCGTCAATTTCAAACCCCTTTCGGGAGTGTCTTCGATTTATGTATGTATTATGCTCAGGATTCTATTGAACCATAAACGTGGGCAGACGGCGAATGTTATCAGATTTTAAGAAATGTTGCGTAGATTACGTGGGAAGTCAACGATACTGACGAAATATGATTGAAACTATTGGATAAATATAATAAGGTATTGTGTCATAAACAACAAGCTTCAAGTAGGTTGTAGAAGCGCCAAATTACTAAACTCAAGCCAAAAGGGATTGTCCATTGGATTCAATTGAATTTTATAGGCATGTCAGCCAAAATCAAATCACGGTTGAAGAGTGCTGTCAATTCTAATATAATATTATATAAGAGCCCTGATACACAGAGCTTTTTTACAATGCACAAATTAATAAATAATTGGTGCAAGCTGATTTACGTAGCAGGTGGTCTTAATGATTTTTGGATTATTACATCATGGATTATAGTAAACTTTAAAATCTTTTCTGACAAATGAAATAAATTAATAAAAAAAAAAAAACATTTAGCCTCTTCCTTAAGATGTATAAAACGTTTATAAAATATTATTATTGGAAAAATACATCTTATCATCTTTTACATATGTACATGTTTATATATGAATATGCATATCGAATAGTTATGGTAAATCCAAATTATGGAGAAAAAAAATGTGAGCGAATAAAACACCAAATGACTATGTCATGCTGAAAAAGAAGGCAACAGAAAAACAAAACAAAAAATTGATGTCTCATTACAGCTTTCACTTCGATTCATGTGTGTTGAAGAAAAATTGTTTTTGTTTATTTAAACTTCACATTAACAAAACAGCAACAGTAACCGTATGTGTATGTAGACATTAAACCATAGCACAAAATCATCAACAATTTGTATGGATGAGTCAAATATCATATTGTCGCATACGATGAATATGTACACAATTACGCATACTTGTACGAGTGAAAAAATGCGTCACTGTAGAAAACATAACAAAACAGTAAAAGTATTTTAGTTGGTCTACACCGACTCCATTGAGGGGGGAGGGGAATAGGGTTAATTCGTGTAAAAAAGGTGATTTTTTTTTATAAAACAGTTAAAATCTATTTATTAAAATCAATGATGCATTATAGTATGACATTTGAAGAATATTGTGTAAAATTTTCATGGAGAAATATTAAAAAATATGGCAATGGCAGCAATTATTCTGGAGCGTCTCGGAAAAAAATTTGAATTGCGGTGTCCCTTATAAATCGGTGCTGGATCATCTGAAATCAAAAAAACCAAAATTATATCGTTAGATAATTGCTTTGCCTAGGTAACGCTGGGGGGATTTTCGAAATTTCAATTTTTCACTTTTTGGGAACACTTTAAAGGAAAAAACGCGATGTTTTTGTTATTGTAAAATGAAAAATACTGAAAAAAAACTCTCTAGCTCTTGTAAATTATGTACAGAAATAGTGTTCAAAATTTCAAAACGATCGGTGGAGCAGTTTTAAAGTTATGAGAGACACCGACTTTGAAAACGTGAGTTGTGGGAAAAACGTTTTAAAGTTTTGAACACTAAACAATTTGAGATGAAACGTTCATAAGCCCAGTTCTATCGGCTTACCTCACACTGAATCATCAATGCCAGGTCCATAAATGATATTGCAATCATTGATGATGTCTAAAGCATCTTTTTGCTCTTGTCTACGATGAATTTTATAGAAATCGAACCAGCTGCCTAGTAACAATATTGCCCTCGAGTCAGGTAGGTATAAAAATCCGACAGGTTTACATATAGACATAACTTTGTCAATTTTGCTCCGATTGACTTGAAATTTAGACACAATATTCTTGAGATATTATGCATTCATTTTAAGTGGTGGAACATATAAGATAATGGTATCAGAGTATGCTAGCAGCATTCTGTGTTTTTATTTGGAGTCGAAAAACAGTGGGCGGGGTTATGTTTTAATCTACCAGGGTGATTTTTTAAGAGCCTTTGGATTTGATTAAAAAAAAACATAAAATTTAGAGAAATCTATGAAATCTTTATTTGAGTCGATAGAATGATCTATATAATTCAATGGGTAAAGATGATTTCATGTAAATGTTGACCGCGGTTGCGTCTCAAATGGTTGATACGCTGGGTACAATTTTGGCATATTCTTTCCAACATATCGGCCGGTATCTCACGAATAAATCGATCGATTTCCTCTGTCCGTATGCGTGTTGGTGGTTTAATGTCCGAATAGCCGCCTCAGAAGGTCGCCTGACAATACCGACTATAAAATGAATGAATGAAAGAACCGATCATGAATTTTGATAATACGATTCAATAATCTGCAAACATTGTAAGCCGATTCATGGACCAAACCGAACATGTTTGACAGTAACATGTTACACGAAAACAGCTGAGCTGCCAAAAACAGTGTTGTCAAAAAGAAAATTGCTAAAAAATTACCCTGTACATTTTTTTTTTTAATTTTTTTCCACTTTTGCAATCCCTACTAAATAGCCGTAACAAACATCAACCAAAATTAATATACCGACATCTTTGAGTGTAGAGTACGAAAAAAGAAATTAGTTTAAAGATGAGTACTTTTGTACCTGTTTTTATGGGTGTGTGCGTCTGTCTATTTTATTTATGTTCGTTTGACCAAACGAACTTTCCGTTTCATTTCGTTTCGACTTTGAACATAGTAAAAGGTGATAAATTCTCTTCTTCTGTACTCATCTTCTGTGCAAAAACTTATTCTTTTTTAACTCTTCTTCGCCATTATTCGTACGCCATACAAGACAACGTCTACATTCTGCTTTAGTTTTGGTTTTTTTTGGCCATTAGTCAGTGTTTTATGATTGATATTGTTGTTGTTGGACTTTTGAAAGTGGGTCAACAAAAACAAAAAAACATTAAAAACCACAGCAAATTAAAGAAACGTATGTGTACGCATACAAAATTATGAGTGATTTTGAACTTTTTGAATTTTGCATTTATACGTGCATGTATGTACATTAAGGTGGAATGAAAAATGCTTTTTGTTTTTATAACAACTGTCAAATGTCACGATCTGATAAACATCTTCCGAAGCATTCGAAGCATCTTCGAATTTTTTCTTTGCACCAATCGACATGAGCCTTTTTTTGAGCGATTGTTAAATTATGCTGGATTCAACGAGAAAAACTCTTTTTGATAGCTAAGTGTTCATGCAATATCGAATGCATGGCGGTGGAACTAATACCCAAGGATGCCTCTATCTCACGGCATGTCACATGACGGTCTTTCATTATTCTTCAATTTCAATTCAATTTTTTATCATGCCATCGAGTATTTTGTGTAGTATTCGAATTTCTAATTTCTCAAACGTAGCCTGTTTATGTATGTAAACTTTGGACCTAATGTAGTGGGTGCCGTAGCTCAGTGATTAGTGCGTTGACCTTCTGATCTGTAGATCGTGGGTTCAATACTCGGCGGAAGCATAACAAAATTTCATATCGAAAAGATTTTTCTCTCGAACGCTACCCACTTGCTGGCAAGAATTGGAAATATTTCCAGCAGTAACAATTTGCCAAAAATGCTTCTTAAAAAGAGCTCTGTGACAAAACTAAGTTAAAGTGATGTCACAAGTGTTCTGCCGTTCGGAAGCGGTTGATATAAGTAGGTCCCTTCCAATGCTGTCCAAATTTAACACGCACAACAGTATCGGAAGAAAAGCTCGGTGGTATCACAATGGGCTTTTCTGGCCTAAGTGTGCTCTCTCAGAGAGAGGGCAGCCATATAACCTAACCTAACCTAACCTTGAACCTAATGTAGTCCCTTACGAAAACTTCTAGAGGTATGATTTCAAATGCTTTAGGTAGTCAATTTACCAGTCCGGGGCATGAAATTAACGGCTTGCTAAATTGTTATTGCAGTAATGTCATAGTCTCATGAGTTGTGAAGTTTTCATAATACATCTGAATAAATTCTAGACGCGGTGCCGAGATAAGTTTTTTAATGATGAAATGTCAACCAATACTGAAAAGTTTGACAATTTTACAGGTTGATCTGTCATATAATCCCTTCTGACTGACATTTAACTGAATCATCTTAGTAGCCTAATGTAGCAGAATGAAGTTTAATTTATTTTTGAGAAAGTGGTTAGTCCAAGGCACCTCAAATCATCGCCTTGGCCATCATCATAGATAATATTTTGCAACATTTCATTGCCATTTCATTGCAAAGCAAGCAATTGGCAAGAAATTGGCAATTCTTCCGGCAGTAACAATTTGCCATGAAAAAACTTCTAAAATAACTCTGTGACAAAGCTCAAAAAAGTGATGTCGCAAGAGTTTTGCCGTTCGGAATCGGCTAAAATAAGTAGGGCACTTCTGATACTGTCCAAAATTTAACACGCACAATTGTAATGGAAGAGAATCTCGGCCAAAGTGCCACATATTTTTTTCTTTATTCTATTTCATTGCAAAGCACAATAATAAAAGAAAAAAGAAAATACTCCACCCTAATGTACATATGTAGACATATGCGTAACAATAAAATTAGTACCATCTTGTGCAAAATTAATAAAATTATTATAGGCATGTGCAGATACAATATTTTGATATGATGAGCATATGCTATTTATTATAGTGCTAAATCATATCTTTCTTCATGGGTTGGCCATGTCATACCTATGTACATGTATGATGTTGGATCAATTGAACAATGTTGCTATTGTTGTTTCTTTTGTATATATTGTATGTCGTTAATTAAATGCAAATTTGTTGTACATTTTTTTTTTGGCGAGGTTCCCTTTTATGTGGTTATATGTATCTCTTGTTGCAGTACCAATTTGAAATTTCTTATATATGATAGTTGATTTTTATTGTTGTTAGTCATCACGATATTCCTTACCGGGGTTTTATATGTCGCATATATGCTTTAATATTAATTGCATATTGCGCCAATATGTACAACACAAAACTCATATGTGTGCATGTGAGGTGCCGCTTTTAAAGTAAAACCTTAACCTTTGTATGAGTACGTCGAGTATTATTAATGTGCGTATATTAAATTATATGATTTTTGTATAATAACATTGTTTTAGTATTGTTATATTTTTTTGTTGTCAAACAAAAATAAAAAATAAATTAAAATAATATGTAATAATAATAACGAAATGCTTTATGTATGTATATACGTTTTTTATTTATTGTTATGATTATTGCTTTTTTTAATGGCTCATTTAATTTTTTTTTATTGTCTTTATCTCTTGCTACGACAGCGTACTTATTGTCTTATTGAAATTGTGAATAGTTAAGTATTTTAAATGCAGTATCAATGTATTTCCGAGATGTATCTACATATGAATCTTCTTTATTAAGTAATGGTAAAATTTCTCTGATCATATAGGTACACATACATACATATCATCATCATCTTCATAATAGCTATTACAGCTCGGGGTGAGTCAATGCTTCCTTTACAATCGCACTCCATACGTCACGGTTACATGCTTCGCTTCTTTTAACATTCATACTGCGCAAGTCTTCTTCAACATCGTCTATCCATCTCCTTGGTGGTCTTCCGCGCTTACAGCTGCCCAAAATTTGAGACTTATAGGTCATCTTCGTGATTCTGGAATCGTCCATTCTGAGTGAATGTCCAAACCATCGTAGGCGTTGTGCTTTAACAAAACGCACGATATTTTGACCTCTCATCAGTTGTTCAATTTCGTTGTTATATTTTATTCTATAAGAACAATCCTCTTCTCTGACTGGACCAAATATTCTCCTCAAAATCTTAGGCTCGAAGCACAAGAGGTGATTCTTCACGTTTGATGTCAGCACCCATGCTTCGCATTCATATGTTGCTATTGGATTTATGAGAGTCTTATAGATTTGCAGTTTACACGTCCTTGACAATAATTTATTTTTCAGAAGTTTAAGATGAGCAAAATAACTTCTGTTGCACTCTATCATTTATGAAGATTAAGGAGGCCTGCTGTGTTGCTGAGATTTATTCCCAGGTATTTGAAGGTTTCAACTTTTTGAAATGTGTCTGGTCCCCCTACTACCAGATTGCTATAGCACATCGGGTTGTGCGACCTAACCATGTATTTCCTCTTTTGAAAAAGCCTCGGTTACAAAACATTCATACATACATATGTGGCGCCTAAAGTCTCCGAAGAGCCCTTTGGACGTGTTTCTCCTACAGTTCTGTCATGCTTATTAAATGTTTGGATAGCACTAGAAAGGACATATTAATATTAGCCAGTTCCGAATGACAGAACGCTCGTGACATGACTCTCTCTCTCTCTCTTTAGAAGCATTTTGCTTCGATACTCTGATTATACTGAGGATTGTCGAGCCCATTAAAATAGCCAATAATTGCAGACTTCAGAGCCGTTTTTGTAAGTTTGGAAGATAAAAAACTCGAGTGATGAATAGATTGCGTAAGGAAGCAATTTGATCTTCAACTCACTGATTTTGACCATCATGAGAACAAATGTGTAACTTGTGCATTGTCTTAATTGCGTTTATTGCGACATCCATTTGATTTGGATCACTTTCTTTCAAATCTTCATTCAATAAGCAACGTATATACATGACTTTTTGAAATGTCTGCCATATCTGCTAGCTAGCTAGCTAGCGCAATTTCAATGGGCGATTATTGTAAGAGCGCAAATGACGCTTAGCACCCAGGATTGAGATCACCATCGAAAAAATGATTAATAAAACGCATGGTGTTGTGTTAGAAGACCGGCGAGTAAAATTGAGTGAAATATCTGACAACATCTTCCATGATATTTTAGGTATGAGAACGCTATCCTCGAGATAACGGATGCATTTGCTGTTCCACCACGACAATGCACGCGCTAAAAAATTTGAGTGCAATGAAGGCCTTTGCTGCAACAGAGGCCTATTTCGAGGAGTTCAATAAATTACAATAAATCAATTTTTGTTGATGATATTAATTTTGTTATGCTGAGTGGATCTCTCAGTACTTGGTCCTTCAATTTTCACAGCACAGCAAAAATCGAGCAGCACCATTCTACAAAGTTTTGCAGGAATACCGAATTCAGACGTTGTTGTATAGAGACAATTCCTTATCGAGAACGGCTTTATAATCTCCCGGATTTGGCGTGGTGAGAAAATCTGATTGATGATGGATTTATTAGTTCTGAAGTCAAACTGATAATTTCCAATCAGGTTGTTGAGCATAGGTGTCACTGTCTTTCACACAGTACGAATGATGATTGTATGGGATCCTCAGGAGAGCTATTTCACGATAGTTAGCACAAATTGTGGGATCTATTATTTTATATATGTGGCAGAGAACACTGAGGCTTCAATCATCGGGAATGGTTTCATCCGAGCATATTTTTTTTATAAGCTGATGCATGCTGACAAGTTCCTCATTCCTATTGGTTTTAAATATCTCGGCACTCAAGCAACCAGCTTCTGTAGCAATGTTATTCTTCAGTCTCGTTATGGATGTTTTGAAGTCGTCATAATGAGCTGGCTGAAGAAAAAAAGGATTACAAGGTAGGAAAGCTGTGAAGCGTTCTCTCCATAGACTTAGTACATACTGTACATCTGTAAACAGAATTCCATTTTCGTAAAAGCAGCAGAGTCTCTGAAATTGAAGCACGAAAGCATTATTGATGCTTAATAATATGGTGAGACAAAATTCGAAGCAAAAACCACGCAAATATGCTGATAATATAACTTGAATGAAGACGAATGACAGACTTTTTCCAAATCCTATATAGATACACATTTTTGAGATATGGCAACCTAAAGTTTGAAGAATTTTTAACATTTTTTTATCATCTGGAAAACGGTTCGGCATTTCTCTATATTTTCTTACAACAAAATATGACCAAAGTAAAAAAAACAAAAACATCCTTTGGAACATGTAATTGTTATAGAGACCCATATTAATCGTGTTTTGGGGTTAAATAACTTAAAAATTGCATTTTTTACGATTACGCAAAGATCCATTTGCATCTTTTGGAAATAGTTGATTATTTCACATTGCCTCCTTCAAACATTCTTCAATTATTTCTTGGGTTATTGATAAATATACAATTTATGAAAAGTCATACAAGAAATAGTTGAATGAAATTTCAAATTATTTCATAGCACTTAAAGTATGATGATTCTATATGCACAAAGTAGCGATTATACGTCATCGTAATCGTCAGACGATTATTTTCTTATATTTTAGGCTACATATTCAAGGTCTGAGGAAAGTAATGTGAAATATTCAATCAATTCAAAAATATGGTATTAGGTCTTGAAAATCGGACAAAAATTCAGTTTTTATATGTTTTATAGCATTGAAAAGTTTAGAAGGACGATTTATTATAACTTTAGCTATATTTGCTTGGAATTCAATATGAGAAAATTGCCAACCATTTTTTGATATATTGGCCTTCATAAATCTGAATCTGAAATCTGCAAAAAATTTTTAAACTTTAGGGCACAATATTTCGCAAACGAATACATTGAATTCGGAAAAAAATGTTGCCATTCATCATAATCACAAGTGCACACATTATCGACCTATACACGTGGTTTTTGGAACCTATACAATGTATACAATGAAATGTATATAGCAACACTTATGCCTAAAATGTTTCTACTTATGTTTATATACATGAAGAGTATTGCATCAGTGTCCAAAAGAGAACAACCCATTACATCTATAGTGTATTTTTACATCGTATAAGTAATACAAAATAATCACGTTATTTTAATTTAAATGTCCATCAAAAGAAACTAAATAAATTCAAATTAATATTCGTAATGGATAAAATTTAATTTGGTTACAATTAAATAGCATCAATTTTGTGTTGTACATAACACGATAAGTGTTTTTCCTTATCATGCCCACATCAGCTAATGTATTTTGTATAGTATCATGTTTGAAAGAGTCCAAAATACAAATAGCAACTTTTAAAAGTACAAATTTCAAATGATTTCCTCCAATTTTACGATGATTTCATAACAATAAATTAGCTTATGTTGTTACAGCTACATATGAGTATTTATGTACCTAGATATTCATGTGCAGACTATGATCATTTGATTTTTTGTTTGTTTGTTTTTTTTTTTATTTAACGACTGGAGGATCCCAAGATACGAGTACTATTTAGTTATGTATGTTTGTACTATGTCTGGTTGACTTTAGAGGGTCATATTATTTCAAGTGACACCAGTTTTTATTTCATAATATTGTATTTATATCTTTATATACATGCAAATATACATGTACCTTTGTACGAATTAATTATACGTATTACTTATAGCTACAATAAGTAGGTTCGCGTGTTTGCTCTCAGATGAGTATTAAATGTTTATTTGCATGTCACTCGTTGACATCATTGTTGTCGTCACTATCTTAATTTTGCATAATTGCTTTTTGGACGTCTTTTGTTTTCAATTCTCTCTCTCTATATATCTCTCTCACTAGTTTGGTAATTTTTTTTCTATTATTTTGTTTATTACATTTTAATGTAGGCACTTAAGTAATGCTACAAAGATACCATGCTAATAAGTCGTAAGAGAAAATATCTTATTTTTATATATAACTACAATATATGCTTGTTCAATTTACCCTTTGATGGTACAATATATATTAATTAAGTATAAAGTCGTAAATTTGATAAATGAGCAATATGGTAACTAGAATGTGTGACGAAAGAAATGATAATGATATATTTCAGTTGCATGTTCCAATAAGCATTTGGGATTGATACATCAATGAACACAAATTGGCAATGAAAAATGTAGATATCTTCAAAGAAATGTACATGGTTAGAAATATATTTTTCAAATATCAAACTATCTATATATTTGCTGCTTTAGCAAATAACACAATGAAATACACTAGAAGTGATGAGGATGAAAGTGTTCTTGTTGAAAGCGCCAATATATATAGCGCCGCTATATAGTTTAGTTTCTTTTGAGCTTCAACGTAAATTTAAGAAAATCTTTAATTAAAAAAAAAAAAACTCATAAAATTTAGAGAAATGTATGAAATCTTTATTTGAGTCAATAGAACTATTTATATAATTCAATGTTTAAAGATGATTTCATCTAAATATTGACCTCGGCTGCGCCTCAAATCGTTCATACGCATCATCCACCAGGTCGTGTGGTTTCAATTCTTGCACCAGCTGTATTTTAAAAACTTTTACACTCAAATCCATTTACTCTGTTCGCACTCTACGTATGCGTATTAGTGGTTTAATGTCCAATAATGTAAATTTGGTTCGTAATCGCCTCAGAAGGTCGCCCAAGCTGACCATAAAATGGAAGAAGTGCACGATGCACTTTCTTAACCTAGCATGAATTTTGATAATAATATTCAATAATCTGCAAGCGTTGTTCATTTGTAAGTCATGGTTAAATTATAGACCAAACTGCACATGTTTGACAGTAACACGAAAACAGCTGAGCTGCCAAAAACAGTGTTGCCAAAAAGAAAGTTGCTAAAAAATCACCCTGTAGGATGTGATGGTTATTTTTGCATCTGAGTATATTTCATTATTATACGTTTTCCTCCTTTACTTCCCATGAAATACAGATTTTTTACCTTCTACGAAGTCTCATATAGGATTAACACCTTTTCGAATAATATTGCCCACTACTCTTTTTTCTCATACTCTTAGTTTCAGTATTAAAGCCCCTAAGGACGCTGAGCTTCTTGTCCATCACTGTTGTGCGTGTTAAATTTTGGACAGTATTAGAAGGGACCTACTTCTTTTAGTTGGTTCCGAACGGCAGAACTCTTGCGACATAACTATTTCTGAGCTTTGTCACAGAGTTCTTTTAGAAGCTTTTCCATGGCAATTGTTACTGCCGGAAGAATTGCCAATGGCTTGCCGTCAGGTGGGTACCGTTCGAAAAAAAATCCTTTCACTATTACCACGAGAGAAAACATGAATGAGTAGCAAAAAACCGAATTAAAATTTTTGTCTGAATGTTTATTTGTTTATTGTAAATTCTTCCATATAATAGATATCGATCGTATAACATTGACAAATCGTAACAGAAAATTTTTACAAAATTAAATTATATATACATCATTATATACATCAAAAAATCGCAAATTTAATGGCGAATAAATGGTACTTATTAAAATTTTTTTTTTTTGGAAATTGTTAGTTATGAGTAGTCAATGTTAAACAAGAATTGGTCGTACTGTTTTAGATAAATGTAAAAAAAAGCATAATTTAATGCAAACTCGTTAACAAATGGTAATGTTATAATAGAAGAAAAAGAATAGAATAGAAGAATTGAACAAGTTTTCCCATATAATTATCATTAATATAATTATAATGAAACTATAATCGGTAAAAGCAACAAAACTCATGAACGCCTGGGTGGCATTTTCAGGCCAACACACCCATAATAGCAACACATGGAAATCACTAATAGTAGGATTTCAATACACACGACACTGATATTTTGTAAGATTCCCTAAAAAAAAAAATGCATCAACAATAAGATGGCATTTGTGGGTTTGAGTAAATGGCCTCGTATTGATGCTAAGTTCAAAACAATGGAAGGAAAACCGACAACTAACTTCATAGCTACACAGAAATCACCCTTAGAGGAGCAAATCTAGTTTAATCTATCTATAATTTCCCCCAAACAAATAAAATCAACAAATAACTTCATAACTTATCCAGCAATTGTCTCTAGAGGGATGAAATTTAATGTCATGCGTTTTGCTATGATTGAGGTTATATACTAAATTTCACAACAGAACCCTAAAGGTGTATATGGTAACTCTTACTGGCTTTGTAAACATATTAATTTATAAATCATTCTCACCTTGCATAAAAATATATTGAAATATGCGTATATAGCGGTTTATTCAATCAATATTTTAGCATCACAATTCTTGGAGTATATTTTCTCAAAATATATTGTACAATTGAAAATCACTGAATAAAATACGTGAAAATTAATACACAATATATTTCATATATCTATTGTATATGCAGTAATATGGAATTTCTAAAAATAATAAAAATAATCAACATTTAATTAATTAATTAAGTAACGAATGCCACATTGTAACCTTAGGTCATGCGTATTTATTGTTATCATATATACCTATAACTTCATGGGTCGATATATAAGGTCGATAAATCAATCCATCAACATAATTATAAGTAGTATCATCATCATCATTATCATTATCATCATCATCACTATTATCATCGCATAATTATGTATTTAGGGGTTCTGTTCATATGTTTATAATTAATAGAGCTGAAAAAGCTTTATTATTAAATTAATGAAAATATAATAATTTGAATAATTAATCATATATGCATGGAAAAATTGGGTTCACTCACAAGGTTATGTATGTTAGAATTTAACATTTTCTATTTAGTATATATATATATATATTAAAGTTACTTATCAAATAGTATAAAGCAGCATCTCTAATTTCTATATGTAATTGATTAACATTTATGAAGAATATGTATACGGGTATCATTTTAAATAAATTTCATGCTTACTTATATGAAAACAACACAGAAAAATACCTCATACCTTAACGCTATCATAACATCCATGCAAAATCAAATCAAATATCCCATGGTCGCATTCACAAACTTAATCGATTAAACTTTTAAATTTGTATTGTGTACACAAACACACACACACACACACTGACATACAACTAATCATGTGCATAACTAATTTCCTACAATTTATTTCAACTAATAGATATGTAAAAAACAAAAAAAAAACCAACTATCCTGTATTTCTGTGTTTGTTTTTAGGATTGGCGTGCGGGACGTGCGTACTTGAATCTGATTTTGGTTTCATACTCAATTGTAACTTCAAAAAGTCTGGACTGTTTCGTGTAAGGAATTTAGGCGGCCTTAAAGCACATTTTGGTTTAGGTAAAAAAACAATATGGTATATATATATATCTATATGTAAATCTATAAAACTAAATAACTTTCCTTTTTGCTTACACATCTTTTCTATTGATTAACATACTATACAAAGCACAAAAAAAAAACTATTTCTTTTTTTTCTGTACGATAATAAATTAAGGTATTCAAAAAAAAAAAAAAAAAACACAAAAATTGTACATACAATGTGAGATGTTTTTGTTTTTGCTATTGATACTGTGGTACTAATGTAGTTCGGCTATTTTTTTTTCGCTCTTGAATTTGTAAATAATGATTTAAATGCTTAGTTAAAAGGTAAATCGCAAAAAACCCGATAGCAACCAATAATAACACAAATGCATACAAGAAAAACAGTTGTATTATGTATTCATGCCAATGTCAATGTCTTCTTCAGAGATTGGCGATTACCTTAACGACAGCACAGCATTGTATACGCCCTGTCATCAATATCAATACCATGTCGGACACCGTTATTATTGATGTCACCTTGTTATGAATGAATGCTGCGTTTTTTTTTTTCTTCGTCTTTCGGATTTTCTTACATAGATATACATTGTGAATTTTAAAATTCACAAATATGCGTATGCGATGAAAATGAAAGAGTAGCAAAAAAAACTTGATCGAAATATTTTATATCGAGCCGACTAAAATGTGCAAATATGCATAATATTGCAAACATTTTTTTTTTGTGATTTCACTTATTGTATGTAGGAATAGTAGTGGAAATTGATAGTACGTTTCAGTCGGCTTTCAAGCACGTGCGCACTACGTCCTTTTGAGTCTACGCAGGTTGTTCTTGTTTAGGTAAAGCAATAATTCTTCAATATAAATCTATGTATGTAACTATGGGTATTAGCGGGATCAAATTAATTAGAGTATGATATATTCTAGCAAAAGCAACTTAGCCTAAATATGAGAAGTCAAGAACCGACGAATTGGTAAGAACGAAAAGAACAGATATTTTCAGAATCACCTCCACTATTACCGATTACTGGCCAATAGGGGCCCATGCAGAGAAAGTAGGATGGCGCTACAACGACAGATGCCGAAACTGCAAAAAAGAAGGAATCCAAGGAGACGGTTTTCCACTATCTATGTGAGTTCCCAAGTCTGGGAGCTCTACGACATAGAACTCTAGGGAAATTCGTATTGAATAGCCTAAATGAAATTGCTGGAAACCAAATAGACGACATTAGCAGGTTTATTAACGGATCAAGATGGCGCTTTTCTCTGTGATAATCTCAACTATAGCAGGAGTGAATACTATCACTGCCTCATTGTCATCAATGCAATGAGATTGAGTCTATCTCACCTCACGCGTGATGTGGTCGTGAAAGAATAAGACCCCATCACTTGTGTACTGTGTGACTGCCCCGCATTGTGCAAAAAACGAAAACGTTACCTGAGTCGATATTATCTGGACGACCTAGTCTCATTGTCAGATATTGCCATTACTAACCTCTTCAACTACATTAGGAGCATAGGTTGGTTTAGCGAGTATGTGGCAGAAATAGAATCTATGTGATATTCAGTGAGCTCTCTCAATAAGAGAGCAGCCACACTAACCTAACCTAAACTATATATTTTCTTGATCAGCGTTGCCGTCCGTCCGTCTGTCTATTAACTGGGAGGTTTGGGAAATATTGAGCTATTTAAACAAAAATTGTCATTAGTGAATGAGGGATTAAGAGACTGATAAAGGTGATGATCGATCACCTCGGAATAAAAAAAAAAAAATGTCATCCAGAATAACAATATTTCATATGTATTTTGATGTTATACCTCCGAACAATTTCGAAAAAATAGACTAGCGAGTTTATAGTAGCTCCATACAAAATACCTGAATTTCATTTAAATTTAAAAAAACTGTAATTTCTACAGTTTACTGCCTAGAACAACCACATTTGACACTTAGATCCTTATTGTAGTCAGAAATAATTTGTTATTAGATAAGTAAGCCACACCCGATTTTTAATGTGGCTCCCACACAAAGTAGCGAAAATAAAAAGACAATTTTTATCGCCAAAATTTATGTAGTATTCAGAGTAGGTGCACTATATTTAAGGTGTTGATTAGTATTGTAAGGATAACTAGATGTATTAGAAGTGGGTAAGCCACGCTTAATGTTAGCGTAGCTTCAATACAAAGTCGTGAAATTTTATACAGTTTAAATTTCTTTATAAAGCTCGAATAAAAATTATCGAAATTTATTTAATGTCTGAAATGCCACAACTCTATCAGTCTTTAGTTTAAGACAACCATTAAAACGAGTTCCTTATTTTAAATTTTAAATTTCCATAAGGAAATATTTTGCTTCATGTAATCATATTTCAGGCATAGATTAATATTGTAGGCGTGAAGTCGTGAAAAATATTGAACTTTGAACGACTGACCTAACTTCTGTTGGCGATTTGAAATGAGCATTACATATTATATCTGTGTTTGGCCTCAGTTAATGTGGTTCCAGGTTTAAGGCCTCCTAAATCCAATATCTCATTATTAGTTTTTCACAAAAACAATTGATGAAGTAATCATTTTCAGCTCCAATGTTTACAAAACTAAACTAAACTATAAACTATAATAATAAACTGTGGGTGCTGTAGCTCAGTGCTTAGTGCGATGGCCGTCCGATCTGTAGGTCATGGGTTCAGTCCTTGGTTGAAGCATAACAAAATTTAATATCGAAAGTTAAAATCAATCCCACAGCAGTGACAGGATTTATAAATAGTCTTGAGATCTGCTAGTTAGGGAATAGGCTGCACAAAAGAACTTCAGGTCGCGGTGCTTCATAGCCTTAATAATAATAATAATAATATCGAAAAGATTTTTCTTTCGAACGGTAAGAATTGGCAATTTTTGCGACAGTAACAATTTGAAAAAAATTCTTCTTAAAGACCTCTGTGACAAAACTAAGTTAAAGTGATGTCACAATGGTTCTGCTGTATGGAACCGGCTAATATAAGTAGGTCCTTTCTAATGCTGTCCAAATTTAACACACACAACAGTAATGGAAGAGAAGTTCGGTGGTATCACAATGTCCTAAGTGTGTCCTCTCAGAGAGAGGGCAGTCACAATGACCTAACCTAACCTTGATTACCTAACCTTGATATAGATGAATTGATGAGTGTATGTACAATGTCTATAGTTTGAGCTTGACCACAAATCTTGATTAGATTGTTTGATAGAATGTCAAACTTTTAACGTATTTCGGTATCAAACTGTGAATTTGACATACGCTTTCAAATTCATTTGATTTGAATTTATATCGAATAGTTTCTATCAATATTTGACCATGTATCAAATAATCTAATGATAGTTTTACTTCATCATTGTGATATTTCAATAATAATTCATTCAATAATAATCTTTCTCTATCTCTCTGTTTCTTGAAGGTTTCAGCCTTGGTGACGAATTGGGTTTTCCAGAGTCCTTAGGTAATTTAGAGGGTAATCGCAAACGTGCTATTAGTTATAAAAATGGTGCACCTATTGCATCTGATGTGCTGCCGGCAGCTACACAGCAAGGGGTAAGCATTTGTGAACATGTTGATACTGTAAATTCTCCCCTTGACCTTGACACGGTTTGAAATAATTCATAATAAACTAAAAATTGCCGCATTATTATTATTATTATTGTAGTCAACATCTCGTTCAATTGCTGAAAAACGTGTAGCAGCACGTGCCGTTGCACCATCACCATATAATCCAGGCAATCAAGATGTCTTAAATCGTAATCAAGTTGCAACAGTACCGTTGATGACTGAAGCACGACCGCTGCCGTTAGGTGTACCCGCATTTCGTCCAATTCCGAAAACAACAGCCATGCAACAGCAACAAATGGCGCAACGGCGAAGCAGTATAGCAGTGGATACAACAAAGCCACGTGTCAGTGTTAATAATAAACTAGTGGATAGTTACTCGAAAGTAGTAAGTAAAGAGAGAGAGTGTAAGAAATAATGTAAAATAAAATAATTTTTTTTCTCGCATAGCGTTCAAATCATACATTCCATGTGACCAATCCCATGGTTTCACAACCATTAGCCGTACCACCATTCCAGTCAATGCCTGATTCTGTAAAGCGTATAACGATGAGTATGAAAAAACCCAACCCAAATCAAATGGAGTCACGTATTGTACAGCAACAACATCACCATTACCGACCACAACAACAACAACAGCAAGCACCTTCAATAAATCCAAATTATTTACAATTCGAAGAACCCAAGTTTGATTTGAAAGATGTCACGGTCGAGGAATTGGCTGCAGCGGCTAATGTCAGTGTTGAAACGATAAGGCATGCCATTTATGTACGTGAGCAACAGATGAAAGCTGAACACCGGGCTATGTTGGCTGCAAAATTACGTGAAGAATTTATACGTACCTCAACGACATCAACAACAACAACATCAACAACAACAACAACAACGACAACAACACCCAGGCCACTTGTATACTTGGATCCGGAAGCAGCAATGACAATTGCCCAAAATATTGCACATGAAAATAAAATTTCAAAGGTTAGTTAAGCATTGATTTGAAACAAATTGACAAAATTAGAATATATTCCGTACGTAATACTTTAAGGATTACCTCCTTTTATTGGTGACAGAAAAGAAATTGAAGCAAGGGGTGTTATTTTTGCTGCATTAGCTCTTTCGATAGGGATTTTTATGGTTTGACATATGAGAATTGTCAAACTGTGTTTACATTTGTGTTCAGTAAAATTTGACATTTCATCATGAATTGTTTAACGCTTCCAAATTGTGGAATTTTATTTTCAAAAAAAAAAAAAAAAAAAAATTCTGTTCGCGAAGTTCACAGAACAATTCGTCCATTTTATGGTCGTCATAATTTCTGGTTGAACGGTTATGTTAATGAACAAAATTGCCATATGTGGAATGAAGACAATCGTCAAGCTGTCATTGAATCACCATTACATCCATTAAAAATGTCTCTTTGGCATGGTTTACACGCTGCCGGCATACGTGGGGCCTTATTTCTTTCGAAATGAGGAAGTAGCTGCCGTTACGGTGAATGGCGTGCATTATCGAGCCTTGCTAACTGACATTTGGTTTCCATAAATTGATCAGCTAAACATTGACGACATTAGGTTTGAACAAGATGGAGCTACACGCCAAACAGTGCATGCAACAATTGAGTTATTGCAAAATCAATTTGGCGACAATTTTCTTTCCAGAGGCGGTCCTGCTAATTGGCCTCCTCCTTCGTGCGATTTAACGTCTCTTGACTACATTTTATGGAGCTATGTTAAGTCACTGGTTTATGCCGACAAACTAGCAAATCTTTAAGCGTTAGAAGCCAATATTCAAGCCAGCTTCCCAAGAATGGACGGGTCTACGTTCCGGAAGCACTCGACCACGTGGTCGATCAATGTCCATTCACCTCATCAGAACACGGAAATGCTTTGTACGGGAAAAAACAAAAAATAAAAATAAATATGTGGCCACATAAAGCCCCAAAGGGCTCATTGGCCGAGCTTCTCTTCCATTACTGTTGTGCGTCTTAAATTTTGGACAATATTAGAAGGGACCTACTTATTTTAGCCGGTTCCGAACGGCAGAACACTTGTGACATCACTTTTTCTGAGCTTTGTCACAGAGTTCTTTAAGAAGCTTTTTCATGGCAAGTTGTTACTGTCGGAAGAACTGCCAATTGCTTGCCGACAGGTGGGTACCGTTCGAAAGAAAAATCTTATCGATATTAAATTTGTTATGCATCAGCCGGGGATTGTACCACCGACCTACAGATCAGAAGGCGAACACACTAACCACTGAGCTACGGCACCCACAAGCACAATACGGAAAAAACAAAACATTTCCGTATTTTTGCTGCTACAACAACAACAATAACAACAATATTCAAGCCACCATTGACGAAATACGGCCAGATTTATTGGAAAAAAGTCACTCGTAGCCTTGGTGAACATATGGCCGAAATAATATTTAAAAAATAAATGGCATGAAATTATCTAAGAGATTAAAATAAAAAACTTCATTCCAATAATATTTCTTTCTTTTATTTTGCTTCAAAGTTCTCAAGTTCTTTAAAAAAACACCAGATATATATTTTTTATTTTGTTTGCCTTACTTCTTTGGAGCTGCTACTGTGGAATATGTATAGGAATGTATTTTTATATTTAATTATATCCAATAGTGCAATAAAAAAAGTGGTCGACCGTGCGAGTCTACCAAGATGAGCCAAATCCAACAAAAACCATATTTTGGAGGTGTCTAAGACGAAGCCGCAAAAGTGCTTCGACATTTGGTTTGAGCGGATGCAAAATTGTATAAGTCTTCATGGAGAATACTTTGTAAAACAATAATACCATTTTTGATGAAAACCAAATGCATTTTCATACATTTTTTAAAAAATATAAAATGCAACCCTCGTAATAAAGCTTCGTTTCCTATGATATCCATAATAATTTTAAAGCAATTAATAACATGGTGTCACGGTGATTATGTAACTACTTTCTATCCAAGTGTTGCTGAGAAAGTCGCATTTAAATTGTTATCATTGCATTGTTAGCGAAGGCAGCACTCATTGTACACATCGCTTTTTAACTCCCAAAACCTTCATTAAGGTGATTCACAGAGTTTCAGTTGCTACTGAAATCATGTTCGATTCATAGATGAAATTTCAAAGCAACACTTTGAGTTTTTTACTATGATTTCTATTGCTGATGCACTTTTTGGACGTCCTTCTTGGACTTGTACGGTTACGCTTGAACTCAGCAACCCAGTTATGTATATTTCGTAGTGAAGGTGAAAAGACCGTATACATTTTAAACCCCAGTTCATGAATTTTTTGTAGTTCTAAAAGCTCAAAAATGAGCATTCAAGCATTACATTGCAAAATATTGTAGAAGTCTGAGCCAAATTGTCATAAAATTTACAATAAAGTCACTAAACCTCGACATAATGAAATAAAATATTTTCTTGAAGGCATCACTGAAATCGGTAATTCTTGAAAAAGGCTGCACTATTATTTTATCAATATCAATAAAATAAAGGCACATAGGTTTTATGGTGAGGTTACCGAATCATAGAGCATAGATATTTTTAAAAATGAATAATAAAAGAATATTATTGTTGAGCATATTTGATTGAGGTGGAATTAGAAAGAATTTACTTATATTAATCGGTTCTGAGCGCTGAATGCGAACGCCATTTTTATGCATGCAAGACTAAAAAAAAATTATTTTTCACTTTTAGGTTATGAATGCTCCAAAAGAATACTATCCAGTTGGTTATGATAAGAATTTTGATGATAATTTCAAATCGAAAGTGGATCTACCGCCTACAAGTTTTACATGTGGCAAACAGAAACATTTTCCTGGACTATATGCTGATACAGACTTGGCTTGCATGGTAATTACGAATAACACGAATCAACTATTAATGACTATAAATTAAGAATGTTTTTTTTTTTTTGCTTCGTTTTAAAAGGTTTTCCATGTATGTGCTTTAACTGATGATGGCTTAGTGCGTAAATCTTTTCTGTGTCCGGAAAATACACTCTTCGATCAAACGATACTCAAGTGCAATTGGTGGTTCTATGTGGATTGTAGTGCTAGCAAAAGTGTTTACGATTCCAATATACCAATATCGAAAAGTTATCAACTAATGAAATCACTAACATATTTTTCAAAGTACAATAAACATAAAGATGGTGCTGCTGCTGCTGATGATGATGATGATAATTACAATGGTAACAATGATGGACTCGATATACAAACACTTAAGGAAACCATGAAGGAAGCAACACGTAATCAAGATCATGCAAATACAGTGGATAAATCTGTGTCACAAAAATTCAATGATGATAATCATCAAAGTACGAATGAAGCATGAGATAGGAGGATGAAAACATCTGAGACTTAATTGCGCTTAACTTGAGAATACACATACATACATAGATGTCAACTATTACATATAATCTGTGCATACGCATATTATCTGCTATAATTGCAGTCTATTCGTCCTCTCTATTAGGTTATATATAGCAATTATAAATATATTTCAATGTACTCGTATGTATGTATGGTAGGTCTTCATTTGTATAGTCTTAATCACATGTACATGTATCACGAGTGTACATATGTGTCATAGTTTATTTTGGAGTGGAATATTGTTTTCTCTCTCTCTCTCTCTTGTAATTAATTGTACAATTATGCATATAATAATTTTGTTGTATTTACGTATTAGTAATTAGTATGTAAGTTATCATTTATTTAGTAAAATTTGTTTCGAATTTGTTTATTGATAAACACACATACTTCCACAGCCACTTGTTAATGTGTTTATGTGTGATTGTAATTAATATAAATTATTTATTCCTTTTATAAGAATAAAAGCTAAAATTTATATCAAAAATATATATAATTCTACAGCCTTTATATATTGAATATAAATGTCCCCGCAATGATTTCCACTTCACCTAAGTGCGTTTAAGTTGGACATAGTTGTGTTTGTATTTCCAATGACTGTCACAACATACCCTGCAACTAATGCAGGATTAATCTCTTTAGACATTAATCGTTGGGGATAAATTTTTAAATGAATTAATATATTTAGAGATTTTTTACACTTTCAAGTGATTCGTCAAAATTAAAAAAAAAAAGTTTTATTTTTTAGAAGAGAATTATCATGCAATTCTTCTTATTCTTCTTCTTCTTTGTCCTAGCCTTTTCCTATTTGGGGTCGGCTCTCCTTGTACGATATTTCCAGGTCGTGGGATCCTGTGTCGTCTCCTCGTTTAGGGGTTTGCTACGCAAATCGGATTTTATTAAGTTGCACCAAGTTCGAAGTGGTCTTCCTGGGCCTCTTTTACTCTCTTCCATTGCCAATGTTCTCCTCAATACGTGATCTTCCAGTTTCCTCATCACATGACCATACCAGGGGAGGCGATTTTCTTGCAGCTTATATGTGGTAGGCGCCACATTGTTGCTTCTACGGACGTACCTATTCTGGACTTTATCGAGTAGGGTAACACTTCTGGCCCAACGTAGCATACGCATTTCTGCCACATGTAGTTTCTGTTGTAGGTTCTGCGGTGTCGCCCAGCACTCAGAGGAATAAAGCATTGCTGGTCTGACAGTAGATTTGTAGATTTTGCCTTTTATGTGTTGTGGCATCCTCTTGTCTCAAAGAACGCCTGATGTGGATCTCCAGCTCTGCCACCCACATTGGATCCTATGTGATATTTCTTTGTTTACACTAATATGCGAGCCAAGGTATTTGAAGATTTCGACGCTCTTGATGGAATCGCTGTCAAGTTTTAGGCAAGTTTTTTCGGCTTCTCCTTCGAACTGGAACTCAATCATCTCGGTTTTGCTACGGCTTACCCTCAAGCCATTTGATTCAAGTGCGTCCACCCATAGGTCCAGCTTTCCTTGTAGAGCAGCTTTATTTTCGGCGAGTAGCACAACGTCGTCTGCGTATAAAAGCGTCGATGGCAGGCTGTCTTGTATGTCACGCGTAAGTAGATCCATCACCAGATTGAAAAGCAGCGGGCTAAGGGCTGAGCCCCGGTGGACGCCCACATTTACATTAAGAGGTTTCGTGAGCCCAGATATGCATCTCGCTTGTGTAGTGACTTGGTGGTAAGTGTCTTGTACTTACTTTATGGTGCTTTCTGTGATAGACTGGGATCATAGCGCCTGCCACACTAGACTTCTAGACACACGATCGAATGCGAGAATTATAATGCAATTAATGAAAATAAATTATTTTGATGCGAATAGCGGTAAAAAGCAAGAATGGTTAAATTGTCAAATAGTGGAAATGAAAATATACTTGAAAATTATAAAAAAAAATTTCGAACAGTGCAACTAATCTATTTATAGAAGGCGACTAATCCACATTTGTACCCGTTCAGGTATAAAAGGGTACAATTGGTCTCTTCATAGGACATGCTCGAACAAAATGGATCAGTTCACTCCATATAAAGAGATCAAAAGTGCGATTAGTCGCATGTTCTTTTGCGACTGATCCCGGTCACATCCCGGACGCGTCGCATTTTTTTTCAGGGTATCTGCGTTCTATAGAAAGATGCTTCATCACAACTGTCTTTTTTTTACCAAATAGGTTGTTCCTTATTTCAATTTTCAACGACTAATTAATCCAGCATCATATGAGAGATATGGAGTATCAAATTTTAAAGGGTGATTGCGATTACATTAATATCACAACAACATACAAATATTCAGTAATTAGCTTCTTTGACTATATTTTTACTTAAAACTATAGTCAAACGAGGGGTTGAGTCATGAAAACGTTTACTTACCCTATACCACTTCATTATGTAGGGCAGCCGCAGTGTACGACGAGACTAAGTGTACAAATTTCAAATAATAACTTAAATAGATTTTATTCACTCGACTATAAAATATACGTTTATACATGCTTATAAAATTATATACATATGCAAATTAAACGAACTGAATGGATTGCCAATCAAATGATATTCATTGCTTTCAGTCTCTTAATTCGCAAAAAAATAAAATAGAATAAAAAAATTCATACAGAAAAAAAAAACAATATTTTGCATTCAGCATTTATCTTGTCACGGTTTCATTGGAAAACTACATATACAGCATATCCAAAATATAAGAAAGCAATCATGTAAATAATTACCCATCCACCATTAATATACATAATGGCTGTGTTACTTATCCGATAACAACATTCGCCTACTCCGTGCAGCATTAATTTTTGCCTCGTGGGCTGCAGAGGCTGCTTTGTACGCTGCCTGCTTTGTGTTTGCGAAATCAGAGCGAGCAGCACATAGTTGACGCAACAATTGCTCAACACGCATTTTAGCCGCATCCAGTAGCTGTTGTTTTTCGGACAATTCGTCTTGCGCACCAGTTGCTGCTTGTTCTGCATTGCCTACATTAGCTTGTGCCGTCTGCAGAGCTTTTGTAAGGGTCTGTAGTTGCATTCGGGCTTGTCGAGCTGCCTGCGAAGCGGCATTAAAATTATTTTGTGCATTCATAAGAGATGAGCTCTCTTCTTGTACCACAGCTTCAGCTTCACGTACCTCATGTTCGAGTTGTTCCATAATCTGTTGTTTGCCAGCTAATGCGGCTTCCGCTGTTTTTGCTGCTTGCCTTGCTCTGTCTGCCAGTTGCATTTTGATGTGTCGTGAGGCTGCGGCTGCCGCATCGTTTTGTGCATCTGAAGCAGCTTTTGCTTCCTGTGCTGCTTTTTGTGCAATGCTGGTGGCTTTTTGTTTCGGTGATCCCGAACCCAATAAATTTGGTTGTTGACACGAACCACCAGAATGTTCTGATGAATCATCCGTCTGTGTGAAATCTGAGTAAAGACCTTGAGCCATGCGTTTGCCATTATTTCTACGAATCTTCTGCAGAGCGGATGAGTAAATTGTGATTTGCATGAGGTAGATTATCGTCATTCAGTACTTACTTGGCCGCTCCAATTGGCTTTTACGGCTAAAAGTTGGATTGTTAGAAAAACTACCAGCAATATATTCCAACGCATTTCACACAAAATCGTGATATTGTATTTATTTCAATATTGAAATGTATGAAAATATATAAATTGATTTCTTAAAAATCTTTGTCTATTGTACATAAAATGCAAAGCTATTGGCACTTGTAGTCTAAAAATATGAACACCAGTATCGTCTTAGTGACGCTGACGATGGTGCTCCATAAGGTATTTCTTCGTAAGCATACGACGGTTGCGTGCCGCATTAACCTTAGCCTCGTGTGCAGCGCTGGCTGCTTTGTAGGCTGCCTTTTTAGTATTGGCAAAGTCAGCGCGAGCAGCGCACAGCTGACGCAACAACTCCTCAACACGATTCTTGGCTGCCTCCAGCAGTTGAGTTTTTTCCGCTAACTCTTGTTGTGCACCATTAGCTGCCTGTTCTGCATTACCAACATTCGCTTGTGCCGTTTGGACAGCCTGTGTCAGTGTCTTGAGCTGCATTTGAGCTTGTTGCGCGGCTTGTACTGCAGCATTTACATTGTTTTGTGCATTTTGCAATGATGAACTCTCCTCTTGTACTACAGCTTCAGCTTCGCGTACCTCTTGTTCGAGTTGTTCCACTATCTGTTGCTTACCGGCCAGAGCCGCTTCGGCTGCTTTGGCTGCTTGCATCGCTTTTTCAGCCAATTGTGTTTTCACCTGATGCGCTGCTGCTTGTCCAGCTGCCGATTGTGCATCAGAGGCGGCTTTGGCCTCTTGTGCTGCCTTTTGTGCAATGCTGGTAGCCTTTTGTTTGGGTGAGCCAGATCCCAATGGATTCTGTTGGTTATCCTGACAACCGCCGCCTCCCTCACCATTTTCAGCAGAGTTCTCTGATCCTCGTGATGATCCCTCATCCCCTGAAAAATCTGAATAAAGGCTCTGTACCATACGCTTGGCATTTTTCGAATGGATCTACTTGAGAAAGGCTGTCGTTTCAGTATTGTTTAAAGTACAACTTTAATGTGCCTTATCTTACCTTGTTCATATTGTAACCATGTACTCTGGCCATAGAGTGTATTGCTAACAAACCAAAAATTAAAATGCTCCAATTCATTTAAGTGTATAAAAAATAAAATTATTTTGAATGATGGAATATTTTATTTTTGTATGTCGTATATATCACTTGAAAGATCGAACATTTTAGACGTTTTTTTTTTTGAAATCATATCAATGAAAGAATTAACTACAGTGGTTCCAGCCAAGACAGTAAGACCTACATAATCAGTCTTTCCGAAACCGTGAAGAGCTATATCTTTATCTGATGCTATTAAAAAGTTATTTTAATATTAAAAAAAATTGTATGTGTAGAAATATTACACAGTCACAATGAAATCGATCTAGCCTTTTATTGAATGAAATATTTTTTTATTTTTATGAAAGTGAGAGGAGAGGATTGCGGTGAACATAATTCGTCAGCAACTCTTCGCCAACGGATACGGTTTTGTGCTCGTTCCACAAGAATCCAAGCGATTTCATTTCGACCTCCGTTTAGTTATGTCAGGTGATTCAGAGCCTACTTGGCGTGCTTTCACAGGGTGTGGCCAATCGGTGTGGGTTCAATCCCCGACCGTGACATCTTTCATATTGAAAATATTTTTTCTTTCGAACGGTGCTCAACTGTCGGCAAGTAATTGGCAATTCTTCCAGCAGTATCAATTTGCCATGAAAAAGCTTCTAAAATAACTCTGTGACAAAGTTCAGAAAAAGTGATGCCACAAGGGTTCTGTAGTTCGGAGCCAGCTAAAATAAGTAGGCCTCTTCTAATACTGTCCAAAATTTAACACACACAACAGTAATGGAAGAGTAGCTAGGCCAAAGAACCCTTCGGGGCTTATAAGTGCCACATATTTATTGATTTTTTTTAGTTAGAAAAGCAGCTGCTACACCATCTTCAATACAGTACTTGGAATGGATCAGATAATTTACTTTTATGAAGAATGTAGAATCTTGCATCGTTGTAGCTTTCTCTAGTAAGCCCAACAAGTTTTTCTTCGCAGTGTAGCTTCTGATGCAGTCAACTGTTTTGTCAGAGGTTTCAGGCTTTAAGTTTCTTTATGCGGACGATTGTGTATTGGGTTCGCGGTGCAAAGCATTCTGGGGATAGTTAAGTTCTCTTGTGACAGTCCTTCTGCTTGAAAAAGGTACCCCGATAATGAAGTCATCGCGATGGAGTGTGTCATACTTCAATTTAATTTCTGGTGCTGGTGCTGGTAGCCAATTGAACTAAAATTGTTCTAGATATTCAGTAAAAATCGTTGTATATTATTTCAAAATAGATTTCTACTTGTTGAACTGGTTCCTAAGATATTATTATGTCAGTCCATAAGTTCGTGCGTTATTTTTTCAATAGTTTCACAGTAGGCGCTTTTTGCGTACAAAAATTATTCGTGGGAGATGAACTATATTTATTTTCTCTGATCTGCATTCAACAAGTGATTTTAATCGCGGATGGAAGTACGCGTTGTTAAAAAATAAAATGGAATTTTCGAACGAGTATAAGAGGCATATTTTGTATTTTTTTTTTATAAAAGTGGAAAAAATGCAACAACTGCTGCTGCAGAAATAAACGCAAATCATGGAGAGAATATCGTGAGTGTAAGGACTGCACAAAGGTGGTTTCCAAATTACGAAGTGGTGATTGTGACGTTGAGTATGCCCCAAGCTCTGGTCATCCTGAGGTCCTTAATTCCGATGACTTGCTGGAACTCGTGGAAGCTGAGCCAAGTTTGACAGTCGATATGATGGCTGGAAGGTTAAATTCATCATATGGAACAGTTTACAGGCACCTGGTTCAATTGAGCAAGGTTCCAGAGCTGGGAAAATGGATTACGCATAAACTTTCCGTCGCAAACCTTCAGCATGAGAGGGAATGTGTGTCCTCAGCGTGAAAATTAGAGTTTTTTGAACCGTGGTTAGATAAAGATGAAACATCAGAACCAATCCCAGAGTTGGCCTCCTGTTGGTGGGATATGGCTGCTATAATTTATTTTGATCTACTGGAACCAAACCAGACGATCACAGCTGATTATTATTGCCATCAACTATCCAAACTGAATGGAGTACTTGAAAAAAATCGATCGTATTTATTCAATAGATGCAAAGTTTTGTTTCACCACGACAACGTACGACCGCATACCGCAAGACAGACCTTTGGCAAGCTGAACGAGCTCGGATGGCAGCTAATGCCGCATCCACCATACTCTCCGGATATTGCACCTTGCGATTATTACCTTTTTCGAGGACTTCGATCCCATTTAAGTAATAAGAACCTTAAAAGAAGCTATAAAAAGGGATATCGACGCTTATTTTGGCTCCAAGGACAAACAATTTTTTGAGCAGTTAATTAAAAATTTGCCTAAACGTTGAGAAGACATTGTAAATGATGCAGGAAAATATATTATTGATTAATAAATACTGCAAACTCACTTTTTAATTTATTTTAAAACCACCTAAGAAAAACGCACGAACTTATGGACTAACCTGATATATACGAGCAGTTATATTTGTGGAAAGTTAGTTGGCAATATTTTTTTTTTTTGTGAGGCGCTTTATTGTATATGCATAACTATGTGTAATGTAATTTAGTTAATTTTAGGCGCCATAAAGTACCTATAAAATGTAGTTAAATGCAGCGTTTAATAATTAGTCGTATAGTTCACAAAAACACCACTCTGTAAAATATGAACGAAAAAAATGAGCAATTACTCAAAATTTTCCAACACTACTTATAGGAAGGATAGATAGGAGGCATTTAAGTGAACATTGAACTTATGTGTGTTGCAGCAGAGATATTTACATATGCGCAACATGTTTATACTAAATATAATTACACGAATATTAATATAATTTTTTAATACAAAAAAAAAAAAAACACCAAAATGTGAATGCAGGAAATTATTTGTAGGTGTAATTATAAGAAAAAAAGCGGAAGAATATCTAATAATAGTACTAAGAAATGAAACATTAAAAAAAGAAACAATTTTTCATCCCATGCTATGACATTAGTGTGATCAGATAGTTGTTATAATGTTTATTTATGAAGTGCATTCATATTGCTCAGGGCTCATTACAGATGACAAGTGAATTTTCTCTCATGAGATGAATACAGGAAATACTCCATTCAAGTACTTAATCTTAAATTTGGTTATTAGTCCATTCGATTTGATTTTAAGCATAATTCATATACACATACACACACACTGGTATTAAGCATTTTGCTTGTGGCATTACGAGTGCAAGACAATATTCAATATTTTTTGGTAAATACTGCACGTAGTACAGATTTTCCATTCGTCACGTTTAAAATTGTGTTGTGTGTGTGTGTGTGTGTGTTTTTTTTGTGTTAGGGTATTTGATAATTTTTGTTGTGGTTCAGTTTGTGTATTCATTAAAGTTGAAAGTGGTTTTTCCTGTAAAAGTAAAAGTGCATTTTCCATACATACATGCACGCATACATACATAGCACGAGTATGTATGAAATGCATGCACTACATTTGAACTTGTCTATTGACATTGAATTTTAACGCCTCTTGCTTTTCTTTATTACATACATATTTTTAATATGATTTTTACTTTTCTGAGTATTTTTTTTTATATTTTCTGTACATATATACATGCATGTATTGTTGAATTTGATTTATGTTGCAACTTTATGTTGTCGTTGCAAGATTTAAAAAGATTGTGCGATTAGTTTCTAGAAGTGAATCGGTATTACACGTGTTAAGACGTCTATTGTGTAACTCTTGTGCAAACATCAAAGGATATTTGAGATTGTGTTAGAAAGTATTGGTTATTGTCATTTTAATAAATAATAATTAAATAGTGGATATAATTAAAACAGTGAAAAAGTTGGAATTATATTTCAAATACATAATCGCATACTCGCATTTATGTATGTAGTTGAATTTTTGAATAGTTGGAAAAGAGTTTGTTTGGTTTTATATTACAAAATTTTCCAGCAGAAATGCACAAATTTCATTCAGCAGATGAGCTAAAATTGAGCAAATCAACTTTTTGTGAGTTTAAATAAAAAACAAAGAGGGAACAGGATAGACAGCATCATTGATGCACGGTAACACAATAATGGGGCAATTTTGGCCAAAGTGTGACTCCCTTTGTGGGGCGGCCGCATAACTTACCTAACCTAACCTAAATAAAAATTACAGAAAAAAAAAAATTTATAAACTAAACCGCTTTAGCAGTGAGATAAGAAAAAAATTTCATAGAAAAAATATAAAAAAATTTCCAAATGAATGATTTGAATTGAATACTTGTATTTCATACACTGCAAGTAATAATTAATGAGACAATAAAATAACGAGAAATACTATATCGTAATATGGGGTGAAAAAAAAAAAAGCTTGACGCAATTATATGCGTTCAGAAATATGAAATTTCCACTGAAAAGTTTTATAATCCAAATGAAGGCCTTTACTTTTAAAATTTTTATTTAAATTCAGAGTTTTTAAAGTAGAAATATGATTTGTTTTAGAAAATCTGCAGAGTTTTTAAGTCATAAAGGGATTTTTTAAGTCATTAAGATATTAAAAAAAATTATTTGAAAAATAGTTTATCACTCGGGAGTGTTTTCATTCTTATTAATAATTTTCAATTTGATATTTTTCAACAATTACAAATTGTTTTCATCACCGTGAAATTGAATGTAGAGCAATAGAGAATCATTTTTGGCACCTTATAAATTTGCGACTGTGACTAAGGGGCGAGCAAAAGAACTAATTTCTTTCTATGGTTTCAAGATTAGGCAAATTGTTTTACAAAACAATTGTGTAGGAATCGATATCGAGGAATCTGATACTGAAATCTGTGTGTTTCCCCTGATTAATCACGTTAATTTTATGCCATCGGTAATATGTGACCATAATGAAGGATCATTATAATTAATAATATATGCATATGCTTATGTAATTCAAAATTTCTGACGATTCTGTATCTTCAGGTTTTAAAATTTGTTTAAAGAGTGAAATTTTGAAATTTTCTTCAAAGATTTTGAATTTTTTCGTTATGAAAGAGAATTCGAAATTTCATTAGGATCCGTATTTGGATATTCGATAGCAGTGCCGTAGCCAGTGGGAACGAAAAATAATAATATGTAGATATTTAAAAATTATTCTTTAAAATGATTTTCTTATAATTTTTATTTTCATATTATCCCTTGCCAAAATCCTAGCTATGCCATTGCTCGATAGTATTGGACAAAGCAGCAGGTTTTCAACTTGGAATTGCTAGTGTTTCATTTTTTTCGGAATTATCTGAGTTGGAGGTGTATTCAGTATTGTTTCTAAACATACCGTTATAGCAATGCTGTAAAATCAGAAAAACAAAATTATCTTAAATTTAGAATCAACTTGTTTGATATATTTCCCATGTTAAAAATCTTCCCATTCTATATGTAACGTAATCTTAACTTTGACTAGAAGTAACAGGCCATTCAATAAGTCCGTAGGAAAGGTATGATAAAAAATAACAAAATTTTGAGAAAACTCAATTATATTATTCAACATAGTTGCCTTCGAGGGCGATACAACGAGTATAACGATTTTCCAACTTTCCGATACCATTTTTATAGTACGATTTCTCTTACTCATCAAAGTAGGCATCAGTTTCAGCGATTACTGCATCTTTCCAGAAAGCATTCCTTTGAGTCGCTTGAGCTTAATGTGGAGAATACGGTGGGTGTGGAAGCAATTCAAAGCCCAATTCATTCAATTTTTCCATCGTTTTCATCGATTTGTGACACGATGCATTGTCTTGGTGAAATAACACGTTTTTCTTTTGCAAATGGTCGCTTTTGATGGCGGATCCTTTTTGGATATAGTCGATGAATATTATTCCGTTTGCATCCCAAAATACAGACGACATCACCTTACTATTGCATCTTTTGGTCGCTTTTGATTCGATTCGTGGGCTGTTGTCCACTCAGCTGGCTGTCTATTGGATTGTGGTGTGGTGTAATGGTGAAGCCATATTTCATCCATTGTCACTTATCGACGATAGAATTCCGTTTTATTGCGGATTAACAGCGCCAAACACATCGATACATTGTGGTTTTTGGCCGACTGTTAGCTCAAGCGGCATCCACTTTGCATAGAGCTTTCGCATATCCAAATGTTCGTATAAAATGGTGAAAACATTACCATCTGATATCATTTCAATGTCAGCTAGCTCGTGCACCTTCAAATTACGATCGTTCATAATCAATTTTTTTCATGTTTTCTGGAATAACAGCCCTTTTTGGGCGTCCACTGCGTTCTGCATCGTTTGTACGACCACGTTTACATTCAGCATTCCACTTTTCTATCATTTGTCTCGATGGAGCAGAGTCGAGCCGAGATAATGTTTATCAAGACATTGTTCGGTTTCCATTGTATCATTAAAAAACAATGCTTTATCAAAACACGAAATTGACTTTTATCCATTTTTTTGTTTCAATAACAAAAGTTGCTTCACACACAAGAACCAATTGACAGATTGTTGTCAATTTTTAACACGTGTCGTTTGAAGGTTAGAACTCAAGAAAAATCATATGGAAAAAATTCTAGTAACACCATCTATGTGCCATCCTACACACTTATTGAATGGCCTGTTATAGGTCTATGCTTTTCAAAAGGAGGAAATACACTCGCTACGGGCTTTGTTACTACATAAATGTGTATGAATTGTTAGGTTCAGTGTCACACATACTGCTGATGCATACGAGTATAGTAAATACTATAGGATTAGCCATGTAAGAATCATCATTGAAACTATAAATTAAGCGATTAACATTGATATTTATTGTACAGAGTGGCACAATAAAGAAAACTGTTATAAATTTGGGGTAAATATTCAATAAAATATTAATTCTTTTTCATTTCAACTCCATTTGCATCAACTTGTAGTGATACATAGTAGCACTGGCAGTATTAGGTTAATATGTTCTTTTGATATTAAGTATGATATAACCTTGTTGACTGACCATAATACACAATACATCATTTTCAAAATATTTACAAAGAGTTGTTTCTTCTTCTTCTTCTTTTTTTTTTCTTTCTAGTGTTTACTACATAATTTATATATCGCTATTCAACAAAAATTTAATCACAAATTTTCAACCACTAAACCGTTAACTGAAGATTGAAGTGAATACGAGACAAATCATCATCATTAGTGCTTTATGTTTGTACTTTTCATTAAGCATATCCCAAAAGAGTAATTGAGACATCATCATTTAACACAATCACAAACAAATTATTATTTATTTCGTTGTACGCTGAACAATAAGATGTCTCTTTTACGTCTAATAACAATACTATTATTATTAGGTAATTTAAATTTTTACATTGTTTCGCTAGAAATACCACCTTGATCAAAAAGTTCCCGGAATAACCAGCGTGTGGCGCTCCCATCGTTCCAATTTGAGTTCTGTTTTTTTTTTTGTTAAGTTGGTACATCTGTTGTTGATATTCCCTCTGTACCTTAGCGGGAATATCAACAACAGATGTACCAACTTAACAAAAAAAAAAAAAAAAACAGAACTTAAATTAGAACGATGGGAGCGCCACACGGTGGTTATTCCGGGAACTTTTTGATCTAGGTGTAATGATCATAAATGTATTATTCAATATAATCAATGGGCTCCATGGTTAAATCTATTAATATCTATCCAGATACCATCTGTTTGGCACGTAAAGTGAAACGTAAGGAAAATTATCGTCTGAGTGTACCGCCACCACCACCACCACCATCATCAACGCCACAACTACAATCACAATCACAACAAATTTCAGCAAGTCATTCATCTCATATGCCATCATTTCATTATGAGGAGATTAATCATCGCGATGATTATGCACAACCGCAACCACCACCACCACCACCACCATCAGCAACGTCACAAGTATCATCTCATTATGAGAATGATTATACTTCCTATAATAATCATCGTCAGGCATCAGCTACTGCCACTAGTGGCTTTCTCATCGATAATGGTTTACGTAGTATAGCGAAGGGTTCGGCTGATCAAGCCAACTCAGCGGTAGTTAGTCAAAATGCCGCTGGCAAACAAGCCGCTTATGTGGCAAAAAGTACGCTAGCCCAATCTGCGGCACAAGCGGCCGGTACTGCTATTGCTGTACTCAAAGGCAAAGAGGTCCTGCTGCGAAGATTGGAAGAACAAAATCTCGAATCTCATACGGCTATGGAGAATGAGTTGGCACAATTGCAGCAAGCAAAACGTTCTGCCAAAGCGGCTCAATATGCTGCACAGCAAGCCATCAATCATGTCTCCGTGTTAACCGCTGCACTCAATAATGCACAAGCAGCTTCCGAATTGGCACAGAAGGCTGCCTCAGAAGCGGCCGCCGAATTGGCATCACAAATTGATATGGTTGCACAAGCTAAAGCAAAGTTGGAACAGGTTGAGGCGAACGTGTATTCGGCACGTGTCGATTATGAAGAAACAAAAGACGCTGCCGAAAAAGCAACACTTTCGGCACAAGAAGCACAAATTAATGCCAACGATGCAGCAATTAATGCAAATGTTGAGTTGAACGAATCAGCTTTACATATCCATGATAAGCGTGACACTGCAGCAGCAGTAGCAGCAGCAGCGTATGTTAAAGTGTAATTATTTTCTACATAAATGCTAAATGCACACATAAATATATACATTTATGTATATTTATTGAAATAATTTGTTGCTATTATCTAAGACACGAAATGTTCACATATTTGTATACAAGTATTAAGTATATTTATTTTTAAATCATCTCAATACTACTACATGTAAATTTTGTAAGTAAAACAAAACTATTAATTTTTAGTTGCTCTGATTTTTATTCATAATTATTAAACATTAAACCGCTTCAATTTGCATAAAATAAAAATAGGGTGCAGTTTTTGACAGCGAAAACTTTGATTTATTTTATGACATCTATAAAAAAATTTTTGGGCCCAACATAAAACCATTCGAGAGCTTGTTTTCTATGAAAACAAAAAAAAACTAGATTAACTATCATATAAACGGTATCAGATAATAGAAATATGCGAGGGTGGTCCCAGAACTACCCGACCTAACAAAGAAAACACAACAAATTTGGGAAAATTGTTCTTTATTTCTCAACATAATCTCATTTCAGCTCTATAAACTTTTCCCGACGATATTCTATGACTTTGATACCATATTTATAGTATGAACTGTCTAGCTCATTAAAATAGACATCTACCGCAGACACCACCTTTTCATTGCTTAAAAATCTTCTACCACCAAGAAATTTTTTCAAATTTGAAAATAGAAAGTAATCCGAAGGAGCTAAATCTGGCGAATAGCCTCCAACTTATTGATTTTGGGATTGCATTGTGGTGCATTGTCTTGAAGTGAAACAACACTTTCTTTTTCGCCAAATGTGGCCTTTTTTTTAATTTCATCACTTAAACGCTGCAACAAATTAGCATAATACTTGCCGTTGATTGTTTTTCCTTTTTGAAGATAATCAATAAAAATTATCCCAAAGAAACAGACGCCATAAACTGTCTTCGCCTTCTTTGGACACGATTCTCCCCTTACAGTCCACTGTTTGTCTCAGGTGTGAAGTGGTGGACCCATGTCTCATCCATGGTTACGAATCGACGTAAAAACTCGGCTTTATTACTGTGAAACATCGCCAAACGCGGCACCCATCTTGCACACAGCTTTTTCATCTCCAATTTTTCGATCAATATACGATTTATAGCACTTTTTCAAATGCCTGTAATTTCACCTAGCTCACGCACCTTCAGCCGGCGATCATCCAATACTATTTTGTGGTTTTTCTTAACCGTTTTTGACGTGGCCACCTCAATTGGTCGACCACTACGGTGTTCATCTTGGCAGCTCGTATGACCTCGTTTAAACTCTGCCACCCAATATTTTATGGTCGTAAACTAAGGAACAGACTCCCCCAGAGTAGAATCTAGTTCGGTTTTAATATCCGTCGGACTGAGACCTTTTAAATGAAAGTATTGAATTACATAACGGTGACCAATTTTTTCCATGTTTACAAATTCACTGAGGTCGTTTACTTCCGATGGCTCAAAAAAAAAAAAAAAAAAAAAAAAACTAAACAACGTGGTGCCTTGAAACTACTTTTCACCAAAGTAATATTTTTCAAATTACTGCCGCCATCTATATGTCAGGTCGGGTAGCTCTGGGACCGCCCTCATATATACTACTTTTAAAAAAATCTGACGTCATACTCAAAATAATTATATTTTAAAGATTTCTTTTGAACTTTTTAACTCATGTGGGACTTTCTATTGATCCGAAATACATCATAAAATAAACCCGAGTCCATATTCCATGAGAAGTGTGCATATATGAATTCAAAGAGTTCCGACACAAACACTAAAGAGAATTGAAAGAATTGAAAATTGGTATATAAATTGCCAACACTACGCAACACAGCGTTGTGTTCCATCACTGGCAGCTATCTGATGACTTACGACGATTACCTGCACGAGAACAAAAAATATGCTGAAAGTCAAACACAACAAGATGTTCTGGCCAAGCAATTCTGACTTCCGGACACCCGAAGAGCACTCTTGCATCACATCCTGCACCTCCACGAAGCACTAGAAACGACTTGACTCTGTATAACGAAGACATTAGTGGGCTGACGAATAATATTGGACCCACAATGCATGTACCGTCGCCATCAAGTAGTTAGGCTGACTTTGAAATCATAAATTGCTTTGCATACGTACAAAGCATTATGTTCATAAACGTCAGAAATAAACTATCGATAAGCATCGATAAAATAAGGAGTGCATCACACACAAAAATGACACAATGTCATATGACAATGTATACTGATGCGTTTTGAGTAATGCAGTTAAAATGTATCGCAACTTTGCAGCTATACATTTTCGAAGTCAACCTCACATCCGACCAGTACGAAAATATTTCTTAGCGTAAGACCACCACCTGTAGCTAGCATAGAAATATCGTTGCCTCCCCCTACTTGTCAAGAGCCAATGACAACAAAAGAAAATTCATGATTATATTATATTATAAATAAAAACACAATTTTTTTTTTTAATTGTTATGCAAATAATTTTTGTAGATTTTGTTGTTGTTGTTTATTGAAGAATTTAAATATTTATTATATATGTATATTTTGTTTTATTTATTCTCTTTTCATCATACAAATCATATGTCATACTCGTATAACTTAATAAATAAAATACACAAGTCGATTCGATTTTCATTTCATTCACTAAAATTTTAATTTGCTTCTTCTTCTTCTTCTTCTTTTGGTTTTCCCTTTACATACATATATGTAAGATTATCTTTTTTTTTAGGGAATAAAAAATGTAAAATTCCTTAAAAATATACATGCTCCAATGGCACGCATATATTTGAATGGCTGCCAAAAAACAAAAACCAAACAAAAAGAAAATTTTTTTAAATAATGTTTTTGAATTTTCCTTGACTTGGTTAATGTGTGTTGTATGTAGTTGATTTTTTTTTTTGTATTTTTTTTTATCATAATTTTGCATCTAACATATGTTGTTATGAGTAGCTACTTATGTGTGTGTGTGTATGTGTATATATTTCTTGTGTGGATAGTGGTTTTACTTAATCGTGATCAATCGGTTTTGATTGTTTAAATCAACATATCAAAAAAAAAAAATAATAATTATAGAATTTCAAATATAAAAACAATTACAATTACACTTAAAATACAATACATATGATTAAAAGTAAATGATTACAATGATATCGGATTAGTCGGAAAAATGTGAATAAAATCGACTTTTTCGTATTAGGGAGAAAGACAGAAAAAAAATTGCCAACCAGTAGAAAATATATAGGATTATTTTAAGCCATAGCAGAAGCAGAATGGTTGTGTATTTGTTGTTGTTGTTGTTTTGGAGCCTCGAGTTTTGCGACCACAACCAAATCAATCACTGATGAATGTGTTTATATACACATTTGGGGCCTTGTTTCATCAACCTCATTTTACACTTTGCAAATATGCAATTCGACTTTTTAAAACCTCAATAATTAGCTTATTGTAAATATGAAGCTGTTAGCTGTTTGAAGCTAACATGTGTAGGCATATAAAATAAATCACTGGATTTTAATGAAATTTCGTATATTGAATATTGGATTTTTATATATTTTTAAATAACAAAAATATCATTTAGTCTAGTTTTATGCAAAAAAAAAAAAGTTGACTAAAACAAATTAGTAGAGTCATAGGCATAGGCATTAGAAATTAGCTGCAGAGAGTTGGTTTTTTTGTTAATAATACAACAACAAAATACTCTTTTTTTGCCCCTTTTTTCTATTAAATTAAATATTCTGTCGTTTAGCTTCCACCATCATCGCATAAAATGAATCCTATATGTTTCTCCTGCTGAGACGGACGGGACGGCACGCATGCGTTCACCGGCCAGTGCATTCAGATTTAGATATAGCTTAGATTATAAATTAAAATTAATTGCAAACAATACAAAAATACATATTTTAAATACAATATTACCACATTTAATATTAGTAAATAAATCAAAATAAATATAAATAGTGTATATTAGAGCGCGTGTAAAAATTTTTTCGATTGTGATGATTTCGTTTGTTGTCTGGTTTTACTTTTTTTTTTTTTGCAAAAATATATTAATTTACGTGTACATTGTTGCTTGCTTAAAAATTATAATTTCTCAAGTGTGTGTGTGTGTGGGTGTGTATATATGTGCATAATACATATACGATGCTTAACATAAAAATATATATAAATTTTATATTTATATGTATGTGTATGTATAACTATTATATGCTTTTCAAAATATATTTACAATACTCTAAAAAAAAATGAATAATTAAGAATTATGTATTCCTACCATTTCCTGCTTTCTTTTTTTCTACTATTCTCATTACATCTTCTTTCTTCATTTTGTATTATTAATTAACTACAAAATATAATTAAAACAATAATTATGGACATGTGAATGAAAGCATAGCAATAGCAATATTTAATTAGTAAGAGATGTGTGTGTATATATATCATAATCATCATCATCATCATCATCATCGTCATAATCATAATCATTGCAACATTTTCAAATGTTTATCATAATAAATATCTATATATGCATGTGTATAAATTTTAATAATAATAATAATAATAATTAAATTATGATTTCTTTCACTGTTTAGCTTTTTTTTATAATTTCTTAATTTTTTTTTTTTTTGCTTAGTTTTATCAATAAAAGCTTAATTAATTAATAATTTAAAACATCAAAAACGAAAAAAAAAAACACAAAAATTGAAATAAAAATATTATATATGAATACTGACGTCTCCAATTATCATAATATCAACATTCTCATTTTTTTTTTAATTTTCTCTTAATTCTCATTACATTGTCCTCATCGTTTACATACATTTGTGTAAAACCATCATTTGTTCTTCATCAAATTATAACTATTAATATGTATGTATTTATTTATTTATTTATTATTATTATTAAGCATAATTCTCATTTCATTTCATTTTCTCTAACATTCGACTACAAAACTACATGCTTGTTAGTGTATATGTATACATGTGTATGTATGTATGTATGTATATATGTATTGAAGTGTATTTGTGTATTTGCAATAACTATGCTTTTTTGAGTACTTAGTTTTCAATTTAAGTACTTTCGACATTTTTTCGATCCGCAGGAACAAGGTATTTTCTCATCTTCAAATGGAAATTTGTAATCATACGTCAATTCTTCGCCTTGTACAATGCGTCGTAGCGCAAATATGATAATGTGTTTATGTCCGAGTATATCGACAACTTTCGAGTAGCAATTGGGCTAAAAAATTTGTAAAAATAAAGTAAAATCATATTAGTTATATTGAAATATTGTACATTTTTTTTTTTTTTTTGTTTACGCATCTAAAATGCTTTAAGTAATTTTTTTGGAACAACTTGGAATAAGGAGAGAGTTGTCGTCATTGCCCAATGATGATGAATTACGAGCATATTCCTTTCAATATCATATAACATATATGTATGGTTAAATTTATAGCGTTTTAATTCCATTGTTATTCACCCATTTATCATAGTAATTTGTAACTATTATTCTATTATTTGTTGCATAATTCAGTTGAACTTTTCCGATGTCGTTTTTGATATTAGTTTTATTAGCATCCACCATCATCTGACTCAGATTCTTATCAAGATACCATAATACCTAATAATACCAATATTTGAAAATTTCAAATCGACGCAAATTAATGTATGGAAGCTACATTAAATAGTGGATGCGACACAGGTATTTCTTGCAAAATTATTTATTCCAACAATATTAATTTGCCGTAGCTCTGTGGTTAGTGCACTGGCATTTTGATTTGTAGGTCGTGGGTTCAATCCCCAGTTGAAGCATAAACTTAATATCGAAGATTTTTCTTTTGGAATTCTTCTGGCAGCATCAATTTGGCATGAAAATACTTCTAAAAGTGCTCTAAATAATTAGGGCCCCTTCTAATACTGTCCAAAATTTAACATGCACAACACTACTGGGAGAGAAGCTTTGCTGAAGAGCAGTTCGGGTCTTTTCAGAGTCACATATTTATTAATTTTTTAAATGTTAATTTACATATCAAATATGATTGCCCCAAACGGAAGAGTACGTAAATTATGGCGGTTCAAAGATAAATATTTTTCACGACTTCGATGTGAAGCTACACTAAGTAGTGGGTATAGCTTAACCTTTAATTCGAATCTACTGGTGTTTCAAAAATTTAAACTAATTCCGCGACTTTGTATAGGTGTGACATTTATGTGGTTACAAAGATTTGATCAAAATTAACATGCACTATGCGCTCATGAAGGGTATAAAAAATATTAGGACGAAACACAGGCCTGAGAAAAATTGCCTAAAGTTGATGGAAACGATGCTCTACAAGATCGTCAGTGACAGATGTAGCTTAACAAATTTCGTGTATATTCTTTGGATGGCAACGCTGATCCTTACTCTGAAAGGTCGTAGACACACTAAATATTATTTCTTCGACCGTGTACACCCACTTCAAGTAGCCGGGAGTCATTCGCTCCAAGAACTACGTCTATTCCGATATTAGTTTTAAAAACCATATCGATTTAGACACTTTATATTACATTGCAATTGATACAGGGTGATTTTTTAGTAGCTACTTTGTTTTTGGCAACACTGTTTTTGGTAGCTCAGCTGTTTTCGTGTAACATGTTACTGTCAAACATGTTCAGTTTGTTCTATAATTTCACCATGAACCGCCTTACAAACGAACAACGCTTGCAGATTATTGAATTTTATTATCAAAATTCATGCTCGGTTCATTCATTCATTAATTTTATGGTCAATTTGGGCGACCTTCTGAGGCGGCTAGTCGGAATCTTGTGATTGAATTTGGCACCAAAATTACATTATTGGACATTAAACCACTAACACGCATACGTAGAGTGCAGACATAGGAAAATATCGCAGCTGTATCCGCCAGTGTTGTTGATGACCGAGAATTATCGATTTATTCGTGAGATACCGGCCGATATGATGGAGAGAGTATGCCAAAATTGCACCCAGCGTATGAACCATTTGAGTAGCGGCAGCGGTCAACATTTACATGAAATCGTCTTTAAACATTGAATTATATAGATCGTTCAATCGACTCGAATAAAGATTTCATACATTTCTCTAAATTTTATGTTTTTTTTTTTAATCAAATCCGAAGGCTCTTAAAAAGCACTCTGTATTTATTCTCTTGGTGCATGAACTCTCATTCCATTCCATGCAATTACTTTGTCCCAATTATTACGCTAAATTCAGATATTTCATTGATCAATACACATACCTCACACGAGTGATTAATGAAACGAGCAGCATTACCACGCATAGTTGCATCAACAACAAGATTATCATCGATCTTAAACATATAGCAACCAATGCCGCGACTATCGTAATTACGCTCACGTTTATCAGTCAATGTGGAGCGTATTAATTCACCAGCATATTCAATGACCATTTCACCTGTAAACAAAATAGAATGCGGGCGTTAGTATCTTGGCTGAACATACACAACAACTGTATATGCATTACATACCAGCTTCAATGTCCTTTGTGCAATAGAGACCACGACCATGTATGTGCGAACGAAAAACACCAACGTAATCTTTGTATGTTTCCTTCAAGGTGCGATATTTCATCGCCATCGGTAGATTACTACCAGTACCGCGCCTATAAGTAATGAATTTACGAAATTAATGAAAAAAAAATACACACACACACAAATCGATTCAACTCATACGCACCTTGGTATCAATTCATTATCGGATGGCTGTACAAACACTTGTATTGGCTGTTTGCGATGTCGCGATGCCAACCAACTGAACATATCATAGTCGGAACGTTTCGAGTATGGTTCACAGCGTGCACATTCATATGGATTTTCTGTTAGCTCTTCCTGATCCGAGCTATAGTCCAATGTGGTGTTTGCATCATTACTGAGACAGGCTGTGCCGCCCGCAATACTCGAAGCACCCGATGACGCACCATTCGATGTGGTGATTGTGGTCGGTGTTGCAGTGGTTCGCTTGTGATATTTAGGTGTGTATTTTGTGCACTTCTCTACGCCAGGCAATTGTTCTATCAGATATTTTAAGGCATTCGTTTTCAGACCAATCATCTGTACACCACTCATGTCGGCTAGCGGACCTTCGGGTAGTGGTGCCAAGCCGTGAGCACGTCTGGCCACTTGTACCGCTTCAAAGACCTTTTCCCAGATTTCCGTAATTGACGATGACTTGTATGTGAAACCGTCTTCGCTTTGAATTTCGTACAACAAATGTGGGCCGGCCACCTTTTTCGGATCACGCATCGGATTCGGTGGCGGTGGTGGTGGTGGCGGTAGTAGTTGAGACGTTGCTATCGATATTAAGTTCTTACGATTGCTTTGCATCTCTTCGCCTTCATCCATATTTGAAGTGTTACTATTCAAAGTTGTTGGTCTCATCGATGTTGTTGCATCATTTACATTGAGATTATTCAAATCAACTTGTATTGATGGTGTTGGTCGCGTTGAAGTTGAAAGTTTAGCTTTCAGTTTGTCAAGTTGAAAATTGACATCATCAATTGTGCGTGATTGTGTCGATGATGATGATGATGATGATGATGCAGTAACAACTGTTGTTGTTTTTGTTGCTGCTGTTGTGGCTTCCATATCATTTCGATTATTCATACTCTCAGCCATCTGTGAGATATACTCTGAGGCTGCTGCAGCGACCGCCTCTCTTTCTTCGGCAGTTACCACATAATCATCCTCAGTATCCATAGCCGTATCGAATTTACATTGTTGCTGTGTGCCAACAAGTTGTTCATTCATATAGCGTACACCGGAAAGTTCGGCAGCGGCCTCAACAGTTGTTGCAGTCGCTACAGAATCGGCACAATCATCATTGGTTAGATTATCTAGAATTTTACTGATTTTCTCTTTGACAGCTGGCTCATCGCTATCGGACATCTCATGGTCGCCATCGTCAGTTGGCATTTTTAAGCTGAAACCATCATCATCATCATCATCGTCATCACCATCGTCACCAACAGTAGCAGCAGCATTGTTGCAGCCGTCATCGTTGATGGCATCCATAGCATCGGTAACATCAATAATCTTTTGCTGTTTCACGTCCAACAAACAGTTGGCCGAAAAACTCTGCAAATTGTTGGCAACAATTTGTATTTGTTGACAGGTCAATGCCGTTTCAGATTCTATCACATTGAGATCACATTTGATGGGATTATCGTTGCCAAATGCTGGCTCCATTGACATCACCATTGACTTTTCGAAATCGCTTGGCGACGAACCATTCAGCTCGTGTTGTTCTTCCACTGCATGCTGCTCTTGTTGCTGCTGCTGCTGCTGCTGATGTTGTTGGTTTGCATTGATCATGTGCAATATGTCTTGTTGTTGTTTCTTCACTTCCTCCGTATCGTATGTGATTTTATTCTCGGCATCGTAACATTTTGCACTGCCACCTGATGCCTTGGTGGTTGTCGGCGCCTTTGTGCTAATACTGGACGCCGTGTTCTGTTGCTGATGCTGTTGCATGGGCAGCACTCGATTTGTGGGACGCGATATAAGCGCTGCATTGCTGTGCTGCTGCTGCTGTGTAGTGGTCACTGTGGTCGTTGTATATTGCATGGTCTGTTGTATGGGATTGACAATGTTTGTGGGTACATTCGTATTGAATACCGTGTTGCTGGTGTATTGCAGACGATTTGAATTGCCTGTTGTGATTGTTGTTGTTGCCGTTGGCAGCATATTGCCACTGTCTTGCTGGTGCGATTGTTGATAGTGGTCATTTTGCTGTTGTTGTTGCATAGTTACTGATGTTGCTGGTGATGCTAATGTTGCCGTCAAATCATCCTCATACTGTGTGCCATCTTGGTATTCGATCTGTTGGTGTTGTTGCAATTGAACTTGTTGTACTGCTGCTGCTGCAGCATCTCCAATATGCATTTGCATCGTATTCGTTAAATCATATTGCTGTTGCGCCTGTTGATCCTGTTGGTATTGTTGCATTGTTGTTGTTATTGCTGTATCATAATCCATCAGTTTGTCGGCAAATATCACATTTGCAGCGCTAACAGTAGCAGCAGCTGCTGGAGCAGCAGTAGCAGCTAGTTGTTGCTGTGGCTTAAGCATTGCTGTCTTTGTAGTGCTGATTTGGTGCTGCTGCTGTTGCTGTTGCTGTAGTAATATATTCGATTGCTGTTGTTTTGTTGCTGCATTGCATAGCATTTGCTTTGTCGTTGCGTTCGACTTCATAACTTTCGGTTTCACCTCTGCCTTATGTATGGGACGTATGAAGTTTGTCTTTCTTGTAGCCGTTGCTGTTGTTGCTGCTGCTGCTGCTGCTGTTGTTGTTCTTGAGGATGCTGCAGCAGTAGCTGGTGCCGTTGTTGAGATTGCAGTTGGCTGTGTGTGGGTTATAAATACTTGTTGCTGCTGCTGATTCGCATCATTCGATGTAGTTATTGGCTTCATCAACATGACCGCCTTTGGATTTGAAGCAATACCATTTTGTTGTTGCTGCTGCTGCTGCTGCTGCTGCTGTTGTTGCTTAATTAGCTTTTGCTGTTGCTGTTGTTGTACGGTAGTTGGCAACACTTTATTAACAACCTGTGTCGGTTGGACTTTAGTCACGGCCGCAGCTTTAGCGGTATTATTGCGTTTCACCTGTGATACAGGCGGTACTTTTGCTGTAACAATATGCACATTCGAATGCAACTGCTGTTGTGTATTCACCATTGGTTCCACAAATTGTTGTTGCTGTTGTTGTTGTTGATGAGAATGCAGTTGGGGTTGCTGTTGCTGAGTCGGAAATTGGAAACTTGTGGTAGTCGTTGTTGTCGTTGGCGCTGTATTATCCAATAGGGATGTTTGAATCCGATAGATGGGCTGCTGTGTTTCCATGCCATTTGTAGCAGCAAGATGTTGCTGCACCGTGTTTGAAACATCCGCTGATGCAGCAATATTTTGCGTAGACTGCTGCTGCTGCTGCTGTTGTTGCAATACATTGGCGGCATTTAAAAAGTTCTGCTGCTGCGTCGACTGCTGTCCAGCATCCATATTGTTGAGCACAACATAACCCGCTGGTATATCGACAATCGGCTCGATTTTGCTAGCCTGAAACACTTGAGTTGTGGTTGCCGAAAAACTGGCATTTTGGCTCAAAACACCAGGCATCGCAGTCGAGACGAATTGCTGCGAAGACATCACCGTATTTTGTACGATTGTCTCTAGGCCGTAGTACATGGGTTGTGTAGCAAGAATCACCTGTGGAGCTGCAGCGTTCGCGGCCGTAATCATCTCAAGACCCGAGGCCCCACCTCCACTAATAATCACTTGCTGCTGTTGTTGCGGATCTGTGGTCGTCGCAATCACATTGCCGCCCAGCTGTAGTGTTTGCGGTTGTATGAGGGTGCCGATAACTTGTGGTTGAGCTTGTGTCGCCGATGCTATATTTAGCGGAGTCGCAGACAGCATTTGCAATCCATTTGACGGTTGAGCTGTGGTCAACATGAGATTGCCACTAGCATCTGTCTGCAGGAAAGCACCTTGCATCAACGGATTTGCATTGGTCGCTGTGATGAATGGCGTCGTTTGTGTTTGTGGTTTGTAGTCATTGGCCGCTGGTATCGACACGTACTGCACTTGTGGATTTTGTGCGCCATCCGTGGTCACAAACGATATTATATTCTGTGGCACCGCATTATTAGTGGCAGCGCTCAATTGCTGCATGATGATCGGTTGTTGTTGACCTGCAGAATTTGTCGTTTGGAACAGCAGCTGAGGCTGAGAGTGTGTTGCGCCGGCAGCGGTCATTCCTGCCGCCTGCATTTGTTGTAGCAAGTTCTGGTTGAGCAGCTGCGTGGCCGCGTTTGTTGTTGTGGCCGCACCATTTGTGTTGAACACCGTAATGGGCCCTTGTTGTGTTTGTATGGTGTGCTGTGTGCTTACCGATGCTGAAGTCGGTTGCATTTTCGACTGGATTGGCTTGATAGCATTGCCAGTCTTCAGTTTATTCTTAGCGGCTGTGGTCGCTTGTTGAGCGGCTTTAGTGGCGACTGTTCGCACTGGCTTTCCACCGCCGACTGGTAGAAGAATCTTTTTATCACTATTTGTGGCTTGCAATGTCTGAAAGGCATTGGCTCCCTGCAGCTGTAGGTGTTGATTTGTTGCTGTTGGAAACTGTATAATCTGTTGAGTACCGTCCGCATTGGTGGAGACTGCTATCAGTTGCGGCGTCTGTTGTTGTGGCTGCGCCGTTTGCATGGTTGCCGTACCGAAGCCGCTCGTTGGAGCCAATGTATAGGTGCCATTTAGATTGGCCGTTAGGCCCTGCAACGAATTGGTGAAAAACTGCATTTCATCAGCGGTGGAATTTGCTGTCGGATTCGCTTGTGAAATGAAAAAGTTGCCACCAAGTGTTTGTGGCTGCAGATTCTGCAACTGAATATTCTGAAGACCTTGCAAATTTTGCAAACCCTGTATATTCTGTAAGCCTTGAACACCTTGAAGTCCCTGCATTTGCGTCGTAATTGTGGGAATACTATTGATATTGCCGTGTAAACTTCCAATGGGAATCGTTTGGGGGAATGCTTGTAGGAAGGGTATACCACCAACACCGACTCCGACACCAACACTACCGTTACGTTGTGACTGGTTTAGTTTGTTCTGCAGTTCATTAATATGCTGCTGATCCACTATCATCGGTGAAGCCGATGACAATTCAGGAGACCTTGGCGCAGCTTCAGATTCTGATTCGCTGGTCGACAACGGTTCACATGTAGCCAAATGACGTTGGAATGCCTCGTATGTGCGATAGGTGCAATGACAACGATCACATTTGACGGTGCCCGCAATGTGGCCGGCGTCACCACTGATAATTCTATATTCGGTAATCGAATCGTCGACACCATCCATTTGCATTAATTTGATTTTATTACCATCCTTTTCGTCGGACGAATTTGGATCTATATAGCGTTTTGCAGCACTCCATGTAAATTGTTTGGTGCGCAACGCACTGCTTGTACTATCCATATCACTGCACTGGGATTGCCTACGCGAGACTGCCGCAACAGTTGCCGTTTCTTTTTTCGCACGTTGTTGGTTCAAGCTGAGCAAAACACCTTCGCTTACACGAATATCTTGTATGCCCTTTGACAGTTTCCGTCTTTTTATAGCTGCTGCCGCTGCCACACAATTCGTATCCAATTTCGCCCAAGTTCGTTGCTGCGGTCCCGCCCCCTTCTTTAACAATTCTGCTTTGTTATTGGTGGTGGTGTTGGCGCCATTGGCACGCTTCATCTGTGAATTGGTACGTGCCGCCGATAACAACGCATCTTCGACATGATTCACCGTCAAATTGCTGGATGACCATGAATTGCTCAAGTCCAGTTGCTTGCTGAACGACGAGTTGGCCGTGTCTTCGTCAGAGACCTGCACATTTGGTTGTGCGGCAACTGTCGTTGTCGTCAGTGCAACTGCATTTCCCACACCATCTTTTGATTGCTCATTGAGAAACAATTCAGTCTTGCCATCGCTATTGCCCATCTCCTCGTAGATCATGAATTTTGGGAAAATATCCAGCATCGATATGCCATCGAGCAGTTCATGTGGCAAATCTTCGAATATGGCATCCTTAATTTCGGGCGGCAACAAATCTGCATTCGTTTGTGGTTCTTCTTCGGTATTTTCATCAGTGGCTGACGATGAATTCTGGTTGTTTGTCAGATATTCTGGCAAGAGCTTTGTTAAAGTTGAGCTACGTATATTGACCAATTCGGCGGCACTTTCGAAATCCATTAGTTCGCAGCCACGTGCCAAACTGCTGTGCCAACGTGCGATCTGTGCCAAACCCAATTGCACCATCGATGCATTCGGATTTGTGTGGTCGACAGTGAAATTTCGACTAGAATCAAGTGTGGTGAGTGTGGAGAAATTATTTTGTATCGTTGTGCGCACAGTGTATTCCACAATTTTCCATGGCTCCTTGAATGACCAATACAGGCGGGAGCAAAGATAGTTTATGGGCACAACAGCCTCGAAGGAGTCGGAAAAACGCGAGTAAACTGTTCCCAACTGCTTCACTTCCAACGAGCCAATGTGAAATTGTACTTTTGTGGGCTCTATCAGCTTCTTACGCTTGCGATCCAATTCTACATACACTGGTCGTGACACTTCGAAATTCGTCTCCACCGTCACCGACGGATTTCTGCCCTTGAGTGCATCCTTTGCATGCTCCGGACAGAACATGGTTTTGTCAGTGAGAAAGGCACAGTTGATGCTGCGTGCGCACGGATAGTGATAGTGTTCGCCGCACGACCTTACATTGCAGCCGACTGTTGCACCACGATTGCCACACACAGTGCATTTGATCATGCGACCGCGAGAAACGGCGCTATGAACATTCTGCAGAGATCCATCAATTTCTTCGAATACCTCAGCTGACCACATGGCACAATTAATGTGCACCCAGCAATCATGTCCACAATACAGCAGACGAGATTCTTCATTGGACATGCCTTCGCCCGTCTTGCGACAAAAGAGGCAGACGCGTGCATCCTCGCGCGTCTTTAGGGAGTAAATCACGTCGTCGATATCAGGCGGCAAATCAATCACAGAACGATCTTGCTCTTCACCCACAAAGTCCTCATGAGAATTTACGGAATCGTTCAATGCGTACGCACACGACTCGAACATATCCTCTTCCAGGGCATCCGTACACGCTTTTGTCTCATTTTGAAACCAAGGAAACTGTTCGCTCAGAATCTCTTTGTAGGCAATCACTAGCTCATCACAATTAACACTCTGTATAACATTGTTCATGTCGTAGTTGAATTCTGCCAGCGACACATACTCAGAGTTGGCTATTTTCTTCTTAATATCGACCAAACTAAGATTATTCACTTGAGCATTGTAGAATGAATGCTGTGCAGACGATGTTTTCGCCGACGTAGAGCTGCCATTTTTCATACAAGTGCACTTCTCTTTAGACTTCACACCCATCTGACTATCCTCTCGCTCCTCCACGGTGTGTTCCTTGAATTCATACACGTCGTCGCTGCACTGTGATTCACCATCGCTACCCAGCTGCTCGCGTTCACCATTAAATTGCAGCGCCTTTGGCTGAATCTTCCTCTGGCCGCCCTGCTGACTGATGGTAGCACCGCAGACGCAACGTACCATCTTGCGAGGACTCAATTTCAATAAAGCACATGCCTGGCGCGATTTACTCAGCAATTTGAGAACACTCATGAGACTCGTTTTGAATTCCTCCATTACAGCCTGCCGCCATTCGTTGGCTTTATGTTTGGAGGTCTCATTACGGCGCGCACATTTCTTGCAAATGAACTCAATCGATTCGGGCAGTGTGCTTAGCAAATTATACTGTTCGTCGGAAAGACCCTCACACTTTGAGTGAACCCACTGTTGGCAATCGCCACACTCCATCATTTTCAGATCAAAATCATTGTCATCGTAGCACTTCTGGCATATCGGACAATAGTTGCCTTTTTTGCGCAACTTAAAGCATGATGTACACATCGGCAAATTGCCAACGAATTTTGACACTTTGGTCGTTGAGCAAGATTTACATTTTAGGCAATTTACACAGATCAGAGGACGATCGGCGCCGAGCAATCGTTTACTAGTGCCCAAGCAGGTTGTGTGATAATTCTTTTGACATTTCTGACAGTTCACCTTCGAACCCGACGACATGTTGCACGTATAGCAAACTGTACAGCGCGGACATAGCCAATTCAGACGATTGGTGATCTGACTAATGCTATTCACTGTGTTGTTGGTGGCGACTGCTATGGACGAATCCATCATACTGGTGAACATTGTGTCGTCCATAGAGGAATGTTTCAAATTGTATTCATCCATTACACAATACTGATGATATGGTTCACAGCAGCAGGCACAAAATATTAACGGATCGAGTCCGGTTGAACCGCAGAGAAAGCAGAGCGCTCGTTGCGCCACTGTTTCGGTCACAATCAGACCAAACCCCGTTTGACACACCTCAGCCGGATCATAGTTCTCCCAAAAATCAATCGATATCAACGTCTTCACCTTGGCGGCATCTTTGCGACGTTGTTGTTGTTGCTGTCGTTGCAGCTGATGCTGTTGAACATGCTCATTATTGTTGAACTGACGCATATATTTCTTGCTAATGACTCTTGCATAGTTGGTGGCAGGAGGATTTGAAGAACGTTCTGACACTTGCATTGTATTCGAGCTAATCGCATTGTTGGCATTGCGTGTCGCCACCTTTGTCGGTTGCAATGGCAACGATTTCTCTTTTTCCACCACCACCACTGCATCCACCTTTGCAGAGGGCTGCACAATTTTTGCTGCTTTGGCGTCCGGTTGTTCGGCACGACTCTCACTGCTCGTTTTCCGCGTTAGCGTTGTCGTTGTTGTTGCTTCTGATTGGGATACGGGTACTGAATGTGGTTTTTGTTGCTCCTGCTGCTGCTGTTTTTGCTTGCAAGAGGAACAATTTTCATTTTCATCTATCACAATATTGTCATCGCGTTTCGCTTCGTTGTTCTCATTGTCATTTCGGGTCGTTGCCTTATCGTCGCCACGACGCTGATCAGCTGCATCATCATTCAGTGGTCGGTGGTCAGCACTGTCGGTGGTCTCTTCTTCATCGATCTCGCCGAACATTGCCAACGGTTGGCCGAGCACGATTGATGCACTGCGACATACATGTTTCACACGCGGACCCTTCAGAGCGATACGTTGCCTTTTATGTACATCTGTTGTCAGATTCCCTGTACTTGTTGTTGTGGCTGCAGCTGCTGCTGCCGTTGTCACTGGTGATGTTAGAATTGTGGTTGAAGTTGTTGTGGCTGTTGTTGATAGTGATGCTGATGCTGGTAAAAGTGATGTATTTGATAAGGTTGTGGATGCAACATTTGGTGCTGTCGCCATTGAAATTGAAGCGATTATTGTACTAATAGCTACTGTTGATGCAGTGGACTCCTTCATTTCAGTGGGAGCTTGCATAGAAATTCGTGATAATTTCCCGTCATTTGCTGTTAATGTTGCTGCTGGTGTGGTCGCCAATGGTGTAACGACATTTCTATTATTTATCGCTAAAGCTTTAGCTGATAGTGTCGGCTCCTTGAATTTTTCCTTACGTTTCGTTTTCGAGGATGGTTTTTCGCTACATCTACCCTCGACATTGCTAGCGTCTAGTTTGGGCTGCTGCTGCTGCTCAAGGAGGCTGTTTAGAAAGAGTGGTTTCTCCAAAATTGCTGGTCGCAACAGCGGTGTGCTACCGAAGGTTACATTATTTTCTGCCAAAGGATTACTTTTCAGGTTGATCTTTATGCCATCAGCTGAGTTCATCGCCTCCAATGGAGACTTCCATTTAAAGCGTGACGTAAAGAGACCACCATTTGGCGATAGCAACTCTATATCCTTCTTGGGGACAAGCTCATTTGCATCCACCACAGAGTCGCGCTCCTTTTTCGCCTCAACTTGCTTCAGTAATGCTGTTGGCAGCGCTGCACTCAGACGCAATTTATATTCAGCGGGAAAATGAAAGACTTGCAAGCAACGTCGCAACCAACATGATGTGCAACGTTCCTTGTAGATCTTTTTGAAATTCTTCACATGACCCTTTGAGTGTGGTTGTATACTGCAGTTGCCTGTGTGCGAGATGAGACGGAGGGGGGAGAGAAAAAAAATATTATAGTCATCCGTAACATAATTTACCAAAATATACCTTCTGTTTTGCATTGTAGTTGCACGTTTTTTAATGATGTACTTGTGCTGTTTTTTGTGATTTTCGAAATAAATTTACGGCAAGCACCACACGTCACAACACCGTACTTGCGTGCCTGTTGCACGTTTTTGCAATGCACTGGTGTGCCACAAACACCGCATAAGGATATTGAGCCACCTATGGAATAGAGGAAAACAAATTAACAACATTCTCTTTAATATGCTAATGCTGGCTTACTTAAGCTTGTGACATTTTGGGGCAAGCTGCTACTATTGGCACCGGCACCGGCACCGCTTAAGGAAAATGCGGATGCTGTCACAACACCACCACCGCTACCTGTGGCAATTGTGGTATTTGAGCAAATCTGGGGCGTACCACTAGTCAATGATTTCGATAGCGACAATGACGATGATGTACCGCTATTACGTTCCACTAACGAATCAAATTGTAGACGTGGCTGACGCAAAACAAAACTATTTGCTTTCATATTTTGACCGAAATTCGATGAAAATGTTGAAGAAGTCAGTGATGTGGTGAAATTACGTTTGCTTTCTGCACTTGTTGTTGCTGCAGCTGTTGCTTCAGGCGCTTCTTTAGTCGATTTATTACCTGCGGAAGGATATGAAACGATTACATTAGTAAATATTCTATTCCCTAAAGGGCTCAATTGAGTGAAGATGCTCACCATTGCGTTCGGTGTAATCGCATAAACCGAAATAGTTGTGTGATTCTTTCTTTTGATTGCCACCACCACCGCCATCATTTGATGTATTGCTCGCTGCTGCTGTTGCATGCGCTATTGATTTCGTCTTGTGTACACTGCTCTTTCGGCATATGATGCCATCTTCAACCAGTCGTTTATTCGGCTTAATGACACGTGATGATCGTGTACTACGTTTAGGCAATACAAAATGTTTATCCACAATCATTTGTTGCTCACTGCTATCATCATCATTGTCCATCATTGATTTTTCCATACCATCTGTCGTGCCATTACTCCGTCCACCAGCGACTGCCTCTTCAGTAACGGCAGTATCATCATTATTTTCATCATCTTCATCATCTTCGCCATCATTGGCATTGTCATCGTCGTCATTGAAGTCATTGTAATGCTGTTGTTCTGTGGTGGTGACAACGACTTCTCTCTTAGGGGCATTACTTGTGCTCGTAGTACCACCATCGCTGATGCGGCGAAATGTCACCGTGTCATGTTTGTGTTCATCATCATCTGCTGGTGCACCAAATGCACGTGATAGTCCTAAACTAAATACAGATACAGCAGAAACACTGCCACCAGACGATGTTGACAATGTGGTTGCCGCCGATGTCGTTGATCCATCCGTCACTGATGTGGCGGATGACGAGGCGGTTGACGAACGAAATTTCAATGAATTCAACTTATCAATATTAGAATTATTTTTAAGAATCTCTGTTAGCCTCGATGGTCGTACAATGCAATCGCTATGACGCGAATACATCATGGGACGATTCATGCACTCCTTTTTCATGATAGAAACGAGAGGTATGCGATTGTCCGGATTGTAAAACTTTTTAACCGCACTTTTGTCATCGCTGGTTTCGAGTATATTTTTGAATGTTACTGTTTTCTTTGCTGTTTGTTTTGCTGCCGTCTCCGCCGCTGCTGCAGCTGCTGCTGCCGATGCCGCTGTAACAGTCGTTGTAGATGTTGTCGTCTTTGTTAAAGTTGTAGTCGGTGAAGTTGTGGTGCTAAAGGAGGCCGATGAAGAGGATGATAATGGTGATGCTGATGAAACAGATGTTGTGCAAGAGGAGGTGGCACTTTTATTTTCGACATTTAGATTGCATGAATCACCGAATGTATCACTGGGCATTTCATTCGAATTGTGTAAATTCTGGAAAAAAAAAGAAATAAAAACAAACAATAAAAAATTATTCGTGAAATTTCAGTATCAAAATGTATGTGTGTTGTATTGCATTTTTAGTCGCAATACGATGCCGGTCCCAGAACTATCCGACCTAACAAAGAAATCACAAGAAATTTGGGGAAAAGTTTTCTTTATTTCTCAACATAATCACTTTTAGCTCTATACACTTTTCTCAGCGATATTCTATAGCTTCGATACCTAGTTTGTAGTATGAACTGTCTAGCCATCTACCGCAGACTCCATCTCTTCATTGTTTGCAAATCTTCTACCACCAAGCCATTTTTTCAAATATGGAAATAGAAAATAATCTGAAGCAGCTAAATCTGGCGAATAAGATGCGTGCTGAAGCAATTCGAGCTTTAACTCATTGGTTTTGGCCATCGCAATAACGGATGTGTGAGCTGGTGCATTGTCTTGAAGTGAAACAACACTTTCTTTTTCGCCAAATGCGAAAAAGTTTTTCCTTTTTGAAGATAATCAATAAAAATTGTCTCACGTGCATTCCAAAAAACAGACGCCATAATCTTGTCTGCAGATGGAACTGACTTCGCCTTCTTTGGACACGATTCTCCCCTTTCCGACCACTGTTTTGACTGCTTCCTTGTCTCAGGTGTGAAGTGGTGGACCCATGTCTCATCCATGGTTACGAATCGACGCAAAAACTCGGCGTTATTACTGTGAAACATCGCCAAACACTTTATAGAAACATCTTCACGACGTTGTTTTTGTTCTATTGTGAGCAAACGCGGCACCCATCTTGCACACAGCTTTTTCTTCTTCAAATTTCCGGTCAATTTACGATGTAGAGCACTTTTTGAAATGCCAGTAATTTCACCTAGCTCACACACCTTCCGCCGGCGATCGTCCAATACCATTTTGTGGATTTTCTTAACCGTTTCGGACGTGACCACCTCAATTGGTCGACCAACACGGTGTTTGCCTTGGCAGCTCGTACGACCTCGTTTAAACTCTGCCACCCAATATTTTATGGTCGTAAACGAAGGAGCAAACTCCCCCAGAGTAGAATCTAGTTCGACTTTAATATTCGTTGGGCTGAGACCTTTCAAATGAAAGTATTGAATTACCTAACCGTGACCAATTTTTTCCATGTTTACAAATTCTCTGAGGTCGTTAGCTTTCGATGGCTCCAAAATAAAATACTAAACAACGTGGCGCCTTGAAACTTGAAACATATATTTTATAAGGTTGCCACTTTTCACCAAAGTAATTTTTTTTCCAAACTACTGCCGCCATCTATATGTCAGGTCGGGTAGTTCTGGGACCGACCTCGTATATCTGATGAAAGCGAAATTGTTTGAATAAAGTAACGGTATGCAGAACTATTTAAGTTAGTTTTGAGAAAAAATTGCCTATACCCAAAACGCTTGAGAGCAATTGTCAATATGAGTGCTTTAGTAGTTGATATGACTCCCGATTTTCTAGCGAAATCCTTTGCCTTTGCAATAAGTAAGTTTTGGAGATTTAAAATTTTTACACATTAAATAATGGGCATGGCTCGCTAATTTCTTGTGGAATTATTTACCTTTAAAATACCTTTTCATTTATTTATATTGGTTTAAAGTTTTTAAAAATTCTACAATTCTGTATGGGAGCAGGTTCGAACGTCATATTAAGTAATTTAGATTTTGATTAAGATTTTTAGTCATTTAATTGACTAATTATGCCCATTTTCAATAGCGTCTATATCCTTTAAACATATATCTACGTAACTCCCTTCAAGAGGTTACAAACAACTGACCCTTGCACTTGCTCAGAATATAAAAAAAAAGTCAAAAAAAAATTTGTGCCACATTTGTTAAAGTACTGTTGTTAAATTTGCATTTTTAAGTGCTACTGTATGACTCAGTCCTTACTTTGCCGAATTAAATACAATTTTTTTTTCTAGGAATAGAGAAATTGGGATTCCAACGTTTTAAGAAAGCACTAAGCTAGTGTTTTGTGTAAATTGTATATTAAGGTGGAGTGAAAAAATAAAGGCGCAAAATATTATTTGCCTCATGTTATGTTCAGAGGTGCCCTCATCAACGTGACTAAGTTTAAGTAAATGCACTAATTCACAATTTTTACATACAAATGTGTTTAATTAAAATAAACAGTTGGTAAAGAGCAATTTGTATACATATTTTTTTTTTGTAATCATCAATAGAAAATAAAATTCATATGAGACGACGTTGCATCAAAGCGTTCGTATAGCATTCAAAGGCACTTGGGGTTTAAAATATTTTTAAGATTCCCACACATTTTTCATGAATATTCAATTTTAATATTTCCGCTATTAAACATGTACACATATGCACGTATGTATGGCCCTCTGCCATTTATTGTCGTATTCTTGAGTCACTTTTGTATGTACATGTATGTACGATATATGATGCACCCTCTATAAATTCAAGTAAATTGCATTTACCAAAAACAAATTGCAATAAGAAACTGAAGTAAAAAAAAAAAATAATAAATACATAAAAATAAAAACAACAAAAGAGACTACAAATCAATGTAAATATGAGTGCAATTATATACGATTTTATATACTTGCAAAGGGGCACAACGCAATACAACAGGACGTTAAATTAAATATCATCCAAGTTAAACGAGTTAAGTGATAAAAACAAAAAGGTATCGCTGAGCAAAAACAATACAAAAGACATACACAATAAAAATATAATAAATAACAACAAAAGAGCATAGGTATAACCAAAAGTCAGTACATAATTGAATAAGTCATGCGAAAAAGAAGATAGAAAACAAAAGCAAAAATGGTAATTAAGGCAACAAAAAAAAAATGATAAAAGGAAAAAAAAAAAAAAAAGATGAAGAAAAAAAAAATGTGAACCAACTCACCGTCATATCGCAATTATTTAGCGTATCAACGGCACCAACAGCGTCATCGGTAATTTTTGACTCAATTGCAAAAGGGTTACATCCAATTACAGTTACCACCGTGCTGCTACTGTTTTTGTTGTTGTTCGGTGAAGGACAATTTAATTGTTGTTGTTGTTGTTCTTGCTGCTGCTGCTGCTGCTGCTGCTGTTTCAGTTTCGATGACGATGGCAACATAACCTCGGCTTTGGTAAGATTTAAATTTTTAAATTTTGTATTTTTATTGCTTCGAATGCGTGCTTTAGTTAAAAATAATGCCGTTGATGATTTTAATGATTTTTTACTGCTCATGTTGTCTTCGTCGTCATCATCTGTGTCATCATCATCGTCATCTGTGTCATCATCTGTGTCGTCGTCGTCGTCATCATCATCATCGTCATCTGTGTCATCAGTGTCATCTTCGTCATTTAAAACTTGTTTGCTAATAGCCTCCTCCTCCTCCTCATTGTCATCATTATCAATATTATTGCGATTTGCAACGCTTGTTGCAACTACTTTGATGACATCCTTTTTACTGCCAACAGATGGGATTGCTGCTGCTGTTGTCGGTGTGCATGATGGTGCAGCAACATTGTGGCTGTCATCAGCAAGTGGTGCCGCATTAGTGTTATTGGCAGAGTTCTTAATTTTACGATTACCGCCATTACTGGTGTTGCTGCTGTTGGTGGTGCTGCCGTTTTCACCAACGTTACCACCACCAGCGCCATTGCCATTGCCATTGTCACTATTACCATTTACATTACGATTATTTTGTACTCTACCATTGCCACCCGCTGTGTGTGATGATCCTGTAGTGCTGGCGCTGCCACCAGCAGCGCCACCACTACTACCGCCGCCGCCGCCTCCGCGACCATTTCTACCATTGGTAATATTGTTGACACCGCTACTGGTACTGGCCGCACCGCCATCCTCTTCGACGTCACCATCGAATTTCTTTTTATCCTTTTCAGTTGTTTCTGCTGGTGTAGACTCTGTTGCTGCTGCTGCTGCTGCTGATGATTGTGCTGTCGTTGTCGTAGTTGCTGCTGCTGCCGCCGCTGCTGCTGCTGCTGCTGCTGCTGCTCTTTCACCCACCAATTGTAATACACTAATACGTTTGCGATTAAGCGTCTTGGATGGCTTGCCGGGAAAGTTGGAACGTCCCATAATCGTATATAATTTGCATTTGCAAGAATTTCTCTGTTTACAAGCGTTGGCGGCAAGTTAACTTGCTATACACACATCGACACACATGTACACTGTTGTTGTGTGTGTGTGTGGATATAATCGCAGCGCACAAAGCACTAATAATAGTAGTAATAATAATAATTATAATAATAATAATACAAGCAACAATAATAACACTTGAGCGTATAAAAAGAAGAATAACAACAACAACAGGACTACAATAGAAATGTTGTCGTCAACGTGCAACGTTGTGAGAGAGTCGTATGAGAACAATTGGTATGTGTGGAATGTGCTGCACTGAGCGAATACTCGCTATTACCAACCATAAACACAATAACCACCACCACTAGCACCAACGCCGATAGCAATGCAACTCTAAACAAAGCTCGTTGCGTGTAGTTGTACACTCGGTTTTTGTATACAGCCACAACAGAAGGAGCAACTAACCAAACCAAGGTGCAATTGTGGCAGCTGCTTTTGTATTATTATTTCTTTTACTTTTTCTTCTTCTTCTTCTTCGACTTTTTCTTTTGATTATGTAGTTGCTGGTACCATGTATTTGAGCTTGTTGTTGTTGTTGTTTTGTCGTTTTTAATTTCCTCCTTTATATATGCTCATTGTTGTTGTTGTATATTTATTATAATACCTTGCGTGACCACCACCACCACCACCACGAACACCAACACTAACACCAATGACGTTGAGTTGTTGTTGTTGTTATTGTTGCAGTTATTAGTTAAATGCACAATTAATGCACTTACAACTAACTCGTCGTTAATTTTTCGTCTGTTTCTTTTTTTTATAACACACTCGTTGCTGTTGTTGTTCTTGTTGTAGTAGTTATTTTTGCAAATTTTCGTTACTCTCTTGTCTCTCTTGTAAACCTCTCCGTTATTGTGTTGAAAATGCTCTCTCATACTCTGTCTCTGGAGCTCTCATTCTCTCTTTTTTTGCTTGAGCACTAAATTCAAGTGGTTTTTCCACTTCAATTGAAAAAGTTTGCAATTTTTATTTATTTTTTTTTTGCTGTTGTTGTGGTGTGACGTACTCGTCGTTCGTTTGTTGTTACATGTCGTGAGGATTTTCTCTTCTGCTTTTTAATGCTGTTACAGTGGTGTGTGTGTGTGTGTGTGTGTGTGGTGTGTATGGTAGATTTTCCTTCTTTCGATGTATTCTTTTCTGTCTCTGTTGTTGTTGTTGTTGCTGTATGATTTTTTATGACGCGTGGTTGAAAAATGTACAATTCTTCTTCGAGTCGATTCGAGTACTTGCTTTTCTTTTCCCTCTTTCTTACAGTTTTATGATTTTTTGTTTGCTTTTTTTTGTGTTTTGCGAGTTTACAACTTCTTTGTCTTATTACAATGGCTATTTATTTCTTATTTTCTTTCGACTTTTCTCAACTTGTTGTTGTTGTTGTTGTTATTTTACATTGATTTTTAAAATGTTCCTTATTGCTTCTGGTGGTGTAGTACTCATGTTGCCTTTGCTACTGCTACTGCTACTGCTGCTGCTGCTATTCTTGTTCTTGTTGTTATGCCTGCTGCTGCTAGTGCTGTACTTTTTTGTTTTACATCTCGAAGAGAACGCAATTTATCCATGTTGACTGACTGTTGCTGTTCTGATTATTGGTTGTTGTTGTTGCTGTGTTGTTACAATATTTGATATCTAATAGTATGATTGGTCGTAGCTGCTGCTCTGCTATTGTTATTGTAGCTATATATATACACATACATATACATGTATATAGTTATATCGTTGCCACTCTACCTGAAAGAAAGAAAAGAAAAGCAGAAACAAAAAAGAAAAATAATATAGAAAAAAAAAATACAATAGAATGGAAAAATTATTAGCCATTTTTGTTGTTGTTTCTGTTGATTTTCTTACAAATACTGGTTGATGTGTTAGGTAGCTACATACATACATTCATATACATATGACAGGAGTTTGTATAAATAAGCAAAGGGGGACGTGGCAGCATTAATTCAAAAGGCATGAAGGCATAAAATGAAGTGTAGCGGGGGATGATAAGGAGTCGGCGTATTAGTAGCAATAGTTGTTGATGTTGATTATGCCATATAAATAAGTGTGATTGGACGTACGTGCGTTTGGACTTAACAAACTGACAAACTAAATAACTTAACAAGCACTACCACCACCACCACCACCATTTCCACAAACTACCGATACCACCTAATACATATGTACCCATCAGAAAATAGAAGAAGTAAAATGCGATTACAGAACCACTTTTTTTTTTTGGGATCCAGATATCCTTACCATCTGGATTCTATCTCTAATTCTTTTTTATATGAAATGGGCCGCCACAATTGAATGCATTCCATAGAACCACTTTCGAAAGCAGTTGTTTTCAAGCACTCCAGTAATGGCAAAATATTTTCATTCAATGCAAAATGGGATTTCGATATAAGAATTACAATATATGCCTAAAAAAAAAAAATTCTCTCGATTCATGTATGGGTTCGAACCTGGATTATCCGATCCCAAAGCTAGCACTTTACCATTGCACTTTTCTCGAAAATATTGTAAACGATTTTTTTTTTTGTATTTTTTGTCAAATATATTATTTGCGCCAACTACCGTGGAGGAATAAGTCTCCTAAGCATCGCATACAAGGTCTTATTGAGCGTATTGTGTGAAAGATTGAAGCCCATGCTCAACAACATGATTGGAGCTTATCAGTGTCGCTTCAGATCTGTGTAAATCTACCATCGACCAAATTTTCACACTGCGAAAATTGGGAAGGACCTCTCCGCACCGTTTAATACGAGCTGCTGATCTACGACATAATGGCACTATCTTCAACAAAAGTGTCATGCTGTTGGCGTATGCCGACGATATTGACATAATCGGCATGAATACGCGAGCACTCAGTGCAGCATGCTCAGGGTTGGAAAGAGAGTCGCTTCGGATGGGTCTTCCGGTGAACGAGGGCAAGACGAAGTATCTAGTGTCAACAAAGAGTCCCGGTGTCTTGGACAACACGCCACTGTTGACAACTACGCTTCTGAAGTAGTAAGGAACTTTGTCTAACTTCGAACCAGCATTAACAGTAGCAATGACGTCAGCCTGGAGATATTGCGAAAGATCACTCTTGCAAACAGGTGCTACTTTGGGCTAAGTAAACAATTAAGAAGTCGAGCCCTCTCTCGAAGAACGAAAATTACACTCTACAAGTCTCTCATCACGCCAGTCCTAATATACGGCGCTGAAGCCTGGACAATTTCCACCTCGGATGAGCGAATTCTTAGAGTTTTCGATATTGACATAGTAAAGCGCATCAAAATCCAGCGGCTGCGCTGGCTAGGTCATGCCGAGCGAATGGAAGAACACGCTCCAGCTAAGAAGGTGTTATATTCGGAACCCACTGGAGGACGTCGCAGAAGAGGAAGACCTAACCTCCGGTGGAAAGACCAAGTACTGGAGGACAGAGATGGCTGGCGAAGCATGTTATATTCGGCATAAATCGATATTCGATTGTTATGGCCACATAAGTAAGTATATTATTTCCAAAATGAAAAAAAAAAAAAAAAAAAAAATAGATAAAAAAGATACCCCCGACTGGATTTGAACTCACAAGCCAACGGTTGCACCATCGTTCTATCAATTGATTCGACTATTATCTAGATGTGTACTAAAATCAAAACAATTCAAAATTACGAGTGTTGGCATTTGTGTAGCTCATTTCAGTTTATTTGCTTAAAACATTACCTGCTCGTTTCTTGAGAAGGACTTTTGGAAGCAGTGAATGCTTCAAAGCTGTTCTATAATGTCTTATGTTGGCAAGGTATTGACAAATTTGCTGCTGGGTATGTGTCTATGCATACATACACACGATCATCGGACACATACTCTTGTTAATCTTGTCAACTGTACTGCGATTTTTTACACCAACTTTACAGCAACTTATGTTCGTTCATACGCTCATATGCGATATGTATTTACTTATTGGATGAAACTGATGCAAAATTCAAAAGAAATTCAATTGTGAATGAATGAGTGAATTGAATATTTGCGCGCAGTTGTGAGTGTGTGTGTGTGTGTAATGTGTATGTGTGTATGGGTGTGTAATGTGTATGTGTGTTTGGTGTGTGTGAGTGGAGGGTAAAAGAAAAACAATACCAAAAACAAAATGTAATGAGTTCAATGATTTCAATGAGGTGCATTCTTTTCTCTTTTGTTTCATATTGGCAGGCATGCCATTTATAATTTATTTAATTTGCCATTATTTCGAAAGCATTAGATATCTTCTTTATGTGTTTATATTTATCCATAAATATATATGTAGTTATAGTAAAGTAAATAAATACGAAATATTGAATAATATGACCAACCGACCGATTTGGAAGTATTAGAGGGTCGGATTGCACTGCGACCCTAGGTCTATTGTGCACGGATTTGGAAGTAGCAGAGATTGAAAATAATGATTATGAATAGAAATGAAATAGAAAACCAATTTTTTATTGCACTCAGAAATAAAATGATTTTTGACTTCAACTTCATTTCTGAATTTTATCTTTTTAATGGGAAATTGAAAATATTTTGGTAATATTTGTACTTCAAATTCGCCTTTTACAACACACAAAACATCTTTTTACAAATCAAATGCACCCTTTCTCAAATCAAATTTATCTTATTACAATTGATAATTGCTCTTTCTGACGCTTCGGGTAGGGAATGTCTTTTTAACTCCTGAATTGAGCATTACGGTGGCACAATTGCTTCAAACATTTTTGAAAAATTTCTGTGAGAGCTCAAAATGGACTCTGAAGCTTTTGCTTTGTTGTGGAGAGCATACGATTGTAAAAAATATAGACAATTTTTTCCCTTCAACTGTTGTTGTTGTTGTTGTTGTAGCTGCAAAAATACAGAAATGCTTTGTTTTGTTCCCGTGCTTCCGCTACGTAAACCCGTCTATTCTTGGGAAGCCCCGTATTTACCAATGGTGAACCCCATCGAGGAAATTTTTTTTTTAAGAAATTAAATAATCCACTCGAAACATGATGGTTGTTTTTCCTTCAAAGTGGCCACTTTCGGAGTTTCGGAGTGATGCTTTGTAAATGTAAATATAGCTTGTAATATCAATTTTTGCTGAATACCATTTATAAATTATAAAAAATAAAATACATATGTGGCACTTATAAGCCACGAAGGGCTCTCTGACCGAGCTTCTCTTCCATTACTGATGTGCGTGTTAAGTTGTGGACAGTATTAGAAGGGAATTACTTATTTTAGCCGATTCCGAACGGCAGAACTCTTGCTACATCACTTTTTCAGAGTTTTGTCACATATATCTTTTAGAAGCTTTTCCATGGCAAATTGTTACTGCCAGAAGAATTGCCAATTTCTTGCCGACAGGTGGGACCGTTCGAAAGAACAAATTTTTCGATATTAAATTCTGTTATGCTTCCGCCGGGGATTGAACCCATTACCTAGAGATCAGAATCCCAACACACTAACCACTGAGCTACGGCACCCGCCTTTAAATAATGCACACTTTAATTTTGAATCGTACATATTGCTTTGAGATAGTTTTTGTTTTCTCTTCGATATGATCAGTAATTTGCTCAGCCTTTTTTATTTCTCGATTGGCCTGAAATTTGGAGAATTTGTAGCATCTTTTGTTACATAGCTGATGTTATTCTTTTGGTAAAAAAGCGAAAGTGGAATTAAAATAATGAAGCTAAGCCAATCGAGTCAAAATATTGCTGAAACTTTGCATTTTTTATAAAATCGTAGAAGCAACTTTCTGTTTTAGGTCGAATTGTATACCTGGTAATGCTCTAGAGCCCATATTCTATAATCTAGAATCGTCGAAACCTTGTTTTCCCCACTTCCAGTCGGCTCACACTTATTTTTCCGTATTTCTAATTTTTCGTAGATTTTTTAATTATGCATTTTTACTTTTTTTTTCATTTACCCATTGATTTTAGTGTTTTTTTTTTTTGCTAACTCTCTTACAGACATTGTGTTTTCGTAATTAATGAAAGTCGGTACCTTTCTTCCGAGATTCGGATTTTTTGCACAATAATTTTTTTTCTTCTTCTTCCTTTTTCGGCTATCCTTGAACGAACAGCTGTCTCTAAACTTAATTATTATATGTTTACACCATTTACAATAACTTCATGCCGTTTGACCATGTTTCTGTACGGTAATTGTGTACAATTTTCTTACGCACGTCCTCTTCGATTCGTAGCATCGCGAAAACTATTTAAAATAATATTAGAAGACAAAGCACAAAAAAAGGATTTGTGATCAATTGCCTAATTCGCGATAAATTTGAATTTTGAAAGTGTGCAGTTTTTTTTTGGGTCAGTCCTTACATCGATTTTTTTTTTTAATATTAAATTGAATTCGAATTAAATATTTTTTTTTATACTTTATTTTTACTGATTAAAATTTTTTTTTTTATTTTATTTTGACAATCATCATGGAAAAAACAAAAACCCTTGTTTTTTGTATAGATACCTACTTATTGAATACAGCTTGAAAAATAAAGCTTAAATTATCTGGCATCAAGAAATCAAAGCCGAAATATTATGACATCATTTTTTGCCATAAAAGCTAATTTAAAGTTGACAGTTGGACACATTGGACACCGTTAAAATGATATAGGTACTTTTGATTATCTGATCTGATCTTAATGTCAAAGGATTGTTCTGCATAAATAGGTTTCCATAATTTTTGTTAGTAGATTTACGGTATTAGCGACCTTTACAGAAGAAAATCATGACAATCAATGAGAGTGTGACCTTCATTCTATCATCGTATGTGCTTATTCAGTTCATCAATACATCAACAAATGTGTACCTATTATATGGGTAGGTATACTCTTTTTTTATACTCTAAATTAACTATGAATTCCTTAAATCAATAAAGCATTTACTTTGTTTATATAATCGGCGAAAAAAAAAAAAAAAAAAAGAGATGAGATAAAGTGCTAAAATCATATGCAAATTTAATCAATTTTAAATACACATCTAAATATTATATAATTAATTTTTATATACCCAAATAAAATCACATAATGAACCAATCAAAAATCAACGTAAATTTACTTATTTAATCAAAAATCGACCACGACTACAACGACGACGTTGACGACAACGATGACCACAAAAAGAATTCGTATAAATTTCAAATTAATTAATTATTAAATAGCAAACAATAATAACCACAACAACAACAGTGACAGTGGCAGTGGCAACATAACGAAAAAAGAGCCATAATCAACCAAATTGAATAATCATAAAATATTCTGCAGCAAAATCAAAGCCAATTAAATAAATATCAAAGTATATGAAAATCAAACAAGCAAAGCAAATATGTATTTATGCATAAATATAAATGATTGAAAATCCAAGAAAACAACAACAACCATAAGAAAAAAAAAAAAAACGATAATCCCAATGAGAGAAATCACATTATTAAATAGATATAATCATTGTCATCGTTTTCATCGGCATCTTTCGTTGACATCGTTGTTGCCATTTTGATCGTTTGTTCATTTGTTCGTTGATTATTACCTATCCACTAGTTGAAACGACAAATTAAATCAAATTAAAATTATATTAAAAATTTGTCTCGTTTTGAACTAATCAATAATATTTCGCAAGATGATGAACACAGAGAAAAACCAACCAACCAATCAACAAAAAACGGTGAGGCACACACACACACACAACACACAACACAACCGTAGCAGATACACGAATACGGTCGCTAAAGAAGAATATGAGATTGAAGAAAAAAAAAAGAAAAAAATAAAAACGAAAAACAAAACAAAACAAAAAAATAACAACAACAACAGCAAATGAGAAAAAATTTATACACAAAACTGGTTAGTGGCATTTTACAATCGGTGGTATATTGTATGCATGTATGTATGTATGTATGTACTCGTATGCGTACACTTTGTGATGATGTATATGTATGCATAAAAATATTTCTATTGCCCCCCCAAATTTCCCCTCATCATGTGTTTTTTTTTTGTTTCTTTTTTAAATTAGCGATAATATTAGATTATAATTATTATCTACAATCATAAATTTTATTGACCTTCATCAAAAACATTAACAACACACACAGCAGACACAACAGACAGAGGAGTATGTGTCAATTTGGATAAAAATCACCTTGTAAATGGTAATACGAGCATTGTTATAGGCAGATGTATATACCAACACAAATAAGTCATATAATTTTATATCAAGATATTCCTGCATACGATACATATACATCATCCAGATATGATCGAATAAATAATATTTGACATTTAGGAAATTTTATTACAAAAAAAAAAAAAAAAATAATAATAAAATACAATTCAAATTATAAAAAATATTTTGTATAATATAATTTATATAATTTTAGCCAAATTTAGTAAATAACAATCTACATGATTGTTAATAATTTGCAATAAATTTAGTGTAAATTTATTATGTCCAAATATGTCCCAAGAAATTAATTTCGATTTAATTTTTATTGAAACTTGTTACATTCAAATTAGGAACTTCGAATTTAGGTGATAACCAAACTGTGAAAGAATGCATTTTCTAATCCTTTATTCACTGGAGTTACAATTAGTATCGAGCAGAAAAACCTAAATCTCCTAAAAAGAGGGCTCTCCTGGAATCCTTCATGCAGAGCAATAAACGAGAAAGATACTGATATTTCTATTTGCATTTGTTTTTCGGGCAAAAATTGCTTTTCTTTTAATTTACGAGCAGTAACAATAAGCAGTACCCAGAATTACTATTCGTTTTTACTGCAATAGAATGTCAAAGCGTTAAGTGTCCCTCCCTCGTAGGACATGCACTGTTGTTATTGGGTGTGTGAATTAGTAACCACCCTTTTACATTACATAGCGTCACGCATAAGCGCAATGTCGTACATCATTGTCCGAAATGTCATTTTAAATGTCTATTCATCACTTACTGTCAAAATCAGTCAAAAGTTTTCAATTTGGTTGTACGCATCATATTTGTTTTCACCATGGAAAATTTTGAGAATCGGCTAAAAAACAGCATTTAAGGGAAGTTTTGTTAATTTAATTTCTTGCAAAGAAAAGTGCGACTTTCAGTCATCGTTTGCTTGTGGAATTGTATTGTATAGCGACAATTCTCTATCCAATATACAGTGTAAGAAGTGGCTTGTGCGTTTCAAGAACGTTGATTTTGATATTAAAGACAAAGAACTCTCTCTGGACAGCCGAAAAAGTTTAAAGAGAGCAATGATCGAGAAACGGCCGGAAAACGTGACCAGACACGAGTCGGTAATTTTTCATCATGACAACGCACGACCACACATTGCTATTCCGGTCAAAAACTATCTTGCTAATAGCGGATAGGAAGTTTTACCGCACCAGCCTTATAGCCCAGACCTGGCGCCTTTTGATTACTACTTTTTCGGGTACATGCAGAACGCCCTTAATGTGAATAAGCTTCACTTCAGTCATCATAATCAAAAATTTAAGTTTTTTTTTTGAGATGAATCCATAAATTGCCAGAATGTTGGGAAAATGTCATTGTTTCTGATGGACAACAATACTTTGAATGACATGTTTTTTTATAAAATTCTTAAAAATAAATAATTTTTGAGCACTAAAAAAGGCCGGTTACTAATTCACACACCCAATAAATGTTACAAGTACACAATTTATGGGCTTTGGAACAATAGAGAGCAATCAATTGCTCCACTTGGAGTACTCAAAGACCATCCTTTGGATTTCCACTCGTTTTCTACTGGCTAGGTTAAATCATTTTCATTTCAGGCGAATTATCATATGGTTATTCGGTTTTGAGTTTAAGCTTAAACAAAGCAATTCAATGGGACTAAAAGAATCATATACTCATTACCGTTATTTAACAACTACTTTTTGTAGACATTATTCTTTTTCGTATCATATTTATCTACTTTTAAGCTTTCCAAGTTGTTCTGAGAATAGGTAGGAAGATAGGTAAATGAGGTTGTCCAGAGGGCACTCTAAGACAACACAGGTCCATAGTGTTCTAAGAATAAGAATAAGCCATTCTTTTTGGTGCATCACTGGTGCATTTGAACACAACGGTAATAGAGCAAAAATGCTCTTATACATATATCCAATTACCTATATCCATTTCATTACTCATTTAGTCATAGCATAAGCATTTGATTCAAATGAAAGTTGATATGCAATACAAATTACCATTTTGGAATTACAAGTTTTAATAGACTGCTTATTACAAGCTTAGTTACAATTACCATCTTGGGCAAATAACTAAAAATCAACTAGATAATTAATTAATAGATTTATGTCTATATGCTACATATCACAGACTTGTATATTTACGATAAATGTAATTTCAAAACATAGCTTTGGGAGATATCAGAATCAAAATCATAATCATTACAAAAAAGCTTACATTAAGATTCCTCCAAAGTAAATTAAATAATCCCGTGAATCGTCAACGAGTTGATTCTGCTATGGTGAGTTTATGGTAAGTTTATGGAAACACACAGTCGCACTCGCCAATGCAAATGTGTTGTATACTAAATTGCAGTCGACTGCGTGTAGAGTATAGACCAACAAAGAAATGCTTACTTACTCATACAAATATGCGTATAATTATACAAATATTTAATTTGATTATTTGTACAAAATACAACACAAGATCAATTAATAATAAATCGTTGAATGAACGAACGAGTACGAGAGAATGAGTACGAGAGAACAAGTACAAACAATTTACACACAAATATTATACATGCTGTGTACATTAAGGTGGGACAAAATTTTAAATAGCCTAGCTGAACGAAAAACACAAAATTTGGAGATTCACAAGACATACTTTTGGTTCTTTCTTGTCTATGAATGTGTCTCTGTTTGTGGATTTGGGGCTTTGAAGTGATTCACAGAAAACTTTTATAGTGGAAAAAACTTCTAGCACGCTCTGTATTGCTCGCTAGAACGATTTAATTTACATTACAGAATTTTGTAAAGCCATCTGAGTCATTGCATGCTAATACAGGGTGATTTTTTAGCAACTTTCTTTTTGGCAACACTGTTTTTGACAGTTCAGCGGTTTTCGTGTAACATGTTACTGTCAAACATGTTCAGTTTGGTCTATAATTTAACCATGAATCGACGTAGAAACGAACAACACTTGCAGATTATTGTATTTTATTATCAAAATTCATGCTCGGTTCATTCAATAATTCATTTTATGGTCCGGAAGCGGCTATTCGAAATCTTGTGATTAAATTTCGCACCAAATTTACATTATTGGACATTAAACCACCAAAACGTGCAGACAGAGAAATTTTATGTGTTTTTTTTTTAAATCAAATGCGAAGGCTCTTAAAAAATCACCCTATACAATAGCTAGAATGTGAAAGAAGACAATATAATCATTTGTAAAATTTGAATGTATACACATAAACGTTAATAATTACCTACAACAATAACATGTATTTCTCCCCGACAAAACAAAAAAAAAACCTTTCTTCTAAATAGACATTACGTATACTTTACATCTATATGAGAAAAATTAAATACGGCGCATACAGTCGATTTATACTAAAACACACCTATATTATTATAATTATAAATATTATTTATGCAGTTGTTGTTGTTGTTGCCGTGGTTATTATTATTATTGTTGTTGTTGCCTACCACTTTATTTAATTACAATCAATTAAGAATATAAAATAAACGATTAAGAAATCAAAACAAGCACAAAATATTGTGTATACATATGCATGGTAGTACACCTACCTACCTACCTACCTACCTACCTAATTGTGTACATATGAGAGCACACTCGACATAATACTCGTACAACAAAAGTAAAATAAATTTGCAAGTAATTGAGAAGATTAACACAGCCAACAAACAATAAAATGAAATAATTTTATGAATAAGAGGTATACGCTAGGTATATATATATAGCAAAAACAACAACAACAACAAACGCAAGAAGCGAAGAAAAAAAGCGCAAATAAAACACTCATTGAAAGAGACTGAAGCATTACCAAAGACGAAGGCGACAAAAGGAATTCAACGGCTGTAAAAACAACAACAACAACAACAATATAAATAACAAAAGTATCAGATATCGTATTAAAGCTTTTTATTTCAAAGGCTACATACGGTAGGTGACGCGAGCGTTTCAGAATAAACAAAGGCGTTTGACAATATTAAATACAGTTATATATGAATACAAGTCCCTTAAAACAAATATTATACTTATGAAAATTCATCTTTCAAAATAACGATACCAAATTTTCAGATAAAATTGTTAGCCATTTGAAAAAAAAGGCTTACGAGCATTAGAAAAACGTGAAGAGCTCCAGTCAGTTACACCAAGCGCAGATAGGTTTTCCGCGACTTGGTCCATTCATCGGAGGCATGGCCTTCCCCTTCGTCGTCGTCCAACGGCTTCCATTTCAAACACCTCTTGCGCCGGAGCTTCTTCATCCATATGCGCAACATGGACTAACCACCGCAGACGCAGACCGCAGTGATGCGTTGGACTATGTCAATGTCATATCGTAGAACTCGTACAGTTCGCGTGGTTCATTTGAATACGACAGTCATCACCGACGCGAGCATGACCAAAGATCTTGCGAAGAATCTTTCTCTCGAACACCCCAACCCCAAACCACTTCCGCGCCATAGAGCAGCACGAATATAATGAGCGTCTTGTAGAGTGTTAGTTTTGTTGGGCGAGAGATGGCTCTACTCGTCATTCGCTTACTAAGCCCAGAGCCCATAGTAACACCTATTAGCAAGAGCGAGCCTTCGCTTTATCTCCAGCCTGACATCAGTTTCGGTGTTACCGGCGGTGCCAAGGTAAGTAAATTCCTTGACAACTTTGAAAGAATAGCTGTCCTCAGCAATGTGGGATTCTAGACGCCGCATCTCCCTGTTTGCGAACAGCGAAGTATATCTTCGTTTTGCCCTCGTTCACCGCCAAACCCATCTTCGCTTCGATTGCGTTTCGATCACAGAAAACGCAGCAATAACATCTCGCTTACATTGTCCGAAGACATCAATGTCATCAGCATACGCAAGAAGCTGGACTCTTTTATAGAAAATAGTGCCATTACGATGTGGGTGCCATAGCTAAAGTGGTTATTGTGTTGGCTTTCTGATTTGTAGGTCGTGAGTTCAATCCCCGGCTGAAGCATAATAAATTTAAAATCGAAAAAATGTTTCTTTCAAACGTTACCCACCTGTCGGCAAGTAATTGACAATTCTTCCGGCAGCAACAATTTGCCATGAAAAAGCTTCTAAAAAAAACTCTGTGACAAAGCTCAGAAAAAGTGATGTGGCAAGTGTTCTGCCGTTCGGAACCGGCTCAAATAAGTAGCTCCTTTCTAATACTGTCCAAAATTTTTGCACGCCCAACAGAAATGAAAGAGAAGCTCGACCAAAGAACCCTTCAGGGCTTTAAGTCCCACATATTAATTTAATTAATTTAGTGCCATTACGATGTACATCGGCTTTTCGTAATATCGCTTCCAATCGAAAATTGAAACACCGTACGGTATCAAAGGATTCAGAGATGTCATTTGACGCACCTTGACGTAGCTGCACGTGTTGCTCAACGTCATTCTACAGAGCCTTATCAGCTTCGCAGGGTTACCGAACTTAGACATGGTAATCTCGTGTCGGGAATCGTCTAATCGACGAAGAGATGAGGGGAGTCGATTTGCAAAATATAGCTTACAGCTTCGTAATACCTCAAAATGATGGTCTTCTATTCGAAAAATAAGTAAAAATTGTAAAAAATTCAGGGTACAAGAGTTCTGCCCTTCTGAATCGATTACTCATCCAACATTGAATGAATGAATGAATTAAATTATTTTCAATATACCTACATATACCAAGACTACCATTAAATTTGAAATACGATTAGTCAACACCGACCGGCAATAGTTTGTTCTGAATGTTTTCATCTTTTCATAAAAATGAACTAGTCTCGAGCACAATGAATACATAATACATAGTAGCATACAAATTTTACAACAAAGAAACCGAAAATACAATACAATATAACATGTGCCATAAAATCGTTGAAAAGAAAACTATCCTCATTTTATGATAATCCAAATAATAAATCCCTTAAACTAAATATGTACACTAATGTGTAGGCATATGAAATTCGATGCATTTAGAAAAGGGATTACAAAAGGTTAAATGCTACCCAACCTTTATAATTTTATGATTAGTTCAGTTCATTTATTCATTCATTTCATTTCGAGTGAGTTTATTCCACAGCATCCGTCACACATATTTTTAAGTTGGTTGCATAGGTAGGTAGGGTATCAAAATAAATCTCTATATGTAAAAGGGTGTGGAAAACGGTGAAAAATCAAAAACAAAGACAAAAGAAAAGGTAAAGCCACTTATTAATTAAAAAATGGGCCCTTAAAATTTGCATACTGAGCAGCACTGAACATATTTACGTGCACAAGAACAACGACGACGACGACAACGACGACGACGATGAAAGACAACTACAAAAATATAGTAACAACAACTATAGTTGAAGGCGACAACGACGAACATAAAATATGTAAATTTTGTATAAAAATTATGCAAACATTTTTACCAACACACTAACAACAACAATATATGCAAGCAATGAAATAAATAACTAAATACAAAAAAAAAAAAATTATAAATGATATACACACACAGTTAAAAGGCAAAATAGCAACAAAAATAAAAAAAAAATGCAAAAATTATATTTCTATATGAACAAATATCGTACAAGGGTAGAAGGGTAGTTTGAGACAGACTTTACACTAGTTGGAGAGAGAGAGAGAGGGAGAGAGAGAGAGAGGGAGAGAGAAGTTGAAAGACAAAAGGACGTTTACACAAGGATCACAACACATTCACTCATTCGCCTCGATTGCTTGTTGAAGGACACAAAAAATAGGGGCATTCAGCCAGACAGGCGAAGAGACGACAAACAAGAGGCATGCGAACAAGCAAGCGATTACAAGGGTAGGAGATAAGAAAGTGTATAAGTAGTGTTGTGTATGATGTAGTGTAGGTAATGCATTTTTTCGTATAAAATTGAAATACATCAACTACAAACAATATATACAATAAAAGTAAACACACACACACACACACACACACAAAATGGAACAAATACAAAAGAGCACTTATAGACAAACATAACGTCAATAATAATGCGAAAACAACCACAAAATTTTTTAAAAAGTACATAAATGACACAAAATCAAAACATCAAGGGTAAAATGTGTAATGAATGCTACGATAGCATACAATGAACAAATGAATCATACAATCAATTGGGGTTAACTAAATGTGTGATATGTAACAATAATAATAATAACAACAACAACAACAACAACAGCGACAACACATCGATTGAGATATGTCGGTACTTAGTTAGTATTTTCATACAACAAAGGATGTATGTAGATATATAATCAAATTGAGATTCTCCCTAGGACTTGGTACTTGAAAGCTATTTTTTCAAAAATGTTAATCACTTGGCTTAATAAAATCCATATACTTTTAAAATATGATCTTAAAAGCTGTTAAAAAGACATTAGAATTGAAATGGAATGGAATTTTTATCTTAGTGTGCTTCAATTCTGAGCAGCTTTGTAAAAAAAAAATAAAGGCTTGGTCAATGTTCTTCAGAATATCTAGTTACAGCCAACGTTGTTTTTTTTTTTTCTGTGTTTTTTATAAATAGATTATATTATTATGCAAAATTTATAGTTACATCGTTGTTAAACCAGTTTACATACATATAGGCATGTACATTAGGGTGGTGTGGTCTTGTATAGTCATAAATATTCCTCTAGGCGCATATACTTATTTCAGTGTATTTTATAGAAAATAGTATTCATTTTATTTTTTTTCACGCCAATTGCAGTTTGGTAATACAAATTTACAACAACAAAATACAAAAAAAAAAAATAATAATAATAACTCCAATTGTTTTTGAAAAGGGCAAAGATTTCCCTGAAACATTCGTTTAGGCGAAGACATGAAAATAATTAAAAATCTTAAATTTAATACGTCATATGTCCACCTTTGTTGTATGACCCTGGACTACTCTATTAGGCATTGATGACACCACTAGTTTTTTTAGTGTTTCGATACTTATTTGCTTCCATACCTCTTTGATTTTCAATTTTAACAGTTTTTTCTCCATAAATTTTAGTCGCAATGATGCCACAAATGTTTTCAATGGGGTTTAAATCAGCGCTGCAAGGCAGGCCATCACAAAAGTTCAATGTTGTGTTGTGTCCTCAAACCAAGCTAAGGAACTCTTGGAAACATGGATCGATGCATTGTCCTGTTGGAATATGCTGTTGTCATTTGTTTTTTCCTCGATGAAATTTATGAGGATGTCTTCTAACTTCTTTTTGTACATTATCGAATTCATTTTTTTGTGGAATAAAGCACAACCTGGTCTTACCAATGGAAGAAAAAGCGACCCAAACCATCACACTTCTACCTCCGAAGTTGCGTTTTTTTTTTCAAAAAATAGATAATAGGATATAAACTCAACGCTATATTTGTGCCAATAAAAAGGACCGAGTTTTTGTAGTATTTAACTAAAATATAAAATTCATAAACAAATAGGATGTCCCGGAACATTTAAAGTTATATTTTCTTATTATTTGGATTTTTTTTTTAATGCAGTGATTGATTTGAAGTTTTTAGTCTCTATCGTGTACCACAATATATGGTTAGGATTAGGTTAGAGTGGCTGCCCCATCAAAAGGAGGGCACACAAAGGCCAGAGAAAGGCCCATTGTGGTACCACGCGAATATTCCTACTCTACTACATCGAAGCAACCATAACTTTTAAGTCAATTGAGGAGGTTGCTAATATCAACCACTGATAGAGGGGCTAAGTCATTCAACTGATAATATCCTAGGAATTTTTTGCGTCTTTTGCACAAAGCAGGTCAGGTACCCAGCTGATGTGAGACGGTCTCGAGTTATTCCTCATCTCTGCAGCTTTTGCAGTAGTCATGCACGAGATGGTCTAGGCCGGTAACTACAGCAACATTGGTCGAGATATCTTTTATGTTAAGGTAAGTGAGTTTACGCGAGCATTTCTTACCGAGTGTGGGCCGCAGCACTTTCGCCGTCCTACACATGGATGAGTCCATCCATCTTTTTTTTGAAGGTGTTAGATGTGAATACATCGAGTTTGTGTTTACTTGTGGCAATGGGGATCGCCGAGTGGAGATTTTCTTCAGTTAAAGCTTCATTTGTACCCTCGTATGCCCCTGTGTGCGGTTACCCAGCACAGAAGGATATTATGCTGCTCGGAAAACTCATTAAGAGATCTGCGGCAGTCTAGAATGAACTTCGATTTAATGAGAAAAGAATCAAGAGCCTTAATGGCAGCTTGGCTGTCACTCAGAATTCAAAAAAGGTCTCGATGGGAGACATTGTTCTGCTTGATCCAAGTGCAGTGCAGTGTGAATATCTTTGACTTTTGCCTGAAATTGGTTTAGGTGAGGTTGAGTTTAAGAAGAGTTATATAAATTCGTTCGTTTATTTTGATTTTTTTTTAATGCAGTGATTGAAAGTAAGTAAGTAGTCTCTATCGCATACCTCATTATATGATAAAACTGCAACTTTCTACTGATATACCCAGAATATTATATAAATCCGAAAAAACGGAATTTTACTCCACCTTAATGTACATACATACATAATGATATATCGTACAGTTGTGACTGAAGTGTACAATAGTAACAGCAGGCCATTGGGTAGACCGGCAGGAAGGAAGGCAGCTGTGTCGCATTTAAAAATAATAATAATTTTCACAAATGAAAATTTCCACGTACATTACTCGCTTCAACACCAACCACCACCACCACCACCACTACTACCATCAGCATCACTAAGCTCTCTCTCTCTCTCTCTCTTTCACTCACTCTCTAATCTTTCTATATATTTGACATGCATATATTGTATTTGATTGAAGAGGTTTCTCACTGCGTGTGTGCCGTGCACGGCGGGATCTGAATGAAATCAATCGATGAATGTGCGCTTATATGAACACAAACAAAAACGTACACACACACACATGTATGCAGGATGGCCTGTAAATATATATGAATATATGGCATAAAAACTATGATGAAATTCAAATTGGAAATTAAAATTTTGTTGTTTCTTTTTTGTGTTTTTCTATTTTTTCAAGTGAATGGAGAAGAATAAAAATATTTATTTATTTTTTTTTTTCATTGCTCTCGCTGGCTTGCTGTACATATGTACATGAATGATGCATATATATCATATTTATGTGATTTTATTATTATCGTTGTTGTTGTTGTTGTTGTCCAGCCTTCCTTATATACATATGTATGTATATACACACTAGGTACATGTGAATAATTTTTCGTTGCTCTCAAAATTAATGTGCGCATTTATAATACCTAGTATGTATAATATTATACTATCGAATAAAATGTGCGAAAAACATGACAAAAATGAAATAAAATCATGTAAATGAGATGACAAAGACAAAATTGGCAAAGAACGACACGAAAAAAAAGAAAAATAAATGGAAATTATAATAAGAAAACAAACGAAAAAAAAAATGCTCAAATTATTATTCATCATCATCGACATTGTTGCTCGTTTTTTGTTGTTGTTGTTGTCATTAACGTTGTCGTTGTCTTTTTCTCGTTGTCATCGTTGAGTCGTCGTCGTCGTCATCGTCATTTCTGGGATGCAAAATTTGATTTTCAACAAGTAGTTTGTTGTTTGCATTTCTGTATTGGAAACTCATCAAACTCAAATGCAAAAGGATATAATTTCTTTCTGCACAATTAAACAAGCTTAAACAAATGAATAGCTTACGAATCTTGTTTACATAGAGGGTGATTGTATTTAACGAAGCATTCAAGATTTTTTTATTTCATCATTTTTAGTATAGAAAATGGAGGCATCAAATATGATTGCTTTTGGCATTGCAATTATCGCACTTCTGATGAAACTTTACATCTTGCAACGGTGAGAACCCTGCATTTATGGGCATTCATTCAATGCTGCAGTATTCTTGGTTATATTCGATGGGGTCTGAATGGTCTAAATTATTTTTACACGTCCAAACACGTTAACCCTCATCCGGTTTATTAATTTTATGAAACTTATAAGAATTGCAATAAATATTACAATTTCTAAAAACAAACATAAAATAATTACAATTATTATTTAATCGTCGAAAACAATTTCTTTAAATATTGTGTCAATTTAACACTAAAACAGCAGATTTGTTCGAAACAATTTCATCCGGATGAAGGTTAAACAATGCGAATTGCATTTAAATTACATTTAAGTCGTTTTATGCAATAAATATAAATACAATGACAATTTATATTTTTTGTACAGCCTCTAGCAGCCATCTATTGTCAAAAATATTAGACATAAAACATAAAATTCATATACGATTTACACATTGGCCCAAAATCGCAATTGTAAAATTGAACAAAATAACGAAAATATACAAAAAGAATCTCTTTTATAAAAAAATTGTGTCAAATTGACACAAGCAGCACTTCTAGGTCAAAAGAATTCAAATATGATTATGTTCCTAACATCATAATTCAAAATAACAATAACAATAAATTTTTTGAAAATGAAAATACATATCTATTTCGACTTTTCGTAAAGACGAAAGAAACAATGAAAGACGGCATTCTTAAAAACGAAGCAGTTACAAATTTGGTGCTATATTAGTTGACTTTTGCATGCCTGTTCGTAATGTGCATATTGTTTTTGGGTTTCAACCACATACGATAACAAAAAAAAAAAAAAAAAAAAACAAAAACCACCAACAATTTAGTTATACATAAAAATTATTTTATTAAAATATGTGCATATATATATATATTGTAAGAGTATAGTGTAGTGTAGTATAGTGGAAGAGAGCGTAACAAAACGGAAAAAATAGGTACATACACCTGAATGAGGGAAAAAAATTCAAATAATAAATCTCACAAAATCAGTAACAACAACTACATATGTATGTCTGTACTAGAAAATACGAACTAAATATATATACATATTCAAAACAATAACAACAAATTGCGGCAGCAAAGCACAGTCGCAGAACACAACCACTATTACCTTTAATATTCACTTAATTATAATTGTGTTGTTATTGTTTATTTATTGATGCTGTTTCGCCGTTGTTATTGTTGTTGTTGTTAAGTTCAGTCAGTCAGTATCGGTGAGCGGTGGTGTATATGTATGTATTATAAAACGGCGTAAATTAATTTCGCGGACAATCACCAATATGAATATAGACTTTTTTTCACGCTTCTCTTCTACCTCTTCCCATTCTTCATTTTTTTCTTCATTGTACATATTTATTTAATTAATTTTTTTTTTATTACGTTATACATTCGTTATAATTTGCTTATTGCATATACTACTATCCGATTGTTGTCAATGTTGATTTGGATACACACGATTATTATCGTAACTAATACAACAACAACAGCAACAGCAACTAGAAAAACAAATGGCAAATGGCAACAGTGTTGCATTTTAGTTATATAGTTTGCGGAAATCAGTCAAATAGAAACTTATTTACGTACACCCACCCACACATGGCAAAACCCAACAGCAACAACAATGCGAATAATTAAATTCTAATTCAATATGATGTTAATATACACAATTCACCCATAAATTAAAACTCTATTGAAGGGTAATTAAAAAAACAAAACAAAACTAAATAGAATAAAAGATAACACTCACATTATATGTATTATTATATATTGTTACTGCTTTTATTGTTTTATATGGTTAAATTGTTGTAAATACTTCACATGGAATACGGCACTTTTCAATAGTTCACTTATTTTTTTTTTTCTTATACGGTTTATTTAAATTTTGTGCACTTTTTTTGTTGTTGTTTAATAAAATTTATTTAATATTTTTTACTTATTTTCTTTTTATTATTTTGATTTTGCCGTTTGCTGTTTTCACACCTTACCGCTTCACATTCTATTTCGTACGGCTTGCAACGACAATTGGTTTGCTTATTTTTCCAACATTACGCTTTCTAATTTCATTCGTTTTTGCGTTCGCGCTCAACACAACGGACAACAAAAACAAACGCACATACAATCACATGCATTCTCTGCCTCACTCACTCACTCATTCTCCTTCCACTAGAAATTACGAATGTCGCAACGAAAACACTGGAATACTCGCGCAAAACGAATGATACAATTTTTCTTGTTGTCCTCTCTTCTCATTCCTCCTTGCTTTGCTGTTTTTTTTTTCTCATATGCTGCTATTGCTACTGCTGCTGCTTCTTTTTGATATCTTTGCATTTGGGTTTTCAAATTTTCATTTTACGATTATAGACACGTTTAACACATTTTAATTCTAAATGTTAATGTACACAAATACTTGATCAGTTAAATTTGACTTTTTCATTTGTTTTATTCAATAAATTGAACATTTTCAATGAATTTTTCATAAAATATTCACAGCACGGACACTACGACACTACATTGAGCGAAAGAAAAGAAGATGTAATGAAAGAACGCAGATTACGAAGTTGGCCACTGTTTACTGGGTGGATTTCATATTTGTGGAATTCGAATTGGTTATGATGTGCTTACATTTAGCTGCATGGTTGTATTTGAAGAATAAAATTGTTATTGAAATGACTTCAAAAAGAACCATAGTGACTTTTTGCGTTTCAAATTTTCTTTTATTCCTGAGCATGGTTCGCACAATTCAAATTGTTTAGTGGTTAGAAGAGGTTCTTTATACACACTACTTGGATTGTCATGTAATCCTCGTTTCAAAACCAATAAAACCACCCAATGGTGTAATTTCTTACAAGTCAAAATTGCTATTCTGTCAATAATATACAAAAAAATTACAAAACTCAACTCTTGTAAACATGGCGTTAATACAGAAAGTACAACAACAAAAAGTTATTAAAAATGCATAAATTGACATTCACATTTTCCAATTGACAGTGACAATTAGTGATAGAAAGTGTCGGGGAAAATTTTTACTTTTATCACAAACTTTCACCTCCTTTGAAGTTTTACGCTCTCATTTTTGGATTTTTTGCACCAAAATTCGAGTATGCTAGATAGAGATAAAGAGCCGATCATATAATTTATTCTCGCAACAACTGTTGCTGGTGTGATATCACCTTAAGTGAACTGATCTCCATACATAGGTTTATGTTACATGGTATGCATAATGGAAAATCCTTTCTCTTTTTATTACTATTATTTTATTTATATATATACCTATAGAAAATAACAATAAAAATAAAAATATTAAAACTAAAAATTAAACACAATGCTTGGAGTTATTAATATTGCTTTGTAGGGATTTTCATAGTAAATATTATTTTAAGATATATTGTGGGTTCATTTTTTAATCGAATATCTTGAATTGAATATGACACTGAAAATTATCGATAAATACAAATAGTACAATAACAAGCTTCCTCTTCTTTTTATTATTAAAAGAAAAAACGTCGTGTATTTTTTAAATGTTTATTTCGATACTTTATTTAATATTTTCTTGCTTGTTAATTTTATTTTCACTATTTTATAGTATTGTTTTATATTTAAATTAATAATAATAAGTAATATAATAATAATAATAATAATAGTAATAATAATAGTACTAATAATATTTTAATTAACATTTTTTTCGACATATTTTGGAGTATGTCGTTTGGCTGAATTCTTTATGTGGGTTTGTTTTTTGGTTTATTTTATATCATATTTGACTTGGCTTCATTTAATTAACATTTCTTTAGTACAATTTGTATTGAATTATATATTTAGTTAATATAATTCTATTTATATATATATATTTATATGCATTTTGTTTTTTTTTGTTTATTTGTGATTTATTTTGTATATTTATATTAAATTTCGATAAAGACTTGTTGATACGTTTATAATCGATATTTGTATGTTTCCATCATATGCGTTGTTGTTGTTGTTGCTGCTGCTGCTGCTGTTGTTACAAACATTTTGCATTGCATTTCATTTGCATATGTAATATGTAATATTACACTCGTTCTTCTTCTAAGCCTATCTTATGACATATACAATATTAGTTAGTGTATTCTTATTATTCTTTTAATATATTTTTGTAGTATCATTATTTTATATTGAATGTTAAATTAAATCATAAGTTCAATTGCATTCATCGTCGTCGTCGTCGTCGTCATCATCGTCGTCATCCTCTACTTTTACTTCTCCTGCATGCCTTTCATATTCTTAATCGCATTGCAATTTCGCATTTCACTTTATTTTATATATGTTTACATGCATATATGAATTTGAATGAATACATTTTACTGCCCTTGTCTTATCAACATGTTGCATCATCTTGTTGCGCACAAATGCGCTTGCAGCATTGTGATGATGTGTCCCAATACAGTTGTGGTTAGCAAAAATTGCGAAACTTCGTTGAGTTTACATAATTGATATGAATGTGCAGCGCCACGTGGAGCCTCCTCAATTCCTAGAAAAGTGAATAGAAAAAATATATTTTTATTTGTAAGCATTTTGAAATAAAACAGAAACATACCGCTGATAAAATTTAGATGATCATCACTTGCTGCAGCAACGCCAGGATGTAATTTAATTTCTATGCAATTAGAATCAAAAAAGATGAAAATTGAAATATTGTATAATTCCAGGTTAACCATGCAAGTACATATGAAGGACTGTAATATACAATATGACTCTCTCACTCTGCAATTTTTACAGTCCCTGGTATGTGTATTATATATATAGCGAATTTACCATAGAGTCGTAAAGTGCCTTCAGCTCTTCCAAGCGAGTTTGTACTCACGCAATGATATGTACCCACATCGGATGGTGAAAATGAGCGTACCACAAGCAACATGACACCGCGATAGCCATCACGTTTCTCAGTTATACCATATTTTGGACTGAAAGCAATTAAGAACAATAAATTTATTTTATTGTAGCGAAATCGTTACTTAAGTCTCTAGACTATTTGCCTAGCTTACCCATCTAAAAGCATTTCGGGACCTGGTTGCCCTCCGGATTCTATGCTTGAACTTGTTATACTTGTAAAACCATTCGGTGTACGTGCACCTTTTAACCAATATGAGACAGGCGATGGAGAGGCTTGAACATGACATTCCAATTGAACATCAGAACCGAGGGGTGTGCCTAATAATTGACTTGGTGCACGCACCATTGGTGCAACTAAAATATACAACAATCAAATAATAAACATATTTTTGATGCAGATGTCAACTCACATTGTACACTTAAGGAAACACGTTTACTAACAGCCGGTGGGACATCATTTGAGGCAATACACAGATAGGCGCCCATTTGACGACGCTCCAAACGTATCAATTTCAATGAGGAGCCACTATAGGATTCAACTGTATAAGTAAGAAGAAGAAAAACAGCAAGCAATAAATTTGAATTTTTAAGCAATTTAATTAAAGAGTCATTAAGACTTTGCAACATTTTGTTTTCTTAGTGTTAATTTTACATGAATATGGTTTGTCAGCCAAGATATTTAAGCAGCAATTACCTCTCATCAATTCTCTACTGCCTGTTTTACGTATTAAAATCATTTCACCATCTTCACGACGCCAAATAACACGAGGCATTGGATTACCAATCGCTTTGCAGGTAAGTGTGGCATCTTCACCCTCCTGTACGGCCAAATCAGCGGAGGATTCTTCATTAATTATATCAGGAGGAACTGTAAAAATGTAATCGTAGGTGCATATGTAAATTAGCACACACACACATACATAAACATATTGTATATATACGCACCTTGTACATCAATACAACCAACTTGTTTCTTCATTGGACTTGTATTTATTTGACACATGTAACAGCCACGATCGCTTTCACGCAATTTGCTGATCTTCAATTTCCATGTGTGCATATCTTCATGCATAACACTGATGCGTGCATTATGTGTGACAACACGACCTTGCAAAGCCAACACAGTCTGATCGGAGGCACGCAACCAACCAACCTGCAATAAATATATTCAATATATCAACAATATCAACACTCGTAATATGACATTATTATTTGGAATATTTGGAAATTACCTTATTTTTGCCCAAATTACGTACGGAACACGCTAATATTGCTTCTCGTCCTGCTGGATATGTTACATTGTTTATGGTGCCAATAAATTCTGGATCTGGATCTAATTGTGAATTTTGCTCTAAACGAATAAGAGCTTTATTTTTTATTTGTATTTAATTTTATTGATATTTACCTATGTTACCGTTTAAATTCTGTGATGATGAATTTAGACATTTTGTTGTCATGAATAGTAAAATGGTAAGCAGCATATTTAATTTTTCCATTTTGGTTTATGTGCAGGGATATTTATGTGTACCTCTATATATATGTATGTATATGTATGTGGTAATTTTTCAATTCTTCGCTTTGATCACAGTTTTAGTATTATGTGTATTTTTTTTTAATTATGCTTCCTTAATTGTTTATTATCCTTTTTTTGCACATTTAACTGAAACTGAAAAGAAAAATAATAACTAATTTCATAAAAATTATTTTTTTATTAAAGTGCAATTACTATACTGTATTATAGTGAATGATATTTTTTTTTTTGACAGTTTTATTAAAATTCCAACTTGCCTAGCGCTAAATAAATACAAAAAAAAAGAACTTTAATTTTATGTTTTATTGCGCTAAGCGACAATTTTGTTTGGCGTGAATTATGCACCATAGACACCCAACCATAGATTCTTTTCATTATGAGGTTGCGTTATTTTCATTTTCCATATAATTGCAAAAATGTGATTTGATAATTGGTATAGAAATATATGGCATCTTATGGAAAATTTCTGCAACTTTCTGCAACTTTCTGCAATTGTTAAAACGAACTAAGTGCAATGAATACCTTTAGCACTGAGATAATATACTTAATATAAAAAATGGGCATAAATGTAAGTACAAATATTGCTAGCTAAACTTACTTAACCCTAGAAGGGTAACCAACGTCGATTCGACGAACATTCGCATATAGGACTCTCTTTTGCATAACGTTAGTTTGAATTGTGCTTTAAACTTCAGCAGACGTTAAACGTCGTGAGCTTGACATAAATTCTAAATAAATTTTGAAAATGTTCTCATGCAAAAATTGTTAAGTCAACTCATGTATACGAGGGCGATCCCAGAACTAACCGACCTGTCATATAGATGGTGGTTTGAAAAAAATTACTTTGGTGAAAAGTGGCAACTTTACAAAACATATGTTTTAAGTTTCAACACGTCACGTATTTTTTTTTTTTTTTTTGCAGCCATCGAAAGTTAACGCCCTCAGTAAATTTGTAAACATGGACAAAATTGGTCACAGTTATGTAATTCAATACTTTCATTTGAAAGGTCTCAGTCCAACGAATATTAAAGCCGAACTAGATTCTACTTTGGGGGAGTCTGCTCCTACGTTTACGACCATAAAATATTAGGTGGTAGAGTTTAAACAAGGTCGTGTACGAGCTGTCAAGACGAACACCGTAGTGGTCGTCCAATTGAGGTGCCTACTCCAGAAACTGTTAAGAAAATCCAGAAAATGGTATTGGATCATAGCCGGCTGAAGGTGAAATTACAGGCATTTCAAAAAGTACTATACATCGTATATTGACCGAAAATTTGAAGTTGACAAAGCTGTGTGCAAGATGGATGCCGCGTTTGCTCACAATAGAACAAAAACAACATCGTGAAGATGTTCCTATAGAGTGTTTGGCGATGTTTCACAGTAATAAAGTTGAGTTTTTGGGCCGATTGGTAACCATGGATGAGACATGGGTCCACCACTTCACACCGGAGACAAAGGAGCAGTCAAAACAGTGGACCGAAAGGGGAGAATTGTGTACAAAGAAGGCGAAGACAGTTCCATCTGCAGGAAAAACAATCAACAGCGAGTATTATGCTAATTTGTTGCAGCGTTTAAGTGATGAAATTAAAGAAAAAAAAAAAACCGCATTTGGCGAAAAAGAAATTGTTGTTTCATCAAGACAATGCACCAGTTCACACACCCGCTATAGCGATGGCCAAAATCAATTAGTTAAAGCTCGAATTGCTTCAGCATGCACCTTATTCGTCAGATTTAGCTGCTTCAGATTATATTCTATTTTCAAATTTGAAAAAAATAAATGGCTTGGTGGTAGAAGATTTCCAAACAATGAAGAGATGGAGTTTGCGGTAGACAGTTCATACTCCAAACAGGGTATCGAAGCTATAGAGAATATCGCTGGGAAAAGTGTATAGAGCTAAAAGGAGATTATGTTGAGAAATAAAGAAAACTTTTCCCAATTTTCTTGTGTTTTCTTTGTTAGGTCGGGTAGTTCTGGGACCGCCCTAGTATTTTTCCTAAAGAAAATTCAACATTGACGAATTTTGTTCAAAGAAATGTATAATTTTAGTTTCTTAAAAGCCAAAAAAAAAAATTAATTAAATCAAATTAATGATTTCTTTCATTTTATTCTTTTTTTTTTGTAGTTAAAGTTTTAAAACAGACTTCGTTGGATCGAAACTTTAGTGTACGTAAAAATAACATTACCCTTTAGGAGTTAAGTATTTTCACTTTATGGACCAAACAAACAGATATATCAAATTAATCTTTAATATAAATCTTAAAGCAATTATCTCTCATCAATCCTAGATATAAGCAAGGAATTTGTGTTAATTAGTTTCTTTAATATTTCCATTTTAAATTCAAACTGTTCTCCTAAATATTGATGAGATTATATTTATCCCAGAAAAAATTTTGTATATGCAATCTTAGGATGTCTCGGTGCTAGGATGTAAAAGTGCTTGAAAAGGTTAAAGTAAAGAGAATAAATCACCAACATTTCATTATTTTAGCAACATAAATAGTTGCGATGACAAGTTTTAGTTTGAATCATTTAAATCAAAATAAAATAAAATAAATAATAATAATATTGTAAGTATATTAGCAAGTAATGTAATAATTTCAATTATCAATTGCAAGCCACTAATCACTATGATTTTGAAGAAATATAAAAAAAAAACCAAATACTATTTACTCAACTCAAACTCAAAATAAATGCAAGGAAGAAAGAAAAGCTCTTATATATTTGATCAATTACTATTTTTTCGTTTCAAACAATTTTAATATTGTTGAAACACACAAAAGCGTCTATTTATATGTATGTGGTCGAATAGACTTCTTTTGACTATCATAGCGTATGAGCAGCAACAATACTGATATTAATAATAATAATAATATGAAATTGTAATAATCTACATTAACTTCAAAATATATATATACATATTATAAAACAATGTAATTATTTAAAACAATTTATCGCTTTAGCAAAATACAATATATTGGCATATGCAATACCAACCAATACAGTACTACATACTTAAAGAGAGCTCTATGTCGTGAATGTTGTGAAATTTTGTGAAAAACAAGAGCGAAAAAAAAAACAATTAAATTAATATGAGAAATTAATAAACAACATTGCTGCTATCGTGCATTCAAATGAAAGCATCAACAACAACAAGCCAAGTAGAAGATGAACAAGAAGAAGAAGAAGAAAAAGAAGGCGGAAAAACGGCAGTAGAAAAGAGCAATAAAACAATTTTTTCGTACTGTTTTTGTTGTTGTGTTTGGCTTCACAGCAAATACGCTTTGTGCGTGCTGCTCAAGTTGTTGTTGTTGTTGTTGTTATTATTATTATTATTATTATTATTGGTGCTGTGTTATTATTTTTTGTTTGCGTAGCTTTGAGTGTTGTTGTTGTTGTTGTTGTTGTTTTACGTTTATTTATTTATTTTTTGCGTTTTTTCCTTAAATGCAAATACTGCAAAATTCAAAGGAAATTTCATAAACGAAGAAAAATATGAAAAGAAAAAAAATTAAAAATGAAATAACTACAAGAGGAAAAATCAGCAGCAACCATGGCAAAAACAAAATTTATAAAGAAATAAATCTTATAAACAAACAAATAAACAGGCAACAACAAATGCAACTAAATGAAATAAAATAAAAACGCCAAAGATGTATTTGTGTATAAATGTGTGTGTGTGTGTGTGTGTGTGTGTGTGTTTATGAATGTATGTAAGTGTATGCGTGCACGTTCAAAGGTGAATTAACGCCTTTTCAAAGAAGAAAGAAAGAAAGCAGAAAAAAAATCAAATCAAAAGAAGATGATGAAGAAAAAGAAGAAGAAGTTGGAGAAGAAATAGAAGGAAACAACAACAACAACAACAAATATATATTAAATAAATAGCGAAAAAATCACTTGTTCCAGCTTCATTTGAAATCCTTCGAACAACGATGAGCAATAGAAAAGCGCAACCTAAAAGTGTTAAGATGTATAAATGTATATGTATGTGTTTGTGTATGCATATAAACACGTAAAGTCACTTATGTAGAGGCTCAAAAGCCGTATGCATGCTTGGGCGTATGTGTGAATGTGCATGAATACAGAAGCCAAGTATATATAGACGTAACATCGTGTGCATCATGCACATTTGCACCCACGTAGCACGCTTACTTTATGTATGTACGTGAGTGCTACAGCTGTCCGTGTGTGTGTGTGTGTGTGTATATGTGTGTTGCAGTTGTGCCAAGAAAGAGATTTACACTTTGAGCAATGACGACAGCACAGCAGCAAGGATGCTGGCGATAAAGGAAAAGATGAACAACAGCAGCATCAACAACAACAACAACAACAACAATACTAATAATAATAATAATAATAATAATAATAATAAAGACGGCAAAAAATAAGAATGAAAGCCAACAAGCAGCTTAGACTATCTCTCTACAAACAAACACACAAATATAAATATGTATATAGGTGCACATAGGTATATGTACTGAAGCACCGAAGCTTCCATGCTTGCAACACATGAAATACAATCACAAACATACACAAATCATAAAACACAAGATAGATTCAGACGATCAATCCCAATGAGTTTTTAACCAACAATTTTCCAAGTGGAAATTCATACCATTGAAATATGTATGCGGGAGTGCCTTCGAAGACCGATGCAAGGATCCCACATTTCTATATATTATCAAATAGCTAAGAAGCTTTAAAAGCTCTTCAATCTTTCACAATCACCTCTAAATTAATAGATGAATGTCTCCGGCTTCTAAACGAGCTAAGAAACCTAAATACTATAGTATTAAGGTGGATACTGGGCCATGAAAGACACCAGGGGAATGAAATAGCTGATGAACTATCCAAAAAGGGCGTTGAAAAAGCCCCTCATCGGCCCTGAATCCTTCTATGGTTTGGTAAGATGGCATGTTAAGGAGGTTATCAGGAAATGGTAGGAAAAGAAATTTGCAGAACACTGGCTCAATAGTACAGGGCAGCGTCAACCAAAACTCTTCCTAATCCCAAATAAAAGGATATCTAAAAAAATACTCACGTTTTTTAGGGCTGACTACGTATTCTTTGTGGTTATTTCACAAGCCACTGCAGCCTTAAAGAAGCCACTTAAATAAGTTAGATCTATTCGACACGGATGTCTGCAGACTGGAACTTAGACATCGAAAGCTCGGAGCATATTCTCTTTGGTGATAGTACAGTGCTTCCATGTAAATTGTGGAATAATCACCGCCTAATCGACCTACCATTAAAGCTTATTTCAGAAGAAACTAAATGTCGAACGGATCCAAACTCTTATTCTTAGGTAGATAGGTAGAATGGCTGCGACCCTAGTCGCTCAAGTAGCAAACACAATGCTGTTTTGAGCCATAAAACTCGCTAAGATCTACTGAGTGTTAAGCGGATGTGTTACAACCAGCCGGAGTTGTTGATAAATTATAGGCTATGGGAGAAATCTATTTTAGATAACAGTCCTAGGTTATCAAAGAAGAGACTTCCTAAGGATGATAATCGATTTCTGGCTAAAGTCGGACATTTACACAAAAAATGCAATGATCGTTATGCGAAATACCCAATGACCCAATGATTTGTGCAGGCTGCTATAAGTTTGTATATGACGGCTCTTGGTCTACTCAGAAGGCTCCTTGTCCTCCTCTTCTCATTGTATTCTGGCTAAGTGGCTTTTGAAATTGTACAGGTTGTGATGCCTGACCATAACCATAACTGCCTGGCTGTCGGAGAGAATTATTACCTTTCCAATTATGTTCCTCTGCTGGAGCAATTCGCATGTTGGCAGCATCGCTTATACTTCCGCCTGGAAAACATTGCAATGTGATGGAAATTTTACGGACGTTGTTATTTCTAGGGACTCCGAGTAGATTCCTGCTTCAACTTCAGAGTCCATTTTGGAACCATCAGCGAGAATTTGTGTATCCCTACCAGCCAGGAGCTCGACTTTCTTTCACTCATTCCTACTGTGAAATACAGCCTTAATGCCGGTGTCAAAAACCAGCTTGCAAGGGCAAAAGTCAGTCCTATTGTCATCTATATTTATAGGTACATGCCTAAGGATGCTACTGTGTCCTTGTTGAGTACTCTTCCAACATCCAGATTCTTCGGGCCAGAGTGCAGTTTGCAATGCCGTACATAGTATGTGCAACTCAATAGGGAGAAGGTTCAAAATACTCTCATTCTCATTTGCGAAGAAGAAAGAAGGTTAGGGTAGGTTATGTGGCTGCCCTCTCTCTGAGAGGACACACTTAGGCCAGAAATGCTCATTGTGATACTGTTGTGCGTATTAAATGTGGACAGCATTAGAAGGGACCTACTTATATCAACCGGTTCAGAACGGCAGAACCCTTGTGACGTCACTTTAACTTAGTTTTGTAACAGAGCTCTTTTAAGAAGCATTTTCGGCAAATTGTTACTGCCGGAAATAGACAAGTAAAAAATAGTGCGGTAAATAGACAAGAAAGTACAAGTGCATATCAAGTCAATTTTGTAAAATTTGCAAAACAGTTAAAATAATTCGAAAATTATAGGGAACCTTGCTGAAAATTCTACATCACGTCCCTGAGATATTCTGGTGCATACATATAATCACACACTCACACTCAGACGCATCTCGTCGCATTAGCAAAACAACTCAATGGCAACACGATTTGCAACATCATTTGCAACCAGCCGCTGCCGCTGCTGTATCACCAAACCAGCCAGTCACTTGAATCGGCTTTACAACAGTGGCAATGCCAGTAAAGCGACAAAGCAATTTGGCTAAGTTGTAACGTTAAATCCTTAACACTTGCTTATCCAACTGCCACCATCGTCATCATCATCATCATCCCCATCATCATCGTCATTATCATTAACAACAGCAGTCGTAGCACCAGCAGCAGTAGGCGAGACATGAGAACAAACATACACATACGTAGTAAAAATAACAGGAAAAATAATAAAGATAGTGTAAAAGGCAAAAAACAAAAAAATTTGAAAAAAAAAATAAAAACCAAAGAAAACCCAGCAACAGCAACAACTACAATTATATATATTTTACAAAGAAATGAACGTTGAAAAAAAAACAAGACGAGGTATAGGTAAAGATAGTGAAGAAAAAAAAAAAAGAGCAAGCAAATGCAAAATATGAAGAAGCGATAGGGGAAGGCGACATGGACAAAATAGACATTGTACAATTTTTGTGCTCTTTTTGTTTGCTTAACAATTGCTTTTGCTGATGCTGCTGCTGATGCTGCTGCTGCTGCTGCTGCTGCTGTTGGTGATGTTCTACCGTCGTATATGCGTGTGTTTATGTATGCATGCAAGCAAGCAAGCAAGCATAGTATAAGCCGTGTGGAACAAGGATCAAGTGCTTTTGGGTGTGCCGTTGTCTGTGTGCGCGCCGAGAGTGTTTAAGCTCATTTATTTAAATTAAAATAAACACTGCAAGCGTTCATTGGTATCTGTTTGTTGTCCCTTGCTCCTGTTGTTGTTGTTGTTGTTGTTGCTGTAACATTTGCTCTTCAGTCGCTTGCATGTCCTTTTCACTGTTCGCGCTGGATCGTTTCTGTGCTTACAATATTTTTTTGTGTTTATTTGTACTTTTTTCAGTTCAGTTTGCTATGCTATCTGTGCTTTGCCATTGTTATTGTTGTTGTTGTACTGTACTGATAACTGACAACAATAACAACAACAACAACAACAACAACAACATAATATTCATCATAATGGGGCAGCAGCAGAAACAACTACAAATGTACAAACGTGCATACAAAACAACAACAACAACAACAACAATAACAACAATGCGAATAACAAACAATACAAAATAAAAACAACAAGCAACAGTAATACATGCAGAACAACATGCGCACCAACAATAACAATGAAGACGAGAGATGAGCAGCATCATCACCATGAGCATTCGAAATAATAATAACAACAATTACAATAAAAGCGGCGACAATAACGACTACAATAACGACTACAATAACGACTACAATAATAGCAGCACCAGAACCAGCAACGTAACAACAACAACAACAGCAACCATTGCGATAATTGCATCTCACTGCAGCGGAAAATAACTTGTAAACAAAATTGCCAAAGAAGCATACTAGGAAATGTAACAACAACAACAGCAACAACAATAGTATCTAAGCAAAGTAACTAAGTAGTACAGTATAGTTGTAGTGGTGAAGGAAAAAGAGCTGAAGAGCACAAATACTAGTACAAGTATAAAAGAAATTCATAGTACAGTTAAAATGTACACAAGAATGGCGCACATACACACATTTACACACACAAGCGCGCACATACAATATACAATATGCCTCAAACACACAAATATATTCAAGCATACAGTTATATAGGGTGAATGGATAAAGCGGCATGAGAGGATAATTGACTTCTACATGATCATGATACGCATACCTTTAGAGACAGTGCCACCCCAGAGTTATACATTTATTTGAATAAGCTCAACATATAGCCATAACACATTATAGGACAATGCCCAGTACTATTATGGCCTCGAAATAAACATTTGGGTTTGTTTGGAGACCTATCTCAGATACAATGAACGTTTTGGTCGCAGCGCATATCCAATAGAAATAATGAATAGTAATAATGAATGAAACAGAGTAATCAGTCTGTCAATCAATCGATCTATACTTACTTACTTATGTGGCCATAACAACCGAATATCGATTTAGGCCGAAAATAACATGCTTCGCCAGCCACCTCTGTTCTTCGCTAGCTGGCGCCAGTTAGAAATTCCAAGCGCCGTCAGGTTCTCCAGTACTTGGTCTTTCCACCGGAGGTTTGGTCTTCCTCTTCTGCGTCGTCCTCCAGCGGGTTCCGAATATAACACCTTCTTAGCTGGAGCGTGTTCTTCCATTCGCTCGACATGACCTAGCCAGCGCAGCCGCTGGATTTTGATGCGCTTTACTATGTCAATACCGGCATACAGCTCGTACATCTCATGGTTGTACCTTATTCGGTACTCGCCATCAACGCAAATAGGTCCAAAGATCCTGCGTAGGACTTTTATCTCGAAAACTCCAAGCATTCGCTCATCCGAGGTGGAAATTGTCCAGGCTTCAGCGCCATATGTTAGGACAGGCATGATGAGAGACTTGTAGAGTGTAGTTTTCGTTCTTCGAGAGAGGGCTCGACTTCTCAATTGCTTACTCAGCCCAAAGTAACACCTGTTAGCAAGAGTTATCCTACGCATGATCTCCAAGCTGACGATAGATAGGTTCCAAGATAGACAAAGTCCCTTACTACTTCAAAAGCGTAGTTGTCAACAGTGACGTGCTGTCCAAGACTCCGGGACTCTTTGTTTGTTGACACTAGATACTTCGTCTTGCCCTCGTTCACCGTGAGACCCATCCGACGCGACTCTCTTTCCAACTCTGAGAATCAATCGATCTATAAGTTTTTTTTTATATCCAAGGTCGTTCTTGGGTGCCGTTGATTTCTAACGATATGTAATTCCAAAAGAGCATATACGGATCGAAGTATCATGCAATGTACGAAGTAAATTCACTGAACTACATTTCTGTGTGTGTTATGTGTTACAATGAAACTTACTGATAGCATTTTTACATTTATTGAAGCTAAACTTCATTTTGCTCGTTTCGAAGAAAAATATTTTATGTGAATATGAGCTAAAGTTCAAAACTATCAAAAGTTCGGCATGAATAAAAAAACCCAAATTTTTTTTAATTTGTTTTTTTTTTTTTAATCTTCAGTATTATTTATAGGTTCTACATAAACACTATTAATTTCAATACATTTTTTTAATCTATAGATCCACTGATCAAAGTTCTACGTTAACTGCATTGATTATCTCTGCATTGCTACCAAAGACTTTTCCCCTAAAATTTTTCTTAATGTTTGCAATTAATCAGAAATCACAAGGCGCCAGCTCCGGGGAATATGGTATTCTTCATTTGGGTCCATGGGTACGAACGTGATTGATAATAGGCATGACCGGTGAACTCCCATACTCATACGGCGTAACCAAAGAGACTCTAACCTCGAAATTACAAGCATTTTTTAACTTGCTCTAACTCACTCAATATTTCATGTAGAATAGACAACAAAATTTGTCATATACATAGATTGACTTTATATTTGCTAATAGTATCAAAAACTATTAACAAGCCACGCCCAATATTTTATATGCCTCCCATACAAAGTCTCAGAATAACTGAGCCATAACTTATGTAGTCATTTTCTTAGGACAATCATAGTTAACATGTGGATTATTGTATTGTATTGTAAAGTGAAATATATTTGAAAGAATTGAAAGAGTTACGTTAACTACTTGAGGTGAAATGTGAAATTGTGATTTATCGCCTATAATGGAAAATTTGTTGTTTGGTTTGATGCTAATAGACATAGACAAAAAGTATTATATATTTGACACACCACAATCGTTGAATTTGAAATTAATGCGTTTTTGATTTATTGAGAAATATTTGCTTTAGTTTAAAGAAAAAAATTTTAGTGACTCAATTTTCTGAAACAGTACAGATGGATTTTTTAGCAACTTTCTTTTTGGCAACACTGTTTTTGGCAGCTCAGCTGTTTTCGTGTAACATGTTACTATCGAGCATGTTTAGTTTGGTCTATAATTTAACGATGAATCGATTCACGACTCACGCTTGCAGATTATTGAATTTTATTATCAAAATTTATGCTCAGTTCATTTTATGGTCAGTTTGGGCGACCTTCTGAGGTGGCTATCCGGTATCTTGTGACTAAATTTCGCACCAAATTTACATTATTGGACATTAAACCACCAACACACATACGTAGAGTGTGGACAGAGGAAAATATCACAGTTGTATTCGCCAGTGTTGTTGATGACCGTTAATTATCGATTCGGCGCCGTTCGAAGCAATTGGGCCTCTATTAATCCACTACGTGGAAATTTTTGCGGAAGGATTTGGATGTAAATTGATCTTTTGAAATACAGCTGGTGCGAGAATTGAAGCAACACGACCTACCACAACGGCTAACTTTTGGTGAATGGGTGCTGGCAAAGTTGGATGAAGGTCCACTTTTTTATCAGATAGTTGTGTTCAGCAACAAAGCTCATTTCTGGTTGAATGGATACAATCAAGATTGCAGTATTTGGTGTGAAGAGCAGCATTGCCAGCATTGCCAGAAGAGTATAACAAATTTGGACCCGGAGTATAAATCATTTGAAACGCAGCCGCGGGCAATATTTACATGTTTGATAAATCGCTATTTCGCATTTTTTGCAATTTTTGACTAAACAATTTTTTTTTTTTTTATTCCGAGACATGTAAATTTGTTTGCAATCAAGTTCGAATGCTGTCTTTTAGTATGTTGCATAGTTCATAGCAGTTTCATGGTTAAATTTATATATTATGCTATAATACAGATGGTGGAATGACTCCCTTATCGTAAGAGAAGATTAAGAGAATAATATTAATGATAATAATAATAATAATAAAGAGAATAATAACAACTATTGATATATAAAACTATTGATATATATAGAATGGAATGAGCATATTATTGTTATCCTATACTACTACCTAACTAGTACACACATTTGTAGTTGTATAGCTGTTCGATTATCATTCGATTAAGTTTTTGCAAGTTGAATGGATTTGCTATTATTATCTGGCATACCCTGTATATTAGTGTATTTATGCTAAATTGTTATTGTAAACATTTACTACTTCACAACATGGACGAGTACAATATGTGTGAGAATGTAATCGTATGCCTGCCACATATGCACTATATATATATATATATACGATACATATGTACGTATGTATATGTGCATTTGTCGTAGTTATCCTCTTTTATATGCTCATTGCATGCACTTTATCATTTTTCTCATCATCCTTATCGTCCTCATCATCAACGTTGTCGTACGAGTACTACTAGCACATACACACACACACACACACACACGCACATAAATCCATACTCGTACATAAACTTAGTTGTACACTTTATTTGCATTTTGTTGCCGTTTGTTGTTGTTGTTGTTGTTGTTGTTGTTGTTGTTGTTGTTGTTCGTTTTCTTCTTCTTCTTCTTCTACTACTACTTCTTGACGAAGAAAAGCATATCCGTATGCAAGCACACGTGCATCTGACTATGTGTTGTATTTGAATG